>OV884057.1:122697283-125097283 GCA_930367215.1 Pollenia angustigena | reverse complement strand
TAATTCTTAATATCTATGTCTCTTACTCAGTAGCATGTAAATATTATGGTTTTACCCTTTTGCATAATGCAGTGACCAATCAGAATGCATGAGTGAGGAATGTACTCATTTACATTAGACAATCAAAATTATGTCATTCACATTCTGATTGATCTGCTTTACCATTGTATTGACTCATGTGTTCGAACAAACACATTGAGTCATTGGGTAAATGCCGTTATTTGATCTTTTATTTATGGCATTTACCCTACAATTATTCGGGTGGCATATATACATTTTAGGTTGGCTATTGGGTAAGCAGTGGACGATTAGCAGGTACACTACAACACATTAGATAATCTTTAAAATGTTGCACTGTGTAACAATAAATCGCATACCGATCTAGATATAGGAGTCTTCCACGAAAAAATTACAACAACTTTTAAATTAATCCCTTTAAATTGCTGTCGAAAATCACATGTAATAGATATACAACTTTAAGTTGAATAAAAAGAAACTGCGTTTTATTATTTATTTTTTAAAGAACAAAAAAGAAAAAATAACTTTAGAAACTTACCATAATATCCTGACATGTCCATTGGCACCACTTGTATAAGACGATAACTTTTCACTAATTCGCGAAAAAATATTTGTGCCATGTAAAATAATAATACGAGATGAGGATTGTCAGCCAGAACGCCATCGGCAGTTGCACTACGTTAACGAAGAGACAGCAGCGTACGAAAAGAGCACCAGAAACCAGTAACAGGAACCACAAAGAAATTAACGGCAACCGCACAGTCGTAACATAGCGGTTGTGTCAGTGATAGCAGTTCATCCAACACAAACATTCGGACCATTCAAATAGGAACGATGATGATGATGACAGCAATCAAATAAATAAAAAGAAAAATATAAAAAACATGAAAAAAAGAATACACCAAGTGTGGTTAGTTTGATTGTTAGATTTGTGTTGTGTCTTTATTTTATATGAAAAAAAAAAAGATTAAAACAAAATAAGGAGGAGAAAGTAGTAATAAAATTTTATTATCATTGAAAGCCATAAAAACTCTTCTTTGTTATTTCTTGTTTTTATTTTTTTGAAAGTCCTGTTCTTCCCTTAGGAAATTAAGTAGATTGTATGGCATTAATAGAAGTTCAATTGAGATACTACACTAAATTATAGTTAATGGAAAGTTTTTCAAACGTAAAACCCAAGTAAAATTGTAAAAGAACTTTTGAATCTTTAACGGCTTTTAAAGTTGCAATAAACGTAAATGGTGTGGACGTGAAAGCGTTGCGATCGACTCCAATGGCTGTTAGGAAAAGGTTCTATAGATTAAACACACAACAAAAATTAAATTTGTGTATAAAAACTTTGTGTACAACTCCAATAACAATTACTGCGCATTACTGTTCGTTGCACAATTAAAATAGTTTTGTGAGGGCACAATAATTCAAAGAAATACATTCCAGAGAGTACTTGCTTCATTCAAAACCTTTCAATACAGTAAAATTATTTAACTTATAAAAGTTTACCTTGAAAATAGCCTCTTGCAGTACGCGAGAATTTGTGAAGTTTATTTCTGTGTCGTATTTGGTGTACGCATACAAAGAATTTTTTTGCAAATAGTTGTTGTTGTTGCCAAAAGTATCAAAGAAATTAAATAACGATATATTTCGTACAAAAGTAATAAAAAGTATATTTGCTTTTGGTCTTCATCTGTTACCTGATATCTTTTTTCCCAAATCACTATTTTTCAAAAAAGAAAATATAACTCACCCAAATTTAAGCTTAAAATTATCTTCAGCGATGAGACCAAATTCTCGATAAACGTGAACTTACAAAACTTTCTAATTGGCCTTCACCGTCAACGGCAAGCGCTATAGGTCGATGATTCCCAACTTATTTTGTATCAACAGGACAGCGCTACGTGTTACACACGCATGTCACATTAAACGAGCAATTTGAGGGTATGAAAAACTCACGTAGAGCTGATGCGAACTGACCCTCTTAGATTTTCGGCTCTCAAGGCTCAATTTTCAATTGTATCCTGATTAATGTGCCAGAGCCACATTTTTGATGCGTGCCACCTAGTGAAGCCGCGGCGGAAAGGGTGGTTAAATTGTAAGGGCCGATGTTGAATGTGAACCACACCTAAACGCCAAGTTTTTTTCCGAATTTTATTTGACATTTCTCTATTTCAACAACGTGTTAAAGCTATCCAGACTTATTATGAAAATGGGCGTTCAAATCAAAATGCATGTCGTTCGCTTCGAGATGCAGTGAGTAGGCACATTTTCACCTCAGTGGATTCGTCAATAAACAGAATTGCCGCATTTGGGCGAATGAGAATCCAAGAGTGATTGTCGAAAAACCAATGCAGCCACAAAGAGTGACTGTTTGGTGCGGTTTATGGGCTGGCGGCATCATCGGGCCGTATTTTTTCCAAAATGAGGCCGGTCAGGCAGTTACTGTGAATGGTGTTCGCTATCGTGAGATGATAATAGAGTTGTCAATTATTCGCCTTTCAGCTTTGTTCGAGTAATTCAAATAATTGATTTTGCTTGTTCGATCAAACGATTAAGTCTAAAAAATTATTCGATTAATCGATGAGAATAACGAATAAAAAAATTATTTTTAAAAAAAAATTACTTACTTTAAATAAGGTACATCCGTCCGTTAATTTACAACTATGGAAAATCTTCCATTTTCTTCTTTATTTTTTCTCAAATCTACTATGACTTCTTTTTTTGATGCGTAGAATTTTCATCATAGCTCCATATCATTGCATTACTGAAAGGAATCGTAAAATCCTTAATTCTTAAATAATCCGATACAACTTTGGATTTTTGAAAGGCGTTTGCAGACCTTCCATCTTCAGCTAAACTTCTATAAAACAATCGCTGTCTTTTTATGTATTTTTCCATTGGAATAAGTTCGGCATATTTTTTGATGTAATTGCATTATCTTCAACTACATCGTTTTCAATTGTAATATTGTGACACTTATACTATGTTCACACTTCAAAAGCGTTTAAGCAACTCTTATCACATCAAAATCGAGATAATTAGCCATATATTGAAGTTATCTGTTCTTCACTTCAAATCAACATGATTTCAACTAAATCACCTCATTAATCACATCGAATCCTCTGAACATACCTCAAACTGTGTATAAAATAGAATCGGTTACCATGAACGTACCCCTAGCGTGTACAACCGACCACGATTTATTCTTAATGTTTTTATTTAACTTTAAATAACTCGTAAATTTTCACAATTCCATAATTAATATGTTTAAAATGATCTTCTGATAACTTTATTAAAGTATTTTTATCAATTTTTATTACTTTAAAGAAATATAAATTTGTTTCTTGCGTTTTTTTTTTATCATCTGTCATCTTAATCATCTCAAATGTCATATAAACGGCTCTGACTAACTTAATAAACATTTCATGAAAATTGTTTAACGTTTGATTTAAAAAGAAAACAGCTGTTGCAATTGTTTGTCAAAGATTTGTTTAATACGAACATAAAATACATTTTTGAAATAAAATGATTACTTAACACGGTTTTTGCATAAAGCTAGCTTACACTTCCTCACAAGTCTTACGTATTCCATAATACTTTGTGAGATAGAAATCTAATGAGTTTTGTTGCGACTGTCAAAAATTCTAATTTAACATGACAGCTTATGTTCACACCATCACACAAACTATAAACACTCACACATGAAATAAAATTCAACCCTGATCCCATGAAAATTATTATTGTTTAGAAATTTTTCAAAAAACGATGAATGTCAAACCTTTTTTCATAATACTTGTCATTTTCGTGAAACATTGCATTCACACTATCACACTTTGTCATATTACTTGAGTTTTTGACATGTATTAATACAAAGTGTAATAGTGTAATCTAGCCTTTACTAAACATTGAGATTAATTACAATGAGGGCTATAGAAACAATATTTTTTACTTTTTACATTTTGTATAAAATCGCTAAAAACATATGACAATAAATCAAATTCTAAGCTTTTATTTCTTATTAGTCTTTTACTAATTAATTTTTTAATAAAAAAAATTGTTCGATTAATCGACATAATTTAATCGATTTATTCGAACAAGAATTTGTTTTTGTTTGATCGATTAATCGAATTATTCTTAATCGGTTGACAACTCTAGATGATAACGAACTTGTTATGGCCCAAATTGGAAGATATGGATGTGGACGATATGTGGTTTCAGCAGGACGGTGCCACTTGCCACACAGCTAACGAAACAATGGCTCTTTTGCGCAACAAATTCAATGGCCGTGTTATCTCACGTAAAGGCGATGTCAATTGGCCGGCAAGATCATGTGATTTGACACCGTTGGACTTTTTTCTTTGGGGTTATTTGAAAGAAAAGGTGTACGTCGATAAGCCAGCAACAATTCAAGAGCTAAAGGATGAGATAATTCGGCACATTAACGGCATAGAACCTCCATTATGCCTCAGGGTCATCGAAAATTTGGACCATCGGATGGAGGTGTGCCGCCTTGGTCGCGGCGCCCATTTGGCCGATATTTTATTCCATACATAATTGAATAATACCAATATATCATAATAAAATAAAATTATAATAATTTCCTAAATAGTTTGTGTTTTATTCAAAATCAACATCGGCCCTTGAAATTTAACCACCCTTTATAAGCAAATATACAAATATAAATAAATCATTTTAATTTGTTCCTTTTTGTTTTTTTTTTATATAAAAGTTTTATTTTAACAACAAATTGCTTGTTTTATTTATGTAAATGTTTTTTTTTTAATTTTTATTTGAAATAATAAATCCAAGTTTATACCCGGGATGTCAGCAATAAATAACACCCGATAACTGAAAAGAAATCTGTTCATATTAAATTCGTGGTTGGCTGATTGTTTAGTTGACTTAATGTTAGTAGACTTATATAAATAAAAAAAAAATAAAGTAAAAATCTAATACGCAATAAAGTTACTTGGAAATTGATATGAGCTTTAAAAATTTATTAGAGTTTTTGTATGACTCAATAACAGTGTGCTAGAATTTGACACTTTTTTGTGACTAGCGGGGTACCTGGTGTTTTAATCTAATTCGGGTACGCTCAATCCAGTGGTGCTAACCGTTTTTTTAGAATAGATCTTGTTTTCGAGATAAACCGCTTATTAGCGTAACTCAAAAACTGTTTAGTTTATTGAATAAATTTAAATACCAAACTTCCGCAATAAAATAACCTTTAAAATTTCAAAGAAAGCGCTTGAATACTTAATATTTATTTTTATCAATTTCCATTTTTTATTCGAAAATAATTAGTTTTACCCTAGCTCTGGCACTATTTACATATGTTAAAATATGGATTTTAAAAACGCAATAACTTTCATATTTTTGATCCGATCTTGCATTTTTTTGGACTCAGTGACTAATTTCTTATGTTTCGTAGAAAAATAAGAAAAACATTTCTTAAATGCCAATAACTAATAAGAGTTGGTGGAATATCCCATTTACCACCCCCTCCCCCCTGTATCCGCGCCTGATAGAAACAACAGAGTTTTGGTCATAGGGGCACACATTTTAATTAAAAAAAAAAAACAAAATAGTTTGCAAAACCACAAACGAAAATAACTGGACAGTAAACATATTTACAAATGTAAATAGTGCCAGAATTCGTAGAAAAAAATTGGTGCCAGAGCTAGGGCTAAGGAATTGTGAACTTAATTTTAATTTGCCATCTTTTTAGTTAAGAATCAGTTGTAATTATTGTTTAAGAATTAGTTGTAATTATTGTTTATCTTGTATTTATTAGTTGTTCTGTATTAATAAGTAAAGTTATTAGTTTACATTGTTATTAAAAATTGTTATAATAAAGTTCACTTCAATCCCAATGTGCAGAAAGCCCTCGAAATGACCGTTAAAAAAGCTTTAGTATAAGTGGTGAAATAACGTAATCATAAGTTGCGCCATAAATCATAATAGACGACAGAGTGGTGAATAGTAAAGCCTCGAACCTTCGAGAAACATTTCGAATGTTCTAGATGGCTGAGTTACAGTATAAATACTTGCAGCGGCTAGCATCAAGAAACAGTATTAGTTCAGACTTTGTCAAGTTTACTATAAACATTGAAGTGTATTGATTACAATAGTGAGTTGTAAATAAAAGCTGTAAATTACGGTTGTTAAAGTGACTAAGTTCTTAATAAATAAGTGTTATACATTAAAGTGTTGTGTTTTGGTTGTTTTATTTGAATTGCAATTAAATAACTCGAAACAGTTTATTACAAAGGAAATAAACCAAAACGTTAATGAAAGGCAGTAACGTAACAATATTTTGAATTTTTTTTCGTTATAAAAATATAACTCTGATAAAATAAACAATCTTATCGTTTAGAAAAATTAAAAAAAAAAAAAAGTAAGCGCCATACGAGACTGTTTACATTAGTACTAACGAGATTTCGAGCAAAATCTAGTGGTTTTTGACTAGATTTCACACCCGAAATAAAATCTACTTGATGACTAGATTTTGACGAAATGTACGCAAAATCAAGTAGTACTTAGTTATGCAGCTATGGTTTCTTCTATGTAGTACTAAAAAATACTTCCCTGCGCAAGAAAAAGAAGTCATTTTAATAAATAAAAACAAGTCAGAGTGCTATATTCGGCTGTGCCGAATCTTTGATACCTTCCACCGACAGTTCGAATGTTTAAGGAGTAATATCTGTATGATGTTATTATTATCTTAAACTGTGTTGATTTGTTATTAATTATGGTTTTAGGCGACTAAACTGTTTTTCAGTAGTAGGGTTTATATGGGGCCTAGGGTCAATTATGGACCGATCATCACGAAATTTCACAGCGTCATTTCTAGTCCTTTAAAACTGTGACGTACCAATTTCCGTTATGATAGCATTATTAATTATGGTTTTAGGTGTACTAAACTGTTTTCCGGGAGTAGGGTTTTTATGGGGCCTAAGGTAAATTAAGGATCGATCGTCACGAAATTTCTCAGTATTATTTCTAGTCCTAAAAATTATTATTATTTTTTACGGTTTCAGGCGTACTAAACTGTTTTCCGGAAGCACTGTTTATATGGGGCTTAGGGTAAATTAAGGACGGATGATCACGAAATTTAACAACGAGATTTCCAGTCAAATAAAACAGATTTTTGCAAAATCTGATCTCATTCCGTGCCTTGTTCCAGCATTTATGTTATTTTTTGTAACACAATTATAAATTTTTTTAGGTTGGTTCCACATTTTGATTCATAGCTCTGGTCCTACTGAACCGATTTTGCTGGATTTCAATTCCAAACTGCTAAGGATAGCTACAAGCAATTTGGCACCAAGTTTGTTCATTTCTTTTGAGTTGTTCGAAAGTGAGCGTGTTTTCAACAGACGGACAGACAGACGGACATGGCTAAATCGACTTAGAATTACTCAAGGACCCATAATATATATACTTTAGGGGGTCTGAGATGAATAATAAAAAAGTTTCACACGGAATGACAAACTTAATATACCCTCTTCACAACTAATTGTGGTGGAGGGTATAACAAATATGGCGAATATTTAAATAGATACAAATTATTGATTAAACAAATAAATAAATGAGGTAAATTCTGTCAAAACGCATATGAAAAAAACTTGTGCGGAATATCTACGAAATAATGTTGATAGAGTTGTACTATGTTCGTTTTGTGAAAAAGTTCCGAAATATTTCTGGCAACATTTTTTTACAACTGCGAAATAATGTGAGCTGCACTTATTTCACGTGGAATTTTGAAGCAAAAGCAATAAAGTATGAGCCGATTATTAAATAATTAATAAAAAATTAAAATAACACAACCGGTAACAGTTTTTTATACATATTTACTTTGTTTTTTATTAAAAAAATGGTTTTTAGGAAAATACATGTGGGGTTTGTTTACATACGCAAAACTATGTCGCATACATTGCAGGAATAAAGCGTCAAATTGTACAAACCCGCATGATAGGTAACATTGATGCATGTCAAAATTTTCGTGTGAAATAATTAATGTTGCTCAACTTTTTTCACAAATTTGAACAGAGTACTAGGCTTAAGGGGCAATTAATTAAATATTAATCATACGTCTACTAGTTCATAACTTAGATTCTGTTCTTATTCATTTTTTCTATATTTTATTTTGTTCTTTAACACAACAATTTTTTTTCACAATCATGGTCAAAAAGTATAACTTATTTACGAAATAACACATTAACTGCCTTTTAATGCTCATTTAATACATAAAATATTTTTTTCTATTTAATTTGCCATTCTAATGATATTTCAACAGCTTTAGCAAAAAAGTTTACACCTGTTGATTTGAAAAGAGAAGAAAACAAAAAGAACGAAATAAATTGTATAAAAATTTTAGTAGAAAAGTTTTTCCAAGCTAAATCTGATTAAGTTCTAATCTCGCATTTCAATAATATTAAAGTCATTTGAAGTGTGAGTTTCAAAAAAGAAAACACAAACAACAACACGTAGAATATTAACACATACTTACCTTTTTACTTGTGGTATTAAAATCTGTTCGGTTCGCTTGAAGGCCTCTATACAGGTACGCCGCAGTTTTCGTATTTTTTCACGCAACTCTGGACAGTCTTTGGATTGGCCTACGTGTATTAAAAGATCACGAAATAACGCCACATGACTATTAATTTCCACAATTAGCTGAAAATGTAAAAAAATAAAAGACATTTAATATGGAATTTAATTTCAACTAAAATGCAAATACAAATGTTCAGATTGAGCGATACTTTCTTGAAATTTGCAAGCACTAAGAGTTGTGACTCTTTTATTATATCTTATTATACCGTGTTCAGATATGCACCTTAACTGAGTTTTACGCAATAAATGCCATTATTGAGCTCAATTATCCATACAAAATTGCAATGTAGTAATTGCTTAATTAATACGAAATTGTTATAAATGGCTCCGTGCAATAACTCCCAGGTACAATAAGTCCCAAGAAAAAAATGAAGTTAGATCCAAAAATTTTTCATACAAATTTGGGAGTAATTTCATTATGAAATAGCTCCCAGCCCTCTCGGTCTTATTTAATTTTTTTGGAAGTTATTTCATTTTTTGGCTGGGAGTTATTTCATAATGAAATAAAATCAAAATGAAATAAGTCCCCGAAAAAATTAACGTGGAAGTTATTTCATTTTATTTTGGTTTTCGGTGTTATTTCATTTGCTGTGGGAGTTATTTAATTTTTTGTGGGAGTTTTTTCATTTTCAATTATTTGCAATTTCTTAAAATTGTTTAATATTTTAAACGGTATTTATAACGTGATATTTCAAACTTTTTGAATACAATGGCTTAAGTTTATCAAAGAAGAAAATTTTGCTAATTGCAATTGCAGTGTCTTATGGTTACCGGCTATGCAGTGAAGCTTTAGTTAGCGAAGCCGTTGTTTGTTATATCAAATAGGAGAAAATCCTTGCGCCCGGCCGAAGGCCGGCTATGCAGAGAAGCTTTAGTTAGCGAAACCGGTGTTTGTTATACCATAGAGTACAAAATCCTTGCGCCCGGCCGAAAGGCGGCTATGCAGAGAAGCCGGTGTTTGCTTTAGTTAGCGAAGCCGATGTTTGTTATACCATAGAGGAGGTAATCCTTGCACCCGGCGTGCTTAAGCTGCTGGTAGTTGCCATTGCAGGAGGTCAGGATATAATAAAATGCCCCATTTGTTGTCAAAATGTCGAGGACTCAATGTTAGTTTTTTGGTAACCTAATATGTAAATATTCAAGTAAAACGAATACATATATAATAAATTTCTTTAGAAGTTGTTTCATTTTTTTTGGATCTTATTTCATTTCTTTTCGATGGACTGTTTTTGGAAGTTATTTCATTAATGTCTTTAGAAGTTATTTCATTATGAAATAACTCCCAAAAGTTGGGGTTTGTTTCATTTAAGACTTGGAAATTATTTCACTTGTTTTGAGATTTATTTCTCTTTTCCAGTTTGGGACTTATTTCATTTATTTTGGGATTTAATTCATTGGGAGTTATTGCACTGGGACTTATTGCACCTGGGAGTTATTGCACGGAGCCTTATAAATATTGAGTAAATTAAAATGCAACAATGCAGTGCACTGTCACAAGTGTGTTTAGTGAGTAAAACCCAACTCACTAAACAAAGTGTTTTGACATTTTCGGCAACAACAAAACAACAAAAACAAAGGTCTATACATTAGGTCTGCGCAAAAGCCAGATGCTTATTTTGTTTTTTCTTTAAAGATGTCAAAAGTTGTTTACATTTTGCTAAGTTAATTGCCAATTGCTAATTGAGTAAGCTAAATTGTGTAAACAGATCGATAATTATGTCAATAAACCGAATATTGACTCATTAAAAAAGATATATCTGAACTCGGTATGAGACTTTATCCAAGACATTTAATTATAATTTTCTGTGGCTGCTTGTTTTGTTCCATGTTGCCACAACAAATGAAAATATTTAAAAAAATTCAAAATGGGATGTAAAATGTTCACCTTTTTGTCGATTAAAATGTCAATGAAAATTGTAGTTAAAATGTACTTCGTTTTTTTAAGATGAGAAAATAAAAAAAATTCATTTGATGTTTTCAAATAGAATTGATTGCAACTGTTGTTTTTTTCGAATAAATAAAGTAAAGTGCAATTAACAGGGGCTTAAAATACTAGAAATGTTTGCTTCTTCAATTAAACTATAAAAAAAGAGACAAAAAACATAGCCGTGAGGGTTCATCCAACCGTAAAATAATTTAACGATTCTTATACTTTTTTTAATGTTTTAGTTCGAATGGAACTTAAATTTTATACAAAAAATTTTAGTATTTTTTTTTGCAAATATTCATAAATTTGAACTTATATTACTTTCTTTAGACAAAACCTGTTTTCAAAATGCAAAAAGTCCGGCAGACCCCATATAAGTTTTTGCTTACCAACCACACCTGTTGAAACTGATAAGAAACCACTTTCTTGAGACTGGTATAATATGATTATTAAAAATTGATTTAGCTTGAGGTCTTTTTTTATTGAGAAATAATTAAATATAATATAATTTTTTTTTTTTTTATAAAAAGACCTCAAGCTTAATCAATTTTAAATAATTATAATAAAAAGGTCAAGTAATACTAAATAACATCTGGTATAATATGTTTATAATAATTCTATAGTAACGTCAGAAACTATAAGACAAGTGTTAAATTGTTCGAAGTGAGACTGTCAATAACGTTCGATGTAAATAAAGAGTAATTAAGTCCGAAGCATTGTAGCAATCAAAAAATTGAATATGCTGCTAAGTTGTTTTCCCATTCTATTCACTTCACTTAAAATCGATATATACAACGCGATTAACACGGCAGACCCATTTGATTTGGTCAATGATTGGCAAATAATATATCAAAAATGCAGCCATATGGAAAAAACCTTGCTGCACGGGATGACAAGCTAAATAAAATGACCAAATTAATGCAAAAATTAAAAATACCGGGGAAAAAAATTAATAGTTCAATTTCGAAAAGGTGTGAATATTTTTAATAAATCGCTAAAAGATATTTACAAATATTTAAAAAACATTTTTTTCATTTTTCGAATTTATTCTATGAGTTAAATTTCAGTTATGTATTTTGTAAAGCTTTTTTGTAATAGTTCTATTCCTTTAATTTTTCAGAAATGACTTTATACACTACCAGACTATTTTATTGTATTTTCTTTTTACATTTTACCTTAGCCTTCCTTTGAAATCGAATACCTAATTTATTTGAACTTTAAGTCTGTGGCCATATGGAAAAACTAGACAACTCTATTTATTTAAAACACGAGAAAAACACACTTAAAGTTTTAAACATATTTTGCTAGTTATTTAATATGAATTCATGTTATTATGCTTGTTCATTCAACAAAACATAATTTCATATAATGTTAAAGATTTCTGGTTCCATTAAACTAATTTGGACATTAAAACCGAGAAGCAATGTTAGTTATCTTGTTTTTTTTTTCGAAAAATGGAGTATCTTTTTTCAGTTTATTTGGTGAACAAAAACATAACAAAAATTACAACTGATCACAACCAGTTGTATTTATTTAATCCAACTCTGAGTTGAGTTGTAAACCGTAATAGGGGCCTAAGTAATGATTTGTGGAAAAACATTAACTATTTGGATCCTCATTTATGTGTCAGAGCCACATTTTTGATGCGTTCCACCTAGTGAAGCCACGGCGGACATTTTCTTAATGTTATGTGTTTTCCAAATATAATGGCATATATTCATATCCTCTAAAACGTTATTTCTTCTATTGAAATTAATAGATCGAAAGCTCTTAATGAAATACCCTTTACTTAGAAGTTGCTTAGTTAAAGAACATAAATCATTTTAATTTGTTCCAATTAACGTTCAGGTTTCGAAAAAGTACTGAATTCGTATTTGAGCTTTTTAGATTAGTTTCGAATGTGATATTAACTTTATTTCTATGTTTATTGGTTTAAAAGATAGATGGGGTGACAAAAAGTTCCAAGATACTGGTTTCACCCCCTAAAAGTGCCGAATTTCAAAAAAGTACCAGAAACCTGCCCGCCTATCTTTCTAAAGAATAACGATAATTGTTACATTTTTTTGTATTTCTTTTAGTTCTGGAGATATTAGGTTGCCGAATTTACCCGTTGTTACCCTCTTTATCCTCTAAACATTCGAATTTTAAAAAATCCCGTCTGTGTGGATCAATTTAAGGCTATGCGATGATGAATCAGTCAGTAACGTTACAACTTTATATATATGTATATATGAGCCAAGTTTTTGTAAATTTTTATGCATAAGCTTAAAAGGTTTTACCTTTCATGGATTACCCTTCCAGAACTTCATTCTTTAAATTATATTTGTTCTTTTTCGCTCATTTTCTCTTAGTTTTATGAAACAACGTCGTTTTAAACTTTTAATTTTTCTGTTTTTTAAGACACTATGGAGTTACCTTGTTTTTTCAAAAAATGCATGGAGTTATCTAGTTTTTACATAAATATTTGTATTTTTGTGGTTTTGTTTTTCAAATAACATTTAAATGAGAAACTATATCAAAATTTCAATCCGACAGAGTGATATTTAATGAGACAGTCTTTCTGTTTTTGGTGTTATCTCAATTGTCGAAAAAGTGGAGTTAACTAGTTATTCCATACGGCCACAGAAATAAAGAAATTAAATCTATTGAATAAAATAGAATCTTATTACAGACAAATTAAATTATATAATTACATGTGTACTTTATGTTGAGCTAGTACTGTTTGTCAATCATTTGCTCGTATTTTTTTATTTCCTTTTCAAAATATTTATATGAGCTTTTGCATATCGATGCACTTTTATTAAAAAAACAAAACGCTTATTCATAACATAATCAACATTACAGTAAAAAAAATATTCAAACTATGTTAGCAATAATATACTGTAATGTTGCTTATAGCCGAGTTCTACTGTTTTTAAAAAGTAAACAAAATTTGTTTGAGTGTCATTCGATATTTTGTTTTATTTTTTATTATATTTCTCTTGTTTGACATTACTTAGGTGAACAATTGAAAACTCTCTCTAATGCATCTACCTGATACTTTTTATAACATGCTTACAACTACACTGAAAGAATTTTCTTCGCAATACTAACGAATTTTGACATTAATCCCATGAAAAATTGCATTATAAAGGAACCTATGCAGCGCTTCGTTGGATCAATGAAACCTGTTTCATTAAAAGGACTTAATGAAACATTACATTAGATACATGAATATTATTCATTGGATGAATACTTTCAATAAAGTAAATTTTTTTTTTTTTTATATTTTTTTTAATTATTTTTTTTTCTTTTTTCTAATTTTATTTTACTTTATTTTATTTTTTTTTCTGTCTCTGGCGGGATTCGAACATGCAACCTCGGTGCTGATAGACTAGCACACTACCAGCTAGTCTACCGGGGCAGTGTAGTTTTTATATACAAAAACTATGTTTTTTTCTCCATAATAATAATAACAACGTTGATTGAAAGTGGATTGAAAGTTTTTGTTTCATTACTATAATGACATTTTTATTGTCATAATGAAAATTTAAATTTATGAAGGCAATTATTGAAATATGTTGCTTTTACAAAAAAAAATTTTTGGATTTCATAAATTTAATGGCATATATTTAACATTAGATGTATGAAGTTATTAAATCTTACATTTTTTAAATAACAATTAAACATTTTTTTAAGGAAACTATAATTTTGTATTAATTTATGAATATAGTTATGTTTGTATATTGTTTTTTTAAGTTCCCAATTCAAGTTTTTTGTTTAATTTGGACAACCTTAAGTTTTCATATATCCAATGAAAATTTTTAACGTAATTACGAAATCTAATGAAGCGATTTTAACGAAAATACTTCATCAAACCTATGAAATTCCATTTAGACAATGAAAATTTTAATTTACCCAAGGAAAACTTTTTTATGAAAATGATTCATTAAATATATGAAGCATTTTTCTTTCAGTATACAATTAATGTTTGAGAATTTCAACCAGCTGTAGTGGGGAATGTAAGAATAGATAAGCACACTTTTAATTGTTGGTGTTTTGTTTTAGCTTTGATTTCGTTGCAAAAAGGACTTTTTGAGTGCTTGCAATTCTTATTCACTCTTTAGTTTAATTTGCTTATATCTTTGGCTTTTCTAAATAGTTTTGGGAGAATTTTTCTTGATCAACTGTCATAAGCAACCAGTTAAATGCTCATATCAACTACCCAGTAAAAAATGTGCTCCGAAAAGAGCAGATTTTTTGTATGAATTCATACCTCAAATTTCTTCAAACCTGCTGATGGGATGCCTGATTTTTGTATGTGGTGTTCCCGGTTTGGAGGACTATTTTCTGCTGACAATAAGCGCTTCTTTTAACATGCTTGTATCCATTCCTAAAGTGCCTTTTTAAGGGCTAACTAAATAACCATATTCATTAATGTATTGCTTTTACTTGTTTAAATGCCTTTATTCAATCATTTTCGTAGACCATATCATATTTTTATTTTTTTTCGCTTTAAACCCTTCTTCGTTGTCAGCACTAAAATAGCAGCTTTTTTGTATATTTTATTCTATATAATTTACTGCTGCATAAGAGCTGTCTAATTGAAGCGCTTTATTATGCGCTTTTTTCTGTAGTGCTTCAAAAAACCCAATTTTTTTACTGGGTAGCTTATCCCCCACCAATAAATTGCAGTGTTTTTATCAAGAATAAAAATTAGGAATTAAGCACGACAAACGAAATCTTATCAATTAAAAAGTATGTAAAATTTTTAAAATTTTCGATAATTTATTTTAAGATAAGAAATTTTTAATGATTATTGTTAAATCATATTTTCAAATATTTTCGAATTTAAGTCAAATTCAAAAAATTGAAAAAAATGTTGTGTATCATAGGAATTTTCTTTAAAAAAATATTTTTGTTTACATTTTTAAAATTTTGTAATACTGATGAAATTTTTCTTTAATTTTGGTTTATTTTATTTTTTAATAAAAACGATTTATTTTAACGAGTTTTTTTTAAACTTTTTTGCTCCAGTCTTCGACTAACTCTCACGCCGTGCGGTTGTATTTCATTTCGTCTTATTATTTATCAGTTTTTGCAAGTTTTGTTTAACTTTATTTTTCATAAAGTACAGTCAACTAAAAAAATTTTCTATCCGACTGTGGCTAAACTTCATATACAGTATTAAATAGTGTAGATGTCCGGTCCACCCAACTTGGGGGACAACCGCTTTTCATTACTAGCGGATGCCCCCCGCGCCAAAAAGAAACGTTCAAATCAGAACATTCTAGAAGTTTTTCCCGAGCTACCAGTAATTCGTAAGCCTGATCCTAAGTTTGTAGTTATCTCTGCAACTTCTGGTGATAAAAATTTACAACAACATTCCTGTTTTTCGGTCCACCGAGCTTTAAAACTAATTTGTTCCGACATTCTATCTGTATCCGAGTTAAGAGACGGCAACCTCCTACTACTCATCGGTAACAAATCTAACGCAGAAAAATTATTAGCAACTAAAACTCTGCCAGGAATATGTAATATCGAATGCAAATATCATACTAATTTAAATTCCACTAAAGGCACCATTTATGCTCCATACTTAAACGAAATTCCCGATGCTGAAATTATCGATGAACTGAGCTCACAAGGAGTAATTGACATTTATAAATACCAGAAAAAAAATGCCGACGGTGTTATGAAGTCATGTGGGGTAATTCTCCTAACATTTGATAGATACTGCATTCCCGAAAAACTGGACATATCATGGCATAAAGTTAAGGTACGACAATTTTATCCAAACCCAATGCGATGTAAAAATTGCCAATTACTTGGCCACACGAAAAAATGGTGCAAAAATGCCCCATTATGCGAATCGTGTGCCCTTCCACCTCACATACCAGACGAATGTTCACGTACTTTTTGCGCTAACTGTTCTGATGAGCACCCATCATCTTCTAAAGAATGCAAAGTATTCAAACAACAAAAAGATATACTAAAAATAAAAACAAAAGACAAATGTTCTTTAAAAGCTGCAAAAGAAAAATACAAATTACAAATATCAGCTGAACCGTTAACACAAACATACTCTGATATCATAGGCAAAAACAATATAAACCAAAAAACAATTATTACTAAAACAACAACCAATGATAATGTAATAAATAACATTGCACTTGATACTGGCAAAAATACAACAACACAAAATCCAAAATCTGAAACAACAAACAACGTTACGTTAAACTGCAGTAACGTAAAAAAAGCAAACACACATGATTCAAAATTGAAAAAAAACCCAACAACAAACAACAGTAATAACAAAACAATATCATCAGTAATAACTCGCTCCATGACTAAAACTCTCGCAAACAACCCAACAACAAAAAATTTAAAAATAATTAAAGAAACTCTTAACTTAACACAAAATAGCAATTTAGATTTACCTAAATCTACAAATACAACATCTCACAATAACAGCTACAATGAACAAGAAGAAATAATGTTTGTAGACAACGAATAATCTATACACTATTCAGCAAAAATGGATTTTAAAATTATACAGTGGAATATTAATGGTCTAATTAACAATTACCACGAATTACAACTTTTAATAAAAGAACACAACCCAGACATCATTTCAATACAAGAAACACACATACCTTACGGAAATAACAACATAATATACCCAAAACAATACAACGGTTTTTTTCATAACCTACCGAACAACCTCACAGCTAAACAAGGACTTGCTATTCTGGTGAAGAGAACTATACCCCATAAATTAATTTATCAAGATACTAACACGGCTTCTATTGCAATTGAAATAGACTTTAACTTAAAATTTACTCTAATAAATACATACATTCACCCGCATCAAAACTTCTCCGAAGCTGATTTAAGAAATATCTTCCGAAAAATAAATACACCACTCCTCTGGACCGGAGACTTCAATTCGTGGAGTACTCTCTGGGGCTCTATAGAATCTAACTTCCGTGGAAAAATTCTTGAAAATTTTATTGTTAACGAAGATCTTATTATTCTTAATAATGGAAATCCAACGCACTTCAGCACACATAATACATTTTCACATGTCGATATATCTTTATGCACACCACAGATCGCACCTATCTGTTCGTGGAACACTCTTAGTGATTTACATGGTAGCGACCACTACCCCATAATAATAACCCTACCAAAAACTGGCGGAACTTCTCTCAAACGAATACCAATATACAAAACTGACGCTGCCAATTGGACTTTATACCAGAATCATTGTTCCACATACTTTCCTAAAATCGAACATATTAATGTTAACCAACAAGCTGCGCTAATAAAAAGATCTATCAGAACCGCAGCAAATGTAAGCATACCGCAAACAAATGGGTTTTCACATCGGTACAACACTGTGTGGTGGAATTCCGATCTCGAACATCTTAGAAAACAAAAGCAATGTCTGTGGCATGCTTTTAAAAGGACAAGAAGTGATAGTACTTTGATATTATATAAAAAATACAATGCTAAGTTTAGAAGAGCTGTAAAAAATAGCAAAGCTGCCTGCATGCAAAAATTCACCTCCAACATCAACCCCAACTCTTCGCCAAAACGTATTTGGAATGACATTAAGATCCTAGTAAATAACAAATATTGTAACACAATAAAATATATCAAATTTGAAGATAACATGCTGACATCTCCAACTGACATTGCCAACTGTTTTGCTAAACACTGGTCTAATTTATCTGAAGATATAAATTTCCCCGCAAGTTTTCAAAAGAATAAACAAAACACATCCAATCATATTTATAACCCCCAATTTTTTAACACCCACGCCAATAAAGTCGAGATACCCATATCTATGGTAGAGTTTGAAGATGCATTATTCTCAACCAAAGGCAAAACTCCAGGTGATGATCGTATATCATACCCTATGCTAAAGAATCTGCCTCTATTTGCAAAAAAATACATTCTTTCTACCTACAACAATATTTTTTCAACATACACATATCCGCAGTATTGGAAAATTGCAACCATAATCCCAATTCCTAAACCAAACAAAGACCAGTTTTCGGTATCAGGTTACAGACCAATTTCCCTCTTACCATGTTTAAGCAAAATATTTGAAAAAATTATTGCTAAAAGGTTAATGTGGTTTTTAAAAACCAATAATTACATCTCAGCAAACCAAGTTGCTTTCATGAAAAAGCAGGGTACCGACGACGTCCTCATAAACCTTCAACATTTTTTCTCCAGATCGCTGTCAAGCAAAAATCATGTTAACATACTCTCAACTGACTTTGAGAGAGCATTTGATTGCATTGGTGTTCATGTGATACTTCAGCAGCTAGAAGAATGGAAAATCGGCAAAAAGATGTACTCTATAATTAAGAACTTCCTAAGCAATCGTAAATTCAAGGTACGAGTAAATCACCAACACTCCAATATTTTTCCACTCCATAATGGAATACCTCAAGGATCACCCTTATCAGTGGCCCTATTTATTATTGCCTTCAACATGTTCAGCAAAATTATCTCGAAACACAAACACATCGAACATGCTATGTATGCTGACGATGCTGTAATATTTACAAAACTAAAGGATAATAATAAAGCAAAAGAAATTTTTTTGAACGTCCTTAGAGATATAAATAATTGGTGTCAATCATCTGGTGCGAAACTTTCATTAGAAAAGTGCAATTTATTACACATTTGTAACAAACAAAACTGTAACGCTTTTGATATAGAATTCAACAATGTTAGTATAAAGCAAGTGGATCACCTCCGTATGTTAGGTGTAATTTTTGACAAACGTCTTACATTCCAGAAACATTGCTCGGAACTACGAAAGAACTTAAACTCACGATTAAATATTATAAAATACCTTACGTCAAAGAATGCCAGAATACATGTTAACACAATGCTGAGCATAACTCGATCACTATTACTCTCTAAAATTGACTATGCTCTTCCTATCTATGGCTGGTGCGCTCCATCCCATATCAAATTAATCCAAGGGCCCTACCATGCGGCAATACGACGTAGCATCGGCGCCTTTCGTACAAGCCCAATCACCAATATCTTAGCCGAATCTGGATTTCCATCAATTGCAGACAGAGTCTCATTTTTGACACACAAACTAATGCCCAAACTCTTTATCTGTCGCAATAAAATTCTTTTCGAAGAAGTAAAAAAATCCATCCAACACAAAAGACTTTACAGACTTGAGTCTGTTATCGACAGATGTGTAAACTTTTCCCGTGACCTAAATATTATGACAAACCCTATACTTGTTAAACCATTACTGGATCCACCCTGGTCAGTTAAAGAATCTTCATTCATCCTATCTATGATCCAACTTCCTAAATCAACTACTCCACCCTTAGTGTATAAGCAAACATTTAGTAGTATTGTGGAACCATATGTCAACGACAACTGGAATTTGTTATTCACTGATGGCTCCAAGTCTAACGACTCCACAACTTTCGCTATAGTGCAAGCTGATAATCAACTTATAAAAACTGGATATATTTCTAACCACTGTTCAAATTTTACTGCTGAGGCATTTGCCATATTTCTTGCGGTGGAGTTCGCTGCACTTAGCCTGGGAAAGTATATTATCTGTACAGATAGTCTATCATCCATAAACGCCATACAAAGCTCGAAATATGATTCCCCATTAATAAACGACATCCGACATATTCTTGGTAAATCCTTAAATAGAACAAAACTTATGTGGGTTCCCTCGCATGTTGGCATTGCCGGCAACGAGTATGCAGATACTGCGGCTTCTACAGCCAAAATTAGACCACTACTTGAATTCCAAACATGGGAAAGTCGTGACATATCCAACGCTATTATATCCCATTTTAACTCCCTACATCATAAAAAATGGTCAGATTACAACCACAACTACAAAATTTTTAATCCAGATGGCAAAAAACCTAACTACCCAAAAACCTGCCCCAGAAGTATAACGTCAACCATCGTCCGGCTCAGAATTGGCCACTGCAATTTCTCCCACAAACATCTACTGGAAAAATTATCAACCCCAATGTGTACACTCTGCAACACACAACTAAACGTTTTACATGTACTAGATGAGTGTCCAAAATACAGCTCATCCAGACAATACATATTTGGACTAAATCGGCCTACTGATTTCTTAAAAAAACTTTGTGATATAAATATAAAATTAATTTGGGAATTTGTTTTAAAAAACAATTTACAACACCTGATATAACTTTAATACCATTTCGGAGTTGAAAGCCACAGTAGCTAGTACTCCTGTCTATTTTTATGTTAGTTACAATAATTATATTTTGTAAGTAATAATAATAAATAAAAAAAATAAAAAAAACTTTTTTGCTATCTTATCTCGACTTAAGATGTTTTGTCAAAATGCCAAAGATATGATGTTCTTTAATATGGATATATTATTAGGGTCGTTGCAAGAAATCAATGTTGGATTTTCCATCGGCGCAACTTCCTAATATATGCCAATAGCATAGAAAATGCCATTGAGAAAGTTTCAGCCCAAGCAAATAACTTTAACATGTGCCTCATTGCGAATAAATTAAGGAAAAACAGCGATTTTTCACCAAAAATTCGTATTTCTTTGCCTTTATAACCGAAACCATTCCTTCTAGGAACCTGAGTCTAGTCTTGTTTTATAGGAAATTTTATTCTTATTAAAGAGATATTTAGCATTAAATAAAGACAAAGAAATACAATTTTCCACTAAAATTTGTATTTCCAATTTTCCACTAAAATTTGTATTTCTTTGTTCTTAATTAATGCTAAATATCTCTTTATCTATTGGTATAAGGAACAAATTATTAAAATTGATAAGAAAAAAATTTCCTATAAAACAAGTTTCGACTCAGGTTCCTAGAATGAATGGTTTCGGTTATAAAGATAAAGAAATACGGATTTTAGTGAAAAATCGCTGTTTTTCTTAATTAATGCTCAATGAGACACATGTTAGCGTTATCCGATTGGGCTAAATCAATATCAGTTTCTATCCTATTGGCACATATTAGGGGGTTGCCCGACGGAAAATCCAGCATTGATCTCTGGTAACCACCCTATAAGGTTCGTTTCAAGATATGGTAAATTTTTTTTGGGGGCTATCTTTTGGTGCTCCCCTCTAAAATATGCCAATAGCCTAGAAAATCTGATTGCCAAAGTTTAAGCCCAATCGGATAACGCCAACACGTGCCTCATTGAGCATAAATTAGGGGAAAACAGTGATTTTTCACTAAAATTCGTATTTCTTTGTCCTTAATTAATGCTAAATATCACTTTATCTATTGGTATAAGGAACAAAACTATCAATATCAAAATTAATAAGAATAAAATTTCCTATAAAACAAGACTCGACTCAGGTTCCTAGAATGAATCGTTTCGCTTATAAAGGCAAAGAAATACGAATTTTAGTGAAAAATCGCTGTTTTTCCTTAATTTATTCGCAATGAGGCACATGTTAACGTTATCCGCTTGGGCTGAAACTTTCTCAATCGTATTTTCTATGGTATTGCGCCGATGGACAATCCAACACTGATTTCTTGTATGATGTGCAATGAAAATAGAGTCAAAATATTGTTACATTTTCGAGTGAGAAGAATTTGGGTTATTAAAAAACTTTGGAAAATGGTTAAGGATTTTGATTATATTTTGTGTAAAATAAATTTTATGTAGTGAATGTCAAACGAAATGATATGCACTTATTATGTTTTTTCGTTTAACAATTTAAGAAAACTATGTTAACAAATTTTAAATTGTTGTCAAGTTATCAGAGTTAGCTTTCATTCTAGAATAAGGAGTTTTATTTGAAGAATACGAAGATTTTCATTCTGATCTTATGTTGATTGCAATTACTGAATTCGATTGCAGTTAAAGTACAAACTTGCAATCAAATGTTTTTTTTTATTAACTGAACTCCTACTTTCAAAGATTTCGTTTGAAACTTAAAAACTCTAGTCATAACTAAAAAAAGTATAAAAATGTCCAAAAAATGCTAAAATATCAAGACAAATTGTTTAATTAAATAATAATAGGAAAAAGATCTGGCTTCTTCATGCAGATTTGTCTAAGTGTGTTTCCTTTCCTTTTCCTAATGAAAGAATGAGTATGTGTACTGTAAGTTGTAATCCTGTTTGTAAACAAGTAAGAAAGTATAGTCGGTCAAGCGCGACCATATGATACCCAGCACCACAGTATTTAAAAACACATCATGCTTATGTGCCCATATAAATATGGATTTATCTATGTTTATAAACTTCATGAAAATCGGTTTGAAAGTTTGTGAGAGGCAGAAATTGCCCCCTACCTCCCCTTGTGGTCCTATTTTTGAAAAACTGTATAGCTAATGTGTCCATATAGATATGGATCTATCTATGTTTTAAATTTCATTAAAATCGGTTTGAGAGGCAGAAATTGCCCCTATCTCCCCTCGTGGTCCTATTTTTTTAAAAATGCATACATTTTGTGTCCACATAGATATGGTTCTATCTATGTTTTAAATTTCATTAAAATCGGTTTGATAGTTTCTGAGAGGAAGAAATTTCCCCCTATCTTCCCTCGTAGTCCTACGATTCGGCGCATTCAAATAGGCTTGGTCCTTGTGCCAATAAGAACCTATGACCCAAATTTTATCAAATTATCTCCAAAATTGCGACCTGTACTTTGCGCACAAGGTTACATGGACAGCCAGCCAGCCTGCCAGCCAGCCGGACGGACATCGTTAGTTCGACTCAGAAAGGGATTCTGAGTCGATCGGTATACTTTAAGGTGGGTCTAGGACCACTATTTTAAGGCGTTACACACATCAGCACCCCTGCAAACAAATGGAAGATATCCCCTAAGGCAATAGTTTAGCAATATCTCCAAATTGTCATCTAAAATAAAATAATCAAAGTAATATTTTATTTGCTTCCTTTTATAATTTTTGAGAAAATTACGGAATATAGACAGAATTTTTTTTTTAAATTAAAAAAAATAAAAATTAATCCAATTATTAAAACTTAAAAATTATTTGCCAAAATATTCTGCAAAAGGTAAATATTTAAATTAAATAAATCGGTTAAATATTGATCTATTTCCTTTTAAATTTAGTCAAGAATTTCTCAACCCTGGACGCAATTCTAAAGAATTGGTAGGTTTTTTTTCAAGAATTTGGTGGAAACTAAATATTTATGTATATTTTTTACTTTATTTAATTATAAATTATATTATGTTAAGTAAAATTTATACGTATAAAATTACCTATTTAATTTTAAATAAAAAGCTGTGCTTCTTTGTACACAAATGACAATTTGTTTAAAAGTAAAATCTTCTTTTTATCATCCCAACGATATTTTGGTGATATCTTCCTATTTTCTTAAAAGTGGTTATCTGGCGATATTGCTAGTTAATCATCTAGAAGTATCGCTTTCGTATTGCTTAGAAGTATTGCCATCGAGACACGATTCTTTCCGAAGGAAGTATCTTCCGCAATACGAAATCGATTATTGCCGCAATAACATTTTTCATCCAGGCAATACGTTTGGCAATACATAAGATGTATTTCTGTGTTTGCTGGGACAAATGCATAATACCCTCTCCACTATTGTGGTGTGGGTATAAACAGGAACAGGAAAACAAAATTAAGTTTTGTATTACATTTTTTGAAATACCAAAAATTGTTTCAAGTGACAGAAAAACAAACATCTGATACAAAAAAGAAATTTAGTATCGCGTGTTAGTATGTGCGAGTTGGCAAAATACTCATCATACATGCATGTGACGCATATATGTAATTTCCTTTTGAGTTGGATTTTGTTTACTGAGTACAGATGTTTTATAGTGTCTGGTTGTGAAAGATGTTTTATTTGTAGCAAATATTAGGCCAACATAATATATATGTTATATACTTACATTTATAAAATTTACATACACACACGTAAAGGTAAACATAGAGTTTTATACCGGGGCTTACATTAAGAACTTAACAATTTTTACTTTGAACTTTGAATACGTGTTACTGTACAGTCAATGTCAAAACAAAAAGTAAAATCAACATTTTTATTATGGGAAAGTTACACCAGCGAACAAAGTTTGCAACTAATTAAAATTAAATGTCCTGCAATTTAAACTGTATTGATGACAGTTTTTGTTCGAATTTTAAACTAAACGAATTCATAAAAAAAGAAAAAAAAACGGTATATGCCTTATTAAGGCAGTTTTTTAAAACCGATTGCACTTGAAATTGTACAAAAAAAAGCAAAAGATTAAACATTATTTGACAGATGATAAGAATCTTAGGCAATCAACGAGTTGGTTTTAAAATATGTCACATTAATTCACAAAGCCATGTAATAAAATAGATGAATTTAGATACTAATTCGAAAATTCTGAACTTGACATCATTTGCGTTTCGGAAACGTGGTTTCACAAGGATATCAGTGATTTATCTGTATGTCTGAGTGGTTATAATCTTTGTAGAGTTGATAGGGAAAAACATGCTGGTGGTGTTGCAGTGTCGTTAGGAAGGGTATAATGTTTAATGTTGTATGTTGTTCCGGCATTGCTGGGGCTAATGAGGTTGTTGATAATGAAGATGGAAATGAGAACATTCTAGCTAACTTGGTTGAATATGTATTCGTAGAAGAGATCAGTGATGGAGGCAAGTTTCTTGTAGGTAGCGATTATAGACCAAATAATAGAATATGTACTCAACGTTTTTTGAGAAGTCTTGAAACACTTACAGCTTCCTATGATAACATTATAATAGCAGGTGACTTAAGTTCCAACCTTTTAACTGAATGTACTCTTTCCAATAATATGATATCTCTTGGGCTTTTTACATCAACAAATAACTCGTTACTTGATCTGTTTTTGTCAGTATTCTGTCGGATGTTTTGCTTTATGACCAACTTTCTGCATCTTGTTTTTCCAGGCACGATCTTATATTCATGGCATATGATTTTAGATTACAGGTACCTAAGCAATTGATAACTTACCGTGACTTTAAACATTTGAACTATCAATTCCTTGAGAATGAATTCATCAAGATAAATTGGAAAAGCTTACATTATATGGCTTCAGTTGATGATCAACTTTCCTTTTTTGAGTTAAACCTTAAAAGTCTTTTTAATCTATCTGTCCCACTCAGAATGAAGACTATAAGTAAACGGATAAAACCATGGTTTTCTTCGGATATTAAACGAGCTATACATTATAGGGATCTGATGGAAATGTTTCAAAACTGATCAACTTTATGAAGAATATCGTAAGAGTAACGAACAGGATGATTTAAAAGGCTAAATCAGATTTTTTTTCTGCCAAATTCACTTCCGCCTTAGGTTCTAAGAGAACATGGCAAACTAGTCGCGAAATTGGTATTGGCAAACTTGGTGCACAGGAGCCGATTACTGCGGATGTTGATTCAGTTAATGAGAATTTCTTGAACATACCCATGGTCGGGGAAAACTGTAACTACTACCATGACTATAATGTTGTTCATGAAAGTGACGAATTTGTATTTAAAACTGTGGATCAATGTGATGTACTTCTTAGTTGTTTGTCTATTAAGTCCAACGCTGTTGGTGATGATGTTATTCATCCAAGATTCATAAAAATTCTTCTTCCCAGTTTACTTCCTTTTATTGCATTAATTTTCAACAACATTCTTACTTCCAGCTTATATCCTACAAAATGGAAAAATACTAAGATAATTCCGATACCTAAAACGAAATCTCAATACCGCCCAATCGCGATTCGGCCATACCTTTCATACACAAATAAGTAAATTTTTAGACAATAATAATTTGTTAACTAAGCGGCAATCCGGCTTTCGTAAAGGATATAGTTGCACAACTGCTTTGGAAGATGTTGCTGAGGAAATTAGAAATGAGATTGAAAGCAATAATATGACTTTTTTAGTACTTTTGTATCATTCAAAAGCGATCGACACAGTCGATCATAGTATTTTATACTTTAAATGAAGAAAAATGTTTAATTTTTCTCGAACAGCTACGCATTTAATCTCAACGTATCTTGGGGGTAGATCACAATATAATGAGTCATATAATGCTAAATCAAGCTCCCTCCAGGTAAGTCGGGGTGTACCACAAGGGTCGATTTTTGGACCTCTTCTGTTCTCAGTCTATTCAAATAATCTCCCGGATACACTTGAGCTATGTAAATATACACGCAAAGAAAAAAAAATGGTTGTGGTAAACATATTCTAAGAGCAACATATTATGATAAGATTCATGATTGTAGTCACCATATTAAGATTAGTATTGAATCATATAATGGCTAAATATATTCGTAATATTACATCATAATATTTTTCCCTTAATCATATTATTATTCTGTTAATTATAATAAGTTAAGAAGGAATCATATTATTGTCATGTAAATCATAATAAGTTAAGAAGCAATCATATTATTATCATGTTAAACATAATAAGCTAAGAAATTAATCATATTATTGTCATGTTAATCATAATAAGCTAAGAAGTAATCATATTATCATCATGTTAACCATAATAAATTTAGAAGCAATCATATTATGATACAGCTTCTTTAATAACTGTCATAACAATACAAAATAAATTAAAATTTTTATGTATCGATTTTTTATTTTGTGATTTTTTACAATTTTTCTTGATGTAAATAAAATAGCGGAGTTCAATATTTGTTGTTGGATTTTATTTTGCACTATTAATTATTATAATTTCTTTAGATTTATTATTTTTTATGGTAATTTATCTTGTTTAACCGCTCAGATATAAAACAAACGACACAACTGATTCAATATAATTTTACAAATGGCGCTACCATAATATTATTAGAGTAAAAATTGTTTGATTGCATCTTTAACATAATATGATAAATGTATAGAAAGTTATCATGTTATGGCTATTAAAAATCATGATATGGTTGTGAGAAATATAATATGTTTTAATAAGTTATCATAATTAAGTTGTTAGAAAAATAATTATTTTTCGGCAACAATACTCAAATTTATAATTGCGATAAACATTGATATGTTTACAGTAACTATAATATTGTTGATATTAAATAAAAATAACAATTATTTGTGTACGACAACAATATATTGTTACAATAAACACAGTGTTGTTGCCGTAACCATGCCCAGCCATATTTTTTCTCTGCGTGTAGAATGTATGCGGATGATGTCCAACTTCATGTTAGTTGTAAAGTAAATTCAATTGATTTATGCGTGAAAAATCTAAATAGTGAACTGCACAGAATTTTTTTTATGGGCCTCGGCAAATGGTCTTAGCATAAACCCAAGGAAATCAAAATGCCTAGTTATTAGAAAGCGATTAACAGTCATCAATTTTGTACCTGTCATACTCTTAATGATCAACAAATTGAAATAGTAGACTCCGTGAAGAATCTTGGAGTATATTTCAACAACACTCGCACGTGGTCTGACCATATTAATTATGCTTGTGGTCGGACTTTTTCCAGGTGAGAACACACAGCACTGCACGCCAATAAATATTGGAATACTTCTTGCTAAAACCTATTTAATACCTTCTCTCATATGTGAGTGTGAGAGACACACAAGGTAAAACAAAACTTTACGTCGTTTTTAATAATATCGCCCGATATATTTATGGTTTAAAATGATTTGAAAGGGTTTTAGCGTTTTCGATAAAGTTGTATGGCATAAGTTTTGATAGTCTTCTTAAAACTGAATATTACTATTCCTACTTAAGATTATTTACACTAAACAACCACAGCATTTATATGATCGATTGAATTTTTCAAGATCCAATAGGGGAAGAAGATTGATACTCTTTAGACATCATAGTTTGATATCCGAATGGCAATTCTTTTTATACGCTACTCGTCTCTGGAATAAACTTCCATATAACTCTCAAGTTATAAGTAATGCACTTCAGTTCAAAAATAACATTATTTGCTTATTCAAATGTAAAAACTGTATTTTGTTGTTCCTTTTTTACTTGGTTATGTTAAATTAATTATTATGTGATTTTATACTTAATTTAATTTAATTAAATTTTTTTTGTTTCTGTTTTTATGATTTTTTGTTTCCAATTTGAAAATATTTTAAATTGATTATAAATATGTAATATTTTTGTTTTATTAGTTGTTAAGTTTTTAATAACAAAACCTGTAATTTTACAAAAGCTCCGTTCTGTACTGCAATATGAGACTCTAAGTCTTGTGTATGGAACATCAAATAAATAAAAATAAATAAAAAATAAACAAAATATGTAGGTAGCATTAATATTTGAACTTGATTTCGGGCATATGGGCACCGCATACGTTCTTGACGAAGGCATTCTTGTTGCACGCTTTTTAGAGCATTTTGTCGAGAGGTTTCAAATGGAACGACCTTGTACAATTTATTGAAATCAACTTATCGCCAAATTTTAATTTCAATTAGTTGATAATTGCGGTCTCTATATACCACGTAGTATCATCCTGTTGAAACCACATCTCGCCGGAAACAGTGTCACCCATATTTTCAAGCAAGATACCATTGATCATGGCACTGAGATGTACGAAAATCGTATAAATTATAAACTTTGTATTCCCGAAAATAACTTTGATAATAGAATTGCATGTGGCCGTGCATAAAACTGAATTGACAAATTGGTTTTTTTTTTTTGTTTTCTAACGAAGACAATAGAATGAAGCAATTTGTTTTTTAATTTAGGTTTTTTCTTTTAACCCACTTACAACTCCAATTCGAGTTGGAAAGAACCAGACCAATTGTAGGGCGATGTAAGAAAAGATAAACTCACTGTTTTTTGTTGGTGTTTTGTTTAAGCTTTGATATTGTTACAAGTAAGGCTTAGAGTGTTTATAATTCTTATTTAGGATTTTATTTGGTTAATATTTTTGGAAAAGGTTTCCTGCTGAGTTCGCCTAAGCAACCAGTGAAATGCGCATGAAAGCTACACTCACAATATTCTGTACGTAAAATTAACTGAAATTGTAATATAAAATAAATAAAAATTCAATTAAAAACCGGTCTACTTATTTTTCATTTATTTTTAACAAAAATTTCATTTAATTTTTAGCGTCAAAAATTCAACATCATATTCAGTAAAAACAATTAAATATTCAGTTATTTTTTAAAATTGTACTGTCAAAAAATGGACCCCATATTCAGTAAAAACAATAAAATATTCAGTTATTTTATCAAATTCAGTAATTTTCGTTTACTACACAAAAGAGCCGAATTTCTAAAAAATACCAGACAGACACCTGTCCGCTTGTTTTTCTTATAAGCGAGAGAGGGAGAATATTATTATTTACTTACCCTGATACACAAGTTTGTTTTACTTTTGTTGTACTGACCACATTGTTTACAGAAGAACTCTCAATTATAAGACACCAGCAGCATGACCGATATGGCTTCGCAATTATTTTACTTTTAAAATTTGATGTATTTAACTAAAATATACTAACAAATAGAAAATGGGTATTGCTTACACAAAACAAGCAATTCATTTTTTATAAATAAGTAAAAATTAATTTTTGGTAGTACAATTATATAAAATAACTGAATAATTAATTGTTTTTACTGAATATGGTGTTGAATTTTTGACAGTAAAATTTTATAGAATAACTGCGTATTTATTTGTATTTACGGAATATGTAGTTAATATTTTGACAATTAATTTATATAAGATAATTGAAAATTCATTTGGTTTTACGGAATTCGTGGTTGAATTTTTGACAGTAAAAATTAAATGAACTTTTCGTTGCTTTAAATTACATTTTTATTTAATTTAACATAAAGAAGAAGAATTTAACTCAATCAACGGACAATATTAACTGCAACTGAAAATCCGTATTAATTTGCCCTTAGTTTTTTGAATTACTGTTACAATCAGTTAAAAATAAATTTGCTTGGTATTTTAAATGTTTATTTATTTAAAAATGACTGAACGGAATATTTCTTAAATAAACTACAGTCCGTTACTGTAATAATATTGTGAGTGTAGCTTTCCCTCAACAATAAATTTCAGTGTGTTTATCATATTTGAAAAATTGGGAATTTAGCACGTCATACGGAAATCGTATTAATAATAAACTTATGATGCGATCAGTTTGTACACAGAAATAAATTAAAATAGATTTCATTTAAAAACTTTGTGATATTTATTAAGTAATTAATGAAATTTGCACCAGTAAACAAATTAATACTATCAATTAAATTTTTATTTGATATTAACAACATTTTCTGCAGTGATGTTGTTCATATAGGTAAAAACGTTAAATTCGCTTGATAAAATTTTTAATTCAAACTGATTTTTTTTTTGTTAATGGATTATCTAAATTTTTTTTCTGCGTTAACAGCACCAAACTGTGGATATAATGGAGTCTGTCAGCTGTTTGGTCTAAATTCGTATGCGAAAATTTTGTTTATTTGGATAATATAGTAACATTGTTGAACTGTGTTTGTATTAATGATGATTTGCGAGAATAAACCGATCATAAGTGTCAAAAAGTGAGTGCAGTATGACAGTTTATTTGACAGCTAACACTTTCTTAAGTTTTATCGGAGTTAAAAACAACACCATTTAGGTCGTAATGCGACACTCATTTGTACCAAGAAGCAGAACTTCTTCAACAAAAACTAACTGTATCGTGTGGTTATCACGTCAATAATGTCATTGGGCAGTTTATTTCGTGTTATTTCAAAAGAACTTTTTAATGCGGTTACTTTAAATTAATGATCAATGTTTACAGGCGTCGTAAAAGATGTTTAGATCTAAAGCAGCCATTTTCATCGAAATATGTTGCGAGTCATCGAAAATTTCATTAAAAAAAATTACCAAAAACCTGTTTTGATAACATTTTCGAATTATTATAAATCGGTTGTGTTAAAAAAAAAAAATTGTCAAGTCCTTAATAGAAAACCTGTTATAACAAAACACAAATTTTCCAATCAAGGGGAGCTTTAGCAAAATATTTTCAGATTTTTTAAAATTTAATAAGATCATTTCGATTGCAGTAAGATATTTTTGATTAATTTTTATAAAATATTTATTTAGGCGTTTCTAATATAATCCAGATCTAACCCTTCAGTCAAGAAAACGTTTTATCAAAATGTTTGTGAGGTTTTAAACGATTTTGGTAGTTTACTTCACACTTGGACTTTTGTAATATAGCAACACATACTTTAAATTATAAGGAAACATTTAATTTAAAAGAAAAGTGTGGGTTTACAAAGCAATTTTAGGTTTTCTAATAATCGAAACTTTACACCGTCTTTGATATTTATGTTTCTTAGAATACAATTAAAGCTTATTGAAATCCAAAACTTTGAATATCTTAAAGAATTAAAAATGTTCGCATAGATGATTTCTATAAAAAAAAACACTTAGTTTAAAAATATTTTCCTCTCTTTACGAACGTTTAAGTTCGAAATTGTTGAACAGTAAGGTATTTTTTACATTCCCAAGCACACAGCCCACTAATGTAAATTTGCTTAAAAAAATAAATTTCCTCAAGTTTTGTAAGTATTTTGCTTTTCTAACACTTCTTGACAACATCTTGTTAGATTTCCTTCACAATACTTACATAAGCTTGTATTCCTAAATTAAGTTGTTTATTTATTCATTTATGAGCAAACGGTTCGTCAGATATCATTGGATCGAATGAGATACATTGTAGCACACATTGTCAGATTTCGAAATTTTTAAGCAAAGAAAAAAAGAAAACAAAAAAGAAAATAAATCAAATGATGGAAGATTCACGTAGATATTTGAGGTTATTTGAAAACAAATACTTACACTTGTCTACTCTCATATAAACAGCAGATACTTGTAAATAAGCAAACAAAAACGAAAATCAAATATCAGCTGTCACACAATGAGATAGAACTAAAGCTTTAGCATAAACTACTATAGATGTTCACGGTTTATTTTTAACAAAATAGATGGTCATTAAGATTTACGTGAGAATTCTACTTTTCAGCATCGGATACGAAATAGCCATAATATGTATATTTATGTAAACAAACACCCACATTAACTTACACGTTCATGCAATAATACCAAACGTATATACATAGACAGAAAGTTAAGGGCTATGTAATAAACATACATATACATATATATATATATATATATATATATATATATATATATATAAACGTATATGTATATTCAAGGATCTTTTCAAAGAGGGTAATTTTTAGAAAAATAACACACGTGTTTCTATTAAATTTTTAAACACATTGGCCTGTAGAGAAAGCAAACAAACAAAAACAATAATAAAATAAACCCACACAGAAAAAATTAAAAATTGTCTCTAATCACCAAATTTGTTCCAAATTCATATAATCAAGCAACCCATTTGTTGATTTTGCATCTATTACCTAAATGATTATATTGATTACTAAAAATTTTAAAAATTTAATATTTTGAATATTTTTTTCTCAATAAATAATATTTTTAAATTTAATTAAAAAAAATTTTAATAAAAACTTTGCCGTTTTAAACAATGTGTTGATTGATTTTGACAATTTCCAACAACAATTTCACAAGTTTGAATTATTTTGTTTTAAACGAAATAATTTTTTATTATTTAATTAATTTTTTAATTCAAAATTTATTTAACAACAACTAAAATGTTAATTAAATCAAAATTATATTTTTAATTTTCATTCAACAAAAAAAATAATTGATTCAATTATCATATTAATTAAATTTAAATACTTTTTAAATAATTTTTTTGATTGATAAAAAACTACTAATAATTTTTTCTGTGCATAAATAATGTCCTGTTTTTACAACACAAGTGATTGAACGTGTATTTTACTATTCGTTCAATCACTTGTGTTGTGAAAACAGCACATAAGTGTTTTTATTTTAATTATTGATAAACTTAATCCACTATTTATGATTGTATGATGTTAATGGGGTTTTCTAGGCACACGTGGGCATGTTTTTTTTAACATCTATATTATCTTCCCATTAATATCATCCTTATTACGTTAAGCCTGGTACTCCGTTAAACATTTCACGTGAAATGCTGTCAAAACGCATATGAAAAAAAATTGTGAGGAATATCTATGAAATAATGTTGATGGAGTTGTACTCTGTTCTTTTTATGAAAAAGTTCCGAAATGTTTTTTGCAACATTTTTGTAAACAAGCCAATTTGCCAACAAGCCCGAGCACACATACTTCTACGTTTGCAGACGACACAGCATTTATTAGTGTTAATCAGGACCCAAAAGTTGCATCGCAGCATTGACAGTCCCACATCAATGAACTAGAAGCCTGGCTAGAAAAATGGAAAATAAAGGTTAACCCGGCTAAATGTGCTCACTTAACTTTCACGCTCAGAAGACAAACGTGCCCTCCTGTTAAAATAAATAACATCACTGTTCCAGTAGAAAGCCATGTTAAATACTTGGGAATTCATATTGATAGACGCCTGACCTGGTCTCGTCATATTGAAGCAAGAATAACGGCTATGAAACTTAAAGCAGCTCAACTACATTGGCTAATCGGTCGAAACTCAAACTTATCCTTAGACAAAAAAGTTCTCTTATACGAGTCTATCATAAAACCAATATGGACATATGGCATCCAATTATGGGGTACTGCATGCGCATCAAACATCCAGAAGCTACAAAGAAGACAGTCTAGGATATTACGGCAAATTGTCTGCGCCCGATGGTATATACGTAATGCCAATATCCACAGAGATCTTAACATCGCTACCATCCAGGAAGAAATTAAAAAGTATTCAGTCAAATACATAGATAAACTAATGGTCCATCCCAGCTACCTCGCTCGGGATCTAATAAAGTTCGAAGGTCGCCGGAGGCTGAAAAGATGCGACACTTTGAGCCTAGCAGGCTTTTTTGACACTTGAATGCAATTAATTAGCGGTAATATTGGTAACGGCTAACAAATACAAATAAGAATTAGGATTAAGCTTTGAATACATTTTGTAATTTTCGACAAGAAAGATTCAAAAAAAAAAAAAAAAAATTTTGTATAACTGCGAAATAAAGTAAGCTGCACTTATTTCACGTAGAATTTTAAGCAAAAAAAGGATGAACTGATTATTTATTAAGAAATAAAAAATTAATATAACGCAACCGGTAACAGTTTTTTATCCATATTTACTTTCTTTTTTATTAAAAAAATTATTTTTAGTAAAAAACATGTGGGGTTTGTCTGCATACGCAAAACAATGTCGCATACTTTGCAGGAATAAAATCGGCAAATTGTACAAACTCGTCTGAAATAATAAATGTTGCTCAACATTTTTCACAAATTTGAACAGAATACTAGGCTTTAGGAGGATAAAGAAATCTATATATTGTATTTTCCAACAGGTACTACGAAGAAAACATTTAATTTTTGTATCGATATTGTTTTGTCTAAACTTAAGGCTGTACAATTGTTTTGTAATAAACATACTTAAATTTTTAAAAAACAAAAAAAACCTGAAGACTTAAAATTAATTTCAATGGATGATTATACATTTGGACTGGTACTTTATTGCTGATACTTTAAGGAATGGTCCTACCTTCTAAATAGTTCTTTAACTATAACTGCGCTTTTTTATATATTCTATATTTGCCCAGTTTTATGTTTTACATTGAATTTAAATTTTGCATTAAAATACGAAACTTAAAGCCTCTTTTCAACTGTTTAAGACACCAACAACTATTATATTTACTACAGTTAATTTAAAAATATCGTATTTGTTGTCAGTATTTAATTATATTATCGTGTTTTTTTTTAATTCTGATAAGCCATTTGGCATTGAGTCTATATACTTTAAAATCGAATTGCACTTTTGCTGAAATTCAACGAAAATAATATTCTTAATCGCGTTGAGATCCGTAGATTAGAGAGGCCACACCATTTATTTATATGATTCTTCTATAACTATGCTTCTGCAATCCTTGCCTTATTTTTAGGATCATTATTTTGTATATTTTGTACAAAAAATGTATATGGAGACCAGCCTACTCGATGGTTGATATTTAAAACTGAGTGACAAAAAAAAGCGTTTAGTAACCAGCAGCGAATGCTATCAAAATACCCAGTTAGAAATTTGAGTGCATAATCCGGCAAGTTTATACATTCGCCAATTGTTAAGGAGCTGAAGCTATGTTGCATCCGCTGCTTTTGAAAAAAGGCTAGAAACATCGGTTGAGCAGCAATAGCATCTAGAGATAATCCTGCTGTAGTAAGCAACAACAAAATTACAAAATTTTGTGTGACTTTGTTTTTGCTTTCAATGGTATTCTTTGGAGTTGCGTTTTACATAATTAGCGCCTTAGTCAAATCACAATTAAAAAAGTTGTTATACCTTAAAAGTCTTATTCCTTCAATATTTTCTTTGCACTATCAGAATTTTTGTTTGTATTGTTACGAGGATAACTTTAGCTATCCTTTGGCTAGCAATGAAGTAAATTGTACAGAAAAACAATACAACTATTAAATACCAGCAGAATGTAATGCATTTTCTGGCCCGCTACGTACTTCGTCAGCATTCTTTGTATCTTATAACTGGATAGTGCCTATTGTAAATTTTTAATGTATTTAACTTAATTATTAAATATGTTAATCTTGCGAAAATACTTCAAGGTAAATTTTTAAAATAGTTTAATATTTAAAATAATGTAAAAATTTACCTTGAAGTATGTGTGAAGGTTCGACACAAAATTTTTTTTACCAAACAAATATTTGCGGTATTCAATCTGTTTAAACCCGGCGGGAAATTTGTGTCAATTGGTCCAACAGACTGGTCCTTGGAGTTGTGAAAATAGAACAGGTACAAAAAGAAAGAACTCATGACCAGTGAAAGGGGAACCAATCATGTAACTGGTTTATGAAGACCAAAAAGGTAGAAAAAGTAATGAATTACAGTACAGTCTTCACCGGTGGTGTGACAAATTTGGTTGGTCTTTCTAAAATTTGTTTCTTGAATTCAATTCTACGTCTTGTTTTATTGAAATAATACTACATTGTATTGAAATAATACTACATTTTAGTAACTGTCACAAAACACGTTCATTAAGAATAGATGTGTGACTGGTCAAATGGTGTCAATTGACCCCCTCCAATGACAACCCCATGTAAAAGTTATAGGTCTGATTCATAGAAAGTGTTAAAACTAGAACCGGTCTCTACCACCAAAGACCTATCACGGGACTACTTTGGTGTCAGTTCGCTTCCCTCTAGGGAAGCTGTAGAAAAATGTTATAAGAACTTTATTCTCCGTTCCTTAAATTCATTTTTGACATCTTTACTTTCATGACCACAAATAATGCTTGACAATGGGAATTAACATCAAATGTCAGTTTCTTTTAAAAAAGTTTAACACAAAACTTCTAAAGCACTTTTATCAGAAAGTTATAAATAAATTAAGATTTAAGTTAAAGTAGCTTATAAAGGAAGTATACATGTATGTACACCCTTATTACTAAGTACATTTTAGGAATTAATTTCTAATACATACATAAGTCCCTGTTCAAATATTAACAAAAATCTTTGTAATAATAATTTAAGAGAATAAATAAATTTCTACAAAAAACGAACTTTACAGTTTTCATTGTTACATTATAACAATGCAAAGAAAGAATGTTTTGAAGTAAGAATAAATGAATAGTAGAATAAATGAACAACTTACTTTTTTCATTACTGAACAATAGCACGCATTACACTACGTACTTGTTTAAGAACGTATATATGTATGTAACTATTTTAATAATACGAGCACCAACAAGTTGCAAAAAATAAAAACTACTTAACTAATGTGTACTTGTACCCAACACAATACATACTTGTTAAGTTATCCCTTCAAACATTTTTGAAATTTTTTGGCGATTGCTTGTTTGGCGATGATTCCGCGATCCTTCTCAGGGGATACGAATCGCTAACCATCGCCTATGGCGATGAATATGCGAGCGCACACAAGTAGCGGCAATCATCAGTGTTTTTTTAAAACTTTCGAAAGAATTTTTTTTCTCTTGTTGTTTTTTTAAGGTAACGGGAAAATAAATATTTGGTTTCAAGGGCAATTAGCAAAATTGTCATTCCAGTTGAGCAAGTGATTTGTGAAGGGTGTGTTATTTAATATATCTCTGAAAGCAATTTTCATCGCCGAATCATCGCCCGCGAATCGCCGGCAAATTGTCTAACATCGCAGCGATGCATCGCGTGGAAGCTAAGTGCGATCCCCTGGCGAATCGGCAAAACGTTCGCATGTGTCAACCACGTGAATCGCGGTACACGATGTTCACGCGAATCGCGGTACACGATGTTCACGCGAATCGCGGTACGCGATGTTTACGCGAATCGCGGTACGCGATGTTCAAGCGAATCGCGATACGCGATTCGCGCGGTTGACACATGCGAACGTTTTCGCGATTCGCATTAAGCTTCCACGCGATGCATCGCGGCGATGTTAGACAACTTGCCGGCGATTCGCGGGCGATGATTCGGCGATGGAAATTGTTTGCAGGGATATTAACAATAAGCGTTGTGGGCCTAAGTAGTTTTTGACTCACGCACACTTTCAAGAACTCAGTGCAACAATCACGAACAATCAGAAAATAATTTAGCAAAGAATATTATTTCAATAAAACACGAAGATTAAATTAATTCTCTTTAATTCAGAACAAATGGAGTACCTGTAATGGAGGACTCCCTTATGCTGGTCTAAGCTACGGGTAAAAAGCATTTACCAACCCCACTCTGTGTGTGAGATACCAGCACACACAGGTAGCAAATTGAGAGTAAACCAAGGCAAATTATTCACTTGCACCTCTATTTGGGACAGGAACTATCAAACCTCCACCGCGCTCTTGAAGTTTAAGGCATCTGTTGAAATAGCAACAGCACCCAGGAAGAAAAAAGTTGGAAATCAGCATGTGAAGCTGACTGTTTAAGATCTTTCTTCCCAAGTCTTTAGGTTTCAACGACACAAATAAGCCCAGGTAATTCAATAATGCCCGTGTGTCCGTTTATTAGCAGAAATGCTTTTCTATCACATAAAGTCCGGAAAAGTTTGCTATTTAAGTTTAGCCAAATCGTTTCATAAATGGCTGAGATATAAACAAATAACCACTACTGCCTCTCATTTAAGCCTATAAAACTTAACTTTTAAAATACCCTTGAAATTTTTAAACTTTTTTGTTATGTTTTCATATATATTGGCGCTAACCCAACTTTTATAATACAGATCGACTTAGAAACACTCTTTCAATGGAGCTAACGTTGTCCGTCCGGCTGGCTGTTTACGCAAACCTTGTGCGCAAAGTACAGGTCAGCTCGTCTACTGAAAATGGTAAGAATCAGTGCAACGTTTCACATAACCCATCTTTTCTGTTAGTTCCAATACAAATATAACTTCCAAAAATAGCTTTAAATGCCATAACTTCATTATAAATGTTGAAATTGGCATACAATTTGGCGACAATTACTTCCATGTCATTGCAAAATGTTGTTCTGTTTAGTTCATTATTGACAAAAGGTGCCATATTAACCACCTCCCTTAAATCACTTTATGACGAAAGAATTTCATATATGTATGAAGGTCTATATAATATTAGCACAAGAACTCTTATATGAAGCTTTAGCTCATTACCTGCTTTTGTTCTGGGGGATCCATGACTGTTTGGGTCCCAATTATGGTACACTCTCGAAAATGTGTCTCTAAATAATGTGGTGGAGGGTATAACATGGTCTGGATTGACTCTTTACGAGCAAGGTTGGTTAAATTTGGCTCAGATATTTCTTAAGTTAACACAATAACAAGCGATTCATCCATGAATTATACATAACTGGAAAAATCCCGGTCACGCAAACACATCTATTTAAATATGTACATTAGAGCGACTCAAGTTGTATGGAAGCAAAATTCGTGCTCGATGTACCCTCCTACAAATGAACCTTGGACTTTTTAAAGATGACATTTTAAATATTTCGGCTCCAGCTTTGACCTCTCGTGAGCTGGACCAGTTTAAATAAGGGTCTATTTTTGCATGTTTTGTTAATTTGAGAATCTGTTTCCCTACCAACATATACAAATTGGGTATCGTAAGAAAGGTTTTTTTAAGCCGCGTCAAACTGTAGATGCAATCTGTCCAAGGACGATCATTCGTGTCCTTTTTTTAAGAATTTTCACTAAAAAAATCGGGTTTTGAATTTTTTGTTCGTGGTTGTTTGTAATAAAAGTGCCAAATTAACATATTTTAATCTTAAGTACATCTAATTAAATACGTGTCTCAGATTGGTTTGAAATCCGTGCTAGTTCGCGTTTTGACAAAAATGCAAGGGGGTGGTAGCCCTTCGTTTTAAATAGAGCAATATGGGTATCAAATTTTTTCTTTTGCCAAGTACATCATCCTTGTATGTAAATAATTTAGATTTTTGCAAATTAGATGCATTTTACACGGTGCTCTGGAATATATATAAATGCAATTTTGAAGTAACTCTAATATGAGTGCGGATTTAGTTTCTAGATCATGTATGGATGGAAATAGGACTAAAGAAAGAAAAAAAGAAATGATCCACGGCTTGAAGTTTTTTTAATTTGCAAAACAAAATATGCCGCCAAAAAGTCGTGAATCATTTCTTTTTTTCTTTCTTTAGTCCTATTTCCATCCATACATGATCTAGAAAATAAATCCGCTATCATATTAGAGTTACTTAAAAATTGCATTTATACATATTCCAGAGCACCAAAACCTTTTTGTTTACATAAAATCCTTAAAAAAATGGACATGGATAATAGTCCTTGGACAGATTATATATACAGTTGGACGTACCTTAAAAAGACCTTTCTTACGATACCCAATTTATTTATGTTGGTAAGGAAGCATATTCTCAAATTAACAAAACATGCAAAAATATACCCTTTTTCAAAATGGTCCAGCTCACGAGAGGTCAAAGCTGGAGGCGAAATATTTAAAATGTAATTTTAAAAAAGTCCAAGGTTCCATTTTAGGAGGGAACATCGAGCACTTTTTGTTGGTGAATCGCTCTAATGTACATACAATTAAAATTACAATCATTTACTTCAAAGTACAATCATACAAATCCTTGTAAGAAAATTGACTATATGCTATTAATTTGACTTGCAATAGAAAAAAGGATCTTAAATACAAAAAGCTTAGGAAGAAAACGAGAAGGTAATTTTAAAAATGAATTCCCAATTATATAAAGTAGACACTAAACATTTGTGTGGTTTTGTTAAATAACCGCTTGGACTTATGTGATACAAGACAAGAATTAAGTTCGTATTCTAGCAGTAAAGATTTAATATTTTCTTTTGAATATGAGTTAGGATGAGTAAAATGATGGATCGATGGGCAACTTCTACTCCGAATCGTATAAAGGACTCGACTTAACGCTGTAGCCTACTGGGATATATGTATAAAACGCAATTTCCGAGTTACAGGAATTGATTCTATAAATGGTGGACCTTCCCTAGAGGGAAGCGAACTGACACCAAAGTAGTGCCGTGATAGGTCTTTGGCGGTAGAGACCGGTTCTAGTTTAAACACTTTCTATGAATTATACCTATCACTTTTACATGGGGTTGTCATTGGAGGGGTTCAATTGACACCATTTGACCAGTCACACATCTATTCTTAATGGACGTGTTTAGTGGCAGTTACTACAATGTAGTATTATTTCAATAAAACAAGACGTAGAATTGAATTCAAGAAAGAAATTTTAGAAAGACCAAAAAAATTTGTCACACCAGCGGTGAAGACTGTTCTGTAATTCATTACTTTTTCTACCTTTTTGTTCTGCATAAACCAGTTACATGATTGGTTCTCCTTTCACTGGTCATGAGTTCTTTCTTTTTGTACCTGTTCTATTTTCACAACTCCCAAGACCAGTCTGTTGGACCAATTGACACAAATTTCCCGCAGGGTTATGACGCGGACGAGTGGGAATTTTTACACCAGCAGCTGCATTCTCCGCACATGATTTGCGTTTGGCAGTCAAAATACAAATATATATTAACAAAGAAAGGAAAGAAAGCTTTAGTGATCGCAATTAAAAAAAAAAACTTAAAAAAGAGTGCAAAATTAACCACCACTTCAGGATAAAGCTGGAGGTCCACACCATAAGTTATGCACCCTGTCACTGCCTACGCAGCTGTCAAAAAAGTCGAAGCAGTGTAATTATTTCTAACTAAATACAGTGTCCAAGATATCATGGACGATTTACGTGTTGATAAAACCCAATGAAAAAATTTTAGGAGAGTCTGCTTTAAAATTTGGAACTCCGGATAAAGAAACAGTCTAATTTACATCTGTTAATTACTATATTAAAACTCAATGCGGCCATTGTAAGAATTAATATATCGATTTAAAATTTTTACAGAATCCCATTTAAAAGGTACTGTAATAAGATTTTAAGGTCAAATAAGAATCAGTCTCATATACATTTTACGTCAAGGTTAGAGTCCTACCTTAAAATTTCCTTGGATGAAGTCAGAGTTGCTACTATTTCTAGACGACTTCACTTCACAACCCTGGTAGAAAAGGTTACTAAGGAATGACGAAGAATCAGTTTTCTTCACATCAGCAGGTGGATGTTAATTAATCAGAATATGATCGTAATATGATAAGCTTGCGATTGCAGGAAGTAGAATTAAGAAGTTGATTTTGATTTTTATTGCTTTATTAATGAAATTTAATTAAAACAATCTTTTATGATGGGACGTTCCGGCTTGTATTCAACTTCAGTTTTCATTTTAGTTTGATGGTTGTGGTCAACTTTTTATAGATATTTATCTTTCTTATAAAATTGTTAGTGAAATCACAATTTATTTTCAGGATAAAAAAGTATATTTATGTGTGTATGTACGTACATACGTTAAATACCAAATTTTCATATATATTTTATAACTTTCTATTTTTAGCAAATTTACTTAAGCGGCCATTAATTTCATAAGTCACTTTAATTGCTCATAATCAGGAAACCCAAAAATATGCAATTACATGTTTTTTCTTGTGCGATCAATGAAGGCAGAAACAATATATATATCCCTTAAAGAGCTTTTTATGAATTTCGGCATCGATTTTTAAGTGCATATTTTACCGTTTGCAGCATTTTTTTGAAGTTTTTGCGCATATTTTGCTTTTTAGAGGCATATTTTAATACGTGTTAAAAATTTTTTTTTTGCGAAATTTTTTCTTTTCTCTTTTAAATATATATTTAGCTGTGTATCAATATCGGCATCTTCTTTTAATTTTAGCTGGAAAATTGTAAGCAAAAGAAGGTTGTCATTAAAGATAAATATTTGCTTAAACAAATAGAAACTGGGAATTATTTCTTTTCATAAGCTTACATACTGAAATTTAGCTCAAAGAATAAATTCGAAAAAAATGCTGAATATGATTAAGTAGCATATTAAAAGAAAATTTATAAAAAAAAACGTTTCAATATCCAGTGTGACACAAAGAATGCTGACAAAATAATAATTGTAAATTTTTCTGTACATACAATATACTGCATTGGTATCTAAAGGAAAGTTTAGGTAAAATGTAACAAGAAGATACAAGATACTAGTCTGGTAGTGTATAAAGTCATTCCTAAAAAAAAAAACTGAAGGAATAGGGACTATTTCAAAAAAGCTTCATAAAATACATAACTAAAATTAAGCTCAAAGGATAAATTCAAAAAATAAACAAGTAAGAAAGTGTAGTCGGTCAAGCCCGACCATATGATACTCACACCACAGTATTTAAAAACACATCATGCTTATGTGTCCATATAAATATAGATTTATCTATGTTTATAAACTTCATGAAAATCGGTTTGAAAGCTTGTGAGAGGCAGAAATTGCCCCCTACCTCCCCTTGTGGTCCTATTTTTGAAAAACTGTATAGCTAATGTGTCCATATAGATATGGATCTATCTATGTTTTAGATTTCATTAAAATCGGTTTGAGAGGCAGAAATTGTCCCTATTTCCCCTCGTGGTCCTATTTTTTAAAAAATGCATACATTTTGTGTCCATATAGATATGGTTCTATCTGTGTTTTAAATTTCATTGAAATCGGTTTGATAGTTTCTGAGAGGAAGAAATTTCCTCCTATCTTCCCTCGTGGTTCTACGATTCGGCCTATTTTCAATAGGCTTGGTCCTTGTGGCAATAAGAACCTATGACCCAAATTTCATCAAATTATCTCCAAAATTCCTGTACTTTGCGCACAAGGTTACATGGACAGCCAGCCAGCCAGCCGGACGGACATCGTTAGTTCGACTCAGAAAGTGATTCTAAGACGATCGGTATACTTTAAGGTTCTAGGACCAATATTTTAAGGCGTTACACACATCAGCACAAATGCATTATACCCTATCCACTATTGTGGTGTGGGTATAAAAATGGTGAATATTTTTTTAAACTTTAAAATGTTATACATAAAGAAAAATCAGTTATATACGATTTTGGCGATGACAAATACATAGAAATTTGGACGATATAGAATCAATTTTTAAAGTGATCTAACAATAACCATTCATCCGTCAGGCAGGTTGCCTGTCCATGTTAATTTTGTGCGCAAGGTCAAATTGCAATCTTGCTGATAGCTTGATCATAAAGACAAGCTGTATGTAAATCGGTCTATAATTTCACACATTCTCCATAAAAACTTCTTACCAAATTATACTCTTTGTGTTCTTTAACCATTTAGTTTTGTTGATATTTAAATTAAATTCGCCCCAAAAATATTTTACTGCATGTTAAATTCTTTTCGAATCAGTTTGCCCAAAAATAGCTTTAACTTCCTTTTAAATGTTAACATTTATAAAGAATTTAGCGACCGTCCCTTTAAGACAAAAAATCTCATATGGATGTTGATGATCTCATTTGTGAACATACACAAATAATTAAATAAATAACATTTAAGAAAATGGAATAAATAAAATTTTATTTTTGAAAATAGCTAACAGTCTTTAAAAATTAAATTGTTCGCTAATGGGTTACTATCTATATAATATACGGCACAAATATCTCTTTTATGAATTTTAACCTCTTAACATAACTTTTTTTTTTTTGACCGGTGATGACTCATCTCTAAATTTAACCAACCAAATTTTATAATAATTATCTTGTTTTCAAGTTTGCAACTTTTGAACAATTTTCAGGGCATATTTCAAAGTTCTTACTGCATATTTAATGCTTTACATTCTTTTATCATATTTCTTGTTTCCCTGCTCATTATCGATAAAGATTAAGCAGGCTTATTTTTTCAAATGTTTTTCATATAAATGTTTGTGTTATAAGTTGATGAACGACAACTTAAATAAGTTAATATGTGGTTGATATGTACGTAGTAACTTGAAAATTCCTAATAGTCTTTATTTAATAGTAATTCTTAGTTTCCATTACATTGCCAAACATTTTCATAGTTTTGTTTTCATGTAAATGTATGTGTGAGTATTAAAATAAGACAAACGTAAAGAAAACACATTAAATAATGAACACAATTTTATCGTTTTCTTCGTAATTTAAGCCTGTCCAATATTTCAATAAATTGTTTGGTGTATCAAAAATATTTGTGTTAAATTGATTCGTATTTATGTAAATGCTCATTAAGATGTGTTGTATAGCAGTTACTAATTGTTTATCAGAGACATCTGTTAACAATATTTTATGTCAATAATTATTGTATGTTTGTTTGTTTGTATAGTATCAATAAAATCCGATTTAATTGCCCATAAAAATTACCAATATGTTTTTTCTTCTACTTACGCTTTCTTTAAAAATTTGTTTTAAATAAATTCATTTAAATGCCTGTGGTTGTATTCATTAAATCTTCTAAAAGGTTTCTTGGTAAATATAGATGATGATAGGTAAATAACGTTTGAATATACAGAATAAGATATTATTACCTTCACTGTGGGATATTCCACAACTTAAACTTCATTGAGCGACGAATTATCTGTAATTATAAACTCTGTTTTAAGAATTATTAAATTGCACAATGGGGGAAAAGCATATTACTACGGACAAATCTTCAGTTTTTAAGCGTCTGTAGGATTAACATGAAATCTGTTTTTACAAGAATAACAGTAAAGTTCAAGCTTAAGTGTTTAAGGCTGCTACCTCATTTAAAGTCAAAAGCTTGGCCCATAAAGTAGCTGTCAATGGTATCAAGCTTATCTATGTGTTATTATAATTTTTATTTAAAATTATTGATATTAAAACTTAACCACTTTCATAGATACCAAAAATCATATAAAAGGAGAAAAAGGATTTTTTCTTAAATTAAATTTCCTTAATTCAAAATATCTTAAATTTTTTTTATTCCAAACTGCGTCTATAAATTTTAAAAATTATGCAAAAAATGCTGCAAACGGTAAAATATGGAAGAAAATTGCACTAACAAATCGATGCTAAAATGTATAAAAAGCTCTGACTTCACTGGTCGCACAAGGAAAAAAATGCAATTGCCTTTTTTGGTTTCCCTAGTCATAACAGTGACTACGCGGCAGTTAGTTGTAGCAATGGGTTGTTTGCAATTTTGAATAACCAGGTTTCATGAGGATGCTTTTGGCTTACATCTATTGCAGGTTTACTAAGCCTTTGGATTTCAGTTATTTGGATATCCTTGTAGTCGTATTCAGATAAATTAAAATGGTCTTTGCTGAAAAAAAATATATTCCAGAAAACTCATCTAGCTAAAATCGAAGGATCTCAGGGAAGGATCTCAGTTGCACCTTGTATCGCTTTGAAATCAAATCCTTAGCAAAATCCGTCATTTGGTAGATGTGGATAGTCCCAATTTAAAATAACCCTGTAGCTCACAGCTGAGCTGTTCTTACTTAAACGACCTGCTCTCAACGAGCCTATCGACTCGAATTTATTGACCAAATTTTTAACATCAGTCTTAAAAAAGGAATCGATTATGTCGACCAAGAATATCCCGAATTTTTTTTGTACGATTTTTGAGCAAGTTTGCCAAAGCTTTAACAACGTATATGTCAGCAAATAAAATTCAAATTTGCCATTTTATTCCAATATGTCGCTGCAGAAAACCCCGTTATTTGCTGTCTAACTTAAAGTTTATTAAAAAATTATTTATTACCCAGCAAAAACTTGGTAATGACTTGCCATTACTGAACAACTTACTTTTCAATGACTACTTCATACCATCTGCATTACATAGAGTAGTTTGGTAATGGCTGACATATAATCTGATACCTAACTACTTGTGTATGAGTTGATTAACGAAATTTAAAACTGTTAAACGTATAAGACTTATAGCAACAGTTTTACTTGTAACAATATCAAAGCTTTAACAAAACACATCAACAATAAAAAAGTGGGTTTATCTCATCTTACATTCCCCCCTACAATTAGTTGAAATTCTCTCAACATTAATTGTAGTTGTAAGTAGGTTAAGAAAAACAAAATAAAAAACAAACAACAACTTACAAAAGATGTTGTCAATTAAGTGTTTTTTTAGGCCGTGCACTTGCCTGTTTATTATCAAAAAGTAATTCCAATTTTTGGGAATACAAAATTTAATTTCAAAAGATTTTGTTAAAGCTTTGATATTGTTACAAGTAAAACTGTTGCTATAAGTCTTATACGTTTAACAGTTTTATTTGGTTTAATATCTTTAGTTTTTCTAAAATCTTTATGGATGAAGTTTCCTGATGATCTGGCCTAAGCAACCAGTGAAATGCATAGGAATAGCTTATCCCATCAACAATAAATTTCAAGTGTTTTTATCAAGAATAAAAACTGGGAATTAAGCACGAATAACAAAATCTTTTGAAATTAAAATTTTGTATTCCCAAAAATTGAAATTACTTTTTGATAATTTAAAAAAATAATAAAAAAAAAATTTTTTAAAGTCATGACATGTTAGTTGTAATTTTGGTGACATCGGAGTAATAACTTATTTAAGTCCCTATTTGTAAGCGAATGTGGTAATGACTTATTTAACTCCCTATTTGTAAGCAAGGGTGGTAAGTACTTGCCTCCAATGACATCACCGTGTTAAAATAATGAGTTAAAATGCCAATGTATAAGTAGTGAAGAGTCGTTATATTAGCTTTTTAACTCATTACTTTGCAATGTAAGTTTTTGCTGGGTAACGACTCTTCACTACTTATACATTGGCATTTTAACTCATTATTTTAACACGGTGATGTCATTGGAGGCAAGTACTTACCACCCTCGCTTACAAATAGGGAGTTAAATAAGTCATTTCCACATTCGCTTACAACTAGGGACTTAAATAAGTCATTACCACATTCGCTTACAAATAGGGACTTAAATAAGTTATTACTCCGATGTCACCAAAATTACAACTAACATGTCATGACTATAAAATTTCAGTACAGCATAATTTTTCATATTCAAATTTATTACAAATTGTTTTTTATTTATAATAAAAAAAAAAAACAAATTGTAAGAACAAATATTTTAAATCAATTTGTATTAGATTTGAAAAAAATTCAACCGTAGATGCATTTTATTACGAATGAATTATACATTTCGTTAATCAACTCATACACAAGTACTTAGGTATCAGATTATATGTCAGCCATTACAAAACTACTTCTATGTAATGCAGATGGTATGAAGTAGTCATTGAAAAGTAAGTTGTTCAGTAATGGCAAGTCATTACCAAGTTTTTGCTGGGTTATATTAGCTTTTTAACTCATTACTTTGCAATGTAAGTTTTTGCTGGGTTGTCATTACTCTAAAATATCAAAGACAAAAAGAGCACAAGAACACAAAACATGTATATATAATGAAAAAAAATTGCCAATAATTGTAATGGCTTTTTATGTTGGCTCGTTTGAAATGATGCCAAAAAATAACAAAAAGTAAAACTTTGTAATATATAACTGTGATGAATTGGTATAAATTACTTTATCAAAAAAAATTAAAAAAAAATTATTTATATCTACAATAAAATACATAAAAATCAAAACAGAGTAAGAATTGTTTCTCAAAATCTTTTGCCCATTTTAAATCAGAATATTTTCTGCCGTATTCATAAAAAAGTAAAATGGATTAACAATGCATTTTAAGAAAAATGTGTATGAAAATTTTGCCTTAAAACACATTTCAAACTTATTTTATTTTTTATGAATACGGCAGTTTATGTTTAACTTATGAACAAAAAGGTGCCATGAAATTATTGATTTTTTTTTAAACACATATAGGCATTTCCATTTTTACGTTACGTGATATTTGTACGACAAAATGAAAAAAAAAACAAGTTAGAGTGCTATATTCGGCTGTGCCGAATCTTTGATACCCTCCACCGACAGTTCGAATGTTTAAGGATTAATATCTGTATGATGTTATTATTATCTTATTTGTTATTAATTATGGTTTTAGGCGACTAAACTGTTTTCCGGTAGCAGGGTTTATATGGGGCCTAGGGTAAATTATGTACCGATCTTAACGAAAGTTCACGGTATCATTTACAGTCCTTTAAAACTGTGACGAGCCAAAATTTGTTATGATTGAATTACTTTTTACGGTTTTAGGCGTACTAAACTGTTTTCTGGTACAAGGGTTTATATGGGGCCTAAGGTAAATTATAGACCGATCGTCACGAAATTTCACAGTATTATTTTTAGTCCTAAAAAACTGGGACGTTCCAAATTTTGTTACGCTAGCGTAATTTTTTACGGGTTTAGGCGTACTTAACTGTTTTCCGGGAGTATTGTTTATATGGTTTATATGATATTTGTACGACAAAATGAAAAAAAAAATTATATGATGAAGTCAAATTTGTAAAAGGGGTTTTTATACATACAATGAATAATATTCAGAAAAAAATTACAACAATCGACGCTAATAAGCAAAAATTTGCGCGGGCGTGCGAAACTGCGAATTGAGCAAGACGTTTTGTATAAAACCTTTTTTGGTAAGCATGCTATCAAATAACAAAATGTTTGCTCGTTTAAAGGTACATATGGGCATTTTCTGCGAAAAGACTACTTTTTTAATGTAACGCAAGAATGCAAATAAGGTTGTATTTTAGGACCATGATGTTCATGATGCGTTACATTACAAAAAGTAGACTTTTCGCTGGAACTGCCCATATTCACTCTCTTCAAACAGTGGTAGGAAAGAGAAATACTTGATAGTTGCATTTAAGCCTGAACCATCTAAAACGTTCATTCAACAATTCCTAATATCATCCTTGTAATTTTAACACATTTTTTAAAGCGTTTTATTACTTTTCTTACTTAGTGTAAAACTCATCAGATATCGAGTTCCAATAACCTAAACATGAAACAAAAAATAAGAAAATATAGTCGATCAAGCCCGAGCAAATTATACCCTACATCACAGAATAAAGAGACACATATCCGAGAATGTACATAATTTGGAATTATGTTATGAGGTAAAGATTCTTTTAAAAGTTCTTTGTGCCGAATATTATTTAGATATCATCATCTGTATCAGATTTGGGTTTTTGGCTTAAAGTGAGTTTAAGGAGGGCGATTATTTAGGACCTATATTGAATTCAGAACCTACCAACACGACATAGTAGCTATTGTCAAAGTTACTGTCGCCAAACTCTGTGTCAATACCAACACTTGTAAAGAAGATATAACATTACAAGCTATTTTCGAGAGTAGTTTTGTATGGGTATGGTAAAATAAATAAAATAAATAAATTTAATCCTAATCTTAGTTTTGTCATATGATCTTTAAAATTGCGACCCGCACTTTGCGCATTGTTAGAAGTAATTCTGAGGCGATCGGTATACTAAACGAGTCTTGGACCGTTATTTTATGGTATAACAAACATTATCAGAATTGCATTACACTACACAATCTCCATCATTGTGGTGTGGGTTTAAAAACACACACACATTTAAGCAAAAACCAAATAAATTTAGTTCATCATATTATTTATAACACATACAGTCGAAAGTACATCAACGCTCTTACAAAATCTGAAAAATTTAAAAACGAAATTCTTATGATACCAATAAAAGGAAAAAGAAATTAAAAAAACATAACAAAAAAAAAAAAATAATAAACGAAGTATCATCATGAGCCATAAAATTTTTTTAAGTGTGTTATAATTTGCTTAAGAATTTATTTTTCAATTCATACATTAGAATTGTTGAAATGTAAAAAAGCAATTTTCATATGTTCAAATTAATTTTGCAATTAAATTACCTTTAAGTAGAACGAACGTGTTATTTCCATATTATTCTGAGTGAAAATAAACAAGCAACGCAGTCAACAAAATAAAATTGTTCTAGAAAAAAGAGAAAATCATAAAAAAGCAAGAAAAATTAACAATCTTTTTCTTTTATCAACGGCAAAGTGTGAAAAAATTTATAATAATACTTGAAAACTCACAAAAAGATTGGTATGAACCCAAAACGAGTACGAATGCAGGCTAAAAAGTTGTTGTATTATTTTTTAAACTACCCCACCATTGACCCTGGATCAATATTTTAGATTACCAATTGACTCAGAATCACTCTCCACGCCTCCGGGGGTATGTAGAAAGAAAACCTAAGAATACTTGTATTTAAAAGTTTGATGTTACATCCTCCGGAAAAATCAGGGACAGGCAATACTCGCAATTCGGCAGCTTTCAAAATTTATATATCTCCTGAGATCGATGGTGACCATAGTTAATTTCTGGTACCTTGGAAATCAGAATCGCCCAGAAGCACAGTTTCGGGCTGACATTTTTGAGGAACATGGGGTTGTGGTTTAAACCCAAAGTCACGGGAAAGTAGATCTTAGCAGGGCCGATTTTGCCCACATGTGGGGAAGTTCGATCTTGTGTCGGATCTCCCTAGATACTGTTGCTATTCAACTAAGGCCGCTTGTTTCAAATCAGATCCTAAACAAGAGGCGATTGTAAATTTTTGCCGAGTAATATACTCAAATTGCTACCTTTGTGTGATTGTTGCTCTCACAAATAGTGTTGGTTGTAAACGTTTAATAACTACTTCGTCATGCCAAAAATTTCAAATATACATATTAAACTTATAAAAGAATGAAGCTCTATTCGCAATGGGAGCAACAGTTTCGTTTTTTCTTCTATCTTAGTTCTTCCCGAACATTTTCATATATTTTTCTTTCATTTTTCGAATAAAAATTTGTCTAAAGTTTTTACAAATTAATTAATATTGTGGTTATTTTGTTGCACTATTTATGGTTTTTAATCCAAATTTTTAATATTTTTAATTAGGCTTAAGTTCATCAAATTTAATTTTCATTAAATTATTTTTATGAAGAAAGGAATTTTACAACATGAAAATTAATTAAAATTTACTGATAATTTTTCATTCTTGACTCAATCTGGGCTCGAACCCAGGCGTTTTTACGGACAGGTTACCCTGACATGTTTCAATTGCAACCACTCAATCTCCTCAGAGGGCTTGCCGTTTAACACTCGCAGCCATCGACGACTGCTGACGTCATCAGTCAAACATCAATCCTTAAACCAAATTGTATTTAACCTTTGGTAGATCGAAATTTGCCTTGAATGATTATCTATTTTAATTTATTTTACATGTTTTTCCTTTACTTCTGTTTTTTCGTACTTTTGTCAAGAATTCTTCTTGAAGTTCAAAGTACATATTTTGTTTTGTTTTTTCATTTTTTTGTCTTCCTTTTTCTTGCAGACCTTAAATTTGATGAACATAAGCCTAATTAAAAATATTTAAAAATTTGGATTAAAAACCATAAATAGTTCAACAAAATAACCACAATACTAATTATTGTTAAAGCTAAGGCACGAGCTCTATGTATGCATTTGTCCTTCAAGTTGTGCTGAAAAAAGTCAACATAAAAGAAAAGGACAAAATTAAAAAACAAAAAATGTACTTGGACTTCAAGAAAAAATTCTTGACAAAAGTACGAAAAAACAGAAGTAAAGGAATAACATGTTAAAATAAATTAAAATAGATAATCATTCAAAGCAAATTTCGATCTACCAAAGGTTAAATACAATTTGGTTTAAGGATTGATGTTTGACTGATGACGTCAGCAGTCGTCGATGGCTGCGAATGTTAAACGGCAAGCCCTCTGAGGAGATTGAGTGGTTGCAATCAAAACATGTCAGGGTAACCTGTCCGTAAAAACGCCTGGGTTCGAGCCCAGACTGAGTCAAGAATGAAAAATTATCAGTAAATTTTAATTAATTTTCATGTTGTAAAATTCCTTTCTTCATAAAAATAATTTAATGAAAATTAAATTTGATGAACTTAAGCCTAATTAAAAATATTAAAAGTTTTTAAAAATGATTTAAATTTAGTTCTATTCGACATTTTTTCTAACAGTAAAAGTAGTAATTAATTGAGCTCGAGGTCCATGTTTGTATATTTATAAAGTTATATTTTTATTACCAATATTTTGCTGCAAGAGATTAAGTAGCATCCAGCACGGTTAATTTCTCAACGAAATTTCTTTTTTAGTTCGAGAAAACAGGCCGTAAAAAATAGTAATAAGGAAAATAAGTGTAGAAGTAGAAATAATAAAGTCTTTTAAGATTACCTTCGTATGTCAACGCAAGGCATTATAAATGCCGCGTTTGAATAATCGTTGTAAGTAATTGTATCAGTATGTGCTTTTATCGATTCATTCATGGGAATGTACAAAGGAATAGAGATGCCAAATGGAAACAGGGCATTTAAAACCCGGGGATAGGAATTTATAATTCAAAACACGGGATCCCCGGTTGGATCTGGATTTTAAGAAACTTTGTAAGTAAATCAATTAATCTATTAAATTTTAAACTAAAAGTTTGTTATTTATGAACGCATCAGTATTAAAACTCTCGTTAAAAATAATTGTTTCTTTTTTTCCCGATATTAGTTTTTAATTCACAATCAATTTTTATCAGACTTGAAGAACGCATAACATGAAATAATTTTTTGTCAAAGAGCTCTACCTACAATAACCGTTTACATGTTTCGAACTAAACGGTATGGTAACCTCCAACAAAACTGTTTTTACCGAAAATTTTTTAAAATATTATATTTACTTTAATCATATTATTGTCACCGGCATTTATGTAATGGTTAAATTAGTCCTCCACTAATGATCCTCCATGTAATGATTAATAATGACAAACAAATTATTAAAACTTTTATTATCATGATTTTTTTTTTTAATTTTCTAAGATAATCCCGCGAAGCTTTTCGCTTGTCTGCAGGAATGACACCAGAGTCTCTGACGGGAATCGAACCCGCAACCCCGGCGCTAATAGATTAGCTCACTACCAGCTTGCCTACCGGTCCACTTGACTGTTTTTCAACTATCTTGGAAAAGAGGAATATGCAATTAATTATTTAAAATTATTGTCATATTTAACTTTAACATGTTCAAAGTCAACCATAATAATAACCAATCTACAAACGTTAACACTACAAAACCCCGAGATTTTTTTTCATAAAATCCCACATTTTTGGTTTTTGGAATTTCTTGACTGGCATCCATAATTCACTGACAAAGTTTTTTTTAATGTTTCTATTATCATTAACATCCTTATCCGTTGGCATTTTGAATTGAAGTGTTTTAAGTTTATTAAGTGTAGATTCATGTCAGCTTGTGAGTGTATGTACTCGTGTAAAAGTGTATGATAATAAAAGATATCTACATTTATGGAAGTGTTTATGAATTAATTGTTTTTTTAGTTGATTTAAGAAACTTGCAGACACACATTTCGTAAAGTTTTAATATACATACATACATATTTATTACAAAAAGGCTGACATCCAAAACGTCAAATGCTATGTATAAGAACAATGTTTCATTACGCCGCAGTACAATATATATGCAATGCAAACCCTTCCAAAACATCAATGGTAAGTATTAGTATCGCAGCAAAAAAGCAATCAGAGCATCGGTTTCAAAGCAATACATATTTATTTTAATATTATGCATTGCATCACTTACATTACAAAAGTTTTAAATAAACAGAACACATAGTTGCATTGTTTCGGTACTTTGTACATGTGCATCGTTAAAATACAGTAGTAAAGCTGTATACAAACTTTGTATTAGTACGTTTTGGAAGTCAGCCAAAGACTTAGGGAAATTTGTTACGCACTTTAAATTGCGCGTGCGTTTACTTTGTAAAGTTTGTATTGCCAAATAACAAATTTGAGCCCGAATTAAAAACAATTTTGTATCAAATGAGGGAACAAAACTAATTGCAAAAGTAAATGCACTTGTGTACTTCTCTCAATTCCCTTCTTTTCTCTAGCCAACAAAGTAACGATTTTTGTTACTTTTTTTTCTGTATTATTCGAATCTAAAAAAAATAAAATTAAATAAATTTAATTGGTTTTTTGTTATGTGCAGCTTTTTTAATTTAAAATCTGCTTTTTCCTTAATTTAAAAAAAAAATGTATGTCAATGCTGCATATTAGTCTTATTAGACTATTAATAAAGGCAATAGATTTTATGAAGGTTTATGCATTATTTATCACAGTTCTCATATGGAGTACCTATACGCCTCAAAAATTATAATCTCGGTAGTGGGTATAAATGATTCGACTCAGCGGATTTAACATTCTTAATTTTTATCTCTTAAAATATGGTGAAAATAAATAAGTTATTTAAAATTCCTCATCATTTAAAGTAAACTAGAGTAATAAAGAAAAAGGCAACTTTCAAGAAAAATTTGGCACTGTTTTATCCTCAAAGTTGTTACGCGCGGATAACATCTATTAACAATAAAAATTGGATCCAAACAAGTTGTCTTACCAAAAATTGAAAAATAATGGTTAAGGGCATGAACAAGATTTTCCCCGCTAGCTCTTTGGTAGAAGTAGTTCTTAACCCGAATTTCAAACGCGTAATCATATAAAAATAAATATTTCATGCCAAATAAAATACCACAGTATGTATAAAAACTACAAGGAAATGGAATCAAAAAAAAAATATAAAATTAGCAAACAAGAATTTATGGCTACTTGACTTGCCATAGGGTACAATTATCCCACCCAATAAACACCGTGACAGAAAGACTACCCCTTATTATAAATCTGTCCCTAAAAATATGACCTTGCCTTAACTATAGTTACATTTTGTTTTGGCTATCCCTCCCTTTAAAAAAAAAAGAAATAAATGATTCATTTTACAACAAAAAATTCATTCATAATTTTATTCCAGAAAATAACAAAAGAAATTTGAACAAAAAAAAAAAATTACAGGTAGTAGTAGTAGTAGAAGGTGGGGTCAAGTCAACATGTGGTGTTTTTTTTGGTGGTCGAGTTGTCAAAGTTTATATACAAACTAGTTTTTTATGTAATCAAACCTGTTTTTTTACAAGCAATATTTTTGACAACCCGACTTCAGAAGCATTGTAGTTGTAGTGTTGACCTCACCTTCTAATCAATTCGCCTTGATTGTTATGCTTAAACAAATATATTCTTTCTTAAAGAGTAATTATAATGGGTAAGAGAAAACGAAAAAAATACTGTATATGATTGGGACAAAATAGAAGTGGACTGACAGACAAAAATATTAAATGAGCAATAAGAGTTTTTTTTCCTTCTTTTTTTTAACATAAATAAAAAAAATCAAATGACTTACAAAATCATTGATCACTTAGTTGTTCCAACTGACGATGTCTCTTTGATGTTGGGCCCAGCAAATAGGAGTACATAATGTTGTTGTCGTATGAATGCTCAATGTGATATGGTACATAATAGTAAAAATGATTTTGCAATTAATATTTAAATTAAGAAAAAATATATATAAAAGTATATTAAAAGGAATAAAAAGAAACAATGGAAAAGATACTTAATTACACCAATGAAAAAATTGTCGTTAATTTAAATTTCAAAAAATAGTAATTATGTTATTTAATAAGAATATTAGGATTAAAAAAAATTTATTTTAAATTCATATTTGACTTTATAGCTGTTAATATTAATTGTTTTTTTTTTTTAATTTTAAAATTAGATGCAGTTATGTATTAAAATATTCTTTAATACGAAAGTTATTGTATATTAATTTGAGGAAATTGTTAGAATTAGCATTTCAGTCACATCATCTTTTTTAAAAACACAAATAACGGTTATTTTGGAATATCTCAAAAACTGCTCTACTTTTGACAATTCTGACTTTATATTCGGATTCAGCGGCTTTCAAGACTTTGTTGAAATTTTGTCACGTAGTGTTATTAGTAAGCAAATGTTCAGTAGTGAAAATAATAGAAGTAATAAGTAGTCGCTTGTAAATACTTATTGAAGTTTTAGAATAACGACAATTGCAATGACAACTACTTACCAGGTAACGTATGAAATAACTACCACCTATTACTTAAAATCAAAAAGTTTTTTTGGGTAACTCATATGTTCAACTTACGGCCATTTTCACCAAGTTCGGTTAAAACTAACTTTCAATTAAAGTTCCGGTTACCAATACGTTTTGACAGCTATAACCGATGGTTAATTGTAACCGAACTTGGTGAAAATGGCCGTTAATCTTACAACTTGACATTGATTGTTTGTAGTCTAGGGTCTTTTGGCCGACTTTACTTTCTTACTTGATTTTAATAGAAACATAAATATTAATTTTAACATCATGATATTTTAATTTGGGTCTTAATTACTCCCAACCATTTAGTTGATAACAATGAAAATTAATGAGCTTTAAAAATCACAATTATCACTATGTAAGACACAATATATTAAAAATGTCTACAACTGTCCATATTTTAAGAAAATGGCACAAATATATGCTTCGTTATGTTGCTCCTTAGCATGTTATGTGATTATTTAGATTGTATACGCAACGAAAAAATCAATGGTTATGTAATAAAAATCTTTTAGGGGGTTATTGTACTGTAAATTCTAAGACTTTTCTTTATCTCTGATTAATTTTTAAGCCAATCTTGCTGAATTCCAAAAGGAAAAATTACTGACACAATTTGTGATAAAAATAAAAAAGCATCATAATCTGCATCTTATCTAGGGGCTTTGGAAGATGTATTTCAACAATTACCCTGATTGCATTTCCATAATGAATATGGCTTTTTTTATCCAAACGCCTATGCGCTCTTACAACATTATAACAGAATGTTATGGTTAAAAAAATTGTATATAAACGGCTTCATAACAATTTTGTTTCAAAAATATTTATTAAAATATGCCAGTGTATGATTTTCGTGTTTTTTTTTTTATTTTTTTTAACAAAAACACCTACGTTATTTTCAACACTATTACAGAATTCAAGTTTCATTCTAGAACAAGCGCTAAAAACAAAACCACTTGTATTTACAAGAATATTTAGCAAAATTTATAAAGCACATTGTAAAGAAAATAGCAGGAAGTAAAGTTTATTTCAATTTTGTACCAAAGCGTTTTAATGCATCATAGATTTGAATGTTTCTTTTTTTTTTTTTTGCCAAATTTATAAACCTATTTTTGTAAACTCAAACAACACTAAGTTTTTGTTTATATGTTATGAAACTTAAAAAATATATATATGGTATATTTTTTTAAAATATTTAGAGAAAACTGTAGGATATCCTGTGTATCTGGTTAACAACACTTTGCTCGAATATGACATTTTTTTTTCTGCCAAGTTGGGCGCCCGTCCTTTGGTTAGCAATGAAGTTAAGTTTTTATGTACAGAAAATTTAACAATTTTCAGACACCAGCAGAATGTAATGCATTTTCTGGCCCGTTACGGCGTTTTGCTACACTGGATAGTGATACATTATACATTTCATGTATTTAACTTAAAATTTTTAACAAATAGAATATGGGAATTATTTTTTTATCAATTAATATTTTTTTTTTTTTTTAATTCCATTAACCATTTTTACATTTCAATTTATAAAGCCTTTTAAAAAACGGAGCGGACCAGAAAATAATAATATTCTGCTAGTGTCTGATAATTGTTAAACTTTCTAATCATAAAAAATTTACTTCATTGCTAACCAAGAGATAGCTAAAGTAAAATCAGTTAACAAGAAGATACAAGATATTATGGTAGTGAATAGAATCATTCCAAGAATATGTACATATCTTTAGCTTCAATGTAAAAAAAGCTGGCTGAAGGAAAAAGTATGTGAAATATTGAGGAAATAAGGCTGTTGAAAAACGCTTTATAAATTTTAATTCAACTTATAAAAGCACATTCGAAAAAATGGTTAATATAATTAAATAAATTATTTATGAAAAAAAAAAAATAGTTCCCACATTCGACTCATTCGAGTACGCTGAATCCAGTGGTAGCCGTTTTCTTAAGTGCCGGTATCGATATCGCATCTTCGTTCCAGTGAAGTATGAATATGTGTGATATCTTTAAACATTTTGCTATCAAGGTTTATACCCAGTAAAAACGTCGCTTACTTTTTCAAAACGAATAGCTTCCTTTACTCATTATTTAGTAGCTTTCTTCTATAACTACATGTATAACAACTTCTTTTATACATAAATATCTTCTCTTTTTTAAATTTCTAAATTGTTTTAAAGGCATTGCTTTCACATACCTACATACATTATTTAAATATAATTATGTGGTCAATCTTATGCATGATTAAATACTAGAAATTCGATCAGGCTTTTGCAAATTAAAATTTGACAGTTTTTATTTTCAAAGCTTTTTCGAGTATTTTTTGTTGGCTTAAAAATTGAGTTACAATAATGTTTGCTCCTTTTTTCTTGGTTATAGATTAGTTTTACGTATTTAGAAAAAGAAACGTATTTTTGCCATTGTTTTAATAGAAAAGTTGAGCTTGTGTGCATAAATTTTAACTTTCTTTTATCAGTAAAACACACGCTCACTTAACATAATTGATAAAGTTTTCATTTATGATATTATTTTTTAATGATGCTTTTATATTTTGAAAAGAAAAAAGTCAATATTTTAATTATTATAATTTATGATAAAAGTTTTCCCTGTAGACTTTTTTAAATCGAAAAAAAAACTTGAATTTTAATTAAGGATTATTTAGTGTTGCTGCTGAGATATTTAGTCCCAATTCACACGTTGCAAGTCTTATTGATCAGCTTGCTACTTTATAACGAGAGTGAAGAGAGGAAAATAAACGTTTCTCTCTCACTCTCTCTCGCCTATAAGGTAGCAAGCTGATCAATAAGACTTGCAACGTGTGAATTGGCACTTATTTATTTAAGCGTTTCAAGTTTAAGAAGAGTAGTTTGTTTAAACAGCAAAAAACATTTACTTAAGAAATGTTTAACAATAAAGGAATTTAGTCTGAGCTTAAAAAAATTTATTTATTATAGAAGGTACGTCATTGTGAAGTTTAGCCGTTCATTATTATATTGCACTGCTTCCATTTAAAATTTAATATTTTTATTGTGATGGTAGATTCACAATAAAGCAACCACAGGTCACTTTACCCCACGTCTCCATGCGCTTTCGATTAGAACATGACATGACCATAACGCCGGCAGAGCAACGGTATTAATTTGTTCATGTTCTTGTAAGTGGCGAATACGTGTTGATGTTCATGTTCTGATTGACCATAATTTTTGTGGTTGTGCGCTTGGTTGTATACAAAAAATACATTGTATGGCCAATATCATGGCGCACATGGATGCTAAGACGAATGTTTAGGCAACGATGGCAGCACATGGACGAAACATGAACATGAACAGTCTACACGAGTAGAATTCATGTGCGAAATGCCATTCTTACCAAGTTGATGAATGGTGGAGACGGGTAGTTAAGTTGACTTTTCAAAAGAGGGTTTTATAATAAAAATAATTTTAAAAAAGGTATTGCAAACGTTCTTTAAAGGTATGAAATACCACAACAATATACATGACAAAATTATCTGCGTCGGTCCTGAGAAATATGGATTAATAAAAAAACAGCTGAAAGTGATATATTCGACTATGTTGAAACCTAAATATCTTCCACTGAGAGTTCGAATAATTCAAAAGTGGACTTTTTATGGGATTTATTTATTATAAAACCTGACCTAACAGGCTTATAGTTCGTTGCCTTATTTAAATAAACTACCATGAATTGTTTCAAAAATATTATAAGTCGTAAGCCACATTTTAATAAAGTTATTTAAATTTTAAAGATTTTGTTAGTCGTGCTTAATTCCCAATTTTAATTCTTGATAAAAACACTGAAATTTATTGTTAAGGATAAGATTCATTCAAAGATTTTAGAAATACTTATGATATTAAACAAAATAAAACTGTTAAGCGTATAAGAATTATAAGCAGCAGTTCTACTTGTAACAATATAAAATTTTAAACAAAAACATCAACAATAAACAGTGAGTTTATCTCTTCTAACACTCCCCTCGACAATTGAGTGGAATTCTTCCAACATTAATTGTAGTTCTAAGTAGGTTAAGAAAAAACAAAATGAAAACAAAAACAACTTGCAAAAGCATGTTGCCAGTTAAGTTTTTTTTCACAATTATTTAGAATTAAATGCTTTTTAAATTGCTTTTCGGAAGGCCGCTTTATTTGAGGTTTATGGTAAATTTAAAACTGATTATCACATAATTACGTGCTTTTATTTCCAAACAAATAATGCATAATTGGAAAAAATTTACCACAATATATATATTTGATTCGGGTTTAGTCACATTTAACTGAATTCCTAGAGTGTGCTTTATATGGGGCCTTTGGTAATAAATGATTTTCAGTCTTATAAAATAAATTTGTGCACAATTCAATGAGAATCTGTGAATTCTGTCACTTATTTATATTAGTCTTTTAAGGAAGATTGTTCCACATTTAGGTTTTTAACAGTTTTTCTACAAAGCCGACTGTGCTGAATTCGACCCCAATATTATTCTATTCTGATGAGTTTTTTAAAATAAGCGTGTTTTTAACAGACAAACAGACGGACATGGCTAAATCGACTTCGAATTACTGTTGGACTCCGAATATACATATTTATGTATATATTCTCTATGGAATGTTTGATCAATATTACAAAAGTTTAACAAATAATGACACTTAGAATACCATCATTCACCACTAGTAGTGCAGGTTACAAATATGCTCAAAATCTACCTTGGCGTTCCTAAAAATCTCCCCTGTTTTTAAATTCTAGCAAATAACTTCTGGTATTACCAGGGTTCCAACAAAGTCGAAAAAGTACAAAAAAATTATGTACAATTGAACCATGATTCCCATCCTTGCTTTTAACCAAGTCTAATTTATATAATTCACATTTATTATGAAAGCAACACGTGCATTTCTTCAACATTTCTTTGTGACGAATTATAAAACGAGTTTTAGTTACTTTTTAAGTTAAATATAAATTACAAAAATTTTTTTCTTTTAAAAAAAAACAAAATTTTGTTTTGATAAAAGACCAGAAATATCTAATTTTCATTGTTCTAAAAAATAATTCAAATTTAAGCAAATATCTTGTAACAAGGTTATAAAGGACTAATTTATTTACAAAAATAATTAAAATCTTGCAGTACATTTCATTTAGATAAATAAAATTTTATTCAATTCATAGTAATTTTATTTTTCAAAAACATTAAATTTATCCTAAAACACAAATATGTACTTATTTGCAAGATTTTTGAGTCTTTGTTTAAGTTTTGTGAGAATAAGTGTGCTTTTATTTGTGTTTATCACAGCAGGATACGACTTTTGTATCCTTGGGATAACAAGTGAGCAAAACTGCTACAGAACTTTTTGTTAACTTAATATTGATTTCCATAAACGTTTTGTAAATACAACTTAAAAAAAAAAAAGTATAGAACATAACTTTTAAAAAGAAAACATTTACGGAGGAGCAAAGCTTATTAGTTTTTCAGCAGATGCACGAAAAAAAATGGCGAAATATGAACCAAAAAAAAAAAACATTTAAGTTTACTAATATTTAGCTTTTATTTGACCTTTTTTAATTTAATAACTGTGTTATTTTTAAATCAAGCTCTAGGTCTTTTTAATATTAAATTATTTATTTTCAATATTTCGCTAACCTTTGGTTAGCATCTTCAGGAAATTTAATTTTTAATATAAAAAACAAAAAACAATAACAAAATTATGAAAAAATTTTTTGTCATAAATTAAATTCAAAAACCTAATTGTCATAAAACAATTTCAAAAACCAAAAAAACACAAAAATAAAATATAACTAAAGTATAACAATTCATATAAATTGAAAAAATTTCCTATTTATAAACCTAATTCAAAAACCATATTTGCAATAATAAAAAATTTAGACTAAAAGAAAAATATCTTATAACATATAACATTTTTTACTAAACTTATTTTTATCTTACATATTTATAACAACATACATATCGCGACCTAAGGACAACATATATATATATGTACATATACACATATATACACAAAACCATACATATATATATACACATACATACGCATATATATATACACATATAAACATATACATACAAATAGACATATAATAAAAAAATGTTATCATATCTTTTAATAACTAAATTTCTATAATTACTAGCTATATTTTCTGTGTCTGCTTTGAAATTCATTCTTTGTGTTGTTGGTGTATTAATTATGTGTAACATTTCTAATATGAATCTGCGTTTGTAGTTTGTTTCATTGTTTAACACTGATGCATTTTCAAAATCTGGATAGTGATTTAGTTCATAACAATGATGAGATAATGCTGTTTTTTTAGAGTTAATGTTTCTATATTTCTGATCTGATCTTTGTCCTGCAACTCTAGTCTTTAATTTATTTTTCGTTTAATTTAATTTAATTTATTTTACAAGGAATCTTGTAGATAATATTCGACATATCCCATTTATTAATTCTATCCTTAGTCCTGCTATATAAACTATTTAATGAGTTGTAAGCCCTATATGCCACTCTATATTTGTCTGTGTCAAAGATCTTCGATCCTTTAATCCTTTCTGATATGTTAGGTATATACGTTAACGATTTGTATATTCGAGGTCATATTGTTACTCCTGGATTATTGTTACTTCCCTCCTTATATTGATCAATTAATCTATAAATCAGTTTCCTTGGAAAATTGTTGTCCCTAAGTATATTTCTAATTTTAATTATGTTTCTCCTGTGAAAAGTTCTGTCACTAATCGTCAGCACTCTATTAATTAAATTTCTAGCAGTATTTATAATCACCTGTTTACTATGCTTAGAATAAAAATTTTTAATTCTTCCCGATGCCGTTGGCTTCTGATACCAATCTAGTACTAACCTGTTTCCTCTTCTTATTATCAAAGTATCCAAAAAAGGTAATTCCGAATTTGACTCCGTCTCTAAAGTGAATTTAATATAACTGCTAAATTCATTAAATTTTTCCAATAAGGCATTCACACCGCATTCAGAAATAATGCAGAATATATCATCTACACTCATAAAATTATTACAGTAACTGATTGTAGGTTATTAAATTCGTTTTCGGTACTGTTAAAATTGAATAAAAATATAGTTATTTTACGAATAAATTTATTTTTCAACATTTATGTTTGTTATTAAAAAAACAAACTACCAAAAAATAATGTTTTCCGTATTTTTTTTTGTTAATTTGTTTGATTTTTATCGGTTAAAATATATTTTTTAAAAGTAAAAACTATTCAATTTTAACGAATATGATATTCAATAAATAAAAAACTTACAAATTACTGAAAAAATCATTTGTTTTAAATGAAATGTAAATGATCCGTTTTTTAAATGAATTTTAATTTGTTTCAAATGAATTTTCGTTTGAATTTAACTACATAATATTTTGAGTGTACATATTAAATCATTATTTTCGGTTTAATATTTAATTTTTCAATAGATACATCAAGTAATTTCTCCATAACTATATCAGCTATAATTGGAGATGCAGGAGATCCCATTGGAAGTCCTTTTTGTTGTGTGTATATTTTTCCATTACATTGGAAGTATCTATTATCCTCTACACAAAATTTTAAAATTCTAAAAAATAGTCTCTTTTCAATCTCCGTATGTTGCCTTATTATATCCCACTTTTCTTCTATTATTTTCAGAGCCAAATCAACTGGTACGCTAGGAAATAGCGATACCACATCCAATGAAATTAATTTCTCATTCATTTGTATATAATGATTCCTTAATTTTTCTCTTAACTGCAACGAATCCTTTACATTATAAATAGAATGTTCCGTAACCTTTTTCAAAATATTTGTTAAATTTTTGCATAACTCATAAGAAGGCGAGTTTATAAAAGAACATATTGGTCTTAATGGAAAATCATTCTTGTGGATTTTTGGTAACCCATAAAGTTTAGGTGCAGTTGCTATATTAGTTTTAAGCCTATTTTTATCAGATACTGATATAATTTTTTGTCTAAATAATTGAATAATTAAATTAAATTGAAGATGCTAACCAAAGGTTAGCGAAATATTGAAAATAAATAATTTAATATTAAAAAGACCTAGAGCTTGATTTAAAAATAAAACAGTCATTTAAGTTTACCTTAATTTCGGGGCTATTTTCATAATGCAATATGACTCCATCTTTTTAATGAAAATTTACCTCAAAAAAAATTTAAAATAACCTAAAAATGAAATGAAAATATGACCCGAAATTTGGGGTTATTCTTCATTAAGAAAAAATCACCTAACAATTTTAATTAATTAAGCCCAAAAACAAAAAATCAGATTTAAAAAAGCAAGGAAAGGTTCACAGGCCCAAAACTTAAAATTCCATATTTAAGATTCTGAATTTCAAAGTCTCAAACTTAAAAATTTGACCGGGCAGAGGATTTTCTGGCGCTGCGAAATATGGCCGGAGGAAATATGGCCCCAAAAAAGTAAATGAAAATTGATTTGGGGCTTTTTTCATAATGCATTATGGCCCCATTGAAAAATAACCATAAAACTAAAATGAAAAATGACCCTAAATTTGGGGTTATTCTTCATTATGAAAAATCACCTCAAAATATAAAATGAATTTGAACCCCAAAAAAGAACACAAAGAAAGTTACATTAAACATTTTCGGTTGAGTTCATATGCCCGAAACTAAAAACCACAAATTTAGAATCCCGACATCAAAATCCGGATAATTATACAGTTTTGGTTTTAAAAATCGGCTGTGCTTTCGGCCATGCGCAAGGATTTTTTTATCTATGGTATAACGAAAACTGGCTTTGCTTACTAAAGCTTCACGTTATAGACGGCCTGCGGCCTGGCGCAAGGATTTTCTCTTCTATGGTATAACGAATACTGGCTTTGCTAACTTAAGCTTCTCTATATAGCCGGCCTTCGGCCGGGTGAAAGGGTTTTCTTCTCTTTGGTATAACGAACACTGGTTTCGCTCACTAAAGTTTCACTACATAGCCGGCCTTCGGCCGGGCGCATGGATTTTCTTTTCATGGTAAAACGAACTCTGGCTTCGCTCAGTGAAGCTTCTCTTAATAGACGGACTTCAGCCGGGCTCAAGTATTTTTTCCTCTATGGTATAACAAACACCGGCTTCGCTAACTAAAGCATCTCTGCATAACCAGCAAGGATTTTGTCTACTTTGGTATAAGAATTCGGGTTTTTTATACAATCCCTAGAAACTTTTACATATAATTTTATAAAATTTGTGTAAAAATGTTTGGGGTGATTTTTCATTTCTTATAATTTGCATTTTTTATTAGTAGACGAAAAATAGCCCTAAAGTAAAAATTGTGATTTTATTTGGGGCCATGTTTCATTCCACTTAAAATGCAAAAACACCCTAACGAAAAAATGCAAAATACCCCAAAAAAAAAAAAAAAAAAATTGCGTGTTGTTGTGTCTCATGTAAAATTTTGGGGCCGTTATTCTTTTACTTTTGGGGACATATTTCCTGGGGTCATTTTGCGCACCGCCGGATTTTCTCTATGGTATAACAAATAACGGCTTCGCTAAGAATTTGCGATTTTTAAACTATCCCTATATCTTTATATAAGAAAATGAAAAATAGCCCCAAATTAAAAATTGTGACTTTATTTGAGGCCATTCCTTCATGTTGGGATTATTTTTCATTTCACTTAAAATGCAAAACACCCCAACGAAAAAAAAAGAAGAGAAAAACTTAAAGTTGGGATCACACGATTGCCGCAAATGCACCAATATGATACAATTTGTATTGTGCTTTATTGACGCACAATAATGAAATTGCACCAATCAAATATTCTGACATCACACGATTGCCCTGTTTTAAACAAATTTGGTTGTCGCTACCCTGCGGGAAATTTGTGTCAATTGGTCCAACAGACTGGTCCTGGGAGTTGTGAAAATAAAACAGGAACAAAAAAAAAGAACTCATGACCAGTGAAAGGAGAACCAATCATGTAACTGGTTTATGAAGAACAAAAAGGTAGAAAAAGTAATGAATTACACCGGTGGTGTGATACATTTTTTTTGGGTCTTTCTAAAATTTGGCTCTTGTATTTAATACTAGGACTTGTTTTATTGAAATAACACTACATCGAATTGAAATAATACTACATTTTAGTAACTGTCACTAAACACGTCCATTGAGAATAGATTCGTGACTGGTCAAATGGTGTCAATTGACCCCCTCCAATGACAACCCCATGTAAAAGTGACAGGTCTTATTCATAGAAAGTGTTAAAACTAGAACCGGTCTCTACCACCAAAGACCTATCACGGGACTACTTTGGTGTCAGTTCGCTTCCCTCTAGGGTAGTTGGTACAAAGCGAAATGGTTACAACAATTTCCGCAGCACAGTCACGCGATTGTTTTTACTTGTGTTAACTGCGAAAACAGGTGTTGTGGTACCTTTTTTATTTGCTTGAAAGTTTTTGTTGGTGTTTTCACTAAAAAAAAAATTTTATCATATACTTTATACAAATTTTTTTTGAATAGTTTTATTTAAATTTTTTAAGAAATTACAAAAATTAATAGTCTGTTCAACAATTTCGTATGTTAAGGTTTGCATAGAAATATCTTTAATAAAAATATACGCACTGAACAGCTAAATATGCTTGTAAACATACATACATACATATTTTGTTAAAAGCATTAACAAAGAAACACAAAAAAGTAAATTTATTAAAAAAAGGCAAATATTGGCGCGTATTGTGTTGTCTGATTGCCGCCCAAGAACACAATAAATATTGGTGCATTTTAGTTATTTTTATTGACGCGCGGTTGCATAGCAGCCAGTCACACGATTGCCGTACCAGGGTTGCATTTGATTGGTTAAAGTAAGCACAATATTGTCCTTGATTGGTACATGAGCCATTTGGTTGTGCACGATTGGGGTATTAAAAAGTGTGAAAATTGGTGCATTGCGGCAATCGTGTGATCCCAGCTTAAAAATAATAAAAAAATTGCTTGTGGTTTTGTCTCATTTAAAGTTTTGTGGCCATTCTTGATTTTGTTTATGGGACCATATTCCCTGGGACATTTTGCGCACCGCCAAAAAAAATCGTTGTTGAATAATGTTAAAAAAAGAACCTAAAGGTAGAAGTACATAACACGCGTTAGTGCCCGCTCACTTTGTAGACTTCTGTCAAACAAAGTTAAACTAGTGTATTTTCATAGAACAAGCTACATGCAAAATATTTTGACGTGTTTGCGCTAGAAAGTTGGTTAACTTTGAACTTTTTAACGCGTTGTGCATTTTTGACAAGTAATCAGCTGCCAATAAAAAGAATAATTTAACAAATTTGTGAATCATGAAAGAAAAACTTATTGAAGAGCTTAAAAACATACAATTGGGGGATTCACAAGGTGTCATAAAGTCATAAGTCTTAAAATAATAACATGAAGAAATATAACTGTTGTGAACAACCCCTCATAATTAAGTGTGCTATTTTTAATTTAAATCAGCTGATTTAAAACAAATATAAAAAATAAAAGTTTACCTACCATCAAAATATTTTTTAGTTCTAATCCATGAATTAATAAATTAAATTAGATCTTACCTGACTATTTTCCATTTTTTAGACGCAAATCACAAATAAATTTTATTTCGTTTGTTTACCAAACATCAGAGTCCTAAGCCGATATAATTTAACGCCGCAAGTGTTTTGTTGCAAAAATTGCTAGCCGCAGGTTATATTCGGATATTAGCCGGATAAAACTATACCATCAACGGCGACGGCTACAAAAACTTATGTGGATAGGCTCAGCCGCTCAGCGCAGGTCTCTTCTGATCAATTACGACAGCACAATAAACATAGCAAGCAATGTACTATTAATTTAAGACAATTTTTTGTTTACAAATCAACAACAATATTTTTAAACCATTGTAAAATGTTAGAACATTATGACAATTTAACATGATAGCACACCTTGTGAATACCCCAAATATTTATATAAAAAGAATAAATTAAATTAAATAAGAAAATCTTGATATATTTTCGAATCAGTTTCCAATGCAAAAATAAGATAACAAATAAAAAAAACTGACAATGATGGCTTTTTTAACGCGCGTTGTGTAACTTGCAATATTTCATGCCCTTAAGTTTTTAAACGCACTACAAACGTCGACGAATTAACGCGTTTTATGTACTTCTTCCTTTATGGTCCACGCAATGATTATAATCATTATAAATTAAATGTTGTCACAGTTTATTAAATTTTGATTACATTTCAATACTAAATATTTTCCACCTTTAAAACCTCAAATATGGTTAAATTTAACAATGTTATGTTAAATTTTAATTAAGCTGCAAATAAGCTCTTTATGGAGTTTGGTTTTTATTTGAAATTTTTAACGAGCAAATTCTGCTAGTTTCCTCTTGCTCGCCCCCGAGTTGAATTCTTTCTTTCAATTTGGAATGATCTTTTAATAAATTTAATTTTATATCGTCGGATTAATATGCAAACCTGCTAACTCTCTTTCAACAGATTTTATAGGAGAGACAAAAAACTTTTTATTTTTCCTATTTGCTGCTTGAGAGGAAAACCAAAAATAAAGTTGACACACTTCAAATGTCAAATTGAAGAAAAACTACTGGTGGGTCGACGAGGCGTATTTTTCATGGCATAAAAATCTCAATTAACTTAAAAAATGGATTCAACAGGTTTGCATATTAAGGCGACGGGCGGCATGAAATAACCCCCCAAAATATAACCCCCCAAAAAATAATTAAATAACCCCCCAAAACGTGGGGCCTTATTTCATATGCAAGAAAGCCCCAATTTTGAAAATGAAATTAGCCCCCCAACGAAAAGAAATAATGCCCCAAACATAAATGAAATAATTCCCTAATTTTTGGGGGCTTATTTCATATGAAATAAAACCCCAATTTCTGAAATGAAATAAGAGCCCAATATATGTAATACAATTAATTATACAGTTTTGCTTTAAAGAATCACGCGATAGATAGCATGGTATGATATGCCAAACACAAGCTTCGCCAACTAAGGCTATTTTGCATGGCCGGCCTTCGGCCGGGCGCAATGACTCTTTCCTCTATGGTATAACAAACACCGGCTTCGCTAACTAAAGCTTCTCTGCATAGCGCCAGGATTTTCTCCTCTATAGTATAAAAATACCGACTCGACCCGGCTACGCAGAGAAGCTTTAGTTAGCGAAGCCGATGTTTGGTATACCATATAGAAGAAAACCATTGCGCCCGGCCGAAGGCCGGTTATGCAGGGCAGCTTTATTTATCGAAACCGGTGTTCTGTATACCAAAGTGGATAAATCCTTGCGCCCAAAAACTTTTTCATTATAAATTTGAAAATGAAATAATCCCCCAAAAACTATATTGGGGCTTTATTTCATAATGATTTTTTGGGGGATAATTTCATATGAAATAATACCCCAATTAAAAAAATGAAATAACACCCCAAACAAAATGAAATAACCCCCCAAAAATCGTTTTTGCTGTTCTCTGTACAAACCTTTGGGGGGTTATTTAATTATTTTTTTGGGGGGTTATATTTTGGGGGGTTATTTCATGCCGCCAAGGCGACGATATATTCTAATTAATTCTTATGAAAATTAACATTATTATATTGTACAATTGTATGCATGTATATATTTTTGTATATGTGTTAAGTAGTTTAGTTGGTGGGGGTATCGAATTATGGTAGAAAAGTCTTAGTATTGACTGTGAGGCCTCCGGGCAACATACTCATAGTTCCCAAGTCACGGAAGGGGACATAAGATACAACATGTTTGAGCAAACCATGTGCCGTCTTAATTCTCCTTCGTACTAACAAAGGTTGTTGTAAGTACCCAACCTGTTAAAGTATTCTGTAAGAAATTAAAATAAGGAGATTTAAGGAGATTTGTGATAAATTGGGCATATTTTATTGATATGTATTTTAATCTCAATCTGCTTAAGATGAATAAAAACAAATTGACAGCTAATTTCTATTGAATAGTTTAAAGTGAGCGGTCTTTATAAAGAGGGGAAATAGGCAGACTAAGCCATGTCTGATCCAGTAAGAAGTACTTACCTAAAGACCCAGGATATATGTTTCCAAAATTAGATTTATTAACTTAGTTTAATATTGAGTTGCAATACGTACTCATACAGTGACCACGATCGATTAACGCGGTACTGATTGAAAAAGCAGAATATCCAAATATTTTGTTATGTAAATTGAAGATCAAGTAATATAGAATATTCAACGCATAGTTTGCTAACATCCTTATATTAACCTTTTTTAGAAAGTACACTTATTACTTCTTACTAGTGCTGGGGTACTATCGATATTTTCTACTATCGATATTTATCGATAGTTCAGATTTCACTTTCGATTCGTTGTTTTTATCACTTTATTGAATGTATGAGACGTATGTACATTGAGCCAAAAAAAAAACTTGTACACTTGTTAAATTAAAATAAAAGAAAACACAGAGATTAAAGTAAAACCATATTAAAACTTTAATTTCACATTAATTAAATTTTAAAATCTATATTTTAGTTTAAATAAAACTTCTTTTTCATTTTGTATATTTTAACGTTGAAAAAAAAAACCACAAAAACATAAATATGCTTAAACTCATAAACAAAAAAAAAAGTTGTACAGGACAAAAAACTTAACGTAACTTTAAAAAAGATTTAAATATTTAGGTTTTCAGTATTTTGTATGGTCTCCTTTATATTCTTTAGCAGAAAGAAGTCTTCTTAGCATCGAATGGACTAGATTTTTTGTAACTTCTTGGGGAATAGAACTCCAGATATCTTTGAGAGCGTTTTTTAAGGATTATTTTCCGGATATTTGGTAATCTCTTAATTTTGTTTTCATATGAGCCCACAAATGCTCAATCGGATTTAAATCCGGGCTGGTAAGGCAAAACGTTTTTTGTGTTATAAAGCAACCATTCCCTTATGATAACCGGCTGAATGCTTTAGATCATTATCTTGCATGAAAACAAAATCATTCACTGAACCAATTTTTTGGGCGGATTATAGCAAATTATTTTTCAGGATATTTAAATAATCTATTTTATTCATGATTCCCTCGATACACACAAGGTTACCTACTCCATTAGCACTCATACACCCCCAAACCATAACATTTCCTCCACCTTGCTTAACAGTATGAAAAATATTTCGTAGATTAAGTGCAAATATGTGTTTGGAAGTGATGGACGTAAATCTGTCTGCACTTGGATTCGTAGATTAAGTGCTTCCCCTTACTTATGGTAAACTTTAATCTCTTTGTTTTTATTTTAATTTAACAAGTGTAAAAGTTTTTTTTTTTTGCTCACTGTATATACGCACGTTGTTTTAAATGTACCAACGTACCTTTCTGAAGAAACCGAAGTAACAGGGACTATAAGATATTCCATTGCAACTTTAGAAAATTTTCTAAATTCTAAACCGAAAAAGGTAATCAATCTAGTGGACTTATCCTCTAATGGTCGTTCATTGTTTTGTCCTTTGCTTGTAGTTGCATTTGGATTTGCTTTTTTTTACAACATTACAAAAATATTTGACATTTCAGTCCCTATATAAACACGTAAAAATTTCGGCTAAAAGGCCTTTAATTAGCAGTAAAAAGCACTACTTAGCAATCCATACCACTTGCCATTCTTGTTGTTTGTATTCATTGCTGTAATCCAGCGCGAATTAATAATAGCAAGTACAAATTTGCGGCAAAAAAAACTGTGTGTGTATAACTGCTGTTAGATGTCTTCATAGCTGTATTTTAAATAATAAAAATATCGATATTTATATTTTTCCTATCGATATTTTCGATATATTAAGACTATCGGTAGTTTCCCAGCACTACTTATTACCAACAAAAATAAAAATAAATAAGAAAGTATTTAATCAGGCCATATTTCACCATTCCTCCCATACAAATAGTACTTCAGAAAATAGCTATTAATGCCACAGCTTCTTATTAGTTTTAGTATTAATATAAAATTTGGATACGATAACTTTTATAATCTTGGCAAAATTGTGTGGTCTAAGTAACCGAATTGACCACATGTTCCATACAAACCCTTCGATAATATTATCACTTTAAGAAGAAAAATCTCAGATAGTTATAATAGATATCTAGATAAAATTCCACACAAACAACTTGAATATGAATCTTAACCTCATTACATAATTTTGTTTTGCCGGGAACATGATTGTCCTTGATTGCCCTTTCATCGCAAATAGGGTGCACTTTCGAAAATTTGTCTGTATATACTGTGCCATAGTATCGGGCTTCACCGTCTATACTTTATTTTTGGTTTTTTCTTGCATTTAAATCTCGTTAAAGAAAAAAACATCCAAAAACTAAAAACATCGCCATAGGTAATTTTTAAAATATTGAATATATTAATATTTTTTACGTTGAATGTACAGAAACCATCAACAATAAACTTCAGTTTGTCAATAGTCAATAGAGGCGCCCTATGCTCCAGTGGTAGTTAAAGGAACATATATATATATATATATATATATATATATATATATATATATATATATGTCATGGCGATGTGTTGGGGTCTGTTTTTCGATATACGGCTTTTTTTAAGGTCATTTGTATACTTTGGGTACCGGTCCCAAATAAATCATAGGTCTAAAGCTTGCTTTGGGGACCGACATAATTTCAGGAGATTTTTTTCAAAAAAAATTTTTTTTTTTAATTTTTATTGATTATGAATTGACTATTGCTTATTTACTACGATTACATATCCTTTTATTAATAGACACTCAAGAAATGTATAATTTTCACATTTTTAGTTAAAACATTAAAATTGATATTGCCACATTTTCGAAAAAAATTTTATATTTTGAGGTCCATATCAACACTGTATTACCATAACCACTGTATTAGCAAACCGACATAATTTTGTATAACTTTAGGGTAGTTGAACTGTCAAACTTGTATTATAAATTTACATAACAAAAGTACTCAAATTTTTTATACATTAATTGGGGGAAAAAATAGTACCAAAAAGGGGAATTACGGGAAATTTCTAATTTTACTAAAATGTTTGGTTCTGCAGCTGGTATTTTTTTAATTATCGTTAATGTTGGACCTTAAAACATAAGATTCAACATGCAATATCCTGAGTCGATAAGAATCTATGACGGAACTTTTTGGTACTTTTTTGTTCTTTAACTGGTACTTTTTGAATTTCCGTTAGTATTGGACCTAGTGGATGAGAGTCAGTAAGAGTGTACTTTTTGGAACTATTTTATGTGTTAACTGGTACTTTTTGAATATCCGTAAGCATTGTACCTAGAAACATTAAATTAAACATGCAAGGTCCTGAGTGAGAATCTGTAAGAGGGCTTTTAGGTACTTTTTGTTCATTAACTGTTACTTTTTGAATTTCCGTCAGTATTGGACCTAGAAACATAAAATTAAACATGCAAGATCCTGTGTAAATGAGAATCTGTTAGAGGTATCTTTTCGGTACTTTTTTATTCGTTAGCTGGTACTTTTTGAATTTTCGTTTGTATTGGACCTAGAAACATAAAATTAAACATGCAAGGGCTTGAGTGAATGGGAATCTGTATGAGGGCTTTTTGGTACTTTTTTTCTTTAACTGGTACTTTTTGAATTTTCATTAATATTGAACCTAGAATCATAAAGTTCAACATGCAAGGTCTTGAGTAAATAACAATCTGTTGGAGGGATATTTTTGGTACTTTTTCGTTTTTTAACTGGTACTTTTTTTAAATTTTCGCTAAGATTGGTCTTATGAACATAAAATTAAACCTGCATGGTCCTGAGAGAATGAGAATCTCTAAAAGCGCTTATTGGTACTTTTTAGTTCTTAAACAAGTACTTTTTAAATATCCGTTAATATTGGACTTAGAAACATTAAATTCAAGATGCAATGCCCGGAGTGGATAAGGATCTATAAGCGGGAAGTTTTTGGTACTTTTTTGTTCTTTAGCTGGTACTTTTTGAATTTCCGTTAGTATTTGGCTTAGAAACATAAAATTAAACATGCAAGGTCCTGAGTGAATGAGAATCTGTAAGAGGGCTTTTTGGTACTTTTTTTTTGTTCTTTAACTGGTACTTTTTGAATTTCCATTAATATTGAGCCTAGAATCATAAAATTCATCATGCAATGTCCTGAGTTGATGAGAATCTATAAGAGGGAAGTTTTTGTTACTTTTTAATTCATAAACTGGTACTTTTTGAATATCCGTTAGTATTGGACCTAGAAAGATAAAATTAAACATGCAATGTCCTGAGTGAATGAGAATCTATAATAGGGAACGTTTTGGTACTTAGTAATTCATTAACTGGTACTTTTTGAATTTCCGTTAGTATTGGACCTAGAAAGATAAAATTAATATGCACGGTGCTGAGTGAATAATAATGAATAATTTAAATAATAATTGAATTTAGCTATAGATCGTTAAAACCACCCTTTTAAAATAAAATTATCGAAATATAATGAAACAAACAATAAAAAATCGCAAAATTTTTTAAATAATAATTGAATTTAGCTATAAACGGCTAAAAGCACATTTTTTATATAAAATTATTGAAATATGATAAAACAAACAATAAAAAATAAAAATTTTTTTTAAAAAATAAGTGAATTTAGCTATAAATCGCTAAAACCACCCTCTTTTAAATAAAATTATTAAAATATAATGAAAAAAACAGTAAAAATTCGCTAAATTTTTTAAATATAAATTAAATTTAGCTATAAATCGCTAAAGCCACCATTCTTTAAATAAAATTATTGAAATATAATGAAACAAACAATAAAAAATCTCAAAATTTTTTAAATAATAATTGAATTTAGCTATAAATCGCTAAAATCCCTTTTTTAAATAAAATTTTTGAAATATAATGAAAAAAACAACAAAACATCGCAAAATTTTTTAATAATAATTGAATTTAGCTATAAATCGCTAAAAACCATCCTTTTTAAATGAAATTATTGAAATATAATGAAAAAACAACAATTTTATTTAAAAAAAGAGTGGTTTTTAGCGATTTATTGCTAAATTCAATTATTATTAAAAAAATTTAGCGATTTTTTATTGTTGTTTTCATTATATTTCAATAATTTTATTTAAAAAAGGGTGGTTTTTGGCGATTTATAGCTAAATTCAATTATTATTTAAAAAATTTAGTGATTTTTTATTGTTTGTTTGATTATATTTCAATAATTTTATTTAAAAAAGGGTGGTTTTTGGTGATTTATAGCTAAATTCAATTATTATGTAAAAAATTTAGCGATTTTTTTACTGTGTGTTTCATTATATTTCAAAAATTTTATTTAAAAAAGGGTGGTTTTTGGCGTTTTATAGCAAAATTCAATTATTATTTAAAAAATTTAGCGATTTTTTATTGTTTTTTCATTATATTTCAATAATCCTATTTAAAAAATTGTGGTTTTTGGCGATTTATAGCAAAATTCAATTATTATTTAAAAAATCTAGCGATTGTTTTTACCTTATATTTTTATTGTTTTTTCATTATATTTCAATAATTTTATTTAAAAAAGGGTGGTTTTTGGTGATTTATAGCTAAATTCAATTATTATTTTAAAAATTAGCGATTTTTTATTGTTTGTTTCATTATATTTCAATAATTTTATTTAAACAAGGGTGGTTTTTGGTGATTTATAGCTAAATTCAATTATTATTTTAAAAATTTAGCGATTTTTTATTGTTTGTTTCATTATATTTTAATAATTTTATTTAAAAAAGGGTGGTTTTTGGTGATTTATAGCTAAATTCAATTATTATTTAAAAAATTTAGCGATTTTTTATTGTTTTTTCATTATATTTCAATAATTTTATTTAAAAAAGGGTGGTTTTTGGTGATTTATAGCTAAATTCAATTATTATTTTAAAAATTAGCGATTTTTTATTGTTTGTTTCATTATATTTCAATAATTTTATTTAAAAAAGGGTGGTTTTTGGTGATTTATAGCTAAATTCAATTATTATTTAAAAAATGTAGCGATTTTTTATTGTGTGTTTCATTATATTTCAATAATTTTATTCAAAAAATTGTGGTTTTTGGCGATTTATAGCAAAATTCAATTATTATTTAAAAAATTTAGCGATTGTTTATTGTTTTTTCCTTATATTTTTATTGTTTTTTCATTATATTTCAATAATTTTATTTAAACAAGGGTGGTTTTTGGTGATTTATAGCTAAATTCAATTATTATTTTAAAAATTTAGCGATTTTTTATTGTTTGTTTCATTATATTTTAATAATTTTATTTAAAAAAGGGTGGTTTTTGGTGATTTATAGCTAAATTCAATTATTATTTAAAAAATTTAGCGATTTTTTATTGTTTTTTCATTATATTTCAATAATTTTATTCAAAAAATTGTGGTTTTTGGCGTTTTATGGCAAAATTCAATTATTATTTAAAAAATTTAGCGATTGTTTATTGTTTTTTCCTTATATTTTTATTGTTTTTTCATTATATTACAATAATTTTATTTAAACAAGGGTGGTTTTTGGTGATTTATAGCTAAATTCAATTATTATTTAAAAAATTTTGCGATTTTTTATTGTGTGTTTCATTATATTTCAATAATTTTATTCAAAAAATGGTGGTTTTTGGCGTTTTATAGCAAAATTCAATTATTATTTAAAAAATTTAGCGATTGTTTATTGTTTTTTCCTTATATTTTTATTGTTTTTTCATTATATTTCAATAATTTTATTTAAACAAGGGTGGTTTTTGGTAATTTATAGCTAAATTCAATTATTATTTTAAAAATTTAGCGATTTTTTATTGTTTGTTTCATTATATTTTAATAATTTTATTTAAAAAAGGGTGGTTTTTGGTGATTTATAGCTAAATTCAATTATTATTTAAAAAATTTAGCGATTTTTTATTGTTTTTTCATTATATTTCAATAATTTTATTTAAAAAAGGGTGGTTTTTGGTGATTTATAGCTAAATTCAATTATTATTTTAAAAATTAGCGATTTTTTATTGTTTGTTTCATTATATTTCAATAATTTTATTTAAAAAAGGGTGGTTTTTGGTGATTTATAGCTAAATTCAATTATTATTTAAAAAATGTAGCGATTTTTTATTGTGTGTTTCATTATATTTCAATAATTTTATTCAAAAAATTGTGGTTTTTGGCGATTTATAGCAAAATTCAATTATTATTTAAAAAATTAAGCGATTGTTTATTGTTTTTTCCTTATATTTTTATTGTTTTTTCATTATATTTCAATAATTTTATTTAAAAAAGGGTAGTTTTTGGTGCTTTATAGCTAAATTCAATTATTATTTAAAAAATTTAGCGATTTTTTATTGTTTTTTCATTATATTTCAATAATTTTATTAAAAAAAGGGTGGCTTTTGGTGATTTATAGCTAAATTCAATTATTATTTAAAAAATTTAGCGATTTTTTATTGTGTGTTTCATTATATTTCAATAATTTTATTTAAAAAATTGTGGTTTTTGGCGATTTATAGCAAAATTCAATTATTATTTAAAAAATTTTGCGATTGTTTATTGTTTTTTCATTATATTTTTTTTGTTTTTTCATTATATTTCAATAATTTTATTTAAAAAAGGGTGGTTTTTGGTGCTTTATAGCTAAATTCAATTATTATTTAAAAAAATTTGCGATTTTTTATTGTGTGTTTCATTATATTTCAATAATTTTATTTAAAAAATTGTGGTTTTTGGCGATTTATAGCAAAATTCAATTATTATTTTAAAAATTAACGATTTTTTTTGTTTGTTTCATTATATTTCAATAATTTTATTTAAAAAAGGGTGGTTTTTGGTGATTTTTAGCTAAATTCAATTATTATTTAAAAAATTTAGCGATTTTTTATTGTTTTTTCATTATATTTCAATAATCCTATTTAAAAAATTGTGGTTTTTGGCGATTTATAGCAAAATTCAATTATTATTTAAAAAATTTAGCGATTGTTTATTGTTTTTTCCTTATATTTTTATTGTTTTTTCATTATATTTCAATAATTTTATTTAAACAAAGGGGGTTTTTGGTGATTTATAGCTAAATTCAATTATTATTTTAAAAATTTAGCGATTTTTTATTGTTTGTATCATTATATTTTAATAATTTTATTTAAAAAATGGTGGTTTTTGGTGATTTATAGCTAAATTCAATTATTATTTAAAAAATTTAGCGATTTTTTATTGTTTTTTCATTATATTTCAATAATTTTATTTAAAAAAGGGTGGTTTTTGGTGATTTATAGCTAAATTCAATTATTATTTTAAAAATTAGCGATTTTTTATTGTTTGTTTCATTATATTTCAATAATTTTATTTAAAAAAGGATGGTTTTTGGTGATTAATAGCTAAATTCAATTATTATTTAAAAAATTTAGCGATTTTTTATTGTGTGTTTCATTATATTTCAATAATTTTATTCAAAAAATTGTGGTTTTTGGCGATTTATAGCAAAATTCAATTATTATTTAAAAAATTTAGCGATTGTTTATTGTTTTTTCGTTATAGTTTTATTGTTTTTTCATTATATTTCAATAATTTTATTTAAACAAGGGTGGTTTTTGGTGATTTATAGCTAAATTCAATTATTATTTTAAAAATTTAGCGATTTTTTATTGTTTGTTTCATTATATTTTAATAATTTTATTTAAAAAAGGGTGGTTTTTGGTGATTTATAGCTAAATTCAATAATTTTTTAAAAAAATTAGCGATTTTTTATTGTGTGTTTCATTATATTTCAATAATTTTATTTAAAAAATTGTGGTCTTTGGCGATTTATAGCTAAATTCAATTATTATTTAAAAAATTTAGCGATTGTTTATTGTTTTTTCATTATATTTTTATTGTTTTTTCTTTATATTTCAATAATTTTATTTAAAAAAGGGTAGTTTTTGGTGCTTTATAGCTAAATTCAATTATTATTTAAAAAATTTAGCGATTTTTTATTGTTTTTTCATTATATTTCAATAATTTTATTTAAAAAAGGGTGGTTTTTGGTGATTTATAGCAAAATTCAATTATTATTTAAAAAAATTTGCGATTTTTTATTGTGTGTTTAATTATATTTCAATAATTTTATTTAAAAAATTGTGGTTTTTGTCGATTTATAGCAAAATTCAATTATTATTAAAAAAATTTAGCGATTGTTTATTGTTTTTTCATTATATTTTTTTTGTTTTTTCATTATATTTCAATAATTTTATTTAAACAAGGGTGGTTTTTGGTGATTTATAGCTAAATTCAATTATTATTTTAAAAATTTAGCGATTTTTTATTGTTTGTTTCATTATATTTTAATAATTTTATTTAAAAAAGGGTGGTTTTTGGTGATTTATAGCTAAATTCAATAATTTTTTAAAAAAATTAGCGATTTTTTATTGTGTGTTTCATTATATTTCAATAATTTTATTTAAAAAATTGTGGTTTTTGGCGATTTATAGCAAAATTCAATTATTATTTAAAAAATTTAGCGATTGTTTATTGTTTTTTCCTTATATTTTTATTGTTTTTTCTTTATATTTCAATAATTTTATTTAAAAAAGGGTAGTTTTTGGTGCTTTATAGCTAAATTCAATTATTATTTAAAAAATTTAGCGATTTTTTATTGTTTTTTCATTATATTTCAATAATTTTATTTAAAAAAGGGTGGTTTTTGGTGATTTATAGCTAAATTCAATTATTATTTAAAAAAATTTGCGATTTTTTATTGTGTGTTTAATTATATTTCAATAATTTTATTTAAAAAATTTTGGTTTTTGTCGATTTATAGCAAAATTCAATTATTATTAAAAAAATTTAGCGATTGTTTATTGTTTTTTCATTATATTTTTTTTGTTTTTTCATTATATTTCAATAATTTTATTTAAACAAGGGTGGTTTTTGGTGATTTATAGCTAAATTCAATTATTATTTTAAAAATTTAGCGATTTTTTATTGTTTGTTTCATTATATTTTAATAATTTTATTTAAAAAAGGGTGGTTTTTGGTGATTTATAGCTAAATTCAATTATTATTTTAAAAATTTAGCGATTTTTTATTGTTTGTTTCATTATATTTTAATAATTTTATTTAAAAAAGGGTGGTTTTTGGTGATTTATAGCTAAATTCAATTATTTTTTAAAAAATTTAGCGATTGTTTATTGTTTGTTTCATTATATTTTAATAATTTTATTTAAAAAAGGGTGGTTTTTGGTGATTTATAGCTAAATTCAATTATTATTTTAAAAATTAGCGATTTTTTATTGTTTGTTTCATTATATTTCAATAATTTTATTTAAAAAAGGGTGGATTTTGGTGATTTATAGCTAAATTCAATTATTATTTAAAAAATTTAGCGATTTTTTATTGTTTTTTCATTATATTTCAATAATTTTATTTAAAAAAGGGTGGTTTTTGGTGATTTATAGCTAAATTCAATTATTATTTTAAAAATTAGCGATTTTTTATTGTTTGTTTCATTATATTTCAATAATTTTATTTAAAAAAGGGTGGTTTTTGGTGATTTATAGCTAAATTCAATTATTATTTAAAAAATTTAGCGATTTTTTATTGTTTTTTCATTATATTTCAATAATTTTATTTAAAAAAGGGTGGTTTTTGGTGATTTATAGCTAAATTCAATTATTATTTAAAAAATGTAGCGATTTTTTATTGTGTGTTTCATTATATTTCAATAATTTTATTCAAAAAATTGTAGTTTTTGGCGATTTATAGCAAAATTCAATTATTATTTAAAAAATTTAGCGATTGTTTATTGTTTTTTCCTTATATTTTTATTGTTTTTTCATTATATTTCAATAATTTTATTTAAACAAGGGTGGTTTTTGGTGATTTATAGCTAAATTCAATTATTATTTTAAAAATTTAGCGATTTTTTATTGTTTGTTTCATTATATTTTAATAATTTTATTTAAAAAAGGGTGGTTTTTGGTGATTTATAGCTAAATTCAATTATTATTTAAAAAATTTAGCGATTTTTTATTGTTTTTTCATTATATTTCAATAATTTTATTCAAAAAATTGTGGTTTTTGGCGTTTTATGGCAAAATTCAATTATTATTTAAAAAATTTAGCGATTGTTTATTGTTTTTTCCTTATATTTTTATTGTTTTTTCATTATATTACAATAATTTTATTTAAACAAGGGTGGTTTTTGGTGATTTATAGCTAAATTCAATTATTATTTAAAAAATTTTGCGATTTTTTATTGTGTGTTTCATTATATTTCAATAATTTTATTCAAAAAATTGTGGTTTTTGGCGTTTTATAGCAAAATTCAATTATTATTTAAAAAATTTAGCGATTGTTTATTGTTTTTTCCTTATATTTTTATTGTTTTTTCATTATATTTCAATAATTTTATTTAAACAAGGGTGGTTTTTGGTAATTTATAGCTAAATTCAATTATTATTTTAAAAATTTAGCGATTTTTTATTGTTTGTTTCATTATATTTTAATAATTTTATTTAAAAAAGGGTGGTTTTTGGTGATTTATAGCTAAATTCAATTATTATTTAAAAAATTTAGCGATTTTTTATTGTTTTTTCATTATATTTCAATAATTTTATTTAAAAAAGGGTGGTTTTTGGTGATTTATAGCTAAATTCAATTATTATTTTAAAAATTAGCGATTTTTTATTGTTTGTTTCATTATATTTCAATAATTTTATTTAAAAAAGGGTGGTTTTTGGTGATTTATAGCTAAATTCAATTATTATTTAAAAAATGTAGCGATTTTTTATTGTGTGTTTCATTATATTTCAATAATTTTATTCAAAAAATTGTGGTTTTTGGCGATTTATAGCAAAATTCAATTATTATTTAAAAAATTAAGCGATTGTTTATTGTTTTTTCCTTATATTTTTATTGTTTTTTCATTATATTTCAATAATTTTATTTAAAAAAGGGTAGTTTTTGGTGCTTTATAGCTAAATTCAATTATTATTTAAAAAATTTAGCGATTTTTTATTGTTTTTTCATTATATTTCAATAATTTTATTAAAAAAAGGGTGGCTTTTGGTGATTTATAGCTAAATTCAATTATTATTTAAAAAATTTAGCGATTTTTTATTGTGTGTTTCATTATATTTCAATAATTTTATTTAAAAAATTGTGGTTTTTGGCGATTTATAGCAAAATTCAATTATTATTTAAAAAATTTTGCGATTGTTTATTGTTTTTTCATTATATTTTTTTTGTTTTTTCATTATATTTCAATAATTTTATTTAAAAAAGGGTGGTTTTTGGTGCTTTATAGCTAAATTCAATTATTATTTAAAAAAATTTGCGATTTTTTATTGTGTGTTTCATTATATTTCAATAATTTTATTTAAAAAATTGTGGTTTTTGGCGATTTATAGCAAAATTCAATTATTATTTTAAAAATTAACGATTTTTTTTGTTTGTTTCATTATATTTCAATAATTTTATTTAAAAAAGGGTGGTTTTTGGTGATTTATAGCTAAATTCAATTATTATTTAAAAAATTTAGCTATTTTTTATTGTTTTTTCATTATATTTCAATAATCCTATTTAAAAAATTGTGGTTTTTGGCGATTTATAGCAAAATTCAATTATTATTTAAAAAATTTAGCGATTGTTTATTGTTTTTTCCTTATATTTTTATTGTTTTTTCATTATATTTCAATAATTTTATTTAAACAAAGGTGGTTTTTGGTGATTTATAGCTAAATTCAATTATTATTTTAAAAATTTAGCGATTTTTTATTGTTTTTTCATTATATTTCAATAATTTTATTTAAAAAAGGGTGGTTTTTGGTGATTTATAGCTAAATTCAATTATTATTTTAAAAATTAGCGATTTTTTATTGTTTGTTTCATTATATTTCAATAATTTTATTTAAAAAAGGATGGTTTTTGGTGATTAATAGCTAAATTCAATTATTATTTAAAAAATTTAGCGATTTTTTATTGTGTGTTTCATTATATTTCAATAATTTTATTCAAAAAATTGTGGTTTTTGGCGATTTATAGCAAAATTCAATTATTATTTAAAAAATTTAGCGATTTTTTATTGTTTTTTCATTATATTTCAATAATTTTATTTAAACAAGGGTGGTTTTTGGTGATTTATAGCTAAATTCAATTATTATTTAAAAAATTTAGCGATTTTTTATTGTTTTTTCATTATATTTCAATAATTTTATTTAAAAAAGGGTGGTTTTTGGTGATTTATAGCTAAATTCAATTATTATTTTAAAAATTAGAGATTTTTTATTGTTTGTTTCATTATATTTCAATAATTTTATTTAAAAAAGGATGGTTTTTGGTGATTAATAGCTAAATTCAATTATTATTTAAAAAATTTAGCGATTTTTTATTGTGTGTTTCATTATATTTCAATAATTTTATTCAAAAAATTGTGGTTTTTGGCGATTTATAGCAAAATTCAATTATTATTTAAAAAATTTAGCGATTTTTTATTGTTTTTTCATTATATTTCAATAATTTTATTTAAACAAGGGTGGTTTTTGGTGATTTATAGCTAAATTCAATTATTATTTTAAAAATTTAGCGATTTTTTATTGTTTGTTTCATTATATTTTAATAATTTTATTTAAAAAAGGGTGGTTTTTGGTGATTTATAGCTAAATTCAATAATTTTTAAAAAAAATTAGCGATTTTTTATTGTGTGTTTCATTATATTTCAATAATTTTATTTAAAAAATTGTGGTCTTTGGCGATTTATAGCTAAATTCAATTATTATTTAAAAAATTTTGCGATTGTTTATTGTTTTTTCATTATATTTTTATTGTTTTTTCTTTATATTTCAATAATTTTATTTAAAAAAGGGTAGTTTTTGGTGCTTTATAGCTAAATTCAATTATTATTTAAAAAATTTAGCGATTTTTTATTGTTTTTTCATTATATTTCAATAATTTTATTTAAAAAAGGGTGGTTTTTGGTGATTTATAGCAAAATTCAATTATTATTTAAAAAAATTTGCGATTTTTTATTGTGTGTTTAATTATATTTCAATAATTTTATTTAAAAAATTGTGGTTTTTGTCGATTTATAGCAAAATTCAATTATTATTAAAAAAATTTAGCGATTGTTTATTGTTTTTTCATTATATTTTTTTTGTTTTTTCATTATATTTCAATAATTTTATTTAAACAAGGGTGGTTTTTGGTGATTTATAGCTAAATTCAATTATTATTTTAAAAATTTAGCGATTTTTTATTGTTTGTTTCATTATATTTTAATAATTTTATTTAAAAAAGGGTGGTTTTTGGTGATTTATAGCTAAATTCAATAATTTTTTAAAAAAATTAGCGATTTTTTATTGTGTGTTTCATTATATTTCAATAATTTTATTTAAAAAATTGTGGTTTTTGGCGATTTATAGCAAAATTCAATTATTATTTAAAAAATTTAGCGATTGTTTATTGTTTTTTCCTTATATTTTTATTGTTTTTTCTTTATATTTCAATAATTTTATTTAAAAAAGGGTAGTTTTTGGTGCTTTATAGCTAAATTCAATTATTATTTAAAAAATTTAGCGATTTTTTATTGTTTTTTCATTATATTTCAATAATTTTATTTAAAAAAGGGTGGTTTTTGGTGATTTATAGCTAAATTCAATTATTATTTAAAAAAATTTGCGATTTTTTATTGTGTGTTTAATTATATTTCAATAATTTTATTTAAAAAATTTTGGTTTTTGTCGATTTATAGCAAAATTCAATTATTATTAAAAAAAGTTAGCGATTGTTTATTGTTTTTTCATTATATTTTTTTTGTTTTTTCATTATATTTCAATAATTTTATTTAAACAAGGGTGGTTTTTGGTGATTTATAGCTAAATTCAATTATTATTTTAAAAATTTAGCGATTTTTTATTGTTTGTTTCATTATATTTTAATAATTTTATTTAAAAAAGGGTGGTTTTTGGTGATTTATAGCTAAATTCAATTATTATTTTAAAAATTTAGCGATTTTTTATTGTTTGTTTCATTATATTTTAATAATTTTATTTAAAAAAGGGTGGTTTTTGGTGATTTATAGCTAAATTCAATTATTTTTTAAAAAATTTAGCGATTGTTTATTGTTTGTTTCATTATATTTTAATAATTTGATTTAAAAAATTGTGGTTTTTGGCGATTTATAGCAAAATTCAATTATTATTTAAAAAACTTTGCGATTGTTTATTGTTTTTTCCTTATATTTTTATTGTTTTTTAATTATATTTCAATAATTTTATTAAAAAAAGGGTGGCTTTTGGTGATTTATAGCTAAATTCAATATTTTTTTAAAAAATTTAGCGATTTTTTATTGTGTGTTTCATTATATTTCAATAATTTTATTTAAAAGATTGTGGTTTTTGGCGATTTATAGCTAAATTCAATTATAATTTAAAAAATTTAGCGATTGTTTATTGTTTTTTCATTATATTTTAATAATTTTATTTAAAAAAGGGTAGTTTTTGGTGCTTTATAGCTAAATTCAATTATTATTTAAAAAATTTAGCGATTTTTTATTGTTTTTTCATTATATTTCAATAATTTTATTAAAAAAAGGGTGGCTTTTGGTGATTTATAGCTAAATTCAATTATTATTTAAAAAATTTAGCGATTTTTTAGTGTGTGTTTCATTATATTTCAATAATTTTATTTAAAAAATTGTGGTTTTTGGCGATTTATAGCAAAATTCAATTATTATTTAAAAAATTTAGCGATTGTTTATTGTTTTTTCATTATATTTTTTTTTGTTTTTTCATTATATTTCAATAATTTTATTTAAAAAATTGTGGTTTTTGGTGCTTTATAGCTAAATTCAATTATTATTTAAAAAATTTAGGGATTTTTTATTGTTTTTTCATTATATTTCAATAATTTTATTTAAAAAAGGGTGGTTTTTGTTGATTTATAGCAAAATTCAATTATTATTTAAAAAAATTTGCGATTTTTTATTGTGTGTTTCATTATATTTCAATAATTTTATTTAAAAAATTGTGGTTTTTGGCGATTTATAGCAAAATTCAATTATTATTTAAAAAATTTAGCGATTGTTTATTGTTTTTTCCTTATATTTTTATTGTTTTTTCATTATATTTCAATAATTTTATTTAAAAAATTTAGCGATTTTTTATTGTTTTTTCATTATATTTCAATCATTTTATTTAAAAAAGGGTGGTTTTTAGCGATTTATAGCTAAATTCCATTATTATTTAAAAAAATTTAGCGATTTTTATTGTTTTTTCATTATATTTCAATAATTTTATTTAATAATGGGTGGTTTTTAGCGATTTATAGCTAAATTCAATTATTAGGTAAGCAATTTAGCGATTTTTATTGTTTTTTCAATATATTTCAATAATTTTATTTAAAAATGAGTGGTTTTAGGCGACTTATAGCTAAATTCAATTATTATTTAAAAAATTTAGGTATTTTTTATTGTTTTTTCATTATATTTCAATAATTTTATTTAAAAAAGGGTGGTTTTTGGTGATTTATAGCAAAATTCAATTATTATTTAAAAAAATTTGCGATTTTTTATTGAGTGTTTCATTATATTTCAATAATTTTATTTAAAAAATTGTGGTTTTTGGCGATTTATAGCAAAATTCAATTATTATTTAAAAAATTTAGCGATTGTTTATTGTTTTTTCCTTATATTTTTATTGTTTTTTCATTATATTTCAATAATTTTATTTAAACAAGGGTGGTTTTTGGTGATTTATAGCAAAATTCAATTATTATTTAAAAAATTTAGCGATTGTTTATTGTTTTTTCCTTATATTTTTATTGTTTTTTCATTATATTTCAATAATTTTATTAAAAAAAGGGTGGCTTTTGGTGATTTATAGCTAAATTCAATAATTTTTTAAAAAATTTAGCGATTTTTAATGTTTTTTTCATTTTATTTCAATAATTTTATCTAATAACGGGTGGTTTTTAGCGATTTATAGCTAAATTCAATTATTAGTTAAACAATTTAGCGATTTTTTATTGTTTTTTCATTATTTTTCAATAATTTTATTTAAAAAAGGGTGGTTTTTAGCGATTTATAGCTAAATTGAATCATTATTTAAAAAATGTAGCGATTTTTTATTGTTTTTTCATTATATTTCAATAATTTTATTTAAAAAAGGGTGGTTTTTAGCGATTTATAGCTAAATTCAATTATTATTTAAAAAATTTTGCGATTTTTTATTGTTTTTTTCATTATATAACAATAATTTTATTTAAAAATGGTTGGTTTTAGGCGATTTATAGCTAAATTCATCTATTATTTAAAAAATTTAGCAATTTTTTATTGTTTGTTTTATTATATTTCAATAATTTTAATTAAAAAAGGGTGGTTTTAGCGATTTATAGCTAAATTCAATTATTATTTTATAAATATATTTAAAAAAGGGTGGTTTTTAGCGATTTATAGCTAAATTCAATTATTATTTAAAAAATTTTGCGATTTTTATTGTTTTTTCATTATTTTTCAATAACTTTATTTAAAAAAGGGTGGTTTTTAGCGATTTATAGCTAAATTCAATTATTATTTAAAAAATTTTGCGATTTTTATTGTTTTTTCATTATATTTCAATAATTTTATTTAAAAAAGTGTGGTTTTTGGCAATTTATAGCTAAATTCAATTATTATTTAAAAAATTTTGCGATTTTTATTGTTTTTTCGTTATATTTCAATCATTTTATTTAAAACTGGTGGTTTTTAGCGATTTATAGCTAAATTCAATTATTAGTTAAACAATTTAGCGATTTTTTATTGTGTGTTTCATTATATTTCAATAATTTTATTTAAAAAATTGTGGTTTTTGGCGATTTATAGCAATATTCAATTATTATTTAAAAAATTTAGCGATTGTTTATTGTTTTTTCATTATATTTTTTTTTGTTTTTTCATTATATTTCAATAATTTTATTTAAAAAAGGGTGGTTTTTGGTGCTTTATAGCTAAATTCAATTATTATTTACAAAATTTAGGGATTTTTTATTGTTTTTTCATTATATTTCAATAATTTTATTTAAAAAAGGGTGGTTTTTGTTGATTTATAGTAAAATTCAATTATTATTTAAAAAAAATTGCGATTTTTTATTGTGTGTTTCATTATATTTCAATAATTATATTTAAAAAATTGTGGTTTTTGGCGATTTATAGCAAAATTCAATTATTATTTAAATAATTTAGCGATTGTTTATTGTTTTTTCATTATATTTTTTTTGTTTTTTCATTATATTTCAATAATTATATTTAAAAAATTGTGGTTTTTGGCGATTTATAGCAAAATTCAATTATTATTTAAAAAATTTAGCGATTGTTTATTGTTTTTTCGTTATATTTCAATAATTTTATTTAAAAAAGTGTGGTTTTTGGCGATTTATAGCTAAATTCAATTATTATTTAAAAAATTTTGCGATTTTTTATTGTGTTTTCGTTATATTTCAATAATTTTATGTAAAACTGGTGGTTTTTAGCGATTTATAGCTAAATTCAATTATTAGTTAAACAATTTAGCGATTGTTTATTGTTTTTTCATTATATTTTTTTTTGTTTTTTCATTATATTTCAATAATTTTATTTAAAAAAGGGTGGTTTTTGGTGCTTTATAGCTAAATTCAATTATTATTTAAAAAATTTAGGGATTTTTTATTGTTTTTTCATTATATTTCAATAATTTTATTTAAAAAAGGGTGGTTTTTGTTGATTTATAGCAAAATTCAATTATTATTTAAAAAAATTTGCGATTTTTTATTGTTTGTTTCATTTTATTTCAATAATTTTATCTAATAACGAGTGGTTTTTAGCGATTTATAGCTAAATTCAATTATTAGTTAAACAATTTAGCGATTTTTTTATTGTTTTTTCATTATTTTTCAATAATTTTATTTAAAAAAGGGTGGTTTTTAGCGATTTATAGCTAAATTGAATTATTATTTAAAAAATGTAGCGATTTTTTATTGTTTTTTCATTATATTTCAATAATTTTATTTAAAAAAGGGTGGTTTTTAGCGATTTATAGCTAAATTCAATTATTATTTAAAAAATCTAGCGATTTTTTATTGTTTTTTTCATTATATAACAATAATTTTATTTAAAAATGGTTGGTTTTAGGCGATTTATAGCTAAATTCATCTATTATTTTCCTTATATTTTTATTGTTTTTTAATTATATTTCAATAATTTTATTAAAAAAAAGGGTGGCTTTTGGTGATTTATAGCTAAATTCAATATTTTTTTAAAAAATTTAGCGATTTTTTATTGTGTGTTTCATTATATTTCAATAATTTTATTTAAAAGATTGTGGTTTTTGGCGATTTATAGCTAAATTCAATTATAATTTAAAAAATTTAGCGATTGTTTATTGTTTTTTCATTATATTTTAATAATTTTATTTAAAAAAGGGTAGTTTTTGGTGCTTTATAGCTAAATTCAATTATTATTTAAAAAATTTAGCGATTTTTTATTGTTTTTTCATTATATTTCAATAATTTTATTAAAAAAAGGGTGGCTTTTGGTGATTTATAGCTAAATTCAATTATTATTTAAAAAATTTAGCGATTTTTTAGTGTGTGTTTCATTATATTTCAATAATTTTATTTAAAAAATTGTGGTTTTTGGCGATTTATAGCAAAATTCAATTATTATTTAAAAAATTTAGCGATTGTTTATTGTTTTTTCATTATATTTTTTTTTGTTTTTTCATTATATTTCAATAATTTTATTTAAAAAATTGTGGTTTTTGGTGCTTTATAGCTAAATTCAATTATTATTTAAAAAATTTAGGGATTTTTTATTGTTTTTTCATTATATTTCAATAATTTTATTTAAAAAAGGGTGGTTTTTGTTGATTTATAGCAAAATTCAATTATTATTTAAAAAAATTTGCGATTTTTTATTGTGTGTTTCATTATATTTCAATAATTTTATTTAAAAAATTGTGGTTTTTGGCGATTTATAGCAAAATTCAATTATTATTTAAAAAATTTAGCGATTGTTTATTGTTTTTTCCTTATATTTTTATTGTTTTTTCATTATATTTCAATAATTTTATTTAAAAAATTTAGCGATTTTTTATTGTTTTTTCATTATATTTCAATCATTTTATTTAAAAAAGGGTGGTTTTTAGCGATTTATAGCTAAATTCCATTATTATTTAAAAAAATTTAGCGATTTTTATTGTTTTTTCATTATATTTCAATAATTTTATTTAATAATGGGTGGTTTTTAGCGATTTATAGCTAAATTCAATTATTAGGTAAGCAATTTAGCGATTTTTATTGTTTTTTCAATATATTTCAATAATTTTATTTAAAAATGAGTGGTTTTAGGCGACTTATAGCTAAATTCAATTATTATTTAAAAAATTTAGGTATTTTTTATTGTTTTTTCATTATATTTCAATAATTTTATTTAAAAAAGGGTGGTTTTTGGTGATTTATAGCAAAATTCAATTATTATTTAAAAAAATTTGCGATTTTTTATTGAGTGTTTCATTATATTTCAATAATTTTATTTAAAAAATTGTGGTTTTTGGCGATTTATAGCAAAATTCAATTATTATTTAAAAAATTTAGCGATTGTTTATTGTTTTTTCCTTATATTTTTATTGTTTTTTCATTATATTTCAATAATTTTATTTAAACAAGGGTGGTTTTTGGTGATTTATAGCAAAATTCAATTATTATTTAAAAAATTTAGCGATTGTTTATTGTTTTTTCCTTATATTTTTATTGTTTTTTCATTATATTTCAATAATTTTATTAAAAAAAGGGTGGCTTTTGGTGATTTATAGCTAAATTCAATAATTTTTTAAAAAATTTAGCGATTTTTAATGTTTTTTTCATTTTATTTCAATAATTTTATCTAATAACGGGTGGTTTTTAGCGATTTATAGCTAAATTCAATTATTAGTTAAACAATTTAGCGATTTTTTATTGTTTTTTCATTATTTTTCAATAATTTTATTTAAAAAAGGGTGGTTTTTAGCGATTTATAGCTAAATTGAATCATTATTTAAAAAATGTAGCGATTTTTTATTGTTTTTTCATTATATTTCAATAATTTTATTTAAAAAAGGGTGGTTTTTAGCGATTTATAGCTAAATTCAATTATTATTTAAAAAATTTTGCGATTTTTTATTGTTTTTTTCATTATATAACAATAATTTTATTTAAAAATGGTTGGTTTTAGGCGATTTATAGCTAAATTCATCTATTATTTAAAAAATTTAGCAATTTTTTATTGTTTGTTTTATTATATTTCAATAATTTTAATTAAAAAAGGGTGGTTTTAGCGATTTATAGCTAAATTCAATTATTATTTTATAAATATATTTAAAAAAGGGTGGTTTTTAGCGATTTATAGCTAGATTGAATTATTTTTTAAAAAAAATTTAGCGATTTTTTATTGTTTTTTCATTATATTTCAATAATTTTATTTAAAAAAGTGTGGTTTTTGGCGATTTATAGCTAAATTCAATTATTATTTAAAAAATTTTGCGATTTTTATTGTTTTTTCATTATTTTTCAATAACTTTATTTAAAAAAGGGTGGTTTTTAGCGATTTATAGCTAAATTCAATTATTATTTAAAAAATTTTGCGATTTTTATTGTTTTTTCATTATATTTCAATAATTTTATTTAAAAAAGTGTGGTTTTTGGCAATTTATAGCTAAATTCAATTATTATTTAAAAAATTTTGCGATTTTTATTGTTTTTTCGTTATATTTCAATCATTTTATTTAAAACTGGTGGTTTTTAGCGATTTATAGCTAAATTCAATTATTAGTTAAACAATTTAGCGATTTTTTATTGTGTGTTTCATTATATTTCAATAATTTTATTTAAAAAATTGTGGTTTTTGGCGATTTATAGCAATATTCAATTATTATTTAAAAAATTTAGCGATTGTTTATTGTTTTTTCATTATATTTTTTTTTGTTTTTTCATTATATTTCAATAATTTTATTTAAAAAAGGGTGGTTTTTGGTGCTTTATAGCTAAATTCAATTATTATTTACAAAATTTAGGGATTTTTTATTGTTTTTTCATTATATTTCAATAATTTTATTTAAAAAAGGGTGGTTTTTGTTGATTTATAGTAAAATTCAATTATTATTTAAAAAAAATTGCGATTTTTTATTGTGTGTTTCATTATATTTCAATAATTATATTTAAAAAATTGTGGTTTTTGGCGATTTATAGCAAAATTCAATTATTATTTAAATAATTTAGCGATTGTTTATTGTTTTTTCATTATATTTTTTTTGTTTTTTCATTATATTTCAATAATTATATTTAAAAAATTGTGGTTTTTGGCGATTTATAGCAAAATTCAATTATTATTTAAAAAATTTAGCGATTGTTTATTGTTTTTTCGTTATATTTCAATAATTTTATTTAAAAAAGTGTGGTTTTTGGCGATTTATAGCTAAATTCAATTATTATTTAAAAAATTTTGCGATTTTTATTGTGTTTTCGTTATATTTCAATAATTTTATGTAAAACTGGTGGTTTTTAGCGATTTATAGCTAAATTCAATTATTAGTTAAACAATTTAGCGATTGTTTATTGTTTTTTCATTATATTTTTTTTTGTTTTTTCATTATATTTCAATAATTTTATTTAAAAAAGGGTGGTTTTTGGTGCTTTATAGCTAAATTCAATTATTATTTAAAAAATTTAGGGATTTTTTATTGTTTTTTCATTATATTTCAATAATTTTATTTAAAAAAGGGTGGTTTTTGTTGATTTATAGCAAAATTCAATTATTATTTAAAAAAATTTGCGATTTTTTATTGTGTGTTTCATTATATTTCAATAATTTTATTTAAAAAATTGTGGTTTTTGGCGATTTATAGCAAAATTCAATTATTATTTAAAAAATTTAGCGATTGTTTATTGTTTTTTCCTTATATTTTTATTGTTTTTTCATTATATTTCAATAATTTTATTTAAAAATTTAGCGATTTTTTATTGTTTTTTCATTATATTTCAATCATTTTATTTAAAAAAGGGTGGTTTTTGGCGATTTATAGCTAAATTCAATTATTATTTGAAAAATGTAGCGATTTTTTATTGTTTTTTCATTATATTTCAATAATTTTATTTAATAACGGGTGGTTTTACCGATTTATAGCTAAATTCAATTATTAGTTAAGCAATTTAGCGATTTTTATTGTTTTTTCAATATATTTCAATAATTTTATTTAAAAATGAGTGGTTTTAGGCGATTTATAGCTAAATTCAATTATTATTTAAAAAATTTAGGGATTTTTTATTGTTTTTTCATTATATTTCAATAATTTTATTTAAAAAAGGGTGGTTTTTGGTGATTTATAGCAAAATTCAATTATTATTTAAAAAAATTTGCGATTTTTTATTGGGTGTTTCATTATATTTCAATAATTTTATTTAAAAAATTGTGGTTTTTGGCGATTTATAGCAAAATTCAATTATTATTTAAAAAATTTAGCGATTGTTTATTGTTCTTTCCTTATATTTTTATTGTTTTTTCATTTTATTTCAATAATTTTATTTAAACAAGGGTGGGTTTTGGTGATTTATAGCAAAATTCAATTATTATTTTAAAAAATTTAGCGATTGTTTATTGTTTTTTCCTTATATTTTTATTGTTTTTTCATTATATTTCAATAATTTTATTAAAAAAAGGGTGGGTTTTGGTGATTTATAGCTAAATTCAATAATTTTTTAAAAAATTTAGCGATTTTTAATGTGTGTTTCATTATATTTCAATAAGTTTATTTAAAAAATTGTGGTTTTTGGCGATTTATAGCAAAATTCAATTATTATTTAAAAAATTTAGCGATTTTTTATTGTTTGTTTCATTTTATTTCAATAATTTTATCTAATAACGAGTGGTTTTTAGCGATTTATAGCTAAATTCAATTATTAGTTAAACAATTTAGCGATTTTTTTATTGTTTTTTCATTATTTTTCAATAATTTTATTTAAAAAAGGGTGGTTTTTAGCGATTTATAGCTAAATTGAATTATTATTTAAAAAATGTAGCGATTTTTTATTGTTTTTTCATTATATTTCAATAATTTTATTTAAAAAAGGGTGGTTTTTAGCGATTTATAGCTAAATTCAATTATTATTTAAAAAATTTAGCGATTTTTTATTGTTTTTTATTATATAACAATAATTTTATTTAAAAATGGTTGGTTTTAGGCGATTTATAGCTAAATTCAACTATTATTTAAAAAATTTAGCAATTTTTTATTGTTTGTTTTATTATATTTCAATAATTTTAATTAAAAAAGGGTGGTTTTAGCGATTTATAGCTAAATTCAATTATTATTTTATAAATATATTTAAAAAAGGGTGGTTTTTAGCGATTTATAGCTAAATTGAATTATTTTTTAAAAAAAATTTAGCGATTTTCTATTGTTTTTTCATTATATTTCAATAATTTTATTTAAAAAAGTGTGGTTTTTGGCGATTTATAGCTAAATTCAATTATTATTTAAAAAATTTTGCGATTTTTATTGTTTTTTCATTATATTTCAATAACTTTATTTAAAAAAGGGTGGTTTTTAGCGATTTATAGCTAAATTCAATTATTATTTAAAAAATTTAGCGATTTTTATAGTTTTTCATTATATTTCAATAATTTTATTTAAAAAAGTGTGGTTTTTGGCGACTTATAGCTAAATTCAATTATTATTTAAAAAATTTAGCGATTGTTTATTGTTTTTTCGTTATATTTCAATAATTTTATTTAAAAAAGTGTGGTTTTTGGCGATTTATAGCTAAATTCAATTATTATTTAAACAATTTTGCGATTTTTATTGTTTTTTCGTTATATTTCAATAATTTTATTTAAAACTGGTGGTTTTTAGCGATTTATAGCTAAATTCAATTATTAGTTAAACAATTTAGCGATTGTTTATTTTTTTTCATTATATTTTTTTTGTTTTTTCATTATATTTCAATAATTTTATTTAAAAAAGGGTGGTTTTTGGTGCTTTATAGCTAAATTCAATTATTATTTAAAAAATTTAGGGATTTTTTATTGTTTTTTTCATTATATTTCAATAATTTTATTTAAAAAAGGGTGGTTTTTGTTGATTTATAGCAAAATTCAATTATTATTTAAAAAAATTTGCGATTTTTAATTGTGTGTTTCATTATATTTCAATAATTTTATTTAAAAAATTGTGGTTTTTGGCGATTTATAGCAAAATTCAATTATTATTTAAAAAATTTAGCGATTGTTTATTGTTTTTTCCTTATATTTTTATTGTTTTTTCATTATATTTCAATAATTTTATTTAAAAAATTTAGCGATTTTTTATTGTTTTTTCATTATATTTCAATCATTTTATTTAAAAAAGGGTGGTTTTTGGCGATTTATAGCTAAATTCAATTATTATTTGAAAAATGTAGCGATTTTTTATTGTTTTTTCATTATATTTCAATAATTTTATTTAATAACGGGTGGTTTTTACCGATTTATAGGTAAATTCAATTATTAGTTAAGCAATTTAGCGATTTTTATTGTTTTTTCAATATATTTCAATAATTTTATTTAAAAATGAGTGGTTTTAGGCGATTTATAGCTAAATTCAATTATTATTTAAAAAATTTAGGGATTTTTTATTGTTTTTTCATTATATTTCAATAATTTTATTTAAAAAAGGGTGGTTTTTGGTGATTTATAGCAAAATTCAATTATTATTTAAAAAAATTTGCGATTTTTTATTGGGTGTTTCATTATATTTCAATAATTTTATTTAAAAAATTGTGGTTTTTGGCGATTTATAGCAAAATTCAATTATTATTTAAAAAATTTAGCGATTGTTTATTGTTTTTTCCTTATATTTTTATTGTTTTTTCATTATATTTCAATAATTTTATTTAAACAAGGGTGGTTTTTGGTGATTTATAGCAAAATTCAATTATTATTTAAAAAATTTAGCGATTGTTTATTGTTTTTTCCTTATATTTTTATTGTTTTTTCATTATATTTCAATAATTTTATTAAAAAAAGGGTGGGTTTTGGTGATTTATAGCTAAATTCAATAATTTTTTAAAAAATTTAGCGATTTTTAATGTGTGTTTCATTATATTTCAATAATTTTATTTAAAAAATTGTGGTTTTTGGCGATTTATAGCAAAATTCAATTATTATTTAAAAAATTTAGCGATTTTTTATTGTTTGTTTCATTTTATTTCAATAATTTTATCTAATAACGAGTGGTTTTTAGCGATTTATAGCTAAATTCAATTATTAGTTAAACAATTTAGCGATTTTTTTATTGTTTTTTCATTATTTTTCAATAATTTTATTTAAAAAAGGGTGGTTTTTAGCGATTTATAGCTAAATTGAATTATTATTTAAAAAATGTAGCGATTTTTTATTGTTTTTTCATTATATTTCAATAATTTTATTTAAAAAAGGGTGGTTTTTAGCGATTTATAGCTAAATTCAATTATTATTTAAAAAATCTAGCGATTTTTTATTGTTTTTTATTATATAACAATAATTTTATTTAAAAATGGTTGGTTTTAGGCGATTTATAGCTAAATTCAACTATTATTTAAAAAATTTAGCAATTTTTTATTGTTTGTTTTATTATATTTCAATAATTTTAGTTAAAAAAGGGTGGTTTTAGCGATTTATAGCTAAATTCAATTATTATTTTATAAATATATTTAAAAAAGGGTGGTTTTTAGCGATTTATAGCTAAATTGAATTATTTTTTAAAAAAAATTTAGCGATTTTCTATTGTTTTTTCATTATATTTCAATAATTTTATTTAAAAAAGTGTGGTTTTTGGCGATTTATAGCTAAATTCAATTATTATTTAAAAAATTTTGCGATTTTTATTGTTTTTTCATTATATTTCAATAACTTTATTTAAAAAAGGGTGGTTTTTAGCGATTTATAGCTAAATTCAATTATTATTTAAAAAATTTAGCGATTTTTATAGTTTTTTCATTATATTTCAATAATTTTATTTAAAAAAGTGTGGTTTTTGGCGACTTATAGCTAAATTCAATTATTATTTAAAAAATTTTGCGATTTTTTATTGTTTTTTCAATATATTTCAATAATTTTATTTATAAAAGGGTGGTTTTTGTCGATTTATATTATTATTTAAAAAATTCAGCGATTTTTTATTGTTTTTTCATTATATTTCAATAATTTTATTTAAAACTGGTGGTTTTTAGCGATTTATAGCTAAATGCAATTATTAGTTAAACAATTTAGCGATTTTTTATTGTTTTTTCATTATATTTCAATAACTTTATTTAAAAAAGGGTGGTTTTTAGCGATTTGTTGCTAAATTCAATTATTATTTAAAAAATTTTGCGATTTTTATTGTTTTTTCATTATATTTCAATAATTTTATTTAAAAAATAATGAATGAAAAAAAAAATTAAAAAGAATACAAAATCGCTAAATTATTTAAATAATAATTGAATTTAGCTATAAGTTATTGAAATATAATGAAACAAACAATAAAAAATCGCTAAATGTTTTAAATAAGAATTGAAATTAGCTATAAATCGCCAAAACTACCCTTTTTAAAAAAAATTATTGAAATATAATGAAAAAATCGCTAAATTTTTTAAATAATAATTTAATTTAGATATAAATCGCCAAAAACCACCCGTATTAAATAAAATTATTGAAATTTAATGAAAAAACAATAAAAAATCTAAAAAATCGCTAAATTGTTTAACTAATAATTGAATTTAGCTATAAATCGCTAAAAACCACCCTTTTTTAAATAAAATTATTGAAATATAATGAAAAAACAATAAAAAATCGCTACATTTTTTAAATAATAATTGAATTTAGCTATTTTTATTGTTTTTTCATTATATTTCAATAATTTTATTTAAAAAAGGGTGGTTTTTAGCGATTTATAGCTAAATTCAATTATTATTTAAAAAATTTAGCGATTTTTATAGTTTTTTCATTATATTTTGTTGCTAAATTCAATTATTATTTAAAAAATTTTGCGATTTTTATTGTTTTTTCATTATATTTCAATAATTTTATTTAAAAAATAATGAATGAAAAAAAAAATTAAAAAGAATACAAAATCGCTAAATTATTTAAATAATAATTGAATTTAGCTATAAGTTATTGAAATATAATGAAACAAACAATAAAAAATCGCTAAATGTTTTAAATAAGAATTGAAATTAGCTATAAATCGCCAAAACTACCCTTTTTAAAAAAAATTATTGAAATATAATGAAAAAATCGCTAAATTTTTTAAATAATAATTTAATTTAGATATAAATCGCCAAAAACCACCCGTATTAAATAAAATTATTGAAATTTAATGAAAAAACAATAAAAAATCTAAAAAATCGCTAAATTGTTTAACTAATAATTGAATTTAGCTATAAATCGCTAAAAACCACCCTTTTTTAAATAAAATTATTGAAATATAATGAAAAAACAATAAAAAATCGCTACATTTTTTAAATAATAATTCAATTTAGCTATAAATCGCTAAAACCACCCTTTTTTAATTAAAATTATTGAAATATAACAAAACAAACAATAAAAAATCGCTTCAATTTTTTAAATAATAATATAAATCGCCAAAAACCACCCTTTTTTAAATAAAATTATTGAAAAATAATGAAAAAACAATAAAAAATCGCTAAATTGTTTAACTCATAATTGAATTTAGCTATAAATCGCTAAAAACCACCCGTTATTAAATAAAATTATTGAAATATAATGAAAAAACAATAAAAAATCGCTAAATTGTTTAACTAGTAATTGAATTTAGCTATAAATCGCCCAAATCCACGCTTTTTTAAATAAAATTATTGAAATATAATGAAACACACAATAAAAAAATCGCTAATTTTTTTTAAATAATAATTGAATTTAGCTATAAATCGCTAAAAACCACCCGTTATTAAATAAAATTATTGAAATATAATGAAAAAACAATAAAAATCGCAAAATTTTTTTAAATAATAATTGAATTTAGCTATAAATCGCCAAAAACCACCCGTTTTAAATAAAATTATTGAAATATAATGAAAAAACAATAAAAAATCGCTAAATTGTTTAACTAGTAATTTAATTTAGCTATAAATCGCCCAAAAACACGCTTTTTTAAATAAAATTATTGAAATATAATGAAACACACAATAAAAAATCGCTAATTTTTTTTTAATAATAATTGAATTTAGCTATAAATCGCTAAAAACCACCCGTTATTAAATAAAATTATTGAAATATAATGAAAAAACAATAAAAAACCGCTACATTTTTTAAATAAAAATTGAATTTAGCTATGAATCGCCAAAAACCACCCTTTTTTAAATAAAATTATTGAAATATAATGAAAAAACAATAAAAATCGCTAAATTTTTTTTAAATAATAATTGAATTTAGCTATAAATCGCTAAAAACCACCCGTTATTAAATAAAATTATTGAAATATAATGAAAAAACAATAAAAAATCGCTAAATTGTTTGATTAGTAATTGAATTTAGCTATAAAACAATAAAAAATCGCTAAATTGTTTAACTAATAATTGAATTTAGCTATAAATCGCTAAAAACCACCAGTTTTAAATAAAATTATTGATATACAATGAAAAAACAATAAAAAATCGCTAAGTTGTTTAACTAGTAATTGAATTTAGCTATAAATCGCCCAAAACCACGCTTTTTTAAATAAAATTATTGAAATGTAATGAAAAAACAATAAAAATCGCTAAATTTTTTAAATAATAATTGAATTTAGCAACAAATCGCTAAAAACCACCCTTTTTTAAATAAAGTTATTGAAATATAATGAAAAAACAATAAAAAATCGCTAAATTGTTTAACTAATAATTGAATTTAGCTATAAATCGCTAAAAACCACCAGTTTTAAATAAAATTATTGAAATATAATGAAAAAACAATAAAAATCGCAAAATTTTTAAAAAAATAATTGAATTTAGCTATAAATCGCCAAAAACCACCCTTTTTTAAATAAAATTATTGAAATATAATGAAAAAACAATAAAACTCGCTACATTTTTCAAATAATATTTGAATTTAGCTATAAAACGCCAAAAACCGCCCTTTTTTAAATAAAATTATTGAAATATACTGAAAAAACAATAAAAAATCGCTAAATTTTTTAAATAAAATTATTGAAATATAATGAAAAAACAATAAAAAATCGCTACATTTTTCAAATAATAATTGAATTTAGCTATAAATCGCCAAAAACCACCCTTTTTAAATAAAATTGTTGAAATATATTGAAAAAACAATAAAAATCGCTAAATTGCTTAACTAATAATTGAATTTAGCTATAAATCGCTAAAAACCACCCTTTTTTAAATAAAATTATTGAAATATAATGAAAAAACAATAAAAATCGCTACATTTTTCAAATAATAATTTAATTTAGCTATAAAACGCCAAAAACCACCCTTTTTTAAATAAAATTATTGAAATATAATGAAAAAACAATAAAAAATCGCTAAATTTTTTAAATAAAATTATTGGAATATAATGAAAAAACAATAAAAAATCGCTACATTTTTCAAATAATAATTGAATTTAGCTATAAATCGCCAAAAACCACCCTTTTTTAAATAAAATTATTGAAATATATTGAAAAAACAATAAAAAATCGCTAAATTGTTTAACTAGTAATTGAATTTAGCTATAAAACAATAAAAAATCGCTAAATTGTTTAACTAATAATTGAATTTAGCTATAAATCGCTAAAAACCACCAGTTTTAAATAAAATTATTGATATATAATGAAAAAACAATAAAAAATCGCTAAATTGTTTAACTAGTAATTGAATTTAGCTATAAATCGCTCAAAACCACGCTTTTTTAAATAAAATTATTGAAATGTAATGAAAAAACAATAAAAATCGCTAAATTTTTTAAATAATAATTGAATTTAGCTACAAATCGTTAAAAACCACCCTTTTTTAAATAAAGTTATTGAAATATAATGAAAAAACAATAAAAAATCGCTAAATTGTTTAACTAATAATTGAATTTAGCTATAAATCGCTAAAAACCACCAGTTTTAAATAAAATTATTGAAATATAACGAAAAAACAATAAAAATCGCAAAATTTTTTAAATAATAATTGAATTTAGCTATAAATCGCCAAAAACCACACTTTTTTAAATAAAATTATTGAAATATAATGAAAAAACAATAAAAAATCGCTACATTTTTCAAATAATAATTGAATTTAGCTATAAATCGCCAAAAACCACCCTTTTTTAAATAAAGTTATTGAAATATAATGAAAAAACAATAAATAATCGCAAACTTTTTAAAAAATAATTGAATTTAGCTATAAATCGCCTAAAACCACTCATTTTTAAATAAAATTATTGAACTATATTGAAAAAACAATAAAAATCGCTAAATTTTTTAAATAATAATTGAATTTAGCTATAAATCGCCAAAAACCAACATTTTTTAAATAAAATTATTGAAATATAATAAAAAAACAATAAAAAAAAATCGCTAAATAATTGAATTTAGCTATAAATCGCTAAAAACCACCCTTGTTTAAATAAAATTATTGAAATATAATGAAAAACAATAAAAAATCACTAAATTTTTTAAATAAAATTATTGAAATATAATGAAAAAACAATAAAAAATCGATACATTTTTTAAATAATAATTGAATTTAGCTATAAATCGCCAAAAACCACCCTTTTTTAAATAAAATTATTGAAATATAATGAAAAAACAATATTAAATCGCAAAATTTTTTAAATAATAATTGAATTTAGCTATAAATCGCCAAAAACCACACTTTTTTAAATAAAATTATTGAAATATAATGAAAAAACAATAAAAAATCGCTACATTTTTCAAATAATAATTGAATTTAGCTATAAATCGCCAAAAACCACCCTTTTTTAAATAAAGTTATTGAAATATAATGAAAAAACAATAAATAATCGCAAACTTTTTAAAAAATAATTGAATTTAGCTATAAATCGCCTAAAACCACTCATTTTTAAATAAAATTATTGAAATATATTGAAAAAACAATAAAAATCGCTAAATTTTTTAAATAATAATTGAATTTAGCTATAAATCGCCAAAAACCAACATTTTTTAAATAAAATTATTGAAATATAATAAAAAAACAATAAAAAAAAATCGCTAAATAATTGAATTTAGCTATAAATCGCTAAAAACCACCCTTGTTTAAATAAAATTATTGAAATATAATGAAAAACATTAAAAAATCACTAAATTTTTTAAATAAAATTATTGAAATATAATGAAAAAACAATAAAAAATCGCTACATTTTTTAAATAATAATTGAATTTAGCTATAAATCGCCAAAAACCACCCTTTTTTAAATAAAATTATTGAAATATAATGAAAAAACAATAAAAAATGTCTAAATTGCTTAACTAATAATTGAATTTAGCTATAAATCGCTAAAAACCACCCGTTATTAAATAAAATTATTGAAATATAATGAAAAAACAATAAAAAATCGCTAAATTGTTTAACTAGTAATTGAATTTAGCTATAAATCGCCAAAAACCACCCTTTTTTAAATAAAATTATTGAAATATAATGAAAAAACAATAAAAAATGTCTAAATTGCTTAACTAATAATTGAATTTAGCTATAAATCGCTAAAAACCACCCGTTATTAAATAAAATTATTGAAATATAATGAAAAAACAATAAAAAATCGCTAAATTGTTTAACTAGTAATTGAATTTAGCTATAAATCGCTAAAAACCACCCTTTTTTAAATAAAATTATTGAAATATAATGAAAAAACAATAAAAAATCGCTACATTTTTTAAATAATAATTGAATTTAGCTATAAATCGCCAAAAACCACCCTTTTTTAAATAAAATTATTGAAATATAATGAAAAAACAATAAAAAATGTCTAAATTGCTTAACTAATAATTGAATTTAGCTATAAATCGCTAAAAACCACCCGTTATTAAATAAAATTATTGAAATATAATGAAAAAACAATAAAAAATCGCTAAATTGTTTAACTAGTAATTGAATTTAGCTATAAATCGCTAAAAACCACCCTTTTTTAAATAAAATTATTGAAATATAATGAAAAAACAATAAAAAATCGCTACATTTTTTAAATAATAATTCAATTTAGCTATAAATCGCCAAAAACCACCCTTTTTTAAATAAAATTATTGAAATATAATGAAAAAACAATAAAAAATCGCTACATTTTTTTAATAATAATTGAATTTAGCTATAAATCGCCTAAAACCACCCTTTTTTAAATAAAATTATTGAAATATTATGAAAAAACAATAAAAAATCGCTAAATTGCTTAACTAATAATTGAATTTAGGTATAAATCGCTAAAAACCACCCGTTATTAAATAAAATTATTGAAATATAATGAAAAAACAATAAAAAATCGCTAAATTGTTTAACTAGTAATTGAATTTAGCTATAAATCGCCAAAAACCACCCTTTTTTAAATAAAACTATTGAAATATAATGAAAAAACAATAAAAAATCGCTAAATTTTTTAAATAAAATTATTGAAATATAATGAAAAAACAATAAAAAATCGCTACATTTTTCAAATAATAATTGAATTTAGCTATAAATCGCCAAAAACCACCCTTTTTTAAATAAAATTATTGAAATATAATGAAAAAACAATAAAAAATCGCTAAATTTTTTAAATAAAATTATTGAAATATAATGAAAAAACAATAAAAAATCGCTAAATTTTTTAAATAAAATTATTGAAATATAATGAAAAAACAATAAAAAATCGCTACATTTTTCAAATAATAATTGAATTTAGCTATAAATCGCTAAAAACCACCAGTTTTAAATAAAATTATTGATATATAATGAAAAAACAATAAAAAATCTCTAAATTGTTTAACTAGTAATTGAATTTAGCTATAAATCGCCCAAAACCACGCTTTTTTAAATAAAATTATTGAAATGTAATGAAAAAACAATAAAAATCGCTAAATTTTTTAAATAATAATTGAATTTAGCTACAAATCGTTAAAAACCACCCTTTTTTAAATAAAGTTATTGAAATATAATGAAAAAACAATAAAAAATCGCTAAATTGTTTAACTAATAATTGAATTTAGCTATAAATCGCTAAAAACCACCAGTTTTAAATAAAATTATTGAAATATAACGAAAAAACAATAAAAATCGCAAAATTTTTTAAATAATAATTGAATTTAGCTACAAATCGTTAAAAACCACCCTTTTTTAAATAAAGTTATTGAAATATAATGAAAAAACAACAAATAATCGCAAACTTTTTAAAAAATAATTGAATTTAGCTATAAATCGCCTAAAACCACTCATTTTTAAATAAAATTATTGAACTATATTGAAAAAACAATAAAAATCGCTAAATTTTTTAAATAATAATTGAATTTAGCTATAAATCGCCAAAAACCAACATTTTTTAAATAAAATTATTGAAATATAATAAAAAAACAATAAAAAAAAAATCGCTAAATAATTGAATTTAGCTATAAATCGCTAAAAACCACCCTTGTTTAAATAAAATTATTGAAATATAATGAAAAACAATAAAAAATCACTAAATTTTTTAAATAAAATTATTGAAATATAATGAAAAAACAATAAAAAATCGCTACATTTTTCAAATAATAATTGAATTTAGCTATAAATCGCCAAAAACCACCCTTTTTTAAATAAAATTATTGAAATATAATGAAAAAACAATAAAAATGTCTAAATTGCTTAACTAATAATTGAATTTAGCTATAAATCGCTAAAAACCACCCGTTATTAAATAAAATTATTGAAATATAATGAAAAAACAATAAAAAATCGCTAAATTGTTTAACTAGTAATTGAATATAGCTATAAATCGCCAAAAACCACCCTTTTTTAAATAAAATTATTGAAATATAATGAAAAAACAATAAAAAATCGCTACATTTTTTTAATAATAATTGAATTTAGCTATAAATCGCCCAAAACCACCCTTTTTTAAATAAAATTATTGAAATATTATGAAAAAACAATAAAAAATCGCTAAATTGCTTAACTAATAATTGAATTTAGGTATAAATCGCTAAAAACCACCCGTTATTAAATAAAATTATTGAAATATAATGAAAAAACAATAAAAAATCGCTAAATTGTTTAACTAGTAATTGAATTTAGCTATAAATCGCCAAAAACCACCCTTTTTTAAATAAAATTATTGAAATATAATGAAAAAACAATAAAAAATCGCTAAATTTTTTAAATAAAATTATTGAAATATAATGAAAAAACAATAAAAAATCGCTACATTTTTCAAATAATAATTGAATTTAGCTATAAATCGCCAAAAACCACCCTTTTTTAAATAAAATTATTGAAATATAATGAAAAAACAATAAAAAATCGCTAAATTTTTTAAATAAAATTATTGAAATATAATGAAAAAACAATAAAAAATCGCTACATTTTTCAAATAATAATTGAATTTAGCTATAAATCGCCAAAAACCACCCTTTTTTAAATAAAATTATTGAAATATAATGAAAAAACAATAAAAAATCGCTAAATTTTTTAAATAAAATTATTGAAATATAATGAAAAAACAATAAAAAATCGCTACATTTTTTTAAGAATAATTGAATTTAGCTATAAATCGCCTAAAACCACCCTTTTTTAAATAAAATTATTGAAATATAATGAAAAAACAATAAAAAATCGCTAAATTGCTTAACTAATAATTGAATTTAGGTATAAATCGCTAAAAACCACCCGTTATTAAATAAAATTATTGAAATATAATGAAAAAACAATAAAAAATCGCTAAACTGTTTAACTAGTAATTGAATTTAGCTATAAATCGCCAAAAACCACCCTTTTTTAAATAAAATTATTGAAATATAATGAAAAAACAATAAAAAATCGCTAAATTTTTTAAATAAAATTATTGAAATATAATGAAAAAACAATAAAAAATCGCTACATTTTTCAAATAATAATTGAATTTAGCTATAAATCGCCTAAAACCACCCTTTTTTAAATAAAATTATTGAAATATAATGAAAAAACAATAAAAAATCGCTAAATTGCTTAACTAATAATTGAATTTAGGTATAAATCGCTAAAAACCACCCGTTATTAAATAAAATTATTGAAATATAATGAAAAAACAATAAAAAATCGCTAAATTGTTTAACTAGTAATTGAATTTAGCTATAAATCGCCAAAAACCACCCTTTTTTAAATAAAATTATTGAAATATAATGAAAAAACAATAAAAATCGCTAAATTTTTTAAATAAAATTATTGAAATATAATGAAAAAACAATAAAAAATCGCTACATTTTTCAAATAATAATTGAATTTAGCTATAAATCGCCTAAAACCACTCATTTTTAAATAAAATTATTGAAATATATTGAAAAAAACAATAAAAAATCGCTACATTGTTTAAATAATAATTGAATTTAGCTATAAATCGTCAAAAACCAACATTTTTTAAATAAAATTATTGAAATATAATGAAAAAACAATAAAAAATCGCTAAATTGTTTAACTAATAATTGAATTTAGCTATAAATCGCTAAAAACCACCAGTTTTTTAATAAAATTATTGAAATATAATGAAAAAACAATAAAAAATCGCTACATTTTTCAAATAATAATTGAATTTAGCTATAAATCGCCTAAAACCACTCATTTTTAAATAAAATTATTGAAATATAATGAAAAAACAATAAAAATCGCAAAATTTTTTAAATAATAATTGAATTTAGCTATAAATCGCTAAAAACCCCCCTTTTTTAAATAAAATTATTGAAATATAATAAAAAAAAATCGCTAAATAATTGAATTTAGCTATAAATCGCTAAAAACCACCCTTTTTTTAATAAAATTATTGAAATATAATGAAAAACAATAAAAAATCACTAAATTTTTAAAATAAAATTATTGAAATATAATGAAAAAACAATAAAAAATTGCTAAATTGCTTAACTAATAATTGAATTTAGCTATAAATCGCTAAAAACCACCCGTTATTAAATAAAATTATTGAAATATAATGAAAAAACAATAAAAAATCGCTAAATTGTTTAACTAGTAATTGAATTTAGCTATAAATCGCCAAAAACCACCCTTTTTTAAATAAAATTATTGAAATATAATGAAAAAACAATAAAAAATCGCTAAATTGCTTAACTAATAATTAAATTTAGCTATAAATCGCTAAAAACCACCCGTTATTAAATAAAATTATTTAACTAAAATGAAAAAACAATAAAAAATCGCTAAATTGCTTAACTAATAATTGAATTTAGCTATAAATCGCTAAAAACCACCCGTTATTAAATAAAATTATTGAAATATAATGAAAAAACAATACAAAATCGCTACATTTTTCAAACAATAATTGAATTTAGCTATAAATCGCCTAAAACCACACTTTTTTAAATAAAATTATTGAAATATAATGAAAAAACAATAAAAAATCGCTACATTTTTCAAATAATAATTGAATTTAGCTATAAATCGCCAAAAACCACCCTTTTTTAAATAAAGTTATTGAAATATAATGAAAAAACAATAAATAATCGCAAACTTTTTAAAAAATAATTGAATTTAGCTATAAATCGCCTAAAACCACTCATTTTTAAATAAAATTATTGAAATATATTGAAAAAACAATAAAAATCGCTAAATTTTTTAAATAATAATTGAATTTAGCTATAAATCGCCAAAAACCAACATTTTTTAAATAAAATTATTGAAATATAATAAAAAAACAATAAAAAAAAATCGCTAAATAATTGAATTTAGCTATAAATCGCTAAAAACCACCCTTGTTTAAATAAAATTATTGAAATATAATGAAAAACATTAAAAAATCACTAAATTTTTTAAATAAAATTATTCAAATATAATGAAAAAACAATAAAAAATCGCTACATTTTTTAAATAATAATTGAATTTAGCTATAAATCGCCAAAAACCACCCTTTTTTAAATAAAATTATTGAAATATAATGAAAAAACAATAAAAAATGTCTAAATTGCTTAACTAATAATTGAATTTAGCTATAAATCGCTAAAAACCACCCGTTATTAAATAAAATTATTGAAATATAATGAAAAAACAATAAAAAATCGCTAAATTGTTTAACTAGTAATTGAATATAGCTATAAATCGCCAAAAACCACCCTTTTTTAAATAAAATTATTGAAATATAATGAAAAAACAATAAAAAATCGCTACATTTTTTTAATAATAATTGAATTTAGCTATAAATCGCCTAAAACCACCCTTTTTTAAATAAAATTATTGAAATATTATGAAAAAACAATAAAAAATCGCTAAATTGCTTAACTAATAATTGAATTTAGGTATAAATCGCTAAAAACCACCCGTTATTAAATAAAATTATTGAAATATAATGAAAAATCGCTAAATTGTTTAACTAGTAATTGAATTTAGCTATAAATCGCCAAAAACCACCCTTTTTTAAATAAAATTATTGAAATATAATGAAAAAACAATAAAAAATCGCTAAATTTTTTAAATAAAATTATTGAAATATAATGAAAAAACAATAAAAAATCGCTACATTTTTCAAATAATAATTGAATTTAGCTATAAATCGCCAAAAACCACCCTTTTTTAAATAAAATTATTGAAATATAATGAAAAAACAATAAAAAATCGCTAAATTTTTTAAATAAAATTATTGAAATATAATGAAAAAACAATAAAAAATCGCTACATTTTTCAAATAATAATTGAATTTAGCTATAAATCGCCAAAAACCACCCTTTTTTAAATAAAATTATTGAAATATAATGAAAAAACAATAAAAAATCGCTAAATTTTTTAAATAAAATTATTGAAATATAATGAAAAAACAATAAAAAATCGCTACATTTTTTTAATAATAATTGAATTTAGCTATAAATCGCCTAAAACCACCCTTTTTTAAATAAAATTATTGAAATATAATGAAAAAACAATAAAAAATCGCTAAATTGCTTAACTAATAATTGAATTTAGGTATAAATCGCTAAAAACCACCCGTTATTAAATAAAATTATTGAAATATAATGAAAAAACAATAAAAAATCGCTAAACTGTTTAACTAGTAATTGAATTTAGCTATAAATCGCCAAAAACCACCCTTTTTTAAATAAAATTATTGAAATATAATGAAAAAACAATAAAAAATCGCTAAATTTTTTAAATAAAATTATTGAAATATAATGAAAAAACAATAAAAAATCGCTACATTTTTCAAATAATAATTGAATTTAGCTATAAATCGCCTAAAACCACCCTTTTTTAAATAAAATTATTGAAATATAATGAAAAAACAATAAAAAATCGCTAAATTGCTTAACTAATAATTGAATTTAGGTATAAATCGCTAAAAACCACCCGTTATTAAATAAAATTATTGAAATATAATGAAAAAACAATAAAAAATCGCTAAATTGTTTAACTAGTAATTGAATTTAGCTATAAATCGCCAAAAACCACCCTTTTTTAAATAAAATTATTGAAATATAATGAAAAAACAATAAAAATCGCTAAATTTTTTAAATAAAATTATTGAAATATAATGAAAAAACAATAAAAAATCGCTACATTTTTCAAATAATAATTGAATTTAGCTATAAATCGCCTAAAACCACTCATTTTTAAATAAAATTATTGAAATATATTGAAAAAACAATAAAAAATCGCTACATTGTTTAAATAATAATTGAATTTAGCTATAAATCGTCAAAAACCAACATTTTTTAAATAAAATTATTGAAATATAATGAAAAAACAATAAAAAATCGCTAAATTGTTAAACTAATAATTGAATTTAGCTATAAATCGCTAAAAACCACCAGTTTTTTAATAAAATTATTGAAATATAATGAAAAAACAATAAAAAATCGCTACATTTTTCAAATAATAATTGAATTTAGCTATAAATCGCCTAAAACCACTCATTTTTAAATAAAATTATTGAAATATAATGAAAAAACAATAAAAATCGCAAAATTTTTTAAATAATAATTGAATTTAGCTATAAATCGCTAAAAACCCCCCTTTTTTAAATAAAATTATTGAAATATAATAAAAAAAAATCGCTAAATAATTGAATTTAGCTATAAATCGCTAAAAACCACCCTTTTTTTAATAAAATTATTGAAATATAATGAAAAACAATAAAAAATCACTAAATTTTTTAAATAAAATTATTGAAATATAATGAAAAAACAATAAAAAATTGCTACATTTTTTAAATAATAATTGAATTTAGCTATAAATCGCCAAAAAACACCCTTTTTTAAATAAAATTATTGAAATACATATAATGAAAAAACAATAAAAAATCGCTAAATTGCTTAACTAATAATTGAATTTAGCTATAAATCGCTAAAAACCACCCGTTATTAAATAAAATTATTGAAATATAATAAAAAAACAATAAAAAATCGCTAAATTGTTTAACTAGTAATTGAATTTAGCTATAAATCGCCAAAAACCACCCTTTTTTAAATAAAATTATTGAAATATAATGAAAAAACAATAAAAAATCGCTAAATTGCTTAACTAATAATTAAATTTAGCTATAAATCGCTAAAAACCACCCGTTATTAAATAAAATTATTTAAATAAAATGAAAAAACAATAAAAAATCGCTAAATTGCTTAACTAATAATTGAATTTAGCTATAAATCGCTAAAAACCACCCGTTATTAAATAAAATTATTGAAATATAATGAAAAAACAATACAAAATCGCTACATTTTTCAAACAATAATTGAATTTAGCTATAAATCGCCTAAAACCACCCTTTTTTAAATAAAATTATTGAAATATAATGAAAAAACAATAAAAAATCGCTAAATTGCTTAACTAATAATTAAATTTAGCTATAAATCGCTAAAAACCACCCGTTATTAAATAAAATTATTTAAATAAAATGAAAAAACAATAAAAAATCGCTAAATTGCTTAACTAATAATTGAGTTTAGCTATAAATCGCTAAAAACCACCCGTTATTAAATAAAATTATTGAAATATAATGAAAAAACAATAAAAAATTTCTAAATTGTTTAACTAGTAATTGAATTTAGCTATAAATCGCCAAAAAACACCCTTTTTTAAATAAAATTATTGAAATATAATGAAAAAACAATAAAAAATCGCTAAATTTTTTAAATAAAATTATTGAAATATAATGAAAAAACAATACAAAATCGCTACATTTTTTAAATAATAATTGAATTTAGCTATAAATCGCCTAAAACCACCCTTTTTTAAATAAAATTATTGAAATATAATGAAAAAACAATAAAAAATCGCTAAATTGCTTAACTAATAATTAAATTTAGCTATAAATCGCTAAAAACCACCCGTTATTAAATAAAATTATTTAAATAAAATGAAAAAACAATAAAAAATCGCTAAATTGCTTAACTAATAATTGAATTTAGCTATAAATCGCTAAAAACCACCCGTTATTAAATAAAATTATTGAAATATAATGAAAAAACAATAAAAAATTTCTAAATTGTTTAACTAGTAATTGAATTTAGCTATAAATCGCCAAAAAAAACACCCTTTTTTAAATAAAATTATTGAAATATAATGAAAAAACAATAAAAAATCGCTAAATTTTTTAAATAAAATTATTGAAATATAATGAAAAAACAATAAAAAATCGCTACATTTTTCAAATAATAATTGAATTTAGCTATAAATCGCCAAAAACCACCCTTTTTTAAATAAAATTATTGAAATACATATAATGAAAAAACAATAAAAAATCGCTAAATTTTTTAAATAAAATTGAAGCAAAGCCGCGAAAAACGTTGTAAACGCCACATTTTGCAAAAACTGTTTTTTTGCAGATAAACGTTGACTTTACTCTCTTACACAGTTTAAACATCAAATCAACCAAAACTATGCACCTTAACGCCTTCAAAATGGCGTACAAAGTGTCAGCCAGTGGAAGAACATTGCAAGTTACTAACATAATGATGAAACCGAAATGGTTTTGCAGTGCGGAATAATGTTTTAAAAGCCTTTTGCATTAAAGTTTTTATTATCACTATTTTAAATAATAGAAAGAAAAAAATTTTTAAAACAAATAATGCTGCTTGTCAAAAAACGTTTTTTTGCTCTCCTGAAAAATTATTATTTTGTAACTTAAAACGTTATTCGCGGCTGTGCTTCAATTATTGAAATATAATGAAAAATCAATAAAAAATCGCTACATTTTTTAAATAATAATTGAATTTTGCTATAAATCGCCAAAATATATATATATATATATGTATATATTGAAATATAATGAAAAAACAATAAAAAATCGCTAAATTTTTCAAATAATAATTGAATTTAGCTATAAATCGCCAAAAACCACCCTTTTTTAAATAAAATTATTGAAATATAATGAAAAAACAATAAAAAATCGCTAAATTTTTTAAATAAAATTATTGAAATATAATGAAAAAACAATACAAAATCGCTACATTTTTCAAACAATAATTGAATTTAGCTATAAATCGCCAAAAACCACCCTTTTTTAAATAAAATTATTGAAATATAATGAAAAAACAATACAAAATCGCTACATTTTTCAAACAATAATTGAATTTAGCTAAAATCGCCAAAAACCACCCTTTTTTAAATAAAATTATTGAAATATAATGAAAAAACAATAAAAAAAATCGCTAAATTTTTTAGATAAAATTATTGAAATATAATGAAAAAACAATAAAAAATCGCTACTTTTTTCAAATAATAATTGAATTTAGCTATAAATCGCCAAAAACCACCCTTTTTTAAATAAAATTATTGAAATATAATGAAAAAACAATAAAAAATCGCTAAATTTTTTAAATAAAATTATTGAAATATAATGCAAAAACAATAAAAAATCGCTACATTTTTCAAATAATAATTGAATTTAGCTATAAATCGCCAAAAACCACCCTTTTTTAAATAAAATTATTGAAATATAATGAAAAAACAATAAAAAATCGCTAAATTTTTTAAATAAAATTATTGAAATATAATGAAAAAACAATAAAAAAAATCGCTAAATTTTTTAGATAAAATTATTGAAATATAATGAAAAAACAATAAAAAATTGCTACTTTTTTCAAATAATAATTGAATTTAGCTATAAATCGCCAAAAACCACCCTTTTTTAAATAAAATTATTGAAATATAACGAAAAAACAATAAAAAATCGCTAAATTTTTTAAATAAAATTATTGAAATATAATAAAAAACAATAAAAAATCGCTAAATTTTTTCAATTATAATTGAATTTAGCTATAAATCACTAAAAACCACCCTTTTTTAAATAAGATTATTGAAATATAATGAAAAAACAATAAAAAATCGCTAAATTTTTTAAATAATAATTGAGTTTAGCTATAAATTGCCAAAAACCACCCTTTTTAAATAAAATTATTGAAATATAATGAAACAAACAATAAAAAATCGCAAAATTTTTTAAATAATAATTGAGTTTAGCTATAAATCGCCAAAAACCACCCTTTTTAAATAAAATTATTGAAATACTAGCATTTAACCCGCTACTTCGTTAGCGTCTCCTATTACTTCGTGGACATATTTTTATGCCAAACTTTCTTTTTCTAGAACCAATCGTGTTTTAATTCTTGCATTTAACCCGCTACTTTGTAATCGGGTCTTTTCTTTCATGAACATGATATGCTAAAGTACATGTATCTAGGTTTTAGCAAAAAGTTCCAACATTTTTCATCTCATAGGTTGATATTCACACAGGGCTTTACACCTATAATTTTGTGTTTCTAAGGTCAATATTATAGAAAATTCAAAAAGTACCACTCATAGAACATAAAAGCAAATAAAAGAATGTTAATTTCCCGTATTATCATTTTTGATACTATTTTCTCCCCATTTATGTATTAAAAATTTCAATGTTGTAGGAGGAGCCCATAATTTTGTACGTTTTTGTCATAGAATGCAGAAAATGTTTTGCTTTAAAAGATAGATGGCGTGACAAAAAGGTTCCAAAATATGAACAGGCTTAACGCGTTTACTCCCCAAAAGGACCAATTTTCAAAAAAGAACTTGCATGTTTAATTTTATGTTTCTAGATCTAATAAATACGGATATTAATAAGGTGACAGTTAAAGAACAAAATAGTACCAAAAACCTCTAACAGAATCTCATTCACTCAGGACCTTGCATGTTTAATTTTATCTTTCTTAGGTCAAATACTAACGGAAATTCAAGTTAATAAATAAAAATGTAACAAAAAGTTCCATCTTATAGATCCTCATCCAATCATAACATTGCATGCTGAATTTTCAAATTTTCAAAAAGTACCAGTTAAAAAACAACAAAAGTACCAAACGGCCCTCTACAGATTCTCATTCACTCAGGACCTTGCATGTTTAATTTAATGTTTCTAGGTCCAATACTAACGGGAATTCAAAAAGTAATAGTAAATGAACAAAAAAAATTCCAAAAAGCCCTCTTAGATTGTCATTTACTCAGGACCTTGCATGTTTAATTTTGTTTCTAGATCCATTACTTACAAACAACAAAAAAGTTCCAAAATGCGCTTTTACAGATTCTCATTCACTCAGGACATTGCATGATGAATTTTATGTTTCTAGGTCCAATAACAACGGAAATTCAAAGAGTACCAGTTAAAGAACAAAAAAGTACCAAAAAGACCTCTTACAGATTCTCATTCACTCAGGAGCTTGCATGTTTAATTTTATCTTTCTAGGTCCAATACCAATGGAAATTCAAAAAGTACCAGTCAAAGAATAAAAAAGAACAAAAAGTTCCCTCTTATATATTTTCATCCACCCAGGACAGTGCATCTTAAATTTTATGTTTCTAGGTCCAATACTTACGGAAATTAAAAAAGTACCAGTTTAAGAACTTAAAAGTACCAATAAGCGCTTTTTGAGATTCTTATTCACTCAGGACCTTGCATGTTTAATTTTATATTTCTAGGTCCATTACTTACGGAAATTAAAAAAGTACCAGCTAAAGAAAAAAAAGTACCAAAATGCGCTTTTACAGATTCTCATTCACTCAAGACCTTGCATGTTTAATTTTATGTTTCTAGGTCCAATACTAACGGAGATTCAAAAAGGACCATTTAAAGACAAAAAAGTACCAAAATGTTCTCTCATAGATTCTCATCCACTCAGGACATAACATGTTGAATTTTATGTTTCTAGGTCCAATAATAACGGAAATTCAAAAACTACCAGTTAAAGAACAAAAAAGTACCAAAAAGCCCTCTTACAGATTCTCATTCATTCAGGAGCTTGCATGTTTAATTTTATCTTTCTAGGTTCAATTCCAATGGAAATTCATAAAGTACCAGTCAAAAAATAAAAAAGAACAAAAAGTTCACTCTTATATATTTTCATCCACCCAGGACATTGCATCTTAAATTTTATGTTTCTAGGTCCAATACTAACGGCTATTCAAAAAGTACCAGTTTAAGAACTAAAAAGTACCAATAAGCGCTTTTTGAGATTCTCATTCACTCAGGACTATGCAGGTTTAATTTTATGTTCATAAGACCAATATTAGCGAAAATTTTAAAAAAGTACCAGTTAAAAAACCAAAAAGTACCAAAAAGATCTCTCATACAGATTGTCATTTACTCAAGTCCTTCCATGTTTAATTTTATGTTTTTAGGTCCAATACTAACGGAAATTCAAAAAGTACCAGTTGTTGGTCCAAAAAGCTAAAGAAAAGTATAAAATTTCACGTATTTCCTTTTTTTGGTACTATTTGTTCCTCCCATTAAAGTGTCAAAAATTTCAGTACTGTAGTGGGAGCCTATAATTTGGTACGAATATGTCAATGAATGGAGAAAAATGGTTTTGTAAAAAAAGTACCAAAAAAATCACGATTTTCACCCCTAAAATGTTCGAATTTCGAAAAAGTACCAAATCTATATTCGTATTTTTTGATCACTTTCGAATGTGGTATAAATTTTGTTTCTATGTTTATTGGTTCTAAAGATAGATGTGGTTCAAATAAGTACCAAAATTGAGATTTTACCTGTTTACTCCCTAAAAGGGCCGAATTTCAAAAAAGTACCAGACACCTGTCCGCTAATTTTTGTAAAGAACAGCGATATGTATTACATTTTTTTGTATATCTTTTAGTTTTGAAATTTTCGAATTTTCCCGTTTTTACCCTTTTTTACCCCCTAAACTTTTGAATTTCCAAAAATCCCGTCTTAGTGGACCGATTTGGTGAGTGACCAATCTCTCGTCCAAATTTCAAGTGTTTAGCTTCAGGCGTTTAGGCTGTGCGATGATGTTGATAACATTTAAAAAATTGAAAGAAAACTGCATTACCAATACCAAAATAAAGTGTAAGTATGGCAACATGAATTTTGATATACACAGAGTTTTTTATGAGCCCCGGTTCCCAGAGAAAACGTAACGTAATTACAGGACCCGTATGAATGCGGTGCATACTAAAAACTGTTTTTTTTTTAATTGTAGAAAGTTTTGGAGAAAAATATTGTATTTGGGTTTCCAAATTGTCGAAATGCACAAAAATCGATAAAAAAAAGTTAATAATTTTACGGTCCCCAACACATCGCCATGACATATATATATATATATATATATATATATATATATATATATATATTGTCAATTGTATGAAATGGGAATTTAGCACATTATAACGTAACCTTGTTAATTAATTTTTGAATCCAAAGAAAACTTTGATAGCTAATATGCATGTGGCAGTGTAAATAAAACTGAACTGGCAAAATAAAATAAAGAAATTTGTTTTATTTTTGTTTTTTCTTTACCCACTTACAACTACATTTAGAGTTTACAAAAAATCAACCAATTGTGGTCGGGATTGTAAGAAAAGATAAACTCACTGTTTATTGTTGTTGTTTTTGTTTAAGCTTTGATATTGTTACAAGTAAAACGGGCTCATAATTCTTATTCGCTTAACAGTTTTATTTGGTTTAACATCTTTAGTTTTTCTTAAATCTTTGGATGAATTTTCCTGACGATCTGGCCTAAGCAACCAGTGAAATGCGCATAGGAATAACTTATCCCATCAATAATAAACTTCAGTTTGTCAATAGTATGAAATGGGAATTTAGCACATTATAACGTAACCTTGTTAATTAATTTTTGAATCCCAAGAAAAACTTTGATAACCATTAGTGTTAGTACTCTTTTTTTATTAAATCTGGGGCATATGGGCTCTCATGTACCCGAAAAACAAAATTATATATCTGTATGAGCTAAATTCGTAACAAGTATGATTTTGGACAAGTTTATTTCTAGTTGTTGCAAGTATAAAAATGAAAACAACTATACAGTTTTGACTGTACAGCTTTGTCCCCCGGGGGTTAAGGGAACATACTAAGGATATTTTACCTTTTGGTGTCATATCTGCTGGAAACAGTTTGCGTATCAAAGAATTGTCGTCGGCAGGAATCGAAAGATTGATCTTTTGGGTTTTATGGTCGAATTAGATGCAAATTATTTTTAAATGAAAATATGATGGCGGGCTAGAGGTGCATGACAGTTTCCTGTTGAGTCGACATCCTCTCCTTGGATATTGATGAACGTGTTAGGTGAATGCATACCTAGATGCGACAAACTTCCGAAATGACAGGTGCTCACTATTTATCATATTAGTGTTTGATAAATTTGCTTGTTTCACATAACATAATAGTTACTCAATAATAAATATATTTCTATTATATTAATAAAACTGTAACATAAAACATACAGATGTCCTTGCTGCGATATGATTTTAATTCAATTCTTTTCTACACTTTCACAAAGATGAATTGCAAAATTTTTCTGTGCAAAAAATTATGTCATTCGAATCAACTTAACTTTTAAAATTTACGTAAAGATTTATTTTATGACTTTTCCCCTAGTTTGCTTCTGTACATTTGATAGTTTAAGCATAAAAAAATCAAATCTATATTTATGAATAATTTAAGAATTTGATAAATTTCCTTGGGGATACAAATAACAAACTCATAAAATTTTCAAATAGTGTTTTTTTATAACGTTTTATTAAATTTGATTTTACTTTTTGGTACCAGGAACACAATTGGGTCGTGCGACGTAAGGATGTCGTCGTTACATGTTTTGTTTTCTTGTGTACATATTCTATGATTAGTTTCTTTCAAATTTTTATTTTAGATTTTTAATATTTCGTTTTCCATGATGGTAGCAACCGACGAGGGAATGGAATTAGATCTATGTCAACGTACCACATTGATACGCTTTCACGTTTGCGTCAGCTATTGTGTGCCTTCGTTTTCAATGTTATACATGTTAATTTGACAACGTAAATACGCTATACGTTCATATGGTGCAATCGTGTGTCTACAGTTAAGTTGTACATAAACGTTGGTGACCATAACCATACAAATTTTTGCAAAGAGTAAATTAAATCATTAAATATTAAACAAATGTTTTAGCTTCAAATTAATATTCATACCAAGAGTATTGTTGACTAAGATAAAATGTATATCTGCACATTTTAAATGTATGAGGTAAACAGGTGAAAATCTCAATTAACTTTTAACATAACAAACAATTGAGAAGAATATATTCGGTCATGCCGAATATGTGAAACCCTTCACTGATAGTTCAAAGCAAAAGACGTACAAAATATAAACAAAAAAGAAAATTCAGTTTGAAATATGTTTAGAGAAATATTCAGCTGTCGAATTTTTTTTTGGAAACTGGTGGTTATTAAGTTCATCTATTCTTATGAGTAATAATTTCAAATTTAAATAGATATGAAAAATGTGTGAAAAAATAATGAGGCCTTTTGACAAAACATCTTAATTCACATTTTAAAAGTTTAAAAAAATGCTGTTTATTATACGAATTTACCTTCAAAAAAGATTTTTGTTGAAATTTTTAAATTTTGTATTATAAACGAAATTTTTCTTTAATTTCGGTTAATTTTATTATTTAATTAAAATTATTTTTTCACCGAGTTTTTTTAAACTTTTTTTGCTATCTTATCTCGACTTAAGATGTTTTGTCAAAATGCCTCAGAATTAACTGTCTTAGTCGGTTTACAATGAAAAAAAAAATGTAGTTAGAAGAATTGGCGTACAATTTAATTACGCTGATCGTAATCGGACCTATGTAAGTCTCAAAACACTGGCGACACTAATAGCGCTATATGAAATGCTTTTTTTAATTTTGCCCATACCCAATACCCTTTGCATGCAAGTAATAATCAGAGAAAGTCAATGGGTATGAAAAAAATTAAAGTACTCTAGCACATATCGACAATTGTCAGTACGTGTGCGTACTCGTTTCTGGTTATTCTCATACTTGTGTATATAAATGCGCATTTGATTTCATTCATGTTATCATACTTATTGTTTTCCATACTCGCACACATCCACATACACCCATAGTTATATTATTGACTTCAAACATTTTTTTTAGTTTTAATTTTTCTTTTCATAAATGCTGCCAGAAATGGTTTTTGAAATTGCTGAATCACTATTAAATACATTTTTTTCATCAATTCCTGCCAGCAGCGCAGCATCAGAGAGAGTTTTCTCTTAAGCTGGCAACATTATCGCTGAAAAAAGAAAGAGAATAGAGCCCAAAACAGTTGATAGCCTTCTTTTTTTAAATTCTTTCTACAAAAAACCTCTTTGGTAAGAGAGACTATTTTTATTTTTGTCCATAGAAGCTAATAATAATAGAAAATATTTATGTTGTAACATATGCAACTTTAAATTAATAAAATTCTGAATTGATCAGTGCAACATTTGTTTCACTGGTTTTGAAATACTTAAAATATACAGAAGTGTGTTGGAAATCGAAAACGTAAAACGCAAGAATTTGGAAGCTGTTTTTAATACATTTTAAATCTTATTTTTATAATTTTTGTTTTAAAACTCTGTTTAATAGAGAAATATTTGTATGTATAATATTCTTTTATTACCGAAATCTTATTAAAAACGACTTTTAAAATTCTTGCGTTTTACATTCCAGTACACTGCTCATAATTATATTATATATAAACAGTTTTTAGGTCGTGGCAACACTGCTTGCTTTATAATAAGCATACGAATTGTTGAAGTTACTTGTCGATACTCATCGATACATGCCTATACTCATACGCATTCAAAGGATTATCCATAAGCATGCCTGTTTGTTCATACTCACACCGGTCGATATACAAACTTATTCATGTTCATACTTATTGGTAGTCATACCTGCCTGTACTCGTGCTCGGTGGGGTATGAATGGGTTATAAGTATTAAAAATATAACTTTTTGGCTTTCTCTTGTAATAATGCCAACTTATGTTGCTTTTGCTCACTCCTGGGCGCAGGTTTTGCTCTCTAAAAGTTTTGTTTGTGGGTGGGTACATTTGTATTGGCGCAAGATCTATCAATGGACCGATTTGGCTTTTTTCAAATACCAAACAATTCGCGAATTTAAGTCCATTCGGCTTATTCCGGAAGGGCATTTGTACACGGGCTACATGAAATAATGCTCCAACTTGAGATATTCACAAAAGCATTCGTATCATTTTTCACCTCCTCCATGGGGATTGTTAACCCTACTCCAAAAACACCATAATTTATTTTAATTTTAATCTTGCAACACTATTTCAACTCCGAAACAAATTTATAATACGTAAGAATAATGTCATTTATAGTTTTTAACGAAAGTGATTTGTCAAGAAGCGTCTTGGCGCCTTCGCCATTCTTTTTCTTTTGTTAAAAATTTAATTGCGTGTTAACCTAGACGTGATACTGACAGCCAAGGAGATTTTTTATATATCCAGTAATTTTCACACCAAAAAGTATGTTCAAATTATTTAGACCTACTATGTATATTTGAAAATATTTTATAATTTTTTTAAAGGAATAATATAAATACAATTGCATGATACATCAAGTCTTTTATTGAACCTTTGTATTTTATTCAAAATCCCGTGGAAATTGCTGGCTCTGCTGAAAGCCTTCTCAACAGGGGTGTAGGATAATATTTGACTATTTGGTGTTGTTTCCTCCGTGGCATAAACAGGTGCAGTCATACCTATGATCGAATAGAGATTCAAAATGATAGAGCTCTTGAAGACCATTGTTTTCTTATGACCGAAGGCTCACTTGAGATTCTTTCTAATTGGTGCCACCGCATGGACAGTTGACTGAGGCACCCGCAGGCGCACTCACTTATGGAGACGTGTTTTACTTCCCAGTAAAAAATTTGCTCCAAAATGAGCAAGTTTTATGTATGATTTCATACCTCAAATCGCTTGAAACTTGCTGATGGGATGCCTGATTTTTGTATGGGGTGTTCCCGGTTTGGAGGACTATTTTCTGCTGACAATAAGCGCTTTTTAAACATGCAAACAAAGCACTCCTAAAGTGCTTTTTTTAATGGCTAACTATATTAACATATTCATTAATATTATGCTTGAGCTTGTTTAAATGCATTTTTTAATTATTTTCGCAAACCATAATATATTTTTATTTTTTCGCTTTAAGACCTTCTTCGTTTTCAACACTAAAATAGCAGATTTTTTATATATTTTATTCTTTATCATTTACTGCTGCATAAGAGCTATATTATTGAAGCGCTCGATTAAGCGCTTTTTTACTTAAGTGCTTCAAAAACCCCAATTTTTTTTTTACTGGGTTGTGTCATGTATAATTATCTATAGAAAGAAACGAAAAAACTGCAGTAAATTTAAGTGATTTCCACTTTCATTTAGTGCGAGTCATATTTAAGAATTTAAGTACGAAAAACACAAAAAGTACCTAAAACAAATAATAATTTAGTTTAATACATAAAATTTTCAGAGTAGAATGATGACGAAAACCATATTAGGCTTCTCTGCTGGTGTCTTTAAGTAAATGTTCTGTTAGTAAAGCAGGAATACAACAAAAGTGAAACCGGTGCAACGGAAAAACAAATAATAATATTCCCGCTCAGGTTCCCAAGGGTAAGTATTTAGCATCAACATCACTATCAGGTTATTTCAAAAATTTAAAATGAAATCAACTTAGATATTAGTAAATCAAACACAGTTGGGGATTAATTTGGCGGCATGAAATAGCCGCCCACGAAATAAGTCCCCAAAACGGAAATGAAATAACTCCCCAAAAAAATATATGAGAGGCAACAACAACGTTTTTTGGGGATTTACTTCATTTTTTTGGGGACTTATTTCATTTTCATATTGGGGAGTTATTTCATATGAAATAAGTCCCCAAAAATCTGAAATGAAATAAGTCCCTAAAAATATTTTGGGGATTATTCCAAAATCGTCAAAAATGCAGATTATGTCCCGTTATAATACGTAAACAAAACTTGTTTTAATGAATGGTCAAGACCACTCATTCATTAAAAATAATACTTACTAGGTAGTTAGTTTGAGAAGTAATTTTGCGGTAAGGAATAAAATAAAGCCATAATGGTGTTATTGCCCATTTAATTTTTTTTTTTTGCTGGATGCAATGAATCTAGGTTTCCCATTCAAAAGAGAGATAAAGCCTTTTTTTTCATTCCAATGGGAGGCAAAGCCATCATGGCCTTGGGACACATTAGTAATATTAGGAAATGGCTTTATCTCTCATTTCAGTTTTGAAAAACTTTTCCATTTTACATTGATAAATAGTTTTCTTATTTTTATAATTAAGAGCTAATGATTTTTCCTTTTACTAAAGTTAAGTATTGAAATCTGGCTTCGCATACTAAAGTTTTCCTGCGGCCGCGCTTAGGGGTTTTTTCCTCCAGTAGGACGCGGCAGGTGGCTTCGCTGAATAAAATTTTTCTGCGTGGGTCACAAGAATAAAAAAATGGCTTTCAATGATAACTAAGGATTTTCCCTTTTACAGAATGTTTACACGATGCGTAACAATATTCTGGAAAAATATGGCTTTGCCTCTCATTTGGGGGAAAACAATATGACTATATCTCTCACTTCGCAAAATTTAACATATGACTTTACCTCTCAATGATTGGGCAATAAGACCATTACGGCTTTATCTCCCATTCAATTGAGCAATAAAGCCATCATGCCCTTACCTCCAATGGTTAAAAAGCACCCCCCCCCCCCTATTTTGAATTGATTGGATGTTTTGAATACTTTTTGGGGATTTATTTCATTTCAGGAAATGGGGACTTATTTCCAATGAAATAACTTCCCAATTTTTCGGAATTTATTTCATTTTGATTTGGGGAGTTATTTCATTTCGTTGGGGTTTCATTTCATTCTTAAATTGGGGGTTTATTTTATATGAAATAAGACCCCGAAAATTGGGGAATTATTTCATAATTCTGTTGGGGACTTATTTCGTGGGGGGCTATTTCATGCCGCCGATTATTTTATCTCACATTAACTTAAATTTATTCCATTTTCGGACTATTTTAAGTACGTAAAAGGGTTTCAATACTGCTAGAGTAAAGTATTTGGCAATTGAATAATGCGCACTTGGTTCAAGCATTCTGTATTTGATTAAAGAAAATCCGTACTTACCGAACTATTGACACCTCTTGACACGGATTTAATGACGTTTCTTTTGAGGGTATGATTTTATTTATGTTGAATAATCGACAATTAAAATATTGGATAATTTTTATCTTATTATGAAGAAAAAAATTATTTAAAAACTTACCGTATTTAAATTTGTTATTTTATCCAACTCGACAGCCGTACTACCGCGATGATGCAGATGTGGTAAATGATGTGTTGTTAACATTTCTTTTTTTATTTTCCTTAAAGTCTATGTTCAGTCTAAATTTAGAGGTTCTTGCAAAATTCACCAGAATTTAAACTGAAATTAGAAAAAAACAACAGACCATTTGAATGCATAACTATAATTAAAATAATTTCAAATGTATTGAAAGTATTCAGAAAATTTAAGCTGTCCTTTTTAATGCAATTGCCAGGTCGTTGTGGTTGATTACTGGCAAAATTAACCACATATCACAATCTTATTTGTGGTACAGAAAATTTACATGTTTATATATCACGAACAGATGCACAAATTCTTCTATAAAATATTGAAGCCACTTGGCAACAGCATGTTTTGTTTAATAGGGCATTCACAATTGAAAATAATTTTAGCAAACTAAAAAAAATTTTCTGATAAATTTGAATGGTTAAAAAAAAATTCAATCAAGAGAATACTACTTTGTAGAGGTCACAATTATATTAATGTCGCCTATATCTCTAAACAAACTGTTGCCTAATTGTGGCCGTGAAAAATTTGGATTTCGTTTCGAGTTTCCAAGAGGTCCGCAAAATAACTACTAGTAGTGTAGTTGTTGAAATTTTTAAACTAAAACAGTATTTTGAACAAAAGTCGGACTTTCATTAAAAATGTTTAAGAAGTCTGTTAAATAATAGACGCTGGAAACTTTTCTTCAAAACTGAACTACATATTTTGTTTTTATGTTCATTGTTACAACTTGTGGCAAAAAACAAATATTAGTCTATATGTGATAAGGTACACATCCTTCTTAAGTGCTCACTATCAGCATAATTCTGTGGTTTTCATGGGCACCGCGTATGTCAATTTTTCCGATTTTGAGATGTTGATGCCATAATGCCTAATTTTAAATGATCTTTACACGTTTCCTAAAATTTTTGAAAAAAGATGGATCAATTTCGATTTTTTAACGTAATCACAAAGTTTAAAAGTGCAATGCCTACCCCATAGTTTGATCTAGAATGGTTTTTCGGCTCTCCTAAAAATTATGTTTTAAGACATACGTGGTTGCCCATGAAAACCACAGAATTAGCTTTTAAAAATTGAACTGATAACAGAACCAAATGACGTGATGGGCGTTGAGGAACAATTAATGTTATATTGTTGATTTGGATCCAGAGCATACGTCGCCAACAATTATGTTAAAAAGAAACGAGATGTTCATCACAGTGATACGGCTCTTTAGAGTTGGCAGCTTGATGAGGGCTAGTCTTGCAGAATAAGACAGCAGGCATATTCCATTGGTTAAGTTCAATCCACGTAGACAAAAATTCAGAAACTGTTTTTGAACTGAGACAATTTGGTCAGAATATTTATTATATACTAGCTGACCCGTCAGACGTTGTCCTGTCCAAATTAGGAAAAATGCTTGCGTTCGATTTTTAAAATCCGTTAAAAAGATACGAACATTTAAAAGAAAAATTAGTCAAATCGATAGAGCCGTTTTCTGATTTTAGCTAAATCGAAAAAGTGGGTGTTAAAATAGGCGGGGCAAAATTTTCTTTCCGTAAAAACCTAAGTTGGACCATGGCAATGATTTCAAAGAAAAAATCGTCCAAATCGGTCAAGCCGTTCTCAAGGTTTGCGCTTAATAGAAAAAGTAGGCGTGGTAAATTTTTCTTTCGATGATAACTTTAAATGGATTAATACGAACATTTTAAAGAAAAATTTGTCAAATCGATGGAGGCGTTTTCTGATTTTAGGTAACTTGAAAAAAGTGGGCGTTAAAGTGGGCGGAGCAAAATTTTATTTTCGTATAAATCTAAGGACCATGGCGATCATTTTAAAGAAAAAATCGTCCAAAATTTATAGATGTCATTGGTGGTGCAATATGAAAATTGGATTTTGCCACGCCCCTTCGCCCGCAGACCGAAAATCAAAAATCACAGTGTCAACCACCTAAATATTCTGAAGATTCCCTGAAAATTTCATCAAAATCGGCCCAGCAGTTTTGGAGTCCATACGTTACATACATACATACATACATACATACATACATACATACATACACACATCCTGTTTTATATATAGGGTCCCAAAAAAATTCCGAAATATTAATAAAAAAATTATTTTTTTCCAGAAAAAAAAAATATGTTGCTATTCAACTAGTAAACCTATAAAGATCTGATAGAAAATATGTTTTTTTTTTTTAATATGGGGAACTTTGGGCCCCACCCGGCACGGCTAGGCACCGTCGGATTGACCTGAAAAATTAGATCATGATTTCTTACACCAACCTCAAATTTTAAGCAGCGCAAACAATTAAATTTAAAAAAAATAAATTGCGACCAGTGTAATGTGTTTGCGTGCAGGAAAGGAAATCGTGTTTCGCAGTACGCGAGACAACAAATGTAAGAATTATTATTTTTTTAAAAGGTTCAAACAATGATGTGTTTTTGTCAGCTTAATATGTGTAAGCTATTGCCATTACAGCTTAAATGTATGATTTTGAAAACAAAGCAGATGTGGAGAAAGTCCTCGAATTACTTCGTTACTGGTCGGATGTTAAAGTCGAATGAATTGAAGTTGAGGATCTACGCACTGCGATCATGATAAAGAAGGTAGCACAGGTACGGAATTAAAAGACACAAATATCATTGAGACTTATAGTATCGTTCAACCAAGAATATACTGTTTGGTGTAGAGGAACGTTCAACTCTATTGATACTGCACTGTATGACGATTGTTAACAGACAATGGGCCACCTTCTGCGAATAAAGTATTTCAACCGATATTTTGCTGATGAACATTTTTAGCAAACAGCGCATTACATCAATTCACACTGAATTTAATACAGATGCATCCGATATAAGACAACTAAACGCCGATCATTTATATTTTGGTTGCATCAAACTTCCTCGTTTCAGGATGTACTGGGAGCAGTAGTTCGGCACAAAAACGGAAATTTTACGAAAATAACTTCATTTTGTTTACACTGCAGAAGTTTCTGAAAAAAACATTTCAAATATCCTCTGAAATTGTTTAAAATATAATTGATTTTGCATCGAAAGTTCGAGACTTTAGTTTATCAACTATGTGCAATTTTCTTCCATAGATGGCGCAGTGGCTCCACCTTTCATACATTTCTCGAATTTTCGATGTGAAATACAGCTGGAAAATTTTAAAAATCCTTTGCAACTATTTTATCTGGACACATGAATATTGTTTGCTTCTTTCTCATCTTCTAATACAGGAATTACCAAAGAAAAATTCTGATTTCATATTTCTTCGTAAATTTTGCTAAATTCGTAATAAAATTTTTATTATAAAGATCTTGTTTTAGCCTCACTATGCAATGTTCTGCAAAGTGTACATGCATACATATACAACATTACATTGCGAATGTGCTCGTTGTTTTAGTTGTACGCGTTTGAGTACTTTTTCTAATGCATCTCGACAGTAATGTCAGCTCAACAAGTGCAACGTTTGCAACTGACACTTGTAATAATTTCATTTTGACTTATTTAGTACAAAAACAAACAAAAAAAAACCAACAATTCAGTCAGGATGCTATTTTATCAAAGACATGTGTGCACTGTTGTTGACGGTCATTAAAATAAAAAGTTTTTGTTGTGCATTTTTTAGAGAACTTTAATTTTAGTTAATTGCTAAAAGTTTTCTTAATAATTTGTTTTTGTGTTGACTGCTTAGGATAAGCAATACAAAGACAATTTAACAAAAAATTGTGCAATAATTAAAATATTGTTTTAGTTGGAAAAAGTTTTCTATTTTAATAAAATATTTTATGTCAATTATTTAAATTTATACCGAGACCAAAAATTAAAATTTATTTAACGAAAAAAAGAAAAATTTAACAAAATAATTTTTTTTTTTTCAATAAATTATTTTCTTTGACCAAAACAGTATTTAAGTGTTGCTAACTCATTTAAAATTCATAAGAATTCTTCTTTTTTATTTAAGTTAATATTTTAAATAAGATTCAACATTTTTCATTTTTCGAATTTATTCTATGAGCTAAATTTTAGTTATGTATTTTATAAATCTTTTTGTAATAGTTCTATTCCTTAAATTTTTCAGAAATTACTTTATACACTACCAGACTATTATAAAGTAATTTCTGAAATATTGAAGGAATAGAACTATTACAAAAAACTTTATAAAATACATAACTGAAATTTAGCTCATAGAATAAATTCGAAAAATGAAAAATGTTGAATATTATATAAAGTTACCTTCGGAAGGAAATAATTCCCAGTTTCTATTTATTTTTAATAAGTTTATTGACCTTAAAGATTTAATGCTTATGATGCCATCGCTTTGAAAGAACGAATTTTGTAATTGTCTTTACTAAATCAAATACTGCAGGATTACTAATTCTAGAATAATTAGACTCGTCATAAAAAAGTCTTAACTCAAATCTGTTTGCAGATTCACCTATAGTTTTTGAAATTTTCTTATGTAAATTAAATACTTATGTATTAAAGGAATAGAACTATTACAAAAAAGCTTTATAAAATACAGACCTGAAATTTAACTCATAGAATAAATTCGAAAAATGAAAAAAATGTTTAATTAAATAATTTAAAATACAAATACACTCAAAAGAAAAATCAATCCATCCGTACTTAAATCAATACGAAGCGTTATTAATAGTACGGTGAGTACGGATATACTTGAATCAAGTACAGAAAGATTGATTCAAGTACGGATTTTCAATCACAAAATACTTAAGTTATCCATACTCAATCCCGATTTCGTACTTGAAATAATCCGAAAATGAAATTGATTTAAGTAAAACTTAGATTGAATCAATCTCAAAATGCGATTGATTCGAGTATTATAAAGTTGATTTTATCTTGAATTAGAAAGAAAAAATTATTATGATTACTTACCCGTTTTACACCTTACAGAATGATACAACACCAACATCATGCCCGACATGGCTTTTACTTTAGAAATCTTTATTTAACCAAAAATATAAACTAAATGAGAAGCCAGAGTTCAAGTTTACTTTTTAACCCTTCGTGGTGCACATGTCTGGCCAGACCTTTTAAAATGTATATAGAAAATCAAAACATGAGTAAAGTTTAATCTTTTTTTTACTTGATTTAAGAATTTTATACTTATTTCAAGAAGTTCTGGGATTGATTTTCGAAAGCCATCCAATTAAGGATTGTTTTGAGTACGTTTTAGTGTTATTCGTACTTTAATTTTTGAGAACGACTCGTACTTAAAGTAATCATAAAAAACTTGATTTATCCCGAGTGTTTTTCTTTTTATGTAGAACATAAAGAAGTAAGAGTGATATATTCATATAACAGAAAGTTATATGAACACCGTTCTTAAGATATAAATTAATCTTTTTTGTGTCAAGCCCACTTGTCCAATGTCCCACGCCCACTTTTCAATCATCAATAAGCCAAGAACAATTCAAGAGTTAAGGATGAGATAATTCGGCACATCAACGACACTGAATCTCGTTTATGTCTCAGAGTCATTGCAAATTTGGACCATCGGATAGAGGCATGTCACCGAAGCCGTATTAAGCCGATATTTTGTTTTTCATGTTGTAAAATTCCTTTCTTCATAAAAGTAATATAATGTAGATTCAATTTGATGAGCTTGAGCCTGATCAAAATATAAAAAATTTGGATTTAAAACCATTATCAATTCAATAAAATAACCACAATACTAATTAATTAAATCAAAATTACATTTTTCAGTGTATTAGTTCCAAGCAGAGTTCATTCTTTTGATGATATGGAAAATACAATTTATTTCAAGTCACATACCAGTTTCAGCTTTTTATTATCTAACTTCTTTTTCTTTTCAATTAAGTGAATAAAATATTAATGCAGCAAATACAATCAAGAAAAATAAGTATATTTATTTACCAAGTATTTCTATGACTTGAATTCATTGAATGCAAAGTGAAAATAAGTTTTTCGAGAATGGGAATTAAATACCAAAGTAATAAATAAGAGAATAGCAACCAGTGTTGCTAACTTTTCACGACCATCAATACCGTTATGAGAATTAATTGCCAAAATTAAGAAAAGTAAATAATTAAAAAGTAATATTACAAGTTTTTTTTACATTAAGAATGAAAGTTTTAAAAAAAAATGTTCTTAAGTAAAATATTTTAAGATTTAATATGCAAATCTTCGGATTGATACACGGAAAGAATTAGTAACTACATAAAAAATTTTAATAAAAATGTTGCTTGATTCTCGTCCAAGTTAAAAATTACTTGGGTAATTCCAAGTTAAAACGACTAAGAGTGGGGCACGACCCCTTTCGATTTTAATGAAATTGGGTGAGAAGGTTCCTTTTATCTTCTAAGGAACATATCGATGGTTTTCTTCTGCAACCACGTAACTCGAATTTTTCCGATTTTTTGTTTTAACCGGAAAAGTAATCAGTAAATTGCGCCTTACAATTTTTGAATTTTTTTGTTTGGCGGAATATCGGAATTGTTTCTAATTCTTGGATTATAAAAGAATATATAGCAAAAAGTTTCAAATATTTGGTAAAAAAAAAAAGTATTTTGTCTCTCCTGAAAAGTAGTTGTTTTTGAGTTACGAGGTTGCGGAAGAAAACCATCGATATATGAACGAACAAAAATTTAAAAAGTTTCTTTCAAAAGTTATGTCATATTCAAAATGTGTTGAGCTTATTTCTGTAATGTCTCGAAAACTACTTGACATACGAAGATGATTTAAATGTCATTTTAAAGAGAATTCTTGGGACTACAAACCCTTTATTGAAAAAAAGTAATTTCTGCAAAATATTGAATTTTAAAAACGGACTAGATCAAAAACGTATTTTTTTATTTGGTTGATTTTTTTTATATAATACCTCAAACTGTTCTTTAAAAATCCTGAAACTTTGAAAGAGGTGTTTTTTTTTTCTTTTTTAAGATATGATTTTTTTTTTCTTTCGCAACCTTTAAAAAAATAATCTTGAAATTGAATTTTAATATTGTAATTTTGAGCAATAAGTACACTGTGCTAGTTGCAAAAAACAGTCCAGCCGCGCACCTGGCATTAAACCCTAATTGGGGCACGCAAACTAAAAAAAACGAAATTCGGCAATTAATAATAAAGTTGGGTTGGTCATACATTTGACCCATCTAGAAGCATCTTACGCGCTGTACCATACACATACTGCGGTTTAATAAAATTCTTTAATTTGGCCCCTGAAGCGCCAGGTTGCAAATACCTTAAACTTTGATAAATTTTTTCATTGCCAAACATGATGAAAAATTGCTAAATTGACAAAACTAATAACAACACAACATTATTTGGTTTTGATATCCCAGAGCGGTCACGAATGAAATAACAAATCATTTTGGTAAACAGTTTTCCTTTAATAAACAAATAATTATAACAAAATAAATTTTGATTGGATTTTGGGTTTTATTACAACAAGAGCACTTTAATCCAATTGCTGTTAAACCAAAAATGTTTATATTCGTTAATCTGTTACTTTAAAAAAGGAAACTATTTGGAAATGTACAATTATATAAATCATGACTAATGAATTGTTAAAATATGCCAATAAATATTTTAGTATGATTACATTGGGTTAGAGAAAAAGTAGTAAAATCCTACTTAAAATCGATATGTATTGATATTCGAATTTGTTTTAATTTCGAAACGAAAGAGATTATATGGCGATAAGAATGGGAAACTTTATCATATATGGTTGCAAAAGTTCTCGCTGTTAGCTAGTAAAAAGAGGTATGATGGAAAAACTCCTAAATATGCAGTTGTGCCGAATATTATATACCCTACTCCATAATATTTAAAACAATGTTCAAAAATTAACAATAAATATTGTTCTTTAACCCTTTCAGGCCTAACGCTAAGCCACTGATCATTTTTTTCATAATTTTTATAATATATGGTCTTTATACATATAAAAATATAATTTACCATTTTTATATCCTTCAAGGATTTTCAGGACACGCACAGTAGATGCATATCTTTACAATTTTTAGCTAAAACCCATTTTTATTGCATCAAATGACTTCAATTGGTTTGAAACATTAAATTCATAATTTTTTTTATTTAAATTATGCCATTTCACTATCAACGAGCTCCTGCGGCTTATTCTGACAAACCTGATCTGCGATGCAAGAATCTCGCAATAATTCAAGCAATGGTTAAACGAACAACAGAATAATGTAGAAAACAAATAGAGAGAAGAATCAGCACAAAATAGACATGACTATTTGACATTTCTGAAACAGAAGCGAAAATATGAAGACCAAACGAAACTCACTCGCGCAATCTATGCATAACGGCCTAAAAGGGTTCAGTACGGTAGAAATATGGAAAACACAAACGCTTATAATATTTGTGTAGTAAATACCTTAAGTATGTGTGACTTGCGTTCTCCACAACGTCTGCAATGTCACATCGGCTTTGTGTAGCATATATTGACATTTATAACGTAACGGCGTAATCTCTTTGAATAGTTTTCGAAATTTTTTCTCACTTTTCGAGAGACGATGGAATATTTTGTTTCAAATCTTTTCGATGAGAGAAGTAACAGAGCATGGGTAGAGTATTCTACTTAGTATACGAGTGTAAAGGCCCAAATACACTGGCCAAATTCCCATCCAGCATTAACCCATTAAGGCCCTGCGTTGCGTTTTCGCAACGTTCACTTAAACCTCCCCTCAGGCATTTTGTTGTTACGTGATATTGTTATAAAGCACAGTGAAATAAAATTTAACTAAATATCGACCTGTTTTTGGATTTGTATCATACATGCGTTTTTTTTATAAAAATTTTTAATTTTAACTTTTAATTTTTCCTGTTTTTTAGGTACTTTTGGAAAAAGTTAAAAAAAATAAAGTAATATATAATATACCTATCTGAAACTTCTGAAGGAGATAGCTAACATACGAACATTATTATTTCTACTCAAAAATCCAATCATTGTAGACATTTGAGACTTTTTTATGATTGGATAAATCCGTGATGCGAAAACGCAGCACTGGGCCTAAACCATATACAAATTACATAAAATTATCAAATGAAATATATTAATTAGTGTATTCATTCGGTTAACCGATTAATTACTACCCGATTAACTGATCGGTTAATTTAAAATTGGCTTTTTTCGATTAACGATTAAACCGGTTAATTTCAGTCGATTAACCGATTAACCGATGTAACAAAATTTTAAATTTTTTTGTAGTATTTCAACATATATTTTTGTTTTTTACAAAAATGTATTTGTATAGTAAAATACTTTTTGAATAAGCTGCATTAAGGAGTGCTTTGTACTTCTATGCCAAAGTTCATGTTTCTAGATAAAAAAAAACAATCAATTGCAATATTAATGACAATTGAAAAAATTACCAGTTAACGAACAAAAAGTACCAAAAAGACACCTCATACAGACTCTCATTCACTGAGGACCTTACATGTCTGAGGACCTTAGGTCCAATACTAACCGAAATTGCAAGAAAATAGAAGTTAAATAAAATACAGTGGTAACCTGGCTTAACGAATTATATATTGTCAGGCCCTTTCGTTATATCGAAAAATGCGTTAAATCCCGAAGTTTTTTTTTAAAGCAATTTTATTAATAAAACAATAATATTTTAATAAAACAAAGTAAATTCGTTTAGTTCCATTCATAACACAAACAAAAAATAAATACTTCATATAATTTTCAATTAAATGTGTACATAGTGGAGAACAAAACTAATAATAAACAATTCTGTTTCCATTCTTGGAAACTCACCTGTTTTTAAGGCCCTTCTATTCTTTGATCCGAAATTAGTCTTTTCGATTTCTCTCAAAAGTTTCCGTTTTGATTTTATCATTGTGCATATTGATGACTTTGGCAGCTGATGTTTATTAGATAAAGCACTAAGTTGCAGGCCGTTTTCATAGTCTTCAATAATGTTTAATTTTTCTTTAGAAATTAAACGTTTTCTTTTGGGCATTTTGATGTCAACTGTGCAATAACTTCACAAAAAAAATTTTTTTTTTTGGCGAGCAATATTTTCTTTGCTTTCTTTGTAAGAAAAAAAATACTTCTCTAAACTCGTTGTTTTCAGTTAAATCGCTCTTAAAATATGGTTAAAATCTATTTTATTTTTTCAAATTTTTCTGTAAAAATTCGATATATAGAGTACAAAAATTTGCTGCTTGTTCGTTATATAAGGTACTCAATGGAAAAAATATGGCCGTACGTTAAATCGCGAATTCGTTAAACTGGGTATACGTTAAACCGGGATACCACTGTAGTACCAAAAAATTCTTATCCACTCAGGACGCTTATGTTTATAGGTTAAATATTAATTTTAATTAAAGAAATTTCCATTGTGAAACAAAAATCTAAGGAAAGGAATTAAGTTTCCCGTATTCCCCCTTTTTGGTATTTTTTTCTCCCCATTAAAGTATTAGAAATTGCAATATTGCATTGGAAGCCAGACAATTAACGTTCGAATTTCGAAAAAGTACCGAATTCGTATTTGGATTTTTTAGATTAGTTTCGAATGTGATATTAACTGTATTTATGTGTTTATTGGTTTAAATTACAGGTTTCACCCGTTTACCCTCTAAAAAGACCGAATTTCTAAAAAGTACCAGACACCTGTCCGCTTATTTTTCTAAAGAGCAACGATAGGTATTACATTTTTTTGTATCTCTTTTAGTTATGGATATATAATATTACCCAATTTATCCGTTTTTACCCTGTTTATCCCCTTAACATTCGAAAAAACTTTCATGAAAAGAACGCAAACAATATTCTCTGAATGCTCGGGAGTTGCAATGTTTAGGTGTAACATTTTGACCCAGAGAGCTTGTGACCGCATTTTTTTCTATTTTGCTCTTTCTGTCCTAGTTTTCGAAAAAACGTCGTTTTAAACTTCTAATGCTTCTGTTTTTTTAAGACACTATGGAGTTACCTAGTTTTGTCAAAAAATGCATGGAGTTATCTACTTTTTACATACAAATTTTGTTCAAGAATTGTTTTTTTGTTATGTCATTGTTTTTTTTACTAATAAATACCATCCCAATAAAAAATGGAGCTTCCAACGAAGCAGGTTTGTAAGGGAGAAACATAAACGTTTCGCTTACCATTGCGCATACAGAAGGCATGAATTTTATATGGCAAGTTCCCACTTTGAAGCAATACATTTTTGACACATAAAGCGCATTATGCAGCGCATATAAAAGTTGTTGGATGTAACGATAAGCCTTACACACTGAATGTTTTGATACAGTTATTTTTTAGTTATCTCCCTTACAAACCTGCTTCGTAGTAAGGGAATGCCGTAGCACTTGAATTTTTTTTTTTTTTTTTTTTTATAAAAGTTGTTAAGAGTTCTTTCACTTACTTAACTGCATTTCTGTATGTCTTATAGCGTAGCGCATATTTGTGCGCTTATTCTTTTAAATGTACCATTAGTGCTTCGCAAAATGATAAAATTTTTTATTGGGATATTATAAAACATTTTTGCATTTTTATATATTGATATTACTTAATTTATAACAAAACTTTATTAATCGGTTAACCGATCAATTACAAAATTAAACGATTATAAACCGATTAAACCAAAACCTCGGTTAATTAATCGAGCGATTAACCGACAAAAGCAAAAGCCCGATTAAATGAATACCCTAATATTTATACAATCACTTGCTATTTAAAACAACATAATAAATCATGTATACATGTAAACTATAAGTTGTTGTTATTACGCAGTAGGTAAATTCTCTATGTCAAGTGCATTATTTTCCTAAAGGAAAGCGAACTTACACCAAAGTAGTCCCGTGATAGATCTTTGGGGGTACAAACCGGTTCTAGTTCTAACACTTAATATGAATAAGACCTATCTATCACTTTTACATGGGGTTGTCATTGGTTAATTGACACCATTTGACCAGTCACACATCTATTCTATGAACGTGTTTAGTGTTAGTTTTAACAATGTAAGATTATTTCAATACGATGTAGTACGTACCGTAATTCATTACTTATTTTACCTTCTTGTTCTTTATATAGCAGTTAGATGATTAGTTCTCCTTTCAATGGTCGTGAGTTCCATCTTTTTGAACTAGTTCTATTTTCACAAATCCAGGACCAATTGACACAAATTTAATAGAAAACTGAACAAGTAATGTGAAATTATCCTCCCCCAGGATATTAAAGAAAAACCAGTTAGAGTGCTATATTCGGCTATGAGAAATATTTGATACCATCCACTGACAGCTTGGATATTTCAGGAGTGGGCATTATATTGAACCTGTGGTAAATTATGAACCGATCTTAACGAATGTTGACAATGTGGTTTCTAGTCATATAAAACTGTGACAGAACAAAATTTATAACAATAGAATTATTTGTAATGGTTTTAGGCGTACTAAAGTGTTTCACGAGAGTGGGCTTTATATGGGTCCTATGGTAAATTATGGACCGATCAATTTACAAATGTGAAAAAGTGACGTAGCAGTGCACCCAAAGTGCCTTGGAGCATATCATTATTGAATTAAAAATAAAATGTAAATGAATATCCTTTTAATTTTTTTTCCTGAAGACGTGAATAAAATATTTAAATTTAAATATTTTACAAATGCGCTTAATTTGTATATCGTGAAGGACCAACGTTGCGGGGGTTATCTGGGCTCCCACGTATCCGATTTGCGATTTGTTTTCTTTCAATGGGATCATGGCTCGGGCCTTTATAGGTTAAGGTTGTATTAGTGAAAATGAGTTTGTATGTGTGACACCGACGATGATTGATGAAAAATCAAAAAAATTTAGATATTTAGCATGCTTGACGAGTGATTTTGATGAATGTATTGGCGTTACTTTCACCCAAACACTTAAAACGTGACCGAGCAGACGCTAAAAATTCCGGATGAAAAAAGTGCTTTGGAGGAAAAAAAATGTTATTTAATAATTTTCTCCTTCTTTTCTTCAATTTTGTTTTTATTTATTTAAAAGCAACACAGTTTAATGCATGTAATCACAATTAAACACTTTTTATCTATATTTTAATATTTTTGCTCCTGCTGTTGTCACTTTAAAATAAAATGCAAAATGAATGCTTGACAGCTGATCCAGCAAATGTATGTTATAATGTCAAGCACACGTACATGAACTCGATGTCAAGCATTTGACAAGTGTATTTGGGCCTTAAAAATAATGTAAATAGAGTACAAGCATTAAGCCCGTTACCTCGTTATCGTCTTCCTTAATTTCGTGGACACTTTTATATGTTTTTGTTTCTAGGTTTTACCAAAAAGTACCCCAATTTGTAAAGGTTTTGGATTTTCATTAACTCAATAATTTTATGTTTCTAAGTCCAATATTATAGAGAATTCTTAAAGTACCACACGCAGAACGAAAACGGAAAATAATAAATTTAGTTGCATATAAAGCAGGATTCTGAAAAGCAATTTCAAATTAAATAGAAGTTTAAACAAATTTCACTACCATATTTAAAATTTGTCTATGGTCTTTGTGTTTGGTGTATATTCATGATTCGGCACATCCGAATATAACTTTGGTTACGTTGTAAACAATTAAACAATTAACTTTATAATTCAAAGCTTATTCTGTTTATTTAATTAAATTTACAGTTTATAACTATTAATAAAGATATTAACAAAAGGAAACAAGTGTTCTATTAAAAATGCAGGAAAAGAATGCTTGATTTGTAGAAACTTCATTAACTTCAAGTAACTATTATTTAAGTAATTGGTATCAACAGTGATGCCACATAACGCTCTTATTTGTTCTAATCTTATCTCTTTATTGATAAAATTTAAACATTAAAATAGTACATCGCACTTGTTCGACAGTACTGTTTTAACTTAAATTTAAAAAAAAATCAAGAATAAGCAAATACTTTTAATTTAGTATTAAAAGCATATGAACAATTTTTAAGCCAACCGCTTCATTACCAAAAAGTCGACAAAATAGCGCGATATTTTTACAGCGTTTAAATATGAAAATAACGTGTCGAATTTTTCCAAAAAAAAGTGAAAAATAAAAATGTTGAGTTTTTAAATTGAAATTAATAAAAAGAAAATTACAGAAAAACACAGAAAAAGGAAAAGGAAGAAAATTAAATAAAAAAAAAAATCTGACAATAATCTTGGATAATAATACGACCCAAAAGTGTATGTATATCAGTATCTGTAATTTTCTTAAAGAGCTGGATGGTTCTTCATATGTTTTTGTCTGGTTGAACAGTTAAGTTTAAGATTTGTTCAGTAAAACAAAGGATATGACAAAAAAAAAAAAGGAAATTCAATTTGGTGAATGCCCTAAAAAATAAAAAAAAAACAACACAAAATAAGAAATTGATAAGATCCGGCCGTATAATAAGATGTGGTCTAAATGACCCACAGAGGAGTTCAACCTCAGGTTGGAATTTAAATTCATAAAAACCCCTCGCTATCTAAAGGGCAAATGAGTTTTACCATTGTTGATAAAATGTTCAAGGAAAAATTTAAGTATGGTTAAATTAAGGTAATAAGAGAATTTTCATTTAATGCTTATTCCAAGGCTTCTTGCCATAATTTTTCTTAAATGTTTAAAATGTCTGCATAAAAATGAAATTAAACATAAAAGTGTTATAGTAACACAATAATTTACATTTGAGTTCTTTTATATGTAATGGGTGATTTTTTAAGAGCTATAGGATAGTTTTAAAAAAAAAAACACATAAACTTCAGAAAAATGCATGAAATCTTTACTTGAATCGATAGTACGGTCCATATAATTTAATGTTTGAAGATTATTTCATGCAAATGTTGACCGTGACTGCGCCTCAAATGGTCCATCCGCTTAGTCCAATTTGGCATACTCTTTCCAACATTTCGGCCGGTATCTCATGAATAAATGCTTCAATGGTGTATTCCAATGCCTCAATTGAAGCGGGCATGTGTTTATAGACATGAGCTTAAACATAGCCCCACAAAAAAAAAAGCCTAAAGGCGTTAAATCGAACGATCTAGGCGGCCAATTGACCGGACCCGAACGTAAAATAAAATGTTCACCGAACTCGCCTCTCAATAAGTCAATTGTTAAGCGTGCTGTGTGGCATCTGGCATCGTCTTATTGAAGCCACATGTCATGCAAGTCAAGCTCTTGCATTTTTGACAAAAAAAGTTTGATATCATCTCACGGTAGCGCTCATCATTCACTGTTACGCTATGATTCGCATCATCTTTGAAGAAGTACGGTCCAACGATGCCACCAGCCCATAAACCGCACCAAACTGTGACTTTTTCTGGATGCATTGGTAGCTCTTGCAATGCTTCTGGCTGATCTTCACTCCAAAATCGACAAATCTGCTTATTAACGTACCCATTGAGCCAAAAATGAGCTTCGACGCTGAACACAAGAAGCGCGCGATGAACTTTCTTAACAGAGCACGCATTTTCATAATAAAATTCAATAATTTGCAAGCGTTCTTCGTTTGTAAGACGATTCATGGTTAAATTATAGACAAAACTGAAGATGTTTGACAGTGAAACAAAACACGACACGTGCGTCAGTTATTTAAACCAGTGTTGCCAAAAAGATAATAACTAAAAAAATCACCCGATAGTTTTCCTGCTTTTCTTTGTCCTTCTTTAACCAGCCGTCATTTGATAACAATTAAAAGTGTTTTAAATGTACTTGTTATAATTATAATTATTTCATAATTTAAGTGTTTAATTGGAAAATGTTTTCAGTTTCAAATTAATTATAATTTTCTTTTGTGTTGGCGCAAGAAAAAGCCAAGTCCCTGTTGTAATTACGTTTTACACGATTTAACATGAAACTAGTAAAAATTTTAATAACATAACAAAAGGAACATTTATTTTGAAAAGAACAACATGCTGAATCCAAAAAGAAAACCTGATTTAACTCGTTCAACAAACTTAAATATTATTTAAAAATTATACAACAAGGGCCACAAAAAGCAAGATTCTTGAATATTTTCCAGGAACTTGCAATGTAATGAATATTTTAAATGTAAATGATTCATTTAATTTTATGTGCAAAAATAATAAAAACAAGTTATGCTGCAATTTTTATAGCCACCAACGCACATTAAGAAATTTCATAAGTTTAGCGGAACTTAAATATTTAAACCTGGAAAACAGTTCTATTTGTTGGTTTTTTAAAGTTTTGAACAAACATTTATGTGTTTTATTTTAATTTTTGGGTATATTTGTGTTTATACGATATGATTTTTAGGTGACTGAACCGATACTTCAGTTGAAACTTCAGTTATTATTATTTAGAGAAGTTGATCCACATTTGGATCCATTACATTTTTTGCTACTTAATCGATTGTGCTGTCGTTTAATTCAAAACTTTAAATGTTTTAAAAATTGAATAAAGTTCCGCTAAACTTCCTAAATTTCGCACTGTGCACTGGGAGAAAAACCATTTTAGCAGTGAGCTTTATTTGAGATTATTAATTAATTATTAAGAAATTACGGTTTAAGGCGTTTTAAGGGTATCCGAGATTGTACTCTTTATACATGAAACTAATGCTTAATTTAGGGGGAGATCATCATAAAGATTTATGATTTAATTTCTAGCAGTATAAAACTTAATTTGACCTTATTTCAATTGTACATCATGATTTGCTTTGAAAGTACCGAAAGTCATTTTCATAAGGGGGATTACAGTGGACCAATTTTAAATGATCAGCTAATTCGAAAGAGTGATGTCTGATATTAAAGAAGGTTCCGTGGAATAAAGCTATAGGAAATAAAGCCATATGGCTTTATATCTCAATGAATTGAGAAATAAAGCCATATGGCTTTATTACTACCATCCAAGTGCAAAAACACCATAATCGTTTAGTAACCAAAGTGGAAATAACGCCATAACAGTGGAATTGTTATGGTTACAAATTGGCACAAGAATGAGTTGCCATTGTCAAGTGTTGAAAATATATATAGTACAGTAGGTGGAATGGGGGGGGGGGGAGCGCGTCCGGCGGGCAATCGTGGGGCGTGCTGCGGGCCCGACACAACATGTTTACAAACTCCAAAGCATAGCAAGGACTTTTTCCTCTATGGTATAACAAAGACCGGCCTCGCTAGCTAAAGCTAGATTTTCTTTTTTCCAACACCCCGCAATTGGAAACATATATTAATAAACAGTACTCTAGCAATATCCTAAAAATAAAAGTTAACTGGAACACAACCTACCTATAACAACTTCTATAACAACTTTTTTCTGGATGTATTTAAGTAAAAAAATAATGACTTCCTTTAAAATGCGTTCATTTTGGGACATCCCTTGTAAAAATCATTGGTTCTTTCAGTTGAATTGTAAGTAGTGCCTTCATGTTTTTCTGATTACTCAACACATTATTTTGTAGGCGAAGTTTTTACTGGGTATATTCTTTAACATTTTTTTAACTATTTAATACATTAATTCGGTTACTAATATCTTACACAGTTGTAAATTACGTTTATTAAGTTAAGCAACATCAGGCTATCAGCATTAACTAAATGCTGTCTGATTGCGCATCTTCCTCACCTGCTGTATTAAATATTATTTGGTTTTCATCTTGTTTATATAGACCTTTTTTGCTTAACAATAAAAATTTATAATTAAGCGTTTTTGGTATGAAAATAAAACTTGTAATTATAACGGGTTTTTATTCTTCTGAAATATTTTATAGTCCAAAGGATTAAAGTAAATTATCACCAGCCATGTAATGTTTGCACCCTTCACTAGGAGTGGTGAGTGAGGGTAGATATATTATGTTTGGAATTTTGTATGTAACATTTAGAAATCTTAATCAACGAATTTATATTTTGGGGCTTCGGGTTATTCTGAGAAGATTTAGCCATTTTCGTCTCTCTATTCGTCTGTTAAACATACATTCACTTTCAAGCGACTCTAAAGAAAAATATGTTTTTAGACCCGAATTACTTCTAGTTCGCCTAAGCGACAGCACAACAGCTTAAGGAAGACAAAAAATATAAGCCCAAAGTTGAGTTTTGCCTTAAATAACATTTCTACAAACAAGTACGAAAGTATATTCGGTCAAGCCCGACCATATGATACCCTACACCACAGTATTTAAAAACACGTCATGCTTATGTGTCTGTACAATCTACATTGTACACTCATGGTTATATATTTATATTATATTTATACTTGAATTTATTCTTTTTGCATTATTTGAATTTATATATATTTGAAATTGAATTTATTACCTATGGCACTGTTTTATTAAGGCATTTAAATTTGTATTTTTAAATCAATCGTAACGGTCATTTCAATCATTCCTCATGAGTTATTGTGAATTGAGAAAATGAAGTGAAATGATTGAAATGACCTCTGTGGTTGAAGGTCATGTGCGCTCTTTAGTACTCTCCAAGACCAGACTGTCAAGCCTGGCTTTGGAGAGTAAGAAACAAGATGGGCGAATTGTAAGCCGCATAAAATGAAAGGCTTCACTTGGCATTTAACTTCCAACTAGAGAGGTTAACGTTATTCTCACATTTCTAAATCTTAAACTTTGTTCAATTTAAATTTTATAAAACCTTAAATTTTCTTAAACCTAAACTCAAAATATTATTTCTTAAACCTAATTTTGAAATTAAACCTAAACTCAATTATTATTTCTTTAAACCTAATTGAAATTAAACCTAAATTTAAAACATTATTGTCACAATAAAACAAAACCTTTTGTAAATTCTACGAAAACAGAATTAGTGTTTCCCTCACATCAAAGGCAACCATCCCTCCAAGGTAAGCATAGTTTCTCGTTACCCAATACCCAAGACTTACATGTGTCATATTTTTTATTTCACTATACCTGCAACTACTTGAACTACTCCATTGAGTATATTACAAGATTCGTTGCATTTACAGATTTCTCCTTCTCTTACCCCCTAAGAGAGGAAAATCTGTAAATTATTTAATAATTTAGGCTCAACAAGTCAAATTTATTCATTGTCCATACGAGCGTGGAAAATAACCAAGAAGATAAGTAAACCTGGTCACCTCAGCAAAAAACTTTAAAAAAGAAGAGAAATCCGCAACTCTCAAAAGAAGGAGGAAAGAGCAAAAAACATGAGGTAATTGGGAAAAGTTACAACTCAACAGGTTTAGTAATTGAAAAGCAGCAATCGGGGTAAGTTTAAGAAAAAAGTAGAAAAAAATTTGCGAAGTACAAAAAATTATAATAATAAAAATAATTTATATCAAAAAGTGTGTTAAAAGTGTGAGTGTAAAAGAGTGTGGGAAAAATAAAAATTGGAAAAAGCCTTAAAAAAAAAGAAAAGCCGAAAATAAAAATTTGTAAAAAAAAAAACAAAAGGCGCGAAAAATCGCCATTTGCGATACGGCATATGTAAAAAGTGTGTAAGCCAAAAAATTGAAAATTTGAAAAAATATATAAAAAATCGCCATTTGTGATACGGCATATGTAAAAAGTGTGTAAGCCAAAAAAATTGAAAATTTGAAAAAAGATATAAGAAATCGCCATATTGTAATAAGGCATATAGAGAAAAAAGCCGAAAAGAAAAATTTTAAATAAAAAATAAAATTATATGGGCAAATCGCCATATTGATTTCAAGAAAAAGTGAAGAAGAAAAATTGTGTAAAATTAAAGATGGTAATTAAGGCCACAAAAACGGGACCTATGTAAAATAAAAAAACCAACATAGTGGTATGTAAAAGCCAGAAGAAAATAGATGAAGATAAAAGTGCCGCAAGTGTGAGAAAAGAATTTAATAAAAAAGAAAACGGGAAAAAGTATAGATATTGAAAAAGAGAACAAAAAGAAGAAAAACTGAAGAGTGCAAAGAAGGAAAAGCCTGTAATAACGACGTTAAGAGAGGATTAAAAGGGAAAAATTCATCATCCACATAAATTTCGACGAAAAGAAGAAGCAAAATTAATCAGCAGAAATTGCAAAGAAGGTTAATAAGGTATTTACACAAACAACACATAATATTAAACTCCTTACTCAAAATTAAATTTCATTGCGCTCTTAAAAAGCAACAAATTAAGAATTTCTTAATTTGTTTGCTAACTTAACCTAAAATCGTAACACTGTGAAATAAATAAAAGAAAAAATACAGTCCACTACACAAATTTACGAACACATCGTAAAATTAGAAAATTTTGATAAACTTTATAATTTTTATTTATCACAGCACATTATATTATATTTTATTATATTATTATATTATATTGAATACCCATTTTTTGAAAATTAGAGTTGATTAGAGGGAGTAAAAACCCTTGGTGAAATTTTTTTTTGGAATATTTGAAATTTAATGGGGAAATTTGTAATCACAGAAAAATTAGAAATTGTGTTTAATCATCATAATTGTTCCAAATTCATATAATCAAGCAACACATTTGTTGAATTGCCTATTACCAAAATAATTAAAAAAAAAAAAAAAAAAATTTTTTTAATATTTGAATATTTTGTCTCAATAAATAATGTGTTTAAAACAATGTGACAATTTCCAACAGCAATTTCACAAGTTTGAATTATTGTGGGTAAAACGAAATTAAATTTTAAATTAAGTCAAAATTGAGATAAAAACAGCTAAAAGTTAATTAAATTTAAAATTTTTTAAATAATTTTTTTTTTTGGAGTGAAAAAAAACTACTAGTAATTTTTCTGTGATGTTAGATGGACCAAATTTCCCCAAAATTTAAAATAATCCTTAATAAGTGCGAAAAAACGGTCGGATTTGGATAAAAAGTAAAAAATTTTAATAAATTTACTAAAAGCAATTTCTCAAATTGCAAGTTTTAGTATAACTTTCGATTGCGTTAACCGGATTGATAAGAAATCTAGTAAAGTTACAAAAAGGAGTTTCCCAAACTGCAATTAAGTAAAAATTCAAGTGCGTCTAAACGGGAAAAATTTATTAAATTTACTAAGCAGTTTCCCAAACTGCAATTAAGTAAAAATTCAAGTGCGTCTAAACGGGAAAAAAAATTTAATAAATTTACTATAAGCGATTTCCCAAATTGCAAATTTAGTAAATTTTAAAGTGCGATTTCGGATAATTGAGAAAATTTTAATCAATTTAATTACGAGCAATTTCTCCAATTGCCAGTGTTTAAATTGAAAAGTGTGAAAAAAAAGGCAAAAGATTATCAGATTTATGAAAATGATGCAATTTCTCCAATTGCCATGTTCGTAAAATTACAAGTGCGTTGAGATTTACCGGAGTTATTCGAACTTTGGTGAAATTAATTAAAAGTTAATCTGTAACTGGCGAATATCGGAGCAATAAAAATAATTGAATAAGTAGAATTTAAGTTTCTAAAAGTAAAATTATAAAGTAGCAACTAAGTGGAAAGATAAATTGGTTGCAAAATTCAATTATTTCCACGTTAGAATTAAAGATTTCACTTTTGTTAAAATTACACATGTATGCATTGTAGCGAAGATTAATAAAAATAAAATTATTTATAAAATCAAAAATTAAATTGCAAAATTAATTTATTTTCACGTTAGACTTAAGATTTCACTTTTGTTAAAATTACATATGTATGTATTATAGCGAAATTTAAGAAAATAAAAATTATTTGTAAAATCAAAAATGAAATTTTAAGGAAAAATTTTTTCATATTCGTGAATTGCATACAATTCGTAGGGATTTAAATGTCCACCTAAATAGAATAAGGTTTAACATTAAAAATTGAATAAAATTCCGAAAATTTGTGGAAAATTCACTTTCCGAAATTTCGAATGAAATCTAAATTGGTTTCATAAATAGAATTAGTATACTTAAAATTGGCAAGAGTCTAAGAAATTGAAACAGAATTTACTTTGCAGAAGAATTTAAATATATGTAATTTACTTTACTTTTGTAAACTTTTAAATGAAATCAAGATTCCCTGTATGAAATCGAATTAGTACGGAGATTTAAATAAAGTTTACGTTAGCGAAGATTTGAAATTCAAACGAAGTAAAAAAAAGTAATACTCTCGCGTTTCGTAAACGTCAAAAATTTGGAAAAATTGATACTTGTATTTGTTTCAAATACACATACGAAATGAAGTGTTAGTATTCTTACGTTGAATACAAGTTCTTGAAGAAATTAGTTTTTTTTAGATGCAATTGTACCCTGTAGGTGACTATATACACTTTTCTGAACTATTTTAACTATTTCATAGTTACCCAACCCCCTACACTATACAGAAAGGTTTTGTTTTAATTTGTTTCTTAGGTTGTCCACTAATAATCCCTAATTTGCAATCTGTACACTCGATTAGTGTGACAAACTAAGCCCTACGCCCAAAGTTGCCATTATTTTTATTTACATTGCATCTATTCTTCTTGTCTTGTTAAAACGTTAAGAATTGGAGATAGATTTATCGGAAAGGTTTTAAGACCCCTACGTCTTAACGGTATATAAATTTAGTATCAATCGAAATCATGGCAAACGCAAATGAAAGCTCAGATTCGAATTTTAACACCCTGTACAAGGAGCAGTTCCTGTTCGACTGTGGGAAGCTGCGCCAGTTCGGTGAGAGTTTCGATATTAGCATTATACAGGAGCTTAACGAGTCGACACTGGAGATAAGGCTAAGAAGGCTGGACGCGAACTTGGCGGACTTGAACGACTCCTACAGAAAGTTCATGGTAACTCAAGATGCCGTGGTTGGAGTTGAGTTTAAAACACAAGCCAGTGACGAATATGCCACCTGCTCAGAAATCTATGAACATTGTTATACTCAAATCAATGAAGTCTTGAAAATTAGCAGATTAGAGGCGTCTCAAAATGCGCCATTTCAGTCAACGTCTAGGTATGCCCACCCGGAACCTTACCCAATGCACAATGGTGCAGATAATTTCATAAAACTGCCTCCATGCGACACGGAAGTTTTTAAGGGCAGTTATGAACAGTGGCCCTCGTTTCGAGACATGTTCACTGCGGTGTACATTAATCATTCGAAACTATCCCCGGTTGTGAAACTGTATCACCTAAGGAATAAAACACGGGGTGAAGCGGGAGCAATAGTGAAAAGGTATACGTTGTCCCATGAGAACTTCGCGCTTGCGTGGGACGCACTAAAAACCCGATATGAAAATAAGCGGGTGCTAGTGGATAATCAAATAAAATTACTGTTTGATATCCCCTCAGCTACTCAAGAGGATAGTGAGGCCATAAGAAGAATTCAATCTTCTGTCAATGATTCCCTGGCAACATTGAAAACTTTAGGAATTGATGTAGAGAGCTGGGATCCGATCCTCATACGATTAGTGTCCACCAAACTCCCTGATACCACTTTAGCTTTGTGGGAACAATCGCTGACCGCGCCTCGGGAACTACCAAAATGGTCCCAAATGTCGAAATTTTTGGTTGACAGATATGAAGCGGTAGAGCGGTTTAAAAGTATTAAAACTTCAAAGGAATCATTTACTTTGAAACGTGCGTCTGTACCCAGCGTACAAACATATGTGGCTCAAGAGAAAATAAATACAAATTGTAAGTTGTGTGGAGAAGATCATGCTCTGAGGAATTGTAAGAAATACCGTACGTTCACGGTACAACAAAGGGTGGATTATGTGTACCAAAATAAAATTTGCAATAATTGCTTGGGGACATTGTGAGGACGTGCTTTTATTTTAACCGAAACTGTATAAGTATAAAATAAAAAACATTTTTTTTTTTGAAATTTGGAAAAAAAAAGGAAAACTAAATACGAAATTATGCTAGGAAAATGTTGTCAGAAAAATTTTGATTTTGAAAAAGGGATTGTTGATTTTGAGGTGAGAGGAGAAAGACGTACAATATTAAAATTTTTTTTAAAAATTATTTTAAATTTAAACAAAAAAAAAATCGCAAGGAGGATTATTTCCAACTTGATATCGAATTTCATACTTTGGATAATATCAAACAGATGATTTCAAATGGATGTTCGAATAAACTAAATACATACATCTCCTTCATCAACCTCTTTTAAATAACTTGAATTTGAAAATTAATGTCAAAACCTCGGCACATGGTATCAAAATTTGTTAAAAATAACACAAAATTATAAGTTATTTTGAAATTTGGGAATTCTTGTTTCAAATCCATAAATTGAGCTATTTATCGGAGAAACCTTAAATTTAGCAATAATATGGGCCTGTTGGAATTTGAATAATTTTAAAACTGGAGATTTTGCGGAGTAAGAGAAGCGTTTAGGAACCAAAACTGAAATTTAATTTATCTTTGTGCATGATCAAATCTGAATTATTATCCCTGACGAATCCTGATTTTGTAACCTAAAAATTTTGAGTATTTAAATTAAGTGTAATTTTGGCAAATTTTATAAAAAATATTAATATTATATTTTTTTTTATTAAGAAAAACAAATTTTGGTTATCAAAATTGACAGCACAAAACACTAAAAACTAGATTTTATCGAAACGAAACAAATGGAAATTTAGAATATAAACTAATCAGAATTCACAGGTCAGCAGACAAAAGGCCTTATGTCATCGCTGGAAAACTTTACTGGTGAGTTTTAAGATACATACATAATTTTTAAAATATATATATTCTGAATTTTCAAGTAATACAGTAACTTTAAAAAATATATATACATCAGAAAACACATTTTCTTTACGACCAGTTCAATTTTAATAAGTTAACATTTAATTTAAACCCCAATACGAACATTTTTAATTACCAATTTTTGTTAATTTAATTTGGTTTTAGTATTTTTAATATTTTAATTCTTTTTTCATAAAAAAAATATATAAATTTAATATTACTTATATAATTTTAATTTTGTGTTTAAAAACATATCTTAACAAAAATTTTAAAATGTTTATATTAATAAATATAGAATTTTTTTTTTAATTAATCGAATTTTCGTAATATGAGTTCTTAAGTTAATCAATTTTTCCACGAAAAGTTTAGGGTTATGTAAATAGATAGATTCGGGCTATCTAGGAAGCATTAAAATAGATAGCAGGTTGGGAGGGTATTGAGTTTGAGAGAATTTACTTCCATCTTATTTCTCTCACTTAAACTTCACCTTGGTTTATTTTATTTGTAATTATAATTTTAGATCATTTAATTTTGTAATCTATACTCAACGGGTTTATTGCTACCTAAAATTTAATTTATGGACTTGGCTTAAATATACTTGAAGGAAAACAAGATTCCACCCCAAAGCCCTGAGCACGGCCGGATTAAAAGGTAGCCAGGTTTTCCAACAAGAAAAATGTTTGCATTATGAGCCGTCACAACATCTCACCTTAAAAACAATTGTAAAAGCAAATACACTTGTTTATATTGCAAAAAACAGCACCACACACTTCTTCATATGGCAAGGAAACAACAAGAGAACCAACGGAAAGAAAACCCAGGAAGTAATAATAGTGCCAACGGAAATACAGTATACCAAAGTCCAATACCAACCCAAACGAGTGTAGGTCACAGTGGGACCTACTCAGAAAAGCCAAGCACTTCGACGCAAGTCCAAGCTAATTGTTCAGCTGGCGATGAAAATATTTTGCTAAGGACTGCCTTAATGCAGATAGAACATCGAGGTGAGCATTTTACAGTTCGGGCATTGATCGACCCAGGGTCTCAAAGGACATTTCTATCTGAACGAATTAGAAATCGTCTTCAGCTGCCGTATCAAAAATCCCATTATGAGATCGTGGGGATTGGGGGTCAATCGCATGCAAACTAGTTATGTATGCTAAAAGGACTAATACGAGGATACCCATAAAGGCTATTGTCTTGCCGAAAGTAACAAAACAGCTCCCATCTATCTCGTTTAAAATGCCTAACTCCCCTGAGCTAAAAAATTTGGACTTAGCCAATCCAACGTTTAATCAAACTTCCCAAATCGATCTGGTTTTAGGTAATGACTATGAGCAATGCATAAATCTAAGCGGAATCAAGAAAAATATTTGCGGCAAAACTTCTGCGTATAATACCATTTTTGGTTGGGTGCTAAGTGGTCCCATGAAGGCAGAAACCATTCAGACCTTCACAACGTCTGTAAATAAATGTGAGACTGAGGAGTTAACAGATCTCTTGAGAATATTTTGGGAAGATGAAAATGTACCAGCGACCAGATCTAGCACAGTAGAAGATGACTGTTGCGAAGAATTTTATGCACAAACCACAACTCGTCAGGACGATGGGAGATATATGGTAAGGTAACCCTTTAAAAAAGAATTTCCAGACGAAGTATTTTTGGGATCGTCACGATTTGTGGCTTTGGCCCAATATACGAGACTAGGGAAAACATTGGCTCAAAATCCCGATTTACAAGCTCAATACATGCAAGTGCTTGAAGAGTACTTGTCCTTGGACCATATGGAGGAAACATCTGCACACGAAATTGTGAACAAAGGTAAATATAACTCATTCTATTTACCACATCACGCAGTTGTGCGCCCAGAGCATAAAACAACAAAAGTTAGAGTTGTTTTCAATGCCTCACGAAAGTCAAAATCTCAATATGCGCTAAATGATGTTCTTTATACGGGGCCAACCCTTCAAAATGATTTAGTTACCACAGTGCTGAATTGGAGGAGGTATCAATTTGTATTTAGTGGCGATATACAAAAAATGTACCGGCAAATTCTGGTGCATCCAGCTGATATTCCGTATCAAAGGATTTTGTATCAACCCCAACCTGATTCACCCATCAGGGACTATGAGTTAAAGACTGTAACTTTTGGGGTGAATTGTGCGCCATATTTAGCTATCAGAACACTGTTGCAGCTGGCCGCGGATACTGAGTCAGAGGCACCTTTAGCAGCTTCAATAATACGCGATGAAACATATGTGGACGATATATTGTCAGGAGGATTTACAGTTGAAGAAACACTATTGGCCCAGGCTCAGCTTAGGAAGGTATTGGCTGCGGCAGGTTTTCCGTTAAAAAAAAATGACCGCCAACGATCCTGTATTACTTGCCCACTTGCCAAGGGAAGATCTTTATGACTCAGACTTTCTGAGATTTCATGAAACCAGCGCTACCAAAACTCTTGGGATAAAATGGAACGCGCTTAATGATACTTTCAGCTACACATTTGCCCCAATCGAACAGGACTCGAAATTTACGAAACGTAAAATATTGTCATCTGTAGCAAAACTGTTTGACCCCGCGGGCTGGCTGGCACCTATAATCATCAGAGCTAAAATTCTAATGCAACACTTGTGGTTGGAGGGAGTCCAATGGGATGAGGAAATATCGCGAGACAACCTTCAAAGTTGGACCAAACTGGTAGACTTCGCAAAAGTAGAAACCATATCCATACCACGGTGGATTCAGTATAACCCAGCGGATTATGTACAGTTGCATGAGTTCGCAGATGCCTCTAAATCCGCCTATTGTGCCGCTGTTTATATAAGGTGTCAGACTCAGAAGAATACCGTTTTTACGAACTTGTTAGTGGCAAAGTCCAAAGTTGCCCCCATACAAACGGTATGCCTACCTCGTCTGGAGCTGAATGGAGCAGTTTTGTTGGCAAAACTTGTAAACTATGTCAAGAATTCGTTTAAAATAAATGTTGATGAAATTCATTTATGGACAGACTCAGCCATAGTACTGGGATGGCTGGCAAAACCCCCATCTTCGTGGGAAACGTATGTGGCAAATAGAATTGCTCAAATTCACCGACTGTTGCCCAGCGTCACATGGAGGCATGTGCCAACGCACCACAACCCGGCGGACCTGGGAACGCGTTGCTGTAAGGCTCAAGAGCTGGCGCAAAACTCGCAATGGTGGTATGGGCCTCCGTGGTTAGATAAGCCCATGTCTGAATGGCCAAAAAGAAACCCTTTAAAATTAGGGGATGAACCTGTGGAGGTGCACACGCTAGTTGCCGAGGTTCAGCCAGAAGAGGATGTGATAAATAGATTTTCATCATACACAAAAGCACTTCGCGTGCTGGTTTATGTGTTTAGATTCTTTTATAAAATTGCGGCCAAACTCAGGCCGGAGATTATAGCAAACACTCAGAGCGAAATAACTTTGCAGGAGTTAAAGCAGGTCAAGGTAAGACTACTGACGTTGGCGCAGAAGGCAGCTTATTATGATGAGTATGAAGGTTTTACTTAACTCTAAGGAGGAGTCTAACAAAAGTTCGTTAAAACCTCTAAATCCCTTCCTTGATTCTAATTCCGTAATGAGAGTCAACGGTAGATTGGCTAACTCGTCACTAACTTATAATGAAAAATATCCCATGATATTACCGGGCAACTGAGTATTACCTTTCTCGACTCAAACCACGAGTGAAAAAGGTAATACGACATTGCAAAACGTGTATTATTTATAAACAGCAGGCGTGTATGCAACTAATGGCACCTTTACCTCCAGAAAGGTGCAACTTTTCTTTACCTTTTCAGGTTACCGGTATAGATTTTGCCGGCCCGTTTGACCTCAAGTTATCGGCATTACGCACTGCGGCATTGACAAAAGGTTATGTATCAGTTTTTGTCTGCTTCAGCACGAAGGCAGTCCATTTGGAGCCATGCTCGGACTTGACAACAGCAGCCTTCCGTGCTGCCTTTGCTCGGTTCGTTGGGAGGCGAGGACTACCCCAACGGGTAGTAACAGACAACGGAAAAAACTTTCTGGGTGCAAGCAGAGAGTTAGAGAATGACTTTGGTATATTTGTGAAGACGATAGCCCAGGATATAGCCCAGAAGTATATCGCCCAGGGGTTTGAATGGAGATTCATTCCACCGTATGCGCCGCATATGGGCGGCTTATGGGAAGCCGCGGTAAAGAGCTTCAAATTTCATTTGAAGCGAGTGGCAGGGGCAAGGACGGCGCTGACACCGGGTCATTTTTTGCGCGGAGCTCCTCTGATGGCTCTGCCAGAGCAAGACTTTCAGAGCATGGCAGTAACAAACAGATGGGAAAAATTAAAGGCCATGCACCACCAGTTCTCCCTACGATGGAAGGAGGAGTATTTAAAAACACTAATGTCCAAGTCGGAGATCTGATGGTGGTAATGGACAATTTACTGCCACCCGCTGAATGGCGGCTGGGAAGAGTGGAAAATGTGTACAGCGGTGCGGACGAAAACGTACGAAAGGTCGATGTACGGGTTGCCACAGGAGTTATCACAAGACCCATTGTTAAACTATGCTACCTCCCTCTGTTAAATAAAGAGGATGCCGAATCACCCATTGTAAGACGCTAAATTTATGCACTTAGAAAGAATTTAATTGTACTTATATCATTTTACACTGTTGTTAATTTATACACGCCAATTCAGATTTACAACAAAATTTACACTCATATCTATCTATACTTATCATATATTTACATGCATCTCATGTCATTAGACTCATATATATTAACACCCCCTTTTAATATTAACATATACATTAACAACCCCTCACCCCCCTCTAATCAACCTCTAAATCCGTAGGCAAATCTAACAAGTAGCATCTGCCACTTCCCATAACCATGTAGATCAGTATTAATCTCAATATTCTATTCTTGTCATTTTTTGTGCTTTCTTTAGCCACAGGTCGAACCGAAGGCTCACTGCCACCAGGGTAGTGCGCACAAGCAGCAGCAGCCCAAGCCGGGGTTCCGGTCAGGATTCAAGACGTGGTCCAAGCCCAAGCCACAGTCCAAGCCGTAGTCCAAGCAATGGGCCGGCTGGAAGCCAGGGCCAGTTGGGGGATTTGGAAGTCCTGTACTGCGTGCTGTGTCGCGGCTACCACGGCTTAAGGTTCTGCCGGAAGTTTAAACGGATGCCGGTAGAAAGAAGACGCGAGGTGGTGTCAGGGTTAGGGTACTGTTTTAATTGCCTAGCGAGAAGCCACACTCAGAATTATTGTACTTCCGAAGAAGCCTGCAGACGATGCGACCAGATGCATCACACCCTATTGCACATTCCATCGCGTAGGGAGCAGCTAGAGGAGCTGGCGGTAGTCAGAGCTACATCTAGTCGACAGCAGCAGCAGGCCCGTAGTCGTCGTCCGGCACCACCCCAGCGGCAACAACCCGTACGTCAACGTCAACAGCCGCAGCGTACACAGGATCGCAGAACTAGCCCAGCACAGCATCGCAGAACTAGCCCAGCACAGCAAAGCAGGACTCGCCAGCAGCAAAGCAGGACTCGCCAGCAGCAAAGCAGGACTCGCCAGCAGCAAGGCAGGATTCGCCAGCAGCAAAGCAGGACTCGCCCTTCACACCAGCGCCGGCCACAGCGACAAGGGACTCGGCAACAGCAACAACGCTGGAGTCGGCAACGACAACAGCACCGGCAGCAGGCGAGTAGTCGTCAGCAACCAACACCATCGGCAGGTAACGAGTTGCAGCCAACAACAGTAGCTGCACCTGATCAGAGAAAGCTTATTGCTGCCATCAAATCCATAGCGGAGGTACTGTGCACAGAGTAGGGGAGTTGAGGCAGGGTCGAGTCCCGGGAGCATATACAATCTACATTGTACACTCATGGTTATATATTTATATTATATTTATACTTGAATTTATTCTTTTTGCATTATTTGAATTTATATATATTTGAAATTGAATTTATTACCTATGGCACTGTTTAATTAAGGCATTTAAATTTGTATTTTTAAATCAATCGTAACGGTCATTTCAATCATTCCTCATGAGTTATTGTGAATTGAGAAAATTAAGTGAAATGATTGAAATTACCTCTGTGGTTGAAGGTCATGTGCGCTCTTTAGTACTCTCCAAGACCAGACTGTCAAGCCTGGCTTTGGAGAGTAAGAAACAAGATGGGCGAATTGTAAGCCGCATAAAATGAAAGGCTTCACTTGGCATTTAACTTCCAACTAGAGAGGTTAACGTTATTCTCACATTTCTAAATCTTAAACTTTGTTCAATTTAAATTTTATAAAACCTTAAATTTTCTTAAACCTAAACTCAAAATATTATTTCTTAAACCTAATTTTGAAATTAAACCTAAACTCAATTATTATTTCTTTAAACCTAATTGAAATTAAACCTAAATTTAAAACATTATTGTCACAATAAAACAAAACCTTTTGTAAATTCTACGAAAACAGAATTAGTGTTTCCCTCACATCAAAGGCAACCATCCCTCCAAGGTAAGCATAGTTTCTCGTTACCCAATACCCAAGACTTACATGTGTCATATTTTTTATTTCACTATACCTGCAACTACTTGAACTACTCCATTGAGTATATAACAAGATTCGTTGCATTTACAGATTTCTCCTTCTCTTACCCCCTAAGAGAGGAAAATCTGTAAATTATTTAATAATTTAGGCTCAACAAGTCAAATTTATTCAGTGTCCATGTAAATATGGATTTATCTATGCTTATAAACTTCATGAAAATCGGTTTGAAAGTTTGTGAGAGGCATAAATTGCCCCTTACCTCCACTTGTGGTCCTATTTTTGAAAAACTGTATAGCTAATGTGTCCATATAGATATGGATCTATCTATGTTTTAAATTTCATTAAAATCGGTTTGAGAGGCAGAAATTGCCCCTATCTCCCCTAGTGGTCCAATTTTTTTTTAAAAATTTGTACATTTTGTGTCCATATAGATATTTTATCTATGTTTTAAATTTCTTTAAAATCGGTTTGATAGTTTCTGAGAGGAAGAAATTTCCCCCTATCTTCCCTCGTCTTCCTACGATTCGGCCTCGTTTCAACAGGCTTGGTCCTTGTGCCAAAAAGAACCTATGCCCCAAACTTTATCAAATTATCTCCAAAATTGCGACCTGTACTTTGCGCACAAGGTTACATGGACAGCCAGCCAGCCTGCCAGCCAGCCGGACGGACATCGTTAGTTCGACTCAGAAAGTGATTCTGAGTAGATCGGTATACTTAAAGGTGGGTCTAGGACCACTATTTTAAGGCGTTACACACATCAGCACAAATGCATAATACCCTCTCCACTATTGTGGTGTTGGTATAAAAATAGTTAAATGAAATTTGGCACAATTTATCTGTACCTGTTGTGTTGGATACCGCTCTACTGCAACATCGTGGGTAATACAAAGGCCGACGAACTTGCGCTCTTATTCCCAGCTCTGATTTTGTGGAATTGCTTATAATGCATCCTAAACAGAACTAATCAGCTGTGACTAAATAAAGCAGATTTAAAAGCTCCTTTATGAATAAACAAGGGATGTTTAGGGACTATGAATGGGAATTAACAGGAACCTGTAACACCTGTAGGAAGTGTGAGAATACTACGGCGATAAAGACATTTAAGCCCATATTCTGCTTATTTCCTACATTATAGTATAGCAGACAATAATGGTCAAATAATCTCTTCTTATGTGAGGTCTAAATGTTAACTTCTAAATACTTGACTGAACAGTTTAAAATATACGTGAATGGTCGGCCTTAGTAGCATAGGTGGGGGTAGTGCACTCATTTTGCAGTTTCAACTGACATTTAGTGATAGTGCAAAAATATTGCAATAATAGGTGCGTTTGAGTACTTTTACACTAAAAACTAAAAAATTTTCTCTCACAAAATTTGTAAAAATTCGTAAAATAAAGGCAACAGCTGGTGGCAAATAATTCAAGTGTTGAAAAATATTGACACTTTTGACTACTTAACTCATTTTCTTATCGGTACTCGATTAAATACTTTTTATAACACGAACATTTTTGGAAAATACAAACAAACTATTTTATGTAATCTTTCATATTTGTTTATTTTTTATTTTATTTGATTTTACTTATTTGTAGCGAGTGAAATTATTTAAAAGAACATGAATAATTTTTTTGCTATTGATTACTTAAGTACCCAAATACTTCACACATTTAAAACTCTAAAAAATTAACATAACAAAAAAAATTTCAAAAGTTTGTATTTAGCCAAATAAATGCTTCACAAACAAGTTTAATTAATTAATATTTATTCACTTTTTGTTTTCGCTTAATTTTTATTTCAACTTTTATTTAATTTAAAAATTTTTTCACAATTTGTACGCTTTTTATTTGTTACTTTTGTTTGTTTACCTTTTGAAACATGCAAAAATTTCTGCAGTAAAAATTTGTAAATACTCAGACAAGAACTGTCACTTTTCGCTCTCAATTAATGTTCTCATTTACTGCATTTTGTGTACTCGAACGCAATTTCGTAAAATGCAGTAAAGTTTAGTAAAAAATAGTAAAAACTTTTGTGTTCTCGAACCCAACTAATTTTGTTGATGTTGAGTGATGAATTGAAAATTTGCAGCCTCACTAATCATGAGAGATAGTGATGTTAACAAATTTTGCACTCAAAAAAAAAAACAAAAAATAGTTTGATTAAAAAAAAAGCAATCATCAGTTGACTGCAACTTTTTTTTTCTTCACTCATCTGAGTGCAACTTAAAATGTTGCACTTAATTTAAAATCAAAGACTGGTATTTTCATGATAAAAGCCAATAATAATACCACTATTGAATTGCCAAATTGGTTTTTTTTTGTTGTTCTCTTGCGAAGACAATAGAATGAAACAATTTGTTTTTTAATTTTGTTTTTTTTCTTTTTACCCACTTACAACTACAATTCGAGTCGGAAAGAACCCAACTAATTGTAGGGGATGTAAGAAAAGATAAACCCACTGTTTATTGTTGGTGTTTTGTTTAAGCTTTGATATTGTTACAAGTAAGACCTTGAGTGTTTAAAATTCTTATTCGCTTTAAGGTTTTATTTGTATAATATTTTTAGCTTTTCTTAAATCTTTGGAAAAGGTTTCCTGATGATCTGGACTAAGCAACCAGTGAAATGCGCATAGAAGCTAGCTTTCCCTCAACAATAAATTTCAGTGTATTTATCAAATATGAAAAATTGGGAATTTAGCACGACATACAATAATCTGAATAATAAATTTCGTATTCCCGTAAATAACTTTGATAATTTTTTTAAATTTAGAGTTACATTGTTTAAATTTTAGTGAGAAATTTTGCATGCAAATTTTTTATTGCAAGTTCAAATTTTGCACTATTTGAATTCACCCAGCAAAAACACTACTAACCTGGTAAGTTAGCAATTAATGTTGGAGAATAGTAAACACTACTTATTTCTCGGCTGAATAACTACTTATTTTTCTTCGAGGTGTCCACAGAATTCAGTAATTACAATACACTTATTAGAAGTCAAAAAATATCAAGTTATTATTTAACTTCTAGTAAGTTGAATTTTAAGTTCTTACAAAATACTTACCAGAAGCCAAAAGATCACTAGTTAATAGGCCTAATAGGTAGTTATTGAGTACGTTACCAGTAAGTTAATATTCAGTACTGAAAATAACAATACTTATAAGTGGTTATTGAGCTGATTATTAGTAAGCAAATGTTCAGTAGTGAAAATAAAAGCAGTTATAAGTAGTTGCTGAGGTCATTACTAGTAAGTACTTATTGAAGTTTTCAGAAAAATGACAACAGTAATGGCAGCTACTTACCATGTAACGTATGAAATAACTACCACCTATTACTAAAAATCAAAAAGTTTTTCCTGGGAAGTGCAGATTTTTGCATTCAATCTGCGTTTAGAGATAGTGAAAAATTTGCAATATCACACAATTTTTTTAATGGTCGTTAAAAAAATAACAATCATCACTAAGGCTGGTAAAAAAGAGTGCAAACTAATTTTTTTGCAGTATTATTAAGTGGTAAAGCACTGTTGATTTAAATCAGTATTAAGTGCATTAACCCCAACTATGATGAGTAGGGTGCATTCCCTGAGTATTAGCTCAAAGTACAAAAAAATTAAATTAATTAACATGCAGTATTTATTGCTTTTATAACCTTCTCGCCTTTTTTACTTCTTAACAAGAAATGCATTTATAAAGTCTCGCTTTTTTGCATATAAAGTGCTTATATGCACATTTGTGCAGTGATTAAGAACAATTTGCTAATGCTATGTGCAGCCATCCGTGCTGTTCACACGATTCATTCTTGGTACATTTTGACATTGTTTTGTACATACATTTATTCCAGCCCGATCTTTAAGAATTAATAGATACACTTAGGATTGTCATTTTGGATTCTTTAAACAAGTTGAGTTTTAAAAACATCCTCTTTTACATAAAAATGCGTCTTACAGTTTTTTTTTTTTTAATTTTCATACAAAAATGCTTACAAGACCCAGCTCTTCCCTGTTTAAAATTTTTATGGACTTTAATATATAGTCATAAAATCTAGGGATTGCTGTTCGGTTTTAACCGAAACCGAAACCGAAACCGCGGTTTTAAATGCCTAAAAACCGAAACCGAAAACCGACAAAAAAACCTCGGTTTTAGCTTTAACTTTAACAATGTATTTATGCTTTAAGAAATTGCAAATTAAACATCATACTCGTACTTAATACACAAAAACTTTATACATAACAGCCTTCAACAATGACAAGGTTTTTCAAAATTCTTAAAATTCAAACTAACTAACTCACACTAACGAACCCCTGGGCAAGGCTTGGACTACTTTTATATGTATGGAGTTTTATGGCTATAGCAGGAACATTTTGTTGGAAAATAAAACAATTTTTCGTAAAAGCAGAAAAGGAAGAATTCTTATGTGTTGTGTATGCTTTTTGAAACGTTTCATTATGATTTTATTTACTGCAGTACATATATATTATAGGGAAGGGGTGACCAGGCCCAGGTGAATACAATATGCACAAAATTTTCATTTGACCAATTGCGGAATTGAGGAATACATAAAGTGTCGTTCTAATATACTTAATAATTATACACTGAAAGAATTTTCTTCGCAATACTAACGAATTTTGACATTAATCCCATGAAAAATTGCATTATAAAGGAACCTATGCGGCGCTTCGTTGGATCAATGAAACCTGTTTCATTAAAAGGACTTAATGAAACATTACATTAGATCCATGAATATTATTCATTGGATGAATACTTTCAATAAAGTAAAATTTTTTTTTTTTTTTTTATATTTTTTTTAATTATTTTTTTTTTTTTCTTTTTTCTTATTTTATTTTACTTTATTTTATTTTTTATTTTTTTTTCTGTCTCTGGCGGGATTCGAACATGCAACCTCGGTGCTGATAGACTAGCTCACTACCAGCTAGTCTACCGGGGCAGTGTAGTTTTTGTATAAAAAAACTATGTTTTTTTCTCAATTAAGGGCGTAAATATGAGATTAAATTGTCCATAATAACAATAACAACGTTGATTGAAAGTGGATTGAAAGTTTTTGTTTCATTACTATAATGACATTTTTATTGTCATAATGAAAATTTAAATTTATGAAGGCAATTATTGAAATATGTTGCTTTTATAAAAAAATTTTTTGATTTCATAAATTTAATGGCATACATATAACATTAGATGTATGAAATTATTAAATCTTACATTTTTTAATTAACAATTAAACATTTTTTTAAGGAAACTATAATTTTGCATTAATTTTTGAATATAGTTATGTTTGTATATTGTTTTTTTATGTTCCCAATTAAAATTTTTTGTTTTACTTGGACAAACTTAAGTTTTCATATATCCAATGAAAATTTTTAACGTAATTACGAAATCTAATGAAGCGATTTTAACGAAAATACTTCATCAAACCTATGAAATTCCATTTAGACAATTACAATTTTCATTTACCCAAGGAAAACTTTTTTATGAAAATGATTCATTAAATATATGAAGCATTTTTCTTTCAGTGTATTAAAAAAACTAGAAAAAAGACAAAAAATGCCTGGTCAGACCCAGGTATATTCTTAAGGGCGAATAAAAGTACCTGAATTAAAACAAATAAAAAACTTGCAAAAAAAATATATATGTTTATGTATGAATTTAACTTTGATATTTTCAAAACCGAAAACCGAACCGAAACCGGCCGGTTTTAATCATTTTAAAGCCGAAACCGCGGTTTTACATTTTTACGGTTTTTAGCAAACTCTAATAAAATCATTTCAAACAATTTGGATATGTATGAAATGGTAGCAAAGTTCTATGGTGAATTAAAATTGTCAAGAATTTCTACGCTTATCTCAAAATTTATACCCCCCAGGACTAGTGAAATTTTATTCACACCAACTGTAACAAAATTTTACTTCCATGAGTTCTTTTATACCATTTCACACAGACCCATTGTAAAAAATTATATCATTTACCCCAATCATTTTTACAGTTTTACACTAACAATTCTTCAGATAAACAGAATTCTATTTTGCGGCAGGTCCGCCTTTCTAATATCGTCCACTTTTTGACTGTTGTTGAGTATTGATAACCAAGCTCCTTATACCAAAATTAGAAACGTTAGCTAGTTAGATATACAGAATTCTATTTTGTGCCACGCCCTCATCTCCAATTTCGTCCACTTTTTTCAGAGGTTGTGTACCAAATATGGACATTTTTTTCTATATAATTATAAATATCTATTTTACTCAACGGCAAATTCTCTAATACTGCCGACATTTTGTCTGAGGTTATATTGATATCCAAGATGTTTGTGTCTTATTGAAAGCTTTGGCCTTTTCCGTTCTCCAGATATACAAACATTTGTGGTGTCTTTGGATAAGAGGTGCCCCGCCCACCTACAATTTCAAAGCAAAAAAATAAAGCCAATAGCACCTTCCATAACATCAGTAATATAGTGCCAAAGTTTCATTAAAAGCGGTTCAGCGGCTACGAAGATTACCTCATCCAAACAAACATACTAACATACATTACCTATCTATAATATTTATATGGATATGGATGTAATATCGTTACCTTAACTAGCAAAAGGTGTATCTTAGATACAAAATTTTTTAAGATTGAGACATAAAACTTGATAGAAAAGAGTAAATATGTGTCGTTTTAGAACTATAAGAAATGATCGTTTCTAAGAATTTAGGAAAGGGTCTTACACTTCTTATAGTTCTAAAACTATCCATGAGTAATAGATCGTGAAGTATATTTTATACCGCTATGTCATAAGGATAAGGATAAGAAACCAAAACCATATTATTTTAACATGTGTTTTCTCTGAGTGAACTGCTGTTTTGTTTGTTTTATTTTTTTATTTGCAGTCTTCGTCTTCAGCGGAACACCTCTTGCTCACATGGATCCACACCAGTGTTGCCAAAACTTGGTGACCAAAAATGGCTAAATTTACGGAAAAATTGCTAAAAAAATGGCTTAAAGCTTTTTTAAATAAAAACACATTAAAATTCAATAACAAAAGTGAAATAATTCATTTAAAGTTGTTAACGATGATACTGTAAGTAAAGATAATTTTGTTAAATAAGAATAAACGTAAATTAATATTTTGATAGATATTTAAAGATATTCACAGGAATCACTCGGGCCTACATATTAGTTTTTTAAAATTTGAAGGTAAATCATGATCACGACAACATTTACGCAACCTTTTGAGTCCAGATCTACAATAAAAAACAATTAAGAAAGTATAGTCGGTCAACACCGATTATATGGTACCCTACACCACATTAGAACCGATGTACCAAATTTTATCAAATAATCTTCAAAACAGCCAGCCACCAGCACGACAAACATTGTTTATTCGACTCAGAAAGTAAGCTGAGTCAATCGGTATACGTTATTATTATTTTAATGTGTTACAAACATCAGCAAAAACGCATCGTACCCTCTCCACTATTGTGGTGCTGGTATAAACATTTTATTGATAAAATCGAATTAATGGTTGCTTAATGTATCCTTTTTCTCAAATTACTTTAAACGATGTTTACTACTTTATCATTAGACCATGCAAGTGAGAGCAACTATATAGTCCATTCTGAAATTTCTAAAAAAAAATTTTTGCCGCATGCACCTCTTTATTGAAATACTTGCAACCAGAAAGAAACAATGTTAGTGTTCATCCAATTTATAAATTTAATATTGGACTAGTATTGCTTTATTTTGAAAGATATTTCATCATCATAGTTCATAGCTAATTCCCGCCTCCAGACGGGCTCAGTAAAAACATCCATATCCAGCAGCGATTATATTTTTCAAAATGAAAACTTAATATACATTTTAATTGAACGTTTAGATACGCACCAGTAATTTTTTCGGCTCAATCTAAAGCTTTGAAGTATAATTTTTCCGATGCACAATGTTAACTTTTTTCACAAAGAATTAAAAATTACCGTTTTCGCTCAAATTCAAGATGACAATGTATTTTTTGCTAAACTCGTGAGAGTGTTGCCAAAGAATGAAAAGGTTTTGATAAAATAAGCCTTGATTCACATCTAGAATTATTTATTAATGAAATATTGTCAAAAATAAAAATTTTATGACGGTTTTATGCTACCCCGCCTAGAGGTGGACTTAAGCGTTAGAGGGTTAATACATTTTTATAAGAAATTGAAAAGAAAAAGAAAAACGGCAAAAAAAAATGTATGCCTAAATAAGTTGAAAAATGGCTAAACAGGATGAAAAATGGCTAAATCTAGCCACTAAATGGCTAAATTGGCAACCCTGATCCACACACACTTGGAATACATTTGTAATTTTTTATTTAACAACCATATTTTGGTTTTAAATATGTACATTAGAGTTATGACTAAGTTTTTACATGATAGTCAATACTAAATTAGTATAAAATGTTCCCTTGTCATTTTGGCAGAAAAACCTTCTCCACCCAATACAATTTTTAAAAATGAACACAGAATTTTTTTCTGCATAAGCGGAGTTCTGAAACAGCATTTGCATTGCACAAAACAATATAAATCGAAGGTCTTCTGTTAAATCTAACAACAAAATACAAAGAGCTTCCGTTAGTATTGTTAAAAGGACTACGATATCCTTAAGCCATTTAGATTGCGCAATCGTATAAATCATAGTTAATTTATTTTGAATGTTAAACAAATTTCAAATCGTTTGGTGCGGGAACTTTTTTTAATGCAGCGAAAAAGATAGATGGCGTTTTTTAACTTTTCTATGGAAACTTTGGCCTTGGCATGTTCAATTAAATATTTGCAAAAAAATGTTAACAGTCATACCCTAATGTACATGTTTCAAGAAAGCAAACATAAATACCCAGTAAAAACTTCGCTCACTTTTTCAAAATGAATTGCTTCTTTAACTCATTATTTAGTAGCTTTCTTCTATAACTACATCTAAAACAACTTATGTAACTACTTTTTTCTGGATGTATTTAAGTAAAAAAATAATGACTTACTTTAAAATGCGTTTATTTTGGGACATCCCTTGTAAAATTCATTGGTTCTTTCAGTAGAATTGTAAGTAGTGCTCTTATGTTTCTCTAATTACTCAACACATTATTTTGTAGGCAAAGTTTTTATTGGGTGATTATTTGAAAAGTCTAACAGCTTTATTTTTTTAAAAATAAAACAAGTTTATAAAAGGTTTGTTTCTTTATATCTAAGGCCGTAAGAACTTAAATCAACAACGAAATTGACGTTTCTATCATTTAATACAAAATCACAAAACGCTATAAATTAAATTTTAATTAAAGTGGTGATTCTAAAATTTTTAAGAAACGAAAAAAGTGTTGGTAAAAAATGGCTAATGGCTTAACTAGTTAATTTTCTTTCTAGCTAAACAAGATGAAAATGGTTAATCAAACCACTAAATGGAAAAATTGACGATACTGACTAACAGCAGTCGCTGTGAAGTATTGCCGTAGGGGAGTAGACCAGAAAAATGATTTCACTTAATTTGGATACACTTGAATAAACACTGTAAGCTCTACAACAACAATAACAGAGAAATACTCCACTCCCTAAAAAGGCATAAGAATTTACACTTAATCACACATACATAAGCAAACGGTAACTTAAAAAAAGGAAATTGCTGTAACAAACAACAAAACGGTGGAAAAATTACAAAAGGAATAGCAATAAGTAGAGAACTAAGTAAAAAAAGGATAAAAAAATAATAAGGCGTCATTTATACGATGATTGTTAAAACTAGTTGTGAAGCAGTATACGAAGTTTGACATTCCGTGGGAAACTTTTTTATTTTCCATCTCAGACTATTTCTCTTTACGAAAAATTTGTTATGGTGATAGAATATGGCCCAGCTTACAATAAAGGGTATGATTTGAAAATAGAAACAAATTTCTACTTTTCTCTTTTTTACATTTTGTAAAGAAGGAAGAAATTGTTCTTATCTTTGTATATTAAATAAGTGAAAAAACGGAGAAAGTGTTTAAGCTGACGCTTGTTAATGCCACCCTTGATGTGTTAACGTTTGAAAGTACAGATGGACAAAGTTTGAATAATGTTCCCCTTTCTTCCTTTTTCATTGTGCAATAACATTTTTAATAAAATGCAAGATATATAAACTTAAATGAACTATAACGGAAGAGTAGTGATGATTATAAAAGAATAGCAGTAATATCGGGTGATCTTTTAGCTATTATCTTTTTGGCATTACTGGCTTAAACAGGTGACGCACGTTTCGTGTTTTGTTTCACTGTCAAACATCTTCAGTTTGGTCTATAATTTAACCATGAATCGTCTTACAAACGAGCAACGCTTGCAAATTATTGAATTTTATTATAAAAATACGTGCTCTGTTAAGAAAGTTTATCGCGCGCTTCTTGTGTTCAGCGACGAAGCCCATTTTTGGCTCAATGGGTACGTTAATAAGCAGAATTGTCGATTTTGGAGTGAAGATCAGCCAAAAGCATTGCAAGAGCTACCAATGCATCCAGAAAAAGTCACAGTTTGGTGCGGCTTATGGGCTGGTGGCATCATTGGACCGTACTTCTTCAAAGATGATGCGAATCGTAACATAACTGTGAATGGCGAGCGCTACCGTGAGATGATATCCAACTTTTTTTTGGCCAAAATGCAAGAGCTTGACTTGCATGACAAGTGGTTTAAACAGAACGGTGCCACAAGCCACACAGCACGCTTAACAATGGACTTATTGAGAGGCGAGTTCGGTAAACATTTTATTTCATTATACGGACTGGTCAATTGGCCGCCTAGATCGTGCGATTTAACGCCTTTAGACTTAAGAACTTTTGTTTTTTTCATTACTCTAAATAAATTTTAAACTTCGTGCTTTATTAAAATATCATTGCAATCCAGCTTGCTTATTATATCAATTCAACGCATATTATCAATATGTAAAATGGACTTTACTTTTGATATCACAAATATAAGTTTTGTATTTTTTATTTGTATAAGATCTTCCGTCTTCACATTCAGGGCAGTGAGCATATTTCCTGAATATCATTTTTCCATTTTTTTTTTTTTTGTATAAAAAACCAAAGTTCAAAATTTGAACTCAGTGGTTTTCATGGGCAACCGCGTATGTCTATTTTTTCGATTTTGAAATGTTGATGCTATATTGCTTAATTTTAAGCGCTCTTTATATTTTTAAAAAATTTTTAAAAACAGATAGACCCATTCCGATGTTTTAACTCAATTACAAAGTTCAAAAGGTGCAATATCTAACCCATAGTTTGAACTAGAATGGTTTTTTCGGCTCTCCTGAAAAATTTTATTTTAAGACATACGCGGTTGCCCATGAAAACCACAGAACTTTGCTTGCAATTAATTTCATTATATGTACAAAAGTTGCATAAATGTTAATGAAAACTTAGCTTTTCAAATATTATAACAAAATTTTTTGTATCAATCGTTTGCATAAATAAAGCAAAGTTAACTAAATATTATTTATTTGCTTTATATATGAACTTTCATTTGAATTTCATTTATATCTAAAAGTTTGTATAAATAAAGCAACGTTTAATATATGAAAAATCTGCGCTTTAAATTTCGTAGGTTTTGTATATTTCATTTTCATAAATAAAGCAAAGTCCACGCTTTACTTTTCATTTCATAAGTATTGTGTTATTCATTTCATTTCATCCTTATAACGTTTTGCATTATTTATTTGTATATAAATAAAGCAAAGTCCAAAAAATGGACAAAAAAAAAAATAAACTTAAGTACTTTATCCCTATTGCCACAGAAATGTTTTAGGTTCAGACTAACAAAACTTTAAACGACTCAAAAAAGTTTTAATTAGTTGGAAGAAAAAGGAATGCAACAAATCGTACAGAAGTAATTATTTTTGGTTAAATATTCAAAATAATTTTCAATACTCAGTTGATAAAAACGTTTTGTTTGATTGGAATATCTGCAAGTTCCCTTTGGAGTACTCCAATTAGCACAAACAGGAGATTGGAGATAGAATGTTGTATCTTAAACAATTTTTTTACAACATTTAAAACACTTGTCGGAAAATTTCGAAAACTTTTTTATTTGTTATTACACATTTATTACGCTTTTATACACTTGAATATTTTCTTTAATTCCATTTGCTCGAATAAAAATTTGTAAACTTCATTTAAGTTTGAATTCATAATTTTTTTTTAAGGATGTTAAGCAAAACTTTTGCAAACAATTTCAAGATTAATTAAAAATTTCAAACCCTTAATTATGTTTTATTATACTTCTTTTTTTATACCCTTCACCTCAGGTGGAAAAGGGTACATATAAGTTTGTCATTCCGTTTGTAATTTCTACAATATTGATCTAAGACCCTTAAAGTATATATATTCTGGGTCCTTATGAGGAGAGAACTTGATTTAGCGATGTCCGTCCGTCTGTCGTCTTACGTTTGATATGTATTTTCCGGAGACTCCAGACATGATAGCGGCTAGGTTATTTTACATTTATGTCACATATAGTCCACCATTTCGTGCTATTGAGATTCAGCAAGATCGGTCCACAAATGGTTGAGATATGACCAAAAAACGACGACTGCCTCTAAGTTTTTTCAAAAATCCCTTGTTGTTGTATTTTTATTGCTTTTATCTGTATATCTGGAGAACAGCAAGTGCCAAAGTTTCCAAATTAGGTGCAAACATTCAAGTTATAAATACACTTTTAATGATAATCGATTAACGTTCCTTCATGGTTCAGTTGTCTAAGGGGTGTGTTAAGTTAGAAACTGAGACTTCCCTGGTTCGAATCTAGGTTTTTTCAAAACAAAATTTTTTTTTTAATATTTTTATTTTTTTATGTTCTACAAACGATTTAAAAAAATATTTACCAGTTTTCGCTTTTTAAATTTTATTTATAATGAAGTTATAAGTATTGTTAATATGTATGTATATGTAACAGTTATTTAGTTTTTGTCTAGTTGCTCTGTATTCTGCTCGCAAAATAGTGAAGGGTATATAAGATTCGGCACGGCCGAATAAAGCACTCTTACTTGTTTTTTTTTTTTTTTTTTTGATACTACATACATTTTCAACATACTCTTACATACAAGTACTTTTTAACTGCTGCAGTTGTTGATTTTGTAATTACTTACTTTGCTATGGAATTATTTTATTAGGGTTCAGGCATTAAGCACTTAAGTTTACATTCAGATGCTTTTTACTTTCACTTTCAAAGGAAATAAATAACTCGATTATGAAGTAGATTTTTTGTTAAAAATATTTTCTTGCGCAATAATTAATTTAACTTTTTTAACCCTTTGATCTGTATCCAATTAATTATATATTTTGATTTTATTAACTGAGATCGTAATCCAGAACACTCGAACATAAAGATTTTAAATTAAATAAATATTTTTTTTTATTGCATAAAAATTTTTATTACTTTCAGCAAAAACTTGATTAAAATTATTTTTTAAATTTCTTATATAAAACTTTTTTAAATAATTAATTTTATTTTAAATTTGATCCCAAATAAAGATATTTTTTATTTTAATTTCCATCACATTATTCCATTCTTTTTATTTTTTCACTTATTTGGAGCTAAAAACTTTTCTATACAGATTTCCTTTGCCATCAGCAATTCTTTTATTTCTGTTGGTTTTTTGTCTTTCTTGTTTTCTTTGATATTAGAATTTTGTTTGCTTTTCAGTTACAATCTCTGCGCGGTATTTCTTTTACGGGTATTGAACTATTTGAAAGTACACGTGTGACTAAATTGTCACTTCCAGCAATGGCTTATATCATCTGGTACAAACAAAAACATTCCTGAACATATTGCAAGCCAACGCAGGCGCTTTTAATTTAATGGTTTGTTTTGATTTGTTTTAACATTGTTTACGTTTTACACAAAACACTCACACATGCATAGACCTTTTGTTTACTTTTTTACAGTTTGTTTAAGCTCAATTACTGGCTTCTACTCTTGCACACTTCTCAAAATGTTACTTTACAGCGATTTCTCACATTGTTCTCAAATCTTACAGTTCTATGTAGTTTAACATGGCAACAACAGTACGTATGATTAATGAAATGAGATAAAGCATACGTCTGCTAATGTAAAATATACACAATAGCGGAGTTCGGCAAGCCAAATAGTAAACTCCGCTATTGACTTCATATTCTATGGAAGAATTGAAAACAGAAAAAAAATATTATGAATATTAATTTCGGCAAAAATACAGAATTTCCAGAATAGCCGCATATGTTAGTTGCTTTTTATTTATTTCTTTTTTCTTTTTTTTGTTTTCTAAGCTTTTGTTTTATACATGCATCTCTCAGATCAGATCTATTTTCAATTTATTCGCCAAATTGTGTACCGAAAATCGTTTTTCACGCCACTAAGTGGTTTTATTGGCAACAGAATTATATTCTGAAAGTCGCTCTATTTTTAAAATAGACCTTTCCCTTGTATGAGAAATTTCATTAAAGTATCTTTTAACTATTATTTTTATCATTAGCTCCTATAAGAAGCATAGGGCAAACAAACTGTTCCATGCCAGTTTTTCCGACGCCATATCTTTTGTTTATTCCTGGTTCAACATATATGTTGGCTTTACTTTCAATTTTCCGACACTACGTGTGGGATGGTCGGCCTTTTCTACGCACGCAAAGAAAAAACATGGTTGTGGTAAACATATTCTAAGAGCAACATATTATGATAAGAATTATGATTGTAGTCACCATATTAAGATTATTATTCAATCATATTATGACTTAATATACTCGTACTATTACATCATAATATATTTCCCTTAATCATATTATTATTCTGTTAATCATACTAAGTAAAGAAGTAATCAAATTATGGTCTTGTTAATCATAATAAGCTAAGAAATTAATCATATTATTGTCATGTTAATCATAATAAGCTAAGGGGTAATCATATAATCATCATGTTATTAATAATAAATTTAAAAGCAATCATATTATGATACAGCACCTTTCAAAGCTGTCAAAAAATAAAAAATAAATTTAAATATTTTTGAATCGATTTTTTATTTTGTGGCTTTTTACAATTTTTCTTAATGTTAATAAAGAAGCGGAGTTCATTATAAGGCTTGCAAAAGAGCAAATGAAAAATATGTGGTTTTCGTGGGCAACCGCGTGTGTCCATTTTTTCGATTTTAAGATGTTGATGCCATATTGCCTAATTTTGAACGCTCTTTATATTTTTTTGAAAAAAGATGGATCAATTCCGATTTTTTAACGTATTGGCAAAGTGTAAAATGTGCAATACCTAGCCCATAGTTTGATCTAGAATGGTTTCTCGGCTTTCCTGAAAAATTTGTTTAAAGACATACGCGGTTGCCCATGAAAACCACAGAAATATCGTAACACTTTTATAAAATATAACGAAATCTCTGTGTGTTATGATATTTTGCATTTCCACTATTACATCACTAATACTTGAATGAACTCCGCTAATATTTAAATTTTTTAATTTCTTAAAACTTATTTTTTTATGGTATTTTATCTTTTAATTGTTTAACCGCTCACAAATAAAAAAACGACACAACTTCTTCAAAATTATTTTACAAATGGCGCTAACATAATATGATTAGAGTAAAAATAGTTTGATTGCATCTTGAACATAATATGATAAATGTATAGAAAGTTATTATGTTATGGCTATTAAATATCATGATATGGTTGTGAGAAATATAATATGTTTACAAAGTTATCATAATTAAGTTGTTAGAAAAATAATTATTTTTCGGTCAACAATACTCGAATTTATAATTGCGATAAACACTGATATGTTTACAGTAACTATAATATTGCAGATATTAAATAAAAATAACAATTATTTGTGTACGACAACAATATATTGTTACAATAAACATAGTGTTGTTGCCGTAACCATGCCCAACCATATTTTTTCACTGCGTGCGGGTGCCTTGTGGATTCCATTCAATTACATGTATTGAGAAATCTTCTGGCAGTTTACGAAGGGTATGCCCTATTCATTGCGATTTTCTTTTTCGCATTTCAATGTTTATGCAGTTCTTGATTGGTTTGGGACCACAGTCCTTCATTGGATATGGTTACTTGCCAGATCATTTTTATTATTCGCCGAAGACTGAGATTTATAAAGACTTGCTGTACATTAATTTTTTTCCGGGCAACGAGCCAAGACACGCTACCATAAAGTGTAGATTTTATGTATGCTTTAAAATTTTCATTTGGGTTTGCCTATAGTTCTGGTTAGATTACCATATGGGAGTAAGGCTGATTTAAAACTGAAGAAGAATGTATGCCGACTTTGTGTTATTGATTTTGACAACTGACAGTGGAAGATTCTCTTATGGCCGGGCACCGAGAAGACCATTAAAAAGTTTCGGTAAAAGTAGAATGGTGTACCAAAAGAACTCAATGTTATCCTTGGTTACGATGCCGGGACCAGGAAAGTCTCCGTCGAAAGGGAAATCAACTTTTTAACGTTGTAATAAGTATTTTCGCATATTCAAATATAAAAGTCACATAGAATATTCATATTTAAGAATCTGGCAAAGTTTTTTGCAAAGGTTTTTTATGTATAGATTTATGTGTATCATATTTAACTTGAAATTTCTAGGAATTTATAAAATTTTTTTTTTTTTATTTATTTATTTTGTCTATGGATGATAATCCTTACAGACATTTTAAATTTAATAATCTTAATTTAGTGTACATTAAACATAAAATACAATAAAAAATTTATAAAATATTTACTTAAAAAATTATGAATTTAATAAATTATTTAATTGGTTCTATTACACCTCAATTATAGATGTTATAAGATAAAAGGTCTTAATTAAAGGTACTTACACTTTAAAACGTTTTTTATAATAAAACCGATATTTAAAGTCAAATGTATTAAAATCAATTAGATATTTTTAAAATTGTCATCAAAAAATTATTGTGAGGGAAAAGTATTGACACAAATCTTTAAAAAAAAATGTCTAAGCCTTTGAAACTTTTTTTCAAACTTTTTTTTCTCCCACTCTTATTTTTCTTCTCAACTCTTGTGCCAATCATTTGTCATTTAAACTATAATGGTTGTTGTTACACCATTATTAAACTGTCAAAGACAAAAATGTACAAAAACTGGCATCACTCAATTTTGGGTTAAAAGAAAAATAGTACAGTCAAAGTCAATGTTTTGAGAAAGAAAAGAAGTTTTTTGAAAATAAAATCTAAATAAAAGTGTTTTTTTTTTTCGTTATATAAAACAAATATTCTTAATTAGTTTTTATTGATTTAATAAATTTACAAAACAATGATTGTTGATAAGTATTACAAGTATATTAACTTTTAGCTACTACTGTACATTGTAAGCGATTGTTTTGTGTGTTAATAACTTGTCAACCTCTTTTTGGTTAAGGGCTCAGGTTTAAAATTTTTTTTTTAACGATTTCTATACAAAAGTCATGTATAAAAAATATGCAAATTGCAAAAAATGCTCAAAGCAAACATAAAAAAAAATTCGAAAGCCTAAGCAAATACAAATTTAGAAATTATGTACTTTTTTATTCTTTAACGTTTGCAAATAATAGAGACTCAACCAAAAAAACCCTTACCTTAAGTACCCAGTAAAAACTTCGCCTACAAAATAATGTGTTGAGTAATCAGAAAAACATAAAAGCACTACTTACAATTCTATTGAAAGAACCAATGAATTTTACAAGGGATGTCCCAAAATGAACGCATTCAAAAGTAAGTCCTTATTTTTTTACATCCAGAAAAAAGTTAGTCATTATTTTTTTACATCCAGAAAAAAGTAGTTATAGAAGTGTTTAAAGAAGTAGCTATAGAAGAAAGCTACTAAATAATGAGTGAAAGAAGCTATTCATTTTAAAAAAGTAGGCGAAGTTTTTACTGGGTAATAAGCACCCTTCATTCTCTTAAAGGAAAAAAAGATTTAAGAAAAAGAAAACGTGTTATACTAGTGTTTGCCGAATCTTAGACATCAAAGAAATACATATTGAGGATCTAGGGAGAAATAGGTGCAGCTTATACCTGGCAGATCTTCCTTTTTGTGTATGGCAGCTATCTTATCTACAACCATGAGTAAGCGTAAGCCCCCGGGACTTCAATCCTTAGCTGGTTATTCGGGACTGGCTGTGGCTTATACCCAACATCGCGGGGGAAAAAAGTAAAAAACAGCATTCAATGATGTTTTTCTGCCTTTAGTGGAGAACTTTGATCTCCTTACGGATCTCCTAGATGCTGTTACCAGTCAAAAGAAGATGCTTTATGCTAATTGCGGGTTATTGAATTCGTTTTTCGTACTGTTAAAATTTTATAAAAATGTAGTTATTTTACGAATAACTTTATTTGTTAAGATTTATGTCTGTTTTTCAAAAAAGAAAAAAAAACTACCGAAAAATAATGCTTTTCTGTTCTTATACTGTTGTAAGTTTAATCGGTTAATATATTTAACAAAAAAGTAACAACTTGTAGGCCCTGAATTTGAAAAACGCAACGCAATCCCAAAAATAACATTGAAAGCAAAAACAATGTCAAAAATTTTTCAAAATTTTGTTGTTGCTTTCTACAGAAATACATATTGCGTTTAAAAATTATCAACGCCACAAGATATGCAGCGTTTAAAATTTAAAAATTCAATATTCATTTCTATTGAAAACAACAACAAAATTATGAAATATTTTCGATTTTGTTTTTGCTTTCAATATAATTTTTGGCGTTGCTTTTGCGTTTTACAAATTTAGGGCCTTAAATTTTATGAAATATGCAGTTTAACCCTCAAACAGCTGACAGCTTACAAATGTAAACTTTCCGACTTTGGAATGTTTTTTAATATATTTAGAACTGTTCGAATTTCTTAAAACTTCATTAGAGAGCTACAAATTCCCTCCTAAATCGAAAACAAGAGTATAGAAGTGATGAAACATTACCTCGTTTTACCAGTTTTTCAAAACTACCTGCTGAACAACTGACTGGTTAACATTTGTAAATATATAATTTGAAATATAAAAAAAAAAATAGTTAGAGCACCTGTGTTTTTTAAGAAGATTCTAGTTTTATTCAAAATTAATTTAGAAAGAAATCCAAATTATACATAATTAGATCAAAAAAAGAAATCATTATTGACAATCCTGCACTTTGTGATCGTGACAATTCTATATTGCGCAGAAGAAGTACTTTCCTTTGATGCCGGTTTTTCCTGGACTCGACTGCAATTGTGCCTAATCCGATGGAAGGCTCATGATGTGCAGCATATCCAGCATCGTATTCCCAACATGAGGCCAACGATTGCCGTGGCTAATCTGTGTTCAACGTCTGTTATTCAGGGTGGCCATATCGTTCGCCAATACAATAAGGAAGCTATGACGAGAATTTCTGGTCCCATGCGTTTCAGTATACATCACGTATGCAGCCAATCCCGAAAAATCTACCAAGTTAAAAAAACATAGCTAATGGCTACCGACGCGATTTCCGCTTGCACGTGTAATTTCCAAGCATTTGGTCCATGGTATCCACGCCAGCTATCGTACGATTATATTCCATTATTATCTCTGGTTTGCCAGTTTCTGCATTAATAGCGTTGCTGGAATGCATCGAGGATAAAACATAGACTATTTTTGGCTTTGGGTAGGAAGCGACCAATGTGACGTCTTTGCACGTGTCCAAGGCATTTACTGTGGAATATATCGCTTGTTCTTGCGCATCGTGCCAACGGCACTCAACTTTTTGTCAACCAATTGATGAGTTTAATCCAATCCGGTGAAAAGGTTATCCATAGTGATGCTTCGACCAGAGCCCCAATATAGTTTGACAAGTTCTTGCACTACATAAGCGCCAATACTAGTGGCTATCGGTTAACCAGGCTGTCACCTCTCAGTGGATAATGAGAGGCAGCATCGGCGTCCCACCAAACTTTGATGCGACCATCGCTCTCGCTTGCTATAATTCCGCTTTGGGCAATCTAAATGAAAATTAAAATGCTCTTTCACATACATATAAAGAACAAGACATATATAGACACGATACACACCTTGTTACATTGATCTTGCCATGCCGGTTATACCGAATATAGCTACCGCCACAAGGCAAAACTTCAGTACTGTACAAATGAATAGACAAAAACATAAATGATAACGTGTATACACAAAAACATAGAAAACATACCTGCGTTGTTTAACATTGCCTCAGACTCAGGTAAACTTACTGGCACAACGGAAGAACTGCTCGTTGGAGCTCAAAAACTGGTGTCTGCACAGCATTCCGTGCACGTTTTGTACTTTTTCTTATTATTATTTTGGTTTTTACTTTAAGTACGATACATGTGTTTTCTATAGCATTAAAACACAACTTTTAAATTCTATTATTGCATTGGGTTTACAAATGTAAACCAGTCCGCCGAAATGGGTAAAAGTAAACAGTCAGCTTTTTGAGGGTTAAATAAATTAAAAATTTAATGTAAAATTTATTTATTTTGAATGAAATGATTAGTTTTTTTTAAATAAATTTTTAGTTGTTTAAAATGAATTTTCTTTTGAATTTAGCAATACAATATTTTGAGTGTATGAATGGACGCCGGATGATTTAATATATCAAAACTTAAAAGCCAAATTTGGTACACCTTCCTCGTATTGCTGAGGACCACAGCCATTTTATATATAACTCGGTCACTTATAAACTTATTTCCATGATTTTCAGAACCTGTATTCTACTAGGCTTATTTAAGGCTGAATTAAAAAAAGTTCATAAATAAAAGGAAAATTACAAAGAGTTTTGTGGCTTAAAATCATCTCAGACATTAGTAGACCGATCAGGCCTAATTTTAGTAGCAAACTTCTTCGGACAATATATGATATAAATGTATAATAACGCAGTTCTTATAATGCCTGAGGTTTTCGGAAAACAAATTTTTATCAATATATTGGCAGTAGTGCTGGGAAGCTATCGATAGTATCCCAGCACTAATTGGCAGACGAACATCGTTTATCAAATATGTTTAAATAAAAAACTGATTCCAATAAAATTAATTGAGAGAATTTAGATTGCATTAAAATATTTTATGGCGGAATTTATTCCAAACCAAGAAAGTAAGAATGTGAATGGGCACAAAAAAGTTTATTTTGGAAAGAATTTTGAATGTGGACTATGTGAAACTATGGATCGATTCTCACTAGGCAACCTTTTATTTACTACAAGCGAATAATACCATATCCACCTTTGGTGATGAATCAGCATTCAGTATAGCGTACGGTATGCAAACTAAACCAAAGATTTACCTAAATACTTAAAAATGGAGTGTAAAATTTAAGAATATTTTTATTTATTTATTTTTATTTATTTATTTATTTTCTTATTAGTTAATACAATACAACAAGAAAATATCTTATATTAAAGTATTGGGTAGAAAAATTGGCATAAGGAAGAATACAATAAAAAATAATCATAAATATTACATGTATACATAATTTAACATTATAATACCATTTATTTAACATTATAATAATATTTATTAGTCACAAAATTGTTCACATATGGCAGTTTTAAAATGACTTGCATTGCGTATAATTTGAATATAAGAGGGTAGTTGGCTCCATAAGCGAATAGAATTTATGAAAAACTGCTGCGATGAGATAGCTCTTGTAAATTTTATATTGTTGATCTTTTGACCTCTGTTGGATCTAGAAAATATTAATCTTCTGAATAGATAATTTGGTTGTCTGTCATAGATAATTTTGTGCAAGAAGATAAGTGTTCGGCATTTTAATAAATTATCTAGGGTAACATTATATATTTGCTTAGCAAATTGTGAGATGCTATTGTTCTTTTTCACGCCAAATACATATCTAGCAACATTATTATATGTCACATTCAGTTTTCGCCTACAATCAGCATCACAACTTGCAAATAACTCACAGCCATATAAGAGGGTTGGTAACAGATAAGTTTTTGCAAGCAGCATTCGGATGTGTAATGGCGTAAAATACTGTGATATCCATAGATTTCGCAATATATAAAATGTTTTCCGGCAGTTTGCTCTGATGTGATCTGACCAGCTTAGCTCACTGTTAAATATAACCCCAAGGTTTTTTGCATTTTCTACAATATTAATCAGCGCATTTTTCAAATGTAGTGGTGGAATAGTCGCAATATTAGTCCTTGGTGATCCAATTAATAAGCACACTGATTTTCTTGGGTTAAGGCTTAAACCATTTGCAGATGCCCATAAAAATATTCTTTGTAAAACTTGGTTTATTAGCCCAACAGTGTTAGACACATCTGATTTGCTGCAACTTGTATACAATTGGACATCATCAGCGTACATTTGTATTTTACAATGTGTAACCTGCAACGGGAGATCATTGGCGTAAATGGAGTATAAAAGCGGTCCAAGTATAGAGCCCTGTGGCACACCTCTTGGCATCAAGCAGCTTGTGGATATATTTTCACCGGAACAAACACTTTGACTTCTACTACTTAAGTATGATGATAAAAGTTTTAACGCAGTTTCAGAAAAATTTTACATTCTTTTCAACCTTAGGCATGATACAGAGTGGTCAACGGTGTCAAAAGCCTTAGAATGATCAAGTAAAATAAGGAACGATATTATTTTAGGTTTATCAATTTGGCATCTTATTTCCTCAGAAACATCAATAAGAGAAGTCAAACAGCTATGTTTTGGCCTAAACCCAGATTGCCGTTCATTTAACAAAGAGTGCTCATTAAAATAACAACTTATTTGTGCATGTACTAATTTCTCCAACACTTTTGACAGAAAAGACAATATTGCAATTGGGCGGTATGTTTTATCAGTTTTTTTTACTGGTATTATTTTAGCATGCTTCCACATAGTTGGAAATTTCGAGGTTGTTATTATGGTGTTGAACAAATGGGTGAAATGACATAAGGTGTAAGGTAAAGTCAGCTTAATAAACTTTGGAAGTAGGTAGTCAAAGCCGGTGGCGTTTGATTTAATACTTAGAAATGATTTAAGTACTTCTTCTTGTGTAAAATGCATAAAATTAAACTCAACAATTTCATTATTATTAACACCATCATAAAAATCAGAGTCGATTTGTGGCATTGGTATATTGGCAAATTGCTGGTTAAGCTGGTTTACGTCAATTGGATGATCATCACTATTGTCCTGAGAAACAAGGCCCATTTTCCGTATTTCAATCCACTTTTTACGTGAATCAACAAGTGTTTTAAATTTTTGTTGGTAAAACTGTATTTTCTTCATCCTTATTTGTAAATTTACAGCAGTCCTAGCAGATTTAAGAGTAACATAAAACTCTGGTATTTTAAACCGTTTCCATCTCGCGTATGCATGGTTTCTTTCTTTAATAAGTGATTTTATCTCTGGTGTAAACCAAGGTTTATTGTAGCAAATGACTTTTGTTATTAAAGGCACATATTTTTCTTGAAGATAATAAAGTTTGTTTTGTAAAAATTGCAGCTGTTCATCAACGGACGGCATTAAGTAAATTTGATCCCAATTAATGCTACATATTTCAGGAACAAGAGATTGATAGTTTATATTCTCAAAGTTTCTGTATTTCAATATTTGCGGTTTATTGTTATTTACAAGCTTAAAGTTATATGACAGAAACAATAAATCATGGCGGGAAAATACAGGCTGCTGAAATAGTTGTAAATGAGAGTAGTTGTTTATAAAACAAAGATCAAGCAAGGTACTAGAAGTAGATGTGAAGTGAGTTGGCATTTCATTGTTGACTAAGTCAAGCCCAATTGAATTCATTTCATTTTTCAAGGTATTGTCTTCCAAGATATTTGCATTAAAATCACCAATGAGTATAATATGATCATATCCAAGGGTAAAGGAACTTAGTTGTTCAAGAAACGAGTCCATGAAGATAGATCTATTAGGCCTGTACACTGTGCCAATTAGAAGCTTTTCATTTTTATTTAAAATGTCAACCATTATGTATTCGATGAAGTCACCACTGCCATTTTTTGTATTTTTCTTTGGCAATTATATTAGATTTTATATACATGGCAACACCACCGCCGTAAGTTGACCTGTCAGAGCGTAGTAAAAAATAACCACTCAAATTGTACATTTGACTATGAATTACCGGCTGAAACCATGTTTTTGAGATGCAAATAACATCAATATCAGTGTTTTCAAACATAAATTTAAATTCATCCATCTTATTGTTCAGGCTTTGTGCATTAATATGACATATTTTTAGCCCTGTGGCATTTTTGTACAAAATTCTTATCATGGTGCTTAAACTATCTTGGGAGCCAGCCCTCATATTTCTAGAACTCGAAATCATTAGTATATATAACACTTTTAACAATGCAAGTAAACATTTTTTTTTTCTAGTTATTTGAGTTATTTGACTAACATTCGTAAATACAAACATAATTACATAAGTTTTTGGAATAACAATAAATATTTAATTTTTGAAAACAAAAGCAAAGTTTGATAATTTTGAAATAGAGTTACTATGAAGAGTTGTATTCATTATCTCTAATGACTGGATTTCATCAATTCGAATAGGTTCGTCACTTTCATACGTTTTCACATAAACAACACCACGGTAAGTAAACGCTGCAGACAACATATTATCCTTTTTAAGTCTTTTTGCCTTAACAAAAATTTTATGATTCTCAGGAGTGAGATTTTCATTAACATAAAATGGTGTGGAACTGTTATATCCAATTTCATTTAGCCTGAGGGGATCCTTCTTACCTCTTACATAACTTTTGATACATTTTAGGATAAAGTTTCTATCATAAGGACTGTGCATTTTTATGATAACAGCAGCATCTGATATTTTGTCAATGTATAGGATATTTTACAACTTAAATTTTTTTTATTCAAGTCTACATACTTTTTTCGTAAATACAGAAAAATTTCGTAAATAGTTATAATGAAGAAATTTCTTCGATTTAACTTTAACCTTTAATATTGTTCCGAAAGTAACTTTAGTTAAGAATTAGATTAATTTATGTGTTATCTTGTATTGATTAGTTATTAAGTATTTGTTAGTTATTTTATTAGTGGAAATTGTTATTGTATAAGTTATGCACACTTCTAGTGTAAAAATCAATGTACAGATGTAATGTTAAAATTGTTGTGCATAATTGTACTTCAGCCCCACTGTAAATACTAGAATTTTCGTTATTATGTTATCTCAATTTATGGTAACGCCTAAAAGTATGCCTTGGTTAACGTTGCCTAATAACTTAATTAATTCAGTCATATTAATAGTAACTATAGAGTAAGTAGCCGTTATGCGGCGAACTTTCTAGAGCCATCTAGACGTCTGGGCTAGAGTATAAATACTTGCGGCGGCTGGGATAAAGTGATCATTCTAAGTTCAGACTTTGTCAAAAACGTATCACGCTAAGAAAATTATAGTTAGCGAATAAACGCTATAAATTACGGTTGTTAAAGTGACTAAGTACTAAATAAAGGTGTGAAAATTATAAATAGTGTTGTGATTATTTAGTTTTATTTAAAGTGCAATAAAGAACTCGAGACGGTTTATTATAAAGGAAATTAGCCAAAGCGTTATTGAAAGGCAATTACGTAACAATATTTTTGTTTTATACGACGTTTATTAAACAAATTTTCATATTAAATTAACATGAAATATTTCTTATGTATAAGGCATTTAGTTAAATTGATTACAAAATTAGTCAAATATACTAATTATGGTAGTTAAATATTATTAAGTTTGAAGAATTTCTATTTATTTTAACTAATAAATGCAGTTATTTGAATATCTTATTTATTTAAATCATTCTTCAAATTAACTAAATATATGTATGAGATATTACGTATTTACTGATCGAATTAGGTACCCAATGAAACCCCTTAGAATCAGGCACATTGCTGGCACATTGAAACGTCCATCAACTAATATTACAAAAGCTGCCAAAGACTGGAATCCTAAAGGACAACGTCAGCCTTGTCGACGACATAATTCCTGGATTCGGTCCATCAGAAAAGAACATGAAGCTGCTCGTCTTACATGGAACGAGATTAAACTACTTACCAGAGATAGAAATTAATCGAGAGAACTCGTTAATGCCCTATGTTCTCCGTGAACATTTTATTTTAATATTTTATTTTGCATTTTATAATTTATATCAGTTTTATATAAATAAAGAACATATTTATACATATGTTCAGAATCATACGAGTCATATGTTATTTCATTTAATTTTGACTCAGAACGAACGAAATTTCATCAACTCTACATACCTTTATTCAATTAACTTCCTTTAATAATGCTAATTCTAATATTTGTATGTGTTGTTCCCATAACATTGTTTTACCTGGTTAACAACTATTTTAACAAAATGTTTGTGTATTTAACAGAATTTTTTTTTCTATTAACAAAGATTTATTCATATACACAGATTTCAATTACAAAATTATTTAACGAAAACTATTGTGTTAATTTGAAGAAAATTTGTGTAATTGAATAAATTTTGATTATATTTTAGGAAAAATTTTTGTGATTTAACAAAGTCCAGGGTTTTTTATATTTTTAAGTTAATTTTACCGATGATATCTGGTTCCTTGCAGACTGACATAGACCGAACCAATTCTTTATTTCTAGATTGTAATTTTATACGAATCAATCTTTTTAGATACTGAAAATCTTATTTCCTACTGTGTATTGTGCAATATTATTTATGAAACAAATTTTCGATTTTGACCTTCTGATATCTGATCAGATAATTAGATAAAAGATGTATCGATAAGAATTGATCCATGTTAATTAGGGTTTTTTCCCGGGATTTCCGGAATTACAATAATTATATTTCCCGCTTTCCCGGGATTTTTCATGCGGGATCCCGGGAAATAAAAAATTCCTCATAGTTTAAGAAAACAGCTATTTATACTTTGAAATTTAGTTTTCTATTCTCTTAAAATAAGCATATGTGGATGGGTTGTCGATTAGATCAATTACAAGAAGTGAGTACATACGTAAATCAATGTCTCCTGATGCAATAAATTAAAGTTAAAGTTTAATTGTCCATGGACAAGTATTTAAAATAGCAGATACCTAAATATATAGCTCCTTTATTGTAACATAGTCATATCTACAAAAACAAATGAACTTGGCAAAATGCGATTAAAGTTTTCAAAATGTACCGATTTAAAGATATATTTTGCTATAACTTCGGTTCAGTTTGAGATAAAATACTAGAAGGCATGAAGGAACACTTTGCTTAAATAACTTACAATTTTTGATTTTTTGAGATATGACTATGTTGCAATGGTGATAAATATGTTTATTAGGTGATAAACACAAATTTTTTCAATTTGTGTTGGTTTATATAACCTTGAAGTGCGGGGAAACCGAAATAAAAAAAAATTTGGAAACTCGTGTAAGATATTACAACATACAATTTGAAAAACACATTGTCCTAAAGATTACAGATAGACCTAATGAAATGAAAAGGTTTGTAAGAGGTTGATTGTATTTTTTGCATGAACCTTGACATACATTTGACTGATATAGACATTGTTTATAAAAAAAATGCTTCTTATTGTGAATCAAAAGCCTACTACAACGGTGCACTTTTAACTATTTATCCAACCTCGTTAAAAAAATGAACGAAATTTTTCGGAAACATGGTAATTAGTAAATAAAATAATCAATATACTTTTTGGCGACTTACTAAGCGCTTTGAGTGTGTCAGAAAGTTATTTCCTAAGCCGTTAAAAAATGTTAATATATTTATTTAAAATATTTTATCTAAATTATGATCTCATATCTTGAGTACCTCAATTTGTGTTTGTTTTTATTATTGTGTTATGAATTAAATTGTTATGTTTATCTTAATTTTTTATCTTGTATCTACAGCATGATAATAATTATTAAAAAGTAATTTCAATTTTTGGGAATACAAAATTTTAATTTCAAAAGATTTTGTTATTCGTGCTTAATTCCCAGTTTTTATTCTTGATAAAAACACTTGAAATTTATTGTTGATGGGATAAGCTATTCCTATGCATTTCACTGGTTGCTTAGGCCAGATCATCAGTGCACGGCCTAAAAAACACTTAATTGACAACATCTTTTGTAAGTTGTTGTTTGTTTTTTATTTTGTTTTTCTTAACCTACTTACAACTACAATTAATGTTGAGAGAATTTCAACTAATTGTAGTGGGGAATGTAAGATGAGATAAACCCACTTTTTTTATTGTTGATGTGTTTTGTTAAAGCTTTGATATTGTTACAAGTAAAACTGTTGCTATAAGTCTTATACGTTTAACAGTTTTATTTGGTTTAATATCTTTAGTTTTTCTAAAATCTTTATGGATGAAGTTTCCTGATGATCTGGCCTAAGCAACCAGTGAAATGCATAGGAATAGCTTATCCCATCAACAATAAATTTCAAGTGTTTTTATCAAGAATAAAAACTGGGAATTAAGCACGAATAACAAAATCTTTTGAAAAGCATGATAAAAATAATACGGAATTTACATATAAAACCGTAAGGTAATAATAATTCAAGTTCCTCTTTAAAGGCTCAGTTAGTCTTTACTTTCTGTTTCTGTGCTGTTCCGTGCCGTTCTGTTACGAAATTGTAACAGTTACTTTTTCCGTAGTAACTTATCAGCAATTTATGACAAATTTATTAGCTTTGCACCGCCCATTGTTTTAATTCAATAACTTTAATGCAAATTAATTTGAAAAAATTAAATTTTATGAATTCTTAAAAGCAAAAAACAGTTTATTTCAATATAAATAGGTATTTTTTATTATTTATTTTGCTGTTACTTACAATTACTTAACATGTTTTTGAATTTAACAAACTGAACCGCAACAGAACAGAAAAACTAATCAATTTCATAGGTTTTTTTAATAACAAAAACAAGTCAGCTGATTCGTAACAGAACAGAAAGTAAAGACTAAACCTGCCTTTAATCTTCATTTAATTTTGTAGTATTTAAGGATTTATTTTATTTACTTTGTAAACAAGTTACCTTACGTTTTTTTATAAAAGTTTGTTTTATTTAAAAACAAATTTACTGTGTATTATTTATATGGAGAGGGATCCCGGAAAATTTAAAAAAATTTCCCGCTTTCCCGGGAATCGAAAAACTCCGGGAAAAAAACTCTAATGTTAATAGAAACATTAGAGAAAAATAACTAATATGTAACTGTACAAGTTATAAACTTTTTGCAAAACTAAGGTCGGATTATTTTTTCGCCTAATAAGTTATGCCCCTCCATTTCTGAGTATCGATATCCATATTTTTTATATTTCTTCTTAATTTCTTTATAACCCAGTAAAAACTTCGCCAACAAAATAATGTGTTTAGTAATCAGAAAAAACTAAAAGAACTACTTACAATTCTACTGAAAGAACCGATGAATTTTACAAGGGATATCCCAAAACGTACGCATTAAAATGTAAGTAATTTTTTTTTACCTACATGCATCCAGAAAGAGGTAGTTATGGAAATAGCTATTGAAGTAGTTATAGAAGAAAGCTACTAAATAATGAGTGAAGGAAGCTTTTCATATAGAAAAAGGAAGCGAAGTTTTTACTGGGATGTACATAATTATTTTTTTAATATACAAAGTAAATATTTGCTGGGAAATATCGTTAAAAACAGGTAAAACTAAGTATGCGTATCGACTCATTTCTTCGTAAATTTTGGAAAAACAAAACGTTCACGTATAATTTTAACAAGATTAGCATATCATATTTATTTGCTTATAACCAAAAGACAAGAGTATTTGAAATATTAAATGCGCCGCTCTGAAAGAAATATTACCATCGTTCACTAGTATATTGAAAAGGATGCTTCATATACCGAGCAATTATATGCTTGTGCCTATTCGTTCTTGTCTTGTCTGTTATTACATTTTCCATCTAATCTTGTGTTTTAATTTATTGTATGAACTAACATACCCACATTATTAGGAGGAGACACAAAAATGTTGTCTACTTTATCAACTGAAGTTAAAATTAATATTAAGTATTTAAAACAGAAAAAGGAATACCGGAACTTTCGTTTTTTTTTTTTTTTTTTTTTAATTAAAACATATTTTATAGAATTTCTGACAACAATGTCGTTATGGGGTTGCTTCAGCATTTGTAATAAGAAAAACGATGTAACCAACATTTTTAATATGTAAATTTATTCACCATTTAAATAATTAAATAATGTCTTTAACTAAAATCTAAAATAAGCTACTCTGCAGGAAACAAGTTTCTCCAAGTCGTTACTTTTTTAAATTATTTTGAAGACTTTTTGGTGACACTGTCAACAAAGCGGGTACACTTTTGTCTGTCATTGAGAAAAGTAGAAATTTTTGACAGATGTAACGCTAGAATCGGTGAAAGCGATGCAACATTTTATAGTAAAAGAAACTATTAAAGGTTATTTTTATTATCTGTTATGTTATTTAAAAAAAAATATATATGTATGTATATACACGTTTTTTGCTTTGTTTATTTATTTTCTCATTAGAGAAAACCATCGACTGCCACTCAGCTGTATTCGTCATGTGTACGGCAGAATGTGAGTCTTTGCTCCATTTGGGCGCTGTTAAGAGCTGTTTTTTTCTTATATTAAACTTGCTCCAAATCCTGTTTTTGCTTTAGTTTGGCAATTGGATCGAGTAAACTAGTAGATTTTTATAAAATATGTTTTTCATGAGGTAGATAACGCTCTTTACGTTCGGCTCTTCCTATTTGTTGTAATCATTTAAAAGACATGACGAAATAACTTTTAGACATCTGTTGATTTTCTTGGATATTGCTGCGATCGATAGTTGTATATCTTAAAAGACAAGTAACGGTGCATTTTCACCGTGAAAAATGTCTTAAGATTTTAGAGCTGCCAGACAGTATATTTTTGCAAAACTGAGCATTTATTGTTGCCATATACGGTGTGCTTTGCAGTGGCGCAGAATGTATAAATGCAATTCCCTTATCTTTTATTTTAGAGAGGGGTTTATATGGGATCTAACAGCACAAATTTTAGCATGACAAAGAAGCTGTAACAGCAAAGTTTTATATCCATACCAACTTTTGTAAGGAAGTTGTGACATTGGAACTTATATGAGAGCTTTGATCATATATGAATCGATTTAAATTAAATTTAGTAAGATGATAGCAATAGGTTACAATAACAAATTTGTTGACATAAGTTAATCTTAGTACCAACAAAATCACATGGTTTATGGGCACAAATACGATATTCTGGAAAAAAATTAATATGTTTTCTATGTCAAATTATTAACCGATTCACACCAATTTCAATGCGTTCATCCTAATGACAATAAATTTGAGCTTAAGGTTTACATGGAAAGATTAGAAAGTGTTTCTAAATCGATCGGTATACTAAAATTTTGGACCAAAACTGAGTCAGTATCAAACAAACTTTAAACATTTGTAAATAAATGCCTGCGCAAAATCAGAAAAATATATTTTGTCCCAGCTCAGACATAACAATGACAAGCCCACAATGGTGTGATTAAGGAAGACGCAATGTTGAACGCCAGATAACAAGACAAAAAAGTTCGGTAAAACCGGAGCGACGCTACAATATTTCACATAGTGACAAATACAAAATCGAAAATAAATTCAACCGATGCCTTCAAAACTCTTAAAAAAATTTCTAAGAAATAGCCTGATTATCTGCAGCGCAGAGTAAACGGCTCCTATGCATCATAATTTTTTATTTTTTAGTTAACTTAATTTCCCAATCACTAATTAACTGTTCCAAAAACAGTTTAATTACCTTAAAAATAACGTAAGTTATGGACTTTTTAAATGTAAAATATGAATACAAAAATCTTTGCTCAAACAATATTATAAAAATTTGTCCTTAAAACTCTAAAAAGTTCATAAGAATAATTTAATTAAAGTTAGTGAAATTCTTAATGAAAAAAATTTTAAATTTATTAAAAATTTCTAGTACACACAATATTCTGTACGTAAAACTAACTGAAATTTTAATATAAAATAAATGAAAATTCAGTTAAAAACCGGTTTACTTTTTTTTAATTTTTTTTTTTTTTTAACGAAAAGTTCATTTAATTTCAACTGTCAAAAATCCAACCTCATGTTCGGTAAAAACAAAGGAATACACTACAGTAATAATATTGTGAGTGTAATTTTAATGCAAACTCCAAAAAACCAAGACCCCAATTTTGAACCACCTTATTGCTTAATGTTTGTAATTGTACGTGGTGTTTGTTTTATCAAAGAAGACGAGTTTATGCATGTTAAAAAGGAGCCAAATTAAAACAGCTCATATATCTAGAGATGTTTGAGTGTATTTATGTTCCATACGATAGACTTTTATTTATAGTTGTATGCTCTGTGCATCTTTATGTACGCATGAAATATTTTTTACTTTTAATGCCATTTCTGCTACACAATATTTGCTTTAGTGAATTGTTGGAGGTAATTACAGATTTTTGAAGAAAAAAATTATTACTATACTCAATACACAGAGTAAATTTGTTCTTATTTAACTTATGAAATTTACATGATGATATGTTAGGCATTATTATTTAGTTAACATTTTGGTAATAATTTAATGTTTATTACAACTTAGCGTAAGGTAAATTTAGGATTTTATCGGATGCATTAAAAATGTTTCTTTATTTTAACCTACCAGAAAGGAAAATCTTCCCATGAACTTATCGCTAACTGTAGGTTAAAGTAAAGTAGCAATAATTAATAACAGTTAATACTTCCGATAGAGTCATACTCTTAACTAAGGTCAATTTGTAATTATGGCCATAAAATTACTTACAGATACATTTTTTAGAAATGCATTAATTGTATAAAAATAAACTAGAAGCATTCAAGAAAATAAATGGGCTAAAATTATTTTTTTATGACGGCTTAATAAGATACTCTTTTTAAGGGTTAATTTCAACCTTTTATTCTGAAGCTGAAAAATAATGCTAAAATTCGATTTTTTTTTAATTCACAAAGCAACTGTTATAAAATTTTGGTTATTAAATCCCAGTTGGAATTTTTTAAAAAGCGCCATTATATTATTTAATGCCATTTTGTATGCTATAAACACAATATGATTATATCGATCTTTGATATAGAAAAGCCCTTATGCCCGTAATTTCTACAAAAAGAAATCTAGCTATGTATAGAAGTCTATGGTGTAAAAGCAGCCACATTTTAAAAGAAAACTGAAGGTTAAAACACGTTGGCCACATATTGGTTGAAATAGGTAAATTTAACTGTGAGGTACGAACACGATCAGCTTTCTTTTGTAGAAATTACGGGCATTAGTAATGTTTTCCTTACTTAAGAGGAGAAGGAAAAAACTAAATAAGAACTAAAGTTTTGCAGTCGAAAATTTTTTTTAAGCAATTAACCAAAAAACTGCGCTTAAAAAAATCGAGACTGCAAAACTTAAGCTCTTATGTAATTTTTTCCTTCTCCTGTAAAGCAAGGAAAACATTAATTATGGCTTTTCTATATTAACCCTGCATTACTAACCTTAAATCATGTCGCATAGTTACTAACCAAGAGTCTTATCGACCCATCAATTGTATTATCCATTTAAATCGTCTCAACTTATAAATTGATAAAACGTATACTTCTTTTGGTAGATTTTAGTCTTTTGATATTAAATATTAATATACAATGGTGTGTTAAACAACTTATATATTTAAATTGAAATTAAGTTTGTATTCATTACAACATAGCTTAAAAAAAAGTGAAAAAAAAATTATCCAGCCGAATTGCGCATTAAATTATGAGTTTTTAAGATATTGACGGCAAATAAAGTGCATTTGAAACCTGAAATATAGTAGTAAAATGTTAGAAAGAAAAATTGGTATGGCTAAAATTTATCGTTTGTATAACGGTATAATTAATCTTTGTTACATTTTTGCTAACTATGAATCTAGTTGGCCCAGGCTGTTTTTTTAAATAATTGTATATGCATAATATCATAAATATTCCTTATGTTTATTGTTTATAAACGTTTAAATATAAACAAATTAAGATTACACATATATCTGGAGTTAAAATATCGTCTTGTTTTTTTTTAATTTAAAAAGTTAGTAATGGAGGATTAAAGTATCGATATGTAACATAATGTTGTTTAAATTTGATAAAATTGTAGTAATTATAAATAATGATATAAAAAAACTAAAACAAAAACTATTTCGGTGCTAGAAATTAACATTGTTTATTATATGAAAATTATATAAACATAAATTAAATTTGAATAATCTTTTATATAATTACGTATGCATAAAAATTGTTATACATATTAGAAGTTACTATATGGACCTATAGTTAAAACGTCGTTTTCTTACGAAATTTTACAATTTCCATAGTTAAAACATGTCGATGTCTTAATATAGAAGCGTATCACGATTATTTTTTTCAAAATGAAGCTTGTAATTACAAAATTTCAGTTTTCTGCGATCAAAATTGACTGAACGCAATTATATTAGGCTTCTGTAATCAAAATTGTTAATTGTATAATAAAACTGTATTTTTCTTTTCGATATGAAGCCGTCGATGTACTATATATTTTTTTCTGAAACCCGTAGTTCCTTTCTGAGTCAGGCAAAGAATTACTTCTATTAAACTGTTGCCAAGACATAGACAATTTTCAAATTTGATTAGAATGCCTAATTTTATATTCCACTTTTCTCCAAATTGCTTGAGATGATTAGAAGTATTCACATGCAACATACGAATTCAAAATTTAAAATTGATTAACAAAATGTTCAGGTGTAAAGTATATTTTATATATTACCAGAAAATACAGGGAAAAGACTGACTTCTTCAGTGGCATTTGGTGTCGTCCAAGAGTTTGAACATGAATTAATATTGTGGAGTCACTGGGTATTGTAGCTTATACATATTGCCAAATTGGTGTCACTGCATTCCGGGATATTATTAAGAATTTGATAATCGTAATCAACAGTTCTTTCGTAATATTTCAATTGGATAACTGATGCTTTCTCGCATGCGTTATTTACAGCCATTTTGTATTTATATATTTATAATTATTTTAATATTTTAGAGATATTTTAATTTAAAACACTGAATCTATATTGTTTTTCTTTGTGTTATTATGCACACTTTTTATTGTTATGATAACTAAAGCAAACGATGGAGCTTGTCAACCGCATGTTTTGAAATACTGAAGAATTCTACGTGCCTTTATTCAATGTGAAGAAATTTAGTTAAAGTGAAGAATTTTATTCAATTTAACTAAAATTATTTATTTAATTTTAGCAAAATTTCTTCATTTCTACGTGCCTTTAGTCAATTGGAATTAATTTAGGTATGTTAATTTGAATAAATGCATGTGGTATTTTAAATAAATATTTTTTGCGAAAAGCAACCACCATTTTAAATAAATTTTTGCTTATTTGACAAAATTTGTGTGTTATTTTTAAGAAAATTTTATTCAAATTAACAAATGTGACTAAAATAATTTTTAACTAAAAAATAAAGTCAGGAAAATAATGCGAAAATTTCAGGAAAATAAGCTCAGTAGTTAAGGACGCAGGCCTAAAAAGAGAATATATGATTTTTCTTTACATGGCCTTTTTGGTAATTACATTGGGCGTAGTTGGCCCACTATTTGACCTTAGCACCCATAAAAGTGTCTCCCTGGAACCAAAGCCACATGGAATCTCGTTTAGCCAATGGATAGATCTATTCAGCCATAAGTTATTTATATTTAGCCACAATTTCCATAAATTTAAAAAAAATTAAACCAAAGATTGTTATAACAGTTGAATTAGTTGTGTTGTAAAGTTAAACTTTTCCTTATTTAAAAACGCACATGACTTTAACAATAAAATAAATTCAATATAATCGATAATTTGAATATTTGGTTAATCAAAGATTTTTCTTATTTCCATATTATTGTTACTCAAAATGTCTTAATTAAAAAAAAATTCAACTATTTTAGGTGCAATTTCAATGTAGCAAAAAAATTTTGATAAAATTTTTGTAATAAAATCTTGTTAAGCCATTATTTGGCTATTTTTAGCGATGGCGAGTTGGTAGCCCTGACCCATATTGCAATAAGCAAATATTACTCATACGTACAGGTAAACTGATTAATCACTTCCCAGTAAAAAAAATTTGGGTTTTTTGAAGCACTTAAGAGAAAAAGCGCATAATCGAGCGCTTCAATAAAAGAGCTTTTATAAAGCAGTAAATGATATAGAATAAAATATACAAAAAAGCTGCTTTTTTAGTGCTGACAACGAAGAAGGTTGCAAACCGAAAAAAATAAAAATATACGAAAATGATTGGAAAAAGGCATTTAAACAAGTAAAAGCAAAACATTAATGAATATGTTAATATAGTTAGCCCCTAAAAAGGCACTTTAGGAGTACTTTGTTTGCATGTTAAAAGAAGCGCTTATTGTCCACAGAAAACCAGGAACAACCCATACAAAAATCAGGCATCCCATCAGCAGGTTTGAAGTGATTTGAGGTATGAATTATACACAAAACCTGCTCCTTTTGGAGCACATTTTTTACTGGGTATGGTTAATGGTTAAAATTTCTTATAATTTTTCAACTGATTGTTTTCTCTGTGTTTAAAATTTTAAATCGTTTTTTTTAATTAATGGGTGTCATAGATGCGGCACGGCCAAATACACTTGATATCTCACTTGTTAATATCCTAAGTTTTAAATTTAAATAACACAATTTCTTGAATTTTTTTTTAACATATAAATTTTTTTTTTAGAATAAACGTATTCTTCATCAAACATCATTATGGATAACATTTACTTTACATATCGTTGTTAGATTCAGCTCGTTACTTAACAACTCACATTCTAAAACATTAACCTTTACATTTAGTTTATTGCGAGCGGTAAAATATTTACTTTTCTAACAAGCACAATAAATTTGCTAAAGAAATTTAAAAACACACAAATGAGTGTGTAAATCTTTTATTGGAAGGTACACATTGTATGTTGATGTTGGTACTACAAAAGGATCTCATTGTTACAATTTTTGATAAAACAAAAATATAATTTCTGCAATATAAAATACAATCAAAATAATTTCACTGCATAGCAACTTGGCTTCATTTTAAAAATAACAAAATCGCCTCATTACATCATTTTGTCTATGTGACCAAATCACTTTTAAATCAGATTAAAAAAATCCTAAAATCGGATTCATTCAGATGGGGCTTAGTGAAAACAATAAAATGATTCGATTCATTTATAATATCAAGTAAATAAACATATTTTAACACATTATATTTTAATGGAATAAAGGCAGCAAGCTAATTTTTCATTTTGGCTACTGACATAAATAAATTCATGAACAGTCTGTCACGAATGACTTTTGTGGCTATTTGTTTGTATTCAAATTCCACTGAAACGCCTCAACAGATATTTTATGAAATTATGTACAAGGTGTATTTGATAAGTATGAGAATATGTAGTGAAGTATATTTCATACCGCTACATCCCTAAAGTCCCTATTCAGAAAACTTATTTTAAAAATCACTCAATAGAATTTGGTGCTGATCGGTCTTAAATCTGCCATAAAACCTCTTTTAAGAACGACTTTAATATTTTTAAGACCGCAAAGAGTTATAATATTGTGCGGTCAGGGCTAAAAAAGACTAGTTTATTATTTATCGTAGATCCCACACACAGCTTATTGCAGAAATATTCTTTATTTTGTGGAAGATATCAAAGATTTGACACAGCTGAGTATAGCACTTTTACTTATTTTAACTTATGGCGTTTTCTTTTCTAAGTGTTACATGTGATTTGGCAACATGCTTCCTTAATTTTAAAGAAGTGCTTCATATTTTACGTTTACAAAAGAACACAAATTTCGACATTAAACAATAAAGTACAATTAGCGCAAGGTAAATTCAATTACAGGTGGTGGCAAGACTATAGTTGTATACAACAATCCCAAGCCAAAAGAAACAACAGATGTTTTTGTATTGCATTGTTTGTGTTTACGGCTCGAAACTTGCCACCACCTTAAAGCTGTTATGATACTTGCTATTTTTTGTATTTTTTCTATATTGGAGAACAGTGCAAATATATTTGAATAGGAAAACTGACTAAGTGTAAAGAGTATGATTATATCATAAAACATCTTGAAATGTCAAACAAATATACATGTGTTATCGATAAACAATCTAAGACTGTCAAAAAAAATATAAAATTTTTTAACTTAAAATTGACATTTCCAGATTAATTGTTAGCACTGTTGCCAATTTTTTTAGTTTTTGATCAGTTTGACGGTTTTTAACTTTTTTTTTGCGATTTTTAGCTTTTATGACGGTTTTTTGTGGGGAAAAAACGTGGGCAGTATTGTTTGTTTTGTTTACATTTGATCAAATTGTATTTCTTGTTCTTTCTCGCATTTGTTGTTTCATTCAGTCAATCCTAAAAAAATCCAATACAAAAAATAGCAAGTATCATAACACCTTTACTGAATTCGCCTTGATCTAGTGCTGCACTCATGCCCCTTTATTTAAAATGACTGTTGAACATGTAGCATTTTTTTTTTAATTTTAAAGGGAACATCATCAGAAAAGAACGCTTTACATTTTTAAAATAACACTTGTTTTTCAGAAAAGAACATAAAAAAATGTAAAAGGCAGAATAAATGCAGAATTTTATTCAGAAAAGAAAACGCCATTAAATTCACATACACATCATTTTTTTTCAATTACACACTAAATAAAATTTTACTATGCTCCATTTTAAATTACGGTCTTATAAAATCTAAAAAAAAAAACCTTCAAGGCAATATGTAGACAATCTCTAATTTTCTTTGCCAATAATTTTAGAAGCTTAAAAATGGTAGATAGCACAGAAAAAAATTAATTAAATATTTTGAGTCATTGCGTAGCTTCTTAGCCTTTTTTTAGAAAAGAGTGTCCCAAATCCATAAAAACCCACAAAAAACAAAATTTTAAAAATAACAAAAGAGGATAAGAATCCTTAGTGCCAATAATTTGTTAAAAATTACTTACCCCATTTGTCTGGGTTGTAGATTTTCTATATGATTTTTTTTAAAACATACTTCATTAATTTCCGCTTTGTCGAATTTAATTTAATTTAATTCTATCTTTCTTTCTGCCCTTCTCCTAACTTAAGTACCTTGCGATTTCGGTTTTACTATCTTTTTATTTATTCCCTTTACATCATATCAAGTTTAATAATGCGTAAAATAGCAAAATAATCCACAAATGTTGAGGCATGTCTAGGCATATTAAGTTTGATAAACACAGTTTTTTTTTGTTTCATTAAATTTTCTAAACATTTTTTTTTAAGTTCTTAACAATTTAAGGTTTACACAATACGACAGACATTCATTCATTATATGGGTTAAATGTAACACGTTTGTGAAAAAGAAAAAAGGTGCTCAATTATGAGGCGTGCCATAAAAGTGAGTTTGTTAAAAGCTAGACATACAAAAGATTTTCTTGGCATGTGAGTTTTAGTAGCGCCCACTATTTTATTTCTGGTTAAAAATTCACAAGGGAAAAAGTAAAGCCATAGTCAAGATATTAAGAATCATATACGATATTTTAATAGAATTTCCATAGCAAACTTTAACAGAGTATATTGGTATTTCCACAGAAATGTCTACTTTTTGTCACGTAACGTCACCAACCATTTTTAATTGTTTCTCAAAGAATAATGAAAATATTATTTACTTTTTTGCATTTGGGTGTAGAGCTCAACTAGGTTTTCATTTAGTGAAAGAGAGGAAAAATTTGAACAATGTGGTTCTAAAATACAAGAATAATTGCTAGGTTACGTGACGTGACAAAAAGAGAGCTTTTCTGTGGAAGTGCCCATATGTTAAAAAAAAATAAAACAATCTAGTCCCAATTATGTCTGGAGTCTTAGGAAAACTCATTCCAGCATACACTCGGACAGACGTACTTCGTAAGATCAACTAAGCTTATCACCGAGATCAAGAATATACAAACTTTACAGGGTCTTAGATCAATATTGTAGAAATTACAAACTTATATATACCATTTACCTTCGGTGTAGGGTGTAATATGGGCTTCTTTTAAACAAAGCTAGTTACTGTAGGCATACTGAAGCTATGAAGAGCTAGACTCTTAAGACTCTATTTGCAGCATGTTTTAGTTATCTGTGCTGAATTCACTGCAGAAATATTATCTGTTCAGAATTTTTGCGCATTTAAGTGGATTGTGGAAAAACTTAGTAGAGTAAACTTAGTTTCGTGCATTATGTTTGGTTGATTTATTGAAGTGCTGCAGAAAGTTACAATCGAAGGCGAGTAGTGAGCTTCGTTCACAATGATCGCAACAATTTCTTTTTTCCCCCCCAATATATTTCAAGAAAAATATCCTTTAATGTTTTGAATAGAAATTTTATTCAAGTACTTAAAAAAATTTATAGAACGTGTAAAAAAATTTCATATAATTTTACTGCAATTAGTTTTTTTAGTGTTTTTCATATACATTTTACTACACGTTCAATTACTTGTGTTGTGAAAACAGCACATAAGTCTACTGTTACACTGAAAAAATTTTCTTCACAGATCCAATGAAATTTACATTAAAATTCAACCTATGTAACCTTTCATTGGATTAATGAAATGTTTCATAAAGTCAATGAAAATTTGGCATTAGTTTAATGACAAACGTTTATTTTATCCATGTTTTCAATGAGGATTCATAAAATCAATGAAAATTTTGTCATTGATTTTATTAATCCTTCATTAATCCAATGAAAGGTTACATAGGTTGAATTTTAATGTAAATTTCATTGGATCTGTGAAGAAAATTTTTTCAGTGTACTTTAGCAACAATTTGTGTGAAATTGAAAATGTCGCTTATAACAATCTTTATTTAATTTTTAATGAAAATGTTAACATTATGTTTTTAAGTATAAAAATAAATAGGTAATATTATTCTGCGCAAAATTTGCAAACGTTTTCTTAATGGGAACTGTGTGTGCTTGTGAACAAATTGTTGGTTTGTTGCGAACAATAAGTGGACATGTTCTATCATTGTGAATCGTGCCTTATTCTCTCTAAAACAGATATAAAAAATCGGTTTCATTGTTTCAAAGGTAGACCCTTTACATTAAAAAGCATTGCTAGGAAGCAGCTGGTGAAGATTTGCAGACATTATTTGGTAAAGGTCAGCGTCAAGAATATTTCTCTTAATCATTGAAGAAATGTTGCCAAAAGAAGGAAGTAAGTAGGGATTACAGGCAAATTTTTGCTTCACTAAAGTAGTAGCGCAAGAAAAGTCCACAGTGTATTTTTTAGTTAAAATTGAAGGTACGTTCAACTCAGTTTCAACCACCAGAAATATATAGGCACATAATTTTGTAATTATGTTTGTAGCACATCGAATTGATAATCGAACACTCTAAAACTAATTTGATTATATTTTGCCTCCTCTAAATTCGCCAAAATTGGCCCACTGTTTAAACTATTTGTTTCTTTTAACACATTGCCAGTGGCAATTTGCCACATTGTTTAGAAAATTTCATAGTACAATCTGGGCTGACATATGTAGTGATTTCTCGCTAAACGTGGCGGTTTTCATACTTGTTTGGTGTTCTCATATTCTAACAGCCGTATTCATAAAAAAAATCATAATTCAGGTTTTAGATGAATTTTAGTTAAAAAACATTTTAAGCCTAAAAAAGCTTTTTTTTTAATTCGTATTCATAATCAGCATTTTAACTAATAAACGTTTTACCGTATTTTTTAATTTGATGGTGGCAACGCTATCTCTTTTATTTGTCACATGAATCATAATGATGTAAAACAGTGGTTATTAATTAATACTCGTATTCGTATCTAAAATTTTTTTTGTCGTGTGTGAGAAAAAAATTGTTTTTTAGGTATGTCTCTTATATTTAAAAAAATAAAGAGTTCAAACAAAACAAAGTGCAATTTAGATGATGATTTTATTGCTGATATCAAAAAGTATTCAAATAACGAGTTTTATTTTATTTGTTTTGATCGTTTACACATCACAAGTTCATAATGTACAAATAATAATTTTTTGAGCTTTACAGCCTGTTTGTAGAACACGACAAAGCTAACTCGCGACCAGCCAATTGATGGACGAATACGTAATAAAAAGCGTTTGTATAACGCGCCTTGACTTTGTCGTGCAGTTTACGTTAATTCGTGTATGTGTCAAACATATATGAGATCGTACTATTGCCAATATCTTAAAAAATATTTTTTGTTTACATTTCTTCATACGAAATTGTATTTAAAGCTTAAAAAAACGGCAACCCTATTCTCGTGCACAAAAAAAAACTGACATACAAATAATAAACAAATCAAATTTTGTTTAAAAATTATTTAATTTTTTTATTTCGAAGTGTTTTTGTAAAAAAATAATGTTTTCGTCTGTGGAATTGGCATTTTCCAGTAGCTCTAGCGAGAGTGAAAATGAAGATACCCGCTTATGCAGAAGAAACATTAGAGATGCTTCTAATGTTCTGGAAATTCCGGAAGAAAGGTAAGTTTTTATCAGTAAAAAAAAACGTTTAGTAATTTAAGAGTTTAATAATACTTTATGTTTAGGTTCGTAGCAAACTTTCGCGTGACTAAGGAGATATTTAAAGTATTGCTTGATGAGATGACCCCAAAATTAAAAACCTGGTATAGAAATACCCACATTTTGCCAACAACTACACTTGCAACATTCCTTTCGTTTGTTGCTACCGGTGGCTACCAAGCATCAATTGGCAATGAGTGGGCGAGCTCCATGTGTAAGACGCAAGTTTCCAAAGCAATAGATGAATGCTTAGATATTTTTGAAGAAGTCCTTTGTTGCAAATGGATAATTTTATCTAAAAGTATAGAGGAAGAAAATGAAGCTAAAGAAAGCTTTTATAATAAAGGTGGTATGCCCGGCATTGTTGCGTGCGTTGATGGTACCCATATACGAATTAAGTCTCCGGGGAAAAATTTAATGCATTTATACCACAATTATAAAGGCTTTTACAGTATTAACGCAATGGTAGTAAGTATTCCTTTTATTTTTACTTTAATAAATCAGTTCTTTTATCAGGATTTCAAAATCTTCTTTTTAGATATGTGATCATAATATGGTTATCACATTCGTAGACGCCAGACATCCCGGACGCAATCACGACGCATTCGTGTGGGAACATAGTGCAGCCCATAATTATTTTAAGAATAATTATTTAAGTGGAAAAAGAAATACCTGGCTTCTCGGTAGGTAAAGAAAAAAGTTTATAGATATCAGTTTTTATTATTCACCCTGATTATGTAAGATGTATAACGACAGCGACATCTTTGGACAAATTAAAGAAAATTTGGGAATGTCATCATTCTGGTACTATAGTGTCGTTGTCTTATTACGATAATGAGTAACTTAATCAGGGTGAAAATACTATCATCATTATTACATACATATATACTATAATATACATATGTATAGTAAATTTTTTCAATGCAGTATATTCAGGTATGTGATGAAAAACGATCGTTTTCAAAATGATAGTTTTTAGCAGGTGTGATTAACTTCGACCGATTTTAAAATCCATTTCTGAAGTAAAGTCTTAATTATTTGTTGAAAATACAGTTCAATTAATATACATATTTAATAAAGAGTTTAACAGAATATATAAATGAAAACGGAGGAAAATGTATTAGAAATCAATTTTAAAAGATACCGAAAACGATATCATCGTTTTCAAATCGTTTTGTTTTCAAAATCGTTTTCCATCACATACCTGATTGTTTTTTTTTTTTTGAGTGAAATCATCTCAGAAGTTTCCACCAGGTATAAAAAAATCTTTTCCACAAGATCAGCTCGATGTTCTGGTTATACGCGACGCTCAATGACTTTCAGTTTTTCAATATAAATTACATGTGAAAAATTATTTTTTTCGTACTTTGCAAATAAAACTACTAAAATATTTCTGTTCACAATTTTATAATATTGTATTATATTGTATTATTTTTTCATAGTAAAAAGTTATTAGACTTTGAACATTAGCAAAAATGAGGAAGTAGTTTGTTTACACAAAAAATACATAGTATTCAAAGTCGAATAAGTTCACGGACAAATCGTATAAGAGGTTTTTGTGGAAAATTTAATTTACGATTTAGTATTTAGTAGATTTATTTACAAAAAAATAAAATAATTTCAAACATGTAATTTATAAGAAAAACCCGAAAGTTGTTGGGCTTCTCGCATAATCAAAATATGGAGCTGATCTTTTATGAGTACTTTGTTTATATCTGGGGCCCGTTTCTAAAAACTAGAAGTTACAAATGTGCAAATAAAATACGTTAAAAATGCAACAATTTTACAATTTTTGTTTTTATTTCCTCCCAGAAACTTCGGAAATTAGAGCAAAAATAAACTTTTCTTTTGTGAAAAATGCTAATGCACATACATACATTAATATTAAAAATAATTGTTCTTTGCAGGTGATGGTGGTTACAAACTGCAGCCGTATTTAATGAAGCCCTATAGAAATCCAACAGCACCTCATGAAAAAAAATTCAATGATAAACACTGCCAGGTGCGGAATGTAGTTGAGCGCTGTTTTGGTGTTCTAAAAAATCGTTTTAGGTGCTTGATTGGTTCCAGAGGGCTTCATTATTCTCCTCAAAAAGTAACCAAAATCGTTAATGTCTGTTGTGCCCTACACAATATGTGCATATATTACAAAAATAATTGGACACTACTTGACAGCACATCAACAAGCGAGGCTGATGAACAAGACGAAGAAGCAGAGGAAGATTCCTCTGAGAATTTTATGGTCGCCAACTCGATAAGGGATCGAATCGCTCATAGCTTATAAGGACATTATCAACCCGTGTCTCCCAGTTATTCCCAAAGTCATGCACTTTTTTATGGGCCCCCAAAGCTTTGTTGCCTCGGTGTCATTTTTGCAAAAAAGTGATCATTTTCTCAGGCTCATATCTTGCAAACCGTTCGGAATTTTGATTTACACTTTCAGACAATGTTGTAGCTCTTGCCATAAAGAACAAAAATTGTGAAGATATAAAATCAAAAAAACCTTAACATTCAGAATCAAAATCGCTAAAAACTTTAAAATATTCGATTTTTTTAACTTTTTTCCCCCTGTTCAGGTCCATAGGTAGCAAACCGTTCAAAATTCAAGGAAACAATCAACAATAGAAATGTACCTAAGGTCTCAGTTAACAACTTTTTAGAATATTGAACTTCCTGGGAATAATCCTTAACACCGTTTAGGTAGCGCTTAGGTAGAACCTTAGCAAGGGAAAAAGTTAAAAAAATCGAATATTTTAAAGTTTTTTGTCTCAAAGTGTAAATCAAAATTTCGAACGGTTTGCAAGATATGAGCCTGAGAAAATTATCACTTTTTTGCAAAAATGACACCGAGGCTACAAAGCTTTTGGGGCCCATAAAAAAGTGCATGACTTTGGGAATAACTGGGAGACACGGGTCTTTTGTCACGTAGTGGTGTCCGTATATTGTTATTTTTTTCGTATTGCACTGAGTTATCATTTTTAAAATTATTATTACTTATTAATATTATTATCAGTATTATTATGACCTGTGTCATTACTATTATTTCGTCAAATTTAAATAAATGAATGAATTGCTGTCATGTAATATTATTTATTTTCAATTTTAATTCAAGTTAGATATTTAAAATAAAATAAAAGAAGTAAAAAGCTATTAAAAAGACATCCTTATTTTACCAAAAACAAAATACAGAAAGTACAGTAGAATCCCGATAATTCTTAATCGCAAGGGACCGGCCATTTCTTACGAACGATAAAAAAAACATAAGAGACAATTGTTAAAATAAAATATGTAAAAGTTATTCATGTAACAAACTGATCTTAAGAAAATAAACACACAAACAAGCAAAAACCCACGCAAAAAAAATAGCGGTAAACAAAAAATCCTTCTTTCCGTGTTTCTGTTGTTTTTATTACGAATTATAAGTGGTAGTTACCAAACAATTACGATTTACATATAAGAGGTAAAGAAGATTTTATTTGAAAAAAAAAAAATTAAGAATTAGCGAGGGAACCAAAATGTATGGAAATTTTACGAATTAACGAGATTTTTTTAAGGGACCGACAGTTATTACGAATTATCGGGAATAACGATTTATCGGTGTACGAATTATCGGGATTTGACTATATATATATGTGTGTGTGTGTAAAATAACGAAAATAACAATTTCTACTTATCACACATGTGCCACAGAATATCAAATAATGATTTTGTCATGGAGTTCATTGCGTTGCTTATTTCTTGTAGAGATTTGGCTTGGTTTTTTATGGCTGCGGTACATTCTTTCACTGCTGCTGCGACTTCTTTGGAATTTTCAGCTTGCAGCTTAATAGCATCAAGAGTCTGAGAATGAATCTCATATTGTTGACGCAAAAGTTTCAGCCGTTCTTGCCCTTCCGAATCAGCCGCATTATCGCAATGCTTTCTCTTCCGCTGTGTTAATATTGTGGGTTTCGGGGTAGAAGTAGCCATACGGTACGGTTTTGCGTTTTGTGTTGTTGTTGGCAGACTGTCAGATTTTTCGCTGCAGGTAATCCATTGCTGTGGAAAGGTCTCATCTTCCTCAGTTGATTTTCTAGCCATAGAAAATGATGTTGACGTTGGAGTGATAACTGCTACTTTTTGGCTTCTTCCGGGAGGAGTTAAATTTAACACTCTTTGTATTGCAGTAGTTGGCACAGCAGTTCTTTTTGGCAAAACGCCGCAAAATTTCCCACCTGGGGCCGCTGCAGCTGAAATGTGGCATATTCTGTCAATTTCTGACTCCAGCTCAGTCAAATTGCTAACGCGGCAAGGTCCACCGCCAGTTTCTCTCAGACTGTTGTTGTTATCTGCAATTTTCTTTTTTAATCGGCCCTTAAGGTCAATCCACACCTGTAATGAATTCAATTCGAAGTTAATATCATGCACGAACATACATACTATATATGTAGTAAGTATGTTTAAAAATAAATAAAATATTTAAAAATACATACTTTTTTCCACTCGCTGCCAGTTCTTAATGGAGGGCCGTATGCATTGACCTTTTTTGCCACCGTGTCCCATGTGTTCTCCATATCAGACTTGCTGCTACCAAAGCGGGGGGCTCCTGTGGCCAAATGTGGAAACTCATCCATAGAGGTAACCAATTGGCTGAACTGCAGGCCTGTTGTCATTTTGACGCTAAAAAATTATTTAATCAAAACAAAAACATTTTTGATATAACATTTTATTTACCTTTTTTTTGTAGAAGATTACATTTTATTTTTTTTGTTTAACTTTTTTTAATTTTGACCAAACACGAGTATGGTTTTTTACTCGCCGAACTTTGACACATATGTCGCGGCAAACCGTTTTATACAAACCAAAATAATTTGACAGTTGCTACGTTTTTTAGTAAAAATCGTCAACAGTCGAGATCTAAAACCCAAAAAAAGAAACACGCTAATAAGTAAGCGCTTTTTTTAAGCGAGTCGCGTTCTACAAACAGGCAGTTAATTTGTGAAATTGAAAAATATATTAATAATATACATTTTTCATACATACATATTTTTGAATTTCATTTTATTTTTAATGTTTAAATACATAATAATATATTGTCTTAAAATTTCTCGCAAAAATGGTCAAAATGACCATAAACACACAGCAAAAAGCAAAAATGTCATTTTAAAATAGGTTTAAACAAGGGTCGAATGTTAGATGTATAATAACTTTACACAGTTAACCATGCATTGTCATCCAAACTGAACATATCGCACCTGTTCATCAAAAGTAACACAACTCAAAAAATTATATTTTCCACTTTTTTGAAGGAAACAGTGTATGATTACCATATCTAACGACTGTAAAATTTTTGGTATTCTATTTGTAATATTTCATGAGAGAAATGCCTTTATGTCTTTGTTTGCGTACTCATATTGTTTGTTTTGATTCAATTAAAGAGTTATAATTTTAGTTGCGTTGAAGTGTTCAAGGGTTATGGTGCTCAAATGAATCAGCGAAACTGTATTAATTCGAGTTGTGATTGTTTTCATGTTAAAAATCTGTTTATCAATAGCTGTTGATTTTGGGTTGTGATAAGCATAACTTGAAATAATATTGACATGTAGATCAAAAAATTTCATGAAAACTGTATTAAATCAAAAATCCGTAATAATTTCGGAAAAAGGAAGAAGAGAAATAAATTTTGTGATTTTATTGAAATATTAGTGAGTTTCCTTTATAACATTATATTTGTTTATAACAATAATTCCATCATATTGGCGGAATTAGTTTTTTGCCTCTACTGAAAACTTGTAAATTTTGAGTTGTGTTACTTTTGATGAACAGGTGCGATATGTTACAAAATGTCAGCTAAATCGGTTCGAGTAATCTGCTTTAAATTTGAGTTGCAAGATTTTACCCACAAACATACATTGCAAGTTAAATAAAAGCAATTTAAATGCATAAGTAGATTCTTATAAACTAATATTTTTTTTTATTTTACCAGCCTTTTGCCTGTAATTTCTACAAAAAGAAATCTAGCAGTGCATAGTAATTAATAGTGTAAAAGCTGTCATTTTTTAATGAAAACTGAAGGATAAAACATATATGCTAAATGATTGTTGAAATAGGTAAAGATAAGTGCCGGTTCACACACGTCAAGTTTGACTCGTCAAGTCTTGAGTTTTTTGGAGAGAGGGGAAATGATATGGCATTCTCTTTTCCCTTCTCTCATAAAAGCTCAAGACTTGACGAGTAAAACTTGACGTGTGTGAACCGGCACTAACTGTTAGGTACGAACACGACCAGCTTTCTTTTTTAAAAATTAGGGGCATCATCAATAAACGAATGCTTTAGTTATATCTACATTAAAAATGGGCTTTCCCTAATAATTTCGTGCTCTAAAACTTGACTAAGCTTTAATTAATAAAGTTGTCGAATATTGAATTTGGTTATTTATTTTAAGGTCTAATTTAAAAAATAAATGAAATAAATATGTATACAATTTTTTGCTCAAATAAAAAATTTGCATTTGGCGGGTTTTATATTAAGAACAACTGGCAACGCTCATGTAAAATTGTGAATAGCAGTCAGGGTTGTCGGATTAATTTTGATCTTTTTTGACAAATTTATTGTTCAAAATCGCCAAAGCCTTTTTTTGCGTTTTTGACAATATAAAATATATCTTTAACAGTTTTAAAAATATTTTTTATAAATCCTAAAAAATAAATATCTTCCTATTTGCTAAAATTTGCCAAAAATGGGAAAAAGTCGAGTTGATACATAAATTGTTTAATTAAAATGTTTGGTGAACACAAAAAAGGTACAATAGTTTACAATAGTCTAACTAAAGCAGCAAAACGATTTCTTGTGGTTAGTATTAAATAAATATTGGATATATATCTAAAATGCTATACATTTCACCGGTAAGGCATTCTTACTGTTTTTTTGGAAAACAATGTGTACGATTCAGTTATCATGTGAAGGTATTAACGTGCTATTTACATTCATGTAATTTATAGCTCGTAATAATGTGCCAAGAAGTTTATACTGCACTCAATTTTGAAAGCGAGTTTTAGTGGAGTTAATTATTAAAAATAACTCTTTCAACACAGACATTAACAATTGGAATAACATGCACATAAAGAGTTCTTTAAAATGGTACGTACCGGACGTATCCTTATAGCTATATATTTTTTCAAAAACTAATTTATATTACATGGAATACCACATTGAAATAGTATTTCCAAATAACAAACGGTAAATTTGTATACGAGTCTCAAAACAAATTCATGGCTTATACTATGCTCACACTTGGGTTCTTTAACTCTGCTTAACGTTTTTTTTTTTTTTTTTCTTAAATAATTCATAAATTTTTACAATTTTATCATTAATATGTTAAAATAATCTTCTGATAACTTTATAAAGTATTTTTTATCCATTTTTAATACTTAAAAGAAATATTAATTTGTTTGTTGGGTTTTTTTCTTAATAATCTGTCATCTTTATCATCTCTTATGTAATAACATTTAGCTTAAACGCGTTTTAAAACCCATTAGTCCCAATTTACACTAGGGACATTTCTTGCTGTACAGACGAAGTTTGATGGCGAGGGGTCGAAAAGGTAGAGTGTTTAGTACATGACTATCTGTACTGGACATTTTTTTCATTTCTCTTTCTTACTTTTTGTAGTTTACATACAAGTATTAATTTCCGTCTGACTTCTAATGTTTCATATGTAAACGCTTCAGGTAAAATTAAAAGAAAATTCAAAAAATATCCGGCAAGAAATGTCCCTAGTGTAAATTGGGACTAACTGCCTATTTCACGATGTCACTCGAACGTAAACGTTCGATTGACATCGTGAAATAGGCAGTTAGTATTATCAAATTTACAACAAAATCGCCATATATTTTAAAATCAGTCAAAAATAAATCGCATGTCGCCAAATTGAAAATTAAGTCGCCAAGAAACTTGACAACCCTGATCGTATTATGAAAATGTGTAAAAGAATGTGGCAATGAGTAAATGAAATAAGAATATTATACTGGCATCACATATACATCACAATAGTATTGTTGTTTCTCTTCAACCAGTTGTTTGGTAAACAAGTGACCGACTGACTAAAAAGACCTAAGTGATCCATGCAAGTGACCGATTGAACGGAATTGAACGATGAAACTGAACGGCCCACAGTGGCTGAAAATCGTTTTTCATCGGCCAAAAATCTGTAACTTTTGAACCGATAGAGATAATTTTGCAATTTTTTTTTTGCAGGAGAGAAAACTTCTTGAACTTTTTTACAGTTTTAATTTTGTTAAAATCCGTTCAGTAGTTGTTGAGAAATTTAAGGTCAAAGTTGAACTTTTGATGTTTTTTAGCATTTAGTATGAAAATGCTAATGATTGAGATTGAGAACTATGGTATTTTTTTATTAAAAAAGTGGGATTTTTTTCAGCCCACTGTTTTAAGTACTTTTTAATCTACATAACTGCCGAATTTCGTTAGCATATCTTTGTTCATGTCAGATTTATAGAATGTCAAACCTTAAAAATATTATTTTTTACTCATATTAAAAGCCCTTTTATTCATTTACACTATATTTTAATAATTTTAATGTTTAACATTCTATAAATCTAACATGAATAAAGGTATCATAATGAATTTTGGCAGTTATGTAGATTAAAAAGTTCTTAAAACAGTGGACTGAAAAACATCCCCATTTTTGATAAACAAATACCCAAATTCCCAATCCCGGAAAACGGCTTTAAATTTTTTTTTGTTCAATAAAGGCAATATAATTTACCATTCGATATTGCTCAGAATTTTCTAGAAAATAATGGACATATAAGAAAACATTACTGTTCTAAATGTATAAAAATCGGTGTGCTGAATTATTAGAATTTTTTACTCTAATAATTTTTTTTTTTTTTGTTTGAAAACTTTGATTTGGAATAGGGCATATGGGAGTAAAAATGTCAAACTGACTATAAATTGCTTCTACAAGCATACACTTAATGTTTTCTTTTGAAAAATATAAACAATTTTATATATTTCTGGAGAAATTCGTATTCATATTACCTTTATATGCATATACATTCGCCTCGTATATGCCACTATACCTTTAAAAAAAATGAATAGGCATGTTATAATACCTATGATAATTTTGTGAATAGGTTTCTACATTATCAACTCTACAACAGGTTCAACTGGAACCAGTTCCACTAGAAAACTTTTTAGATTAAAAAAATAAATAAGTGTAAATTTTAAATTTTTTTTTTCTTTTTTTATTTAAATAACAATAAGGACAAAAGAATCTTAAGAATCCGTTTTGTTCTCTTGGGACTAGCGATAAAAACTTTTTCAATAATATCGACTTTTGTGAGTTCTTTTTGTGATCGCAGTTGATATAGCAAAGCTTCTTGAATACTTGTATCTCCGATTTCTTCGTTGATATCCTTAAGCTTCCGCCTTTTAGATCTATCGCTACAGTTCTCAAGTGATTTATTTGGCCTCCCAAGGTTCTTTTCATTTGTACCTTCTGAAGATATCTGGACACTGAGTTCGCCATCTAACCAGTTTGCAAAACTGTTGTAAAATCTAGGTTTACTCCATCCAACTTTTTTGAACCGCTTTTTTAAGTTTTTGCCGAAATCGATTATTTTATTTTGCAGTTCCGATCGTATTTCAGTGCTGCAGGAATATAAATTGAGTTTTCCTTCAATGTAACTTAAAACATCTTCCTCCTTTTTATTTTTAAAATACTCTTCGGATAATTCTTTATAGCTGAAGCTCTCCATTTTTATAGACATTTAAAAATTAGATTGTAATTGCTTAGATATATTTTAACAACTGAGAGTTTATTCGAATACCACTGGCTTTTATACATAGCTTGCGTTATACTGTGTTCCTAGGTAGCATAATAAGGTAGAATAAAAAACTAAATTGGGCTAAAGTAGGATACGCTTAAAATCCCACAGGTATTGGTAATTATATAATATAAAATACCTAGCACAACTTGGCTTGGTACATTTATATTCCAGTCATATGAATAGGTAAAATAAAAAGAGCAAAATAAATGTTGCGAATAATTTTACACAAACTAAAAAAGTGTTCTATAGGCTGGTCCTAACAGGTACAAAAGTGCATTTGGGTTTAAAGTAGATACTTTCACCTTCCTACAGCTAGTAAAATCTCTCTTACCCCTTTTGACCCTCATAAATTCTATACTTCTGAATTTAAATTTGACTACAATATAGAACCTGAAAAAATATTTAATAACACAGCAGGTATAATCGGTACAGTAATACAACATAACATTGTTTAAAGACTGCTTTACTACCAATATAAAAAATGTTGAACCCACTATTGATAAGAGTTTGACATAAAACATAATCCATCCGATTAAAAAACTAGAAAACCCGTTATAAAATCAAGCCAAAAAATCCGTTTTATCCGAATATCTCCAAAGGCAAAGGAGATAACCTAAAAATTTAAGCATATTTTTTGTAGCACACCTTAAATTTAATTTTTTTTGAAATCCTTAAAATATTTTTGGTGAATTTTTTAAAAGTTTGAATTTCCGAGGTTACCAATTTTAGAGGTCCGCAAGTCACACTCCCGACCCTCCATTCTTTCAATTCAACTCAAAAGCTATCCGGCTATGACAGTTCAAAATTTCATTCAAATATGTTCAGCCGTTCATAAGAAGCAAAATAATTTTTCAAAACAAAACGTTCGTAAACCCTTGTGTTATATTTCAGTCATATGAGCAGCTTAAATAAAAATAGCAAAAAAAAATGTTGCGAGTAATTTCATTAAAATAAAAAAAGTGTTCAACAGACAGTTCCAAACAGTTGAACAAGTATATATGGGGTTAAAGAGGACACTTTCAGCTTTCTGATGGCACTAAAATCTCTTTAACCCATTTTGACCCTAACAAGTTCTACTCCTCTAAAATTCGGATTTAACTAAAATATAGAACCCGGGGAAACATTTAATAACACATCAGGTATAAATGATACAGTGATGTAATGAACCACTTTTTAAAGACTACTATCCCACTAATATAACAAAAACAATTTCGACCCATTATTGATAACGGTTTGCGAGAAATCATAATTTAGTTCTGATCAAATTTACAAAAATTAATTTTTTTCTAAAACAACATAAAATATTTGTTTCCAGCAGCATGCCACAGCCACAATTATCAATATTTTAATCTAGTTTTTTGGATACCTTAGTTCAAATATGTTTGCTATCGAATGGCATACAAATTTTTGAAATCGGCGATGACAAAAAATTGGACTTTTGGCCGATGAAATTCAATTTTCAGCCACAGTGCGGCCGTTCATCGTTCATCTGACTGACCCGTTCAATTGAACTAGTTCGTTCATGACCGACACAACTCTAATTCATACCTCAAATCGCTTCAAACCTGCTGATGGGATGACTGATTTTTGTATGGGGTGTTTGGAGGACTATTTTCTGCTGAAAATAAGCGCTTCTTTTAACATGCATACAAAGCACTCCTAAAGTGCTTTTTTAAGGGCTAACCAAATTGGCATATTCACTAATATTTTGCTTTTACTTTTCAATAATTTTCGTAAACCATAATATATTTTTTTCGCTTTAAAACCTTCTTCGTTGTCAGCACTAAAATAGCAGCTTTTTTGTATATTTTAATCTGTATTTTTTACTGCTGTATAAGAGGTCTTTTATTGAAGCGCTTGATTATGCGCTTTTTCTCTGTAGTGCTTCAAAAAACCCAAATTTGTTTACTGGGATGTATGAGTATTATTAAAATTTTCAAATACTACTTATACGTACAGCTGTTATAATTAATGTATAAAATTGTAACGTTACTGACTGACTCACTGACTCACTGACTGATTCATCATCGCACAGCCTAAACGCCTGAAGCTAAATACTTGAAATTTGGACCAGAGATTGGTCACACTCCAAATCGATCCACTAAGACGGGATTTTTGAAAATTCAAATGTTTAAGGGGTAAAAAAGGGTAAAAACGGAAAAATACGGTAACCTTAAATCTCGAAAACTAAAAGAGATACAAAAAAAATTTAATACTTATCGTTGTCCTTTAGAAAAATAAGCGGACAGGTGTCTGGTACTTTTTTGAAATTCGGCCCTATTTGGGAGTAAACGGGTAAAATCTTAATTTTAGTACTTTTTTGACACCCCATTTATCTTTTGAACCAATAAACATTGAAACAAAGTTAATACCATATTCGAAACTTATCAAAAAAATGTATTTGGTACTTTTTCGAAATTCGAACATTTAAGGTGTACAAATCGTAATTATTTTTGGTACTTTTTTAAAAAAACATTTTTCTCCATTCATTGAAATATTCGTACTATATTATGGGCTGCCACTATAATACTGAAATTTTTTATACTTTAATGGGGGGCAAGATAGTACCAAAAAGGGGAAATACAGGAAATTTGATATTTTACTTAACTTTTTGGTATATTTTAAATTATCGTTTATGTTGGACCTAAAAACATAAGATTCAACATGCAATGTCCTGAGTGGATAAGAAACAATGCAATGTCCTGAGTGGATAAGAATCTATGACGAAACATTTTGGTACTTTTTTGTTCCTTAACTGGTACTTTTTGAATTTCCTTTAGTATTGGACCTAGAAACATAAAATTCAATATGCAATGTCCTGGGTGGATGAGAATCTATAAGAATGAACTTTTTGGTACTTTTTTATTCTTTGATTGGTACTTTTTGAATTTCCGTTGGTATTGGACCTAGAAAGATAAAATTAAACATGCAAGGTCCTGAGTGGATAAGAGTCCATAAGAGGGAAGTTTTTGGTACTTTTTTGTTCATTTACTGGTACTTTTTGAATTTCCGTCAGTATTGGACCTAGAAACATAAAACTAAACATGAACGATCCTGTGTAAATGAGAATCTTTTAGTGGGATCTTATTGGTACTTTTTTATTCGTTAGCTGGTACTTTTTCAATTTCCGTTAGTATTGGACCTAGAAACATAAAATTAAACATGGAAGGTCCTGAGTGAATGACAATCTGTACGAGAGATTTTTTTTTTGGTACTTTTTCGTTTTTTAACTGGTACTTTTTTTAAATTTTCGCTAATGGTGGTCTAATGAACATAAAATTAAACCTGCATAGTCCTGAGTGAATGAGAATCTCTAAAAGCGCTTATTGGTACTTCTTAGTTATTAAACTAGTACTTTTTGAATAACCGTTATTATTGGACTTAGAAACATAAAATTGAAGATACAATGCCCTAAGTAGATAAGATTCAATAAGAGGAAAGTTGTTGGTACTTTTTTGTTCTTTAACTGGTACTTCTTGAATTTCCGTTAGTATGGGACCTAGAAACATAAAATTCAATATGCAATGTCCTGGGTGGATGAGAATCTATAAGAATGAACTTTTTGCTACTTTTTTATTCTTTGATTGGTACTTTTTGAATTTCCGTTGGTATTGGACCTAGCAAGATAAAATTAAACATGCACGATCCTGTTTAAATGAGAATCGTTTAGTGGGATCTTATTGGTACTTTTTTATTTGTTACCTGGTACTTTTTGAATTTCCATTAGTATTGGACCTAGAAACATGAAATTAAACATGCAAGGTCTTGAGTGAATGACAATCTGTAAGTGGATCTTTTTGGTACTTTTTCGATTTAAACTGGCACTTTTTTTAAATTTTCGCTAATATTGGTCTTACGAACATAAAATTTAACCTGCAAGCTCCTGAATGAATGAGAATCCCTAAAAGAGTTTATTGGTACTTTTTGGTTTTTAAGCTGGTACTTTTTCAATACCCGTTATTAATTAACTTAGAAACATAAAATTCAAGATGCAATGCCCTGAGAGGATAAGAATCAATAAGAGGGAAGTTTGTGGTACTTTTTGTTCTTATACTGGTACTCTTTGAATTTCCTCAAATAGTGAACCTAGAATCATAAAATTTAACATGCAATGTCTTGAGTGGATGAGATTCTATAAGAGGGAATTTGTTGGTACTTTTTTATTCACTTACTGGTACTTTTTGAATTACCGTTAGTATTGGACCTAGAAAGGTAAAATTAAACAGTCAAGGTCCTGAGTGAATGAGAATCTGTAAAGGGTGTTTGATATTATTTTGTTTTTTAAATGGTACCTTTTCAATTTCCGCATTTATTGGATCTAGAAACATAAAATAGATCTGCAAGGTCCTGAGTAAAAGAGAATCTGTAAGAGGGATTTTTGGAACTTTTTCGTTCTCTAACTAATACTTTTTTTATAAACCGGTACTTTTTTAACTTAATATTTATTTTAAGTTAAAGTAATTGTCTGGTACTTTTACGAAATTCGTCCATTTTAATAAAAACTAAATAAAAATTATCAACTTATCTAATAACTACAAATGCATATTTGGTACTTTTTCGAAATTCGAACGTTTAAGGGATGAAAATTGTACCTATGTTTGTTATTTTTTCAAATCTTTCATCGCAGAGCCTAACGTCTGAAACTAAAAGGTTGACATTTGGACCATGGGCTGGCCTCTCGCCAAAGGATCCTGCTAAGCTCATACCTCCTTAACTAAAAGAGATGAAAAGCATTAACACTTATTGTTGTTCATTAGAAAAATTCCCTAACCTCATATCTCCTTAACTAAAAGAGATACAAAAATTGAATACTTATTATTGCTCATTAAAAAAATAAACGGACAGGTTTCTGGTACTTTTGTGAGGTACGGACTTTTTGGGGAGTAGAAGGGTAAATAAAAATTTTATCACATTCGTAGCTTATCTAAAAAATACAAAACAGATTTGGACCTGTTTTGAAATTCAAACGTTTAAGGTGTGAAAATCATTCCTAATTTTGTTACTTTTTTCACAACATTCTTCTCCATCTATCTATATAATATAAAACTGTAAAGTAACTGAATGACACATCCTAAGATCCTGAAGCTAAAAAGCTGCCATTTGGACCGGAGGCTGGCCTCTCGCCAACTCGATCTCGCTTACCTAAAAAATCCAAAACTAATAGATATACAAAAAATTTAACACCTAATGTTGTTCATTAAAAAAATAAGAGGACAGGTGTCTGGTACTTTTTCGAAATTTGGTCCTTTTGGGGAGTAAACGCGTAAAACCTGTACATATTTTGTCACGTCACCACTGTATGTACTTTAGAGACACAACTTTTCTGGACATCATTGCCCCAAGGGACTATATCTTATGGGCAATATGGGATAATAGAACACATTTTTCGGTTCATTATAAACCAAACATTTTTTTTTGCTCAATTGGCGAAGTCCCACACGCCCACCAGAGATTTTTCATCCTATGACAAAAACGTTCTAAACTATAGGCTCCAACTACAACATTGAAATTTGTAATCCATAAATGGGGAGAAAAAAGTATCAAAAAGGATAATACGGAAAATTAACTTTCTTTCATTTGCTTTTGTGTTCTACGATTCGTACTTTTTGAATTTCATATATTGAACTTAAAGGCACAAAATTATAGGTGCAAAGTCCTGTGTCAATATCAACCTATGATATAAAAAATCTTGGAACTATTTTGCTTTAACCTATTAACATATACTTTGGAATATAAATATGTTCATGAAAGAAAAGGCCTGATTACAAAGTAGCGGGTTAAATGCTAGAATTTAAACAAATTTAAACCTAGAAAAATAAGCTTTGACATACAAATATGTCCACGAAGGAAAAGAAAACGCTAACGAAGTAGCGGGTTAAATGCTAGTAGTTAATAAAGGCTAGTTTACACGGTAAAACAATGTATTACAACTTTGTAGAATCAAAATAATATGAAATTTTCTCCGTGCTTAAAAGAAAAAAATAAAAGTCTGTTGTATATACTTACAACAGACTTTTTAATGTTAGTTTTTTTTTATTAATTTTTTTTTTAGTTTAATTTCCTAAGCTAATCCCGCGAAGCTTTTCGCTAGTCTGCAGGGAAGAAACCATAGGCTCTGGCGGGCATCGAACCCGCTATCCCGGCGCTAATAGACTAGCTCACTACCAGCTAGCCTACCGAGGCACTCTATAAACTGTACTGTACACTGTAAAATTCAAAATAATAACAAACAAGCAGATGGTTGCAGTTGCACAATATTTACAAAAACAACCTGAAAATTTCCTGAGTTGATTTAAGTTGTTTTTGTAAAAGTATAAAAATTTTACCACCTTCAATATATGCTGTTAAAATACACCTCTGGTGTGATGAGAATACATAAGTTTCTAAAATGGTTTAGAAAAAAACATTTACCAACCGCTTGTCAGATTTTGTATTCCCTCTTAAGCTAAGATCCCATTATCGGCTCAAATAGCACAATCTGTGATGATTTTTATTGTGCTTTATCGGCGCACATTTAATAACATTGCACAATTTATTCCTGGGTGGTCCCATTATCGTCGCACGTTGTGACAATTTTTTTCAGGCAAAACTGAATTTTGACAATAATCGGTACAATGCGGTCACACTACCGTGATATTTGGGCCAACTAAATCAAATGTTTTGGTTTATTTGCTTGTTGGCAGACATAATTTTACTAAAGAAATTCGCAAAATTCTCCGTCTGAATATGCTATTATGCTTCCTAACCATTTTAAATAATACATATATTAGTATAAAATAAAAAATGTATTCCATTTTTTTCAATTTCATTCACTTGTTCTTTTTTTTTAAATTGTTGTTTTGTAAACAAATGTTTACTAGACAGGGATGGCAACATCGATACAACTGCAATGTTTTGGTTAAAGCGAATTGTTTTCTTTCATTTAACAGTACAAATGTACTATTTAACGTTTTAATACATAAATAATAGATAAAACAAATGTAATTTTGGTACAATTAAGCTCAAAAAAGTAAAATTTTGGTAGACAGTTGGTGCAATTTAAAAATTTCGTTTTGTCATCCCTTGTATCGGCGCACAGTGGCTGAAAATCGTTTTTCATCGGCCAAAAATCTGTAACTTTTGCAGCAGAGAAGACTTCTTGAACTTTTTTACAGTTTTAATTTTGTTAAAATCCGTTCAGTAGTTGTTGAGAAATTTAAGCTCAAAGTTGAACTTTTGATGTTTTTTAGCATTTAGTATGAAAATGCTAATGATTGAGATTGAGAACTATGGTATTTTTTTATTAAAAAAGTGGGATTTTTTCAGCCCACTGTTTTAAGAACTTTTTAATCTACATAACTGCTAAATTTCGTTAGCATATCTTTGTTCATCTCAGATTTATAGAATGTCAAACCTTAATAATATTATTTTTTACTCATATTGAAAGCACTTTTATTCAGTTACACTATATTTTAATAATTTTAATGTTTGACATTCTATAAATCTAACATGAATAAAGGTATCATAATGAAATTTGGCAGTTATGTAGATTAAAAAGTTCTTAAAACAGTGGACTGCAAAACATCCCCATTTTTGATAAACAAATACCCAAATTCCCAATCCCGGAAAACGGCTTAAAATTTTTTTTTGTTCAATAAAGGCAATATAATTTACCATTCGATATTGCTCAGAATTTTCTAGAAAATAATGGACATATAAGAAAACATTACTGTTCTAAATGTATAAAAATCGGTGTGCTGAATTATTAGAATTTTTTACTCTAATAATTTTTTTTTTTTTTGTTTGAAAACTTTGATTTGGAATAGGGCATATGGGAGTAAAAATGTCAAACTGACTATAAATTGCTTCTACAAGCATACGCTTAATGTTTTCTTTTGAAAAATATAAACATTTTTATATATTTCTGGAGAAATTCGTATTCATATTACCTTTATATGCATATACATTCGCCTCGCCACTATACCTTTAAACAAAGTGTATAGGCATGTTATAATACCTATGATAATTTTGTGAATAGGTTTCTACATTATCAACTCTACAACAGGTTCAACTGGAACCAGTTCCACTAGAAAACTTTTTAGATTAAAAAAATAAATAAGTGTAAATTTAAAAATTTTTTTTTTCTTTTTTTATTTAAATAACAATAAGGACAAAAACATATTTTTTGCTTAAATAACAATAAAATTTAGTATATCTACTATTGATTCGGTTGGAAAATTGCCTCCAAATATTCCATATTTGGTTTTGTATTATCTTTGTCCTGTAGCAGCCCTTTTGCTTCTTCATCTAAGTCCCGATGTTCTACTTTCCATTGACTTCGAATGCTAGAGATGAGCGGATCTGACGTTGCCAACAATATATTAAACAGATCTTCGTTCGTAAAATCTCGTGACATTTTTCTGGTATTGTGCTCCCTATAAAATCTGTAATCTTTATTCCTTTTTTCCTGGGCTTCTTCTGACAGATCTCCTTATGGTACTAAATGATGCCTAATGACATCCTCTGCATGATAAAGGATTTTATGAACCGTTGCAGACATATTTCTCCATGGATATTTGATAGTATATATTCGAGCTGTTTCTTTGGCATAATCCCCAAATTTTCTATAATCAATTTGTTCATTGCATGCAAGTACATCAATGATTGTTTTAAATCTTGATATAAGACTTATATATCAACACCTGTTATTTCAGATGCTTTTTTGGGATCAGAAAAGAACCTTCTTGCTGTATTCCCATCATTCGTGTTGCCTGATCCTTGTTTTGGTTGGTCTATAATCAAGCCACATTTGCGAAATTCATCCTGAACATGCTTCTTTTTTATACTTCTTAAATCCTTGTTGGTTTCATTGTTTCTTATTGATCCTGTAGGTCCAAAATCCAAATCATAACTGATTTTTAGTATGTGCTCCATAATTCGTATTCTTGTATGTAGCGGCGATAATCCAAATTCATATGCATTAGTATTATCTAATGATTTTTCCGGGACTTGGTTTAATTTGCTTGATGTCAAAGCCTGGCCCACTTTTCCGTCTATCATCGTTAGCACTAATTGATATTTAACTGCAATTATATGGCCATCTATTTCTAATTATAATGGCCGTAGTGTTGCAATTTGGGCTCTTATATAACTGGTTTCATTTTTAATGGTAACAGCAGTTTCCTTTTTAAATTCAAATTTTATTGGTCTGCAGTATTTTGTAGAAGATGGTGTGAGATTTTTCCAAATATCCTTTGTTTGCATCGTACTGGTCGAAGGCTCCGAGTGTTCCAAATTCTTTACCAATCGCAATGGAACAAATGATACCATGAACATATCTGTATCTGAAGTATTTTCACATATAGATTGCTTGTATTGTTTCTGTCCAGAAGAACCATCACAAAAGAGAGTTAACTTGCAGTTCCCATATTTTTTCAAATCATCTCCTTTAAGTGATTGTAGTAAACGCTGAGCTGTATGATTAAGTAGACCTTGAAGTTTTACCTCTGCCGAAATTGGTGTGATTTTAATAGTGTCCCTTGGTGGCAAACATTCCTTCTTAGCAGCAGTTATGTGATGATAACCAGGATACAGATTTGAACCTTTTTCAATTGCACGCACTCTGAGCTGAATATATTGCTGTTTTGTTAACTTCAAATCTAAAAATAATGCTAATGCCTCTTCATTTGAAAACTGTTTTTCATCGCTTGGCGTTGAAATACTCTTAAGAATCCGTTTTGTTCTCTTGGGACTAGCGATAAAAACTTTTTCAATAATATCGACTTTTGTGAGTTCCTTTTGTGATCGCAGTTGATATAGCAAAGCTTCTGGAATACTTGTATCTCCGATTTCTTCGTTGATATCCTTAAGCTTCCGCCTTTTAGATCTATCGCTACAGTTCTCAAGTGATTTCTTTGGCCTCCCAAGTTTCTTTTCATTTGTACCTCCTGAAGATATCTGGACACTGAGTTCGCCATCTAACCAGTTTGCAAAACTGTTGTAAAATCTAGGTTTACTCCATCCAACTTGTTTGAACCGCTTTTTTAAGTTTTTGACGAAATCGATTATTTTATTTTGCAGTTCCGATCGTATTTCAGTGCTGCAGGAATATAAATTGAGTTTTCCTTCAATGTAACTTAAAACATCTTCCTCCTTTTTATTTTTAAAATACTCTTCGGATAATTCTTTATAGCTGAAGCTCTCCATTTTTATAGATATTTAAAAATTAGATTGTTATTGCTTAGATATATTTTAACAACTGAGATTTTATTCGAATACCACTGGCTTTTATACATAGCTTGCGTTATACTGTGTTCCTAGGTAGCATAATAAGGTAGAATAAAAAACTAAATTGGGCTAAAGTAGGATACGCTTAAAATCCCACAGGTATTGGTAATTATATAATATAAAATACCCAGCACAACTTGGCTTGGTACATTTATATTCCAGTCATATGAATAGGTAAAATAAAAAGAGCAAAATAAATGTTGCGAATAATTTTACACAAACTAAAAAAGTGTTCTATAGGCTGGTCCTAACAGGTACAAAAGTGCATTTGGGTTTAAAGTAGATACTTTCACCTTCCTACAGCTAGTAAAATCTCTCTTACCCCTTTTGACCCTCATAAATTCTATACTTCTGAATTTAAATTTGACTACAATATAGAACCTGAAAAAATATTTAATAACACAGCAGGTATAATCGGTACAGTAATACAACATAACATTGTTTAAAGACTGCTTTACTACCAATATAAAAAATGTTGAACCCACTATTGATAAGAGTTTGACATAAAACATAATCCATCCGATTAAAAAACTAGAAAACCCGTTATAAAATCAAGCCAAAAAATCCGTTTTATCCGAATATCTCCAAAGGCAAAGGAGATAACCTAAAAATTTAAGCATATTTTTTGTAGCACACCTTAAATTTAATTTTTTTTGAAATCCATAAAATATTTTTGGTGAATTTTTTAAAAGTTTGAATTTCCGAGGTTACCAATTTTAGAGGTCCGCAAGTCACACTCCCGACCCTCCATTCTTTCAATTCAACTCAAAAGCTATCCGGCTATGACAGTTCAAAATTTCATTCAAATATGTTCAGCCGTTCATAAGAAGCAAAATAATTTTTCAAAACAAAACGTTCGTAAACCCTTGTGTTATATTTCAGTCATATGAGCAGCTTAAATAAAAATAGCAAAAAAAAATGTTGCGAGTAATTTCATTAAAATAAAAAAAGTGTTCAACAGACAGTTCCAAACAGTTGAACAAGTGTATATGGGGTTAAAGAGGACACTTTCAGCTTTCTGATGGCACTAAAATCTCTTTAACCCATTTTGACCCTAACAAGTTCTACTCCTCTAAAATTCGGATTTAACTAAAATATAGAACCCGGGGAAACATTTAATAACACATCAGGTATAAATGATACAGTGATGTAATGAACCACTTTTTAAAGACTACTATCCCACTAATATAACAAAAACAATTTCGACCCATTATTGATAACGGTTTGCGAGAAATCATAATTTAGTTCTGATCAAATTTACAAAAATTAATTTTTTTCTAAAACAACATAAAATATTTGTTTCCAGCAGCATGCCACAGCCACAATTATCAATATTTAAATCTAGTTTTTTGGATAGCTTAGTTCTAATATGTTTGCTATCGAATGGCATTAACATCTTTGAAATCGGCGATGACAAAAAATTGGACTTTTGGCCGATGAAATTCAATTTTCAGCCACAGTGTGCCGTGTAGTAGAGAAAAATACGCCTCGTCGATCAGCATATAGTTTTTCTTCTATTTAAGTCTTGAAGTGTGTAAATCTAACTGTATTTTGATTCTCTATCAAGCTGCAAATAGGGAAAATATAAAGTTTTTTATATCTCCTGTAAAATGTGCTGAAAGTGAGTTGGCAGGTTTGCATATTAAGCCGACGATATGACTGTTGTGGGCTAGCGTTTATAATTTAGATTTCTAATGTACAGTTAGGGCGAATCAATGAACGCAGAATTAAAATTTTTATTTGAATCACAACAACATTTCCGTGGCATTTTGACAAAACAACTAAAGTCGAGATAAAATAGAAAAAAAGTTAAAAAAAGCTCGGTGAAAAAATAATTTTTATCAAATAATAAAATAAACCGAAATTTTGAAAAATTTCGTTTATAAAACAAAATTTTAAAATCGTAAACAAAAATGTTTTTTAAGGAAAATTCGTATAATTAACAGCATTTTTTGCAACTTTTTAAATTTAACTTAAGATTTATTTTAAACAATTGAAAATATTACTAAGGACATGTTAATTTTTTTTGTTTGCTCGTTTAAGTTCAAGAATTGTTATGTTTGGTATGTTATTGTTTTTTTTACTAATAAACTCCAAAAAATAAACAATAACAATGCATTTTAATTTATTGCAATAACTTAATTTATAAAAATAAGTTCAACCGATTAGTTACCGATTAAACCAAAATCTCGGTTAATTAATCGAGCAATAAACCGAGTAAAGCAAAAGGTCGATTAAATGAATACCCTAGTATGTATTGGACATGATCACATGTACGAAATATGAATGCTAGTTTATAATACCTTTAATCATAACTAGGATCATAAAAGCTATATTGTGATTGCATTAACCTCTCACAGAAGTCCCATACATTAAGTTTTAAAAAATCAAAAAATTTCGGTTTAAATCCGCCAATACCTTTTTTTATATTGTCCAAATAATTATTTCTTTGTATACAAAACCTTTAAATACAAAATTTCATATCATAAAATTAATTCTTTACTTTAATATGCAAAATAAACGATGCATATATTTGTTTATTAAATTTAAATATCATTGTCAAGAACAAAATATATTTCTACACAAATGAAACAAAAACAAATATTTATTTTTAAAGGTCATCACTTTTAGTGATAAAACAAAAAATAATTAGGAAATGTTTAAGAAAGGTAAAAGCCACTTACCTTTACATAAGCCCTTATATTCGTTTATCTACGAGAATGTGTATAAATATAACAACGCACATTGTACTAGGGTGAACGTACATAGATACGTTTTGCTTCTGTACTGAATTGTTAGTTAGCATAAGAAGCACCATCTAGACTCTAAAGGATAAATAGCCTTGCGGTAGGCCTCTCTTGACGACAAATAGTGCTGCATTGTAAAGCCATATAATATAAACTGATAAACTCCTGGGTATAAGGTTTAGCATAACAATATAGAAAAAACCAAAAAGATCTAAATACAAGCATATTTCCCTAAATAATGAAGGTTGGATTCTTTTTATTGGTTTGATATATTTAATATATATTTCAATGAATACCGAATCATTGATATTTTTAACCCAAATCCCAATTTCCCAATACCTACCCGGTATTGCAAACCCTAGATTTTGTAGATTTCAATCACTTCCAAAAACTGTTGTTTTCAGTAGTATATTGAAGCTTAACTTCTCGAGGGCCTTTACTGTAAACACCTTTTATATTTTTCATTAGAAATATTGTTCCACTTATACGTATACGCTACATTACCTTGTAGATAAAACAAAGCGTGTAAATGAGTTTTTTTTTATATTTTCATCTGGATTAAGTGATGTGCGTGCTTAAGTGTGCATTTAAATGTTCATTGCAGAAAAATCTTTTCAACAGGGGCCAAATTACCGCATTCGATATCGATCGAAATTACAATACAATTTAAATGGGAATTTCGTTCGATATCGAATGCCGTAATTTGGCCCCAGGTTTGATTTTAATGCTGGATTTTGTATCTTTTTTGTACTTTTACTTTGTAAGCCTCATAAACACTTTTAATCCGGATAAGAATTAAGTTCTTGAATAGTTTATATAAAAACAAGGAAGAAAATATAGTCGGCCAAGCCCGACCATATCATACCCTACACCACAGTATATAATTTTTGAAAGTGTTGCCTAATTGGGACACATGTGCAATCATGCACCTGCCTTTGTATCAATTTTCATCGAATTATCTCCAAAATTGGGATCTGTGCTTTGCGCCATCCAGCCGAACGGACATCGTTAGAAAGTTCGGTCGCAATGCAGAGTACCGCCTCCACTATTGTGGAGTCGATCTTACGATAGTCGTCCATCCGTCAGGCTGGCTGGCTGTAGATGCTAACATTGTGCGCAAAGTGAAGGTCGCATTTTTGGAAATCGGTCCATAACTTCATACAAGCGCCATTCTGGAATACAGTCTTTGTGCCAATAAACCATCTTTTTATATTAGTATTTAGATCAGATTTCGCTCAATCTTCTTTATTGCAATCTAAATCATTTTACCAAACTTCCATATTGGTCAATATTTGATTATAGCTCCCATATAAATACTCTCCCTGAAAATAGCTTCTAGTGCCACGAATTTCTTATAAATGTTGGCATTAAAAAATTGACGACAGCTGCTGCGTCATTACTTGAATGTTGTGCTGGAAGGGTAAAAATTACATACAGGTCTCATATAAACCCCCATTCCAAAATCGCTTAAAGACAATTAAATATGGATGAAGATATGGACCGTTACAGATATGTATATGTACATTTTACTTTTTTATATTTTGGTGTAAAGCGCTACTAGTTCTACATTTAGTAACAAAAGGGATAACATTTATACAACATGGTCCTAAAATACAACCTTATATGCTTTCTGGCGTTACATTACAAAAAGTAGACTTTTCGCTGGAAATACCGATATGTACCTTTAAACGAGCAAAGATTTGTTTATTTGATTACTTGGAAAAAATTTTATAAAACTATGTAAGTCCAAAGCTTACTAAAAAATGTTTTATACAAAAAAACATTTTTACAAATTTGACTTCATATAATTTTTTAACATTTTGACATACAAATATCACGTCACGCAATAATGGAAATGCCCATATCTTAGTAATATTCGGTGCAGAAAATACTTTTATGAATCTTTAGCTCGCAACAAATTCTGTTGGGTCCATGATTGCCTATGGCTCCAAAATAGGACCCACTCTCAAAAAATTGGCTCTAAATACTGTTGTGCAGGGTATCATAAGTTGGGCTTGACTAGGCATTATCAAATTTCTGTGCGCAAATGGTATTTACACTAGCTTTTGTATTCCCAGCCTGTAAATGTTAGCTACACTTATTTCGAAGAAAGAGTATTTGTGTATGCGTCGGCGGGGTGCAATAACGCCTTAAGAAATAAGGCCTTTAAGGCTTTATTTCTCAATGGAAAGTGAAATAAGGCCATTATTTCCAAAAAGGTTTTATTGCACTTTGGAAGTGAAATAAAGTCGTAAAGGGGTTATTACACTTAAATTTCTTTTTAAATGAAGCAATAAAATTTCTTATTCTTATTATATTTTATTGAACAATTATAAAAAATTTCATTTTAACAAAAAATAATAGAACATTAATAATTAAAAAAACAAATGTTAATTTAACTGCAACAATATTCAAAATCTTTGCTTTATAAAGTTTTTCTGCGTGGCGGCCTGCGGCCGCTCTTAGGGGTTTTCTCCTCCATGGGACGCGGCAGGTGGCTTTGCTGAATAAAGTTTCCCTGCGCGCATCACACTACGTTTGATAATGAGTCGCGCGCAGGAAAACTGTATTCAGCGAAGCCACCTGCCGCGTCCCATGGAGGAGAAACCCCCTAAGAGCGGCCGCAGGCCGCCACACAGAAAAACTGTATTAAGTGAAGATTTAGGTGGCCTTTTCCTACGTAGTGCATAAAGTCCATGGACATTATGTCACTATTCGTGTGTCACAATGTTCATGGACATTATGACATGCCACCGGAAATATATACTAACATGTTCATTATGAGCAATATGTATTATTAGGAGTTGTTTAAAGATATTGGAACTACTAATCGGTCGAAATGCTGCTACCAACAACAACAAAAATCGATAAATTGAACAGTGTAACAAAAGAATCAAAAAATATAAAATAATGGCTTTATTGCACCATTGGCTAAATTCCAATAAAGGCTTTATTTCACTTTCAATTGAGCAGTAAAGCCTTTTTCGCAAAAAAGGTCTTATTTCTCAATTGAAAGTGAAATAAAGCCTTAAAGGCCTTATTTCTTAAGGCGTTATTGCACCCCGCCGTATGCGTCATTTGTATAGGGGCGAAATAATTTCCAATTTCAATTAACAGACAGACGCACAGTAGTTGAAAATCGTTTTTCATTGGCCAAAAATCTGTAACTTTTGAACCGAAGGAGGTATTTAAGTGAAATTTTTAGTCGATAGATAGATTCTTAAACTTTCTTCACTTTAAATTTCATTAAAATCGGTTGAGTAGTTATTGGGGAATTTAAGGGCAAAGTGGAACTTTAGATTTTTTTTAACTTTAGCGTGCAATATGGTTTTTTTATTTTTTTTTAATTATTTAAAAATGTTTTTTTAGATTTAAATAATAATTATTATAATTATAATCCTTAACATTAACATTTTTTGTAATAATGGGACACTCAAAAAATTAAATGTTTACACTATAAAAAAAATTTTAACATTAAAAAAACATAGTAAAATCCACTGGAAATTTTGCTATTATTGCTGAAAAATAAACAAATTTTTGCATTTAAATTTGTTTACACTTATTTATTCTTATTTATTTATTAAAAAATTTCATACATATGTGGATAAAAAAAAACCTTTTGAAAATAATAGCAGCATTAGATTTTAATAGCTTTTGTAACAATGTGAGTTTCTGTTTATTATTATTTTTTACTAATACAATGTCTGTCTTAGATCTAATGAGTTATAATTATTGTTCATTTAATTGAAAGATTGATTGCAAATATTTAATATTCTGTTCTGTGTTATTTCTGTTATTAAGTAGTTTGTTGACTTCTTCATCTAAATCCCGATGTTCCACTTTCCATTGATTTCGAATACTGGAGATGAACGGAGCTGACGTTGCCAATAATATATTAAATAGATCTTCATTAGTGGAATTTCGTGAAATTTTTCTAGTATTGTGCTCTCTATAAAATCTGTTGTCCTTATTACTTTTTTCCTGAGCTTCCTCTGATAAATCTCCCAGTGGCACCAACTGATTTAATGACATCTTCTCCATGATAAAGGATTTTGTGAACTGTAGCAGACATATTTCTCCTTGGGTACTTGGTTGTATATATTTTTGCAGTTTCCTTAGCAAAATCTCCAAATTTTCTAGAGTCAATTTCTTCATTGCACGCAAGTACTTCTAGGATTATTTTAAATCTAAAAATGAGGTTTAAATCAACACCTGTTATTTCAGATGCTGTTTGTGGATCTGAAAATAATCTTCTTGCGGTATTGCCATTATTTGTATTGCCTGACCCTTGTTTCGGCTGATCTATAATCAACCCAAATTTGCGATATTCATCTTTAACATGTTTTCTTTTTGAACTATTTAACTCCTTGTTGGTTTCGTTGTTTCTTATTGATTCTGAAGATTCGAAATCCAAATCATAACTGATTTTAACTATGTGTTCCATAAGTCGTATTCTTGCATGTAGTGGTGATAATCCAAATTCATATGCATCAGTATTATCTAATGATTTTGTCGGGACTTGGTTTAATTGGCTTGATGTTGCATGGCATATGATGCAGCTGGATGTTAGTCAAAGCCTGGCCTACTTTTCCATCTATCATTGTTAGCACTAATTGGTAGCTAACGTCAATTTGCTGCCCATCTAAATCTAACTGTAATGGCTGTAGTATTGCAATTTGAGCCTTGATATCACTAACTTCTTTGTTAATGGCATCATGAGTTTCTTTTTTGAATTCAAATTTAATAGGTCTGCAATATTTCGTAGAAAATAGTGTGTTTAATTTTTCCAAATATCAGTTTTTTAAACATTTAAAATTGTTTATGAATACAAATAATTTAACTTGAAATATCAACAAGTTCGTAGAAATTTAGTTGCATTTATAAAAAAATAAAACTTTTACATCAAGAAAATACAAATATTTCGAACTTAAAACTTTTCTTGTCTTACTAATATTTTTTAATCTTTCTTTATGGTTATTAAATAAAACAAAACTACAGCCAGCCACAAACTCACACAGCGAAACACCCTTGACATTGTGTCTCTCTGGATGCCAACTTGTGTATTTGAACATGTGTCCTTGATATTTGAATTGCACTTTATTACTATCACACACATTTATATGTATGCACATATGCATATATAAATTCCCAATATCACTGAACTTCATTTATAAAAACTGCCAGTAATTCTAATTCCATTCAGGTATCTTTGTCGTTTTTATACCCACACCACAATAGTGGAGAGGGTATTATGCATTTGTGCTGATGTGTGTAACGCCTTAAAATATTGGTCCTAGACCCCCCTGAAAGTATACCGATCGACTCAGAATCACTTTCTGAGTCGTACTAACGATGCCCGTCCGGCTGGCTGGCAGGATGGATGGCTGGCTGGCTCTCCATGTAACCTTGTGCGCAAAGTACAGATCGCAATTTTGGATATAATTTGATAAAATTAGGGTCATAGGTTCTTATTGGCTTAAGGACCAAGCCTATTGAAAATGGGCCAAGAGAGGATAGGGGGAAATGTCTTCCTCTCAGAAACTATTAAACCGATTTACGTTTCAAACATAGATAGGACCACAACTATATGGCCATAAAAGTTATGTATTTTTTAAAAAATAGGACCACAAGAGGAAATACATATGGTAAATTTCTGCCTCTCAAACCGATTTAAATGAAATTTAAGCCATAGATAGATCCATATCTATATGGACATATAAGCTATACAATTTTTCAAAAATAGGACCACAAGGGGAGGTAGGGGCCAATTTCTGCCTCTCACAAACTTTCAAACAAATTTTAATGAAGTTTATAAACATAGATAAATACATATCTATATTGACACATAAGCATTATGTGTTTTTAAATGCTGTGGTGTAGGGTATCATATGGTCGGGCTTGACAGACTATATTTTCTTACTTGTTTCTTTTAAAAGAGAAGTAGAATGTAGAGGTAATCGTGTCCATTTGGTCATGCGTGATACTGGCGGGTTGCCTTTTAGTTTATTATTTATTTTTTTTTTTTTTTGCTTCCCCTTAGGTATTTTAAACACTTGGTATGTTTTCACGTTTTAAATTCAATTTATGAAAAAATTTGCATTTATTTTGAAACATATTTTTCTTTAAGTTGTATTTGTACCCTCGAGATATTTATACTTGTATTTGAAAGAAAATAAAAAAAGAGATTGTGTATATTGTACTATGATTGTAAGATAATTGAATAATGAAGAACATGTCATACTATTTAACAGTATGCACGTTTGAAAAGCTCTTAATTTTTTTTTGGAAAATTAAATAATTTAATTTTTGCAATTAGTAAAAAAAAGAAAAAATTTTGTAGACCCAAACATTTTACATCAATTGTAATAAAAACTGACCTTACAGTATAAAAATGTGCTTCCACTTTGACCTCAGTTTCTGGAAGTACTATTCAAAATTAGCAAAATCCCGTTGGTGCCTTCTGGCTTAGCTTTCGTTAAGGGCGGTATGAACTAAGTCCCCAATGAACTAACTTCCTAAACCCAAAATAAACCAAGTCCCCAAACGACTGTATGTGAAAAAACAACAACGATATTCGGGGACTTCGTTCACGTTTTTGGGGGCATCGTTCATTTTATATTTTGGGGAGTTAGTACTAGGGCAAATCGGGAAATCCAGGGATTTTCGGGATAAGGCGCATTCCGACTCTCGGGATTTCTAATTTCTAATCCCGGGATTTTCGGTTTCCCGATTTTTTTTTATATTCTTTATTATTTTTAATATTTTTAATTAGGCTTAAGTTCATGAAATTTCATTTTCATTAAATTATTCTTATGAAGAAAGGAATTTTACAACATGAAAATTAATTAAAATTGTTATTGATAATCTTTCATTCTTGACGTGGCTCGGGCTCGAAACCTGGCCGGCAGGTTACCATGACATGTTTCGATCGCAACCACTCGATCTCCTCAGATGGATTTGCCGTCTTACACTCGCAGCCATCGACGACTGCTGACGTCAATAGTCAAACATCAATCCTTAAACCAAATTGTATTTTAACATTTGGTAGATCGAAAGTTGCTTTCCTGAATGATTATCCATCTTAATTGATTTTATTATTTTTACATTTTTTTTAATAACTTGTATAAAAATACGTGTATTTTTGACAAAAAAAAGTTTAAAAAACATTCAGATAGATTTGAAATAAATATGGACAATTTTAAATTGTATTTGAAAATTTTTAATATATTTGGTTTAATATCTTTAGTTTTTCTAAAATCTTTATGGATGAAGTTTCCTGATGATCTGGCCTAAGCAACCAGTGAAATGCGCATTGGAATAGCTTATCCCATCAACAATAAATTTCAAGTGTTTTTGTCAAGAATAAAAACTGGGAATTAAGCACGAATAACAAAATCTTTTGAAATTAAAATTTTGTATTCCCAAAAATTGAAATTACTTTTTGATATTTGGACAGTTTTTAAATATATTTGACAAATATAAAATATTTGGATAATTTCAAAATACATTTAGGCTCGGTTTTTGGAGATGTCAGTTAAACTAGGGTTAGTTAATCTGAAAACATATTTGTGCCGCCATAACCAAGTTTGTATACATAATTTTGACGGAACAGCTTAGTTTTGCTTAAAATGTTGGTCTTTAATACAACTCAACTCTAGTTCAGTTGAAATTTTGCAGTTTTTGTTTTATGGTTTACAACTCTGTGTTAGTGCGGTTAACAAAAACATTATTTCATAGATATTCCGCAAAAGTTTTTTTCATATGCGTTATCACAGCATTTCACTTGAAATGTTGAACAGAGTACCAGGCTTTATGCAATAAGCCGCACAATGGTTTCATTCGTTCAATAAAAAGGTGAACTAACCTATAGGAATAACATAAACAGCATTGTACAATGTTGCCAACACATTTTTTGTTGTGCAATATAAATCAAGATGTCTTTTGATTGTTGCCAATATATTGTGCCACCTTCGAATAACACGATATAATTGTACAAAACGTTAAATTGAACAATTTTATTTATTGTATGAGCCGCTTTACATTGTCTATGAATTTTGATCAATTAATAATTTAAGTTTGTTTTTATTATATTTTTATATATATATAATACACGTTCATGTTATGTGTATTTTAAATCGAAAATTAAATTTTTTTTTATAAAATTTAAAAAGCCCGAAATATCCCGAAATTTTTTTAAAAACCCCGTAAATCCCGGGATTCAAAATATCCCGAAAATCCCGGGATCCTGAAATCGAAATCCCGAAATATTTTCCTCAATCTTGAATCCCGGGATTCAGAAAAACCAATACCGATTGGAAGCCCCCTGTTCAGGCTACTAAGCTTCCTAGCCTCTGACTACTTTCTAATAGAGTAAGAAAAACACGGTTGGTTTTTTCTTAAATTAATTGTTAACGAATTTATTGGCTTCTTGCCGGTTCAACGATACAAAGAGAAGTGACTTTTTGTTTTATGTACAAGAAAATAAAAGAAATGAAAAATAAAGAAAAAGCTAACGAGTATTCTACACTCGGAGAAAAAATTTAAAAATCAATGAAAATAAAAAATGAAAATACTTGCTATAATACAGAGCCCATTAAATAGAGCACAGGACTGCTTACTAAACTCGCTTCAACATACTCCCCCCCGACGAGTGGCAGGAGCACCCCCTCCACATTCCAGAGACGACCCAGCCAAAAGTAGAGGCTTGGGCTATAGGTAAATCGAGGTCGGGCTGGTCCACGTCAGCTTTGAAGATTCGTTGGGCCACGTCCCTGCCCAGAATTCCGTCGATTTGGCGCTCAGTGCCAAAAAATGGATGCGCCAATGGTTCGTACTGCTTAAAATGCTGACCCAAGGCAGGATCTGAAATAGGGCCTGGCACCTCAGCCTCCAAACGCTCACGCAAAGGGAGGTCCATCAGGAACGCATCTTGCTTGTGATGGGGAAAGCTTGGCTCCATTATAAACCGACCGAACACCTCTCCACCTGTTCGGCGCGGCTTGAAATCAGGCAGTTCTTTGGCCACGTGCCACAAGAGATAAGAGTCCTTGGCTCGTCTATCAATGATGAAGGAGGTGAACATCTTCTGGCCTTGAAAATTTAAATGGACTCTCACGATGGGAGGTACCGGCCAAGATACCGTTATTGACGTTTGAACTGCCACCGTCTGTCGGGCGGCGGTCGACGCGGCCTCTTTAGTCTGGCGCTTCGCCTGCGGTGGGGTCTGGGTACCCTGGTTGATTCGAACCCTGGTGGGTCGGTGCGGCGTCTGTGTCGCTGCATCGGAGAGCACTTTCTTAACGGTCACTTGAAACCTCGTGGCCAAGGCTGCTAGCTGAGCGTCCTCAAGTGGAGGGACCGCGGCTTGTGGTAATGCCACGGAAGTTGTAGGTGATATGGCTCCAGAAGCTTTAACAGCCCCTGGGTCCTCATGTTGAGGTTCAGCGAGGACGTCTTTCTTCGCTTCTGGGTGAAGCAGCGTATGATGAAGGGCATTGCAAGGTTGACCTTTAACCATCACGGCACATCGGTTGGCCGAGGGACACTGTCGGCGATAATGGTCAGGGGCGAAGCAGTTGAGACAAAAGCCCTTTCCCCGTGCTGTCTTCCAGCGGAGCGCAACACTGAGCCCTTGAAATGCCTTGCAGTATCGTAGAGGGTGGTTGAGGTGGCAAATGTGGCAGCGTTGCCGTTTCTCCATCTGTACATGTAGTAAAAGAAAAGAAAGAAGTATTTACAGTGTTAAAAAATACCTAATGCGACTGAGTTTTCTAATTTTCTATTTTGTTGAGAAATTTGGTAGATTAAATGGTAGGTTGCGGTGGGACCTTACTGTCAGTGTTGTTTGTCGGTAGCAAACATAGCTTTACAACTGGGCGTAAAATTATGCCCTTTTTAGTGACTATTTCAGCAACTCTTACTTTACTGTCTCGACCATAGATTACGTTACTAACGCGACCAAGGAGCCACTCGGTAGGTGGGAGCAAGTCTTCTTTGACTATAACAATATCATTTGGTTTTAAGTTGTCGCGTTCCTTCTGCCATTTAAAACGGCGCTGAAGCTCGGTGATATATTCAGATTTCCACCGTCGAGCAAAAATATGTTGTAGCGCTTTTAATCTTTCCCAGCGCTTAAGAAAAGGTACTTCTTCGAGCGGGGGTTCAGCAGGTGCTTCTGGTAATGCTGTAAGTGGAGCCCCTCTAAGTAAGTGTCCTGGGGTCAATGGTAGTACTTCCCCCGGGTTTTCGGTAAGAGGCGATAGAGGGCGCGAATTTAAAATAGCTTCGATACGGACTAGAAGCGTGCTGAACTCTTCGAACGTGAAATATAGGTTGCCGGTAACTTTCTTCAGGTGAGACTTCATGCTCTTAACTGCGGCCTCCCAGAGGCCACCCATATGAGGTGCATATGGCGGTATAAAGGACCAGGTAACGCCTAAGGTGGAGTACTTTTCAATTAAAGTATTTTCAATAGATTTTAAGAACTCGTTGTGGCCTTTAAGAAGAGCATAGCTTGCACCGACGAAATTTCGACCGTTGTCAGAAAACATGGTTTTGGGGAGTCCTCTGCGCCCGGTAAAGCGGTGAAAGCAGGCTAAAAAGGCGTCGGCTGAGAGGTCTGAACAGACTTCTAGATGGACGGCTCGAGTAGAGAAACATACAAACACAGCAGCGTAACCTTTAAGAATCTTTGCATTTCTCAACGTTGAAGATTTAATATTAAAGGGACCAGCGAAATCTACTCCGGTATACGTGAAGGGCAGGGAAAAGTTCACGCGTTCTGGGGGGAGTGCGGCCATGATTTGGTGCTGGACCTTATGCTTGTAGATCGTACAGGCCTTGCATTCTCTGATGCATTTTCGGACAAGATTCTTCAATCTGGGGATGTAAAATCCCTGGCGAATCGCACGTAGCATTATATGGTGCTCAGAGTGGAGCATAATGCGATGTGTAAAATTTATTAGGAGCCTCGCAAAATGAGACCCTTCTGGCACAATAACTGGATGGCGTTCCTCGTAACTTAAGCCTGCATTAATAAGCCTGCCGCCGACTCGTAAAAGGTCGTCCTTATCAATAAAAGGATTCAAGTTAAGCAATCTGCTTTTGCGGTTTAACGGTCTCTTTTCTTTTAGGCAATCATATTCACGGTAAAAATACCTCTTTTGAGCGAGCGAGATGAGTCGAGTTTTCATTGAGCTTATTTCTTGAGCGGTAATAAACTTTTCGGTGGAAAATGGTTTCTTGAGAACTCGGTTGACAAATCTAAGTCGGTAACAAAGAGTTCGCAACGCCCTTTCAAAAGATGAAAATTCTTCTAGTACATCTGTGCAATTTATGTCAAGATGAAAGTTGATGATAGTTCCTGCGGGGAGCAGCCTCGGGTGCCCATGTCTGCAGGATTTTCCTCAGTTTTGACGTGTTTCCAGTTTTGCGTGCTGGCGATGCTGATGATTTGAGTCACACGATTTGCGACAAAAGTTTTTAGCGTGTAGGGAGGTTTTTGCAACCAACCCAGGACGATGGACGAGTCTGTCCACAAAAATAGCTCATAGGTGAACTGACAATTCGCGACTACACTACGGATGAGCTTAGCCAACAATAAAGCGCCGCACAATTCGAGTTTCGGAACGGTAGTCCGCTTGATCGGGGCAACTTTCGTTTTTGCTACCAGCAAATGACTACTTATATGGCCTTCTGAGTTTTCTGTCCGAATATACACCGAACCACAATATGCCTTCTCTGAGGCATCACAGAAGCCATGTATTTGGATCTTATATCCTGGCGAGAAATCTACCCATCTAGGTATCTTAATGGCTGAAATAAATGGCAAGTTTTTTAAGAATAAATTCCATTTTACAAGTATGTGTGGAGGTACCCCTTCGTCCCAATCAGACTTTGCTTCCCATAATTCTTGCATCAAAGTCTTAGCAACAATAACGACTGGGCCTAGCCAACCTAGAGGGTCAAATAATCTTGCTATTACTGACAAGATTTTTCGTTTTGTAGCGGATGGGGTAATCTCAATTGGCTCTACAGCATAGTAGAATATATCCGCCAACGCATTCCAGCGAATTCCCAATGTTTTTAAAGAGCTGGAGTCATCAAACTTCAAGAAATCTTCGTCTAGAAGATCCTCCCGGGGCAAACTTTCGAGTAGAAACTGATCATTTGCTGTCATCTTTTTAAGGGGAAAGCCACCAGATTTCAACGCTGTAATGAGCTCCCCTTGCTTCTGCTTGGCCTCTTCAAGCGTGTGTCCCCCGGACAATATGTCATCAACGTAGACCTCGTTCTTCAGAATATTAGATGCTTTGGGATACAGGTGTCTGCAATCATGACCTAGCTCGAGAAGAGTCCTAATCGCCAAAAAGGGGGCGCAGTTCACGCCGAACGTAACGGTTTTCAGTTGAAATGAATTCACGTATCCCTCATTTTTGTTGCGAAATAATATCTGTTGATAAGGGCGATCTGCTTCATGCATCAAAATCTGCCTATACATCTTCTGGATGTCTCCAGTGAATACGTACTTATAATTTCGCCAACGTAGAACAAGCTGCATCAAATCCGTTTGAAGCGTTGGGCCCTGGTAGAGCACATCATTTAATGAAAACCCGCTTCCGGTTTTCTTTGAGGCGTTAAAGACCACTCGCACCTTTGTGGTTTTACTTTCGGGCTTTATTACCGCGTGGTGGGGAAGAAAAAATGAAGAGACTTTTTCTGCTTTGGGTTCAAAATTCGCAACTGGTTCCATGTGATCCAAGTCCAGGTATTCTTGGAGAACTTCAGCGTACTGCGCTTTCAAATCTTGGGTCTTATCGAGCATTTTCTCCATTCTATGGTACTGAGCAAGAGCCATATTTCGGGAGGGGCCTAAAAAAATCTCTTTCGGAAATTGCTCTTTGAACGGTAGCCGAACTACGTATCGTCCATCAGACTGCCGAATTGTGGTACGTTTGAAATAATTTTCGCAATAAACGTCACTTTCAGCTTGAAAATCGGTTTTTTCAGCCTCTTCTATTTCCCAAAACTTTTTTAATTGCTCATGAAGGGCCAGATCGCTGCCAGGCGAAACAAAGGTATGGAATGACTGAACTTTAGTTTCTGGTTCAGGGCCTAGCAAATACCACCCAAAGTGGGACTCTCGGGCTTCAAGATTGTTTCCGATATTCATTTTTACGCCGCTCAAATTTATAAAAGGCAAGTAATCACTACCAATAATCATTTCAATCGCCGCAGGTTTGTAGAAATAGGGATCTGCAAGTTTCAAATTTTTTATATCTTTTACCGCTTGAATTGGGATCGGCCGTGAAGGCATAAAATGTGCCAATGTTGGTACCACAATCGCTCGGATTTTAATTTTAAAATCGGATATTCGAGATTTAATTGTGACATAGCACCTTCCCTTCGAACTCCCTACCACCGTATCACCGAACCCTGATATTTCGCTATGATGGCGTTCTAGGGGGATCGCTAAATTTTGCTGAACCCGCCTTAAGATAAAACTTCTAGTCGATCCTGTATCAATTAGTGCGCGAACAGTGAATTTTTCGCCTAAATGCTCTACATGAACCAAAGCTGTGGGTAAAATTGTAGTTCCGCTGTGTTGAGATAAATTAACCTGGACTGACTCCATCACATTTGTGCCCGAGGTGGCAGACCGTCCCAATTGAGAATTGGGGGGCCTCGTGTTACTCTGAGTACCCGACCCTGATGCCCTTTCGTTGTCTCGAGCCTGCTGATGAGTGGACGCCCTCTGAGTGGGGGCCCTTTTCGCTTTATCTTCTTCAATATGCAACATGGTGTGATGCCTTTGATTGCATCTGTTGCAGCTACTGGTGCTCGGACATTTCGTTTTGAAATGGGTGGGTGAAAAACAATTCGCACAAAATTTGTTCGCATAAACATATTTGATTCTATCATGGACGGACAAACCCTTAAAATATTTGCAGAATCGTAATGGATGATTCTGTTGGCATTTCTTGCAGCTAAATTTACCTTTATCAGTTTCAGCATCAGAATAGAAAACTTGAGATTTGGAGGTATTATTGTCTCGGCTGGACGGTTTCCTCAAATTCATAAAAGTCTCTAAAGTCTCAATTCGCTCAGACAGAAATTTGTTGAGTTGTTGCCAAGTAGGCAATTCCTTATGGTTGGTCAAAGAATCTTCCCACGCACGCGAAGTTTCTTCTGGGAGCTTTGAAGTGCAAATATGCATAAGAAAGGGGTCATTATCAGCCACCTCAACTTGAAACGAACTAATAATAGACAAACCATCGCTGACCGTATTTTGAAGTTGCCTCAAAAATTTCAAAGTTTCATTCTGAGGGGCCTGGATGCCATAAATTTTCCTGATCTGATTATTTATTAAAATTCGCTTATTTTCGTAGCGATTTTTCAACGCCTGCCAAGCTAGCTCAAAATTAGCATCTACCAAATCATAATCTTTTATGAGTTGGTAGGCCTCCCCCCTCGTCTTGCCAAGTAAATAATATAATTTGTGCGCTGGCGACACTGAAGGCTCATTTCCAACCACTGCCCTAAACATATCCCTAAATGCTGGCCATTTGTCGAAACCCCCTTCAAACGTTTGGATTTCAACCGCAGGTAACTTTAGAGATGATTGACGTACTGTTGTGTCTGCTGCTTTTTGTTGCGGAGCCTTCGCCTTCAACCAGTCCATTATTTTAGCCTTTAGTATCTGGCACTGTTCGCATGCATCTTCGTATTTCAGAGTTATTTCATCTGGAAAATCTTCTTCTTCTTTCACCTTTTCATAGCCTTTGATGAATTCTTCAAATGTTGCTATCATCTTCAGCCATCTTCTTTCAAGTTCACACTGCTTTACCTCTAAAAGTGAAATCGTCAAATCTTCTGAAGAAATCTTCTCAAAAGAAGAACAAAAATTCAATACTTGTCGAATATCGTATTTACATGCTCTTTCCGAAACCATTTTAAAAAATTTTTGTTCAAAAGCCTTAAAATATTTTATACCTCAAAGATTTCACCAGCCGAAATGAAAAATGTACCAAAAATAATCTTGAAGAAATTCAACCTTATACAAAGGTATATTAAAATTATTCGCGACGAATGAAAGCGATGCAGCTTATTTAAAAAACAACTTTAAATTTTACCAAAAAAAATTTTCACAAATATTCGCCTCAAAGCTGCCAAAAAATTTCACAAGTTGTTTGTATTTTAATGTAGCTTAATTTTCTCAAAATTTTTATTTATTAATTTTTCTCTACCACCATAAAATTATTTTCCATATTAAGCCACAAATCAATTTTACTCAGACTTCGTAAAAATTTTTTTTTAAAAAAATCTACTCATCAAATTCTCAATATAGTTATTATAATTGTGCTTTAAATTAAATTTTTCTAAAATCACGCACTCTTTTCTCCAAACAATTTTTCAAAAATAATCGAACACACTTCATAACCAATTTAGAACGGGTTGTTCATAAGCATTAAATTTTTTCTTTAAATACTGCTTGAATTTTGTAATATCTGTAGGGGCTTTGAGTAAATTTTTTATTAAAAAACACCTCTTTTCGGTTCACCCTTTTTATATCAAAATTGAATAAATTTGCTTGTATGTTTTTAAAATCGGTGTACCACTTGAAGGGTTACCCTTTAAATCGTTTTCTTTTTAAAAAAATTACCACCTTTCGAATCACCCTTTAAATTTGGTAAGACTTGTTGTCACTGTGCATCCAAGTATAATGATGCTTACAAACTTTTGTGAACCACTTGAATGGACACCCTTTAAATTTTTCTCGAAATTGTGCACTTGTAGAATCACCTTTTTATTTCCAAAATTTAGTAAACTTGATGTATTTTTGCATCCAATATTAATGCTATTTTCAACGATTTGTGTACAACTTGCCGGGCCGCACTGTAAATTTTTTCTTGAAATATCAGCACTTTTCGAATCACTCTTTCAGTTTTAAACTTCAGTAAAATTTTAATTGTGCATTTAATTATACTGCATTCAAAAAAAAATTTGTGTACCACCTGAAGTGTCACCGTGTAAAATTCTTTTATAACAAAACTTCTTTGTTATTCTTAAAAAAATTTTTTCCACTATGCCACAACACTGTCTTCCTAAATGTTCCCGTACCAAATTCTTCGCAAAAATCTTAAAACAATAAAACTTCACACACTCACCCTCTTATTTAAGACAGCCTATTTTTTTTAATGTTGTTGTTGCTTTGCTTCTGGGTTTTTATCACTTCTTAGCCACTTTAATTTTATTGTTAAAATTATTTTTTCCGACGAAATTCAGTGCTCTTTGATATGTTTTTGTTCTCGTTTTCCAATCACTGTTTTTTCCAAATAAAATTCTTTATTTTAATATAAATTTATTCTTTTACTATTTTTCACAATATTTTCCACTTTTTTTTTTTAAACTATCCAACGCATTAACTTTATGCTTTTAAATTATGTGAAAAGTTGTCGGTAAAATTCCAATTGTAAATAACAAAGTTGGGGAACGTGTAGGAATCGAAACACTTAGTAATGAGTGTGACGAGTATGGCAATTATAATTTACAGCAGTACGCATGTATATAAAAAAAAATCCGTTGTTTTTTCTTATTTACCAGTGTTGGTACTTTTTAACAGTGTTGGCACGTTAGGGATTTTTTATATCAGTGATGGCACTTTTATTAAATTTTAAGGTTATGTTCGATTACTTGTTGGATATGATCATGCAGTAATTTAATTAATTTCTTTGCACTTTTTTATAAAAAAAAAAACACACAATCGCACTAAATATAATTAAAACACTGCACTTACCCAATCTAATCCTTTTGTTGATAATATGTATTACCTTATTGATTTTCCCTCTCGAAAATCAATCGTCTTGTCGACCTTTCTTCCTTCTTGGAATATTTAGCGCAATTTTTTCCTCTTGTTGGAACGGGATACACTTCAGATTTTTTTCCAGTAGCCCTCTTGACTGCTGTTGACGTCTTTGTTGTTGCGGTGGAACACTCTTGACGCCGCTTCACAAATTTGCCGGAGTTGTTACGGGAGAACAACTTCTGATGGCATTCAGTGGACAGGTTTGCCACTGGTAATTCCAATCCTAGCTCCTCTAGGATTTCTCGAAGGACCAAATGTTCAGGCTACTAAGCTTCCTAGCCTCTGACTACTTTCTAATAGAGTAAGAAAAACACGGTTGGTTTTTTCTTAAATTAATTGTTAACGAATTTATTGGCTTCTTGCCGGTTCAACGATACAAAGAGAAGTGACTTTTTGTTTTATGTACAAGAAAATAAAAGAAATGAAAAATAAAGAAAAAGCTAACGAGTATTCTACACTCGGAGAAAAAATTTAAAAATCAATGAAAATAAAAAATGAAAATACTTGCTATAATACAGAGCCCATTAAATAGAGCACAGGACTGCTTACTAAACTCGCTTCAACACCCCCGTTAGTACATATGAACGAAGTTCCCAAAAAGTAGTAATAAAGTAAACCCCTAAATTAATTTTTGGGGACTTAGTTCATTTTTTAAATGTTTTTAAATTTAGCAATGAAAAATAATTTTATTGCAAGGGACCGTTATAAACAAAAAATTTGTGTACTCAACTTCTATTGAGTGAAACGCGGGAGCGCGTCCGGCGGGCGATCATGGGGCGTGCGGCGAGCCCGTCACAACATGTTTACAAACTCCAAAGCATAGAGGGCCTGCGGCAGGGCGCAAGGATTTTCTCCTATATGGTATAACAAAGAGACCGGCTTCTCTAACAAAAGCTTCTCTGTATAGCCGGGCTTCGGCCGGGGGCAAGGATTTTCTCCTTTATGGTATAACAAGTACCGATTTCGATAAATAAAGCTTCTAAAATCTGCCTTGTTTCCGAACGAAGGCCGGCTATGCAGAGAAGCTTTAGTTAACGAATCCGGTCTTTGTTATACCATAGAGGAGTTAGCAAAGCCGGTATTTTTTATACCATAGAGGAGAAAATCCTTGCGCCCAAAAGTGTTTTCGTTATATTTTTAATATATACACCCAGAGAAAAAACAACAAAACAATTTCTCTATTTTTTAATTTGGGTACTTATTTCACTTTCATTTGAGGACTTTTTTGGAAATTTGGGGGAATTGGGGTTCTAGTTCATTCCTGTTTAGGGACTTGGTTCACCTGTTTGAGGGCTTAGTTCATATTGGATTTTTCGGGTTTTTTCCATAAATGAACGTCGTCCCCAGTTAAAGGGGCTAAGATCATTTTGGGTTTGGGGAGTTAGTTCATTGGGGACTTAGTTCATACCGCCTTCGTTTAGATTTTATAGCATCATAAACCCCGTCCAACTTAGAAACACTTTCTCAGACAATGTAATGAAAACCTTCCTTCCAAATCAGTTGCAAAGGCAGCTTTCGAAGAAAAAGACAGAAAGCTTTTTTTGATAGTGTAGTGGCAATGTGTAAAAACAGGCCGCAACAATCAACACAAATGGCGTGATCAAAATAAAAACAACAAAACACAAACCACGTTAAACAAATGCATTAGTTCCACAAACGTACCAGGCTTTACGTTCAAAGTATAGGAGGCAATTTTGTGTGACTCTTCCTAACTTGTTTTTATTTAACTTTGGCACTGCTACACAGAAAAAATTATTTTTCCAATTCAAACAAAAAATTTGTAGAATCAAACAATTTTTTATCTGAAATCGGTCCTTTAAACAAATTCGCATATTCAAACAATTTATTTGCATTTTGTTTATTGAAAAAAAAAACAGATTTTTTCAAACATATAATTTAACTGAATCAAACAAAAAGTTTACTGAAATTCATATACTAAATTTCAAAATTAAAAAAAAAAGTTTTTGCGCAAGCAATGAAGCGCACACAAGTAAGCACTGTATGAGAAGATGACGGCAGAGCAGAGCCGCCGGCTGGCTTCAAGACACATTTTTTTTGTTGGCATAATTTTTGTCTTATTTATACACACAACACAATGTTTTTCTTTATCACTCTCTGTTGCTGTATCCTTTCCTTTGCTAAAGAAGAAATGTAACCAAAAACTACAGCAGACCGACTCGATATGTTTTTCGTCATCATTCTAGTTTTGTATTTGATGTATTTACCAAACAGTTTTAAAAAATTGAATACGGGATTTTGTTTCTTATAATGTTGTTTCTGCTATTGTTTTTCTTATAGTTGCACTTTTTTAAAGCGTCCAAAAATAGACTGTGTGTGTTTTTTGTTGTTGTTCTTATATTTCACATAAAGAAGTGTTGCCAACGATCAAATAAAAAAATGCAAAAAGACGACAACATTAAGCAGCGTTAAATATTTCATACAAAATTATGAAAATTTGACACCAATAACGCGTTTATTATATTTTTGAAGAGTTGTCCACATTTTTGTTGGTTAAATAAAAATCAACCAAAAATTTTGTTTGAATGATGAAACAGAACTGAGTTTCAACTTCAGGCAAAAATTTTAAAGCCCATAATTAAAACGTCGGCAGTAACTTCAAATGCTCTATCATTTCTATCGTTTTCTTTTGTTCTTATTTTTATTTGTTTACAAAATGTATGAAATTGAATTAAAGTATGGTAGCATTGTTAAGAGATTTATTGTAATTATGTGAGAGCATTAGAAAAAATATCCTCAAAATAAAATTGATTTTATTTCTCGACCGCATTCTCTGGCATAATTTTATGTCAAACTGTATGAAAAACATCGTTCAGCCCCAGTTCTGTTTCACCATTTAGTCAGTAAAAAAATTTATAGAAATTAAAAAAAATTTTCAAACAAGCGTTTGTTTGAAAATAATTCGGCAATAATTTTTTCTGTGTATACTTACGTGTTGATACTCATATAAATATAAAATGCAATTTTTTAAAATTGTATATCTTTATGTAACTGCGAATTGTTTTTAAAAGGTGAAATTAGTGATCACTGAGCATGCAGAGTGAATATGTATGTTGCCTTAATTTATTTGCATAGAGATTTTTTTCGTCTGCTTGAGGCCATTTTGCTTGATTCTACAAGTCGTGGGATTTTTATTGGATTTTGTCCGAACAAAAAAATGTGTACCTAAAGTATCATGTGGTCCAACTTGACCGACATTAATTTCTTACTTCTTTTATTTGACCGAGTTATTTTTGAGTAGTTAATTTCAGCTGGAAAAATATTTATAAGCAAAAATATTTTAAATAGGCCTTGAAATTTTTTTTAATTTTCTGCTAATTATTGCAAAATGCAAATAAACTGAAATGTTCTGAAAATTGTTTCAAGTGAAGTTTAAAATAGAACTGATTCTGAAAACGGTTATAGTGTTTTCTTTTTTATACTCGATACTTTAAGTTCCACTCTGATTTTCTCTTAACATCAGGAAGAACTAAGCAATTTTTTTTTTTTTTAATCATGTCCAATTTTTAGTCTTTTTTAAGCATATAAATACTGTACCAAACTACGTGTGTAAGTCCGAAAAAGATTTTAACACCTGATCGGAAGCACATACAGCTAGATTTTCGCAACCACCGATTATCGCAACACCTCGATTACCGCAACAGGCAATATTTTTACATTACAGGGTTTATAAACGCAACTATTTTCAAAAAATAGTCTCAATAAGTGCAACATTATTTTTGTTCTTCATTTACAACTCTTCTTTCTTCTGGATTTCTTGTTCAGAAACTTGTTTTTATTAAAATTATCATATTTAATCCAAATTTTTAATATTTTTAATAAGGCTTAAGTTCATTAAATTTAATTTTCACTTAATTATTTTTATGAAGAAAGGAATTTTACGACATGAAAATCAATTAAAATTTACTGATAATTTTTCATTCTTGACTCAATCTGGGCTCGAACCCAGGTGTTTACGGACAGGTTACCCTGACATGTTTCGATTGCAACCACTCAATCTCCTCAGAGGGCTTGCCTAATTAAAAATATTAAAAATTTGGATTAAAAACCATAAATAGTTCAATAAAATAACCACAATACTAATAATTGTTAAAGCTAAGGCACGAGCTCTATGTTTGCATTTGTCCTTCAAGTTGTGCTGAAAAGGTCAACAAGAAAAAGAAAGACAAAAAAATGAAAAAACAAAAAAAAATATGTACTTTGAACTTCAAGAAAAATTCTTGACAAAAGTACGAAAAAACAGAAGTAAAGGAACAACATGTTAAAATAAATTAAAATAGATAATCATTCAAAGTAAATTTCGATCTACCAAAGGTTGAATACAATTTGGTTTAAGGATTGATGTTTGACTAATGACGTCAGCAGTCGTCGATGGCTGCGAGTGTTAAACGGCAAGCCCTCTGAGGAGATTGAGTGGTTGCAATCGAAACATGTCAGGGTAACCTGTCCGTAAACACCTGGGTTCGAGCCCAGATTGAGTCAAGAATGAAAAATTATCAGTAAATTTTAATTGATTTTCATGTTGTAAAATTCCTTTCTTCATAAAAATAATTTAATGAAAATTAAATTTAATGAACTTAAGCCTAATTAAAAATATTAAAAATTTGGATTAAAAACCATAAATAGTTCAATAAAATAACCACAATACTAATTATTATCATATTTAGCTAAAAAATTTTATTTCAATAACGTTTATCACCCGCTAGTGCTGCCGCAAAAACGTTTGACTGCTTCTTATTAAGGCCGGGATTTACTATTCTACACAATCGTAGGATTCATTTACATGAAAATCTAACAGAATTCTATCCAATATAAAAAACAAATGTCTGCAAAATCTGTTTTTTATACCACACTATCGCAAAAAATGCATAAATGGCTGATCTACTTTGCAAGAAAATGTAACTCTGATTTCATTGAATCTGTGATTGTATGAAAAGTTTCATTTGCAAGTCTGAATTAAATTTTTAGGGCACACAGAAATCACAGACAAATCGTTCAGTTGAATACGAATAGTACAAAAGTACAAATAAACAATGGTCGATCATTGTAACTTTTCGGTAGTTTCAACAGACTTAATTTTTTCGAGTTGCGAAAATCGAGCTCGTACTGTATGTACATCAATAGTTAATTTGCTAGCTGATCACACTACAAAAATGTAATCGTCCTTTAAACGTAAATATAACGCCTTATTAATGTCATGTTTTTTTACTAAAAGGACCTTTTTATAATTCACACATGCATTTTGTTATTTATTTTTACTTAATTATTCTTTTGTGCATTTTCAATTGCTCGACTTTTAATTGGTTAACTTTTACATTACAATCAATATGATTTTTTTTCGTTACAATGCTCAACAATGTGTGTTCGTTGGTTTGTATTTTAATTTATCATCCGTTGTTTTTAATTACGGACGGAAGAAAGGAAAAAATAGTGAAAGGCAAACAATAAAGGTAGATTTATTTACAGCCACCTGAACAATAATGCCTCAAGCAGACAAACAACTATCCTTTCAATCATGTTCATGCTCTTTATGTTTTAAGTACAAAAGTACTTGTACGATTATTAACCATGTACCCGTAGCCTTATCGTTACCTGGTATTAAGTTCCATTCTTTTTTTTTCAATTCTACGAGTAGTAATCCGAGAACATGAGGTGACCGGTGTTCGTAAAAAAGCTATTAAAGACATACAGGTATGAAAAAAGTATCAATGCTACAAATGTCGAAATGGTTTTGACAAAAAGATGATAGAATTTTGTTATTAAGTTTTCTTATTTAAAATTTAATAATAACGGAGCAAGATATTCTTTTGAAGGTATTAAAGAAAATTTCACACATATTGAAATTTAGGGAGTCCTTCCTTTGAAAGGATCAAGTCCATTCACTTATTCTGGACTGAATATTAAAATAGCTTCTTTACAGGAGACATACAAAAGTAAAAAATTAAGCTTTTCAATATAAAATTGAGCTTTGAATGTAGCAGGTTTGTAAGAGAGAAATGTAAAATCTTCGCTTGTGGAAAACATTCATTTTATATAGCGAGTTCCCACTTTATAGCAATTTGTTCTAATTATAATAATATTTTCTAACTAAATTTTTTAATACAAATAATGTTTTTATACCTCCACCACAATTAGTTGTGAAGAGGGTATATTAAGTTTGTCATTCCGCATGAAACATTTTTATTATTCATCTCAGACCCCATAAAGTATATATACTCTGGGTCCTTGAGTAATTCTAAGTCGATTTAGCCATGTCCGTCTGTCTGTCCGTCTGTCAGTCTGTTGAAAACACGCTCACTTTCGATAAACTCAAAAGAAATGAACAAACTTGGTGCCATATTGCTTGTAGTTATCCTAGCAGTTTGGGATTGAAATCCAGCAAAATCAGTTTAGTAGGACCAGAGCTATGAATCAAAATGTGGAACCACCACCTAAAAAAATTGATAATTTTGTTACAAAAAATAACATAAATTCTGGCACAACGCACGGAATGAGATAAGATTTTGCAAAAAAATTGGAAATCACGCTGTTAAATTTCATGGAAATCCGTCCATAATTTACCTTAGGCCCCATATAAACCCTACTACCGGAAAACAGTTTAGTCGCCTAAAACCATAATTAATAAAAAATCGGCACAGTTTAAGATAATAATAACATCATACAGATATTACTCCTTAAACATTCGAACTGTCGGTGGAGGGTATCAAAGATTCGGCACAGCCGAATATAGCACTCTAACTTGTTTGTTAACCATTTCAATATGTTAACTTCGTTCAAAACCACTTTTTCTATCTGAACATTTCTTTGAATGCTTGGATAAATAAAGGATCAATTTGGCTCATTTCATTTCCAAACAAACCTTTTATAGAGAGTATATATATATATGTTCCCGAAGATCCTATAAGGAGCATAGGGCCCCGAAAGAGAGAGTGCTTTGATTTAACTTCTTCGCCTAAATTCAGTCTATGTGATCAATATCGTGGCAATAACTTGCTTTGGTGTTGATAAAAATGAGCGGATTTGCGCCACTTTAAGTAATAAGATAGCTCTTCATTTGAAATTGCGTTGAAAAGAGATCCAAAAAACAAATAAACAGGCCCAAGCCTTCTTCGAATATCATGAGTACCAATTATATTTTTTGAGGTCTCCGGCGATAATTTTGACGTTTGCAAATGGAATAAAAAGTTCAATATACTCCGTTAGGGTAGTTCTTAAAATGAATAGTTGGATTTTATCAAGCCTCAAGTTGGGATTTGGTGGTTATTAGTAAAAAACTACAAAAAAAATATTTAGGTCCATCAGAGAAGATTAAGGCGTGTTGCGCGCTCATCGAAGTTTTGGCTAAAATTTTAAAAATTAAATTATACTTTAATGAATATTTACTTTTTACAATTATTTTTGGTTTGCTAATGGCCTTTTTACATAACCCTCACTTACAAAAAAAACAATATTGATTTTTTTACTTATTCGTAAAAAAAAACTCGTTACTATTGGATTTTACATAAATTTAAATTCAACTTGTTTATTTTTATTTTACTAAAAATTATAATTTTGCTTAATTTTTGAGAGAGTTTTTCTTTAGTTTGTGATTGATTTTTTAATACATCCGTGATATTTGCGTCTATAATCTTGGACAACTTGTAATACACATTGTTTTTGCTCTTCATTTCTTGTCAGTAGTGAATTATATTCTTCCATTAGCTTGACATCCCTTTCCGCAGTGTCGTTGACTACCCTTAACTGCCCGATAATTTCTTTGTCTTTAAAAGAAGAAGCAATCCCGTCCCAATCTTCAGAATTTAATGCTGTTTTGTCGTCAATCCCAGAACGAAAGTTTTGTAAATTAAATTTTGGACATGCAGTCTTAAATTTTTCGAAAATGGCCACATTCGGACTAATTTTTTTTTTTACAAATTTCTCTTCATAAACACTTTTCAAAATCATTTAATAGATATGGTGTTTAAATGGTAACCATAAAAGTGATGTTTTGAAAAAATTGTCGATGCTAGCACAGGCTCCATTTATACGACCGGTATTGTATTCAAATATTGAAGGGCGTGCGGCAACATGCCTTAATCTAAACTGATTCGTCTGAAACTTTTTTAGGATAGTTTTTCCCTAATACCCATCGATTTGGGATTCGTGAATATGAAAAAAATCAGGAAAAAAATTTTCGATATGGCTTATAACCACTCTAATACTCCATATGTGCTGGCAACCCTTGGTGTATAAAGTCGTTCGTAAGACAAGTCTCTGTTTTGAGTTAAGTTTTCTCTAAGATTTTGAGCTTTTTAATAAGACTGGCAATAATAAATCAAATGCCAAAAGTGGAGTTTAAGTTAATTGAGACTAAATATTTAAAAAACAAGTTAGAGTGCTATATTCGGCTGTGCCGAATCTTTGATACCCTCCACCGACAGTTCGAATGTTTAAGGAGTAATATCTGTATGATGTTATTATTATCTTAAACTGTGACGATTTGTTATTAATTATGGTTTTAGGCGACTAAACTGTTTTCCGGTAGTAGGGTTTATATGGGGTCTAGGGTAAATTACGGACCGATCATCATGAAATTTCACAGCGTCATTTCTAGTCCTTTAAAACTGTGACGTACCAATTTCTGTTATGCTAGCATTATTAATTATGGTGTTAGGTGTACTAAAATGTTGTCCGGGAGTAGGGTAAATTATGTACCGATCTTCACGAAATTTCCCAGTATCATTTGCAGTCGTACAAAACTGTGACGAGCCAAAATTTGTTATGATTGCATTATTTTTTACGGTTTTAGGCGTACTAAACTGTTTTCCGGGAGTAGGGTTTCTATGGGCCCTAGGGTAAATTATGTACCGATCTTCACGAAATTTCCCAGTATCATTTGTAGTCCACAAAACTGTGACGAGCCAAAATTTGTTATGATTGCATTATTTTTTACGTTTTTAGGCGTACTAAACTGTTTTCCGGGAGTAGGGTTTCTATGGGGCCTAGGGTAAATTATGTACCGATCTTCACGAAATTTCACAGTGTCATTTGTAGTCCTATGAAACTGTGACGTACCAAATTTTGTTACGCTAGCGTTATTTTTTACGATTTTAGGCGTACTAAACTATTTTCCGGGAGTATTGTTTATATGGGGCTTAGGGTAAATTATGGCGGGATCATCACGAAATTTAACAGCGTGCTTTCCAGTCAACTAAAACAAATTTTTGCAAAATCTTATCTCATTCAGTGGCTTGTTCCAGCATTTATGTTATTTTTTGTAACAAAATTATCAATTTTTTTAAGGTGGTGGTTCCACATTTTGAATCATAGCTCTGGTCCTACTGAACGGATTTGGCTGGATTTCAATCCCAAACTGCTTAGGATAACTACAAGCAATGTGGCACCAAGTTTGTTCATTTCTTTTGAGTTGTTCGAAAGTGAGCGTGTTTTCAACAGACGGACAGACGGACAGACAGACGGACATGGCTAAATCGACTTAGAATTACTCAAGGACCCAGAATATATACACTTTATGGGGTCTGAGATGAATAATAAAAAAGTTTCACACGGAATGACAAACTTAATATACCCTCTTCACAACTAATTGTGGTGGAGGGTATAAAAAAATTTAAATAATATTTGTGAAAATTTGCATACAAGAATAAATGAAAAGAATAACACATGAAAAAAGAATAATAACTAATAAAAATATAATAATATAATAAAAATATTGCAGCTGATCTGTTATGTTAAATATATTAATTTGAGTAACAGTTGAAGACGACATCTAAACACGTATTTGGACTCCAAGCTTTCATATTAATGACTAAAAGTATGTAATTCATTTTTGAGTAGCAATTGAAAGTAGTGCATGCTAAATTTGTATGTTTTTTGTGGATTATTAATTTCTATACTGATCCCTAAAGTATGCAAGCTTTTAGTAGAACACCAAATAAAATAAAAGCCGCAGGTACATCAAAAAGGCAAAGAAAACTTATCGAAACGTCACCAGATATCATGGCAACTGATAATGCAGTAGGAGATATTGCCGATACGGATTTAATGGAAATGATGAACAGATTAATGTCAAAGGTGGAGAAAAAAGTTGAGTCATTTACAACAAAAATTGATGAAATCGTTAGAGAAAATGAAATATTGAAGAAAAGAGTTAAAGCTTTAGAGGAATATAAGATAAAGATCACTCTACTATTGCTCGTTTAGAAGAACATATGAAAAGGAGAAACATTATCATCAGAGGATTGAGTAAGGGGCCTATTTATGAAACGGTTAATAGTTTTATTAAAGAAAAACTTTAAATTAATTCGCCATGTGAATTTGAAAGTATCCGCAAGCTATACGAGAATCATGTTACTATGACCGTGATTGTGGAATTCAAATCCGAAAGAACGGTGCAAAACATTCTAAGGAACACAGTCCATCTAAAAGGGACTAATATATATTGAACTGGATCTGGGATGCGACCGATTGCTAGATAAAAAAGTGATGCTGCAGCTGAAAAAGATATACTTTGCATCAACAAATCTCAACGTGTGAGCACTCGAAATGACAAGCTTAAGATTGGAAATAAGTGGTTCAAATGGAACAAGAATAAGGAACTTGTTTGTGGTGTAGAGAAAGCAGAAAACTTTGTATGGTGATGTTATACCAGGTTTAAATTAAAAATATGATTACATTGTTAAAAAAAATTAACTCAAAAAACTAATAAAAATTAAATACTGTAAAAGCGTTGATAATATAAGGGAGGTAGAAAACGATATTGTATCAAAAAATTTAAAAGTAATTTCTTATAATATACATACAGTGCGCTCGCGGTAACGTGAACTAATTAAAACCTAGGGAGTTCATGTTAGCGAAATTGTTCACGTTAGCGATTGTCGAATTTCATAAAAAAATGTCTGTTTTACACCCTTGAACGTGAAATTTTTTCTGGTTATTTCCATTATTAAAATATAAATGTACATATTTATGTGTTTTATTATTATTTCCATTACTATAATAATATCTTATATATAAATACGTGAACAATTTTTTTGTGGTTGATTTCTAATATATTTTTTTTCTAAATTTTTTGAATAAAAGTGTTTGAAAAGCGTTTTAATTTATCTTACAGACATACGTACAAAGTTGGGTCAATAGTCAATTTTTGTCATTTTCTTAAAATGTGTACGTTTTTGTTCTATAACGCACAGGTATTCTCGAAAGTAAATGTCGAGTGGTCGAATTTCGAACACCGGGCGATCCTAGTAAAAATAAAATTATACATTAGAATTCATTACAAACCAAAATGAGATCACGAGAATATATCTATTGAATTAAAATTACATTGCAAATAAAATTACTCATAGCATTTAGGCATTAAAAAATCGTTTATCTTTTTCTGCTGATTTTTCTTTTCTAATAAGTAGTTGAAATACTGGCTTCTCCCTTAAGCGTCTAACTACACTCATGTCACTTTGATCCACCATTGCATCTCCTGCCCATTGCAATGCATTGTTTAAAATTTCAATTGCCTCACTTGCAGCAATTTTTTTAACAGGATCATCGGGAATGCAAACTTTATAGGGTGTAGGATCAATATTGTAGAAATTACAAACGGAATGAAAAAGTTATTAATACCCTTTTACCTTTGGTAAAAGGTAAAAAATTGTTCACGTTATAGAGCTTTTTGAGTTTGTTCACGTTACAGAGTAGTCAATGTAAAAAAAATCTTGTTCAAGTTAGGCGGTGTTCACGTTAGACGGTGTTCAAGTTACCGCGAGTGCACTGTATTTGTGAAGAAAAATTTTAAAATTTTAAAAAATATTTTAAAAATCTTAGCATTTTTTGGACATCAGCATACAGAATAAGCAGATATGGTAGAGCTATTGGTGGTTGCATGCATGGAATAAGCAAAAATATTAATCAAAAAGAAATCAAATGCACATTTAGTAATGTATCAGGCATAGATGTTTTTAATATCAAAACGATAGATATGGAGGTGAAAATATATCCATTATATTTACGTGGTGAAAACTGGGAGGAGGACTTTGGGATGGTGGAAAACTTTTTCGTTGAAAATGGTGCTCAAAATGGATTGTTAGTTGGTGATCTAAATGTAAGAGTTGGTGAAATGCAACAGGTGGTGGAGGAGGAGGTTCAGAGCTGGTGCCCTGCTTTTTTGGAGAGAAGAAGATCACAAGATAAGGTTAATGATAATGGAAAGAAGTTTATGGAATTATTTGAGGATTACGGTTTAAGGCTAGATTACACTATTATACTTTGTATTAATACATGTCAAAAACTCAAGTAATATGACAAAGTGTGATAGTGTGAATGCAATGTGTCACGAAAATGACAAGTATTATGAAAAAAGTTTGACATTCCATACGACTTCATCGTTTTTTGAAAAATTTCTAAACACTAATACTTTTCATTGGATCAGGGATGCATTTTTTTTTCATGCGTGAGTGTTTATACTTTGTATGATGATGTGAACACAAACTGTCATGTTACATTAGATTTTTTGACAGTCGCAACAAAACTCATTAGATTTCTATCTTACAAAGTGTTATGGAATACGTAAAACTTGTGAGATAGTGTAATCTAGGCTTTAGTAGTACTAAATGGTGTCATTAAGGGTGATGAAAATGGAAACTTTACCTTCATTAGCAGGATGGGAGATTCAGTTTATGATATATGTTCCACATCACTTGATATTTCTATAGATGATAAAACCTGGTCCGATCATTTCCAAATAAACTTAGTATTAAATGTTAATATCAAAAAATCACCAACTACGTCGCATATACTTTTAACGAAGCTTCCCAGTAAAAAATGGAGCTCACTGGTAAGCAGGTTTGTAAGGGAGAGAAGCACATTTCCCCCTTACAAACCTGCTTACAAGAGGCATGATTTTTATATGGCGAATTCCCACTTGGAAGCACTACTTTTTTGTAAAATCACTGCGTTTTTCATGGCTTACATTATTCCGTGAAGGAATAGCTTCCAAAAACCACAGCTTTCATACCTTTGATTAATTGCTTCTATACTGTATACAAGAAGCGCAACACACTTTGAACTTTGGTCGTAAATTTGTTCTTTTAAATAATCATTTCAACTACTCCCTTACAACCTGCTTACTTATAAGGGATTATGCGAAGCTATTAAATAATTTTCATTTACTTATATTAAACATTGACTTCAATGGTTTTCGCGGCTGTAGGAAATATCGCCCGAAGAAAAATGGCCAAAAAAAAAAAAAAAAATCGCCCAAATGAAGAATCGCCCAAAAGAACATGAAAAATGACCCAAAAAGTTATATATGAAATTTTGCCCAACAAAAACGAAAAAGGGCCCAAAAAAAATGAAAAATGACCCAAAAAGCAAAAACGAATTTTTCCGAAAAAAAATTAAAAATTACCCAATTTGCAAAAAGTGGTTATTATTCATATAAATTTAGTTCCATACAAGTGTAAGTTTTATGTAAAAAATTGCATTCTATCTTCAACAGCTGCTCGGCAGTAAGGACAGTAATACCGGCTGCGCAAACTTCGCTAAGCTTCTCTGCATAGCCGGCCTTCGGCCGGGCGCAAGGATTTTCTCCTCTATGGTATAGCAAACACCGGCTTCGCTAACTAAAGCTTCTCTGTATAGCCGGCCTTCAGCCGGGCGCAAGGATTTTCTCCTCTATGGTAGAACAAGTACCGGTTTCGCTAAGTAAAGCTTCTAAAATCTGCCTTGTTTTCGAACGAAGGCCATATACGCAGAGAAGCTTTAGTTAGCGAAGCCGGTGTTTGTTATACCATAGAGGGGAAATCCTTGCGCCCGGCCGAAGGCCGGCTATACAGAGAAGCTTTAGTTAGCGAAGCCGGTGTTTGTTATACCATAGAAGAGAAAATCCTTGCGCCCGGCCGAAGGCCGGCTATACAGAGAAGCTTTAGTTAGCGAAGCTGGTGTTTGTTATACCATAGAGGAGAAAATCCTTGCGCCCAAAAGTGTTTTCGTTATATATTTAATATTAACACCCAGAGAAAAAACAACAAACTTATTTTTAAATAAATTACAATTATATTAAATAAAGATGGCCCGAAAAAATGGGCTATTTTTCATATAATATTTTTTTATTTATTTTAAAAAACGAAAAATCACCCAATAATAACGAAAAAAAGCCCAAAAATTTTGGGTCACTTTTCATATGAATTAAGGCCCAATTTTACATGGAATTTTTTTGGGTGATTTTTCATTTTTTTTTTTTTTTTTTGCCATTTTTCTTTGGGCGATATTTCCTACAGCCGGTTTTCGCTTCCCTGTTGCTTCTAAGTAGTATGTAATAGCCAGCGCATATATCAGCGCTCTTGTACTTTTCTTTCTTCCGAAAACCTTAACATTTTTTACTGGGTTAGATGGAATGAAAAAGAAAAAGACAAATATATTCAAATTATACAATCTGATTTAAAACAAATCAAAGGAAATAACGCCGATATAAATTTATCTGTTTTAATAGACATGATTAAAAAATCGGCACAACAAAACACTACAGCAAAAGAAATATAGGCACCTAAAAGCCCATGGTATAATTGGAAATGCCAAAATGCGAGACATAGATCATTTAAATTGCTTCAAAAGTATAGAAAGTGTCATAATGATGTCAATAAGAAAAATTATTTATCAGCCAATTTAAAATATAAAGAAATATGCAAAGAAAGCCAGTTGAAATATTACAATGAACTGGAGTTTAAATTGAACGCGTTCAAAGATAGCAAAACTTGGTGGAAATTAGCGAGAGCTATAAACCAAGCACGAGTTTCCAGCATAAACGTTTTAACATCGGAATTTAAAGCATACTTATTAAATCCAGCACAATTGGCTCTTGAAGTTAGCTACCCTACAAGAAATGCATAACCAAAACTAAAAAAAAACAAATTTTTACTAACACACTTGCAGTAATTTTATATTAGTGGTTCCACTCTTACATACATGCTTAAGTGGAACAACTAACACTACCTTAATAATACCAATTTTTAGTATATTTTATAATACGCTTGACTTTCCAGTACGTGCAAGAACTCATGAATTTATTAAATTTTATCAATTTAAAACTACAAAAATTTTGGCAGCAACGATTGCAAAAGCAATGTGTACTACGATAGCGGTGAAAGGAAAGGTAAAGGCAACGGTGTCAATGTGGCTAAGGTGGCAGAGGTCTATACGTCAACCAGTTTACCCAATGTGCTACATGAAAGTGTAACAGACGGTAATGAAGCTGCTTCCATCGATTTCATTTTACGTCTGTCGGCCAATAAGGGACATGAAGAGATGAAATTGGATAAAATAAAACCTCTTTGGGAAGCCAGCCGATCAATAACGAATCTTACACCAGGAAAAAATGAAATCAAGCTAACGTTGTGGCAGTACAAAGATGAACGTGTTAATGCCGAGGATGCTAAGATATTCCAAAAATGTTTTTTATTATTTTGTTTGTGGATTATTTATATTTCTAATAAAAAATTAATATAATATTAAAATAAAAAAGTATTTTTATATAATGGTTAGTGCTAACCAATTATGAATAACTAGTTAGGGATAACCAATATTTACGTTATGACTAACTAGTTAGCGTTAACCACTATTTAGGTTATCATTGACTAATAAAAAGTAGCAGAGTAGGTAGTACAGATATATGTTCCGTAGTCGAGTGGAATTGATCAGTTAGAAAGATAGGCAAAATCACACGTACACAAGAATTTCGGTAAGTTTTTTCATTTTGCTCTTAATAAACTAATAGAAACTTTAACCAATATATCAGTCAACACTACCAGTCATATAACTAGTAAAATTACCGGTAGTCTTCTTGTAGGGTACTCTCCTTTTCTGACAAAAGACTCTTTCCTAGATTCAGAAATAACTACCCTGGAAATTATTCAAGAGCTAAATAAAGCCAAAATAAATAAAGCACCGGGGGAAGACAGAGTTCCCTATGAATTTTGTAAGAATGCTCCAACTGAATTGCTGAAAGAATTAACCAAATGCTATAACTATTTATACAACTCAATGGGAGTTGACGAAACATTTATATCAAGCGTAATTTTTACTATATTCAAAAAAGGCGACCCAACTTAGCGTGCAATTATAGGGGAATTTCATTTATGAATTGTGTTGCAAAAATTATGATGGGTATCATAAACAATTGCTTACATTAATGGACTGAAGAGAATAATATCATAACTGAATATCAAGCTGGATTTCGAAAAGGTTATTCTACAATGGATAACATTTATAACTTGGCAGCTGTTGTAAATTTAAAAATGGAAGAAGGAAAAAAGTTTATGCCTTTTTCGTAGATTTTAAAGCAGCTTTTGACAAAATCTCTCGACACTCTCTTATGTTTAAGCTACATAGTCTTGGTGTATCTACAAAAATGGTAAATTTTTTATGCAGTGTCTACTCTAGAACATACTCAACTGTTTGGAATGGAACCGAACTTTCAGAACCATTTGAAACATATTCAGGCGTCAAGCAAGGATGCTTGTTTATCTCCCCTATTATTTTCTCTTTACATAATTGACCTTCACGAACATTTAGGCGGCGGCATCGTAATAGATGAATTGAATATTAGGTTGCTTTTCTATGCAGATGAAATTGTAATATTGGCAGATGAAATAGAAGTGTTGCAGAAAATAATGGAAAGATTAGAAGAATATTGTGACTTATGGGACCTTGAAGTAAATCTAACAAAGTCTTAAATCATGGTGTTTAGAAATTGAGGTAGATTATCTTGTCGTAAAAAATGGCTATTTAAGGGCGAAGTTGTAGAAATAGTTAACGAATATAACCATGGTGGAATAAGCAGGTGGCATCGCTACGGCAATAAATACAACATAACAACAAAAATGGATGTTATATCACCGTTTAAGTCAAAAAATACTTTTAACAAAAATCAAAGCGTGGCGCTGAACGTGATGAAATAAATAATTTTTTAGCCAATTTTTATTTAATTAGGGTCAATATCTTATTTATTTTAATTTTAAATTATCAAAAACTGAAATAAAATACAAAAATCACAGCACAAAACGTGGACTTTTTGTAAACATAAACAAAACTTTGACATAAACCTAGACAAACAATGCAAGAGCAAAAAATCGTCATCTGGCGTAGTGCTGCCACCTGTTTATTTCACCATGAATATAACTACTTAGGTATGATCTTAACCCCAAAAATGGCATTCTCGAAACATGTACAAAGTAGAAATTCTGCAGCAAAAAATAGTATAAATTTTACTTCCCAATAAAAAATTTTATCATTTTGCGAAGCACTAAAGGTACATTTAAAAAAATAAGCGCACAATTATGCGCTACGCAGTAAGACATACAGAAATGCAGTAAAGTAAGTGAAAGAACTCTCAACAACTTTTATAAAAACAATAACATTTCAAGTGCTACGGCATTCCCTTACCACGAAGCAGGTTTGTAAGGGAGAATACTAAAAAATAACTGTATCCAAACATTCAGTGTGTAAAAATGATCGTTACATCCAACAATGTTTATGTGCGCTGAATAATGCGCTTTATGTGCCAAAAATGTATTGCTTCAAAGTGGGAACTCGCCATATAAAATTCATGTCTTCCGTAAGCGCAATGGTAAACGAAACCCTTATGTTTCTCCCTTACAAACCTGCTTCGTTGGAAGCTCCATTTCTTATTGGGTTGGAACTCATTTCTGAACAATAGAAATATATCTTTTAAAACAAAATACAAATTATTAAAAGCTATGTGCCACTCTGTACAATCATATGGTGTCCAAATATGGGGAAATATGCACTTTGAAGATGTGGACAAGCTGCAGAGATATTTTATAAAACGGATATTAAAACTACCCAATTTCACACCAAACTATGTCTTAATGCTGGAGACTGGTTTGAAAGACGGTAATTTCTACACCCTTAAATTAAACTTACAACACTTACATATATGTAACACTTTAAAAATTAAATTCTTCGCGATTAACTGGTCAAATAATGGCCTGTTCGTCGATAGCGAATGAAGACTTCGTTCGCTTAGATTGCATTTAAAACAAAAACAAATTATAAGATATTGTTTTTGTTTTACATGTAAGTTAAGCGAACGAAGTCTTCATTCGCTATCGACGAACAGGCCATAAGCCTTTAATGAACTTGGAAACGAGCTCAACATATATTGGCAAATGAGCACAACATCACACCAATGGGTCGAAAATCAAAACTATTTCCTGACTGCTTTGGAAATTAAATACCATAACGGACGCCTCATGAGAGGTTCTCAAAGCCAAACATTTTATAAAAACCTAAGATCCTAAGATGCATGACCAAAGTTACGTAACATTGATCCTTAAATTTAAATGGCGCAAGGTTCTCGAGAAGCAGCAATAAAAAAAGCTCCTTGTGCAATACAAAAGACATTGAATCAGTTCAGCATTTTATATGCCGATGCCCTGCTCTAAATTCTATCAGATTCCAACAGTTTCATACCAAAGCAATATCAGAAGAAAATTTTTTTAAATTACTTAATGGCGAACTTTATAATGGGGAAACATTAGCAAGATAAATTACCAACGCTTTAATTTATCGAATTTGTTTAATAAATGAATTTAATCATTGAAATGGTTTATACAGGACATTTTATATCTTCATATTAAGCCTACTTTTCCGGCTAACGACAATGTCAAAGCCGTACGTAAATTTCTTTTATTTTATTTCATTTATCTATTTATTTACTTTTTTTTTTATTATACATATAAAACAAAAAATGTTTGTAATGTATTATTAAAAAAATAAAGAATTACTGCTACTACTACTACTCCATATATCAAGTGGTGGAGATAAAAGAATAGACTTTAAATAGCAAAACTGTTTCAAATGTCGATCGTTAGGTCCAGGTTTGATCTGGAAATGGAAAAACATTTATATGATCAAGGCAATCTTAGAACGTTGAAATGCATACAAAATTTTTTAAACCACTATTTGCTTATTTGTTGCAACAAAGAAATTGTTCGTTTAGTTTTTGCAGTATATCTGGCCACCCTTTTAAGTAAAACGATACTTTGCTGTTTGCTGTAACAATGACTTTGACATTTGAAAAAATGAACATTGAAAGATAAAATGCTTCTTTGGCATAGTATTTTTCCTTTAATCTTAAAAATGGCATTTTAAATTAATGGAAAATATTGATGACCAGTACCGGATGTAGAAAAGGAATTAATAACATATAAATTTAAAAATAATTTAAAAGTTTTAAGTAACAAAATTCAACCGCAAAATTAATGTTTGTTTAAAACTGTGAATTTAAGGAAAAGATAACCATAATGGCTGAGTTGAGGTCATTCAACTTCGTAAGCAATTTTATTTCTAATTGTTTCAGTCGATACTGAACGAATCGATATTATTTTTTCAGTATTGTGAAACTCAAATTAATGCTTTACAACACTGAATAAATAATTCCGATTCGTTTAGTATTGACTGAAATAATAGATATTAAATTGCTTTTGAATCGAGAAAGTACTGGATCACGACTGCCAGAATCAGGCCCCTGGTATTAAAAATTATCCAGTGCCACATATTTTTAAGAAATTATTTTATTTTATTTTTAAAGTGTAGCAGGTTTGTCAAGAAAATTTATCATTATTTATAATTAATTTTTGATGAAGCGCTGCAGTTTTATATGTGCAAGCATTTTTTATGCCATATTATTGTTTTTTATTTATTTCCTTAAAGCAGTAAATTTTAATGCTGTTAAAGAAAAATTTTCTTTTGCTTACACTTTCACAGTTTCTTTCTTTTTGTTTTTGTCGCACTTTTACTCTGAGCAGATTTACTTGTTTCATAAACTTTTGTTTCATTAAGAAATTTTCATTCAACGCCTTTTTCTTTTGTGAAAAAAAATATTTTTCAGCTGCTGCCAACTTCTTTTGTTTTTCCGCACACTCTTTTTGCCATTAACGAGCAAAAAGTTGTGGGATACCCTACATTCAAGCAAGTGCAGACTGGTTGGTAAGGAGAAATAGGATTGTATTAAAAATATGGGTTAAGAAAACATTTTAAATTAGGAAAGATGAAATTTATTTAAAATAATATAATATTTCGCTACGCTCCTAAAAAAAAGATTATTGGGGGGAAAATGGCAACAAAGAACATAATTTCATTTTCTGGAAGCAATCAAATGGAGAGCTATCAAATAATTAGCAAAAATTTAAAAGTGTTTTCCAGTAGGGATTCTTATAAAATAGTATTGTAACTTCTATCGCCTTATGGCAAGGCCCTTTTGTTTGTTTATTCATTCCACTTGGGACCATAGGGCTTATACAGGATAACTCCATCGAAGTCATTCATTGCAATATATTTTGACATTATTCAACGTTTTATTTATTTTATCAAATTCAGCTAAAACAGTTCTTAGCAAGCTGTTCTGCTGGTACATTTCTATTAAGGCTATCGGGTGGTTCAAGCAGCGTATAGCTTATCCATCATCCACTTCTTCTTACGATCTGTCACTTAATGATTTCTCTTTATTCACTCGTCAGCGTTAGAGATTGCACGAGTATTGGATACAAAATATTCGGCATTTGCTGATATATGTTTGCAGTTTTCGTGCTATATAGTTCATTGATAGCCATGATCCATGATGACATGTGCGTTAAATATCCTAACTTTAATACTCAAAGAAACATGATTAATTATGTTGTCGTCTATATTTAAATGAAAGGTTTTTTATTTACATTAATACATTAGGCCCAATTAGCTTAACAAAAACTTATATATAATAATGACGTAAGATATTGTTGGTTGTAATTCCATTGCACAAGTCTTTTTCGTATTAACCTCCAATCCAATTTCCACTTGATAGCTTATTCTCTCTCTTTGCATTACATATAATTTTTTGAAAGAAGAAGGCAAAAGTCAAAGTTTCCAAATCAAGTCAAGCATCTTGGTTATCTATACACAACATCCAAAAAATTTGTGCGGCAGGGAAAAAAGTAATGAGTATATAATATTCCCATTTTTACTTGTTTTTAATTCCGTTTGATAATGTATGTTAGTGGGTGAAGACGCTGCATAACGTCATGTGAAGGATATTAAAGATTCGGCACTGCCGAATAAGGCACATGTTCACGTTTTTTTAAATTTACATTTATTAAGATTTTTCCCAAAATGCTATTGAAAATTCGAGGTACGATCAATTAAGGACTGAAAACAATAAACTATTGAGAAAAGCTTTCTATTTAAAATGGCTTATTTGTGTCAGAAATCATTTTGAAAATATGTATTTGTATTCTTTACAGTTTTAAACTCGTTAAAATTATTTATTTTTTTCTTAATTTGACTTAAATTAGTTTTTAAATGGAATAAACTTAGATCTAGAAATGGTATGCGAAATGTTTGAACCTCCAAACATAATTTGCTTACTAAATGTATTCTTCTTTTAATGCCAATATAGCAAAATAATAGTTAGATTTGGTTATTTTTTATCGTAGTTAGTAAAAAAAAATTGCCATTTTTTAGCGAACTATTCTTTTTTAGCTACAAATTTCACATGCACAGCTTGAATTTAGATAAAATGCAGAATTGTCAAAATTGAGATATTGTGTTTATTCTTAATTTGCAATAATGAGGACCCACTGTTTATTTAGGGGAACAGCATTTAAAAAAAAAATAATTGTTATTGAATAATATTTGAAAATTTGTTGCTTTTACTGCTATGTATACATAATACTTAACAGCAATTCTTTATATTTGCTTAATTAGTATGAAGCTCATTCAAAATCCTCAACAGCCAACTCTTTTAATTTGTTCTTTTTATTTGTGCAAAAGTAACAAATGAAAAACATTAGTGGTATTCACACCGAACTTGTTAATTTGTTACTCGGTAGTTTGTTAATTTGTTAAAATTACCAACTGTGAACGACCCCATTTTTAAAACTTTGTTAGTCTGGTAACTTTCGTGGTAAAACAGCTGATTTATTGTTCTGACAAAATTTATTATTCTGGAAAAAATTGTAAACCATTCAATTACTCGCTTTTATTATATTTATTTAGAAACTGCAATAGCTGATTGTGAGTTACCTACTAACAACTATTTTATCAGGGGTGCCGTGTCGTTAATTTGTTAAATGTTAATCCGGTAGCGCGTTAAATATACAAAAACAAAATGCGTGTAAAAAAGTAACGATTATTGACTAACAAACTAATAAGCTCGGTGTGAATTCCACTATTATTCATATTTTTTATTTTAATTTGTTCACTTTCACTGTGAGTTGCAGTAAAAGTACTTTCGTTTTTCAATAATAACACAGGCCAACACTCAATTTGCTTCTTTGAATTTATCAACTGATTTTAGTTAATTTGGGTGCGCTGAATTCAAAACTGTAATCAGTTTGTCTCTATCAGCTCTAGTTTTCATGATATAAATTTTTATACCCTCCACTTATGACCTCCAATTACACCAATTACCCAATTTTTTTTTCCAAATTTTTTATTTACTGTTATAGTTATTGCCAAAAAAAAAAAAAAAAACTCCCAAATTTTTTTAAGTATTTTTTTTTATTTAAATAAATCTGTATGAAACAGTTTTACTTCTTTTTATATTTTTTAAATTCCTATGGAAAAGTTTTACTTTCTAAATACTTAAAAAAATTTGGGAGTTTTTTTTTGGCAATAACTATAACAGTAAATAAAAAATTTTGATAAAAAAAAAATTGGAAGAAAAAAATTTTGGGTCATAAGTGGAGGGTATAAAAAGTTATATCATGAAATTTTGTTCAAATTTTTTTTTACTTTAAACTGTGATGATCTTACAAAAAGCGTTTAGACAGTTTTTCCCAGGAATTAGCTTGAATTCCGTTGCTTTTCCAGTTTTTCTGGGAAATCAGTTCCAGGGAATTAAAAAGAATTTAAAATTAACAAGATCGAGTGTAATAATTTGTTATGCTGAATCTTTTATACCCTTAACCATGGTGCGATAAGAACAGAAAGATATATAAATAGGTACTGCTTGCACTTAATTTGGAAGTTTTGACTTTCGTTCTGCAGAAATACAGAAATGTATAATGTCTTTGTATGGAAAGTACCATGCCCACTTCTCTTATTCTGACCATTTTATTAAAAAAGTTATAAAAACTACGTTTCAAAATAAGTATTCTTGAAAACTATTAAGCTCTTAAAAAATGAACAAAAGATGAGGAAATAATTAATCAAATACGAAGTTTGACTCTGTTTTGTTCTAGATTAAAGGATTTATAGGGGCGTTTCTGTCAAAAAGAAAAAAATTTAATTTGTCACACAGTGTTATTTTTGAAATTAATTGTTTTTTTTAATAAATAAATTTTATTATAATAAATATGTACAAAATGTTAACAAAATAAGTATGTATTTGTTTGCTTGTCGCTAAAAACAATAAATTTTTAACGTAGGGAAAAGTGTAGGGAAAAAAGGGATTTTTTTGGAGATACATAGGGATTTTTTTAAATTGTTCCTGGCATCACTGCCTCCGATACCAGGAACTAATATTAAAATTTTATTCATAACAATATCAATGTCACTTGATTCTATTTCAATTAAATTTGGATACAACAATTCGATAGCTGCATATGGTGGTGGTGATGTTGACGGTGGCGATGATGATAATGATGGATAAGAAGAAAGAAATGAAGCACTTGGTTTTTCATACAAAGAATGTTAATTTCTAGGATTATTAGTTTATTTATTTATGTGAAAACAAACACACAGGAATTGCACTATTTATTAAAATATGTACATAGATAAATTTTAGTTGTATTCATTTGGGATTGTTGTTCGGTTTTAACCGAAATTGAAACCACGCTTTTTACTTTCATATGCTTAAAGAAATTGCAAATTATACATAATACTATACAAAAACTTTATTCATAACAGTCTGCAACAATGGCAAGGTATTTCAAAATTCTTAAAATTCAAAATAAGTACTAAGAAGAACCTTTTTAACTCTTAAGTTGACACCTAATTTGTGTGGCACAAACTGCCACCTGGGCCTGGTATGGACTTCTTTTTTAGGTATGGAGTTTTATGGCTATAGCAGGAACAGTTTTTGTCAAATAGAATAATTCTTCGAAAAAAGTAAAGAAAGTATTCGTATATGTTGCGTATGCTTTTTGATACGATTCGTTTTGACTTTATTCACACCAGTCAATATTTAATACTACCAGATATGTCACAGAAACAAATTCCGATCAAAAGTGGAATTTAAACCGTATTTGACTTCTTCAGAAAACGTAAGCCGAAATATTTGATTTGCGTGGTATGAATTTTGCATATTTTGTTGTTAATGTTGTAAAATTCTCTTCAATGTGTGAGCACACGTACGTAATAAAAGAATAAAGCTGAAGGTCATTTTATGCGCTTCTAAATTCAAGTTACACGCAATGCGTTTTATGCGCCAAATTTTTTTTTATCAGCTGTTGTGCTAATATTTTTAACAATTAAAAACAATTTTGCAAGAAATTGAGAGTGTTATTGATATTTTAATAGAATTTATTTAATAGAATTCATAGGGGAGTAAGCTTTTATTATAAAAATATTCGTGATTTTTCAAGGTGTCAATATGTTTCCAATTCATGGCATTTGTTAAAAAAAATAATAAGCACAACAAAGATGATACTCAGAAGATAAAAGTAAAAGTAATTCTTGTTAAATTGTCCTAAAAATTAATTTTAATGTATTTTATTCATTAAAGTTTATACAATCTTTATAACGAAAGCTTTTTCTCTTATTAAAAACCTTTTTTAATGCAAAAACATAGTAAAAAGTAATCCACCACACAAACATATTTATCGATAACATTGAAAATAAAATATGATTTGCCATCCATGGCCATCAATAACAGCTGACTTTTTTTCACTACACATGCGACGGATACAAAAGTAGAAAGTAAACCTACTTTCATGCGTTGATGCGTCTATGCATTCTCTGCATTTTGTTGTGTAACTTGTCATATACAATTACACTGATTCAACTTTTTTGTCAAATGCATAAAAAGGACAGACGCATAAACGCATGGTGTGGACCTTCAGCTTAAAAAAGAGAATAAAAGAGAAAAGAGAAAACGCGGCGCCCTTATTTTGCCGATCGCAGATCTGAACCGACTTTTTAATACTCCGATTCTGCGTTTTTATCAGTGTGACACAATCCGATTTTGACAGCGCATTTAGTAGGAGAAATTTAAAATTCTTTTGTTGTTTTTATTCTATTGTTATTCATAGGTATTATATTTTTAAAATTTAATTTAAATAACTTCATCATTAAAATTTTTGTTTGCATAATAAAATTGATACTTTTTTATATCATCAAAAGTTAACGTTTGTCTGTTAAAAAAGCTTTTGTACATGGAAAATGATCTCTCAACGTCAACCGAAGTTAAAGCATACTTGAAGGATGCCATTTCATTTGGAGAATATTAGTTCGCTTATTCATATTCCACATTATATTCCAGATTATAGTAAATAGTTGAAATTTGTTTAAATTTTTAAAATGCCATTTTTTGCAAAACGTTTTTTTAATTATTTTTCCTTCCTTTCTGCCAAATCATTTGAATTTAGTTGACTATTAAGTGAACTTAATCCCTCCAATTTAGTTATTTTTTCACCAATATATCCGAAGTTTATTATCTAATTTTCTTCTAATTTCCTCTGCAACTCGGTGTTACCCATGTGCCAAGAATGAAATATGTAACAGTTTTAGATAAGTTGTTTAAGGCAATTTGGCAGCCGTAACAATTTAAGCTGCTTCATCGGTTAAAAATTTAAGGATTACTTATCGAAATCTTGTATTTTAAGCAGAGCTCCAAAGATATTGTTACGAAAGTTAAATTATCTAAGAATTATTTATAGTTATAGTTATAAGTTATCTTGTAAGTTATAGTTTTATGTTACTTAAAATTGTCATGTATAATTTTCAACACAACTGTTATTTTAAAAATAATTCCTATATAAATTTCCCAGTAATTTCTAGAAATGGTTATAGAACATAATAAATAGTTTTTACGGGAAGGTTCAGGAAAAATCTAGAAATAATTATGAAATATAAAAAGGGGTGACTCATGTAAAATTAGTTTAGTCTGTTTTGAAAAACGGTTCTGTTCGTAACTAACAATTGTGAACAAAATAATTAATTTCAATAAAGTTTGTTAAGTTGAATAAGTGTGTGTTTTTATTCGGATTTGCAATTAAAAGAACTCAAACGCGTTTATTAAAGGACAAACGTAACAATTGGTGTCAGAAGTGAAATTGCAATAACAAAAAAAAAAAAAATATAAATAAAATAAATAAACAAATAAAAAAAAAAGGATATAAAAAAAACTATACAAACAACAATGAAATTCGAGGAGCTAAAAGTTGAACAACTCAAGAAAGAGTTGGGCAAGTTGGATCTGCCTACTGCAGGAAATAAAGCTGAGCTGCAGAGAAGATTAATCGATGAATTTAAGCGACGCAATATTGCAACTTATGAATTTGAAGAAAAAGAAGAAATAGAAGTTGCTACCCTTGCAGTAACAAGCAACTTGGATCTTGGTACAATGTTTGCTGCTATGATGGAGAAAATGAAAAAAAATGTCGGCAGACACTTCTAGAAAAATAGAGGAAATGGTAAAAGAAAATTCGGCTGAAACTTCTAGAAAAATGGTGGAAATGGTTAAAGAAAATTCGGCTGAAACTTCTAGATAAATGGAGGAAAATATGGAGAGAATGGTAAAAGAAAATTCGGCTGAAACTTCTAGAAAAATGGAAGAAAACTCAAACACCATTTTAGCCGAAATTCAACAAAATTCCAGATTGACAAATCAAAAACTTGAGAAGCTTCAAGAGATTTCTACTGCTATAAATGAAAGAGTAGACGATATGGAGATAGAATTCAACCAGAAGCTGTTTGATGTTAAGACACAAGTCACTGATGTAAAAACACAAGTCACTGTTTTTGATGAAAAACTACATCATTTGGAAGAAAAAGTAAATAGTCTTCAGTGCCAAGAGGGAGTGGTGCGAGTTTTTCCAGAAGTCTCGAATAGAATAAGAGCTCCAAGTTTTGACGGCAGCTCACCATTGAATGTGTTTAAGTTCCAGTTTGACACAGTTGCCAACAAAAATGCATGGAACAATGAAGAAAAAGCCATAGAGCTGATTCTGGCTTTAAAAGGAACTGCAGCTGAAATTCTAGAAAGTGTACCAGTAAGTTGCAGAAAAAATTATGATGACATTATGGTAGCATTGCAGCGCAAGTATGGTGGTGAACACAGAAAGGAAATATTCAGAATGGAATTACGGGGAAGAGTACAAAAGGCAAACGAAACACTACAGGATTTTGCACTAGAGATTGAGCGCTTGGTGCAGCTTACTTATCCAGGTGAAAGTCATCCATTGCTAGATCATTTTAAGACCGAGGCGTTTGTAAACGGTATACGGGATGCTGATGTGAAACTAGCGGTATGTGCATCACAGAAGCCATCATTTGCAGAAACGGTATCGTTTGCCTTGGCACAGGAAACCGCTAGAATAATTTCAAAACCGCATATATGCAAGGTGCGCAAGCTTGATATAACAGCAGAAGACGAAGGAGATATTTTAAAGGAAATGAGAAGCATGAAGGAGGCAGTTTTGCAGGCTTTAGGCGAGAAGCAAGGTAAAAACAAAGTAAAATGCTATAACTGCGGTAAAACTTGTCATATGCAGCGAAACTGCAAAGCACCAAGACGACGATCAAGATCTTCCTCGCCACCAGGAAACAACCAACGTGCTAGTCACCAGGCTTCACAAGAGTCACCTTTAAACTAAAATAGCTAGCACCGCGGGGCATGGGCTAGCTTCCACATCTGAGGGCCCCACAATCTCTATATCAGTAGTGCAAAGGAGTAACAGGAATCTTACTGCTTGTGGTTACATTAATGGTCAAAAACGCATTCTTACTGTGGACACTGGGGCATCACATTCTATTATAAGGCCCGATTTAATACAAAAATCAATCGAACCACTAAGCGGGGTAAGTCTGCGAACAGCTACAGGCGAGTCTGCCACTGTCTATGGAAAAGTAAAAGCACAATTAAGTATGGCCAATGCAATCGCCCATTACGTATTTATTGTGGCTGATATTGTAGACGAGGTAATCATTGGCGCAGATTTCATGATTGAACATGGTATTCATTTGGATATGGGTCAGCAAATTATGTATTGGCGTGATGTGGAAATACCCCTTGAAGTTGGATACGAAACCAAGGCCCATGTAAGACAGCTAATCGCCCTTCAACGTGAAAAACTGCCACCCAAATCAGAAACCTTAGTATGGGCGCGAATGGAGGGAGATTGTGAGGACAACAGTTTATGGGTGGTAGAGCCAGCAGAAGTTAAAGGAGATGTCGTAACAGCGAATGCCTTCGTAAGACCCAGCAAGAGTCTAGTTCCCGTGAGAGTATTACATTTATCCAGCAGTGAAAAAGTCCTTACGCAGAACTTCAAGATTGGACAATGTACTTCAACAGAGGCAATAATTAATTGCGAGCAGCATCAAGGCGCAGCCAGGAGAATTAGCAAGGACCACGAGTCGCTAGAGGAACATATGCGAAAATGGACCGAAAAGCTAACACCGCCTTGCAAAAATAAGGCCAAACAACTACTAAGAAAATATGCCTCTGCATTCGCTTTGAAAGGTCAAAACCAAGGCAGAACGTCAATCGTGAAACACGAAATCAACACAGGCGAAGCTAAGCCAATAAAACAGGCGCCAAGAAGCATTCCTCTAGCAAGGCGAAATGAAGTAAAAGAGCTGGTTAGCGAGATGGAAAAGAACGGAGTTATTAAACCATCATCAAGTCCTTGGAGCTCACCAGTGGTTTTGGTGAAAAAGAAAGATGGAAATACCAGATTCTGCGTAGATTACAGAAAATTGAATGACGTCACGAAAAAAGATAGTTATCCATTGCCTAGAATTGATGATACCTTGGACACGTTAGCCGGAACGGAATGGTTTTCTACATTGGCTTTGCAGAGCGGTTATTGGCAAGTGGAAATTTTGGAAAATGATAAGGAGAAAACTGCGTTTAGCGCAAGTGATGGCTTATGTCAGTTTAATGTGATGCCATTTGGACTCTGCAATGCTCCGGCTACATTCGAGCGTTTAATGGAGCAGGTGTTAAAAGGTGTTGACCGAAAGACATGTTTGGTGTACCTTGACGACATTATTGTAATGGGGAAAACATTTGATGAACACCTGAAAAACCTAGAGGAGGTGATGAAACGTATATCAATGGCAGGACTCAAACTAAATGCAAAGAAATGCTCGCTGTTCCAGAAGGAAGTAAAATACCTGGGACATCGGGTAACCTCCAAAGGCATCTCAACGGATGATGATAAAATAAAAGCTGTAATGGATTGGCCTCGCCCTAAAAATATTCATGAATTACGCAGTTTTCTAGGCTTATGTACATACTACAGTCGCTTTGTACCAAACTTTGCAAATATTGCTGCAAGTTTACACGAATTGACTAAAAAGGCGCAAAAATACATCTGGACTGAAGCGCAGGAAACAGCATTTCAGAAACTGAAGGAACTGTTGTGCTCAGCACCAATTTTGGCTTACCCCATTACTGGAGAGAAATTTGTGCTTGATACCGATGCGAACGGATACGGAATTGGAGGTGTGCTTTCCCAAGTGGTCGATGGCGTAGTATTTGTATGGTCAACATTTTGAGTTAAGAACAGACCATTCTGCACTCAGGTGGTTGCTGCAATTCAAGAATCCGGAAGGTCAGATAGCTCGCTGGATTGAGCGCCTACAAAGTTATGATTTTACCATTGAGCACAGAAAAGGTGGAAAACATGGCAATGCGGATGCTCTATCAAGACGACCCTGCAAACTGGAATGCAAGCATTGTGTAAAGGCTGAAGGAAAGGAATACAACAGTGAAGTTCGCCTACTGCAGATAGAGTCCAACGAAGACTGGTCAATGGCACAGAAAGCTGACCCTATATTAGAGAAAATTATGAAGGCCAAAGAAGAATGCAGGAGGCCGAATCGAAACGAAATATCATCTGAAAGTCCTCTAACAAAAGCATACTGGGCCCTATGGAATAGCCTACAGTTGATAAATGGCTGCCTGTACCGTGCATGGGAAAGTACCGATGGAAAATCAGTTCGTAACCTCATTGTAGTGCCATCGTCAAAACTACATGAAGTTTTAAATGAATTTCATAATGGTCCAAGTGGTGGCCATCTTGGCATAACAAAAACACTAGAAAAATTAAAACAACGTTTCTACTGGGTTGGGTGCCAACAAGCTGTGGCCGAATGGATATCAAATTGCACCCAATGCATTGCCGCCAAAGGACCAACGAAGAGAAGTCGGGGACCGCTTCAACAGTACAATTCGGGTGCCCCATTTGAGCGAATCGCAATGGATATAGCTGGACCTTTTCCTGTGAGTGATGCCGGCAACCGTTATGTGTTAGTAGTTATCGATTACTTTAGCAAATGGCCGGAGGTGTATGCCATCCCAAATCAAGAAGCCAAAACCGTGGTAGACGTATTTTTGAATAACTGGGTGTGCCGCTACGGAGTTCCAATAGAATTACACTCTGATCAAGGCAGAAATTTTGAATCTGCTGTGTTCAAAAAAATGTGCGAATTGTACGGAATAAGGAAAACTAGAACAACTCCGTTGCATCCACAATCCGATGGCATGGTTGAAAGATTTAACCGCACATTAGAGGAACACTTGCGCAAAGTAGTAAGCACTCATCAGAAGGATTGGGATGAACACATTCCAAAGTTTCTGTTGGCATATAGATCACCTATTCATAATTCCACCTCTCGTACACCTGCCAAAATTGTCTTTGGAACGGAGCTCAGACTACCTGGATATCTAGAATTTGGTGTTAAACCCGGACCAACAGATGCAAACAATGAAGGCTCTACCTCACAGGAACAAGATGACCTTAATGAACTTCATGAGTTCGTGCGAAGCCGGATTAAGCTGTCCAGTGACAAGATGAAAGCCAGATATGATCGAGAGGCAAATTCGGAAGGCTTCAAAGAAGGCCAGTTGGTTTTACTTTTTAATCCGCAACGGAAAAAAGGACTATCTCCAAAGCTGCAGACTCATTGGGATGGTCCATACAAAGTAATAAAGAAATTGAATGACGTCGTGTATCGGATCCAGAAATATAAGAGCCCAAGATCAAAAGTGAAAGTGGTACATCTAGAACGACTAGCCCATTATGGAAAAGGAGAATTTGAGCCTATTCGGGACGAACAGGCTTAAGTGGAGGGCAGTGTTACGAAAGTTAAATTATCTAAGAATTATTTATAGTTATAGTTATAAGTTATCTTGTAAGTTATAGTTTTATGTTACTTAAAATTGTCATGTATAATTTTCAACACAACAGTTATTTTAAAAATAATTCCTATATAAATTTCCCAGTAATTTCTAGAAATGGTTATAGAACATAATAAATAGTTTTTACGGGAAGGTTCAGGAAAAATCTAGAAATAATTATGAAATATAAAAAGGGGTGACTCATGTAAAATTAGTTTAGTCTGTTTTGAAAAACGGTTCTGTTCGTAACTAACAATTGTGAACAAAATAATTAATTTCAATAAAGTTTGTTCAGTTGAATAAGTGCGTGTTTTTATTCGGATTTGCAATTAAAATAACTCAAACGCGTTTATTAAAGGAAAAACGTAACAATATTTATTTATTGAATAAAAAAAAAATTTTTTACGATTTTTATACCCACACCACAATAGTGGAGAAGGTATTATGCATTTGTGTTGATGTGTGTAACGCCTTAAAATAGTGGTCCCAGACCCACCTTAAAGTATACCGATTTACTCAGAATCACTTTCTGAGTCGAACTAACGATGCCCGTCCTGCTGGCTGGCTGGCTGTCCATGTAACCTTGTGCGCAAAGTACAGGTCGCAATTTTGGAGATAATTTGATAAAATTTGCGACAAAGGTTCTTATTGGTACAAGGACCAAGCCTTTTGAAAATGGGCCAAATCGTAGGGCCACGAGGGAAGATAGGGGGAAATTTCTTCCGCTCAGAAACTATCAAACCGATTTGAATGAAATTTAAAACATAGATAGAACCATATCTATATGGACACAAAATGTATAAATTTTTAAAAAAAAATCGGACGACGAGGGGAGATAGAGGCAATTTCTGCCTCTCAAACCGATTTTAATGAAATTTGAAACATAGATAGATCCATATCTATAGGGACACATAAGCTATACAGTTTTTAAAAAATAGGACAACAAGGGGAGGCAGGGCGCAATTTCTGCCTCTCACAAGCTTTCAAACCGATTATCATGAAGTTTATAAACATAGATAAATCCATATTTACATGGACACATAAGCATGATGTGTTTTTAAATAACGTGGTGTAGGGTATCATATGGTCGGGCTTGACCGACTATACTTTCTCACTTGTTTTTGTATACAATTTTGAAATTTTTTGAAAAACTTTTTTTTATAATATCGAAATTTAAAAAAATCTTTCATCCAAAAATAATAAAATTTTCACCAAAATATGCCACAATATGCACTTTAACGCAAATTTAATTATTCGAAAAGATAAGTGGTCGACATCGATCTAAGACTTTCGACAAAAAACATGCATTTGCATGGAAATCGCATCCCTACTTATAAGTAATACCATTTTAGCTATTTTTAAGTCAATACGAATTGATTTAAATTTTTTATTTCTATTTGGTCTTATTTCTTAAGTATGTCTTTTCAGCGTTAAAGCTAGACGCTTAAAAATGTTACGCTTGATGGCCAAATTTATGTTGCCCTGTCACTTGTATTTTCTTATTTAAATTATTTTATTGTCTAAGCATTTAGGTGAAATTTGTACCAAAAATATTCCAATGCAACCTTAATAATACTGGCGAATTTTGTTGGAATTTATCGTTACACGTCCCATACACATATATTTTTGAAAAGAGCTTGCTTGTTGTTGTGTTCTCCACTTCTAAATGATTCAGACTGATTGTAGTAGAAAATTGCTAAACTGAAATAGGTCTGGCAAAATTTCTGAAAAAATAAACTATTCTAAAATTTGTTTCCTTTATTTAAACTTTTCTTACTATTATTCAAAGAATATAAATGAATTCATAAAAAGAAAAAAAAATTTATAAAATATAATAAATCACGATGGGGTTTTTTTAACAAACCAGACAATATACTCTGTACGTCAACATAATAGCATTTGATTTGTGTCGTCTCTTTTTTTTTTAAAAACTTTATTTAAACTTAGCTACATATATTTTTTTCATATATGATACAAGAACGCTGTAAACATGGCACAATAAACTTAATTTGTATCACATGTGATACATCGGACAGGTAACCTGATAAAGTCGGACTTTAACGATTGTATATGGCAAATAGTTGAAAAAACGCTTACCTTCTACCTCTTCTTAAAGGATTAAGAGCCACTTTTTGGGTTAGAGATTAGCGATTAAATTAACTTTAATCTCCGTATTTACTTTTTGAGTTGTATTTTTTTTTTAACTTTTTTTGCTAGTTTAAGCGGCCAACGGTGGTGGTTTAAACCTAAACTTAAACTGTCAACATACACATGATTAACATAAAGAACTTTTGCAAAAATATAAACAAGAAATACATTTTAAAACATTGCTTCGCGCTCTTATATAATTTTTCCATTCTATATTTTTTTCTTTAACTAATTTTTTCTTTAAACACAAAAAATGTCTACCTTGTAAACAATATTAAATTCGCGCATTTTCTTCTTCTTCTTTGAAAACATCCATATCTATATACATATATAAAATTGTAACGTTACTGACTGACTGACTCACTGACTCACTGATTCATCATCGCACAGCCTAAAAGCCTGAATCTAAGCACTTGAAACTTGGACCAGAGATTGGTCAGTCCCCAAATCGATCCACTAAGATGGAATTTTTGGAAATTCAAATGTTTAGGGGGTAAAAAAGGGTAAAAACGGGAATATGCGGTAACCTTATATCTCCAAAACTAAAAGAGATACAAAAAAAATATAACACTGATCATTGTTCTTTAGAAAAATAAGCGGATAGGTGTCTGGTACTTTTTTGAAATTTGGCCCTATTAGGGAGTAAACGGGTAAAACCTGAATTTTGGTACTTTTTTGACACCCCATCTATCTTTTGAACCAATAAACATAGAAACAAAGTTTATACCACATTCGAAACCTATGAAAAAAATACGAATAGAAGTTTGGTACTTTTGCGAAATTCTAACACTTAAGGGGTGAAAATCGTCGCTATTTTTGGTACTTTTTTACAAAAAATGTTTCTCCATTCATTAACATACTCGTACTTAATAATGAGCCCCCACTACAATACTGAATTTTTTGATACTTTAGTGGGGGGAAAAATAGTACCAAAAAAAGGAAATACGGGAAATTTTATATTTTTCATTGGCTTTTTGGTTCTACAACTGGCATTTTTTTAATTATCGTTAATATTGGACCTAGAAACATAAAATTCAAGATGCAATGTCCTGTGTGGATAAGAATCTATGAGGGAGCTTTTTGGTACTTTTTTGTTCAATAACTGGTACTTTTTGAGTTTGCGTTAGTATTGGACCTAGAAACATACAATTCAATATGCAATGCCCTAGATGGATGAGAATCTATAAGAGTGAACTTTTTGGTACTTTTTTAATCTTTGACTGGTACTTTTTGAATTTCCGTTGGTATTGGACCTAGAAAGATAAAATTAAACATGCAAGGTCCTGGGTGGATAAGAATCTATAAGAGGAAAGTCTTTGGTACTTTTTTTGTTCATTACCTGGTACTTTTTGAATTTCCGTCAGTATTGGACCTAGAAACATAAAATTAAACATGCACGATCCTGTGTAAATGAGAATCTTTAAGTGGGATCTTATTGGTCCTTTTTTATTCGTTAGCTGGTACTTTTTGAATTTCCGTTAGTATTGGACCCAGAAACATGCAATTAAACATGGAAGGTCTTGAGTGAATGACAATCTGTTAGAGAGATATTTTTGGTACTTTTTCGTTTTTTAACTGGTCCTTTTTTTAAATTTTCGCTAATGTTGGTCTAATGAAAATAAAATTAAACCTGCATGGTCCTGAGTGAATGAGAATCTTTAAAAGCGCTTATAGGTACTTTTTAGTTATTAAACTGGTACTTTTTGAATATCCGTTATTATTGGACTTAGAAACATAAAATTCAAGATGCAATGCCCTAAGTGAATGAAAATCTGTAAGAGGGCTTTTGGTACTATTTTGTTCTTTAACTGGTACCTTTTATATATCCGTATTTATTGGATCTAGAAACATAAAATTAAACATGCAAGCTCCTGAGTGAATGAGAATCTGTAAGTAGGATTTTTTGCTACTTTTTTTTAAATAAACTGGTAATTTTTTTAATTTAATATTTATTTTTGTGCATTAAATAAAAAAGCAAATTGGTGTCTGGTACTTTAACGAAATTCGGTCGTTTTAGGTAGTAAATCTAGCTTTTAAGCCAATACGTATAAATTAAAAATTAAATAACATTTGTTACTTATCTAAAAAATACAAATGCGAATTTGGTACTTTTTCGAAATTCGAACGTTTCAGGGGAGAAAATTGTTCCTATGTATATCGATCCCGCGAACCTCATACCTCCTAAACTAAAAGAGATAAAAAACATCAGCACTTATTCTTGTTTATTAGAAAAATTCGCTAACCGTATATTTCCTAAACAAAAAGAGATACAAAAAATTGAATACTAATTATAGTTCATTAAAAAAAATAAACGGAGAGGTGTCTGGTACTTTTTTGAAGGAAGGCCTTTTTGCGGTGTAAAAGGGTAAATAAATATTGTATCACATTTTTAGCTTATCTAAAAAATACAAAACAGGTTTGGACCTTTTTTGAAATTCAAACGTTTAAGGTGTGAAAATCGTTCCTAATTTTGTTACTGTTTTCTCAACATTTTTCTCCATCTCTATATAATATAAATTTGTAAAGTAACTGACGGATTCATCATCGCACTTCCTAAACTCTTGAAGCTAAAACGCTGACTTTTGGACCGAAGGTTGGCCGCTCGCCAAATCGATTCCACTAACCTTAAAAATCCAAAATTAAAGAGATCCAAAAAATTTAACACTTATTGTTGTTCGTTAAAAAAAAAATAAGGTGACAGGTGCCTGGTACTTTTTTGAAAATAAACTTTGGCATAAAAATATGTCCACGAAGAAAAAGGAGAGGTTAAATGCTAGTTGCTGATAAAAAGTTGACATTTGCAGAAAAATTTTGCCATTTATTTGTGCTCAGTATGGTAGCGCTACATGGTTTAAGCCACTACCCAAAAATATCAAATTCAATTGATACTAGATTAACTTAATTTTCAGATAAGCTAATTATAGAATTAAATTAACTTTAATCTCAAACCCAAAAAGTGGCTCTAAGACTAAGATAAATGTTTCATTAAAAAATATTATTACTATTTGCTCAGTTATTTTGATTTCAGTATTCCCTTTTCATTCACTCAATTCCATCGAGAGTCATTACTTTAAGATTTTATTAGTTTCATTTTTTCAGTTTCGTTTTCAATTTGTGAGTGTTGTGTACGATAACAAATTTCCAAAACCATTTCATTATCAAAGACAGCAATGCTCAGCATTTCCTTTGTTTCCACCCAAGTAGTTTTAAAAAGGTTTTTGTTTAAGAATCCAGACAGCGGCAAATGTAATCAAGATTATTTACTTGTGGCCTATTTAAGTCTTGATGTTCTACAAATTGCAATTTTTGAATTAGTTGTTGTTTTGCTTATTTATATTGTTGCGCAAATTGTTAAATCTTTTGTCAGTGGTTAATGCGGTACTTAAAATTTTGTTTAATTAAATTTCTTTTATTTTCCCATCACATTTTGTTTCTTTGTTTGCTACTCTTCACAAAGAATTACAGCTTTGTTAAGTTTTTCGTAGGTGTTCTTTATTTAAACTCTGTGTAAAAACATCTAGTAATATGTGTATTAAGGAGGTGACGGTTTATACCTTCACCTCAGCTGGAAAGGGTTATATAAATTTGTCATTTCGTTTGTAATTTCCACAATATTGATATTTTTTTTCTTTTTTTTTTATTTATTTACAAATTTGCCTATGGATATCATATCCTTACAGACAGTTAAACAAAAAATAACATATACTAGTTAATTCAAATAAAATACAACATTATTGATTGTTTAATAAGACGATAATTTTACGTTTTATAACATTTGCATTTAAAGAAAAATCTACAACATTATAAAATTTATTAAATTGACTGCACATCCTTCTAAATGGATCAGCATTTGCGTAATTTGTCCTGAAGTATTTAATTGATAGCAATTCGAAGTGTCGAGATGGACGTCGAGGAACATTAAATGAAATGTTATTGAGAAGAAAATCAGAACAAATATAACCATTAATTAAATTTAATATAAACGACACATTAAACATAGTACTTCGGCTTTTAAGAGTTGGAAGTTTGATAAGAGCAAGACGGCTAGTGTATGACGGAAGATCTAATGGGTTCCACTGTATACCACGAAGGCAGAATAACAAAAATTGTTTTTGTACAGATTAAATATAATTGCTGTGAATCAAATATATAGGATCCCAAACTATAGATCAGAGATCTGCAAAGTACCGCACATGTGCGAATGCTCTCACACTAATCAGGAGAGCATGAGAAAATAATTTGTATTTTTACTAGAAAACACTGAACAAACAAAAACAATCACGCTCAAAAATAAGCAACCAAGAGAAACAAGAAATGTGAAGGTATGTGTTTGGCGAACTCTGCTATAGATGCATATTCTAGGACAGGTCTCACGAGGGAGACATTTAGTTGCTTTGTGACATATGGGCCTATAAATTCCTTAGCCCATCGTTTGATAAAACCAAGAATACACCGTGCTTTATTAACAGTTATGGAAATATGCTTAATAAAGTTCAACTTATCGTCCAACAAAACTCCTAGAGCTTGTAGTTATCCTAAGCGGTTTGGGATTGAAATCCAGCAAAATCGGTTCAGTAGGACCAAAGCTATGAATCAAAATGTGGAACCACCACCTAAAAAAATTGATAATTTTGTTACAAAAACTAACATAAATGCTGGAACAAGGCACGGAATGAGATAATATTTTGCAAAAATTTGTTTTATTTGACTGGAAATCACGCCGCTAAATTTCGTGAAGATCCGTCTATAATTTACCCTAAGCGCCAAATAAACACTACTCCCGGAAAACAATTTAGTACGCCTAAAACCGTAAAAAATTACGCTAGCGCAACAAAATTTGGTACGTCACAGTTTTTTAGGACTTGAAATAACACTGTGAAATTTCGTGACGATCGGTCCATAATTTACCTTAGGCCCCATATAAACGCCTAAAACCGTAAAAAATAATGAAATCATAACAAATTTTGGCTCGTCACAGTTTTATAGGACTATAAATGATACTGTGAAATTTCGTAAAGATCAGTACATAATTTACCTTAGGCCCCATAGAAACCCTACTCCCGGAAAATATTTAGTACACCTAAAACCATAATGCATAATGCTATCATAACAGAAATTGGTACGTCACAGTTTTAAAGGACTAGAAATGACGCTGTGAAATTTCGTGATGATCGGTCCATAATTTACCCTAGGCCCCATAACCCTACTACCGGAAAACAGTTTAGTCGCCTAAAACCATAATTAATAACAAATCGTCACAGTTTAAGATAATAATAACATCATACAGATATTACTCCTTAAACATTCGAACTGTCGGTGGAGGGTATCAAAGATTCGGCACAGCCGAATATAGCACTCTTACTTGTTATTATTTAAATTTGTTAAAAGTTCATTATTAACATCTGAAGCTGGATCATTATCAACATTAGCGGTAGATGGTGTATTATTATCAACTGGGATATTCAGAACAGGAGTTATTAAAACTGAATTAACTGTTGATTTAGCGCCACACAGAGGGATTTGTTCATACAATGTTTGGCATAAAATATAAGGAGTGCTCGTAGAATGTTGAAATTTGGCACAGAGCCTTTGGTTAGCTTAATTAAGGAAAAAATAAAGTTTCATCAAAATTGGCCACGCCCACTACCCACCGCCCATAGAACCCAAAATTAATTTTTGGCCCAAAGTTTTTGAAATTTGGCACAGAGCCTTTGGTTAGCTCAATTAAGAAAAATATAAAGTTTCATCAAAATTGGCCACGCCCTCTACCCACCGCCCATAGAACGCAAAATTAATTTTTGGCCCAAAGTTTTTGAAATTTGGCACAGAGCCTTTGGTTAGCTTAATTAAAAAAAATATAAAGTTTCATCAAAATTGGCCACGCCCTCTACCCACCGCCCATAGAACCCAAAATTTTTTTTTGGCCCAAAGTTTTTGAAATTTGGCACAGAGCCTTTTATTACCTCAATTAAGAATAAAATTAAGTTTCATCAAAATTGGCCACGCCCACTACCCACCGCCCATATAATCCATATTATATTTTTTCCCACAACTTTTTGTTTCATTACCAAAACTAATTATTTTAGAAATAAATTTCAATGCATGCATTTAAATATAGACTTTTATTCATCATCTATCATTTCTGTAACTATATCATCAAGTTCCATAACCTGTTTACGGGGTTGACATCTAATGCTACATATAAAAGGATCTGACGATACTAGAAGTCGATGAAAAACATCTGTATTTGTTGCAACTCTATCACATTTTCTGGAGAACCTTAATCTATAATTTCTATAATCTTTATTTCTGGCTTCTTCGGCTTCTTCAGAAAGCATGCCAATAGGAAGTATTGCCGCATCCATGATATCCTTTCCGTGTATTAGTATTTTGTGTACTGTTACTGGCATATAATACCAACTATATTTTTCAACGAAAAGTTTTGCTGTATCTTGAGCAAAATTCTTGAACTTCAAGGAATTAACTTTTTTGCCACAAGTTATTATTTGTAGTATAATGCGAAATCGATCAATTAGTTGCTCCTCTACACCAGTCACATCGGCAACAAGTGCGGGGTTAGAAAAGAAACGCCTGGACGTATTTCCATCGTTAGTAGACCCAGTTCCTTGTTGAACTGCATCCACTCGTATACCCATCTGTTCCTTTAAGGCCTTCTGAATTCGAAGTTTGTTTTCCAGTTTAAGACTTTTGTGTTCGTCCTTGAGCGCGGACCATTTTTCAAATGGTTTGTTGTAGGCGATATGAAGTATGCACTCCATAAATTTTATGCGAGCATGTAAGGAGGAAACGCCGATTTTGATTGCTTCACCATCAATAGCTTTGCTTGAAACTAATTTAAGATTATTTATTCATTTAAGTTGGTTTTGCTTTGCAAATGTAACAAGCTGCTGAAGATGTACCTGTAACAGTTTGAGCTGTCTTGCCATCTAACATTGTAAAAACGAAATTATGCTTGATCGAAAATTGCTTTCCGCATACTACAACTTCGGTATTTTTCAAAGCAGCAATTTCTAAATTAATTTTTTCAACAAGGCTTAGCACTTTTTCTTTTGTTTCTTTGGTAAATTCAAAGGAGATAGGACGGCAGAATCTTGTTGATGACGGACTTTTATTTCGCCAACATTCGTCTTGAGAAATTGTCTGTAGACTTAACGGAACCATACATGCCAGTAACAAAGTTTTATCGCTTACATCAGCTGCTAAACTCTGATTATACTCAACATGTCCAGAGGAACCATCGCAACCCCACTACATGTAAACTCTAATTTATCCGTCATACCATTTAATTCTTCATCCGGAAAAGTTTGAAATAATCGGCTTAACGTATGATCCATTAAACTTTGCAAGGAAACAGACGCAGCTTTTTCAGCTATTTCAATTTCATCTGGATAGCAATGCCTTTTTTCTTCTCTTACGTTTGCATATGGTGGCAAAATATCGTATCCTTCATTTTTGAGAAAACTTTTGATGGCTTCATACTGACTCTTTGTAAGCTCTGCATCCATCATCATTGCTAGTACAGCCGGCGAACGAATATAACACCGAGTTGGTATATTTCCACCCATCACTTTACTTGCCATATTCAAATGTTCTTGTGAATATTTTGAAGCTACTTCAGCTGCCTTGAACCTCTTTGTGCGAACTTGACAATCTTCGAAATCTTTTGCTGGCCTTCCTAGTTTAGTTGAACAACTAGGCTCGCTATTAAGTGATACTTCAAATACATCTAAAAACACAATAGGAAAAATCATTTACACATATAAATTTGTATAACTCTTTAAACGTACTTTTTAACCAATCTTCATTTTTTTTTTTTTAAATGGGATTTTAGTTTATACGATTCTTGCCACCGTTTTTTGAAATGACCAAGAAACCTCTTTTGAATTGCTCTTTTCACTATACCGATTTCTTCATCCTGAAGCATTGCATTTTTTGATGTAATGAAATCGGTTATTAATTCCAAACTTGCATTGCAATTAATGAGTTCGTAACTCAGTTCACTGTATAACACAGAAAATAAACTCATTTTAATAATATCTTTTCCACTTCGATATTTTCACAAATTGTTTTATTTTTATTGATGTTAAATCATATGGTTTTGTTTTTAATCTATTCTAAATAAGTTATTGTTGTAACTTAATGTCATTATAACGCACGTGCCTAAAATTATGCAATATATTTTTGTAATTTTTTAAAATTAAAAATTTAATGAAATCGGAAACCAATTTTATGATTTTATAAAAGATTATTAATTATTGAAATTTTTTTTTTTTTTTAAATGATAGTATGGAGTCTTACCTTTCATTTTATTATAGCGAGAGCACCGAGAACGACCGAGCAACCTTTTTTTTCCAAGGAAGTTTGTAATCACGGCACATTATAGAACACATTTTATTCTATCATATCTTTTAAACCATATGAGCGAATTTTATAATTTTTTTTTTTAAATACGCAGAAAAGGCTATATTTGAAGAAAATCACTATTTAAATCAGAGCAATAAAATTATCTTACGTACAAACACTTTAGAAGTGCGTAAACAGTTTTCAATATTTTGGACCAAAATTTACATGTGACTTTACTTCATTATTTCAAAGACAAATAAACGTTTTTTTGGAATACAGTTTATGGATTCTTCATACTGAATCAATTTTCTACAAAACTGCATCATTACATTTTTAAATTTTATGTGTCGAAAAAATGACTTATTGCACAAAAAATCCCACTGTGCGCCATGTTGCACACTGCTCTTGGAAGACAATGGAAGTTGCAGTTCAATAGCATGGAACTCATCGCATTTTGCTTTATTAACATTTATTGGCGACTTACGGCGTTGAGGAGAAGGTTGAGGAGGAGATTTTAAGTTGTCCAGCGATTTAAAATCATCAAATAACTTTCCATATGCTGATATGCGTTCAGTCAACTTAGTTGCTTTACTTTGCAATTCAAGATATTTTGTTCTGGTAGTTTGAAAGAAACGATAAAAATTTGAACCAATATTACTGCAGCTACTGCAACACCAGTGTAAACCTTTATTTTTTGGTAAAGCCTCTGCAACTACAACAGAAAGTCCGCTGCAATTAAATTGACAGCATTCATGGCAAAGCCAACAGACAACCATTCTGTCATCTTTGCCAGTTCTATTACAATTTTTAGCTAAACAGGCCATTTCTAACTTAAACGTCCAAAATAGACGCAGAATTTTTTATTTTGATATTTTTTGTTTGCTGGGATATGAATTTATTGTTATTGTTATTTATTGAGTAGTATTATTTGTTGTTTTAAGTTTGCAGTTTTTGTTTTTTGTTTTCTGTTTGGTTTAAGTGTTTTTGTTGGATATTTTGTTAATTTTTCACAAATGATGTTGTTATTATTGTTGTTGAGATTTAAAATTTAAAATTATGAATTTGCAGTATACTTTTCAAAAGACAAAACAAAAGCAGTAAAGAGACACTTTAAAAATTCAAGTGTTATTGTTGTTGTTATTAATTTTTTGTTTAGTTTTTTTTTTATATGTTGGTATGAATGTTTGTTAATATTAATGTGTATAATATGACGCTTTGAAATAAATTCTTCTCAAATCACAAGAAGTTTGATCACACGACAAGAAATTAATTATTGCAAATCGAATTTATTTATTTACTATTGTTTGTAAACAGTTTATGACAGAATTTTAAGGTTTTAGCAGAGCTCAATAAAAACACATCTTAAGGCCTAGTTAGGCGAACGTTGCTGTACCCGTAATGTACCGCACCGTACTGTAAGCACGTTGGTGCACTTATAGAACATTTAAAAACGTGGTTTATGTTTTTTCTATACATAAACAAAAAACAATAGTATACATAAAGCAAATCACACAGTGATGGGAATCAAAAATGTTTTAAAAAGTACCAAGTGATTTAAATGGTATTAAAAAAGTATTTTGTGTATGTAAAAAACGTTAATAGTTTAATGTTTATATTATAGATTTTCAATAAACAAATTTGTATTTTAGCATATATATTATAACAATAGATTATAACAATAGAACAAGGTTTTGCTACCATTTAAAGCCTTTTATTCTTTTCACATTTCCATTGTATGTGTATATGCATTTGTTTATATGTATTGTATATCTAAACATAAATATATTTGTTTATATGGAAATATGTTGTATATTAAGTTGTTTTGTCTCAATTCCATAGCTTAACTGAAAAAAGTACCAAAAACGAGCAAAAATACCCGCATTCAATTTAACATACAAGCAGCCCATCACTGCTTTACAACTGTCACGTAACAACGGCATACAAATCTGTTTAATACAGATCGAGACGTTCCGTCAACGTGACATTTAAATTCAGTAAGCATTTGCATTGTTTGCAAATGACAAAACGAACCAGACGTTCCATTAGGGGACGTGAACGTTCGGCTAACTCTGCCTTTACTCTCACGAGTCTTACTCTCATTTTTTTTTCAAAGTATATATGTATGTATATTCTGGATCCTTATGAGTAGCGAAGTTGATTTAACGAGGTTGATGTGTATGTGAAAGGGGCTTTCCGAAGACCCCAGAAATAATGAGGGAATAGGTTGTTTAATTTTTATGTCACATATACTCCGCTAAAGTTTGCTATTGATCAAGATCGGTGCATAAAAGACTGAGATATGAGCAAAAAACCACAGTCTCTAGTTTTTGTCGAAAAAAATCCCCTGTGTTTGTTTTTTATCTTAATGTGTAGGCTATTTTGATACCCTCCACCACAATTAGTTGTGAAGAGGGTATACTAAGTTTGTCATTCCGTGTGAAACTTCTTTATTATTCATCTCGTCCCCATAAAGTATATATATTCTGGGTCCATGAGTAATTATTAGTCGATTTTGCCATGTACGTCTGTCTGTCCGTCTATCCGTCTGTTGAAAACACACTCACTTTCGGAAAACTGAAAAGAAATAAACAAACTTAGTGTCAAATTGCTTGTAGTTATCCTAAGAAGCTTGGGATTGAAATCCAGCAAAATCGGTTCAGTAGGATCGGAGCTGTGAATCGAAATGTATCAAAGATTCGGCACGGCCGAATATAGCACTCGAACTTGTTTTGGTTTTTTTTTACACATAACAGACACGTACAAAGAAAAAATTAAAAATTATCTGTATTCACTAAATTTATACCAAATTCATAGAATCAAGCAACCAGGCGCGGATTCAGGGGGGGTGAAATAAGGAAATTTCCCCCCCGTAAATTATAAAAATATGTTTTGTTTATTTCGATAATACAAGAAAACCCATTAATATTATCTTTTTTTAATGTACAAAATTTTTGGAAATCCCAGCAAGGTTTTTTTTGTTTTTTTATTGAATCTCTAACGAAATTTTCAATAAGTATTTTTTTGTTTTTTTATTGAATCTCTAACCAAATTTTCAATAAGTATCCAAATCTTCATCCTAATAGTTATTTATTAGATATTTTCAATGAAACATCTAGTTTACTGTATTCAAATTCTTATTATTCTACATTCAATCCCAGCAGGCGCCATCTATGTATAACCAAAGAGTAAACGTTTGACTTGAAAATGCGTGCGGTTGAATTATTAAAAAGCCTTAGTATTTGCAATATTTATGTATACATATATGTGTTATATGAAAAAAATCCTATTCGATAATTTTTGACGAACGCACGGATTTGTCGGGGAAAAGCCAGATTTCCTTATCTTTCAAATATTTCAACATACAACAAAATATTGTTAGGCAAGAATTGTTTTGGCTTTGATGTGAAAGCATTTGAAGAGCCTTCACAGGATATTGATAATGACGCTGATGTGTCAATTGATGCGATGTCACTATTTGGGAGCAACACTCTCTACATTATGCGAGACAAGATGGGTGGACCGTCACGACTCAGCTTTACACTTTGCAACAAGTGTACATCATATAGTAGCAGCTTTGGAAAAAATATCTGAGTGGAAAGGTAGAGATACTTCATCAAGAGCCTTATATTAAGGAACTCACTTAGAACTTTTGAATTTATTTGCGGAATAAACATATTAAATGTGATACACTGAAAGAAAAATGCTTCATATATTTAATGAATCATTTTCATAAAAAAGTTTTCCTTGGGCAAATGAAAATTTTCATTGTCTAAATGGAATTTCATAGGTTTGATGAAGTATTTTCGTTAAAATCGCTTCATTAGATTTCGTAATTACGTTAAAAATTTTCATTGGATATATGAAAACTTAAGTTTGTCCAAGTTAAACAAAAAATTTTAATTGGGAACTTAAAAAAACAATATACAAACATAACTATATTCATAAATTAATACAAAATTATAGTTTCCTTAAAAAAATGTTTAATTGTTATTTAAAATATATAAGATTTAATAACTTCATACATCTAATGTTACATGTATGCCATTAAATTTATGAAATCAAAAAATTTTTTTATAAAAGCCACATATTTCAATAATTGTCTTCATAAATTTAAATTTTCATTATGACAATAAAAATGTCATAATAGTAATGAAACAAAAACTTTCAATCCACTTTCAATCAACGTTGTTATTGTTATTATGGACAATTTAATCTCATATTTACGGTCTTAATTGAGAAAAAAACATAGTTTTTTTATACAAAAACTACACTGCCCCGGTAGACTAGCTGGTAGTGAGCTAGTCTATCAGCACCGAGGTTACATGTTCGAATCCCACCAGAGACAGAAAAAAAAATAAAAAATAAAATAAAGTAAAATAAAATAAGAAAAAAGAAAAAAAATAAATAAAAAAAAAAAAAATAAAAAAAAAAAAATTTTACTTTATTGAAAGTATCCATCCAATGAATAATATTCATGGATCTAATGTAATGTTTCATTAAGTCCTTTTAATGAAACAGGTTTCATTGATCCAACGAAGCGCTGCATAGGTTCCTTTATAATGGAATTTTTCATGGGATTAATGTCAAAATACGTTAGTATTGCGAAGAAAATCCTTTCAGTGTACTTATTGTAACACAGCCGCTTAGTATCATTTTACAAAAGCACGATATATATCTTCAAAAAGGATCAAGCCTTATCAAAACTTTAATTATGTGCCTTGAAGAAAAAAGAAATAAAGCCAAAGAACAATTTAAAGTGATTTTTAAAAAAGTTTAAGTTATTTGCGTTCAACTCGAGGTTCCAACCTAAAAAACAAGATTTGAACGAAAAAATCACATCCAAAATGTTGAAGATTTCTACCGAGCTGTAGGTTTCATTCTCTTATTGAATTTATTTTAGAAGATCTCAAAACACCTTTCCAATAGATATCTTTAATGTATTAAACATACCAAAACTTCTACTCAAAGTGTAATCAAGTCGTATACAGATATAAAACTTTTAAAACCACAGCTCGAGATAAACACCTTCTAACATCTAAACTTGAGCCTGAACTGTAGTATTGGCAACAAACATGGAAATTATCTGAAAATCTATCAGATAACGTTGTAGATGATTTAATAAACTGTGATGAAGATATCTACCTAAATCTAAGAAATATATTTCAAATTTTCGTTTCAATGCTCGTAAGTAATGCTACGAACGAGAGGTCATTTCCTACCCTTCGTCAAATAAAAACATGGCTCATGGCTCAGATCAACAATGACAAACTGAACATAGACTGTACTATCTAAATTTGCCTCACAAGGAAATCATAAATTGCTTATTTAAAAAGATAAGTTTATTTTAATTTATATCAAGGCGAATTTAAAAAGGTGATCGCATCATGAGATAGAGTTATGCTAGCTATCCCTCTTTATTGAAAAATACTATGTATTTTGTTTTTGTAAAAAGTTAGAGTGAATGTCAAAAATATTTGTTAAAAATATATTTAAGGAAGGACATTTTTTTGTTAATAAAATATACACAATTGCTAACTTTTTTTTTTGTTTTATTCAATTTAAATAAGTTTTTTTTTTAACTATTTAAATTTTTATTGAATTTTAAATTTGAATTAATTTTTTCACAAAATGTAAACAAAGCTTGACATTCAGTATACACACAAAAAAATAAACAATAAACAGGTGACTGGACAATGTCACCTTAATGAATTCGCCTTGATTTATACTGAATATTTTATTTAACCTTATTGTTGAGTTTTTTTTAATATAATATACACAAATTGCTTTTAATTAACTTTTAAAAACAAATTTTTTTTTTGTATCATAAAAAATTTCCCCCCCCCCTAAGGATCAAGCTGGATCCGCGCCTGCAAGCAACCCTTTAGTTGATTTTGCTACTAAAAATTGATTGATTACTAAAAATTGTAAAATGTAATGTTTGAATATTTTTCTTTTCAATAAATGATATATACAATTTAATTTAAAAAAACTATCAAAAAACTTTGCCGTTTCAAACAATGTGTTGATTGATTTTGACAATTTCCAACAACAAGTTCACAAGTTTAAATAATTTTATTTTAAACGAAATAATTTTTTGTTATTTAATTATTATTTTACTTCAAAATTTATTTCAAAACAACTAAAATGTTAATTAAATCAAAATTATATTTTTAATTTTCTTTCAACAAAAAAAAAAAAAATAATTGATTCAATTATCACATTAATTAAATTAAAATAATTTTTTTAATTGAGAACAAAAACACTAATAATTTTTTCTGTGTAGATGATTTGTGTTTTAGACAAAAACATGTACTCAACATATTTTATTTTTTAGCTCTGTTTGACAATGTGTGCTAGTGGGTTCATGTTTTCCAATGAAAAACTTTAAGTGCGTTTTTATAGAGTTTTAGAGCTTAAATAACAAAAATCTGTTAAATGGATTTTTTTCATGATTTTAGTAATACAAAAAAATTTTATTCGAGGTCTCACTGTATTTTCAACATGACACTTTAAAGAAAAAGCATTAAACGCAACAAGAAGAAGTTAAAAGAGAGATATAAAAAACGATATGAAAAACACCATACTTTTGTTGTTAAGTTGTATAAGGCACTCATAGCAACATTAAAGGCTCAGTTAGGCGAACGTTGCTGTACCCGTAATGTACCGCACCGTACTGTAAGCACGTTGGTGCACTTATAGAACGTTTAAAAACGTGCCATATGTTTTCCCATACATAAACAAAAAGCAATAGTATACATAAAACAAAACACACAGTTATGAGAATCAAAAATGTTCGAATGGTGACCGTTGTGCAGAAAAGGTACCACGTGATTTAAATGGTATTAAAACATTATTTTGTGTATGTAAAAAATATTAATAGTTTAATATTTATATAATAGATTTACAATAAATAAATTTGTATTTTAGCATATATAAATTTTTAGCATACATATATTGTAAATGTGCATACACCAAACAAGGTTTTGATACCATTTAAAGTCTTTTATATGTTTCCCTTTTTCATTGCATGTGTGTATGCATTTGTTTATTTTAAACATCTAAACATATGTATATTTGTATATTTGGAAATATGCCCAGCGGGAAAAAGAAGGAGTACGGAGGCCTTCCAGAAGGCCTCTGTACCCCTTCTTTTGGATAAACAAGGCCTTCTCGCTCCATTCCATACTCATATCTTTTTTACACGCGTTGTCATTGCAAAGAAGGCCTTCCGCTTTCCTTTCTTCCCCAGAGCTTCTTAAAGGCCTTCAAATAAATGGCTCTTAGAAGGCTTACCAGAGAATGACTTTTAAAAGGCCTTAGCAAAAAGGTTATCTTGAAGGGTTTTTAAGAAAGGTATGTTAAAAGGCCTTTCAATTAATGGCTCTTAAAAGGCCTTGCAGACCATTCACTACAAATGCATTAAAGGTCATATTGAAGGGCTATCAGTCTAAAACATTAAGGAATATTTCCTTACAAATAAAATAAGAAATGTATGTTTATATATTTTATTAAACTAATTGTTTAATAACACATGTGATACCTATTTTTTTTATTGAAATAATCAAATTTGCTAAATATTGTAAAAAAAATTGTAAATAAAAGTATACCTACATATAACAAAAAAAAAAACTTTTAAGCACAAGTACCTATCTTCCTTAATGGACAAAACTCAACTGAAATGATTTACATAATTGTTTTTATTTTGTATTTTAATACGCACCTACTTTGTTACTTTGTTTTTATAACGGGATCTGAATTCTTTCGCTTTGGCGAAAAAAACAAAACAAAACATTTTACTCTTTCTCTTTTCCACTTCAACTAAAATGATTTACAACATATGTTACTTTGTTTTTGTAAAGGGATCGGAATTCTTTTGCTTTTGCTTGTGCAAAAAAAAAAACTAAACAAAAAATGTTACTCCTTCTTTTCTCGCTTCTCATACCAAAGAGCCGAGGCCTTCTATGAGGCATTCTTTAGCAGTTACGTAAGAATAGTAATTAAATCAAAAAATTTTTTATGCAGGCCTTTAAAAAGGCCTGAAGTAAGAAGGTCTTCTGAGTTTTCCCGCTGGGTGTATGTTGTATTGTATGTTGTTTTGTCGCAATTCCATAGATATACTGAAAAAAGTACCAAAAAAAAGAGCAAAATTACCCGTATTCAATGAGACATACATGCCGCCCATCACTGTCTTACAAATGTCACGTAACAACGGCATGATTTTCTATTTTATACAGATTGGTACGTTGCAACTACGGTACATTGCATTTCGGTAAGCTTTTGTATTGGTTTTCATATAACAAAAAGCTAGGGTAGCCAGATTTTAAATTCGGAAAAACAGTACATTGAACACAAAAAAACAGTACAATCGAGAAAAAAACAGTACATTTTTTTCGACGAACAAAATTACTCCATTTGCGTTTAAAAAGCAAACACCACAAACGAAGCATTTGGCCAGGAAAACCATAACATTGCTGTGAGCCATATAAGAATGGAGAAAAGCCGAACTTAGCTTGAAACAATTAACTCATTAATTGTGATACAAAGTACGATTTTCTTAAAACATATTCGTATTTAAAGCAATTTTCACCACACACATAGTTGCAAAAATCATATAGAATTTGAGAAAATGTTTGTTTCCTAAATTAATTTTCCAATTTCAAAAATTTTTTTAATTATTTACGGCCAGTTTTACCAAGTTCGGCTAAAATTAACTATTACTAAAAAAATAGATTTTTTGACATTTATAGTGATAGTTAATTATACCTGAACTTGGTGAAATTGGACATTAATCTATAACAAAATCTGAAAATATTAAAATAGTAAGAACAAGTTTCAATAAAATTTAAAACAAAAATTTTCAATAAAATCATACATAGTACATATGTATGTCTTAAAAATAACAATATGAAAATATACTACTGCTGCGAGCCACTCATTATAATTTAAATTTTTACTGTGTATTAATGAGAAAACAATGACCACAGCGTAAAAACTCGTATTATTTTAGAACTTTTTTGTTTGGAACACAAAAGAATTTGTTAAGCTATGTACTGTTAAATATTAGGATATCATAAAAATGTGTTTTTAGTAGGGCTTTTCTTAATATCTTGGTTTTTTGTACACTGAACAAAAAAAAAGTACAAAAAACTATACAAAGTGTAAAAAACAGTACATTTGCGTACTGTTTTAGGAGTTGTGCATAGAACAGTACAATTGCAAAAAATCAGTACATGTACTGCTTAAAACAGTACGTATGGCAACGCTACAAAAAGCGAACAGCTGATGGATACAGTACAGATACGGTACAGCAACGTTCGCCTAACTGAGCCTTTAGCCGGGAGCAACAGTAACGTTGTAAATCAGCTGTTTCATTTTGTTGTATGTAAAGCAATTAGAACGATTACAGTTAGCAGTAAGATGTTACGTCTCAATCTGTAAGAAATATAATGGTCTTACTTTTTTACGGTAAGGTTGCTGTTACTGTTAATCCCGGCAAACTGAGCCTTAAGTTTTTGATTAATCTCTTTTAATAAACGATCTTCACACTCGCTGAGTAAAGAGAATTTTTTGTTTTGTTTAATGTTTTGTCATAATTAGAAATTAATTTCCACGGAGCTCAATAAAAACACGATCGACTCGCTTGGCGTGCTTCCAAAAAAAAAAAATATGTTTCTAAATCGACTGCGCATATTAGCAAAAAGTTTAACCTTTCTTTAAGGAAATTTTATTGTGGAATTTCATACCCAACGGAATCTGACTTTATGTCAAAAATAGACTGCAGGATTTCCTTCTGGGTAGTATTCGTAAACTCATACCTAACCGTAATGCTAGTATTACAAAAGGCATTGGTAGAGACATAGTACGTGAGATTAGCATCAGGCATTGGTATATTTGAAAATTCAGTATTAAGTTGGTTTACGTCAATTTTGCTCTCATCATGTATATAATTTATACCAATGCCTATTTAGCGGATTTCCTTCCATTCCTCTTTGAGCTAGTAGCTGACTGAAATTTTTCTTTGTTGTATTTACGTTTTGCAGTTCTGATCTTTATGCTGACATTTGTTCTGCTGATCTTGAAAATATTGTAACGTTCACGGGTTCTAAATCTTTTCCACCTTTCATATGATTTATTTCTCTTATCAATTGAGGTTTTAATATCACTTGAAAACCAGGGGATGCCAGCCTTTAGCTTCTTAGTTTTAGCTGGAATATATTTTTCATCACAAGGTGGCATTTGAAATGACTGGCTCCATGGAATTGTTGTCAATTCACTTTCCAGCGATTCAATTTCTATATTTTTAAACTTTCTAAAGGTTATAGTTTCATCTTGTGCAGTGGTTTGAAAATCATAACAAATAAAGATTAGATCATGTTTGGAAAATACAGAAGCAGAAAGCTGGTCGAACAAGAGTATACGGGAAAGGTTATCAGTAAAACATAAGTCAAGTAGAGTGCTTACGGTTGTTGTAAAATGCGTTGGTGTTGTATTGTTTATTAAAGTCAATCCGATAGCATTCATTTCGTCCTTCAAAGATTTATCAACTATGATGTTAGCGTTGAAATCCCCGGTTATAACTATATTGTTGTAATTAAGACTGAGTGTTGATAATTTGTCTAACAACGGTGTGATATTAATTCTATTATTTGGCCTGTATACTGTACCCAGTAGTAATTTTTGATTATTGTGGGATATTTCAAGAAATAAATATTCCGTCAATTGAGTAGTAAAGGAGAGCCCATCGTCATCCGAAACTTTTAGTTTAAGTTTACTTGCAATAGATGATTTTACATAGATTGCCACTCCGCCAGCGTGCGTAGATCTATCTGACCGAAAAAGTCTGTATCCATTAAGCTTGTAACTATTATCGTGCACATCAGTACTAAACGAAGCTTCTGAGACACATATAATGTCAATTTCAGATTCTTTAAAAATATATCGAAATTCGTCTATTTTTTTGCTCAAGCTTTGTGCATTAAAGTGACAATTAGTGACATTAGTTTTTTTGGAAAGTTTCCTAATATGCTTATAAGAAAGAAAGATTATACATTTTCTAAATTTAATGGTAAAAATTACATCATTGCATAATTTAATGTATAAAATTTTAATACGACAACAAAAATTAAAATTGCGAAAAGATTAACATTGCATATAGCATATCAGAACATCAGTTTTCCATATTATTTGCATCATTATTTGAGAATCGAAACATCTGGTATAGGATTTTGAGTTCAGTAATACATATTGGATCTTTTTCTCCCAATTGTTTAATATAAACTAGGCCTCTGTTAGTAAAAGCAGCTGATATTTACCATTCTTTCTAAGGAGATATATTTTCATTTACATAAAATGGGACTGAGCTGTCGAGCCCAATGAGATTTAAGCGTAGAAAATTTTTTTGTTGCTTTTATATAGGAGGTTATTGATTTTAGAACGAAATTTCCATCATATGTTCATTTGAACTTTATAATTATAGCAGGATAATTTATATAATTATTATTATTATTATCAAAAAGTAATTTCAATTTTTGGGAATACAAAATTTTAATTTCAAAAGATTTTGTTATTCGTGCTTAATTCCCAGTTTTTATTCTTGATAAAAACACTTGAAATTTATTGTTGATGGGATAAGCTATTCCTATGCATTTCACTGGTTGCTTAGGCCAGATCATCAGGAAACTTCATCCATAAAGATTTTAGAAAAACTAAAGATATTAAACCAAATAAAACTGTTAAACGTATAAGACTTATAGCAACAGTTTTACTTGTAACAATATCAAAGCTTTAACAAAATCTTTTGAAATTAAAATGTTGTATTCCCAAAAATTGAAATTACTTTTTGATAATAAACAGGCAAGTGCACGGCCTAAAAAAACACTTAATTGACAATATCTTTTGTAAGTTGTTGTTTGTTTTTTATTTTGTTTTTCTTAAACTACTTACAACTACAATTAATGTTGAGAGAATTTCAACTAATTGTAGTGGGGAATGTAAGATGAGATAAACCCACTGTTGTTTATTGTTGATGTGTTTTGTTTAAACTTTGATATTATTACAAGTAGAACTGTTGCTATAAGTCTTATAGGTTTAACAGTTTTATTTGGTTTAATATCTTTAGTTTGTCTAAAATCTTTATGGATGAAGTTTCCTGATGATCTGGCCTAAGCAACCAGTGAAATGCATAGGAATAGCTTATCCCATCAACAATAAATTTCAAGTGTTTTTATCAAGAATAAAAACTGGGAATTAAGCACGAATAACAAAATCTTTTGAAATTATTATTATTATTATTATATTGGCTGTAAGGAATACCTGTAAACGAGGGAAGCGTTTACTCCTGTTTTAATCCGGGTTATTGCTTAAATTTGAATGAGCCCTTAGAAATGAAACGCAAAACTTTAATTGCAACTTTATTTCTTTAGACTGCATTAAATTTCCTAAAATAATTTGTACAATTCAACAAAATTATAAATTAAAAGTTTTAAGTACAGCTTACATTTTAGTGCAATAGCCAAGAATATTCGTAAAACAAACTGAGTCTCATTTGTTATCCGTCAGTTGCCAGTCTTACCTGTAACATATTACCTTTAGGCCACACATTGCGAGGCAGTTTATTATCAACAATTACCACTAGATCCCCAACTCATAATGGGCTAGCCACTTTTCTGCATGTCAATGTAGGTTAATAATCAGAAATCCATTGCCTCCAAAATCTTTCAGCATATTGCTGAGAACGTCGCCAATTATGCCGTAATAGTATAGGATTGTCGCCGTATGTTGCTAACGGTTTCATTCCATTTGAACATCCTAATTAAAAATGGTTCGGTGTAAGTACGTTGGTACGTTGATTGTTTGCGGTCTGACTGCAGTCAGTATAATTCGCGGTCATGATACTTCGCAGTCGTATTAAATTTATTCTTCCTTTTGAATAAAATTATAAAAACCTAATATTTAAAAACGCTTTTGAATGTCTTTATGTTTAAAATTGTTTGATCTATTCCCTTTAAAAATTGCTTTAATGCATTAATTTCTTTTATTTTAATGTTTATTGTTAAAATCTTTTATTGTGAAATTGCTACGAATTGTTTATCCTGCACCATAATTATAAGGCTTTAAGTCCTGTTGTATAGGAATACCAATAAATAAATAAAATAAAATAAAAATAAATCAATATTTTTTCTCTTATGTTTGTTATTTCTTAAAATTGGCTTTTTAAAAGTTGAAATATGCTTGCTTATATTGCCACACTAAGCACATAGATTTCCCCGTTTCGGACAAATTTTACTTTTAATAAAAAGGAGTTCCACATATATAGATATCTGCCAAATTCTCAAGTAACTCGAAAGGTTTTAAATATTTAATGAGAATTCGTATTATTAATCCACCTAACGAATGACCGACTAAGGTAATTTGGTAGCTTGGATAGTATTGAATTATTTGATCAAGCAAAGCACTCGCGTGAATTATGGGAGATTTTCTCAAATCGTAAGAAAATGCAATGGCTTTTGTACGAAATAAAAAATTTGTATATCCGGAAATTCCATGAACAGTCTTTAAAATTTTCGTTGTTGTATTTCTAAAAAAATGCCCATTTAAATTAATGACACCATGCAAATTAGAGGGATACAATTTTCGTTTTTTCTTTAAATTGCCACAATTACGATAAATACTAGAACCTCCGATCAGTGATGCCAAATGTAGTGAGTTTTCCCTTTTTGTAGGGATTTTTTCGAAAAATTTCAAGCGTAAGAAAAAACGGACAGATTTTTTATTTTAAGGCAAAAGTAGGGAATTTTCAAAATTATACCTCATTGTCAATATATTATCTAAAAATACGTAAATATTCATCAAATTTTTATTTAAAAATTAAAATTTTTCATATACAATAGCATTTAATACAAATGTAATATTTTTTTTTAAAGAAACCTTATACCTACTATGAGCAGGGTTGTCAGATTTTTTTGAGCTCCATCGCCAAACCGGATGTCGTAAATCGCCAAAAATCGCCAAATGTCAATTTTGTTCAGTTTTCGAAATCTTTTTTTTTTTAATTAAATTTTGAATACAAAAAAAAGCTGATATAATATTGCAGTCAAAAATCGCCAAAAACTGAGAAAAAATACAAAAAACCGCCGAAAGTAAATTTTGTTTAGTAACTGTTATTTTTTTTTAAATAACATAAAATGGAGATCATTTATTCAGTTAAAAAACTAAAATTAAGCACACAAGTCTTTAAGATCACTTCAGGCTCATCGATTTCATTACTATTGTTTTGACCTGCATATGTACTATTAGATTTAAGCAGTGTTTAAAAAACTGCAGTCGAAGTTGAAAAGCTGCCTGCCATCTCTTCCACTTTTTCATTTGTCATTGGCCAAAAAAAAATTTTTTTTTAACTTGTAATTCATTAAATGTAAATAGTCGCTGTCAAACCAAATCAAAAAGCGAAAAATTTTAGACAAATTTTCGTTTTTTGTTCGACAGGTTTTGGTTTCGACTGCAGTTTTTTTAACCTTGGAATTAAAAAGTGACTGAATAATTCACTTAAAATGATAAAAAAACAAAAATCAAGTGAAAAAAATTAGCCAGATTTTTATTTAAACTAGTAATGATAACAAAAAAGGTAAAACTGTTCAAAAATCTATAAGTATGTATGTACATACATATTTTTATATATTTAGCTGGAGAGGCCTAACTCTGCTTATGTAAATAAAAGTGCAAATTTTTTATTTCAAAATCGCTGAAATAATATATAATATGAATGGTAAAAATAGCCAAGTAAATCGCCAGTTATATCAAAAATCGCCACAAAAGTCGCCAGTCGCCAAATGGAAAATCCCATCGCCAAACACGTTTCAAAATCGCCACGTTTGGCGAGAAATCGCCATATCTGACAGCCCTGACTATGAGTCATAACCGCCTGGCAATCCATATATTAAAACCATATATCCGAATATTCTTCGAACCACCTAATATAAAATTAAGTGGCAACGTATATTCGCGTTCGCATTGCGAACTATTCTCTTATTTTTGCTATTTGCATTCGAACTCACATTCTCTAAAATGTATGCGAATATTAAAAGCGAATATCTAATAAATGAAATTTCTGCATAGAAATTTATCTGTAAAAAAACGATCACACCTTCCAAGCTAAGAGAAATAAAAATATGTATACAATTTCAAATTTTTAAAAAATTTTAAATGAAAACTTTTAAGAATATGAAATAATTTATATTTAAGTTCAGGGGAACTGAAGAAACATTTTTTTTTTTTTTTTTTTTGAATTTTACTGAGCCCCCTTTTATTTGGTACCAAGTTTGCTAAAAATTATTAGATACTTATGTTAAAAAAATTATTCAAAATAAGTATTCTTGAAAACTATTAAGCTCTTAAAAAATGAACAAAAGATGAGGAAATAATTAATCAAATACGAAGTTTGACTAGATTAAAGGGTTTATAGAGGCGTTTCTGTCAAAAAGAAAAAAATTTAATATGTCACACAGTGTTATTTTTGATATTAATTGTTTTTTAAATAAATAAATTTTATTATAATAAATATGTATGTACAAAATGTTAACAAAGTAAGTATGTATAATTATAAGCAGGGACATAACAGTTATAACTAGGGATGCGATTTCCATGCAAATGCATGTTTTTTGTCGATAGTCTAAGAACGATGTCGACCAATTATCTTTCCGAATCATTAAATTTCCGTTAAAATGGCATCGATTTGTTTTTGCATATTGTTGCATATTTTAGTGAAAATGCATATTTTTGCATATTTAGGTTTTAAATGCATATTTTTGCATATTTTGACATTTTTGAGGGATTTTTTAATTTCCATATTATAAAAAAGTTCTGAAAAATTATTTTGAAATACACAAAAAAACATTTCTAAAAAACATTTTTAAATAATAAATAAATTCTTTTGGAGCTTTGCTTTAAATACATGATTGATTTTCAAGATTTCGACAAAAGATGCTTATATTTTTAACCGATTCAGCACGTTACATCGTTAAGGCTTCCAATGGGTTACAAATTACTTGCTTGGTACATGGGTTATACCGCGTTGTAGCGGTATATTGCAATTTTTAATTAAATGTATCCCTTGATTCACCTTCCACCACAGCCAGTAGTATCAAAATGGGGGCCTGGCTAGACGCTTCAGAATTCTACTCAAAAAAACTTCGAGCAATTTAAAAGTGTTTGAAGAGTCTGTTGGTGCCGATGATTGAGCAATTGAAAAAAAGAAAAGAAATATTAAATTTAAATAACATCAAAAGTCAAATAGCATTTGTATTTTCCAATTACGGATATATTGGTGAAGCCATAACTAATTAGGAGGGATTTAGTTCACTAAATACTCAAGTCAAATTAATTGATATCGCAAAATTAAAATTAACAATGTGGAAGGAAGAATAGCCCGACAAATTAAAAAAATCCCAACCGTTTTGCAGAAAATAAAATTATGGATTTCAAAAAATAAAATAAATTTCAAATATTTTTGATCTGATCTGGAATCAAAGTGGGACCTGCAAACAAAGTTTTCTAAAATGCATTGGCATTCTTTAAGAACATGACAAAGTTTCACTTTTAATCAAACAGTACTTATTTATTTAAACAAACAAAAATTAAAATAAGTTATTTAAGTTTTTATAGATATTTGAATAACAAAAGATTGAATTTTATATATTTTTGTTTTTAGTAAAATTCAAAAACGATTTTTTATGGAATTTTTTTTAAGTTTTTAATGCATATTTTCTATTTTTTTAATGCATATAATGGATTTTTTAGTGCATATTTTATGCGCATATTTCCGATTTTTTAGTGCATGAAAATCTCATCCCTAGTTATAACCAATATTTGAAAAAATCCTGAAATAATAATTTATCACGAATTTTTAAAACTTGCTCTCTGAATAATTATTACAAAAAACCAATATTTTTTTGGTCTTTGATAACCGTTATAGTTGGTTTTTGTTTTTTTTTTTGGGCTTCCATAACCATTACAAAAGATTTTAATTTTTTTTTTTGGTCTTCCGTAACCATTACAAAAGACTTTTATTTTTTTGGTCTTCTATAACCATTATAAAAGATTTTAATTTTTTTTGGTCTTCCGTAACCATTACAAAAGATTTTTATTTTTTTCGGTCTTCCATATCGAATTTCACACTAGTTTTATAAAAATATTATTTGGAGTTTGCGAACTGTAGCGTGGTTATAGAAGACAGAAAAAATAAAAATTTTTTTATAATGGTTATAGAAGACCCATAAGAATAAAAATCTTTCATAATGGTTACCAAAGACCAAAAAAATTAATAATCTTTCATAACGGTTATCAAAGACCAAAAAAAATAATAATCTTTCATAACGGTTATCAAAGACCAAAAAAAATAATAATCTTTTATAATGTTAATGGCAGACCTATAATTTTCTGGGTAATTTATAATTATTATTACAAGACCAATTTTTTTTCAGTTATTTTTTCCATAACCTATTGGCTATTTAAAAAATATTAACAGTTATTTCGGGTCCCTGATTATAAGTGTTTATCGACCTTTTTTGATTACTTGTTGTTATAGTTTTCTATATCGCTTGTCGCTTAAAACAATAAATTTTTAACGTAGGGAAAAGTGTAGGGAAATTTTTTTTGGTTGTAGGGAAAAAAGGGATTTTTTTGGAGACACGTAGGGATTTTTTGAAATTGTTCCTGGCATCACCGCCTCCGATACCAGGAAGTCCCCTTTTACAATGTGACAGACAGAAGGCAGACAGACGAAGTTTGTTGGTAAGGGGGCGACGCTGTATGCGTGACATACTTTACTTTTTTCCTCTCTCGCCTACAAACTTCGTCTGTCTGTCTTCTGTCTGTCACATTGTAAAAGGGGTCGAACTAATATTACAATTTTATTCATTGAAATATTGTCACTTGTCACTTGATGTCACTTGATTCTATTTCAATTAAATTTGAATACAACAATTCGATAGATGCATATGGTGGTGGTGATGGTGTTGGTGGCGATGATGATAATGATGGATAAGAAGAAAGAAATTAAGCAGTTGGTTTTTCATACAAAGAAAGTTAATTTGTAGGATTCATATTAAGCTAATTTTGCTTATTAGTTATTTATGTGAAAACAAACACATAGGAATTGCACTATTTATTAAAATATTTATAAAAATATTAAGTTGTATTGATCGAATGGGATTGTTTTTCTTCGAAACCACGGTTTTTAATGCCCAGAACCGACAAAAAAACCTTTGGTTTTGTTTTTACTTTAATATACTTAATGAAATTGCAAATTATACATAATACAATACAAAAACTTTATTCATAACAGTCTGCAACAATGGCAAGGTATTTCAAAATTCTTAAAATTCAAAATAAGTACTAAGGGTGTGTGTGAAACGGCAGCAAAGTACTCATGGAAGTAAAATTTTGACACTATTGAGGTGAATAAAATTTCACTAGCCCTAGGGGCTAGTATACATTTTGACATTAGTGTAGAAATTTTTGACAACCACAAAATTATTTTTTTTCATCAAATTTGTTTAAACAAAATAAAAAATAATACGAAAGCAGGACCAGCGGCAAAAAAAATTAAAAAGAATTATACAAGATGTAAGTATTTAAATATGTAAAAGCTTTTTTGCCCACACTTTTTGTAAAAATTGTTAATAAATCAGAACGAATTCATCAAATAGTTGGGACGATCTAATTTCCAACAGAATTGAAATGATTATTGGTAAACGTTTGTTCAATTTATTCATTTTCACAAAACTTTAGTAATTGTTTTTTTCTTTATGTCAAGATTTTACGTTGTCAAAGATGTTACAATTTCACACAGCACAAATATGAAAATTTTCTACCACAAACAAATTGCATTTCACCATAGAACTTTGCTTTCGTTTCACACAAACCCTAAGAAGAACAAATGTTACCTTTTTAACTCTTAAGATGAGATCTTATTTGTGTGGCACAAACTGCCACCTGGGCCTGGCTGGGACTACTTTTTTATGTATGTATATGTTGCGTATGATTTTTGATACGTTTCGTTTTGATTGTATTCACACCAGTCAATATTTAATACTACCAGATATATCACAGAAACAAATTCCGATCAAAAGTGGAATTAAAACCGTATTTGACTTCTTCAGAAAACGCGAGCCGAAAAATTTGATGGATTTGAAACCACTTTCAATTTTCTAAGTGGTATTTTTAGTAGCATATACACTAAAAAATTATCCCAAACAACTTTAAAAGAATATAAAATACTAGTGACATATTAATTTTTCAAAAATTATACACATTTCAGTCTTTAAAATAAATTTTATTACAAATTTAAGAAAAATCATTTTAAAGGCCGAAATAAACAAAACGTTGTTAGGTTATTATTGTCACCTTTTTATTTCGTACAAAACACTTTTTATTTAATACAAAATATGCGTTCTTATCAGTGTGACCACAACAAAGATGAAATTGGGGCTTAAAACAATGCTAAAAATGCAAAAAAAAATTTTGAAATGTTAAAATGTTAAAAAAAATGCGAGCATCTTTTAAATGTCGTCGACGCAATTTTTCAGCGGAATGTTGATTCAGTTCCTCTATTGCTGCAACAATGGATATGCCACAACTAACACAAAAATATTTTTTTAAATTTGTCTTTATTTTTATTATGTTTGCAATAACTAAAGAAAGAAAACTAAGTTTTAATTAAAAACTTCCTCTTCAGCAATAAATTTATTTAATTGTATTTTTTATTGAATAAAGTTTTCTTAATATATAATTAAGTTTTTAATTGTTTTTAAAACTAATTAATATTTTTGATTTTAAACTAATTTTTCGTTAATTTTTTACTTTGTTTTATAACTATTTTTTCTTTTCCAAGGATAAGTTAACATTAAATTTTGGGTATTTTTTATAAACCACATAAAAATTGCGTACATTTTTTTAAAGTAAATGTTTTCTATTAAAGTAATTTTGGGAATTTAAAAGATTTTGTTAGTCGTGCTTAATTCCCAATTTTTACGAATAAATTTCAGTGTTTTTATCAAAAATAAAAATTGGGAATTAAGCACGACTAACAAAATCTTTTTAAGTAAATGTTTTCTTTAATTTTTCCCCATACAAACTTAAAACATTGTTAAAATATGTAAGCATTTGTATAAAATCCTTTTTATACCCTTCACCTCAGGTGCTAAATATCGTACCAGCGAACTTTTAAAATCGTACTTTTTCAGCCCCTATAGTACTAAATCATTTTTATACCCTTCACCACAGGTGTAAAAGGGTATATATAAGTTTGTCATTCCGTTTGTAATTTCTACAATATTGATCTAAGACCCTATAAAGTATATATATTCTGGGTCCTTATGAGGAGAGAACTTGATTTAACGATGTCCGTCCGTCTGTCCGTCTTACGTTTGATATGCATTTTCCAGAGACTCCAGACATGATAGCGGCTAGGTTGTTTTACATTTATGTCATATATAGTCCACCATTTCGTGCTATTGAAATTCAGCAAGATTGGTCCACAAATGGCTGAGATATGACCAAAAAACCACGACTGCCTCTAATTTTTTCCAAAAATCCCTTGTTGTTGTATTTTTATTGCTTTTTTCTGTATATCTGGAGAACGGCAAGAGACAAAGTCTCCAAATTAGGTGCAAACATTCAAGTTATAAATACACACCAACCCACAAAATGTGGAGAAGTGGGCGTGGTACCTTCCATACAAAAAATTTCAAAAATTGTATAATAACCTGAATTTTTTGACTGTAATATGACCTATGGTTACGCCTTATATATCAAAAGATCGGAAATTTTTAGTAGAAAATAGTTTACCCTTCACCTCAGGTGGAAAAGGATATATATAAGTTTGTCATTTTGTTTGTAATTCCTACAATATTGATCTAAGACCCTATAAAGTATATATATTCTAAGTCCTTATGAGAAGAGAACTTTATTTAACCATGTGATGTCCCTCTACCCCCCCCCCCCTCCCTTTCAATTGTTTACATACATATACTATCATAATGCCCAATATGATTTCACCCTTCTTTAATATTTCATCTATTTAACGAAATAATTTTTACAAATAGACACTAGGAATTTTCGTGTCTTTTTGCTACTTAAAAACTGTCCAAAAAAGATAAAAGAAAACAAACAAACAGACACACATACATGGCACAAACTTTTTTGGTGAATATATTTCCCAACTTTGCTATTGCGGTGAACAAAAACATCAAAAGTAATTACAACTCAAATGTGTTGAATTTTGTGAACAGTAAACGTGCCATATTTCATTTTAATGGTATTCGATACCTTCATGGTTCCGCTGTCTAGCGGGTGTGTTAAGTTAGAAACTGAGAGTTCCCTGGTTCGAATCTTGGTTTTTTCAAAAGAAAATTTTTTTTTGTATATTTTTATTTTTTTTATGTTCTAAAAACGATTTAAAAAAAATATTTAACAGTTTTCGCTTATTAAATTTTATTTTTAATGAAGTTTTAAGTATTGTAAATATGTATGTATATGCAAAAATTATTTAGTTTTTGTCTAGTTGCTCTGTACTCTGCTCGCACAATGGTGAAGGGTATATAAGATTCGGCACAGCCGAATATAGCACTCTTACTTGTTATTATTAAAGTCAACAGTTGTATACAAGCTAAAAAATTATTTGTTCAAATTAATTTATATATATAAAAATGAAAAATGTTTGTATGTTTGTTTGTATGTTGGCTTATAGACTCCTAAACTACTGAACCGATTTGCCTTTTACAGAAACATCACGTGAGCCCTAAAAATAAAATAGGCTACTTATTTTATGGATAGGGGCAGGGGAATTGGTACCCCTCATTGGATGCCAATATTAAACATCGCATACCTTAAGAGCCGCTGCACGCATTTTGTTGAACTTTTGGTAGTAGGATCTTCTGAGCTCCAAAATTGAAATAAAATAGCAGCGTGGGAAGTGGTTCCCCCCATAGGACGCCAATGTTTAATATCGCATATCTTAAGAACTGTTATAGTGTGAATGTTCAAACTTTGTAGAAGTAACTCTTTTGGTATACTACACTATTGAAAATAAAAACAAAGCGGGTAGGCGCAGGGGGTTAATACCTCCCATAGGATGCATATATTAAAAATCTCTCAACTGAAAAAGTAGTTAAAGCAGTGTAGCGAAGCTAGTATAATATAAAAAGATATTTAAACGAATAAAATCATATTTAAAACAACACTAAAAAAAATGTAGTAAAACTTTGATATTTTTAAAACCGAAACCATGTTGTTATGTTCAAATCAGCGATGTACATATGTACTACATATTTTTAATAAAGTTAAACGCGCACTATAATTGTCCTTACACAATAATACCCTACAAATAATATTAGACCACCTGGTCCATTTTGATAAAATGGACGACTCCATGGACTGGTCGGATGTAATGCAAGCATGGACCATGTCATTGTTAAAAAGTGTGTGTAGTGAGACGACATGTTGTCGTTTTGTGTTGTTCTTGTTTTAATTTTATTCTAGTCGCTTCCAGGGTTGTCAGATTTATTGTGACCTTTGTCGCCAAATGCAATGTCAAAAATCGCCAAAACCTTAATTTTTTAGTTTTTGACAGTATGTGTGTTTCACAAGATCTCGGGCAAGTTTAGAGAGTAAATTTTCTGATTAATTTATCAGTTTCATTTTTAAACAAAAACAGCCGATTCATTAAATTAGATTTTATTTTAGCTAATAAACAGCCGATTGTTTATTTTTGTCCGAACTTACCCAAAGAAAACGTTTCTGCAAATGAAAAAAAATTTCTCTTAATTGCACAAAAATCCTTATGTGGAACGCTTTTGGGTAACTTCGTGCAAGTTCGGACTGTTTCGTTATGCATGTGGAACAGAGCTAATGAAATATGTATATCGTCACCTAAAAGACGAAATAACCTACATATCTGCAGTTTTCAAAAGTTTACAGGAGAGGGATACGATATTGAAATGAATATTACACATTTTGATTAAAATGAAACCAGTAATATATATCGGTTGAGAACATTTTGTTTTTCTAATCACAGCTTATGGTAGGACACTTAGGTTTTTCGGATTTGTAAAAATCTGAAACCAAAACCTATCTGCAGTACTTATCAGTATATATGAATAAATAAAAATTTCTTTATACACATGAATATTATATACATTAAATAATTACAGTAGTAGTTTCTTTTACTGGTTTAAGCAAAAACAAGTACTTAATGTTTGTTTAAATTACACTGTAAAACAAAATTAAACTTTTATCGTGATTTTTGATGACTTATTTTTCTATTTTTTTGTGCGTAACGGTCCTCTAGGTGCAAAAACTTTGTCATTTGTAATATTACATGTTCAAAATTTTGCACACATATGCGTTATGATATAAGGAATAAAAATCCAGAAAAAACTCAATTTTGAAATTTTTGCAGATAGGTTATTATGCCTTTAAAATGACGATATATTTTTTAAATTATTAAAATTTTTTTTAAAACCTAAAAAAAATTTGTTGTGAATCGCTAAAATCCTACAAAAATTAAAAGAAAACCGCCATGACATATATTTCACTTAATTTTTATTTAGAATAAAGTAAAAATGATAAGTGAACGCAAAAAATACAATAGCCCAATCAAACAATATTGTCCAAATGATCTTGCATCGTAGCATTTGAACAATATTCTGAACTATGCTAATATTTACCAAAAAATAGTTTATAGTAGTCCACTAAAAGCAACAAAGAAATAGTTTTTGCCGGTAGTATTAAACATATATTGGATAAACATTGTATTTAGTTCTATTAAATATCAAAAACGCTACACTCAGAGAAAAAACATGTTTAAATATATTCACCTCCAACCAAACTATGTTTAAAGAAAATTTTAAATATATATTATGTTTAATATTATGGTTAAATTTGGCCGCCATCAAGAAGCACCCAAAGTTTGTTGCTCTTGGAAAAGAGGATAATATTATTGTAAATTTAAAAACAAATTATTATCGTATTTAATCAAAATATTTTTGGAGGCAACCATAATATGGTTGTGTGTTCTTGATGAAGGACTAATTTAACCATAATATGTTTGTTGCTGACAATTATGTGGTTATATTAACCATAATATGTTTAAAAAAATTTTTGACATTAGTTTGGTTGGAGGTGACCATATTTAACCATGTTTTTTCTCTACGTGTATACACTTCACCGTCATGAATCCCTTTTTATCTTATTTTTTGGAATACATAAATAGTACGTAAGGATTCCTAAAAATCCTCAAAATATCTTTAACAACACGAATTTTGTTTGTGAAAATAAATTTCCACATTTTATAACGGAAAAATGTTCGTGAACTTTAAATATTTTCATGTGCATTCAGTGCATTATACAACAAAAAAGTACACTTTTTAAGAAAAAAACAAAATGCACTTTTTCAACTATGTGTGTTAAAAGTTTAGAAAAACTCAAGATTTATTAGTGCGATATCTACCAGAGAACTGCAAAATCACTATTTTTTCTTGATTTATTCATATTTTACATCGTTTCGTACACATTTGACTTTTCCCAATAAAAAATTTTATCATTTTGCGAAGCACTAATGGTACATTAAAAAAAATAAGCGCACAATTATGCGCTACGCAATAAGACATACAGAAATGCAGTAAAGTAAGTGAAGTGTTGAGTAGTATGTTTTGTGTTGTATTTTAAACCATACTAGGATCGCCCGGTGGCCGAAATTCGACCACTTCACATTTACTTTTGAGAGAACCTGTGCGTTGTACAATAAAATCGTACACATTTTAAGAGAACGGCTAAATTCACTATTCACCTATTTTTGTACGTGTGTCTATAGGATAAATTAAAATGCTTTTTAAACACTTTTATTCCAAAAATTTAGAAAAAAAAATATATTGTGCATACCTATCCCCGTAATTTATTTATAAGATTTTCATGAAATGTTATCAAAGTAAAAAATAGAAACACAGATCTTCGTTAAAAGTCATTAAAAAAGTTTCCGACTTTTATTTTTCTAAACGACGTTTTTGCGCGACTTAATTTTTTAAAATGTCTAAGGTAACCCTGTCCTAATACGTTTATACATGTGTGTTTGCAAGTGCAAAATGAAAACAAAAACATTTTGGGAGAACAACATCCCAGCGGGAAAACTCAGAAGACCTTCTTACTTCAGGCCTTCTTAAAGGCCTGCTTAAAAAATTTTTTGATTTAATTACTATTCTTACGTAACTGCTAAGGAATGCCTTATAGAAGGCCTCGGCTCTTTGGTATAAAAGAAGGAGTAACATTTTTTGTTTTGTTTTTTTGCACAAGCAAGAGCAAAAGAGTTCAGATCCCTTTACAAAAACAAAGTAACATATGTTGTAAATCATTTTCGTTGAAGTTGAAAAGAGAAAGAGTAAAATTTTTTGTTTTGTTTTTTTTCGCCAAAGCGAAAGAATTCAGATCCCGTTATAAAAACAAAGTAACAAAGTAGGTGCATATTTAAATACAAAATAAAAACAATAATGTAAATCATTTTAGTTGAGTTTTGTTCATTAAGGAAGATAGGTGCTTGTGCTTAAAAGTTTTATTTTATTATAAACTTTTATTTGCAATCTATTTTACAATATTTAGCAAATTTAATTATTTCAATAAAAAAAATAGGTATCACATCTAATATGTACATGAAACCTTTTCAGTCTTCTAATTTCATTTGTAAGGAAATATTCCTTAATGTTTTAGACTGATAGCCCTTCAATATGACCTTTAATGCATTTGTATAAGGATGGTCTGAAAGGCTTTTTAAGAGCCATTAATTGAAAGGCCTTTTACCATACCTTTCTTAAAAACCCTTCAAGATAACCTTTTTGCTAAGGCCTTTTGACAGTCATTCTCTGGAAAGCCTTCTAAAAGCCATTTATTTGAAGGCCTTTAAGAAGCTCTGGGGAAGAAAGGAAAGCGGAAGGCCTTCTCCGCAATGACAACGCGTGTAAAAAAGATATGAGTATGGAATGGAGCGAGAAGGGCTTGTTTATCCAAAAGAAGGGGTACAGAGGCCTTCTGGAAGGCCTCCGTACTAATTCTTTTTCCCGCTGGGATAGAGCATAACCGTCGTTTATACATTTGTTTACATGTGTGTTTGCAAGTATAATAACACATAGAGCACACCGTCTTTTATACATGTGTGCACATGTGTGTTTGCCAGTATAATGCAAGAAAAAAACACATTTTTGGAGAGTAACAAAACACACTACTTCTTTTTATACATGTATGTGCGTGTGTTTGCAAACCAATTTAAAACGCTTTTAAAACCATTTAATCCTCAAAATTTAGAAAAAAATGTATATTGTGCATTTCTACACAAAAATACCTTTAAAACGATATATGTTTCATTAAAATCGGTGGACGTTAAGATACTTAAAAATCAACGATAAAAAAATTGCTTCCGTATTTATGTATGTATATATATATATATATATATATATATATATATATATATATATATATATATTTGCAGAGAGTGTATTTCGGGCACGTGAAATTTTTTCACTTTTTTTAACGGAATCTACAAAATTTTTGAAAATCGGGCATATAGATTCAAATATTTTGCCCTTATTCTTAGAAAAATCGGAGGAAAATCGTTTTTAGCATAAAGCGTATTTTTAGGGTACATTGCTCTACATTGTGTACATTTAAAGGACGAGTGCCGAATCTGTACACTATGCATATGAAAATTTTTGTTGCCACATATTTCATAAAAAACTGCGTTTTTTATTCCGCCATCATGTTTTTCATTATTGAAAAACAGTGCTACCGCTGTGATTATTGGAAAACAATGTTACCGTTGTGATACTAAAGTATCGATTTTTGTTTTTTTGTTAATTTCTTAATATGTTAATTTGTTTATTGGTTTTTTTTGTTTATTTGTTTATTTATTTGTTTTTTTGCCTATTTGTTTATTGGTTTATTTGTTAATTTGTTTATTTGTTAATTTGTTTATTTGTTAATTTGTTAATTTGTTTATTTGTTTTTTTGTTTATTTGTTAATTTGTTTGTTTGTTTATTTGTTAATTTCTTTATTTGGGTATTTGTTTATTTGTTAATTTGTTTATTTGTTTGTTTGTTTATTTGTTAATTTCTTTATTTGGGTATTTGTTTATTTGTTAATTTGTTTGTTTGTTAATTTGTTTATTTGTTAATTTGTTTATTTGGGTATTTGTTTATATGTTTATTTGTTTATTTAGTAATTTGTTAATTTGTTATTTTTTTATTTGTTAATTTGTTTATTTGTTAATTTGTTAATTTGTTATTTTTTTTATTTGCTTTTTTGTTTATTTGTTAGTTTGTTTGTGTGTTAATTTGTTTATTTGTAAATTTGTTTATTTGTTTATTTTTAAATTTGTTTATTCGTTTATTTGTTTATTTGTTAATTTGCTTATTTGTTTATTTGTTAATTTGTTTATTCGTTTATTCATTTGTTCGTTTATTTGTTAATTGGTTAATTTGTTTATTTATTAATTTTTTTATTAGTTTGTTCGTTTATATGTTAATTGGTTAATTTGTTTATTTGTTAATTTGTTTATTTGTTTGTTTGTTTGTTTATATGTTTTTTTGTTTATTGGTTTATTTGTTAATTTGTTTATTTGGGTATTTGTTTATTTGTGTATTTGTTAATTTGTTTATTTGGGTATTTGTTTATTTGTTAATTTGTTTATTTGTTAATTTGTTTATTTTTAAATTTGTTAATATGTTTATTTGGGTATTTGTTTATTAAGTAATTTTTTAATTTGCTTATTTGTTTATTTTTTTATTTGTTAATTTGTTTGTTCGTTTATTTGTTAATTTGTTAATTTGCTTGTTTGTTAATTTGTTTATTCGTTTGTTCGTTTATTTGTTAATTTGCTTTTTTGTATATTTGTTTATTTGTTAATTTTTTAAATTGTTAATTTGTTTATTTGCTTATTTTTTAATTTGTTTATTCGTTTGTTCGTGTATTTGTTAATTGGTTTATTTGTTGATTTGTTAATTTGTTAATTTGTTAATTTGCTTATATGTTTATTTGTTTATTTGCTTAGTTATTTATCTGTTTATTTGTTTTTTTGTTAGTTTGTTTATTTGCTTGTTTGTTTTTTTTGTTTATTTGCTTATTTGTTGATTTGTTTATTTGCTTATTTGTTTATTTGCTTATTTGTTTGTTTGCAACATATGTTTTTCATAAATTTCACGAATTTCCGATAAAAAATACAACTGAAAAATGTGAAAAAATGCATTTTCTAGGAATGATATATGAGGAATTATGCAATAGAGACTATTTTTTCTGAAGATTACCGTGTGGCAGCTACAGGCCAAAAATGGTGCAAAAAAATATATAAATTAAAATTTTTCTACATTTTAGCATTTTTGAGGCATTAGATGCAATTTTTCGAATTATTTTGTTCTACTTTTTTCTCCTTATATTCTGTAGGCTACAATTGTAGCAAAAATAATTTCTAGCCGAGATTTTGACATGAGAAAAAAAACGCAAAAACTAGCAAAACGCAAAAGGGTTTCGTTGGTTGCGATAAGTGCTTCGAGAAATTCCACACGAGAAAGAGTTTGAAGTCGATATCCTTAAATATTTGGACAATTGACCAAAAATTGTGAAATATTTATAAAAATTTTATATTTTAGCAATTAGTAAATTATAGTCCTATTTCTTCGACCTTTTTTTTTTTATTAAATACTTTAATAAATTCTTCAAGCTTAAGGTCACTTATTTATAAAATTAATAAAAATATTTTAATTAATTTTATAAATAAGTGACCTTAAGCTTGAAGAATTTATTAAAGTATTTATTTTAGCAATTTTAATGCACTAACTACAGTTTTTCATGGCCATTTTTTTTAAAGCTTTCCTTCTCCTAGTTTATAGCTAAGATTATGGCGAAGACAAGAAAACAAAGTTTCTAATTGGTTTTCGAGGTGAAGGGTATATTATATAAAATATAATAAAAAAATTGTTAGAACCAAAATTTATTATTGAATAAAAAGTGCTTAAAGTAGTTAAAAGTAAAACTATAACGTGTTTCATAAGGGCGTTATCAAAATCGAACATTTGAACAGAACATTACATAATTCAACATAAGACTTTGAAGAGTTAACTCTAAAATCGATTTCATCATCTTTAGATACTTTAGCACCTAAAAGAATATAAGTAATTGGGATCTTTAAGGTATGAAGTATATATGGAGTAAACAAAATTAAACAACTTAACAGTAATAAAGGACAGATACTATCTAAGATTGCATCCTTTCATCTAATATACTGCAAATTTTAGTTTATTATTATATATGAAAATCTTTATAAAAATTTTAAACATTTTTACGTCTAAAAATACTTATAAAAAAAATAACATGACAAATGGTAACGCTGGTAATATGCAACTCTGTGTGTTCTTTCTACACTGCTGCTAATTTAGCTATTTTCTCGTCAAATCCAGCGATTTTTAATAAAATTTTACTGGAATAAATAATTTTATTTAAAAAATATGGTTTTTAGCAATTTATAGCTTAATTAACTTATTATTTAAAAAATTTTGCTATTTTAATTGTCTTTGTTTTATAATATTTCAATAATTTTATTTCAAAAAGGGTGGTTTTTAGAGATTTATAGCTAAATTTAACTTTTATTTAAAAAATTTAGCTATTTTTGCTTGTTTGTTTTATAATATTCCAATAATTTTATTTCAAAAAGGTTGGTTTTCAGCTATTCATGGCTAAATTTACCTATTATTTAAAAAAATTTAGCCATTTTTGCTTGTTTGTTTTATAATATTCCAATAATTTTATTTCAAAAAGGGTGGTTTTTAAAGATTTATAGCTAAATTTACCTATTATTTAAAAAATTTAGCTATTTTAGCTTATTTGTTTTATAATATTTCAATATTTTTATTTCAAAAAGGGTGGTTTTCAGCGATTTATAGCTGAATTTACCAATTATTTTAAAAATTTAGCTATTTTTGCTTGTTTGTTTTATAATATTTCAATATTTTTATTTCAAAAAGGGTGGTTTTTAACGATTTATAGCTAAATTTACCAATTATTTAAAAAATTTAGCTATTTTTGCTTGTTTGTTTTATAATATTTCAATAATTTTATTTCAAAAAGGGTGGCTTTCAGCGATTTATAGCCAAATTTACCTATTTTTAAAAAAATTTAGCTATTTTTACTTGTTTGGTTTTTAATATTTCAATAATTTTATTTCAAAAAGGGTGGTTTTCAGCGATTTATAGCTCAATTTACCTATTATTAAAAAAATTTAGCTATTTTTACTTGTTTGTTTTATAATATTTCAATAATTTTATTTCAAAAAGGGTGGTTTTCAGCGATTTATAGCTAAATTTACCTATTATTAAAAAAATTTAGCTATCTTTACTTGTTTGTTTTATAATATTTCATTTCAAAAAGGGTGGTTTTCAGCGATTTATAGCTAAATTTACCTATTGTTAAAAAAATTTAGCTATTTTTGCTGTTTGTTTTTTAATATTTCAATAATTTTATTTCAAAAAGGGTGGTTTTTAACGATTTATAGCTAAATTTACCTATTATTTAAAAAATTTAGCTATTTTTGCTTGTTTGTTTTATAATATTTCAATAATTTTATTTCAAAAAGGGTGGTTTTCAGCGATTTATAGCTAAATTTACCTATTGTTAAAAAAATTTAGCTATTTTTGCTGTTTGTTTTTTAATATTTCAATAATTTTATTTCAAAAAGGGTGGTTTTTAACGATTTATAGCTAAATTTACCTATTATTTAAAAAATTTAGCTATTTTTGCTTGTTTGTTTTATAATATTTCAATAATTTTATTTCAAAAAGGGTGGTTTTCAGCGATTTATAGCCAAATTTCCCTTTTTTTAAAAAAATTTAGCTATTTTTACTTGTTTGGTTTTTAATATTTCAATAATTTTATTTCAAAAAGGGTGGTTTTCAGCGATTTATAGCTAAATTTACCTATTATTAAAAAAATTTAGCTATTTTTACTTGTTTGTTTTATAATATTTCAATAATTTTATTTCAAAAAGGGTGGTTTTCAGCGATTTGTAGCTAAATTTACCTATTATTAAAAAAATTTAGCTATTTTTACTTGTTTGTTTTATAATATTTCAATAATTTTATTTCAAAAAGGGTGGTTTTCAGCGATTTATAGCCAAATTTCCCTTTTTTTAAAAAAATTTAGCTATTTTTACTTGTTTGTTTTATAATATTTCAATAATTTTATTTCAAAAAGGGTGGTTTTCAGCGATTTGTAGCTAAATTTACCTATTATTAAAAAAATTTAGCTATTTTTGCTTGTTTGTTTTATAATATTTCAATAATTTTATTTCAAAAAGGGTGGTTTTCAGCGATTTATAGCCAAATTTCCCTTTTTTTAAAAAAATTTAGCTATTTTTACTTGTTTGGTTTTTAATATTTCAATAATTTTATTTCAAAAAGGGTGGTTTTCAGCGATTTATAGCTAAATTTACCTATTATTAAAAAAATTTAGCTATTTTTACTTGTTTGTTTTATAATATTTCAATAATTTTATTTCAAAAAGGGTGGTTTTCAGCGATTTATAGCTAAATTTACCTATTATTAAAAAAATGTAGCTATGTTTGCTTGTTTGTTTTATAATATTTCAATAATTTTATTTCAAAAAGGGTGGTTTTCAGCGATTTATAGCCAAATTTAACTATTATTTAAAAAATTTAGCTATTTTAGCTTATTTGTTTTATAATATTTCAATATTTTTATTTCAAAAAGGGTGGTTGTTTTTCAGCGATTTTTAGCTAAATTTACCTATTATTAAAAAAATGTAGCCATTTTTGCTTGTTTGTTTTATAATATTTCAATAATTTTATTTCAAAAAGGGTGGTTTTCAGCGATTTATAGCTAAATTTACCTATTGTTAAAAAAATTTAGCTATTTTTGCTTGTTTGCTTTATAATATTTTAATAATTTTATTTCAAAAAGGGTGGTGTTTTTCAGCGATTTTTAGCTAAATTTACCTATTATTAAAAAAATGTAGCTATTTTTGCTTGTTTGTTTTATAATATTTCAATAATTTTATTTCAAAAAGGGTGGTTTTTAACGATTTATAGCTAAATTTACCTATTATTTAAAAAATTTAGCTATTTTTGCTTGTTTGTTTTATAATATTTCAATAATTTTATTTCAAAAAGGGTGGTTTTCAGCGATTTATAGCCAAATTTCCCTTTTTTTAAAAAAATTTAGCTATTTTTACTTGTTTGGTTTTTAATATTTCAATAATTTTATTTCAAAAAGGGTGGTTTTCAGCGATTTATAGCTAAATTTACCTATTATTAAAAAAATTTAGCTATTTTTACTTGTTTGTTTTATAATATTTCAATAATTTTATTTCAAAAAGGGTGGTTTTCAGCGATTTGTAGCTAAATTTACCTATTATTAAAAAAATTTAGCTATCTTTACTTGTTTGTTTTATAATATTTCAATAATTTCATTTCAAAAAGGGTGGTGTTTTTCAGCGATTTTTAGCTAAATTTACCTATTATTAAAAAAATGTAGCTATGTTTGCTTGTTTGTTTTATAATATTTCAATAATTTTATTTCAAAAAGGGTGGTTTTCAGCGATTTATAGCCAAATTTAACTATTATTTAAAAAATTTAGCTATTTTAGCTTATTTGTTTTATAATATTTCAATATTTTTATTTCAAAAAGGGTGGTTGTTTTTCAGCGATTTTTAGCTAAATTTACCTATTATTAAAAAAATGTAGCCATTTTTGCTTGTTTGTTTTATAATATTTCAATAATTTTATTTCAAAAAGGGTGGTTTTCAGCGATTTATAGCTAAATTTACCTATTGTTAAAAAAATTTAGCTATTTTTGCTTGTTTGCTTTATAATATTTTAATAATTTTATTTCAAAAAGGGTGGTGTTTTTCAGCGATTTTTAGCTAAATTTACCTATTATTAAAAAAATGTAGCTATTTTTGCTTGTTTGTTTTATAATATTTCAATAATTTTATTTCAAAGAGGGTGGTTTTCAGCGATTTATAGCTAAATTTACCTATTATTAAAAAATTTTAGCTATTTTTACTTGTTTGGTTTTAAATATTTCAATAATTTTATTTCAAAAAGGGTGGTTTTCAGCGATTTATAGCTAAATTTACCTATTGTTAAAAAAATTTAGCTATTTTTGCTTGTTTGCTTTATAATATTTTAATAATTTTATTTCAAAAAGGGTGGTGTTTTTCAGCGATTTTTAGCTAAATTTACCTATTATTAAAAAAATGTAGCTATTTTTGCTTGTTTGTTTTATAATATTTCAATAATTTTATTTCAAAGAGGGTGGTTTTCAGCGATTTATAGCCATATTTACCTATTAATAATTTCATTTCAAAAAGGGTGGTTTTCAGCGATTGATAACTAAATTTAACTATTATTTAAAAAATTTAGCTATTTTTTCTTGTTTGTTTTATAATATTTCAATAATTTTATTTCAAAATGGGTGGTTTTTTGCGATTAATACCTAAATTTACCTGTTATTAAAAAAATTTAGCTATTTTTGCTTGTTTGTTTTATAATCATTCAATAATTTTATTTCAAAAAGGGTGGTTTTCAGCGATTTATAGCTAAATTTACCTATAATTTAAAAAATTTAGCTAATTGTGCTTGTTTGTTTTATAATATTTCAATAATTTTATTTAAGAAAGCGTGGTTTTTATCGATTGATGGCTAAATTTAACTATTATTTAAACAATTTTGCTATTTTTTTTTGTTTGTTTTATAATATTTCAATATTTTTATTTAAAAAAGGGTTGTTTTTATCGATTGATAGCTAAATTTAACTATTATTTAAAATATTGAGCTATTTTATATTTAGTTATAAACCAATTAAAACCAACCTTTTTGAAAAGAAATAATTGAAATATTATAACACAAACACAAAATTTGTGTTATACACAATATAAAATAGCTCAATATTTTAAATAGAAAGTATATTAGGACATAAATCGCTTAAGATCACCCTTTTTAAAAAGAAATTATTGAAATATTATAAAACAAACACAATAAAAAATAGCTCAAAATTTTTAAATGGAAAGTATATTTAGACATAAATCGCTAAAATCGCTCTTTTTAAAAAGAAATTATTGAAATATTATAACACAAACACAATATAAAATAGCACAATATTTTAAATAGAAAGTATATTTAGTCATAAATCGCTAAAAACCACCCTTTTTGAAAATAAATTATTGAATTATTATTAATGAAACACAATAAAAAATAGCTCAAAATTTTAAATGGAATGTATATTTAGACATAAATCGCTAAAATCGACCTTTTTAAAAAGAAATTATTGAAATATTATAACACAAACTTAATATAAAATAGCACAATATTTTAAATAGAAAGTATATTTAGTCATAAATCGCTAAAAACCACCCTTTTTGAAAATAAATTATTGAATTATTATTAATGAAACACAATAAAAAATAGCTCAAAATTTTAAATGGAAAGTATATTTAGACATAAATCGCTAAAATCGACCTTTTTAAAAAGAAATTATTGAAATATTATAACACAAACACAATATAAAATAGCACAATATTTTAAATAGAAAGTATATTTAGTCATAAATCGCTAAAAACCACCCTATTTGAAAAGAAATTATTGAATTATTATTAATGAAACACAATAAAAAATAGCTCAAAATTTTAAATGGAAAGTATATTTAGACATAAATCGCTAAAATCGACCTTTTTAAAAAGAAATTATTGAAATATTATAACACAAACACAATATAAAATAGCACAATATTTTAAATAGAAAGTATATTTAGTCATAAATCGCTAAAAACCACACTTTTTGAAAAGAAATTATTGAATTATTATTAATGAAACACAATAAAAAATAGCTCAAAATTTTAAATGGAAAGTATATTTAGACATAAATCGCTAAAATCGACCTTTTTAAAAAGAAATTATTGAAATATTATAACACAAACACAATATAAAATAGCACAATATTTTAAATAGAAAGTATATTTAGTCATAAATCGCTAAAAACCACCCTATTTGAAAAGAAATTATTGAATTATTATTAATGAAACACAATAAAAAATAGCTCAAAATTTTAAATGGAAAGCATATTTAGACATAAATCGCTAAAATCGACCTTTTTAAAAAGAAATTATTGAAATATTATAACACAAACACAATATAAAATAGCACAATATTTTAAATAGAAAGTATATTTAGTCATAAATCGCTAAAAACCACCCTTTTTGAAAATAAATTATTGAATTATTATTAATGAAACACAATAAAAAATAGATCAGAATTTTAAATGGAATGTATATTTAGACATAAATCGCTAAAATCGCTCTTTTTAGAAAGAAATTATTTTAAATATTATAACACAATATAAAATGGCACAATATTTTAAATAGAAAGTATATTTAGTCATAAATCGCTAAAAACCACCCTTTTTGAAAAGAAATTATTGAATTATTATTAATGAAACACAATAAAAAATAGCTCAAAATTTTAAATGGAAAGTATATTTAGACATAAATCGCTAAAATCGACCTTTTTAAAAAGAAATTATTGAAATATTATAACACAAACACAATATAAAATAGCACAATATTTTAAATAGAAAGTATATTTAGTCATAAATCGCTCAAAACCACCCTATTTGAAAAGAAATTATTGAATTATTATTAATGAAACAATAAAAAATAGCTCAAAATTTTAAATGGAAAGTTTATTTAGACATAAATTGCTAAAATCGCTCTTTTTAGAAAGAAATTATTGAAATATTATAACACAATATAAAATGGCACAATATTTTTAATAGAAAGTATATTTAGACATAAATCGCTAAAATCGCCCTTTTTAAAAAGTAATTATTGATATATTATAACACAAACACAATATAAAATAGCACAATATTTTAAATAGAAAGTATATTTAGTCATAAATCGCTAAAAACCACCCTTTTTGAAAATAAATTATTGAATTATTATTAATGAAACACAATAAAAAATAGATCAAAATTTTAAATGGAAAGTATATTTAGACATAAATCGCTAAAATCGACCTTTTTAAAAAGAAATTATTGAAATATTATAACACAAACACAATATAAAATAGCACAATATTTTAAATAGAAAGTATATTTAGTCATAAATCGCTAAAAACCACCCTTTTTGAAAATAAATTATTGAATTAATATTAATGAAACACAATAAAAAATAGCTCAAAATTTTAAATGGAATGTATATTTAGACATAAATCGCTAAAATCGCTCTTTTTAGAAAGAAATTATTGAAATATTATAACACAATATAAAATGGCACAATATATTAAATAGAAAGTATATTTAGTCATAAATCGCTAAAAACCACCCTTTTTGAAAAGAAATTATTGAATTATTATTAATGAAACACAATAAAAAATAGCTCAAAATTTTAAATGGAAAGTATATTTAGACATAAATCGCTAAAATCGACCTTTTTAAAAAGAAATTATTGAAATATTATAACACAAACACAATATAAAATAGCACAATATTTTAAATAGAAAGTATATTTAGTCATAAATCGCTAAAAACCACCCTATTTGAAAAGAAATTATTGAATTATTATTAATGAAACACAATAAAAAATAGCTCAAAATTTTAAATGGAAAGTATATTTAGACATAAATCGCTAAAATCGACCTTTTTAAAAAGAAATTATTGAAATATTATAACACAAACACAATATAAAATAGCACAATATTTTAAATAGAAAGTATATTTAGTCATAAATCGCTAAAAACCACCCTTTTTGAAAAGAAATTATTGAATTATTATTAATGAAACACAATAAAAAATAGCTCAAAATTTTAAATCGCTAAAATCGACCTTTTTAAACAGAAATTATTGAAATATTATAACACAAACACAATATAAAATAGCACAATATTTTAAATAGAAAGTATATTTAGTCATAAATCGCTAAAAACCACCCTATTTGAAAAGAAATTATTGAATTATTATTAATGAAACAATAAAAAATAGCTCAAAATTTTAAATGGAAAGTATATTTAGACATAAATTGCTAAAATCGCTCTTTTTAGAAAGAAATTATTGAAATATTATAACACAATATAAAATGGCACAATATTTTAAATAGAAAGTATATTTAGACATAAATCGCTAAAATCGCCATTTTTAAAAAGTAATTATTGATATATTATAACACAAACACAATATAAAATAGCACAATATTTTAAATAGAAAGTATATTTAGTCATAAATCGCTAAAATCGCCCTTTTTGAAAAGAAATTATTGAAATATGGTAAAACAAACACAAAAAATAGCTCAATATTTTAAATAGAAAGTATTTTAGTCATAAATCGCTAAAAAGCACCCTTTTTGAAATAAAATTATTGAATTATTATTAATGAAACACAATAAAAAATAGCTCCAAATTTTAAATAGAAAGTATATTTAGTTATAAACCAATAAAAACCGCCCTTTTTGAAAAGAAATAATTGAAATATTATAACACAAACACTATATAAAATAGCACAATATTTTAAATAGAAAGTATATTTAGACATAAATCCCTAAAATCGCCCTTTTTAAAAATAAATTATTGAAATATTATAACACAATATAAAATAGCACAATATTTTAAATAGAAAGTATATTTAGACATAAATCCCTAAAATCGCCCTTTTTGAAAAGAAATTATTGAAATATGGTAAAACAAACACAAAAAAAAATAGCTCAATATTTTAAATAGAAAGTATTTTTAGTCATAAATCGCTAAAAAGCACCCTTTTTGAAATAAACTTATTGAATTATTATTAATGAAACACAATAAAAAATAGCTCAAAATTTTAAATAGAAAGTATATTTAGTTATAAACCAATAAAAACCGCCCTTTTTGAAAAGAAATAATTGAAATATTATAACACAAACACTATATAAAATAGCTCAATATTTTAAATAGAAAGTATATTTAGTCATAAATCCCTAAAATCGCCCTTTTTGAAAAGAAATTATTGAAATATGGTAAAACAAACACAATAAAAAATAGCTCAATATTTTAAATAGAAAGTATATTTTGTTATAAACCAATAAATACCACCCTTTTTGAAAAAATGATTGAAATAATATAACAGAAACGCAATAAAAAATAGCTCAATATTTTAAATAGAAATTATATTTAGTTATAAATCGCTAAAAACCACCCTTTTTGAAAAGAAATTATTGAAATTTTATATAATTTAGCGATAAAACGCCAAAAAGTTTTACTAATAAATTTTATTTAAATTCGCTGGTTTTGACAAGAAAATTGCTACATTAGCAGCAGTGTAGAAATAATCACACAGAGTTGCACTTGAACAGCGTTGCCATTTGTCATATTTTCCCTTTTTTTTAAATATTGTTAGACGTACACATGTTTAAAATTTGTATAAAGATTTTTGTCAATATATAATCTAATCTTTGCAGTATATTAGATGAAAACGTTAAGTGAAGTTAAGTGCAACAAAGCTATCTTAGATTCTATCTGCTTTATTACTGTAACGTTGTTTAATTTTGTTTACTCCTTCAAAACTTCATACCTTAACGATCACAAATGTATTCTTTAAGGTGCTGAAGTATCTAAAAATTATGAAATCGACTTTAGTGTTCACTGTTCAAAGTCTTATATTGAATTATGCAATGTTCTGTTCAAAAGTTAAATTTTAATAACGACCGTCTGTAACAAGTTGTAGTTTTACTTTTTATTACTTTAAGCACTTTTTATTCTATAATGAATTGGCTCTAAAAAAATTTTATTGTATTTCATTATTAATAAAAATGTACCAAGGTTTTTTTATGCACCTGTTACATGCTCTTTATCTCGGAAACCATTTAGCATTTTGTTTTCTTGTCTTCACCATAATCTTAGCTATAAACTGGGAGAAGGAAAGCTTAAAACAAAATAAGCGTAAAAACAGTATTTAGTGAATTAAAATTGCTAAAATATTAAATTTTTAAATATTTTGCACTATTTTTGGCCCATAGTCCAATTTTTCAAACTCTTTCTCGTGTGGAATTTCTCGAAGTACTTTTCGTAACCAACGAAACTTTTGCGTTTTGCTAGTTTTTATTTTATTTTTCTCATGTCTTAATCTCGGAAAGCAATTATTTTCGCCATAATTGTAGCTATAGACTCTTAGAAAATAAGTAGAACAAAATAATCCGAAAAAATTTATCTAAAGCCTCAAAAACATTTTTGGCCCGTAGCTGCCAAACGGTAATCTTCAGAAAAAATACTCCTTTTACTCTAATTCATAATTCCTCATATATAGTTACTGAAAAATGCATTTTTTCACATTTTTCAGTTGTATTTTTTATCGGAAATTCGTGAAATTTATGAAATACATTGCAAAAGGTAAAAACGTAAATTATCCAATAATAATTTTTTACACATATTTCGAATTTTCGATATAAATACAGCTGAAAAATGTAAAAAAAGAATTATGATGTTCTAAAGAATTTTGAATTATATTATAAGAATTATTTTTTCTGAATAGAACTTTACTAAAGAATCCACAGTTTGGCCGCGGCGGGCCATGAATGTTAAAAAAATAAATTAAAATTTGTCGACATTTTAGCAATTCTATGGCGCTAGCTGCAGCTTTTTTGCGTTAGTTCGTTATACAATTTTTGTCTCCTAGTGTAAAGCTGCAATTATTAAAACAAAATCATAATTGGTTTCTGGAAAATATGCCTGTTTAAAAAATAAAAAATTAAGGGTTAGCCAAAATTTTCAAAAAGTACAAATTTGTAACAGCTTTCTCTTCAGATGTACTATATTTGTTTGCTGTCTCTATGATAAGGAACACAATTGCACCGTATGAACGTAGTAGTCTACGACGTAGATACGATGTCAAATTAATATGTATACAAAGGCACACAATAGCTGGCGCAAATCTAAAAGCGTATCTACGTCGTACGTCGACTTACAGAAAATTCAGACGGGGGCTTTTACAACTTCTCTTTTGGTTTGGTGGCTCACGGTTAAGTGAAGATAGAGTGGTAAACAAAAATACTTGGTTTGTGTTTTTCATGACTTTTTCTCAGATTTATCTTTCAACTTATTTATTTTCTTATCGTTACGTTTTATAAATTGAAAACACAGTAAGTCCTCGATCATCAATAGCAACAATTTTGAGTAGTTTTTTGTGTGTTTCTAATTAAGTTACAAACGAATAGTGTTGCATCTGCCGGTTAATCGAATGACAGATAATCGAGGCGCTTCTGCAAATAAAAAATACGTAACTTTAAATCATCGTATAAACACAAAGGATTTTTGAAAGTTGCTGGAGAAGGGAAATAAAAATTGAAAATTTAATTTAAATTATTTTTGTGTTCTCAAATTGAATATTTGATAACAACATAAACCAATGAAAAAATTAACAAAAATTTAGATTTTTTTAAGATTATTTTCAAAAGAAAACTCGATTTGTGTACGACGGAATTGTAAGTAAATAGATCGTGTTTTAAAAAATGTACGACCGTTAACTTACGTTCTTAAGTGGCTCATACACTTGCAATAAAATTGTTAAATTTTAAGTATTGTACAATTATATCGATGTGTATGTAATATTCGAAGGTAACACATTATATTGGCAACAATCAAAAGACATTTGATTTGTATTGCACAACGAAAAGAAACTGAAATTTGTTGCTAACATTGTACAATGCTGTTGATGTTATTCATAAAGGTTATGTTTGTACACTTTTTTTTTAATGAAAGTTGAGCAATATTTAAATTTAAACCATTGTGCGACTTATTGCATAATTTACGACAAAATGGAAATAATATGGCGAATATCATATACAATAATATTGCAAGTGTATGGGCCGCTTTACAACGTTCTTATATGTTTTTGCTGCCTTTATCGTAAAGAACATAGGTTTCAATTTTAAGCAAAATTGTTAAAAACAAGTGTTTACAAAAAGTACCCAAAAGTAGGACTTTTTACACCTGTTTTATCTTCTTGTATTTTTCCTAAACCTTTGCGTAGCAATTACAAATAAACACACAGAGGGAAGTCAAAAAAACCACATAAAAAGATATAAGAAAATTAAATAAAAAAAATATATTTTTATTTTAAAAAAATTGATAACAAGAAACTATTTACAGTCAAATCCCGATAAGTCGTACCCCGGTAAATCGTTATTCCCGATAACTGTCGGTCCTTTGAAAAAATCTCGTTATTTCGTAAAATGTCCATACATTTTGTTCCCCTCGCTAATTATAAATTTTTTTTCAAATAAAATCTTCTTTATCGCTTATAAATCGTAATTGTTTGCTAACTACCACTTATCATTCATAATAAAAACAACAGAAACATGGAAAGAATAATTTTTTGTTTACCGCTTTGTTTTTTGTGGGTTTTTGCTTGTGTGTGTGTTTATTTTCTTAATATCAGTTTGTTACATGTATAATTTTTATATATTTTATTTTCAACAATTGTTTTTTATGTTTTTTTTTTTATCGTTTTAGTAAATAAATTGAAAAGCCCTTTAATTCGTATTTTTTTTATTTTAACCCCGTTAAATCGAAAGCCCGCTAAATCAGAAGCCCCTATAATTCGTAGGAAATTGCTGGTCCCTTGCGATTACGAATTATCGGGATTCTACTGTATTTCAAAAATAAAAACATAATTCATATAAGCAGATCTTTAAAATGACACATATCGCTTTTGTTCAACAATAGTGTATTAATCCAACATTTCTGTTTAAATTCATATTTGGTATAGATTTGGTAACGACAAAATATATATTATGGAAAAAATTCAGACTCATCGTAATATCTTACTTTGGAGACGCAAAAATTTCCAATATTTTGCTCTTTCCATTAAATATGTTCCTTAAAGTTTAAACGTAGTAGGTCAATCCACTCACTAAGTGTGAGTTAATTGGTAAAAAAAGTGCGAGTGTATTAAAACTTGATCGCGCAACCCTTAATTAAGGTATTAAGGGGTACACATTAAGTCCCAATTCACACGTTGCAAGTCTTATTGATCAGCCTGCTACTCTATAACGAGAGTGAAGAGAGGAAAATAAACGTTTCTCTCTCACTCTCTCTCGCCTATAAGGTAGCAAGCTGGTCAATAAGACTTGCAACGTGTGAATTGGCACTAAGGGGTACACAAAACTCAAAAACGTTGCACTAATAAAGGACAGATAAAATATAAGATCGGTCAAAAGCAAAAAATCATCATATAATAGTCATCCAATATACAGCAAATTTAATTGTATCAGCCGTTTAAAAAAATAAAATAAGTTTAAAATAGGTTTTAAGGCAGAATGTTCATGCGCTGTAATTCACAGTAATTTTTTATGAATACGGCAGGATATTTTTAAAAACCTTCTTTAACTTTAAAACTTCGTAAATAAAAAAAGAGGGACAATTTTTCACAATGGCAACGCTGATGTAATGCAACTATGTGTGCAATTTTGTACACTAACACATTCTTACATTAATATGTATTACAGTGTTACCAGTGAAATTTCGAGAAAGATACATTTTAGTTTCCAAAATGATACCCTTTTTCCCAAATAGATACATTTTGAAAAAAATTTGAATATCCATTTCTAACGTTTAACTTTTATTAACATAACATTTTTATTTTATATTTAAAGACTATTTTTAAGATAATGATATCATATGTAAATTCATTTTTATATCTATTTAAGTCATAAATATAGGGTACCTATGTAATTTTTAAGCAAACATTAAAATAATTTAAATGTAACTATCTTTGGATGTTAATAAAACAAATTGGATGTTATTAATTTATAAAAATTAACATATAAACAAGAATAAGCAGACGACAGAAGAACTTAGAAAACTTAACAGCAAAATAAAACAATTTAGTTGTCACTGTTTTTTAGTATTCATAACAAAATATCTTTGAAAAACTTTGCCAGAAACGTAGGGTGCTCCTAGACGGGTAAAATCTATGACCAACCTTACTTTATTTTTAATCTCCATTATTTATTTCTAACATACCTAACCGCTATCTCCTTTCCGTAAGGGGGCTCCCATATAAAATTTTCAATACAGTCTAGAAATATATTGAAGAAAAAGACCCATAACTGGCCAGGAATCGTCCCTAGGTGGATAACATGTATGACCGACTTCTATTAGTTTTTTGGCCTTAACATTTTCTTTAAATATACTTGCACCTTATCTGCACCCCGTAGGTAGGCTCCCATACAAATATGGTGGTTAAGTGAAATTCTAAAAGTGGCCTCTGCAGAGTGTAGGGTGCTCCTAGACGGGTAAAATCTATGACCAACCTTACCTTATTTTTCATCTCTATCATTTATTTCTTACATACCTAACCGCTATCTCCATTCCTTAAGGGGGCTCCCATATAAAATTTGCATTACAGTCTAGAAATATATTGAAGAAAAATATCCATAACTGCCCAGGAATCGCCCTTAGGGGGATAAAATATACGACCGACCTATATTAGTTTTTCGGTTCCAACCTTTTCTTTAAATATACTTGCACCTATCTCAACCCCTTAGGGAGGCTCTCATACAAATATGGCGGTTTAATAAAATTCTTAAAGTTGGCCCCTGCAGAGCGTGGGGTGCTCCTAAACGGGTCAAATCTATGACGGACCTTACTTTATTTTTCATCTCCATCACTTATTTCTAACATACGTAACCCCTATCTCCATTCCTTAAGGGGGCTCCCATACAAAATGTGCAATACAGCCTAGAAATTTATTGAAGTAAACGTCCCATAACTGCCCAGGAATCGCCACTAGGGGGATAAAATGTATGACCGACCGCTATTAGTTTTTTATCCTCAACATTTTCTTTAAACATACTTGCAACTTTTCTGTACCCCGTAGGGAGGCTCCCATACAAATATGGCGGTTTAATGAAATTCTTAAAGTTGGCCCCTGCAGAGCGTAGGGTGCTCCTAGATGAGTCAAATCTATGACCAACCTCACTTTATTTTTCATCTCCACTATTTATTTCTAACATACCTAACCGCTATCTCCATTCCTTAAGGGGGCTCTTATATAAAATTTTCAATACATTCTAGAAATATATTGAAGAAAAAGACCCATAACTGACCAGGAATCGTCCCTAGGGGGTAAAAATGTATGACCGACTTCTATTAGTTTTTCGGCCCTAACATTTTTTTAAATATACTTGCACCTTATCTGCACCCCGTAGGTAGGCTCCCATACAAACATGGTGGTTTTTTGAAATTCTTAAAGTGGCATCTGCAGAGCGTAGGGTGCTCCTAGACGGTTCAAATCTATGACGAACCTCACTTTATTTTTCATCTCCATCATTTATTTCTTACATACCTAACCGCTATCTCCATTCCTTAAGGGGGCTTCCCTATAAAATTTTCAATACAGTCTAGAAATTTATTGAAGAAAAATATCCATAACTGCCCAGGAATGGCCCCCAGGGGGATAACATGTATGACCGACCCCTATTAGTTTTTTGGCTCCAACATTTTCTTTAAATATACTTGCACCTTATCTCAACCCCTTAGGGAGGTTCTCATACAAATATGGCGGTTTAATAAAATTATTAAAGTTGGCCCCTGCAGAGCGTAGGGTGCTCCTAGACGGGTCAAATCTATGACGAGCCTTACTTTATTTTTCATCTCCATCATTTATTTCTAACATACATAACCCCTATCTCCATTCCTTAAGGGGGCTCCCATACAAAATGTTCAATACAGCCTAGAAATCTATTGAAGTAAACGTCCCATAACTGCCCAGGAATCGCCCCTAGGGGGATAAAATGTATGACCGACCGCTATTAGTTATTTATCCTCTACATTTTCTTTAAACATACTTGCAACTTTTCTGTACCCCGTAGTGAGACTCCCATACAAATATGGCGGTTTAATGAAATTCTTAAAGTTGGCCCCTGCAGATCGTAGGGTGCTCCTAGATGAGTCAAATCTATGACCAACCTTACCTTATTTTTCATCTCTATCATTTATTTCTTACATACCTAACCGCTATCTCCATTCCTTAAGGGGGCTCCCATATAAAATTTGCATTACAGTCTAGAAATATATTGAAGAAAAATATCCATAACTGCCCAGGAATCGCCCTTAGGGGGATAAAATATACGACCGACCTATATTAGTTTTTCGGTTCCAACCTTTTCTTTAAATATACTTGCACCTATCTCAACCCCTTAGGGAGGCTCTCATACAAATATGGCGGTTTAATAAAATTCTTAAAGTTGGCCCCTGCAGAGCGTGGGGTGCTCCTAAACGGGTCAAATCTATGACGGACCTTACTTTATTTTTCATCTCCATCACTTATTTCTAACATACGTAACCCCTATCTCCATTCCTTAAGGGGGCTCCCATACAAAATGTGCAATACAGCCTAGAAATTTATTGAAGTAAACGTCCCATAACTGCCCAGGAATCGCCACTAGGGGGATAAAATGTATGACCGACCGCTATTAGTTTTTTATCCTCAACATTTTCTTTAAACATACTTGCAACTTTTCTGTACCCCGTAGGGAGGCTCCCATACAAATATGGCGGTTTAATGAAATTCTTAAAGTTGGCCCCTGCAGAGCGTAGGGTGCTCCTAGATGAGTCAAATCTATGACCAACCTCACTTTATTTTTCATCTCCACTATTTATTTCTAACATACCTAACCGCTATCTCCATTCCTTAAGGGGGCTCTTATATAAAATTTTCAATACATTCTAGAAATATATTGAAGAAAAAGACCCATAACTGACCAGGAATCGTCCCTAGGGGGTAAAAATGTATGACCGACTTCTATTAGTTTTTCGGCCCTAACATTTTTTTAAATATACTTGCACCTTATCTGCACCCCGTAGGTAGGCTCCCATACAAATATGGTGGTTAAGTGAAATTCTAAAAGTGGCCTCTGCAGAGTGTAGGGTGCTCCTAGACGGGTAAAATCTATGACCAACCTTACCTTATTTTTCATCTCTATCATTTATTTCTTACATACCTAACCGCTATCTCCATTCCTTAAGGGGGCTCCCATATAAAATTTGCATAACAGTCTAGAAATATATTGAAGAAAAATATCCATAACTGCCCAGGAATCGCCCTTAGGGGGATAAAATATACGACCGACCTATATTAGTTTTTCGGTTCCAACCTTTTCTTTAAATATACTTGCACCTATCTCAACCCCTTAGGGAGGCTCTCATACAAATATGGCGGTTTAATAAAATTCTTAAAGTTGGCCCCTGCAGAGCGTGGGGTGCTCCTAAACGGGTCAAATCTATGACGGACCTTACTTTATTTTTCATCTCCATCACTTATTTCTAACATACGTAACCCCTATCTCCATTCCTTAAGGGGGCTCCCATACAAAATGTGCAATACAGCCTAGAAATTTATTGAAGTAAACGTCCCATAACTGCCCAGGAATCGCCACTAGGGGGATAAAATGTATGACCGACCGCTATTAGTTTTTTATCCTCAACATTTTCTTTAAACATACTTGCAACTTTTCTGTACCCCGTAGGGAGGCTCCCATACAAATATGGCGGTTTAATGAAATTCTTAAAGTTGGCCCCTGCAGAGCGTAGGGTGCTCCTAGATGAGTCAAATCTATGACCAACCTCACTTTATTTTTCATCTCCACTATTTATTTCTAACATACCTAACCGCTATCTCCATTCCTTAAGGGGGCTCTTATATAAAATTTTCAATACATTCTAGAAATATATTGAAGAAAAAGACCCATAACTGACCAGGAATCGTCCCTAGGGGGTAAAAATGTATGACCGACTTCTATTAGTTTTTCGGCCCTAACATTTTTTTAAATATACTTGCACCTTATCTGCACCCCGTAGGTAGGCTCCCATACAAACATGGTGGTTTTTTGAAATTCTTAAAGTGGCATCTGCAGAGCGTAGGGTGCTCCTAGACGGTTCAAATCTATGACGAACCTCACTTTATTTTTCATCTCCATCATTTATTTCTTACATACCTAACCGCTATCTCCATTCCTTAAGGGGGCTTCCCTATAAAATTTTCAATACAGTCTAGAAATTTATTGAAGAAAAATATCCATAACTGCCCAGGAATGGCCCCCAGGGGGATAACATGTATGACCGACCCCTATTAGTTTTTTGGCTCCAACATTTTCTTTAAATATACTTGCACCTCATCTCCACCCCTTATGGAGGCTCCTATACAAATATGGCGGTTTAATGAAATTCTTAAAGTTGGCCCCTTCAGCGCGTAGGATGCTCCTAGACGGGTCAAATGTATGACCAACCCCACTTTATTTTTTATCCCCACAATATGTTTCTAAGATATCTACCCGCTTTCTCCATTCCTTAAGGGGGCTACCATACAGACTAGAAAAATGTTGCAGAAAAGTCCCATAGCTGCCCAGGACGCGCCCTTGGGTGATAAAATATATGGCAAACAAATGTATGACAAACAAACAAATTTATTAAAAACAAACAAACAGATTAATTATTGGTTGTTTTTGTTTGGCTGTAGGTCCAAGTAAAGAAATAAAAATTAAAAACTTGTGATTTTTGTTTTTAAGTTTTTATTTTTAATTCCCAATATTTCGGTTAGCGTCGCTAACCATCTTAAGGGGTATGTAAACAATTAAAAAATAATAACAAAACTTCACAAAAGCAACTGTTTAACTTGCTATAAGATTTTCTTAACTGAATGAAACAATCAAATAAACAAGCAAACAAACAAACAAACATCCGAACAAACAAACAAACAAACTACAAACAAGCATACGGACAGACTTACAGACATTCAAAAAAATAAACATTACAATATCATTACAACCAACAAACATACGAACAGACAGACAGACATACATACATACAAAAAAAAAAACATTCCAATATATTTATATGTACACATGTATATCTAAAAAAAACGATAATGATTTTCAGTGGTAACACGTTTTGTTTATGCTTTTTGTAAGAAATGCACATGTGTACTTAAAAGGTGGTCTAAGTATTACAACCAATACAACAACAAGCATAGACAAATGGGATTAAAAAGTAAACAGCTGTTTCTTACTACCCACCTTGGATATAATGCTTAATCTCTAAAAACAAAGAAAAAACGCAAAAGCACAGAATTAATGGCGTCAAATGTATTAATTTAAAATTGAAAATATGGCAGCACACGAATGGAAAATTTTAAATAAAAATTAAAAATGTAGGCATTTATTTAGAGTCTATAAATTAATGGATACGTTATTTATAAAAAGAATTAAAAGTAAATTAACAATCAAAAAAAAAAAAATTTTTTAAAAAATAGTACTCAAAGTGTTATGTGCCCAAAATCTACTGGTGGTATACGATTTTTTTGGGCACCGTCCTCAAAGAATGCAAATGTTCCCAAAAAATACGGTAGCTCGAAAAAAAGTGCCGAAAAAGCACGCTGTGCATATATATATATATATATATATATATATATATATATATATAAGATATGGCCCTCTGGGCTCGGTTTGTGTGTAACATTGAGTAAATAAATAAATAAATAAAAATAAATAACTCTTAACAATTTTTATAAAAAAAATTAAAATTTTAAGTGCTACGGCATTCCCTTACTTCGAAGCAGGTTTGTAAGGGAGAATACTAAAATATAACTGTAAAAAAACCTTCAGTATGTTAAGCTGTTCGTCAAAAATGTATTGCTTCAAAGTGGGAACTCGCCATATAAAATTCATGTCTTCCGTAAGCGCAATGGTAAGCGAAACTCTTACATTTCTCCCTTACAAACCTGCTTCGCTCGAAGCACAATTTTTTATTGGGTTTCATGTGTGCGTTTTTATTGAAAGTGCTTCGTTTGCATTTTTTGCTGCGCATGCAATATAACATAATTGTGTAAATTCAAAAGGCTCTTATTTTGTGTTACCCATTTTTATTTTTTTTTTCAGTTTCGATTTTGTAATCTAGTTATCTTTATTTTTTTTGGAAAATAATTTAATTGAGGTATATTGATTGAAATAAAATTCAGAATTATTGAAATTATTTATTCTACTTGTGATCTGAAAAATTTTAAATCTGGTAAGCAGAATTTATGTAGAAAGGAAAAAAGGGGGATTGAAGTTTGAAAAATTGAGAGTTGAACACTTAAAGAGGAAAAAAGAACGTTGTGAAATAAAACAAGTAAGAGTGCTATATTCGGCTGTGCCGAATCTTATATACCCTTCACCATTGTGCGAGCAGAATACAGAGCAACTGGACAAAAACTAACTGCCTGTTTAACGATATCGAACGTCATCGTTCGCATAGAAAATTACATTAAAAACAAAAACAAACTTCGAAGAATGTTCGAATTTTGTTTTTGTTTTAAATGTAATTTTCTATGCGAACGATGACGTTCGAAATCCATGAACAGGCTGTAAATAATTTTTACATATACATACATATTTACAATACTTAAAACTTCATTATAAATAAAATTTAAATAGCGAAAACTGGTGAATATTTTTTTAAATCGTTTTTAGAACATAAAAAAAATAATAATATTAAAAAAAAAATTTCTTTTTAAAAAACCAAGATTCGAACCAGGGAACTCTCAGTTTCTAACTTAACACACCCCCTAGACAACTGAACCATGAAGGAACGTTAATTGAATATCACTAAAATGAAATATGGCACGTTTACTGTTCAAAAATTCAACACAGTTGAGTTGTAATTATAATTAATTTATATTATAATAATATAATTATATAATATAATAATAATTATATATAATAATAAAGTATACTTTTGATGTTTGTATGTATGTGCGTTTGTTTGTTTTCTTTTATCTTTTATGGCGAGTTTTTAAGTAGCAAAAAACACAAAAATTCCTATTTTCTATTTGTTAAAATTATTTCGTTAAATAGATGAACTAATAAAGAAGGGTGATAACGAAAATCATATTGGGCATTATGCTAGTATATGTAAACAATTGAAAGGGGGAAGGGACATCACATGGTTAAATCAAGTTCTCTCCTCATAAGGACCCAGAATATATATACTTTATAGGGTCTTAGATATCAAACGTAAGATGGACAGACGGACGGACGGACATGGTTAAATCCAGTTCTCTCCTCATAAGGACCCAGAATGTATGTACTTTATAGGGTCTTAGATCAATATTGCAGAAATTACAAACGGAATGACAAACTTATATATACCCTTTTCCACCTGAGGTGAAGGGTATAAAAATGTAAACATATGCGTTTTGCAAAAAACGATAACGCTTTATTTAACTTTGCACTGGGTGGACATCAACTTGAACTGGTTAAGGAATTTTCAGATCTTGGAATACTTTAAGATCCTAAATAAAGTCTCAAGAAACACATATATTCTTCAGAACACAACTGGGAACACCATCAGGACCCATGTCGTATGAGGGCTTAACAGATTTTAAAGTGTCTAAAATCTGATTTGTGTGGGTTGGATAAAAGTGTATCATTTGGTGGCATGCAATTGGATGTGGGTATTCATTTAAATCATATTGGAAATCAGAGTAAGTGGTGGAAAAAAAATCAGCAAACAAGTTACTTATTATCTGATCGTCACTAGATTCGTTAGCACCGTACTTCATTGTTTTTGGGAAGCCACCAGATTTCTTTTTAGAATTAACAAATTTATAAAAAGATTTCGGGTCACAGTTAAAATTTTGTTTCATATTAGATATATAGTTTTAGTACAGCTTTGTGTTTTATAACTTATATTCAGCACGTGAAATCGCAAATCTGCTATAATCAGACAGCAAGCCGGTTACTTTATATTTTTTAAAGCGGTTATTTTTTATGTTTTTAAGTCCGGATAATTATTTTGTGCACCACGGAGGACCAGATTTTGTACGCATTGCTAATTTGGGAACACATTCATTAAACAAATTTGATAAAGTTTCATAAAATTTTGCTATCATGGAATCAATAGCTGCTGGAGTATAACAAGGAATAGATAGAAGATCATGCCAATTCGTATTATATAAAAGATGCTTTAAATCATCGTAGTTACATTTTTTGGAACAGAAAATCTTTTCGTGTTGATTTGTTGAGTAGGAGTTACTTTTAAATGGAACATTAAGGCTGATATCTAGAGTAGGATGATAGCGGTCCTCGGGTGCTGTAATTGGATCTGCGCGCCGCAAGGAACAATCGGCTGGTTCATTTATAAAAACCAGATCTAGTAATTTACCATACGAATTGTAAACTCCGTTTACTTGAAAAAGGCATAGATCATATAAGCTATTCAAAAATTCGAACACCCAGTCAGCGGCTTTTATAGGAGTATACATGTAAAAGTCAGGTAAAAATCTCCATGTAACATTAGGTAAGTTAAAATCACCAAAAGCAAGAATAGAGTCACCTGGGGCGGCTAGTGATACAACTGATTTAATCAACGAAGCATGCTCTGTGTAAATAAGTTGATTATTATTTTCGCTTGGTGGAATGTAGAAGCAGGTCATAAATATTTTGCTGTTATGGAGTTTTATACGTATGGCAATAAATGCGATGCCTTTAGGAATATTGCAGTATATTTCTTCAAATGAAAACATGTTAGAAATAGCTATTAGTACACCTCCTCCAATTGTAGCAGTATCTCTATCGAGTCTATAAATATTAAAATTACTGCAAAAAATTTCGTTGTTGAGGCTATTTTTATTTAACCAAGTTTCAGTGAATATAATTACGTGGTGGTTTAATGTAAAACTATCTATGTATGTAAAGCTTGGACAATTTTGTGTTTAACCCAAAAATGTTTTGATAGTTAATGAACAGTTGGTTATCGTTGTCAATTATCAGTTTTTTTTGATTTGATGCCAGAATTGAGGGAATCCGGGCAATATTATTTATACTCTGGCTTGCTTTTGGTTTATATTCCCTCACCAATGTATTATCGTTCCAGAAACGAGGATCAATTATTTTATTGTATATATCTGATTAAACTGTTATCTTAAAAGACGTAATTCTTCTTGGTTGAGAAAAAGACAATTTATGAGTTAAAATTTCATCGCTAGAATTCAGCTTGGTTTTAATATAGTAGTTTAAATCATCCACAGTCCTTTCAGCAGCAAAACGGGATACAAATACATGTTTTTTTGGTGGTATAACTCGAAGTTTACGAGGAGCGTTTTCGGTATTGTTTGTTATAGGATTGTATAGTTTCGTTACATCAGAAAATGAAAGTTTCTCAGCAGTTTTGTTTTCAGTTATCTTGGAAGTAGACGGGATAACATCGATATGGTTATCAACAGCATTACCAGAAATAATAGAGTTTATATCAACGGTATCAGTCTTACTTGCAATTCTAGTTGACTTACGTCTAGGAGACAATTGCGATGGAGAATGTTGTTGCAAGGACGATTGCTGCGAAGGTATTTGTGGAGGATCTTCATAGGTTTCTAGTGATATAAAACGATCAAACAAGTTTCCATATTCAGGTATACGCTGAGAAAGATTGGACATTTCTTTTTGAATACCAAGAAAAATGGATTTTCTTTCTTGAAAGAATTTGTAAAAATCCACTCCAACTTTTTTACAGTTGTGAGAACGCCAGTGCAAACCATCATTCTTTTGAATAGCTTCAGCAGCAAGTGCTGGTATGCCGCTACATTTGAAATGAATAAGACCATGGCACAACCAGCATGTTACCTCCACTGCCAAGCCGCACCTCGTTATTAAACTTTTGTTGAAGTGTCAGCACTTATATTGTCAAAATAGTAAAATGTCAAAGATTGTTTTCCAAGCGGGAAAAGTAATTATTGCTTAAAAATACATATTTTTTCTGTAGTTTCAATTTCAATTTGTATTCACATTTGTACTGTATATTGTATATTTAACCTATTTTAATAAGAAAAGGAAGTTAAGAAGCTTGCTCCGAGGCCAAACTAAAAAAGTTTGTAATTTTGAATTTAAGTAACCATATATGTAAACTTTGATTTGTGTTATATTTATCTAGGAATTTCAACGCCATTTATGAAGATTTGTGAAAATAAAAGTTCTAAAACTCAGTTTGGTGTTTGTGAAGTTGAAAACTGCAATATAAAACACAACTCTCTTTTACATAAGGTTGATATGTTAACAGATGAATTAACCTCAAATCAAAATAATGTAAACCAAACTCATAATGTTAACGCACACAGTAGTATTTACAGCACAGTGTTGTTTAAAATTTTGCCAATCACACTATTCGGTCAGAATAACAAAGTTATTTAAACTTTTGCCTTTATTGATGAAGGCTCTTCCGTCAGTCTAATTAATGAAAAGCTAATAAAGGCACTAAATTTAGACGGTGAACTGGAGCCTCTTTGTTTAAAATGGACCAATGACATGCAAAGAAGTGAAGAATCATCAAAAAAGCTATCAATTAAGTTATCTGGACCAAATAATAAAAAACATTTTGTTGAAGTACGCTCAGTTAAAAATTTATTATTACCATCTCAGAGCATAGATTACACAAAACTTAGTAAACAATTTTCCCATTTAAGATGACTCCCAATTAAAAATTACACTAACGCTATACCGGGAGTTTTGATAGGTTTAAACAACATTAAATTGTGCACTCCTAACTACGTTAAAGAAGGACGTGAAGGTAAACCTACTGCTGTGAGCACCCCTTTAGGGCGGGTTTTATATGGAAATATAAGCGGTGAAAGAAATAAAGAACATTTTACTGGTATCCATCTATGCGAATGTAACGATTCAAGTTTAAACAATTTAATCAAACAATTTTATACAATAGAAACAACTGGTATTACTGGCAACCCATGTATGCTTAGTAAAGACGATCAACGAGCAATAGACACATTAAAAATGCATACTGTACAAAAATCAAGTGGCCATTATGAGACCGCGTTGTTATGGCGTTATGATGATGTTTCTCTTCCAGAGAGCTATGCAATGGCAAATAAAAGACTTTTATGTTTAGAGAAAACGTTAACTAAAAACGCAGTCTTGTTTGATGTCTTTGAAAAAACTATCGCCGAATACTTGAAAAAAAATTTTATCTCAAAATTAACCAATTACAATCAAAATGAAAAACGCATTTGGTATCTGCCAATTTTCCTGTTTTTAACAAAAATAAATCTAATAAAACAAGAATAGTTTGGGATGCGGCTGCAAAGTCTCATGGCGTATCATTGAATTCAACACTTTTAAAAGGCCCAGATCTTCTTACCTCACTTACCTCACGAGTGTGATTTTTAAGTTTCGGCAAAGGCAAATAGCAATCTCAGCTGATATAGAACAAATGTTCAACAGAATATTCATAAGGCAAGCGGATCGTCATGCTCAAAGATTTTTATGTAGTCGTGATGCATCAAAAGATCCTGATATTTATGTCATGAATGTAATGACCTTTGGTGCCTCTTGTTCACCCTGCATATCCCAGTATGTCAAAAACCTTCACGCTGCTAAATACAAAACCGTATATCCGGAGGCAGCACTTGCCATAGAAAACAATCATTACGTTGATGACTTTCTTTTTTCTACAGACACAGTAAATGAAGCTATTAAACTAGCCACTGAAGTGCGATATGTTCATAGCTTAGCAGGTTTTAACCTGAATAACTGGGTTGCATACAGTAATGACTTCTTAACAAATAAAAAGGGAAAGAAATCTGACGGGAAAAGTCGAAATATGGGAAATGAGCACGATTCTGAAAAAGTTTTGGGTATATTCTGGAACTCAAATGAAGATGTTATAACATTCAAAATATCAGCGTCAATTTTGGACAGTGACCTTTTTCTAGGAACGAACGAGCCCACCAAAAGAAAAATTTTTAAAATACTCGTGAGCGTTTACGATCCCTTAGGATTAATTGGACATTTTTTAATGTATCTTAAAATAACATTACAAGAAATACGGAGAAGTGGAGTCGGATGGGATGAGCCTATTTTATCTACTCAAGCGGAGAAATTTAAAAAATGGTTAGAAAATTTACCCAGAATAAAAATCTTGAAAATTCCTAGATGTTATTTACAGTCTATATCCGACTATAATGATGCTATTGTAGAGCTGCACACTTTCGTTGATGCCAGCGAGAACGGTTACGCAGCTGTATCATATTTTAGAATAAGCTTATTTGAAAACACGGTAATTTCACTAGTTGGCTCAAAGACTCGAGTGGCTCCTTTGAAGGTGGCGTCTATACCAAGGCTTGAATTGATGGCAGCGCTAATTGGATCTCGTTTCGCAAAAAATATAATAGAAAATCATACTTTTAAAATACATAAGAAAATATTTTGGTCAGATTCAAGAACTGTTCTAAGTTGGATTCGTTCTGATCATCGCAAATATCAACAATTTGTAGCTGTGCGTGTGAGCGAAATTCTTGATTTGACAGTAATAAAAGAATGGAGATGGGTTTCAGGAAAAATGAACGTGGCCGACGATGCTACTAAATGGACAACGAATCCTAACTTAACCGAAAGTAGTAGGTGGTTTAAAGGTCCAGACTTTTTAAGTTTTTCTGAAACAAATTGGCCTGTTGAAAAAAAAAGATGCATTCTCTACCGAAATAGAAATTAAGCACCCAAGTCTTTCTATGGAGATTGTACCAACACTTATTAAATTCAGACGTTTTTCTCGATGGTGTAGATTATTGAGAACCGTAGCCTATGTAATTAAATTCTGCACGTTTATTAAAAATAAAGTGAGGAGAAATGAACTAGCCAAAGAACTTACCCAAGAGGAACTTAAAACGGCGGAAATCGTGATATTAAAACAAACTCAGTCTGAATATTTTGTAGATGAAATAAAACGCTATCAACAGGGAAAGGATATACTGAAGTCAAGTTCCTTGTACAAATTATCGCCATTTTTAGATGAAAATCAACTTTTACGAATAAATGGTCGCATTGATAATTGAACTGAAAAATCCGTTCATCATGCCAAAAGATAGTTATGTTACCGAACTCATAATTTTGCATTATCATGGCAAATGTTATCACGTCAATAAAGAAACTGCTATAAATGAAATACGTCAAAAGTGCTATATTTCTCAACTTAGAACTGTCTTTAAAAAAGTTGTAAAGCGATGCCAAATGTGCAAAATAAAGAATGCTGCACCACGGATTCCCCAAATGGCGAAATTACCACAAGCACGACTTTCTGCGTATGTGGCTCCATTTACCTTAACTGGTCTCGATTTCTTCGGGCCCATGTTTGTGACAGTTAATAGACATAAAGAAAAAAGATATGGTGCACTTTTTACTTGTTTAACTATTAGAGCAATTCATTTAGAAATAGTGCACTCCCTTAACACGAGTTCTTGCATCATGGCAATTAGAAATTTTACCTCCAGGAGAGGAACACCAAGAGAAGTTTTTAGCGATAACGGCACAAACTTTGTTGGCGCAGATCGTGAGTTACGACAGGCCTTAAAAGAAGTCGACAAAAACCAATTAGTTCGAAATTTTACAACCTCAACTTCAAAGTGGAACTTTAACCCACCAGCCTCACCTCATATGGGAGGAGCATGGGAACGAATGGTAAGATCTATTAAAACTGTTCTGCACAAAATATCAAATGAAAGGTGACCAAATGATGAAGTTTTGAGAAGCATGATGGCAGAGGTGGAAAACATAGTCAATTCTCGCCCACTTACATATGTTCCCATTAAGAAGGAGAATACGGAGGCTCTCACTCCAAACCACTTTTTAGTTGGAAGCTCTGGTGGTCTAAAGCCGTTAGCAATTTATGATGATACAGGAGTTGTATTACGACAATGTTATTTAGCTTCCCAACTGTTTCCGGAAAAATTCTGGAGAAGGTAGGTGGCTGAATATTTGTCAACACTGACATGTCGTTCTAAGTGGCACGATAAGGTAAAACCATTGGAGGTTGGCCACCTTGTGATTGTGGTTGACCCTATGCATCCCAGGAACGTTTGCGAAGAGCTAAAGTGATGACAACATGTGAGGTTTTGGAAATGCCGGCCGCTAAGCTAGCGCTTTTAGATGTGGCTCAGGAATTGGAGTAAGCCATCGAAAAATTCTTGTCATACTGCGGCAGGCGCGGATTCAGGGGGGGGGGGGGAAATAAGGAAATTTCCCCCCCGTAAATTTTTAAAATATGTTTTGTTAATTTCGATAATACAAGAATTCCCAATAATAATATTTTTTTAATGTACAAAATTTTTGGTAATCCCAGCAAAGTTTTTTTTGTTTTTTGTATGGAAGTTCTAACGAAATTTTCAATAAGTATTTTTTTGTTTTTTTTATTGAATCTCTAACGAAATTTTCAATAACCCTAATAGATATTTAATATATATTTCAAATGAAACATCTAGTTTACCGTATTCAAATACTTCTTCTGCATTCAATCACAGCAGATGCCATCTATATCCAAAGACTAAACGTTTAACTTGATAATGCGTGCGGTTGAATTATTAAAAAGCCTTAGTATTTGCAATATTTATGTATATATTTATGTGTTATATGAATCAAAATTCTATTCGATAATTTTTGACGAAAGCAGTGATTTGTCGTGGAAAAGCCAGATTTCCTTATCTTTAAGATATTTCAACATACAACAAAAAGTTTTTAGGGAAGAATTTATTGGCTTTGAAGAGGCTTCAAAAGATATTGATGACGTTGATGTGTCAATTGATGCGAAGGCACTATAATCAATAGTTCTTAAAGCTTTGACAAATTTTGGTCCTGACCTAAAAAATTGTGTAGGAGATGGAACAGATGGGTGTCCTCTGAGGTCAGCAGAAAATGGAGCTATTCAAAATTTCTGGAAAAGCGACGAATGCAAAACAAACGCCTTGCTATTCCCATAAATCGAACAACTCAATTTCTAAAAGCAATAAAGTGCCATTAATACAAAAAGTTGTATCATTTGTTAAAGAAACGACAAAATTTTTTAAATATAATCATCCCAAGCGAAAAAAAAGTTTTAGCAAAGTATTTGGGAGCCAAACTCTCTTCATTATGCGTCTTTGCAACAAGTGTACATCATATAGTAGAAGCTTTGGAAAAAATATCTGAGTGGAAAGGTAGTATCTCTACCTTTTTATTAGGGAACTCACTTAGTACTTTTAAATTTATTTGCGGGATATACATATTAAGTGTGATACTTATTGTAAAAAGGATCAAGCCTTATCAAAACTTTAATAATGTGTCTTGAAGAGAAATGAAATAAAGCCGAAGAACAATTTAAAGCGATTTTTAAAAAAAGTTAAAGTTATTTGCGTTCAAATCGAGGTTCCTATCGAAAAGACAAGATTTGAACGAAATAATCACCTCCAAAATGTTGAAGACTACTACCGAGTTGTAGGTTACTTTCCTCTTATTGAACTTACTTTAGAAGATCTCATAACACTTTCCCAATAGATATACCAAATGTATTGAACATATTTCTACCTCAAAGTGTAATCAAGTCATATACAGATACAAAACTGTTAAAACCACAACTAGCTGATGAGCTGATTATTTTTGATAAAAGAGATAAACACCTACTAAAATCTAAACTTGAGCCTGATCTATCAGATAACGTTGTAGATGCTTTAATAAACTATGATGAAGATATCTACCCAAATCTAAGAAAAATATTTAAAATTTTCGATTCAATGCTCGTCCGTAAAGCTACAAGCGGGAGGTCATTTCCTACCCTTCGTCGAATAAAAACATGGCTCGGTTCAACAATGACAGAAGATACACTGTACTGTCTAAATTTTCCTCACAAGGAGATCATAATTTGCTTATTTAAAAAGATTAATGTATATTGAACTGATTTTATATATTATTTAACATTTTTGTCGAGTTTTTTTAATTAGGATAATGACTTTTTTGGACAAAATTTCTTCATCCCACCACGCGATGGGCAATTTAGTATTGATAATCAAAATAATTTTTTTAGGCCATTTTGGAAAAAAAAGTTTCCGCACCAAGTGCAATTTCTAAAGCTCCTCAAAAAAAAAATTTTTTTTTTTAATTTCCATACACATTATATATGGTACATTTATTATTTATATATGCTATATATTTTAGCCCCTATATTCATAAATGATTATAAAATTAAATAAACGTTTATTAAGGAAAATTTTCATAGAAAATTTGGTTTTCAAGCCTTTATTAAATTTTAAATATTTTTATGAATACAGGCATAAATACATAAAATAAGCAACTGTATAACAAAAAAGTAAAGCTATTTAGCTCATTCCGCGCATATATTACTACGCTGCTGAAAATTATCACTGTTTCATATATCCGCCAAACAACTCATCTATCACAACATCTATCATTTGCCATTAAAATTTAGTAAAAACCACGAAATAAAATCGCTATATTTTGTGCGCCCTTCTTCCGTACAAATGATTTATTCATATTCTTGTTATATTCATGAAATTATTAGAAAATACTTAAAATTTTGTAATTAAATGTTAATTTTGTATAGTAAGGAGAAAAATTGAAATTCAAAACTTTATCGCGTTTGGTGCGGAAACTTTCTTCACGATCGCGAAAAAGTAATACATCATTTCTTAATATTTTTTGACGGTCTATACGGCTATGCGATGAAGAATTTGATATTCGCAAAAATTGCAAAAAGTACTTGTTTTAAAAACAAATTTTTTACTTTTTTGTATCATACAAAATTTCCCCCCCCCCCCCCCCCCCCTAAGGCTCAAGCTGGATCCGCTGCGGGGAAGTATTACCGCCACTGCCAAGCCGCACCTCGTTATTAAACTTTTGTTGAAGTGACAACACTTATATTGTCAAAATAGTAAAATGTCAAAGATTGTTTTCCAAGCGGGAAAAGTAATCATTGCTTAAGAAGACATATTTTTTCTGTAGTTTCAATTTCAATTTGTATTCACATTTGTACTGTATATTGTATGTTTAACCTAATTTTAATAAGAAAAGAAAGTTAAGAAGCTTGCTCCGAGGCCAAACTAAAAAAGTTTGTAATTTTGAATTTAAGTAACCATATATGTAAACTTTGATTTGTGTTATATTTATCTAGGAATTTCAACGCCATTTATGAAGATTTGTGAAAATAAAAGTTCTAAAACTCAGTTTGGTGTTAACAATCTTTATTGGTACCAGGAGCTTGGGTTGCTTCGCCCAACACAGCATGACAGCATTCTTTCATCAGGATTAGTGATTGAGCCTTTCTTATTTAAGCAGTCCATTATAGTTTGCGTAGTAAAGGTTGGTCAAGCAGGAAAATAAAAATTTAAATATGGCAAATTTTGATTTGTGTTTATTTTTGATATTTTTTGTTTGCTGGGTTATGGATTTATTGTTGATTATTATTTTGTGCCTATTGACTCAAAATAGACGCAGAATTTTTTATTTTGATATTTTTTGTTTGCTGGGATATGAATTTATTGTTATTGTTATTTATTGAGTAGTATTATTTGTTGTTTTAAGTTTTCGGTTTTTGTTTTCTGTTTGGCATAAGTGTTTTTGTTGGATATGTTGGTAATTTTTGTATTTTTCACAAATGATATTGTTATTATTGTTGTTGAAGTTTAAAATTTTAAATTATGAGTTTGCAGTATACTTTTCAAGAGACAAAAAAAAAGCAGAAAATAGACTTCAAGTGTTATTGTTGTTGTTATTATTTGTTTGTTTAGTTTTTGAATATATTGGTATGAATGTTTGTTAATATTAATGTATGCAATATTAAGATTTGAAATTAATTCTTTTTGAACCATAAAATCAGAAGAAGTTAAATCACACGACAGGAATTTAATACAGTATTTTTCGGTTAATTGCACATCAAAATTTGCACAACTTTTTGTTCAATTAACCGGGGAACCAATTAGCCGATACCCGCTTAATTGAACAATTCGTTCAATTACAAGAATCCCGTTTAATTGAACAGTTTGTTCAATTACAGAAATCACGCATAATTGGAACTACTAATTTTTTTTGGAACTACTAATTATTTTTGATGACATGAATTTTGAACCAATTAAGCGGGAAAATCAATTAACCGGGTTCAATTATCCGAGGAAATTTACATGGTTTTCGTATGCAATATGTATTTTTGCCCGATCATGTGGTTCAATTAAGCGTGGAAACCAATTAATTGTAGGGTCAATTAACCGAAAAATACGTATAACAAATCGAATTTATTTATTAATTATGGTTTGTAAACAGTTTATGACGGAATTTAAAGATTTTAGCGGAGCTCAATAACAACACGTCTTGCTCTCACGAGAAGATCCTTATCATGGCGTAGAGGTTTTCTCTGGAAATAGCTCTACCCATACTTTTTGCATCAAAATTCATATTCCTTATCCATATAATACCCATACCATTTGTATCTTAATTCATATTGTATGACAAATATTCTAATTGCATTGCTAGCACTAATAACGATTATCTTATGCTTTTAAGAAAGAAATATTATACATTTTTTAAATTTGATGGTAAAAATTACATCATTGCATAATTTAAGGTATAATGTATGTATAAAATTTTAATACGACAACAAAAATTAAAATTGTGAAAAGATTAACATTGCATATAGCATATCAGAACATCAGTTTTCCATATTATTTGCATCATTATTTGAGAATCGAAACATCTGGTATAGGATTTTGAGTTCAGTAATATATATTGGACCGTCTTCTCCCAATTGTTTCATATAAACTAGACCTCTGTTAGTACCATTCTTTTTCAAACGATGTGATTGAAGAAATACACGGCGATTCTCAGGAGATAGATTTTCATTTACATAAAATGGGACTGAGCTGTCGAGCCCAATGAGATTTAAGCGTAGAAAATTGTCTGTTGCTTTTATATAGTAGGTTATTGATTTTGGAACGAAATTTCCATCATATGTTCATTTGATCTTTATAATTATAGCAGGATCATTTGTATTATTATTATTATTATTATTATTATATGGGCTGTAAGAAACACCTATAAACGAGGGAAGCGTTTACTCCTGTTTTAATCCGGGTTTTTGCTTAAATTTGAATGTGCCCTTAGAATTGAAACGCAAAACTTTAATTCCAACTTTATTTCTTTAGACTGCATTAAATTTCCTAAAATTAATAAGTACAATTCAATAAAAGTATAAATTCAAAGTTTTAAGTACAGCTTACGAGTATGTGAAATGGCAATTATGGACTTTGGTTTTGTATCGTAACGTGAAAAACATAATTACGTGATTACCTACAGAAGTTGGAGTAATCTCAAAACCATTCGTTGATATGAATTTTTTTTTCTGTATTACAATGAATAACGTCGATGGTCTGGTTGTAATCCACTGTGTACCAAGTCTGATACTGGAGTTATATTGCAGGCCTTTTAAAATTCCATTTTAAATGGTGGGAGTGTGTTTAAACTTAAATTTCTCAAATACACCGATTTATTTGTATAAAATAACTCTGCTTTATTAAATTTGAAAATTATATATATATTTTGAATTGAATTAGCTATCTTAGTTTGCCGATCTGTAGCACTTAGAAATTTTTTTCTTCCGTTTTTTAGAATTGTTCCTATATTTTTTTTCAACTTTATTTCGTTGCGTGCTATTATAGCTTTGGAAATTTTATTTGTTCAATCTTTTTAATATCTTTTAATATTCGTACCACCGGAGTGCTTTATATACCACTTAAGGCGGCAAATAGTTCATTTATAATTCCGTCTTGGTTAAAATTAACATTGCCATTCGACACAAAAGGAACGCGATCGATGTAATTGTATTGACTGTAAACAAACGATGATTTTTGTTGGTTTATAAGTCGTTTAACGCATGAATATGAGGGTGCATTTTATGATTTTTTACTGTATATTGCATATTAAACAAAGCAGATGTAAAAAATTTCATAATGTCAATGTCATTTTGTAAATTGTAAAAGTTTTGCATAGCGATAGATTTAAATTTAGAGTTAAATTTAATATTGTCATCATTTGTATTACAATCTGTAACTATTCTCATCTCGATGTCATCATTGTAACTAACATTATCATTTTCTTCGCTCTCATGTATGTTATTTACGGCAGTATTATCATCTTTATTATTATCACTAGAGTTGGAATTACTAATATCTTTAAAGATAATTTCATTGGTTATGTAATTGAATACGTTTTAAGTTACAAAATAATTTTTTTTCAGGAGAGCAAAACAACGTTTTTAACAGGCAAGATTATTAATTTTTTATTTTTTTTTTAGATTATTTAAAATACATAATGATAATAAAAATTTTTATGCAAAATATCAACAAATTTGAAACTTAAATTACATGCAAGTTTTCAGTTTATAACTTTTTTTATTTAGTGGAAAAACGTTTTATATCCACAATCACGATGTCATTTAAAACGTTCTTCCACTACGCAAAGCATCATGACTGGTTGCTTTAAAAACGTTACTCCACGTTTAAAACCATTTACACAGAAAAAATTGTTTTTCCAATTCAAACAAAAAATTTGTAGAATCAAACAATTTTTTGTCTAAAATCAAACAAATTCGCATATTCAAACAATTTATTTGCATTTTGTTTATTGAAAAAAAAACGCTGATTTTTTCAAACAAATAATTTTACAGAATCAAACAAAAAGTTTACTGAAATTCATATAAATTTCAAACAAATAATTTTGCTGAATCAAACAAAAAAGTTTTGGCACAAGCAATGACGCGCACACAAGCAAGCACTGTTGGCGAAGATGAAGCAGAGCAGAGCGGCCGGCTGGCTTTGATACACATTTTTTTGTTGGAATAATTTTTGAACGAAGTCATATTTATACTCACAGTGTTTTTCTTCATTACTCACTGTTGCTTTATCCTTTCCTTTGCTAATGAAGAAGAAATGTAACCAAAAACGGCGGCAGACCGACTCGATATGTTTTCCGCCATCATTCTATTTTTGTATTTGATGTATTTAAACAAACTATTTGAAAAAATTTAATACGGGATTTTGTTTTTATTACCAACTTCGAAACCAACCAAAAATTTATTTTGTTTCATATAATGTGTTTTTTCTGTTGTTTAAAAATAATGAAAAGTTTTTTTACCTGCTATTGTTTTTGTTGTTTTTTTAATACAAACCTCGTCACCAAGGCCTATCCAATAGGTCTGCTTACTTCTACAACAATACAAAAAACAATAAGCATTTTGTTTGTGTAAAATTCCTCGCCGTTGTCAAAATCTTACTACTACATAGGCAAAACAAAAGGAAAAATGTGTTTTGTGTGCATGTATGTGTGGCAAAAAACCAAAAAAGTAAACAAAAATATACACGTATAAGGAAAATGTAAACAACTTTTGATATCGTTGAGGAAAAAACCAAATAAACATCTGCCTTCTTAAGCAGACCTATTGGATAGACCTTGCTCGTCACGCTATTTTATAATTTTTCTTATTGCTGTACTTTTTTAAAGCGTCCAAAAATAGACTGCATGTGTTTTTGTTGTAGTTCTTATATTTCACATAAAGAAGTGTGGCTTACGATCAAATAAAAAAATGCAAAAAGACGACAACATTAAAGAGCGTTAAATATTTCATACAAAATTATGAAAACTTCAAACCAATAGCGCGCTTATTAAATTTTTGAAGAGTTGTCCACATTTTTGTTGGTTAAATAAAAATCAAACAAAAATATTGATTGAATCAGTAAAAAAATTTGTAGAAATCAAAAAAATTTTCAAACAAACGTTTGTTTGAAAATAATTCGGCAATAATTTTTTCTGTGTACTTAGTATCATTTTTAAGTAACTTACAACGTTCTTCCTCTAGCTTACTCTTTGTATGTCCCTTTTAAAGGCTTTAATGTGCATAATTTTGGGTGATTTGAGGTTTCAACAGTGTACGAGAATAATGTTAATGGTTATCTGCAAAAAAAACTGTTTTTTGCAAAAAGTGGCTTTTACAGCGTTATTCGCGGCTGTGCTTCATTTTGTTGCCGTTGTTCTTGTTCCATGTCTACGTTTATTTATTAAAATAAAGTGTTTTTGTATGTATGTGAATTGTCTTTTTATGCTGGGTACACACAGTGCAACTTACATGCAATGTGTTTCAATGCAACCTCAAAATATCAAAGCGTTTTGATGTTGATGCAATCTAGAATGAATGAAAATGAATTTAATTCACTACATTGCGTAAATGTGTTGCATTGTGTGTACCCAGCACTAGACTTACTTGAACAGTGTAATCTTGATTATTCTTCTTTTTACAATGCATTGACTGCTACATCTAACGAATATCGTCGAAATGATGCTGAAATTGTATCTATTGTGTCTTTCTGTGAACCAGTGACTGTTGTGGATAATATTATCCATTTTCCTGAAATATCTTATCCTGTTCCTTCATTGTATGTTTTTATTTTGTAATGTCTTTTCTGTCATTACTATTTTAAATACATCTTTTTATGTGTCCACGTACTTGTATGTAAAATTACAAAGATCTATTATGCCTGCACAGAAAAAATTATTTTTCCAATTCAAACAAAAAATTTGTAGAATCAAACAATTTTTTGTCTGAAATCGGTCCTATAAACAAATTCGCATATTCAAACAATTTATTTGCATTTTGTTTATTGAAAAAAACACCGATTTTTTTCAAACAAATAATTTAACTGAATCGAACAAAAAGTTTACTGAAATTCATATATATTTCAAACAAATAAATTTGCTGAATCAAAAAAAAAATTGCACAAGCAATGACGCGCACACAAGCAAGCGCTGTTGGACGGTGTTGCCGTTAGGATACGAAAAATAAATTTTTCGTATCTTTTGATGGCTTCACGTACCATGTATAATCCTGACATTTTTCGTATCTTTTGAATCCGTATGCAAAATGTACTAAAACTTATTAAGAATGATCATCGTAACCGACTCAATAATTATATAATAGCATAATGGTGAAAGAAAACCTTAAGGATTACAAGTAGTGCGAAGTTGTTCGGATGAAATATGAACATCTTTTATTTATATATATTATATGACCTTTTTGATATAATCGCCATGGTATAAACGCCTTAACTTGAATATTATTTTTACAAAACTGAATTTGTTTCGATAACATCCAAAGATAGTTACATATAATTAATTTTAATGTTTGCTTATTACATTTTTAAGAATTAAATACCTAATATTTATGGCTTGAATATATATGAAAATGAATTTATATGATATCATTATTCCCACACCACAATAGTGGAGAGGGTATTATGCATTTGTGCTGATGTGTGCAACGCCTTAAAATATTGGTCCTAGACCCACCTTAAAGTATACTGATCGACTCAGAATCACTTTACTAACTAACGAAGTCCGGCTTGCAGGCTGGCTGTCCATGTAACCTTGTGCGCAAGGTACAGGTCGCAATTTTGGAGATAATTTGATAAAATTTGGGACATAGATTCTTATTGGCACAAGGACCAAGCATATTGAAAGGGGAAATTTTCTTCCACTCAACATAGATAGAACCATATCTATATGGACACATAAGCTATACAGTTTTTCAAAAATAGGACCACAAGGGGAGGTAGTGGACAATTTCTGCCTCTTACAAACTTTCAAGCCAATTTAAATGAAGTCTATAAATAGAATAATAAATAGATAAATCCATATTTTTTTGGGCACATAAGCATGGTGTGCTTTTAAGTACTGTGGTGCTGGGTATCATATGTTCGGGCTTGACCGACTATACTTTCTTACTTGTTTTCTTTACAATATTCATTTAATATGAAAATAAACATTATTAACATTACAATAAATGTTAAACGTTAAAAGTGGATTTTTTTTTTTCAAAATATATCTTTTTGGAAAAAGTGTATCTTTTTTGAAACTAATGGCGATTTCTTTTCTGAAAACAATATGCTACAGTATATACATGTAACATTTTCTAATGTTACCTATAATCACTGGAAGTGTTACATGTTGTGCAATTTTAATAGAACACAATTAGCTGCTTTTATTTACAACTATTACACTTTCATAATTAATGTACTTCATGAGCGATTTTTAATGCTATTTGAGCGGTTTCTGAACGCAATTATGGCTTGAAAACAAATATTGACATCACTAATGGCTTAGAAAAATTTAAACGATTATAATATAAATAGACTTTTTTTAGATTTTAATGTGTAAATATATTTATATTTCCTTTTAAAATAATTTTTTTTACAAAATTATGAGCTTATGAGTTATGACAAGCAAAATAAAACATTGGTTGTACAAACAAAGTAGTAAGTACCAAAGTTGTAAGACAGGGCAGTATGAACACCTTAAGTAAAAGTAAGGGTAAAACATGCAACATGTTTTGCATGTTTTTTATCAACATATTCACAAAAGAACTTGAAAATTTTTCCCACAGTTGTATTTTATGTACAAACGAACACAAAAAACACAACATTTTTCTCAGAAAAGAAATCGCCATAAAATGTCCCTTCTCGAAATTTCACTGGCAACACTGCTGTTAGAGAAGATGAAGCAGAGCAGAGCGGCCGGCTGGCTTTGAGACACATGTTTTGGTTGGAATAATTTTTGAACGAAGTCTTATTTATACAACAATTATACTCACTGTTGCTGCATCCTTTCCTTTGCTAATGAAGAAGAAATGTAACCAAAAAATAAAATATGTTTTTCGCCATCATTCTATTTTTGTATTTGATGTATTTAACTAAACAGATTGAAAAACTTGAAAACGGGATTCGTTTTTTTTGCCAACTTTTACCAACTTTGAAACCAAAAATTTATTTTGTTTCTTATAATGTTGTTTCTGTTGTTTAAAAAGTGTGAAACCTTTTTATTTTACCTGCTATTGTTTTTGTTGTTTTTTTTTACTTCAAACCTCGTCACGATATTTTACAATTTTTCTTATTGTTGTACTTTTTTAAAGCGTCTAAAAATAGACTGCATGTGTTTTTTGTTGTAGTTCTTATATTTCATGCTGGGTACACACAGTGCAACCTACATGCAATCTGTTTCAATGCAACCTCAAAATATCAAAGCGTTTTAATGTTGATGCAATCTGGAATGAATGAAAATGAATTTAATTCACTTAATTGCGTAAACGTGTTGCATAGTGTGTACTAAGCATCACATAAAAAAGTGTTGCTTACGTTCCAATAAAAAAATTAAAAAAACGACAACATTAAGAAGCGTTAAATATTTCATACAAAATTGTGAAAACTTAAAACCAATAACGCGTATATTACATTTTTGAATAGTTGCCAACATTTTTGTTGGTTAAATAAAAATCAAACAAAAATATAATTTGAATCATTAAAAAAATTTGTAGAAATCAAAATAATTTTCAAACAAGCGTTTGTTTCAAACAAATAATTCAGCAATAATTTTTTCTGTGTGTATTCATAAAAAATTTTTAAATTTAATAAAGGTTTAGAAAACAAATTAACTATGAAAATAATCCTTAATAACCGTTTGTTAAATTTAGTAATCGTTTATGAATACGGTCTAATATTTAAAGAAGAGATTCATTCATATGTACATTTTCATATATCTGTGGCTTGGTGCTAAAAGGGCCAATGTCAATATTTTTCTGTTTTGAGTTAATCGTTGCATTAGGTGTTTTCTCTTAATATTTTTTTTTTTTTTTTTTTTTTTTTTGATTAAACAGCCAAGGTTTTTAGCCCAGAACAGCTTCATAAAGGTTTTGCTAGAAAATTTCACTAAGAACTCTTCTTTAAACACAATTTAATTTAAATTTTCTTCACAAGTAAATAGTTTGACATTGGCTCTTTTAGCATAGGCCTGCCATACGTCCTGGTTTTCCAGGATTGTCCTGGTTTTAGACTACTTGTCCTGGTGTCCTGGTCCACTATTAAATTGTCCTGGTTTTTTTGTACAGGTCAAGACAAACAAATTGGTTTTTTGCTGGTTTAAATTGTTAACAAAGGTTAAGATTTTTGTTACAACACTGCTAACATAAGGTAATTGTATAAAGAACTTTAATTAAATTCAACTTTTATCTGGTATAAAGCTGGTAAAAGCTTTCAATAAAATTAGATGATAGTCAATCCTCTTTCAAATTTTGTTTCAACTAGTGGCTGTAAAAAGTTATACCGTGTAAACAACTTTTATAAGTAATCGAAAACCGATAACAAATTGCTTTCTCTAAGGCTGCCCATACACGTTTCAATTCAATTGTCAACTGAGTCGGTCGTTGTCCAAATTAAGGCGTGTATGACTTTTTCAATTGATTAGTTTGACAGTTGTCCAGTTGGTTGAAGAAAAATCAAAAGAGTATGATTTTTTTCAAGTTGAGTACTTATGGCCATTTTCTCAATGTATCGACAAACTGTCTGTTACTTAATGTCAACATAAATTTATTGGAACGATAAACTGTCCGTTAAAGATGTTGGTTTCTCAATATACCGACAAAAAAACAAAGTTTTAAGCTGGCAACGCCACTCAAAATACATGTAAAAGTTGGGAGTCAGCTGATTGAATTTATCTGTACGGCAAATAAAAGGAAAATAAATAATTGGCAGATGAGTGCCGGTTAGCTTTGCGACAAAATCGAAGCAAATGAGATATTGAGAAAACCAAATTTCTTTAATTTGCAGTTTTTCGTTGGGAAAAAAGATAATCGCCTAATGAGAAAATGGCCATTAGTCTACTCAATGGACTAAAGAAAGAAACTTGTTAAAGACTGAATCACTGGAGAGTATTATTCAATGTAAGTTTGATTTTAATATGACATGCTACCTGTTTTATAACTATATCAAAAACCGAAATGAAGCTCTAGAAAAAGTGCAATCTTCTGAAAATTATTTTAGTTTAAAACATTTTCAGCTCAAGTTTTTATTATTTTTCATCGTTTTTATGTACATGAAGTACACCTTAATTTTTTTTCTATATATTGTTGGATTTAAAAATAAAAACTGGATGGTTTTTACATATCGCACCCTGAATACTAAACTGTAACAACTCAAATGGTGATAATATTTAAAAAAAAATTTGTTCCCTTATTAAAAAAGTCCAATTTGAAGAAAGTTTTGCTATTTCTTATGAGAATTAATTTATGAAAGGTCATTTTTGAAAAATTTTGAGTTGTGACCCTTAAGTGTTTAGGGTGCGATATACTACATACATCAATATGTATGTATTAAAAAAAAACTTTTCTGTTGGTGTAATTTTTTATCCATTTTTTCCATGTGTCCTGGTTGATAGCTTCAAAAATCTGGCAGCCCTATTTTTGCACCAATTATGGAAACTGTTTAAATTGAAATACGTAATTGCCGTTTTTATACAAAATTAGATTGTAGGTATAAATTGTGTTTTTAGTTATATTTTCCATAATATTCTTTCTAAAAATACATTTTAAATCCATTTAATTTCTAAAAAATAAGAACGTAAAAAAGGCCATCTAAATAAAGAACTTTCATCGAAAGTAAATTAATTCTAATATTAGAGATGTATAAATTTTGGACAAAAAATTTTAGTTAGGGAGGTATGAAGCTCATACATCAGAATTGTTATCAATTTAATATTATATTTTTATATTATATATTTTGAGAAATCCTTAATATATTCCTAATGGAATTGTTATTAAAAAAATGTTGGTAAGCCTTTTAAAAGATATTCTTAAGCACTTATGTATATATACTTTGTTTAAAAATAATCATAAACATGGAATGTGGAATTTTCAGTCCAAAAGCTTCTTAATTCTAGTACTCTCGGTAACTTTTCACCATTAATTTCTCCTCTTGGTCTGGGCAGACCACAATTAGAACACCTAAAAATCCAATGAAATAAAAAGTAAATAACTATAATTTTTTATTAACCGTATGCTTATTATGCTACATTTTACGAATTTATTATATAATTTTAATATTTCATTATATTATTTTAGATGCAAGTCATCGAATATGTAGTCGTTAATTTGGCACATTGCTTTTTCGCATCTACCAAACATTTCATTTAAACTTGATGCATTCATTTCAGAACATATCAGTTATAGAATTCATGTTTCTGTTTTTTGTTTATGTTTTTATATTTTGTCCAATTTGAAAGATATTGCAAGAAAACAAGAATTTGGTCTGGCCAAGAGGGTAATTTCATAGACTTTTACGTATAAATAGAATTTCGTCCCACATGTTTGTCCCAATCGAATCCAAATTAGTTTCATTCGATTCCACACATATCATTTATAGAATTCACGCCCCGGTTTATTTTGTTATATTCGAAAAATATTGCAAGGAAAACTCAAATTTGGTTTGGCCAGGCCAAGACGGTAATCCTAAGATTAAGTTCATTCGTTTTACGTTTTGGTACTACATAAATACCTGAACTTTTTTTGTTCTTTAAGAAATTAATCTTTATAAAAATAGGTTTTTCTTTACACAAATTTTGTTCATCAATATTCCCAAAATGAACAACCGCTGATCTATGATGCTATTTTAGGCCTGCCATACGTCCTGGTTTTCCAGGATTGTCCTGGTTTTAGACTACTTGTCCTGGTGTCCTGGTCCACTATTAAATTGTCCTGGTTTTTTGTACAGGTCAAGACAAACAAATTGTTTTTTGCTGGTTTAAATTGTTAACAAAGGTTAAGATTTCTGTTATAACACTGCTTACATAAGGTAATTGTATAAAGAACTTTAATTAAATTCAGCTGTTATCTGGTGTAAAGCTGGTAAAAGCTTTCAATAATATTAGATGATAGTCAATCCTCTTTCAAATTTTGTTTCAACTAGTGGCTGTAAAAAGTTATACCGTGTAAACAACTTTTATAACTAATCGAAAACCGATAACAAATTGCTTTCTCTAAGGCAGCCCATACACGTTTCAATTCAATTGTCAACTGAGTCGGTCTTTAGTTTGACAGTTGTCCAGTTGGTTAAAGAAAAATCAAAAGAGTATGATTTTTTTCAAGTTGAGTACTTAGTCTGCTTAATGGACTAAAGAAAGAAACTCGTTAAAGACTGAATCACTGGAGAGTATTATTCAATGTAAGTTTGATTTTAATATGACATGCTACCTGTTTTATAACTATGTATATCGAAGACCGAAATGAAGCTCTAGAAAAAGTGCAATCTTCTGAAAATTATTTTAGTTTAGAACATTTTAAGCTCAACTTTTTATTATTTTTCAACGTTTTTATGTACATGAAGTACACTTTAATTTTTTTTCTATATATTGTTGGATTTAAAAATAAAAACTGGATGGTTTTTACATATCGCACGCTAAATACTAAACTGTAACAACTCACAATTCTTAAATTTTCAGGAGAGCCAAAAAACAGTTTATGTAAAAATGGTGATAATATTTAAAAAAAAAAAAAATAGTTCCCTTATTAAAAAATTCCAATTTGAAGAAAGTTTTGCTATGCCTTATGAGAATTAATTTATGAAAAAAAGTCATTTCTGAAAAATTTAGAGTTGTGACCCTTTAGTATTTAGGGTGCGATATACTACATACAGTCATATGTATTAAAAAAAAAAAACGTTTCTATTGGTGTAATTTTTTATCCATTTTTTCCATGTGTCCTGGTTGATAGATTCAAACATCTGGCAGCCCTATGCTATTTTAATATTTTGTATGCCCAGAAAAGTGTGCAAAACCAATAGACAACAAGCTGATATAAAACTTCATTGTTTTAAAAATTCACTGTTTAAAAAACTGTAAAAACAACTATGTATGTTGTATAAACTTAAAGTTAAAAAGCTTTATTTCTTAAAATAAAAATCTTAATTTGGGAAAAAAAATCTTAAAATCATCTTTTGTTCACAAACACTTTAAAAATAAGATAAAATCTTAATTCTGGCAACGCTGGCTTGTGTTGTGCATTGTATTTATTATACCCTCCACCACAATTTGTTGTGAAGAGGGTATATTAAGTTTGTCATTCCATGTGAAACTTTTTTATTATTCATCTCAGACCCCATAAAGTATATATATTCTTGGTCCTTGAGTAATTCTAAGTCGATTTAGCCATGTCCGTCTGTCTGTCAGTCTATTGAAAACACGCTCACTCTCGACCAACTTAAAAGACATGAACAAACTTGGTGCCAAATTGCTTGTAGTTATCCTAAGCAGTTTAGGATTGAAATCCAACAAAATCGGTTCAGTAGGACCAAAGCTATGAATTAAAATGTGGAACCACCACCTAAAAAAATTGATAATTTTGTTACAAAAAATAACATAAATGCTGGAACAAGGCACGGAATGAGATAAGATTTTGCAAAAATTTGTTTTATTTGACTGGAAATCACGCTGTTAAATTTCGTGAAGATCCGTCTATAATATACCCTAAGCCCTATATAAACAATACTCCCGGAAAACAGTTTAGTACGCCTAAAACCGTAAAAAATAACGCTAGCCTAACAAAATTTTTTAGGACTAAAAATAACACTGTAAAATTTCGTGACGATCGGTCCATAATTTACCCTAGGCCCCATATAAATGCTACTACCGGAAAACAGTTTAGTCGCCTAAAACCATAATTAATAACAAATCGTCACAGTTTAAGATAATAATAACATCATACAGATCCCAATAAAAAATGGAGCTTCCAACGAAGCAGGTTTGTAAGGGAGAAACATAAACGTTTCGCTTACCATTGCGCTTACGGAAGACATGAATTTTATATGGCGAGTTCCCACTTTGAAGCAATACATTTTTGACACATGAAGCGCATTATTCAGAGCATATAAAAATTGTTATATGTAACGATCAGCCTTACACACTGAATGTTTTGATACAGTTATTTTTGAGTTTTCTCCCTTACAAACCTGCTTCGTAGTAAGGGAATGCCGTAGCACTTGAAATGTTATTTTTTTTTTATAAAAGTTGTTAAGAGTTCTTTCACTTACTTTACTGCATTTCTGCATGTCTTATTGCGTAGCGCATGATTGTGCGCTTATTTTTTTAAATTTACCTTTAGTGCTTCGCAAAATTATAAAATTTTTTATTGGGGATATTACCCCTTAAACATTCGAACTGTCGGTGGAGGGTATCAAGGATTCGGCACAGCCGAATATAGCACTCTAACTTGTTGTTATTTTTATTATATAATAAAGACACGACACGACAAGTTTACCAGAATTTTTAAATGAGATTCTAAGTGATTTCTCCAAAACCGATCTCTCTTATATTAGTAAAAACGTTGTTGCTGCTGATTATTATAACTCAGAGCAAAATGTATTAAATCAGTGACGTCCAAAATTTAAATTGTGGATGTATTGATTTTTATTAGTAATGCATTAAACACATTCACCACAGCAGGAAACACGAACATACGACTACAAATGCTGCTGGGTGCAGTTATAGTCGTGTAGTGAGCTACTGAATTCCCTGCAAATAAAATTGGACCACCTGATCCATTTTGATAAAATGGACTATTAAATGGACTGGTCTGATGTAATGCAAGCATGGACCATGTCATTGTTAAAAAGTGTTTGTAGTGAGACAACATGTCTTCGTTTTTTAACAACATGCTTTCGTTTTTAAACGACTTCAAAACTAATCTTCTTGAGTATACCATGGAGTAGTTTTAAAACTACTCTTTACACGCGTGTTTGGACTGGTCTTATTATTTGCAGGGTTATGTTAAATACGGCAGCTACAATTGAAAAATATAAACAGCTGTTTTTTTACTGTGTGTTTATATTTCAGTGGTGCCACTATCAATTTTTTTACTTTTATAAAATGAAAAACATGCATAATTGCAACCTTTTTTACAAACTGAAATTAAGATTATAAATATATAAATACATTTTATAACGTAAAAACAATTGAATTTATTATAAAACATATTTAATATTATAATTTTGTTGTTTTTGGAAGTAATAAACAATATAATCGTTACGGCAGATTAAATAAATAAATATGTACATATAATAGTATGTTCACATTTGGCTTCTTAAACGCGTTTAAGCAGTTCGAACGTGATTAAGCTCTAATCACTTCAAAATCGAGATGATTACCCATACATTGAAGTGATTTGTTAATCACTTCAAATCGACATGATTACAACTAAATCACTTCATAAACCACATAGAATCCACTGAACATACCCTAATAATGTACAATCGCTAGATTGTGTACAACCGGCCAAGATGTCTGCTTAATGTTTTTATTTTTTTTCCTTAAATAATTCATTAATTTTCACAATTTCATCATTAAATTGATTAAAATAATCTTCTGATAACTTTATAAAAGTGTTTTTATCCAATTTTAATACTTTAAAGAAATTTAAATTTGTTTGTTGTTTTTTTGTGTGCTTGTGTGTGTGTTTTTTCTTAATCATCTGTCATCTTAATCATCTCAAATGTAATGTGAACGGCTTTGATTAGCTAAATCAACATTTTGCTTAAACGCGTTTAAAACCCCAAATGTGAACATACTATAAGCTGCATTAAAAATAAAAATAAAAAATTCCATCAAAGAGTATGTTCGTTAATGCATGAAATAATGCATCAATGCTGCAGTGATGCAAAATGATGTTTCTGATTCGTAATTACCAGTTGCAGTTGTGATGCTAATACTTTTTTACTGCACAACAGCTGTGCAATAATAAATATGTTATCAACAATAACGATGTCAAATTTCATTAAAAATATTGAACCAACAAGTGACAGTTTTATTATAAATGACAAGAAAAAGCATTACAAAAAAAATAAAACGATTTTAATTAAATTATTAAACTTTACTTCTGCGCAAGTGATACCCAACAACTGCATTTTAGGTAAAAACTGGATCAAAGAAGTATTAGTATTATTAGAAACTACTTCGAAATATCTTTCACATGATGTGTTAAAAATTCCGTTAAGACAAATTTCCAAATTAAATATTTCTGGAAAGATTTTTCTACAAAACTTAAAATTTTGTTAGTATATTTATTAAAACATAATCTGCCGTATTCATAAAAAATAAATTAAGTTTGAAGTGTGTTTTGAGGCAAAACTTTCATACAAATTTTTCTTAAAATACAATTCATAAGACTATGTATAGGGAAGAATACTTCAAGCTTTTATAAACCATATTTTTAGTAACTCCTTCATATAGAATTTTATATTAATTAAGCTTTGAAAAATTTTATTTTGGAAAATTTCACAATTTATTTATTAGTTTGAGTAAAAATATATAAATATGTATGTAGTACTAATTTATGCACTTGTTACATATTTAATGATTGTAATATGTGCATAATTAATTAAGTGTTTTAAGCAAATATCTAGGGTTAAATACAAAAATATCGAAATAATTTAAAGATAAAGCCAATTTTATAAAAAAAAATGGCAGCCACGTAGTATGAATATGTAATATTACCTCTTAATTGGTAAATCAGTATGCTTTAAACGTCATGTAAAACACATTTTAAAGCATTTTCCACTGATTCCCATATTTTATAGATTAATTTTTTACCTAAATTGATATGGATAAAGTATTTTGCAACTTTTACGACGAATAACTCCTTAACTAGGAGCGTTGGCGCGAACAACATGTTCCTATAGAACTTCTTTCAAGAATACTAAAAAATTAATAAATATCAATTTGGTGCTGAGCCGAGTTAATATTCTGGTATCAAGCCGGTTCTTTTCTGTTAAACAAAAAAAAAAAAAAAAAAAAATTTAAGCAATCATTCTTTAATTATTTTTTTTCATTAGCAACACTTTTTCTGTTTTGTAGTGGACAAAAATAAAAATTACCCTACATTCGGTAATTTCTTTCTATCATTTTCTTAACACCAAAATTTAAAATGTGACTACTCGCTCAATCATTTCTTGTAGGGTAGTTTAATTTGGCTACAACGACAAAATAAGAACAGACAACAACCTGCAGCCATGTAGCCGTGTCGTCGTGAAAATAATCATTGCCATATACACACATGTATTCTATTTTTGACATATTGAAGTCGGTAGCTTGCTATATCGAATGTGTTTAAAGCATATAAGTGAATAAAGAGACAAATATTCTTAATAAAAATACAAAAAATATGTAAGCATCCGCCGCATGTGCACTCGTCGCTTGGTAATCGACTAGGAATGGGCAAAAAATATCGATATATCAAAATATCGATATTTAAAAAAAAATAATCGATATATATTGCCGATATTAAAAATACGATACATCGATATTGAAATACGACTTTTAAAGTCAGTTTTCATTAAAAACTCAAAATTTTAGCCGTTTTTCAAACAATATGTATTTAAAAATTGGCATCACTGAAAGCATCATATTGCTCATTTGCTGCAAGACCGGCATAACTCAAAAAATGAAATTTTGGAGTTAGATATGCAGAATTGTTTTTCTTTATATTGTGTATTAAATTCATCTTTATATCTTTTATACCTTCCAAGTTTGAAGAGAATGTGTCTTTTTTTCTAAGAAGTTAGAGCAAATCAAAAACTTTAAATGCGTTTATCTCGAAATGGATTTTTTTGAGTTATGCCGGTCTTGCAGCAAATAAGCGATATGTTTTTTTAAGCTAGTATGAATATCTATAACTCCCCGTCTACAACTGACATGATTTGCTGTTATAACATGGTTATAAAAGCGTTGTTAAAGCATTTGCATTAACAACCGTGTTATAACATGAGAAACCCTCTTACATGATGAGTCTATACTAGGGTATTCATTTAATCGACCTAATGCTTTAATCGATAATCGCGCGATTAATTAACCTAGGTTTTGATTTAATCGGTTAATAATCGGTTAATTTTGTTTTTGATCGGTTAACCGATTAATAAAGTTTTTTTTATAAATTAAGTAATTTCAGTATATAAAAATGCATTAATTGCTTATTTTTTGGAGTTGATAAGTAAAAAAAAAACAATAACATAGGTACGAAACATAACAATTCTCGAACTAAAACGAGCAAGCAAAAAAAAACAATTCATTAATGCACAAAGTGTGGTATCAAGTCATATCATCATAATATCCTAAACAAAATTTAAAATTGTTTAAAGTAAATATTGTTGTGTTTCAAACAAAATAAAAATTGTAATACTGTGTTCATTGATTCGTCATAACTGCATAGTAGAAATCTAAATTATAAGCGGTATCTTACAACAGTCATATCGTTAGCTTAATATACAAACCTGCTAATTCACTTTGAGCACATTTTACAGGAGAGAAAACAACTTTTTATTTTTCCTATTTGAAGCTTGATAGAAAATTAAAATTACAGTCAGTTTTACACACTTCAAGACATAAATAGCAGAAACACTACATGCTGGTCGACGAGGCGTATCTTTCTCTACCACACGGAATCAAAATCTAAATTTACATAAAAAGTTTGCATATTAAGCCGACTATATATATTTCCTGTAATTCTTTTAAGACATAAGACTAAATGACTACCTTGTGAAACTCCCAAATATTTACATATGGATACAAAAATAAACTGAGATAATTTTATTAGTTATTTCAATAGTTAAAGGACATCTTATAAAATAAGTTTAAATGTTTAGGATTAAAGCGATTCTTTTCTTTAGTTTTGACAAAAGTTGACTTGAAAAAAATTATTTCACTTATCGTAGATGAATATCTAATTTCTCAGTCCTTTTCCAGAATTTCTCTAAACATATAAAATACTCCATTATGCCATTAGAGTTTTTTAAAATTTTTAACACTTCTCATTGTTTCGGTTAATTCTGTTAAAAGACTGATATGAGAATATATGAGAAGAAACAAATAACTAAACACATACATATTAAAAGTACGGGAAACAAAAAAAAATGTGTTGGCAATCAAATATTTAACCCATTTTTCGCCACATTCCTGTTGATCGATGAAGAAGATAAAAAATCATTAAAAAACATTGTAATTTTAGTCATCGGTCGGCGGAAAATCGGTTAAAATGAAGATCACTGAACTGTTTGTATGAAAAAATATTTTCTAAACAAATACATTTGGTATATAAGACGAAACAAATAATTAAAAACACAAAAAAATATGTTATAATACTACAAAATATTAATAATTTTGTTACTTCGGTAAATCGACTGAAATAATTAATCGGTTAACCGGTTGACGGTTAACCGAATGAATACCCTAGTCTATACTTAACACTAACATCATATTAGTTTTAATATTAAGCATTTCATGTCAGTTGTACACTGCATGTATTAGAAGAAGAATTAAGAAACAAGCGGGGTTTTCACCTTGCAGATTTCTAATTAAAACAATAAAGTCAAACCAACTTGAAAAGATTTATTTTAAGCAGTTTTGGAACAATATATGTGCCTATATATGTATATTTGGAATAATAATAAGATTTGTGCATACATATGTATATATATTAAATCTCTTAATTTGGTAATAAGTTCGATATATCGATATTTTTGAAATAACAAGTATCGATACTCTTAAAAAATATCGATTCGATATATATCGATATATTTGTTCAATTTGCCCATCCCTATAACCGACGACTGATGCATTAAACACATTCACCACAGCAGGATACACGAACACACGATACAAATGCTGCTGGGTGCAATTATAGTCGTGTAGTCAGCTACTGAATTATGTTGAAGACGGCAGCTACAAATGAAAAAATATAAACAGCTGTTTTTTAATGTGTGTTTATATTTCAGTGGTGCCACTACCACTTTTTTCAATATCATAAAATGAAAAACGCATAATTGCAGACTTTTCTACAAACTTAATGTTAAGGCACGAGAACCCTACATGTTTTTGCAAGGCATGAAACCCCTACATGGGTCGCAATAGCGAGTACGTCGACTCGTTGTGTTTTTTCCTTTTTTTTATCCCTTTTTTGCTTTACATCAACAGGCAGTTGAGTGGTTAGCTTAAATGCTTCTACTCAAGGTCTATCCAATAGGTCTGCTTAAGAAGCCAGATGTTTATTTGGTTTTTTCCTCAACGATATCAAATGAAGTTTACATTTTCCTTATACGTGTATATTTTTGTTTACTTTTTTGGTTTTTTGCCACACATACATACATGCACGCAAAACACATTTTTCCTTTTGTTTTGCCTATGTAGTAGTAAGATTTTGATAACGGCGAGGAATTTTACACAAACAAAATACCTGTTGTTTTTTGTATTGTTGTATTGTTGTAGATTCTACAATGTAGAAGTAAGCAGACCTATTGGATAGGCCTTGGTTCTACTTATTTATTTTGTTAGTCAACTAGTGAACGCGATCGGAAAACGTCTGTGGAAAATGCTTATAGATAGCTAAGAAAAATGTGTTAAATAAAATACTTATTAAATAAAAGTTGAAGGACTTTAAATCCATCTAAAAACCATACATTTTGATTCATCTTATTTAAAAGACAAGCACTCTACTTGCATTTTCGGTGTTTACTAAAGGCGCCCGTACACGACATGTATTTGTCATCTGACATGTCAAATTTTCAAGTCACATGTAATTGTTCATGTCTGTCAAAATTGCTGTTTTACATAAGGTTTATAATATTCGGTCACAAACGTGCATGTAATTTGCTTCTGACATTGTCTCTGTTTTTTTTCGCATTGTTATTGCAGAAACCAAAGTAGTTCTCGGTTTCAAAATAGCTTGCTGCCGCCACGAAAATATTTATTTGCGCCGTAAAATAATTTTGCCATCTTAACATTTTTTCTTTTATTTGAAAAATACCAATTTAGAATTTTATAATTAAACGGTTTTTATGTTTATATTTACATAAATTCTATTCAATGGTGAGATGAGCATACCTATCTTGCTATTGTAAAATATTAACTTCAGCCGGCTAATGATTCCGTCAATAGTTGACGCCGCTGCCAGTTTCTTCCCGGCACAGATTTCTGATGTCAGATGGTTTGTCAGAAGAAAATAGAGCACGCTCTAATTGAAATTTTGTCAGATGACTTTGCGTCTGACTTTTACAGAAGCAAAGTTAAAAAGGTAACACACGACATGTATGTGTTTTGCAGTGGGAAATTTGACATGTCAGATGACAAAAACATGTCGTCTATATGCTCCTTAACTGATTATATTTAAACCGTGTTAGTCATTGGATTATAAACACATAAAAGAACTCAACGTTGTGAACAAGTAACTATTTATTGAAATATTGGAGAACAACAAAGAATTTGTTATTAGAGCCTAATAGAATTGGGCCGAAACGTGAAGCAGCAGTGACGTATCCCAACAATTTATGTATACCAGCACCTGTAAGTACCCCTACTTTTGAATTTATTTCAACCCTATATTTTACCCCCGTGTACCCATACACTTAATTTAAGATTATAAATATATAAATACTTATTTATAAAGGGTGGTTAAATTTCAAGGGCCGATGTTGATTTTGAATAAAACAGAAACTATTTAGGAAATTATTGTAATTTTATTTTATTATGATATATTGGTATTATTCAATTATGTATGGAACAAAATATCGGCCAAATGGGCGCCGCGACTACGGCGGCACACCTCCATCCGATGGTCCAAATTTTCGATGACCCTGAGGCATAATGGAGGTTCTATGCCGTTAATGTGCCGAATTATCTCATCCTTTAGATCTTGAATTGTTGCTGGCTTATCGACGTACACCTTTTCTTTCAAATAACCCCAAAGAAAAAAGTCCAACGGTGTCAAATCACATGATCGTGGCGGTCAATTGACATCGCCATTACGTGAGATAACACGGCCATTGAATTTGTTGCGCAGAAGAGCCATTGTTTCGTTAGCTGTGTGGCAAGTGGCACCGTCCTGCTGAAACCACATATCGTCCACATCCATATCTTCCAATTCGGGCCATAAAAAGTTCGTTATCATCTCACGATAGCGAACACCATTCACAGTAACTGCCTGACCGGCCTCATTTTGGAAAAAATACGGCCCGATGATGCCGCCAGCCCATAAACCGCACCAAACAATCACTCTTTGTGGGTGCATTGGTTTTTCGACAATCACTCTTGGATTCTCATTCGCACAAATGCGGCAATTCTGTTTATTGACGAATCCACTGAGGTGAAAATGTGCCTCATCACTGAAGATGATTTTCTTCGTCAATTGATCATCCACTGTTGCCATTTCTTGCCACCATTCTGCCCATTCACGACGTTTGGAATGGTCAAGAGGCTTTAGTTCTTGAGCCAATTGCACCTTGTAAGCGTGTAAATGCAAGTTTTTATGCATAATGTTCATCAACGACGAGCGTGAGTGGTGCAATTGTTGGTCACGACTACGAGTTGAGGTGGACGGCTCTTCAGCCACACTATCGCGAACAGCAGCAATATTTTCTGCAGTACGAGCTGTACGAGCATGCACTGGTGTTCTCACATCTTCTACAGACCCGGTTTGCTCGAATTTTTCCACGATTTTTGCGATTGTACGCAGATTTGGACGATCAAGTTGACCAAAAAAATCACGAAGTGCACGATATGCATTTTGATTTGAACGCCCATTTTCATAATAAGTCTGGATAACTTTAACACGTTGTTGGATTGTGTATCTCTCCATGGTTCAAATTGAGTAAGTCTGAAATAGAGAAATGTCAAACAAAATTCGGAAAAAGCTTGGCGTTTAGGTGTGGTTCACATTCAACATCGGCCCTTACAATTTAACCACCCTTTATTACATTTAATAACGTAAAAACAATTGAATTTATTATAAAACATATCGATACCTTCCCGTAACAATGCATTAAGCGACATTTCTAAAATTGTGTAGGAAACAAAAAAAAAACGTTTCATTTAGTTATTTATTTTTCGGATTTTATTGAAAGAAACATACCTATTTGGAAAGCGATTTTCAGAATACAAAACATATTTAAAAATGTGGCTTAGCATAGTTTCTTTGGCGGATAATACAAATTACAGGGTGCCACATTATTCCAGTGAGAAAACTTGACGGTTGATACAATTTTATTTTCACCCTAGTTTCCTTAGCATCCATGATAGGGCAGCGAAACCCAGACCAAAATGTGGCGCTTAATTTCTAGTATAGTTCCACATCAAAAAGTCATTTTCGAAAAAAGTGTCGCTTAATACATTCTTACGGGAAAGTATCGATATTAAATATTACAATTTTGTTGTTTTTGAAAGTACTACACAATATAATTTTTAACGGCAGATTAAATAAAAAAATACATATAAACTGCATTAAAACTAAAAAAAAAATTACCGTTAACGATACCACGCTCGTCGTAAAAGTTTCAGAACACTTTGGGTACGTACGTTAATGCATGAAAACTATTCATCAATGCTGCAGTGATGCAAAATGTTATTGCTGATGCGTAATTACCAGTTGCAGTTGTGATGCTGATACTTTTTCACTGCACAACAGCTGTGCAAAGTTTGAATTTTAAAAGTTTTATAAGCAAACATAAAATAATAATAAAAATGTTATCATCAATAACGATGTCAAATTTTATTAAAAATATTGAAACAACAATTGAAAGTTTTCTTATAAAGCATCACAAAAGAAAAATAAAACGATTTCTTTTATGTTAAAAGTTATTGCTTCAGAAAATTAACTGCAGCAATAATTGACAAAATTTGCTGCAGAGCTGCGGCATCACCGCATAACATAAACTTTTGACACATAAAACTCATGCAAAGTTTCTTAAAAGTGATGTTTTTCGATCATTAAACTTTACTTCTGCGCAAGTGTTACCCAACAACTGCATTTTAGGTAAAAACTGAATCAAAGAAGTACTAGTATTAATAGAAACTACTTCGAAATATCTTTCACATGATGTGTTAAAAATTCCGTTAAGAGCAAATTTCCAAATTAAATATTTCTTGAAAGATTTCTCTACAAAACTTAAAATTTTGTTAGTATATTTATTAAAACATAATCTGCCGTATTCATAAAAAATAAAATAAGTTTGAGATGTGTTTTGAGGCAAAATTTTCATTCAAATTTAACTTAAAATACAATTCAAAAGACTATTTTTAGGAAAGAATACTTCAAGCTTTTATAAACCATATTTTTAGTAACTCCATCATATAGAATTTTATATTTATTAAGCTTTGAAAAATGTAATTTTGGAAAATTTCTCAATTTATTTATCAGTTTGAGTAAAAATATATATATATATATATTAGAGTGGTCAATTTGTTCGGGCCCAAAAAAAGTGACAATGCGTATAGCAAAATCGTAATCTACGGAAAAATTCTTAGAACTTTTCCTAAAGAAACCATGGTTCGAAAATCAAAATCGAGCTTCCGGTTTTTGACTTGAAAGTTTGGTGCTCAGGAAATCTAAAAAAAAAATAATACTTTTTTGGAAATATTTATTGCAATTGATGAATAGTTGGCCTGTATCGCTGAAAGAGGGCTTGTTTAAAAGGAAATTTTCTCAGCTTTATATATCTGGGCTCATTTTTAGAAAATTCTGTACATAAATAATTTGTTAGGAGATTTTTGTCAAAATGTTCATAGTCAAGCTGGTAAAATAAAAAAAATTTATTTTATTTTTTTTTTTAACCCAATTTTCTATTTTAAATTCACTACCTTTTAAAAAAAGAAACTAAATGAAAAAATAAAATAAAATTACCCAATAAAAATTTTTCTCATTTTGCGAAGCATTAATGGTAGGTAAATTTAAAAAAATAAGCGCAATGTTATGCGCAACGCAATAAAACATACAGAAATGCAGTAAACTCTATAAGTGAAAAAACTCTCAACAACTTGAAAAAAAATACATTTCAAGTGCTACGGCATTCCCTTACTACGGAGCAGGCTTTTAAGGGAGAATACTAAAAAATAACTGTATCAGTGTGTAAAGCTGATCGTTACATCTAACAATTTTTATATGCTTTATGTGTCATAAATGTATTGCTTCAAAGTGGGAACTCGCCATATAAAAATCATGTCTTCCTTACAAACCTACACTCAAAAAATAGTTTACTAAATTTAAGTAAATTCAACTTAACTTAAAGAAATTCGGGAATGATTTGGCTCCAAGTAAAATAAAACTTATATTAAGTTTAAAATTTCCTTAAAAATTAGTACAAATTATTTTCTTGCATAAACTAAAATTAAGTACATTTTTACCAAACAGTAAACCAATTGTACTTTTTACTAAATAATAATTCCTAAAAGCGAGTACATTTTCTCCTACAATTTACTACATTCTTATATGATCTGAGTAAAAGTTTGCTAATATTAAGTTAAAAATTTGTCAACCTAGTCCTATTGTGTGGTTATTTTTCCTATTTTTAAGAATGCTTTAAACTTCAATTAAGAAAAAACATCTTGTTTGTATTATGTTCCAAAAAGTTTTTAACTTGCTTTAAGTTTGATTTATTTCAATTGGAGTTCAAAAGATATCATTTTTACTAGAAATTTCCTTAACTGAATGAAAAAGTTATACTTGATGTTAAGAAGTTTTTACTTAAAAGAACAAAAAATATTCTTAATTATAGTACAAACCATTAACTGAATTTAAGTATTATTTGTTTTTAGTACAAGACAAGTGTTCTAAATTTGAGTTCAAATTTAAACTCAAAGTAAGTAAGATAAACTTCAAATAAATTAATTCTTTCTTAATTTAAATAAAAAATTTACTAAAATCAAGTATTGAATTTCCTTAATGAAAGTATAGTGAACTTACTTTAAGTAGAAGCTTAAATAAAAAGTCGTTTTTAATTTATTCATTTTCTTATTTATTCACAAAAAATTCATTTATTTTTCCATTTGTTTTTTTATATGTTATACAAATAGTTACATTTATATTACTATTTTTATTTTGATTTTGATATATTTCCATCTAATGGTTTTTTACATTCGGTTCTAAAAACTATTTTAAGATTAAAGCTATGCATATTAAACAAATACCAAAACTGTTGATTTCATTTTATATAATTTATATATAACATATAGGCATTAAAAAAGTGATTTTGGTCTTAGATAGTAACTACTGTTTAATAATATTTGGTGTATACAAGGAGATTTTATAGAGGTCGCTAAAAAAGTTTTGAAGTGTAATGAGTTCTCATCTACACAGAAAAAATTATTGCCGAATTATTTTCAAACAAACGCTTGTTTGAAATCTTTTTTGATTTCTACAAATTTTTTTACTGATTCAATCAATATTTTTGTTTGATTTTTATTTAACCAACAAAAATGTGGACAACTCTTCAAAAATTTAATAAGCGCGCTATTGGTTTGAAGTTTTCATAATCTTGTATGAAATATTTAACGCTCTTTAATGTTGTCGTCTTTTTGCATTTTTTTATTGATTGTAAGCAACACTTCTTTATGTGAAATATAAGAACTACAACAAAAAACACATGCAGTCTACTTTTGGACGCTTTAAAAAAGTACAGCAATAAGAAAAATGATAAAATAGCGTGACGAGGTTTGTAGTAAATAAAAACAACAAAAACAATAGCAGGTAAAAAAAACGTTTCATTTTTTTAAACAACAGAAAAAACACATAAGAAACAAAATAAATTTTTGGTTGGTTTCAAAGTTGGTAAAAAAAAACAAAATCCCGTATTAAATTTTTTCAAATAGTTTGTTTAAATACATCAAATACAAAAATAGAATGATGGCGGAAAACATATCGAGTCGGTCTGCCGCCGTTTTTGGTTACATTTCTTCTTCATTAGCAAAGGAAAGGATAATAGCCTTTTTACACTGATCAACATCTAACATCTACCATCAATTTGCCACAATTTGCGAAGATGTTAACATTTTTCCATAAGAAATACATAGGGCTACAAACCAACATATTTCAACATCTTTAAAAGATGTTCCAATCTCATTTTATTCCATTCTACATCTTTCGATTATTTTAGTGTCATCACTAGAAAAGTAGCAATAAGTTCTATTATTATTGTGGCATCACTGACAAAAAGAAGTTGGTTTTGAAAGCAGCGTTACCATTTGTCAACTTTTATTTTTTATTGCAATGTTTTATTGTTAAGTATTTTTTTATATTTTGTAACAAATTTAACTTCAAATAAATTTTTTTGTTTTCTTTTTAAATTTTGCCACTTTTGTGAGAAAAAAACATTTTTTATTTAAAAAATTTTTTTATTCAAAAATGGTGACATTTTTGTTTGATGGTTAATGTTAGATGTGAGCAATGTAAACGAGTGTTTCAGATTTTCTACATCTTTGATGGTAGATGTTAAATGTTGATAAGTGTAAAAAGGCTATAAAGCAACAGTGAATGATGATGAAAAACACTGTGAGTATAAATATGACATCGTTCAAAAATTATTATATTGTGTGCGCGTCATTGCTTGTGCCAAAACTTTTTTGTTTCAGCAAAATTATTTGTTTGAAATTTATATGAATTTCAGTAAACTTTTTGTTTGATTCTGTAAAATTATTTGTTTGAAAAAATCGGCGTTTTTTCAATAAACAAAATGCAAACAAATTGTTTGAATATGCGAATTTGTTTGTAGGACCGATTTTAGACAAAAAATTTTTTGATTCTACAAATTTTTTGTTTGAATTGGAAAAATAATTTTTTCTGTGTACTATATATGATACAAAACTTTTTTCATAAGAAATAACGTTCAGTTGTTTGCAAAAAGTAATATTTTTCCATCTAATGAAAATATTTCTTCAATTTTGAATGCTTCAAATGTAGGAACATAATTGAATATTACAAATCCTGCTTTATACGTTGTACCATATCGACTAAAAGATGCATAGCATTGACATTGAGTTAAATTTGTATTACTAAAACAATTATTTATTTCTGTATTAAATGGTGACTTTTCGATGCTATATTTTTCTGAACCAAGCACGAAACTATTAATTTCAAAGTTAAGTATTTTTTCTGAAAATGACATACAAAATTTTATATTATATTTTTTCTTGAAGTTATATTTTTAGCATACGATTTAAGTTCTCTATGTTAAGATTGAAAACTAAAGGTCCATAAAAATATAAACGGACCGGAGTGTTCTAATATTCTGGCATAATGACATAAGAAGTGGTGCTTAGGTTTTAAAGTATCTGAAAAAAGTTTAACATATTCTTTATTGTGATATTCAATATGGGATTTTAAATTAATAATATCTAAGCTTGTAAAATTTGCCATTAGCAATATATCCAATAACTCAATTAAATTTATGACAAACGCCCACAACTCGCTATTCACATCTACCAAATCACCGATAATAAGTGGGAAAAAGTGAGCGAACGAAAGCATTTCTCTAACTGACATCTTAAGTTTTAATGCCGTTAAATGGTGTAGTTGTATTTCGGGAGACTTGTTTCCATATTCTGTTTCACCATAGTTAAAGTTTTGTATTCTTATATTTAAAAGTTCTAAATCGAATGACTTGTTTTTTAAGAAAAGTTTGATAATGTGACATAAATCATAATTTAGAATACCTTCTAAAACATCATGCAGAATATCAGCGTATAAGTTTTCAGTTACGTGGTAACGGTTTATATTATTAAATATTGAATTTTCTCTAATACCTGCATTATCGGAATCAATCGAAGAAATATCATCGGAATAATTTGATAAATTTCTTAAATGATTTACGCGTTCTTCAAAAAGTGTTTAAGCTTGTTCTTTATCGACTTTACAGGTTTTGCAAAAATATTTCGACGAAAATGAACGTGAGAACCCCAATACACTATTTAACGCCAAATTATCTCCTACAATTAAACCCAAGTACAAAAATATGGTTCTTTTTCCTTTTTTAGTAGTAATTTCTACACCAGTTTTTTCTAAGTCGTTCAACTCTTCAACTAATTTCAAGAAACATACATCATTTCCAAAATTTTTAACATCTTTTGATTTAAATAATGACGCAATAAAAACGTTATAAAGTTTAAATTTTATAAAATCAGGAGCTGTTGGAAATGAATAATAAACTGCCAGGAGACTTGAGCAGTGTGAACCAAGAGGGTTATTTACCTCAAAATCATCAAAGTATAAAAAATAAGGTATAACAAATTTATTGCAGCAATGTTTAGTTTTATTTCGCCAAATTTTACCATTGCAAAAAATTTTTAAAGTTGTGCATTCAGCTATATTTTTCATATTATTTTCAAACTCGTCATAAATACCTTCCATTTCAAAAAACTTTTGAATTTGAAACTTAATTGGAAACAATATTCCCTTTACTTAAACTTCATCAGGAACATTTTCGTGGCTTATTACTTTATTGCTAATTGTATTGTTTAAGGTTATAACTTTGGGGCTTTCATACAAATTAAGTTCAGTTAATCTTTTAATAAATTTATACTCGTTATCGATATTTGCAAAAGGCTTATCGCAAAAGTTTACTAGTTTGTTAAGGTTATTTTTAACATCGGTGAAATTGTTTGAATTTAATGATGTAATAATTTTTTTTAACTCGTCTCTAATAGGATGAGTAACATTTTGTTCTATACTAACTTTTATTTTTGTGGCATCCTTTCTTGAAAAGTTCTTGTTAGCATAGTTGCCTAAAGATAATTTAAATGAGTTATCGGATAAGACATCGGTATTAACGTTCGCGTGTGCAAAAACTGGATCACTAAACTTCAGGGTTTCAGAAATATTATTCGAATTGATATTTGGTAATTCATAAAAACTTTGGTTTTGGCAAGTTGTACTACTTGCAGAAGCTGAATTAACACTAACAGTTTCAATATTTTTTGAATACTCATTTTTCATATGTTTGGAAAATGCTTTAAAGCAACTAAATTTTTGGGAACATTTTAAGAAACAACACTCATATACATTTTTTGAGGACAATTGATGTAGATATTTAAGGTGACAAAATAGTTTTGCGCAATCTTCAAATTTTTTTTACATATAAAACAGTTAATATCCATTTTTTTTAATATAAAACGAAAAAAAAAAATTAATAAATGTATTAGTTTATTTTAATATTAAAAAAAAAACAGTTCAGTATTAACAATGTTTAAATCGCAGAGCATATAGAGATGACAAAAGTGACGCAAGAAAAATGCCCAAATAATTTGCGAGGGCAGCTTTCGAAAATAAAGAAATGAAGCGGTTTTTTGATAGTGAAGTGGCAAGGTGTAAGAACCGGCCAATAAAATCAACACAAAGTGTGTGATTGAAACAAAAATTCGCAATATTTTCTTTCTCGTGACGCCTCTGTGTGCTCTGTGGTTTAAATATTAATCGTTTTGATATCATTCAAAACGCTTGATAAAACAGTACTTTTTTCATTAATTTTAACGTCTATATTATAAAAATATTGTTGAAAAAATAGCCAGATATTTTTACAATCTTCAGAATACCTTAAATTAAGGACATGAAAAATTTTAAAGGCAACATCGACACATGTAACTACGTTTGACAGCTTATAAAATATGTTGCCGTAAAATACATACAATTCGTAAACTTGTAGCAAAGATCTCCCAACACCACAAATTATTGGTTGAAGAGTCTCTTTTTTTATACAGAGGTCATCAATAACTAACTTGATTTTTGTGTTAAGTTCCATTACTGTTGATGCCCACAAGAAAAATGCGTTTCGGGAGTCTTCAATGGATGTTTTAACGAATTTTCTTTTACGAGTACCCTCGTTAATCACACATTTTCTTGTATTTGGCTTTAGTAAGGAATGTAGAAGATGTAATATAATAATATTTCTTAGCTCTGAAAAAAATTGAATTTCATATAAAGTTTAAACGATTTCGTCACATGAAAGAACATACCGCTCACCGGCTGCAATAACGGCACAATTCATATTGCACTTAATCAGCAAAAGGATATTAAGGCTATTTTCCTAAACGTGTGTTTATCAATTTGTGGCATTTTTGCAGCCGGTGAGCGGTATGAAAACTTATACATAATTGCTAAATTGATATACATATTTATAATTAAATTAAAAAAAATTAGAAGTTACCGTAGTTATCTTCAGACTCTCTTAATTTCTGAATTAGCTGTAAACTTTCAGGACTCTGGTTTGAATAAGTTTTATAATAGGTTTTCAAAAAGCTTCCCATTTTTCATATAACAAATTAACTTTTTCAGGAAATAGTATTGAAAAGTCGGAAGTTACCTACAAGATATGATGTTAGAGATAAATAATATTGAAAAAAAAAGCAAGAGTCTAACCAATTTGTAGCCATACGCCTGTTTAAAAAGTGGCCACTCTTCAAATATTTCTAACAAACTATGTTGTTCGCGGATGTAAAATTTTCTTAATGAAAAAGTTTCTTCCCATTTTTTTTAAAACTTCATCAAAGGGTTCAACATTATACTTCAGCCAATCTCTTTTGGCTATTTGATTTTCGTCTGTAGAAAAAGATGATTGAAATAATCATATAAAACCTCATCAAACACAAAGTCTTATGGTTTTTATTTTGCTTAGAACTCACATTGAAAATGGTTTGAGAACAAAGGTTTTTTTAAAATTTATAATAAACCATTCATTTTTGTTAAGAAAGCTTTGGTTTTTCAATTATCAAATCATTTTCAAACGTTTTATATTTTGGAAAAATATTTGTTTCAAATCATCCTTAATTTAAGGTTAAAACTTTGTGTTTGCTGGGACGTTATAATTTACATATCGCTCACCAGCTGCAAAAGTTTTTTTTTTTATTTAAGTTGAAGATTTGGATGATAAAATTTTCAAGAAATTGTTTATCAGGGGTGTCATAGAATCCAAGTCGGTTTTGCTTTTTTGTCGGTTTTGTAAACCAATATTGGTTTAATTTGGTTTCATGAAAACAAGTCGGTTTTGTTATTTTCGAATACAAATAAAAACGATATTCGAATTATCTGTTTTATGTTTTGTAGCATGTGTTTACCTATTTAAATGCAATTTTTGGTTGTTTTTAATAAAAAGAAAATAAGAATGGTAAAACAGTAAACATATGAAATAAATGCCGTCGTTATAATATTTGCATTTGTATAATTTTATTGTTTTGTAAAAATATAAAGCGAATTTATTAAAAGACCAAAAAAAAAATTATATAGTTTGCGACGAAAAAGCAGCAAAGCTGCGCAAAAATTCGGAAATTTTGCAAAAATCGCGAAAATTCGCGAAAATTTTTAATATTTCAAAAAAGCCATGAAATAGATTAAAAGTGCCCAAAACTATAAGGAGTGGCGAAAATTCGGTAAAAATTGTTAAATTAGCGAAAATTCGCAAAAATTTGCAAACATGGGCATGATAACAACGTTTAATTTAATAATTTATTAAAAATCGTTAAAGCTGTAAAGAACCATAAATATAAGAGGAAAAAAAGCTTCTATCGCGAACATGGCTAAAATTCGCAAAAAATTGCCAAATTGGAAACAACCCCTAAAATTATTTGAATTCGATAAATGGGTTTTAAAAAATAAAATGTCGGAAAATAGCATAAAAAAGTTTGCAAAAATCACAAAAATTCGCGAAATTTTTCAAAATTTTAAACAAGCCATAAAATGTATATAATAATAAATTGCTGTTGTTGCATATTTGCTGAAAAAGTGAGGAGAAGACTTTTGCGAGTTTGCAGCAACCCGCTGCCGGAGACATGCAAAAAATTATATTTTAACAGTTTTATTTACTTCCATCTATGCAAAAAATCTAACTGTTGAAAAAATAAAATAAAAAAATTAAGCTTTTCAAAACTATTTGTATTTCCAATAAAAAAACAAGAGCTGTAAGCTGTTTGGTTTGTTTTCAATAAAAATCCGATAATATTGGTTTCTGTGACACCTAAAACCAACACTAATTTAAGTTCGAACAAAAAACCGATTTCATGACACCAACGTATTTTTTTTGTCGGTTTCAAATCCAATTCCAATAAAATTGGTTTCTATGACACCCCTGTATAATTTAATTTATTATCAAAAACTTTAATAATTTTAATATTATTAAAAATAATAATATTATTAAAAAAGTCAGTTGAATTAGTTAAGAAGAAAGAAAATTATGGAACCAAAAACCTATCTACCAAATAACAAAAATTTTAATGATTTTAAAAACTAATTCCAAAGTATTTAATCAAACCAAACGAAATTCACCAAATATAATTACCATTCACTCATTTGTATTTCTTTTTATTTCACAAACTGTATTATGTACACAAAACTCAGCGCATTTTAATATAGCGCTCTTAATTGTTCTGTTTATAATTTTTGTAAAATAAACTTTTTAAAAATATTTAATTTCTAAAATCAAGTAAAACTTAACTTAAGCACAAATTTTTGTCTAAGTAAGAACATGTAAAAAATTTACCCATTTTTAAGGTATTAACATAATCAATTTAAGAAATAAATATTCTTATTTAAAGAATACATTTCGTAAATTCTAGTAATGCGTATGCTATGCATACTTTACTTAAGTTAAGTAAATGGTATTAAAATCAAGTATATTTTCTTTACTCCAAAATAAATTTTTACATAGAGTTAAGAACATGACATACTTGATTTAAGTTTATAAAAAAATTTCAACTAGATTTAAGGAAGCTATGTACTTAAGTTTTTAATTTTCATACATAATCTTAAGTACTTATATTGAGAATAAGAATTCTTTAATATAACGATTTTTTACTGTAAGCTAGAAATTTTATAATTTATGTACGTTATATTTACTTCTTTTAAGAATGGAAAATTAAGTAAAATTTTAGGATTTTTTTAAGTTCACCAAAATTTTGTGTAAACTTCAGCCTAAAACAATTTCTTTATTGTAAGTTAAATTTCTTTTTTTTAAGTAAATTTGAACTTAGTTTAAGGAAATTTCATTAACTAAAATTAAGTTGATATCTAACTTAAATTTAATCCTATTATTTTTTTGAGTGTACTTCGTTCGAAGCTCCATTTTTTTATGGGGTACGACTTCAATAAAATTGTATTTAAAAGAAAAAATACTGGCCAAACCAGAAACCATTGATCCTGGGTCACAAGGCTTAAGGCTCAGTTAGCCGGGAGTAACAGTAACGTTGCAAATCAGCTGTTTCATTTTGTTGTATGTAAAGCAATTAGAACGATTACAGTTAGCAGTAAGATGTTACGTCTCAATCTGTAAGAAATAGATTGGTCTTACTTTTTTACGGTAAGGTTGCTGTTACTGTTACTCCCGGCTAACTGAGCCTTTAACATAACCTTGAAACCATCACAGCACTAATTAACTTATGCGCTTAATACGAGTTTTTGTACATTTTTTAAATATTGCTGGCTATTCTTGAAAATGCGTCAAAAAAGTGAAAATTTATATTAAAAAAAATTATTTTTGTTTACCATACATTTCTAAAATGGAATAAACGTGAGATTTGTACTTTAAATTGTGTGAACGATATACAAATTACAAAGTTTTCAGTTTCTCATTACCTATTTATTTTTTGTTTTTAAATTATAGCCCTTATTATGTAAAACGCAACGCCAAAGAATTACATTGAAAGCAAAACCAATTCATAAATATTTTGTAATTTTGTTGTTGCTTTCTACAAAAATTCATGTACCGTTTTCAAATTTTCAACGCCACAAGTAATGAGGCGTTTGAAATTTTAAAACGCAAAAAGAATTTCTGAGGAAAGCACAACAAAATTACAAAATATTTATGAATTTGTTTTTGCTTTCAATGTAATTCTTTGGCGTTACGTTGCGAATTATATAATTAGGGCCTATGTTTGTTACTACACCATTTCCAATTGTATTTCAGAAATTTCCAATTTAACTTAAAAAATGTCCATTTGTAACTTCTGAAAGTGTCCAATTGTATTTCAGAAATTTCTGTTTTTATAGCTAATTCAATTTTTTAAATTGGAAATGGACGATAGCAATTTGTCTGACACGCCATTTACTACAAGCATCTACCGTTTACTGATCTAGGGTTACCGGCACATATTCAGGGAACTGAGCGATTTGTATAATTGCTTACCAATTTTTCCCACGTGCCAAAGAATGTAATCGAGATGATATTTTTCAGTTACCTTTAAAAGGCGCAACAGAATACCACGAATGGATAGCAAAAAAGATATTGTATGTAAATTACAGATATATGTAGGCCGAAACTAAATTTATTTACCCCCGGCTTGGCCAGTATTTTTTTTATACATTTTTTTTATTTTTATTTTAATCGGTTCGTTTTTTTAAGTTGTGAAAAAAATTGCGTTTTAATAAAAAAAATAGAATAATAATTAAAATATTTATTTTTTAATTTTTATATTTTCAGTTTTTGCTTAAATTTTATTTAAAGAAATTTTCGTTTAATTAAGTTTTGATAAATCAATTCTATGGCATTTTGACAAAACATCTTAAGTCAAAATTAAAAAGTTTAAAAAATGGTGTTAATCGTACGAATTTTCATTAAAAAACATTTTTGCTTACGTTTTTAAAATTTTATATTATGAACAAAATTTTTTTTTAATTTCGGTTTATTTTATTTTTTAACAAAAATGCTTTTTTCACCGAGTTTTTTTTAAATCTTTTTTGCTTTCTTATCTCCACTTAAGATGTTTTGTCAAAATGCCGCAGAATTATTTTATTTTAATCAACTTTGAATTAAAATATAGTTAAATTAACTTATTTAACTTTTATGTATCAAAATTGTAACAGTTTTAGGTTTCTTATTAGCTTGACTATGATTATTTTGACAAAAACCTCTTAACCAATTATTGATGTACAGATTTTTCTAAAAATAAGCACAGATATAGAAAGCTGAGAATTTTCTTTTAAACAATCCCTCTTTCAGCGATACAGGCCAACTATTCACCAATTGCAATAAATATTTCCAAAAAAGTATACTTTTTTCAGATTTCCTGAGCACCAAATTTTCAAGTCAAAAACCGGAAGCTCGATTTTGATTTTAGAATCATGGTTTCTTTAGGAAAAGTTCTTAGAATTTTGCGTAGATTACGATTTTGCTATACGCTTGGTGGGCAAAAAAATTTACCCACTCTAATATATATACATATATATATATCTGTAGTAATAATTTATGTACTTTAGACTGGTCCTTATTTTTTGACATCAAAATTTTTAAAGCAGCACCCTCTTGAAATTTTATTTTTAGCAAAAAAAATCGTTATGTAAAAGTTTAAAGTTGATATTTGATATTAACACGTGCCGCATTAGGATTTAAAGGTCGTGCATATGTAAGTCCAACTCATATGCACGACCTTTAAATCCTAATGCGGCACGTGTTAATATCAAATATCAACTTTAAACTTTTACATAACGATTTTTTTTGCTAAAAATAAAATTTTAAGAGGGTGCTGCATTAAAAATTTTGATGTCAAAAAATAAGGACCAGTCTAATGACCATAGATTTTTTTTGTAATATATTTAATGCAGCGCTCTTTTAAATTGTTAATTATAGCAAAAATATGATTCTGTAAAAATTTCAAGTCAATATCTTAAAACAAACACGTGCCGCCGCATTGAGCTTTAAAACATTTATTTACATATGCATGTGTAAAAAATTGTATGTTCTTCTATGGTAGTAATAAGAATTGTCATAAATAAATAAATGTACACGTACCTTTGTATGGACGTATGAATTTATAATTTGAGTTTTTTTTATATAAACAGGCAAAAATATTAGTCTTGGTACAAAAATATGCCAAATGCATGTGCTAGTTGGACTTACATATGCACGACCTTTAAATCCTAATGCGGCACGTGTTAATATCAAAATATCAACTTTAAACTTTTACATAACGATTTTTTTTTTGCTAAAAATAAAATTTTAAGAGGGTGCTGCATTAAAAATTTTTAAGTCAAAAAATAAGGACCAGTCTAATGTACTTGTTACATATTTAATTATTGTTATATGCACATTAGGGATTTAACCATTTGCATTTTTTTGCAAATATCAAAAAGGACCTATCATAGTGAGATAGTGCATAAAAAAATATGAAGAAATGTGCCTTCCTTTTTTCGCGAGCGATCGCGATGAAGTTTTAGCTTGTAATTTTTTTCAGTTTTACAGGAAATCCATAATTCTAACGTATAAGTTATTTAATTAAGCTTGTTTTAATTTTTTTACTTTGTAATAAAAATTTAAAAAAAAAAAATGTTTGGTGTTTTAGAAATTCCATTCGGTGCCGAAGGTTTTTGGACCGAAATGACCCCTGATATCGATTTTTAATATCAGTATAACATTGCCCATACCGTAATGATAGGTTCTTATTTTGGTTATACCCCTAATGCACATAATTAATTAAGTGTTTCGCAAGGCCGAAAACCCGTAGTAAAGAAAACATTTATTAAGAAAATATCTAGGGTTAAATAAATAAATATCGAAATAATTTAAAGATAAAGCCAATTTTATAAAAAAAAAAAATGGCAGCCACGTAGTATGAATATATAATATTACCTCTTAATTGGTAAATCGGTATGCTTTAAACGCCATGTAAAACACATTTTGAAGCATTTTCCACTGATTCCCATATTTTATAGATTAATTTTTCACCTAAATAGATATGGATAAAGTATTTTGCAACTTTTACGACGAATAACTCCTTAACTAGGAGCGTTGGCGCGAACAACATGTTCCTATAGAACTTCTTTCAAGAATACTAAAAAATTAATAAATATCAATTTGGTGCTGAGCCGAGTTAATATTCTCGTATCAAGCCGGTTCTTTTCTGTTGAACAAAAAAAAAAAAATTTAAGCACTCATTCTTTAAATATTTTTTTTATTAGCAACACTTTTTCTGTTTTGTAGTGGACAAAAATAGAAATTAGTTTAATTTGGCTACAACGACAAAATAATCATTGCCATACACACACATGTATTCTATTTTTGACATATGGTATTCGGTAGCTTGCTGTCTTGAATGTGTTTAAAGCAGGGATTTCCATTTCTTTGCACAATTGTGCACACCAATACTTACACATATTTTTATGCTCTTCAATTCAGTCGTCGATGTGACTTTGACAAGTGTACATGTCTAGCGGATGCTATATTATTTTGTTTCAGCTAACACTCAAAAAATATTGTGCGGTCAAAAATGCTTTTGGTAACATCCAATGCCTTGCGTGCAATTTTTATTTAGAGTTTAAATGTTAAGACTTAAATGTAGAATAATATAACATTTCATAAATTCACATGCAAAGCAAAGAACTTTGTAATTATTTGAGATTTAAAAGAAATTGTTAATATTTCAGATAAAATGCGTTAACCAAAATATTTTTAAGGAAAAAATATTGTATTCTAAGTTGTGTGTGTTACGTTACATTAATTTGTAATTTTCAGAAACAAATAGACGTATCATCAACGAATGTATATTAGTATTAAGTAAAACAAACATTTAAAATATTAAATAATTAAATATTTGTTTAAAATTACCGGAAAAATCGAATATGTATATGATAATCACACGATTAATATGTAGCATCATTAGGTTTGCGTCGACATGGTAAAATTAGTTTGCTTTTCTGATGCAGATCGCAGGCAGTACTGCATTTAACAATGTGGAGAATTTATATTATTATAGATATTATGACATACCTATTATGTATAATTTTTTATTGATTTTTATTACTAATAAGTAGTGATCTAAACTAAAATTTTACTTCATTAAATTTAGCTATGAATCCTGCATATGTTGCCATTTATTCTTGGAAATTCTTAGTGTTTGAGAGTGCAATGCCGTAGGCTGCAAAATTTCAAAATGTCTAACAGTCCTATGTGAAAGAAGCTGATAGTCGCACTTATTATAGGTTTTATTTTACATACGAATATGGATTCGGTTCTTATAATTTTACAGCACTTTTTTATTTTTTCTTATGCAATACTAAAAATTATTATTATAAATTATTATCTGATCACTAATTCCACTAACACCGTAGTAATAGTTATAAAACAGACTACCTAGTTTTGGTGTTTAAAAATATTAATGTGTTCTTATAAAAAGAATTAAAAACTCTGCAAATTTTTTTCTTGAGTGTGTTTATACATTATGTTGTTAAAAAAGATTATATACATATGTATTTGATGATACGTCATTTTTAACTTTGTAAATAACTTCGTTATTTTTTAAGATAGCAGTTTAAAATTTTATAAAAATACATATGTAACGTGAATCCTAATCAGCAAAAATTTCAAATTTTCAAATAATATCTACATTGTTTTGCATTTAAGCTAACGATATGTGTTTTGTTAAAAAGACGTTCCTAAATTCAGAAATTATTAAGAAAAAAAATAGCCACAAGAATTTGTTAGTATTTTGTGCTTGTAAAAATATTTTTGTTTCTGTACCAATCGCGTCGGTGGGTTTTTTTTTCTTTGAAAACACTTTTCTTAAGTAAGTAAAAATATTTAAAAAACAAGGTAAAAAAGTTTTGTTTTGCTACAATTTATGTGTAATCCTATACAGATAAAAGCAAATGTGACAGCAGTTTCTAATTTTTTCCCAAATTAAAACTGGTGATTTTTCCAATTTTCCAAAAACTTCACTTGTTTATAGAAATCTCGAAATCGACAAAAGATATGAATATGCCGAAATATTTGAAACACTTTTTTCAATAATTTCCAAGACAGGTTTCAAGATTTTGTAATTTTACAACCGCTATTAAGGTAGAAGTACATAACACGCGTTAGTGCGCGCGTGCTCTGCCGTCTTCTGTCAAAAAAAGTTAAGCTAGTGTGTTTTCATAGAACAAGCTACATGCAAAATATTTTGACGCGTTTGCGCCAGAAAGTTGGTTATCTTTGAACTTTTTAACGCGTTGTGTGTTTTTGACAAGTAATCAGCTGACAATAAAAATAATAATTTAACAAATTTGTGAATCATGAAAGAAAAACTTATTGAAGAGCTTAAAATACATCAATATTTATATAAAAAGAATAAATTTAATAAAATAACAAAATCTTGATATACTTTCGAACCCGTTTTTAATCCACAAATAAGTAAACAAATAAAAAACAGCTGACAGGAATGGCTTTTGTAGCGCGTGTTGTGTAACTTGCAGTTTTTGACGCGCTAAAGTTTATAAACGCACGATACTTGTCGACGAACTAACGCGTGTTATGTACTTCCACCTTTAGATCTTTTTGAAACCCTTTTTCGTTGCGATGTAAGCAACTTCGAATTTGATATTCAATCAGAAATAATCATACTACGAAGCGAAGTAAATGCTCTAGACGAAAATAATATTGTAGAGTTCTGGAAAGATTTGGATGGCGAGTTCTATCCTGAACTGAAAAAAAATTCATTTAAGTGCCTCTCTTTATTCGGCACTACTTACCTATGCGACAAATTTTTTCGGACTTAATATTTATTTGTTCCATGCAACGTAAATTAAATTAAGTTCATCCCATTTGAAAAGCATTCTGCTATTACAAACCTGCCATAAAAGTATAAATTTAGAAGATTTTATTTTATAAGTTGTAAAACACAAGGGAACAAAATTAAACAACCTGTGGTGTACCGAAAACTTTTCTAAAATTTGTGTAATTGACATTAAAAATCAAAAATTGTGTATAGAATTGATAACAAGAATTGATATAAAAAACAATAACAAGCTCAATATATTGAAGTATTTAGACCCATTATTTATAGTGTCTAATGAAGATATAAACTATTTCGAATTAGTTTCAGATCTTAAAGATATTATAACTAATCCAGATGCATTTATACATGAATTTAAACTTCAAGAGAGTAAAGTAAATAACACGAATTATGAACACATATTTAAAGTTTCGAATGCTGAATATTTTTGGCGTGAAATTGAAACATGGATTCAGAAGGAAAAGTACAAGAAATATATTAATAAATGTATTTATAAAACACATTACATAAATATCTTCTATTCGCTGCAACAATGTCATAATCCAAAAAACATGTTTGGCAGAAAACAAGTTTAACGTTTTTGAATTTTCAAAACATTTAAGTAAATATTTTATAAAAATTACCTCTCCAGACAAATTTTTCCAAATATTTATTTTAGTTTTTACAAACTATTGTAATACGATCAATTATTTTTTAGTGCATATAATTACTATACAATGTTTTTTGTTATGTTTTTATACCATTTAAAATTATAATAAATAGAAAATTAAGTAAAAAATACATAATGTGGTGTATTTATATTAATTTTAAAAGATGTGCTAATTTTTTTTTAAATCCTCTTTTTGGTGCCACTTTTTTTTGTAGATATCCCCTTTTTTTGGTACTTTTTTAAAATATCCGACGGTAACACTGATTGTGGTATGGGCTGGACACCAATGTATTCAATCCACCAGTAAGCAGCCAAATGCTGGTACATAATGAAGCCGGAAAAAAACTTGACAACATATGAGGAAGAGAATTTCGATAATATTTCAATTATACACAATATGACGTCACCAATAGAAAAAGCTGATTACAATGTTGAACATGCTAGCAGCATATCAAATCCAGCTGCTGACAAAATACCAACTACTTCAATTAAACTGTCATTACCAACCATTTCGTTGTTGAGTAATTTACAACCAAATTCAAACAATAGAATTCGTATAAATCTAAATAATACAAATAATTTTAAGCAACAACAAGAACAACAACAAGAGATCCTGAAACTACAACAACAGCTGCACCACCAACAACAAGAGTTCCTACAACAACAGATACGACAAGAACAATTTCATCAACAATATTTACAACAGCAAGAAGAACTCTTAGCGCACGTAAATCAACTACAAAATTCACGAATGTATGTACCACAGACACGTTTACAACAACAACAAGAACAATATGTAATGCAGAACCATCAATTGATGCAGCAACCACAGATTTCAAACCGAATTTCGCATCAACCCTGGAGCCAGTTTTTACACCAGCAGGCTCAAAATACACAACAAGATAACACAAAAAATAATGATCAAACACACTTGCTACTTAATCAACAAATTCCACATAATATGCGTGAAATTGTCCAGAAAGTTCAATTAGCCGAACGAGAAATTTTCAAGATGCAACAAACATTAAATCAGCAGATTGCGACAACTAATTTCACATCACGTATTGAATTTGGAAGTGAAAAATTGCCGTTAGTAGCTCATTCATCTACGCCAGATTTACATAATGGTAACCTATAAATAATAATATATATATATATATATATCTGTGGCATTTTAACAAAACATCTTAAGTCGAGATATAAAAAAAAGTTTAAAAAAAATCGGCGAAAAAATCATTTTTATCAAATAGTTAAATAAACCTAAATTAAAGAAAAATTTCGTTTATAATACAAAATTTTAAAATCGTAAACAAAAACGTATTTTGAATGAAAATTTGTATAATTAACAGCATTTTTTCAACTTTTTTAATTTGACTTAAGATGTTTTGTCAAAAGGACACAGATATATAATTATGTACTATGTTGTTTGTCTCTATGAATGACCAATAATTTATCTACTATTATCACTTACATATATATCAATTGCAGTTAAAAAATTGCATGAAAAAGAAAGTGAGAACCCAACATTTGTCAATCATACTAGGTCATCTGAAGTTATTTCAGGTAAGTGGAATATTTTGCTATTTTTACATAATTTTATTTGTTCGCTTTTTCTTCTCAGTCAATTCAACCGATGCAATGAAAAATATTGACTATAACAAAGCAGCTAATAATATTTTGAACGGCAATTATAGTGATGGAATTGATAATGATAATAATGTACAAAATAATGATAGTGCACAAAATAATGATGAGGAAAATGATCAACTTAAAATTAATAATGTACAAAATAATGATGATGAAAATGATCAACTTGAAATTGATAGTGTACAAAATAATTATGATGAAAACGATCAAATTGAAATTGATAATGTACAAAATAATGATGATGAACATGATCAACTTGAAATTGATAATGTACAAAATAATGATGATGATAATGTACAACATAATGATGATGAAAATGATCAACATGAAATATATTCGGAGGAACAAGTTGCAGGAGAACCATTTAATTTAGTAACAAAAAATTATGTGGACATTTGTGATAAAAATACAAATTCTGATTATATTGCATCCGAATGGGAGGTTAGTAACTGTGTTGTTAAGAAATTGTCTAGTTCGTTCAAATCCCAATCAACGCAACGGATTTATAAGCCAAATTATTCACCAATAACACCTACAACAGGAGTTATTGTTGTGCATCAGAAACTATAAAAACAGTTATAGTAACACCTGTATCAACAAATACAATACAAACACAAGAAAGTGTAAAAACAATAACACCTTTACCAATAAATACATCAACAAGTACAAAAATTATAACTTCACCAGAAAGTACAATACCAACAGCCAATGATACCTTCCGAAGTTATATTAAATGACACAAATAAAAGATAGTAACGATGAAAAAACCGCAGTTGTTCCAAATGTTTCTTTGGTGTCAATCGGAAGCGACCTATCCCAGAAATACCAAAATAAAAAAAAAGTTGTGGACATATGCGAAGAAGAAAAAAATGAAATATCGTTACAAATGCCTGTATTCGATGCAGTTATAAAAAACTGTAATGTTTGTCGTACGAGTTGTATGAATTTACTTAAATTTAATGATCATATGGTATTGGAAAGTACTTCAAATTTTAACATATGCATATATTCTATAAAATCGTTTTCACGTCCTTCTAATAGTTTTAAAGTATACCCTTTTGAAAAGAGTGAAGTGTGTCAGGTATATTCTGACTTAACAATGGAAAAATTGAAATGCGATAAAATATTTGAAACAAATGACAATACAGCTGCGAATTTCCTACTTTTGGCTGTAACTATCCTATTAGACAACACATCTTCAACACCGCCATCAACAGACTCTGATGTATGCAGTAATGTATGCCTTCCAGATTACAATATTATTTTTCCAAGCAAACGAACTTTATGTTCGCTGAGTACCAATAAATCTAAAGCTGATATGTACTTTGGATTTTTTTCGCTTGACTACGATTTTCTTATTCAAGTTGATTTAGACAGAATTAAAAAATATTTCAACGATTACAAAAAGTACTCGTATTTTTTAAAAGTTGTTCCTTGTCCAGAAGTCGTAAAACATGGTACAATTTCTATAAGAATTCGAAAAAGTACAGCTCATAATGTGTCATATTTCGTTTTTCCTCGGGACTATATGTCATGTATACAACCAAAATCGGCATGTTTGTATATGCCAATGCAGTTAAGAGTGCGAACCAATAAAAAAATGTGCAATGTAATATCTTCTACATTGCTGCTTAAAGAAGATTATCATAAATGTCATAAAATAAAAAAATGTGTGCGTAAAAAGAATGGCATGCACCCAACCGTTTAGTGAAATACAAAGTACAGTTATGCGTGACGCAGAACATAAAAAGTGGGATACACTTGCTCTATTACACAATTTGTTTAATTTCAGAAACAAAAAACCAATTTTCTTTATTTAAAATTTTTGCTTGGATCTGAAAGGAATAAACTATCTACAGCGTCAGACAAATCATTAAATAATAATTGTGCGGATCTGTTTGACGATAAGTTAACTAGATGATAATAATCGAATTGAATATTGATGGTACTTAATATATTGGCAATGTCAACACGAAAGCGTATTTCGTCTTGCGTGTATTCAGTTGCTGCTTCTTTCACAGTTACCGTGCCATTTTTTGTAATTTGTTGCTACATATTGTTGAATAAAATGTAAATCTTTTTTAATCAAATGTTTATGTGTTTGTTTTAATTATTTTAAACATTCTAGTTTTTTGAGCAATTTCTGTCACCAAATTGTCGTTGTTATTCATAGATCGAAATCCATCAAATATTAGTGGTTCTGAGTGCGTAAGTTTAAAATTACTATCAAAACTTGGACAATTTGAATCTATACTGTCAAGGCATGAAGTTATACTAAAACCTCCTTGCCCCAGTTTATAATTAATATCATTTAACATTTTGTTCAATTGGGTATTACCCTGAGTTAATTGACGTTCAAATATTGCAGTCTTAACTCGACTACCGATGGGATAAAGTTCAAACATTTATGGTAAAATTGTTTCACTAAATTTTGATATTTCATAAGTATGTATTAAAATCTAATTGCAATGGCGCGACATCTGGAAAATGTCACAGACCATGGTTTCTTGCGAGAATTTAGAACTGTTACTTTTTTTAATTTTGCACTACTAGTCGGTCCACTGATATAATCAGTCCTTCTCATCAATAACTGGGGAGTTTCGTCCGTCACATCGTCGCTTAAGAGATTTTTTTCATTAAGGCGACTATAATTTTCCGTTTCAAACGAATCTCTAGCATTTTCGTCCACAAATGTATGTGTTTCAATGATATTCGTAATTGTTGGACCCGAAATATTTGTACTAGTATTTTCAGACGGCGCTAAAGAATATACTTCCTTGTCAGTGGAAGGCGATTGTGGTGCATTGTAAATTCTTAACTGAAAGTTTTGATCGGCACTTTCTTCAGTTGCTAATTTGTTTTCATTTTCATCGAACTTGTCATCAACATTATCGCTATCATGCTAGTGCTAGTTGAATCTCCAGAATCCATCTCTATCTTATTTTGTAACTGTTTTTGTTAGACACGATTAGTTATTTTGTCAATTTGACTGCGGTAGTTGTATAAAATTTCACATCTTTGTTTTTCATCAGACACACTTTCGATATCTAATGTATATTTTTTTTTTTTCTATTTCCGAAAGTTGTTGCATTATTTTAGCAGAATATGGCGATTTATAATTTCTTTCAACCTCTTTAAAATGGAGTCAATTGAATCTGAATTAAGTATTGAATTGTTATCGTTAGATGACCCTATAATTACTGATCTATCACTAACAATCAGTCACAATATTATGGTGGGATACAAGTGACGACTGTGAATTGTTCGACGTTGTTATAGGCACCAAATCATTGCTCACATTAGGTCTATTATATAATACGTCAGGTTGATCGTCATCTGGTGTAATAGAAGTTTAAACACTCGCACTGTATGGTACTAATTGACGGTCTGGAAGTACTGTCGTAATACACAGAGAAAACAGATTCGTGATCACAACCGAATTTGGCGCCAATCGAATTTCGTCGGTTGCATGTACTATCACACAATTCGGTTACAATTACCGAAAATTTCGTTGCTTAGCAAAATATGTTTGATAGCAACATTTGAATTTTAGTACACTATCAGTTATAGCAACAGATATTTTCAGTTGTTAGTATAATTATTAGAAAACCAAAATATGCTTATACCCGAATATATGATAGATGCAACTGAATTACCACATATGTAATTGGTGTTCATAACAAAATATTTGATTGACTTTATCAATACTTTTTTTAGCCTGTTGCATAAACCATTTTCCCGACTTTTTAGATAGAAAATCAAAATAATTCTAATAAACTTATTTTTTTGTTATTACATATATTTATTAAGTTATTTTTATGTATCGTTTTTACATTATTTAATTTTATTCAAACACATAAATATATTCATTCATATATAGTTAATAGTTAGTTAATTATTAATATTTATATATGTTCTTGTATATGCATACATTATAAGCTAAATGTAAAAGAAAATTTGAATTGTTACACTAGACGATATAATATTTAAAATAATTAACAATCCCATATTACAAATTCGTCTCCATTAGCTGAAGTAACTATATGAGAAATATGTTTTAGTTTTATGTTTACAAGTTGAAACATTTTAGTTCGACTGTTTATTCTGTATGCAAAGAAATGATAATCGAAGTACCATGTTCCCACTACTTTTATACAAAGAAAGAAATCATCATTGTCACAAATTACATGTTCAACTTACCCAAAACCGGTTCGCAATTTTCATAAAAATCTACACACACAACTACATATTTTTTAAAATATAAGCTATCATACTTCAGATAGGTTATTTCTCGTGATGTCGCACTCAATTTATAATTTTGAATATAATTATTTTTAAAAGAGCCAATTGAAATGTTTTTATCAAAATTATTACATATGTTTTTTATAATTTGGGTTTGGGTAATGTATTAAAAAATGGAATTTAGGCTTCAAACTGCTACTTAAAATGTGTATGAATAATTTATTGTGATTTTCAATTAGCGATTTTAAATATATATGTGAACCAAATGATGTACTTTTTTTAAACAATATATATATAAGTTCTCTAAGGTAAAGAAATAGTTTCCATTCTACATTATATTTTACAAGGTCGCCAATCAGGATAGGAAATTATTTAACAATAAATAGCATTTCTGATGCTGTTAATTTACATTTTTTTTTTTGATTAGACAATCTGTATCAAAAAGAGGTGGTTTAACGTTATTAGGTCCAAAATCAAATAATTTGATACGTTTATTTAAAAGCTCAATAGAAAGCAACTGTTTTTCTAAAACTAATTTCTTTAAAATGAGTAAAATATCATAATGACAAACTCCTTCTAAAAGGTCGTGCATTATGTTAACACAATAGTTCTCCATTGTATGAAAATTGTCTAAACCATGATACAAATACACAGGGTAGTGCCACTTCTCTCTCACAATTATTTTTTTGAAGTTTATCGGAATTATTTGAAGTTTGATTTTTGTAAATATTAAAAAAATCGTTGCCACATATTAAAAAAGGCAACAAATTCCGTTTGGAAATTATAAGACAAAATGTGTAATTTGCATTAACAGCTTTAATGTGAATTTTTAAGCACTTTAATTTGCTTAAGAGCTCAAAATAAAAAACACCGGAATTCACTAATTATATGCATAAATAGGTTTTTTCCCGAAAATTAAAAAAAAAACATTATTTGTATGGTCTATCTTAACTAAAATGAAATTAAAATTTATAAAACAAGATTCAAGCTACAATTACTTCATCTTTGAACAAATAATTTTAGATTGTTTTATGTATTAAAAAAAGATTCTTCCCAAAAATAACCTTTTTATAATATTTGCATTTAATACAACATTTTAATTACATATAATTTTTTCACAAAACTGGGCTTTTTATATAAAAATCACTATTAACTTGGACAAATGTTGAATTAAGATGTTCAACTTTAGGCAAAAAATCGTTGCTTGGTTTGTTAAGCCCGCATTCAGATAAAAAGTTTATAAATTTTTCAAGGTTATCGTATACCACATCATTTAATAGCTTTATTTCTTCCCAGAAATTTTCAATTGCATGCTGTTTTGCGAGCTACTAAGAAATTAAAAATTAAGCTTAAGCAATCAAAAAAGTATAGTCGGTTAAGCCCGACCCTCCACCACAAAATAAAAGAACAACTTTTTGCAAGTTAAGTCTATATGGGACCCATGGGCAATCATGGACTCGGCAGAACAAAATTCTGTTACTCAGTGCCGAATATTATTTAGATTTCTTCATCTATATAGAATTTGCTTTCCTTAAAGTGATTTTAGGAAGATGGTTTATACCACAGACATAAGCAGATATGGCAACTTTGACGTATAAAAATCGTGTTATCATGTGTGATTACCACGATTTTCTAAGCGAGAGAAAAAAAAAACACAACACCGTCTAGGCAACACGAAAGAAGAATAAGATATACATTACCTTAAATGTAAACAAACAAATAAATACACAAAATTTTTTAAGTAGATATTTGTTGAAAATTTTATTATTTTTTATTTTTTTCTAAAAGTTTTAATTTAAATAAATAAAAAACACAAAAAGTGTACATATTTTTGAATGCTGCATGGGTAAGTTGAAGCTGAAAAGATAGAAAAGTGTTGAAATTAGTTTTTTTGTTACCTTTTTGTTTTTTTTTTTTGTTCCAGGCAGAAGTCGCTATGCATCTAGCCACACAAATTGCTAAAGATGGAATAAAAAATGGATTTTCGGTGAAAGATGAAGGCAATTCTCCCTTTAAGTACCTGGAAATATAAAAACAAAATCAATAATTAAAATTTGTTGATGCTTTTATTGTTTTTTAGTCAGTCGTTTTGGTCAAATGAGTTGAGTGGATTTTGTGCGGTAAACTTACCTGTGAAATAAAATAAAGTGGCTGAATTCTTTCCAAGATAACTGGTAAGTAACCCCAGGTGCCTGAAAAGAGAAATACATAAAAATTATTAAAAATGTTAATGTTTTTTTTTTTTGTGTTATGATTATAGAAAAAAGACATCCAAATGGCCGGACGTATTCGTGGCGAACGTGCTTTGTTGATCGAGAAAAAAATTCAACCACCAACAACCATCATCAAAGAATCGGTCCTTTTCAGGATCACAAATTCTTTTTTAAAAAGGGAAAATTTTGTTAAGAACAAGTAAGAGTGTTAATAGACTGTGTCGAACCGTTGGAACCCTTCACATAAATATACCAGGATGTTACAAAAACTCCGTTGATAATAAAGCGATTTGGCTGAAACCCACAAAATATTTTTATTAAAAAAAATAAGTTTCCTGATAAAACGTTGACCCGGTAGGTAGCACGGGGGTGTAGTTATAAATAAAATTCTCCAGTATTTAACATTTCTTTAGTTTGTTCTCGAGCAGCGCCAAAAATATCCAATTGGTTTTGGCACAGGAAACATTTCAATAATTTTGTATACCTATTGAACAAACCAAAGTTTATTCAATACATAAAATATTCACACTTATTTATAAAAAAGAAAAAAAAGACTTACCTGGTCGGATCCTTCGGAAAGTTGTGGAGCTTCTCTCCTGGTGGACAACCCATAACACATTTGCGACTCCTAAAAAAACAATATATTTTATTAAAAAAAAAAATTTGAACAAATTTTTTATACTTACATTTCCTTTGGTTATTTATATGTTTTTTTTATCACTAAAAAAACATCCGCATCATTCGACATCCACTTACAAATGGCTCCACAAAATTGCGCCAAAACTATCATAATTTTCCTCAAAATGGGAGAAAATTATGATTTTGCGCCAAATTTACACAAAAATTCACAATTAGAAAATTTTACAAATGTAAATAAACAAATCTGATTACCAAGATAATATGAAAAAGACAGGTATATATGCAAAAACAAAATTTCCTATCCCTTTCACATTATCGTGGTAATTTGGCCACACTATTTTTTCAGTGTCGAGTCTATTCATAGTCTATGGTTTATACGGCACCTCTGGTTAATTTTTGACCCACCTGCACAATATTTTGACATAGTAGCTATTGTAAAACTCATTGTCGACAATTTTAATGTAAATACTTACATTTATAAATAAGTAATGGCATAAAAACTATTTTCGGGATTAGTATTTGTATGGAAGCAATGGTCAAATATGGACCGATTTCAATGCAATTAAGTGAGATGATTTTAATTGCAATAAAATTTGTTTAAACCGAATTTAATCTTAATAGCAGCATATACATACATACATACTTTTTGGGTTCAAAGCCCCAAATCCAGAAAGAAGCTTGTATGGGAGATACATTAAATTATGGACCGATCAACAGGCTTGGTCCTTGTGCCAATTAGAACCTATGTGTCAAAATTCGTCAAATTATCACTAAAATTGGGACCTGTACTTTGCGCATAAGTTTTACATATGCAGCCTGCCAGTCGGCCAGACAGACGGACGGACATCGTTAAATCGACTCAGAAAGTGATACGTAAGGATGGGAGCAACATTTTAAGGAGTTACAAGCATGAGCACAAATGCATAATACCCTTATCAATATTGTGTTGTGGGTATAAAAAGGTCCTTCCTTGTGACAATTAGAACTTCCTATAAAAAAATTCATTAAATTATCTCAAAATTGCGTTCTTTTAACGTTTTAAATTTTCGCACACAGTGTGCATGGAAAGCCAGCCGGTTGGACGGACGTACATCGTTAAATCGATTCTGGGTCTCGAACCAATATTTTTTATGTGTTTGACACAGCTGCACAAACTCTTCCGCATCAAATCAGAAGTACAAAATAACGTTTGATAAATGCTTTTTACTTTTTTTGAATATATTTTATTTATGTAACTTCTTATTTTCAACATTAGCAAATTTTAAAGCTTTTTAATATTAATTGTTTAATATAGTATTCAACATTTTTCATTTTTCGAATTTATTCTATGAGCTAAATTTCAGTTATGTATTTTATAAAGCTTTTTTGTAATAGTTCTATTCCTACAATTTTTCAGAAATGACTTTAATTTTAATTGTTTAATATAAATTTATATATTATTTTTCCAAACTTCAAATAAAAAACAAAACAAAAACAGAAAAATGGGGTTATTTAATAAACTATGGTAGCACACATTTTCATAATTCCGATAAACGTCAGAACGTTAATATGGCGACAAAAAGAGAGAGTGGAACTACCTTCTGTATTTGTATCATGGCCTAAACTGTTGAAATTTGAATTTTCTTTTATACCAAAAATTTGAAAGTCTGTGTTTAAAATTTCTCTGTTTTTTAATTTCGAAATATTTTCAGTACCTAATAATTTTGTTTCATTAGAGTGGCAATTGCAAAAACGGCAGAAATAATTTGATTTGAATGATTCTACGAATCCTAAAATTGAATTAATGCCTAAGTTATCACCGCCCACCATACATGGAATAATTTTAATAATTTTACCATTCAGTCCAATACCTTGATTTTGCAAAACATTTAATTTTTCTATAAGTTTTTTAAAAATTTTTTCATTGCCAAATTTTTTTCTGTCTTCTGTGAAAAAGAGCATTGCCAAAAAAAATTGTTGATAATTTTGAATTTAGGTGTTCCGGAAGTGCTAAAATTTTTAAATATATAAGCCTCCAATTTTTTGTTGGCCACTATGTGATCCTAAGGGATTTAAAATTTCAAAATCATCAAAATAGATCATAACAGGAATTAATATTATATTTTTGTTGTTGTCTGGATTTAAAACGTTCATTTTCTCTTTCCAGAGCGGACTTTGAATTATATTGCAGAACAAAGGTGACGAATTTATTTGTTCTTCATAATTTAAAATTATGCTGAGCAAATTTGTTTTGGAAAAAATAACGGTAAAAAGTTGTTGGATGTCAACTATTATATAAAAGAAATCATTTTTTTGTTTGACTATTTGATTACAGTTTGAGTAAGCAAAAAAAAAATTCTTTTCCGAGATCAACAATTTCATAATTAATCAGAACATTTTGAATTTTTAAGTGTTTCAAAAGCAAATATTCAGATTTTATTTCTGAAGGGCATAACAATGATTTTTATATAGAAAAAAGTTCTTGATTTTTACAACCGCTTGCAGTTAAACAGCTCATTGCATTTGTTATACCAACATCATAAAATTAGAAAAGTTCTTTAAATGTATTGAATGCACTGGTTCTTGGAGTTCTTTCGTCACTAACAACTTTTAAAATTATTTTTAAAAGTTCTTTATGTGAGCTCAGTTCTGAAACAGATATTTGCTCGATATCAAAATTTATATTTTCTGATTCGTGATTACTGTTGATTACAGCTGAATTATTATTTATGTTTAATAAAACTAATTGGACATCTTTGAAATGACAAATTTTAATATGTTTTAAATGTGACTTCATGTTAGAAAATATTCTGTTGCATTTATCGCTGCACTTAAATCTTGTGGCACTACGGTGATTACTTCTTAAATGTACAGAATACAACATAAAGCTTTGAAATTGTTTCTTACAACATGTGCATTTCATAATGAAATTTTTTAAATATACTTAAAGTAATAATTTAACAATATTTACATTTAAATGTGAGAATTTTATTAATCTATAAGTTTGTAATATACGGACCTAATACTTGTGTTATTTAAATCATGCTGTGTACAAATTTTAAAAACGTATTTCTGAATAAAGGTCCAAATAATTTTAGTTTCCTTAGAATATTCTACATTTAATCCCATGTGTACAGAAAAACAGCTTTCCACAGCATCCAACGGATTTTCGAAGGTGTACAGTTTATCACACAGTGTAACGTATGCTTTTAAATTACAAAACGTACCAACAAAAAAAATCCTTGGCTGCAACTCAATGCTATTTCTTTCCTTAATGTCGGCTTGTTCTAGTGTCTGAAGTACAACAGAATAATTAACGTGTGAGTATCACAATACCAACAGGTGATTGAAGTGGCAAATTTATATAAAAAGCACTAAAAAAATTTAGCGATTTTCATATCAATTTTCAACTACAGTCACTTGTTTGTGTTATGGAAATTAGTAATGATTATGTATTTGTTTTAAAATATATTGAAACTTACATTAAAATGTGATATAAATTTTTCTTGTACTTTAATGTTTGTTAATTTTGTATACACTCATAAAATTATTACAGTAACTGATTGTAGGTTATTAAATTCGTTTTCGGTACTGTTAAAATTGAATAAAAATGTAGTTATTTTACGAATAAATTTATTTTTCAACATTTATGTTTGTTATTAAAAAAACAAACTACCAAAAAATAATGTTTTCCGTATTTTTTTTTGTTAATTTGTTTGATTTTTATCGGTTAAAATATATTTTTTAAAAGTAAAAACTATTCAATTTTAACGAATATGATGTTCAATAAATAAAAAACTTAGAAATTACTGAAAAAATCATTTGTTTTAAATGAAATGTAAATGATCCGTTTTTTAAATGAATTTTAATTTGTTTCAAATGAATTTTCGTTTGAATTTAACTACATAATATTTTGAGTGTAGTTTTGGCTTTTGGCTCGTAACACCGTCGACGGAAACAGATAAGGCAGCAAAAGAAATGCTACGGCTTTTTTGGATTCTGCAAATAATTAACAATAAAAATACACATACAACATACTTGCAATTTCTAGTTTTAACATCTTAGAGAACATATCGTTACCTCAAACGCAAAAGGCCCTAACTATCAATGAAACTTTTTAATTGATTTCATTGATCTTTCAACCGCAATTTGCAATTTTATAAACCAAAAACAAAAGGCCCCATCTACACAAGATTATATATATGCTAAAAGGCATAACTAAAATTTTGCATATTATGCAACATTGACAATTGTCAAAACAACTGGTAGCTTTTACAAGAAAATTAGAATAAAAATAAATTATAAACATTTCAAGGTAATTTACCAATTTATCATTTAAATTGCTTTTTACTTCTCCTGTAACCGAACACTATTCAGTGTACTGTTCTTCGTTAAAAAACAGAACAATTGTAGTGATACAGTAGACAAACATTATATTTTAATGTTCTATAATGTTTTTTTCGTGTGTATTTTGTTTTTGTAAAAAATGTTTGTTTTTTTTTAACCAGCCAAATGGACGAACTTTAATGAGCCAAACCGAACACATTAAAGTTTGTGGATTTTCTAAAAAAAATTAAATGTTCACATCTTTTGTTGAGTTTGATAAAAACAGTAATATATTTGTGTTCGAAAGATGACTAACAGGGAAACGTTATTTTTTTTAATGATTTTCTACAGAAACACTATTAGCGTTTGTGTTTTCCACAAATCTACCGAACCGAATATTAAGAAACGATATTTAGTGTTTATTTACATATATATGTGCATTACATACATACATACATATGTAAATTTTATACTGAAATAAAACTTTAATAGCTATTCTACCTTTAAATATTATAAGGTAATAATACTCACTCTATATTAACGTCTTTTTGAAGCAAATATTTAATAGTTATTTTTGATATTTTAATGCGATCACTATTCTCTAAATAGTTCTTGGAACTACTTTTTATTACAATTTTAAAATCTAAATCTTCAATACCATTTAATATCTAGAAAAAAATGTAGTCGAGAATATTTCTACTTATTAAATTTCAGAAAAATATAGTTTAAAAGTTTTAAGATCATTTATTATTGTAAATATGGTTTTTGAATTCGTTTTATAGTTAGGAAATTCTTTTTTCATTTTATATGAATTGATTTTTTGAATTTGGTTTAAGGATAGGAAATGTTTTTTCAGTTTATATAAAATGTTATACTCTAGTTATAATATTTTTATTTTTTGTTATATGGGTTTTGAAATTAATTTTATGACAAATAGGTTTTTGAATTTCATTTTTGAAATAATTTTTTCCATAATTATTTTTGTTTGTGTTATTAAAAATATTGTTTATTTAATTTCCTGATGATGCTAACCAAAGGTTAGCGAAATATCGAAATAATAATTAATTGTAGTGGGGAGTGTAAGACGAGATAAACCCACTTTTTTATTGTTGATGTATTTTGTTCAAGCTTTGATATTGTTACAAGTAAAACTGTTGCTATAAGTCTTATACGTTTAACAGTTTTATTTGGTTTAATATCTTTAGTTTGTCTAAAATCTTTATGGATGAAGTTTCCTGATGATCTGGCCTAAGCAACCAGTGAAATGCATAGGAATAGCTTATCCCATCAACAATAAATTTCAAGTGTTTTTATCAAGAATAAAAACTGGGAATTAAGCACGAATAACAAAATCTTTTGAAATTATAATTAAATAAATTAATATTTTTTATATAAAAAAAAGACCTGGAGCTTAAAATTAAAAACAATCAAAATATTATTGAAAAAGGTCAATTAAAACTGAATTATAATTTACAAAAAGAGCACGAAGATATTTGGTTTTCAGAATGGCATACAATAGATTCAAGAAAAACCAACAAACAAGAAATTTTATCAATAAGTATAAATCTATAAAGGAGAAAATTATCAAGACAAAATCAACTATAACATTCTTAATTAGATGCAGAAATACGGGGATAATACCAAAATTTATTTCGAATTCAACAAAGAACATTACAAATATTTTTGGGATGGAGAGGAGACTTCCGGTTATTCAAAAAACTATGTATAAGTATGCACACGACTTACAAAATAAAATATTAAGATTAACACTAAAACAAAAACACGAAATACTGAAGCATTTTCAAAGAGAGGTAACAATAGTGATTACAAACTTAAGAAAATATTTAACAGATGAAGAAATTAGACAATTTTTACAATATGAAGAACGGGTAGAAGCTTCATTTAATTATAAAGTAAGAAGAATTCATAAAAAGAAATATGATAATCTTAGGAATTTGAAAAATGACGAATTAGGAATTAGAATAAATGATAAATTTTTTGTAAATAAGACTCGGGAAAATATTCCAACGGACGTTAAGTGGGTCCTTTCATTAGGACCAAAATATGCTTTACCGGTTAAAAGGGAAGATTTCCCTACAATTAAAATGATAACGAAGGGAGAAGATTTAGTTCAGACAATAGAGCACAAAGAGGAACAAGAGATAGCTAGAAATAAATTAACAATTATTATAGATAATCATTTGAACAAAATGCAATTGAATAACACAGATAGGTTTATATTGGGTAAGGTTAGTGAAACTAAGAGTTTTTTAAAGAGGAATAGAAATATATTAGTACTGTACGCTGATAAGGGTAACACAACCGTAGCTATGTATAAAAATGACTACGACATACGAATTAATAGTATAATAGGAGATGTTACAAAATATAAATTGATGAATAGGGATCCTACGAATAAATTAGAAAAAACTAACAATGAGATTATAGAAGAACTATTTAAACGAGAAATTATATCAGCATCTGATACAAATAGACTTAAAACTAATATAGCAACTGCACCCAAACTTTATGGATTACCGAAAATCCACAAAAATGATTTCCCTTTGAGACCAATATGTTCTTTTATCAACTCGTTTTCTTATGAGTTATGCAAATATTTAACAAATATTTTAAAGAATATTACTGAACATTCTATTTACAATGTAAAAGACTCATTGCAATTTAAAGCAAAATTAAAGAATCAATATATACAAACAAGTGAAAAATTAATTTCATTAGATGTTGTATCGCTATTTCCTAGCGTACCAGTTGACTTAGCTGTAAAAATAATAGAAGAAAAGTGGGATATGATAAGGCAATATACGGAAATTGAAAAGGGACTATTTTTTAGAATTTTGAAATTTTGTATAGAAGACAATAGATTCTTCCAGTGTAATGGAAAGGTATATACACAACAAGAGGGACTTCCAATGGGATCTCCAGCATCTCCAATTATAGCTGATATAGTTATGGAGGAATTACTTGACAAATCTATTAGAAAATTGAGTATTAAACCCAAAATAATAGTTAAATATGTAGATGATATATTTTGCATTATTTCTGATTGCGGAGTAAATAACTTATTGAAAACATTTAATGATTTTAGTAGTTTTATTAAATTCACTTTGGAGATGGAATGTAATTCAAAATTACCTTTTTTAGATACTTTGATAATGAGAAGGGGAAACAATTTAGTAATAGGCATAGGGAAGAATTATTAACTATTTTTCGAAACATAGCAAACGGACTATTATAAATACTGCTAGGAATTTAATCAATAGGGTACTGACGATTAGTGATAAAATTTTTGACAGGAGGAACAAGATTAGAATTAGGAATATACTAAGGGAAAATAGTTTTCCAAGAAAACTTATTGATTAATTAATTAATGAATATAAGGAAAGGTGTAATAGTAATAATAATAGTAATAATAATAGTAATAGTAATACAATTGCAATGGAACCGAAAATATACAAATCGATATCGTATATACAAACCTAACATATCGGAAAGAATTAAGAGATCAAAGATCTTTGACACTAACAAATATAAAGTGACTTTTAAGGCTTACAACACGTTAAATAGTTTATTCAGCAAGACAAAAGATAGAATAAATAAATGGGATATGTCCAACATTATCTACAAAATTCCTTGTAAAGGAAATGATAATGCAAATTGCGACAAGGTTTATATAGGTACGACAAAAAATAAATTAAGGACTAGAGTTGCTGGACATAGATCAGATCAAAAACATAGAAACATTAATTCTAAAAAAACAGCCTTATCTCATCATTGTTATGAATTGAATCACTATCCAAATTTTGAAAATGCATCAGTTTGAAACACTGAAACCAACTACAAACGTAGATATATATTAGAAATGTTACACATAATCAATACACCAACAACACAAAGAATGAATTTCAAAGCAGACACAGAAAATATAGCTAGTAGTTATAGAAATTTAGTTATTAAGAGATAGAATAAATAGATTTATATAAATATGTTGGATAAAAAATAAGTTTAATTTATAAAAAATTATTATATATTATGGTATTATTCTTTAGTCAGAATTTATTATTGAAAATATGGTTTTTGAATTCGTTTTATAGTTAGGAAATTATTTTTTCATTTTATATGAATTGATTTTTTGAATTTGGTTTAAGGATAGGAAATGCTTTTTCAGTTTATATAAAATGTTATACTCTAGTTATAATATTTTTATTTTTTGTTATATGGGTTTTGAAATTAATTTTATGACAAATGGGTTTTTGAATTTAATTTTTGAAATAATTTTTTCCATAATTATTTTTGTTTGTGTTATTAAAAATATTGTTAATTTAATTTCCTGAGGATGCTAACCAAAGGTTAGCGAAATATCGAAATAATTATTAAATAAATTAAGTTTTTTTATATAAAAAAAAAGACCTGGAGCTTAAAATTAAAAACAATCAAAATATTAACATTAAAGTGTAGGTAGGAATAAATACTTTTGCATTAATAATAGATGACAGTTTGATAGATGAAAATTTGGCATCATTTTTTTCTTCTGTCAATGTATTTTCCAAAATTTGACGCGGTTCATTTAACTCTGCACTTTTAAAAAATATTTCGCTTGAATCTGATAAAATTTCTTCAATTTCACGCTCTATATTTTGATTAATTATTGTATCTGTAAATAAAGTAATATATTACAAAATTTAATTTTTCAAATTAATGTTCACCTTCTGTAATTTCTTCAACTATAAGTCCCCACCCAGGTGTGCAATAATACTGTGCGACGTAATCTTGTAATATTTCTTGATTTTGATCACTGAACTTAATTTCCTTCTTAATTTTTAACTGATGTTTTACTAAAATATAATGTAATTAAAAAATTATTGAAAATTAAATACTTATTTTATTGCGTTTATATTTTTATAATGGAAATGCTTAATGCAAAAACTTTTAGATAAGGATATCTCTTTTTCCAACCTTATAACACATACATATATAAATCAATACATTTTATAAATTTGTTGTAAGCAATAAATGGAAATCATCCATGCACTTTTGCATCAGCATTGTATATACATGTGTCGCCAAATGGCTCATAATTATTTACGTTAATTTATTGTTCGAATTTATTTTGTTTCTTTTATTTTTATGGCCATCCATTATGGAATGCCCTAATGTTGTTCAAATTTAAATTGTTTTTTTTATATGTGCATTTGTTATTGTTATATTTTGCCCATTCTCTTTTGTGCTTTATCTTCCCGCAGTAATTGAAGAGGAATTGTTTCGTTTAGTTTTTTTTATTAAAGGAAACAGTTATTCCTTATGTGTTATACAAATTAAATTGTGGCTCTATGCCTTTTTAATATGATTTAGAAAATCAGTTTGTGAAGAAATACTGCGGTGAGTGGGTAAATTATTTAAGTCGTTCTCTTTTAATGTAAGTTTATATTTTTTAGAAATAAACATCATACAACATTTATACAATAAACACATACATTTTTACAAACAAATTTTGGATTTTTTATTTGGAACACAATTGGGTGTTTGTTAAATTCGCCTTCACAAAGCTCATGTTGCAGTCAGCGACAAATTTTATTTCGCAATTTTGAAGCGTTTTATTTCAAAATTTGGTGCGATTATTTGTGTTCCAAGTAAAACTTTGTGGTTCTTTGTGGTCAATAATGCAACGCTCGCCTTCAAGAAGAAGTCCTCGTCTACAGTCAACAGGAAATGAAAATTTAAGTGGTTCTTTGCCTGCTGGAACAAAAAGTTTGCAACAACAAAATACTCCCCCTGCCGTTGGAGTGTCTGTTAGTTCCTCCGCTGCCCGAACAAAAAATATGCCACAAAATACTCCCTCTGCCGCTGGAGTGCCTGCAAAAATTATGCCACAAAATTCATCACCTGCTGCTAATGTGCCCTCTGGTTCTAACGTTACCGGACAAAAAATGGTACAACAAATCACTCCCTCTGCCGCTGGAGTGTCTTTTTTGCCTGCCGTTACCACCGTTGCTGTTACAACGTATGCCACTACACCCGCCATTGCTGCTACAGCCACCACTGCTGCTGCCCGTCAAAATATGTCGATGCCTAACCTACAATTTTATAGTAAAAATTTAAACCAAAATTCTTTTGTGGCGCCGCCGTTGCTCCAACCGAATTCAAATGCTGGTAATGATATGGAGTTTTATAAAAACCAGATAAGTATTCTCCAGGCCCAGTTGCTAAGTGCACAAAACGCGTTAAATGCTGCTTTTTGCCAAAATAGAACGCCAAATTCTACGGATGCTCTGCCGCAGCCATCAAATATTTTGGCGCCAGCATCACATATAAGTGAAGTTACAAATATGGCTGCCTCTGCCAACAATAATTCTGCCGCAGTCAACAATGGCTTTGCTGAACGCCAAAATCAGGCGCCATTTTCAAGTGTAAGTTTTAGTGATACAAATTCAAATTTATCTGGTGCATATCAAAGGCAACCGCCATATTTTAATATGATGCCGCCTAACAATCAAATTTTTCAAAATGGTTCGATGCCTATGCATAAAAAACTTATAGACTTGCCTGATTTTAATGGCTCCCCTAAAGATTGGCCTATGTTTTTAATGGCGTTTAATCAGTCCACTACTTACTATCAATATAGTGATTTTGAGAATAATTTAAGGCTCCAAAAATCATTGAAAGGTGATGCACGAGATAGTGTGAAAGCGTTGCTTATCCATGCCAATAATGTGAGTATGGTTATTAAACAATTAGATGCACAATATGGTCGCCCAGAAATGCTGATTCGGTCCCAGCTGCAACAAATAAAAGAAATTCCGCCAATTAATGAAAATTCCCTGGATAAACTGGTGCCCTTTGCCATAAAAGTGCAGAATCTTGCCGCCTTTTTACAAACTGCTAATGGGCAACAGCACTTGGCGAATCCCACCTTGATGGAAGAATTGGTCGGGAAGATTCCCATGAGCAAGCGACTGGACTGGGCCAAACACGCTTCAATAATCAAACCGTACCCAACTGTTTTAGATTTTAGCGAATTTGTTAATGGCGTCGCTAATTTGATAAGAATTGTTCAAAGCACAAATAGTAATAAACACAGTGAACCAAAACGAAAAGTTGTCCTCCATGCCGATGATGGTCAACGTAAACAAATCGAATGCCCTATGTGCCGGGGCAGTCATAAAATTGTTGAATGTAAACGATTTGGTTCATTAAGTGTGCCCAACAGGTGGACTGAGGTAAAAAAAATGAGGTTATGTTTTTGCTGTCTTGATGGTGGCCATTCAAGTAGATCTTGTCGTCGTCGAAAAGAATGCCCAGTAGATGGTTGCCTACGAAAACATAATAAACTATTACATGACAATATAAAGGTAAATATTGGTGAAAATAAATTGATTTCTGAATCAGCTGGTCCAAGTGGTTCAACGAATGACAACGATGCTGTTCTTAGTTGTGTATCCAGTGCTGCCGACAAAGGTGTATTGCTGTTTCGTGTGGTGCCAATTGTGTTGTATGGTCCCAATAGTAAAGTTGAAACATACGCTTTGTTGGATGAAGGCTCGTCGGTTACTATGGTGGACAGTTCCTTGGTGAGACAACTGGGTCTCCAAGGCAAACAAACTAAATTAAATCTACATTGGTATGCTGGAAATGCATCACAAGAAATGGCTACTGTCGTTAATCTGCATGTAAGTGGTATTGGTAGGCAAAGAAAGTACGCCCTGCGAAATGTTTATGGAGTTTCAAATTTGAAGTTGCCGGCGCAAAGCTTTAACGTTGATTTGAGTGGCCATGCTGAGTTGCCAATCAAATCTTATAATAATGTGGTTCCTAAGGTTCTAATTGGGTTGGACCATTGCCATCTAGGTCTTCCAGATGAAATTGTGCCGCTGGAAGAAAGTGGTCCCTATGCAGCCAGCACCCCATTAGGCTGGGTCGTCTTTGGTCAAATGAAAGGTAGGCCCTCTAATCCAAATTTGTGTTTGCTCTCTGTCCAGCCACAACAGAATCTCTATGACTTGGTGGCAAATTATTTTGAAACAGAAAATTTTGGGGTAAAAGTTTTGCCAGTCATAGAATCAAATGATGATATTCGTGCTTCAAATATGCTTAAAGCTGGTACAAAAATTATTGATGGAAGATTTCAAACTCGGCTCTTATGGCGAAGTGAAGATGTTGTGCTGCCCGATAGTTACTCCATGGCTCTAAACAGGCTTATTGGTATCGAGCGAAAATTTAAAAGAAATCCTGAATTTGGTACCGCATATAAAGGCATCATTAAAGACTATGTTTCCAAGAGGTATGTACGCAAATTGTCGGCCAGCGAAGCCTCTGATACTTGCCCTAGAACGTGGTATCTCCCTCATTTTGGAGTGGTCAATCCCAATAAGCCTGGCAAAATTCGTTTGGTGTTTGATGCTGCCGCATCCGTTGAAGGAGTTTCATTAAATTCAAATCTACTTAAAGGCCCGCAGAAATATAAGCCTTTGCCAACTATTTTGTTTAATTTTCGTGTTGGTGCCGTTGCAGTTTGTGGGGACATTAAAGAAATGTTCCACCAGATACTTGTTGCTCCTGAAGACAGATGTTCCCAACGATTTTTATGGCGCGATGATGAAAATCAATCAGCTGACGTTTATGAAATGCTTGTGATGACTTTCGGTGCTGCTTGTTCGCCTTGTGTTGCCCACTACGTCAAAGAAACCAACGCCCTAAAGTTTCGTGATCGATATCCACGTGCCGTTACGTCCATAATAGATCATCATTATGTTGATGATTTTGTGGATAGTTTTCCTACGTCATCAAAAGCCATTGAAGTTGCCAAAGAAGTCTGGGAAATTCATAAATCAGCTGGGTTTGAAATTCGTAATTTTTCATCCAATTCTTCTGAAGTTGTTGCTGCTCTCAATGGTATTGTGGACCAACCGGTAAATTTTTCCAGCGATTTCAGCGAGCTGCAATCAGAAAAAGTTCTTGGTATATACTGGCAACCAAAAGATGATACTTTCAGGTTCAATTTAAAATTCCATAATGTGAAGGCTGAGGTCCTGGAAGGCAAAAGACATCCTACAAAACGTGAGTTATTGAGTGTGGTTATGTCCGTTTTTGATCCGATAGGTTTCTTGAGCCACTTTATGATAACAGCCAAGTTGGTAATGCGTGAAGTATGGAGACACGATGTACGTTGGGATGAACCATTGCCTGGTGAAGTAGCCGAAATATGGAATAATTGGCGCCAACAGCTGAAAAATGTTATAAATGTTAATGTGCCTCGATTTTATTTTGGTAAAGTCGTTCCTTCTCGCCTGGAACTACATGTGTTTGTCGACGCCAGTGAAGACGCCTTTGGTGCCGTATCATATTTGAGATCCATGGGTGCTGATGGCGAAATTCAGTTGTCTTTTGTTGCCGCGAAGACAAAATGTGCCCCACTAAAATCGATGACTATTCCCAGACTTGAACTTCAAGCTGCTGTTTTGGGAACTCGTTTGATGGCTACAATTTTGAAGGAGCATTCGCTCAAGGTTTCACGTATTTTTTGCTGGAGTGATTCTACAACTGTAATAAGTTGGATTGGTTCTGAAAGCCGCAGGTATAAACCATTTGTTGCCCATAGAATTACTGAGATTCTAGATTCTACCAGCCCATCTCATTGGAGGTAAATTCCAACGAATCTTAACGTCGCCGATGAAACAACAAGAATAAAAAACCAGGTTGATTTTTCTAATGATTCTCGTTGGTTTAAGGGTCCAGATTTTTTATATGATGATGAAGCTAACTGGCCCGCGGCAGTATCCATGAGTTCAAGTGGTCCAAGTGATGAAGAACTTCGCCCAAAATTTACTTTATTGGTCAACACACCTGCAACTTTTGATTTTAGCAGATTTTCTACTTTTCTCAAGTTAAAACGTACTGTGGCCTGGGTGTATAGATATATAAAGCATTGCCAAAAGATATATATCCCCGGTGAAGAAAATGGGTTGACAGCTGCCGAATTAAAATCTGCTGAAGTGTTCCTTTGTCGCACAGCCCAACAAGAAAATGTTGGTTCTGAAATTGAAATTATAAAAAATGAAGGTCATTTACAAAAAAGTAGTGAATTGTATACGCTGTCGCCTTATATAGATGAAAAATCACTGCTTCGAGTTTATGGCCGAGTTGACGCTGCCAGCTGCTTACCTTTAGATTCAAGGCGGCCCATAATTTTGCCCTCATTTCATCCTGTTACTAAATTGTTTGTGGCCCATGTACACCAAATGATGAAACATCAAAATTTTGAAGCTACAATAAGTGAAATCCGAAAATCGTTTTGGATCCCACGCCTTAGAAGAATTTTACGTAATTGCATTTCTAATTGTTTTATTTGTAAATTTCGACGTACATCGCCGGTGCCACCATTTATGGGGTCCTTGCCTAAGGATCGATTGACGCCCTATGTTCGGCCCTTTTCGTATACTGGCTTGGACTACTTTGGGCCTGTTACAGTTACCATTGGTCGTCGCCACGAAAAACGTTGGGTAGCTCTTTTTACCTGCCTTACTGTTAGAGCCATTCACCTTGAGGTGGCATTTGATCTGTCAACTGATGCCTGTATTCTAGCGATACGAAATTTTATAAATCGTCGTGGTACACCAACGAAGCTGAGGAGCGACAATGGTAAAAATTTTGTTGGCGCTGACCAAGTTTCCAAGCAGTTCAGCGAAGTATTTGATGTGGCTCGTATCCAAGATGAGTTGTCCTCAAAAAATATTGACTGGCAATTCAACTGTCCATATAATCCAGCTGAAGGTGGCACATGGGAGCGTATGGTCCAGTGTGTAAAGCGGGTGTTGCGGTCAACTTTAAAAGAATCATCGCCGCGTGAACATACTTTTCAAAGCTTGCTGATTGAGGCGGAAAATATTGTAAACTCTCGCCCATTGACTCATTTGCCGGTAAGCCACGAAGATGAAGAACCTCTTACCCCTAACCATTTTTTGCTAGGAACGCCTAATACAGCGCAAACCCCAGCCGGCGCCATATCTGATAAACCAGCTGTGTTAAGAAAGCAGTGGCGCATATCACGTCAATTACGTGACCACTTTTGGAAGAGGTGGATTAATGAATATTTGCCCACTTTAACTAGGCGTTCCAAATGGTGTCAATATTCAAAGCCCATTGCTATTGGTGATTTGGTCCTCATTTGTGATCCCGCTGTGTCCCGTAAAGATTGGAGGCGAGGTCGTGTAGAGCAGGTACATAAAGGTGTTGATGGCGTCATCCGTCGTGCTGATGTTCGAACGAGTACTAGCATCCTAAAGCGTCCCGTGTCCAAGCTTGCAGTCCTTGATTTGGAGTATTGAATCGTGGTCGATCCACGGGGGTGGGGATGTCGCCAAATGGCTCATAAATATTTACGTTAATTTATTGTTCGAATTTATTTTGTTTCTTTTATTTTTATGGCCATCCATTATGGAATGCCCTAATGTTGTTCAAATTTAAATTGTTTTTTTTATATGTGCATTTGTTATTGTTATATTTTGCCCATTCTCTTTTGTGCTTTATCTTCCCGCAGTAATTGAAGAGGAATTGTTTCGTTTAGTTTTTTTTATTAAAGGAAACAGTTATTCCTTATGTGTTATACAAATTAAATTGTGGCTCTATGCCTTTTTAATATGATTTAGAAAATCAGTTTGTGAAGAAATACTGCGGTGAGTGGGTAAATTATTTAAGTCGTTCTCTTTTAATGTAATTTTATATTTTTTAGAAATAAACATCATACAACATTTATACAATAAACACATACATTTTTACAAACAAATTTTGGATTTTTTATTTGGAACACAATTGGGTGTTTGTTAAATTCGCCTTCACAAAGCTCATGTTGCAGTCAGCGACAACATGTGTTGAAGGATTGAATGGACATGTTTAAAAGGATTGTATGGACATGTTGTACTAAAGTCGTACTGAAATCAAACCAAAAATAAATTTACATATACAATATACATCATACTTCGTTTAACGTGCTTTAACACAAAGCATTTTCAAAATTAAATCGAACTTAAGACAATTACACACTATCCCACAAAGTTTAAAGTATTTTTGCAAAAATGCTTCCCTGATCTAATTATTTGCAAAAAACAATAACAACTTATCATGACAGGGCTGTAAAACACTTTTTGGGATAGTGTATAACGGCCTTAACAAGCAACTAACTTCTTGTTTATTGATCATGAATAAAAAATAATTACTGCTAATTAAGCATATAAAAAATGTAGGCCCTAATTATGTGAAAGCAAAAACAAAGTCAAAAATATTTCATAACTTTGTTGTTGCTTTCTACAGAAATTCGTAATGCGTTTTAAAATATATTAAATAAAGCAAATGTCGACCAAAGAATTGCGAAATAATTTAAAAAGAATAACAGTCACACAATAAAAAGAGATATAATTATTTTTATTAGCGGCATAAAAAAAAATTTGCTTTTCTTATGCAGCGCAGTGTACATTTAATAACATGCCCGAAAATTAAATTTTGTTTGCGTTTCCACACTTTGAAATACTTTATATCTTTTAAAAACGAGCAACACCGTCAACAACTTTTTTTTTTTGAATTTTAATTTTGTTAAAACAAAACGTTTTAGCTAGGTTTATACACAGAATGCAGATTTTTGTAATCCCAAAAATAAGCTCTTAAAAGTAGAGTCTTTGAATCTTTAAACAGCCTTCACAATTTATTTTAGCAAAGGAGCTTGTGTTTTTATATGTACGTTATCTTCAGCAAAAATACCATGTTGTACTCTGGAAGAAAAATGGTTTTTATATTTCACCAAACAAGTTCAACAACTCATACAATTTAACAATTTTAATATTCAAGTTGCCTAACAGAAACTGCCGGTACAGCGTAAAAACGGTTTGATTGACTTTGGCCGGTTTGAACGGATTAACATGAACTTTTTTAAAACGTTTATATTACGCCCACTTTATTTTTACTTGGAAGTCAGAGAATTATGTAGAAAGTCGACACCAAATTGATTATTAGCATCCGAAAGATATATGTAATTATTTACATATTAATATATTTGCTAATATACATTTATATGTATATTAGGGTGGCCGTTATTTTCTTTTTTTTGATTTCTTATATTCTCCCCCCCCAAATCGGTTCAGTTTTATGTAAAAAGAAATACAAAAAAATTTCGTAGCGATAAGTTGTGTTTTAGGGGGGGCGTCCGCCCCTCAAAGTTTGCCATCAAGCCATTTATTCAAATGTAATTTGTTTGCATATGACTATCTCTTAAAAACAACATTTTACAAGAACATGATATATGGCAATATTTTAGCTCTTCTAGTCAACAACATTAGCCTCGACCCTCCCAAACTCAGAAACTTTTTGACCGATCTTGTTGAAAATTTGTGTCTGAACTACTATTCAATGGGACTAACGGTGGTGCAAATTTCATCCAATTCGAAAGATTTCGATTTCAAAATTAGTTCACTTGACATTAAATCCCTCTTTTATATATATAAAACGTATATAAAATGTTTGGAATTTTGTTGTTATTTTCTTAATTATTTTCTTAAATATTAATTTTAGCAAAAAACTTTCTTCGAGGCTAATGTTGTTGACTAGAAGAGCTAAAATATTGCCATATACCATGTTCTTGTAAAATGTTGTTTTTAAGAGATAGTCATATGCAAACAAATTACATTTGAATAAATGGCTTGATGGCAAACTTTGAGGGGCCGACGCCCCCCCTAAAACACAACTTATCGCTAAGAAATTTTTTTGTATTTTTTTTACATAAAACTGAACCGATTTGGGGGGGGAGAATATAAGAAATCAAAAAAAAAAGTTATCCATACAACTAACGGCCACGCTAATGTATATACGTACATATTAGGCTGTTGCAAAAGTACAAAAAACAAATACTTAAACACATTCCCTTTTTTTCGTGTATTTGTTTTATTGTACCTTCTCTTTAGAGAGACAATTGCTGTTCTCTTTTATAAGAAACAAACATTGTGTTTATTGTTTTTGAAAAAAATAAATAAAGCAAGTCTTAAGCATGGTAAGAAGTAAGCAAAATAAAAACAAGAACATGCACATGTTTGGACTTAAGACAAGAAGTTCTTAAACCATTTACTAAAATACTTGAGTATTTTTGTAAGTTTTATTTTGTTTGTATGAAATTTCGCTTTTGTTTAATTTGATGTTATGATCAAATTATCAACATAGCAATAGTTATATAGGTATACCTAGATACGTATGTACATACATATGTATATTCCATAAAATTAACTGCTAAATTAATGCTAAAAATAAAAACCAAGAGAATTTCCGTAAAAATATTTACCTACATATCGTCATTTAAATTTACAAAAGCCATAAGTTGCGTTGGAAAAATTTACACATACCTATGTATGTATTTTTAATAATTTAACTTACTTGATCATTTTCCATTATTGTTTTTAATTTAAATCAAAGTTTTTATAGGTACTTCAACTTTGATCTTAACAATACAATTGTTTCAAATATACTGTATTAAAACTATAAAAATTACCAAAAGAGACAAAATATAAATAACGGTAACACAAAGTAATAGTTTTTATTTTAATAATTAGTAATAATCTGCAAATAAGACAAATTAAAAAGCAATAACCATTGCTTGCATTTAATGCTTAAAATACCCACATTAGCGGTATTCAATGTTTGGTGCGTTTAAGGTTGCAACGGTTTGGTAGTGCAATAATTTTATCATTGACAGTGAGCGGTATTTTAAGCAACTTTGCAATGCTGTAGCCCGTTTCTGTATTTCCCACATCGTAAAAATTTTCGCAAGAAACGTGTGAATTGCAACAAAAATAGTGTGAAATGAAACAAAACATGGTTTTTCTCACACAAGTGTTTCTGTATCTTTTCTTTGCGAGAATTATCTGTCATTTTAATAACACTGTGCATGAAATTGAGACATTTTTTTCGTGACAAGCCGGGCACATGGCGTTTTAACATAATTCGGGGACGCTGAATCCAGTGGTGCCCGCGGTTTTTTCAGATTGGCTCTGGTTTTCGAGATATACCGTTATTTCGAAAATGGAGGAGGTTGCACAACATATATTCGCGTAACTCAAAAACGGTTTAGTTTATTGAAATTACTAAAAAAATCGAAATTCCGCAATAAAATTTCATTTCAGAAAAGTAAAACTCTTTTTCTAATATGAGTAGTCGTTATTGAAACATAATTTTTTTTTTTTTGAAAAAAAAATTAATTCTTTTATCAAAATTTCGAAATTTTTGTTTTTTTAAAATTCATAAAAAATTTAAAAATGCAGCTAGGCTTCTAATTTTTTGCAGACTTATAAAAAACGAAGCTACAAACAAAACAAGCCATAAATGATTAAAATCTGTTTGCAACTTTTGATTTTATTCACAAAAGTCGACAAATTTTAATTAATTTAAGAATTTCATAAAACGCAATATTTGTATGGGAGCCCCCTAAGGGATGGTGATAAAGGGAAAGTATAATTTGAGAAAATGTTAAGAACAAAAAACTAATGGAGGTCAGTCATACATTTTATCCCACTAGGAGTGACTCCTAGGCAGTTGTGGAACCTTTTCTTCAATATATAGGAAGAATATAATTTATATGGAGCATTTCACAGGTTTTATTTTGAATTTTTAAATTCTTTATTCAAAATTATGTACATATATATGAAGAATGTGCCAATGCAAAAAATTTATTTTCAATGTCATTTTGACGTAAAATTTTTTAAATGCGGTTTTTGTGCCATTTACAATACAAAACAAAAAAAAAAACAAATATTCAAATGTATGCTATTCCAAAGAAATATGCATGCATTATTACCACACTTTCACTTTGCGGTAGGAATTTTGGAAAATCCACAGTTACCGATTAAAAAATTCTTAGAATTAAGAAATAAAGTCATAAATGCTTACATCTTTGTATTTTATTGTGCTTACAAAACCACACAAAACGGTATTTTATTGTGCAGTCGAAACCGCACTAATCGGTCTTGTAAAAAACTTAAATAACATATTCTATTGTTATACCTGGAACAGGTAGAAATATTAATCGTTCTGGCTTTGTTTTTTTTTACAAAACATGGTCATGAAGGTCTCGACAGGTACTTTGATTAAAACAATTACAGTATAAATAAGAGTTCCTCAACCCCTTCACTGTCATATGGAAAGTGCTTGCGAAAGTGATTAGTGAAGTTTAAAGCCTTTGACAGTCTTGTATCTAATCAGTTATATGGAAATATCTAAGATGGAGGCGCGTAAAAAGTTTAATTACTTTTGTTATGTGTGTGGGAAATATAAAAATATGCCAAGTCACCGTAAAATCACTAATGAAACAAGTACATACCTTGTATGAATCATATTTTTCTTTAAGTGTTATATATGGTAAGAGTTTGACACCATCAATAGTGTGTACACACTGCATTTACCATTTAAACAAGTGGGGAAAAAATGGAGACGCCATGCCATTTGGTGTTCCAATGATTTGGAGAGATCCCATAGTTCATGTTGAAGATGAGTGTCATGCGTGCATAAATTATACAGCGGGTATAAACAGAAGAAAAATTACTTATATATCTTATACTGCAACAACATATGCTCGATTTCCGCTGCCACATTCTGATGAAATTCCTGTTCCGGATAGCCAAATACCAACAGAACATATTCCCTCAATAATTCATTCTGTTGAAGCGGGTGGGCCAGCTACTTCAATGTATGAACCGTCATGCATCACGGTTCCATGCAGTCACAATGAAATCACGCAAGATCGTCTGGATATAATGGTACGGCGTCTAAAATTATCTCAAAGACAGAGCATTCTCTTAACAAAAGAGCTAAAACGAGCTAATATTTTAGCACCAGGTGTACAATTATACGGGGCTATCAATCGCCATAGACGATTTGCGACTTTTTTTAAATCAATTGAGAATAATTCTATCGCGTATTGTACTGACATCCGTGGCTTGGTTTTAACAATGCAAAATGAATATAATCCTGGAGATTGGCGCTTATTCATTGATTCTTCCAAAAGTAGCTTAAAAGCAGTTTTGCTACATGCCACTAATTTAAAAAGTCCTATTCCGATAGCACTAAGCACAAATACTAAAGTGATATACGCATCAATGAAAAAAATAATACAGTTAATTAAATATGAAGACCATAAGTAGAAAATATGCGCAGATTTAAAAGTGGTAGCTCTTTTAAGAGGCATGCAATTGGGCTATACTAAAAATATGTGCTTCATGTGCTTATGGAATACGCGTTTCGATGGTGACCAGTACAATACACGGGATTGGGCTTTACGTGAGGAAAGCAGATTGCATAGAAATAATGTTATTGAATTACCACTTGTGCCGATGGAAAAGATTTTGCTCCCTCCACTCCACATCAAACTGGGTATTGTAAAAAATTTTATAAAAGCATTGAGCCCAGATGGTGTTGCTTTTACCGAATTGCGCCGAATTTTTCCACGATTAAGCGGCATGAAAGTTAAAGAAGGTATAAACTGTAACTACTTTATTAAATTAGATTTATATTTCATATCATAATGTTTTTATTTTAAAGGAATTCTTAATGAACCGGACATTCGTCGTCTTATGAAGGACCATCAATTTGAGGTTGCATTGAATGATATCGAGCTATTGGCCTGGAATTGTGTGAAATCAGTAATAGAAAATGTATTAGGAAATCATCGGTCTGAAAACTGGCGAATTTTAATCAAAAATATGCTAACCGCATTTAAAAACTTAAACGTTAGAATGTCATTGAAAATACATTTTTTGCATTACCATGCCGAAAAATTTAATGAACAATCACCAGCCGAGTCTGATGAACATGGCGAGAGATTTCACCAAGTAACAGCCAGGCTCGAACACTGGTATAGCGGCAAACAACTTGATTCGCTATTAGGGGATATTTGTTGGAATCTGCAGGAGGAAGAAGAATAAATTTCTAAATAAAAACTTTAACTTTAACTAATTAACAACAAAAATAAAGTTTGGTTAATTTAAAAAATAAAAAAATTTCATCTATTATGAAAAAATTAAAAGTTGTAGAGAGACTTTAATCACTTATAGCTTATTTTATTTGGAACTTTGTTTTTTATATGCGTAGAACCCTAGCCTTAAATTTGGCCCTGCAGCGCCTAGGATGCCCCTAGATGGGTCAAATGTATGACCAACTCCGCTTTATTTTTCATCTCAATTATTTATTTCTAACATACCCACCCACTATCACCATTCGTTAAGGGGGCTTCTATACAAAATGTTCAATGCAGACTAGAAATACATTGAAGAAGTTGCCCCTACGATGATGAAATGTATGACTGGCCTCCATTAGTTTTTTGTTCTTAACATTTTCTCAAATTATGCTTTCCCTTTATCACCATCCCTTAGGGGGCTCCCATACAAATATTGCGTTTTATGAAATTCTTAAATTAATTAAAATTTGTCGACTTTTGTGAATAAAATCAAAAGTTGCAAACTGATTTTAATCATTTATGGCTTGTTTTGTTTGTAGCTTCGTTTTTTATAAGTCTGCAAAAAATTAGAAGCCTAGCTGCATTTTTAAATTTTTTATGAATTTTTAAAAAACAAAAATTTCGAAATTTTGATAAAAAAATTAATTTTTTTTTCAAAAAAAAAATTATGTTTCAATAACGACTACTCATATTAGAAAAAGAGTTTTACTTTTCTGAAATGAAATTTTATTGCAGAATTTCGATTTTTTTAGTAATTTCAATAAACTAAACCGTTTTTGAGTTACGCGAATATATGTTGTGCAACCTCCTCCATTTTCGAAATAACGGTATATCTCGAAAACCAGAGCCAATCTGAAAAAACCGCGGGCACCACTGGATTCAGCGTCCCCGAATTATGTTAAAACGCCTTGTGCCCGGCTTGTCTGTTTTTTCAACTAGCATAGTGTAATTTTCCAGCAATTATTGGAAGGATGTGAGAAAAAGTGTTTCTGTAACAATATTTTGCGAAAAGTTTCTTCCAAGAACTGTCAAAATAAGTCACATTTAAAATTGGTGCGAGAAAAACAAAATATAGATAATTTAAATTTAAAATATGTTTATATACTATTTTTTTAATATAAATAAAAAAAAAGAATATAAATGATTAGTGCATAATTTAAATGATGAAAATAAATAAACTCAATTGTTATATTTTGTTATTTAAAATTTTTTTAGGATTTTCTTGTTTGGGTTTTATTCAGGGCTGCCAGATAAAATAAAAAAGATCGTCTTTTTTGTTTTAAGAATCGTGCAATTTAAAATAAATTTTAAAGAAATTTGTTTCGACTTTTATTAAAACATAATAAAACAAAAACATAGTTAAAGTTCATGGGTATTTAATAATTTCTTTAAAATTATATTTATTTTGTTAAGCTGGGGGATTATTTTTTATAAAATTATTTATTTTCTTTAATCCGATAACAATTTAAAATTGTTGTTTTTCCCTGCAGAAGTCACACAAAGGCATGAGAAAATATCATATTAACCAAAAAATAATTAATATTTTTACAAAAGCAAAAAGAAACCAAGCCTAATAAAATAAACATACATCGTTTTTTAAAATAGATACATATTTACAAATACCGGGATCAAAATGGAAAATTTTTAAATTAAATCAGCTTTAATAACAGTATTATAAATATTCTGGGTTTTTATTTTTGCGAAAAACCTAGAATTGATAGTGGCAACGCTGTTTTATATTTATATCGTATGTAGTCCGAAATAGTATATTATTGAAATTTAACTATATCGGTTTACAAATGGCTGAGATATAAATCTTAAATTTACCTATTCCTTTTTTTCTTTTTTACCTGAAATAGACTAAGTAGAATAGCTGGTAGTTTTTTTTTTTTTTTTTGTCAAAATTTTTTATTGAATCTTCATATATTAAATATGAACTAACAATAATTAATCAAATCTTAACCTAATACGTTATTTTATGTCCTAACAGTGCCAGACAAAATTTTCTTCATCACGGGTTCTGTTCACTCATATAGGTGTTTATCGCTCATCTAATTGGGTAAGTGCTGCAGTGTCTCTTCTTCTTAAGCGAGTGTGGCCGCCATGATTTAAAATATTTCGAGCTAGTGGATTTGGGTGTTGTTCAAGCCTTATCAAATATTTTATTGCATATTTTGTAATCATAGTTTTAACTAATGGCACATTGAGATCCTTATGAGTGTTTGAGTTTTTAACATACCAGGGAGCGGCTGTGATTATTTGAAGAAGTTTATTTTGGCGCCTTTGAATTTTATCGATAGTTGAATACCGTAGCACCAGATAGGCTTTAAGATAGAGTTGTAAAGAAGAAGCTTGCAATCGAGACTAAGGACAGAATTTCTTCCAATAAGCCAATGAATTTGAATGGCTTTTTTAGTTTAATTTGAGTTAATTTTGCCTCTATTTGGCATTTCGACGTTAATCGCCGATCCAGATGTATACCGAGATATTTTACATGCGAATGTTGAGGAATCATTTGATTATTGATTGTTATAGGGGGGAAAGATTCCCGGCGCAAAGTAAATGTTATATGTACGCATTTTTGCTCATTGGCCATTATCCTCCATTGTCTTAACCATATTTCTAGTTGAAATATATGATGCTGTAAGTAACGCGATGCTTCATAACGATTTTCGTGGACGCCTAGAAAAGCTGTATCGACTGCAAATGTTGAAGTTTGTGTGTAGTTGCTTGTTGGCATGTCCGAAGTATAAATTAACTATAATAGGGGGCCCAGGATGCTGCCTTGTGGGACTCCAGCGGCAATGGGCTGAGGTGAACTTAAGAAATTTCCTTCTTTAATAATAAATTGACGACCGACTAAGTAGATTTCCTGCAGCTTGTGTGTGTTTGCTGGAAAATTTTGCTTCAATTTATGTAATAAGCCTTCAAGCCAGACTTTATTAAAAGCTTGCGAAACATCGATGAAGAGTGCTGAGCAGAGAAGCAAGCCGTCACGGCGCGGCTGACGGCTAGCCGCTCAGCCGATTTTTTTCGACAAGCCGCGCCGCCGCCGATATACTCGGCTGATCGACGGCTCAATTGCTAGCTGATTATATTTTTTTTATTTTTGGTATTTTTAATATTATTTAAGTTAGTGAATACTTACGAAAATCGGTATTTAATTAATTTTGTAGCACTGTTGCCTTATACAAATACTTAAAGAGTTTTAACGAAACTTTTTTGTATTTTGCATGTGGAAAAGGTGGTTAAGGCTTAGTTTTCACAACTAACCGTATATAAGTGTACCATTATTACAACTTTACTTTAACATACCAGGTAGGATAAACCTTAATTTACTTTATCGCTCTTTACGACTGAGCTTTGAGTTTTAATAATGGAAAACTTTTTAAAAGGCCGGTTAAAGTCTACTTTTAGCTATCGGTAAAGGCTAGATTACACTATTATACTTTGTATTAATACATGTCAAAAACTCAAGTAATATGACAAAGTGTGATAGTGTGAATGCAATGTGTCACGAAAGTGACAAGTATTATGAAAAAAGTTTGACATCCCATACGACTTCATCGTTTTTTGAAAAATTTCTAAACAATAATACTTTTCATTGGATCAGGGTTGCATTTTATTTCATGTGTGAGTGTTTATACTTTGTGTGATGGTGTGAACACAAACTGTCATTTTACATTAGATTTTTTGACAGTCGCATCAAAACTCATTAGATTTCTATCTTACAAAGTATTATGGAATACGTAAGACTTGTGAGATAGTGTAATCTAGGCTTTAGTTGTGAAAACGGGCCTAAGTGCAGTGTTTAAAAAGCTGCAGTTGAGATAGTAAAAGTCATAAGATTGTGCTGTTACTTCGACTTCTTCATTTGTCATTGGACAAAAATAAACTTTTGCCTTTACTTCTGATTCATTAAATGAAAACAGTCGCAGTCAAGGCAAAAACAAAAAGTTGTACACAACAAAGATAAGCTTTTGCCTTTACTTCTGATTCATTAAATGAAAACAGTCGCAGTCAAGGCAAAAACAAAAAGTTGTACACAACAAAGAAACATCTGCAGTCGACATGTTCGTTAATTTTCCCTAAAGTAGTTACACAAAGGTGTGACGAAATATCGGATTAAATAAAACAAATATTTTTATAAAAAATAATGGACCACAAACTTAATTAATAAATAACAAAAAAAATTAATTAATTTACTATTTAAAAATGCCTGATGTTTCTAAAATTTAAGAAAATCTTATTGCAATATCTTTTAGTGACCGTAGTACAACTAACAAGGTATTTGCTGTAAATAGTTTTTTTTAATCTAAAAATTTAATTTATCTTTTATAAAATCTTTACTTTTTAAACGAATAAATCATTATTTGTCTTTTTGTTTTGTTTATCTATATGTTTACTGTACATAAGTTCGGCGCAGCCGAATATTTTTTTAGACGTCAAAAAAATCGGCGCAGAGCAGCTCAGCCGCCGCCGCCGAATATTTTTGGTCTTCAGCCGCCGCCGAAAATTTTTAATCGGCTTGCTTCTCTGGTGCTGAGCAATATTTCTTTTCTTCAAATACTTTTCTTATGACCTTTACTATTCGATGAGTCTGTTCGATTGTGCTGTGTTTTCTTCTAAATCCGAACTGATGGTTTGGAATAGGTACATCTATTTTCACTTAAAATCGGTGTTAATTTTGAAACTAATAATTTCTCAAACAGCTTTGACATATTTGATAATAAGCTAATAGGCCTATAAGACTCAACTTTTGTATGATCTTTACCTGGCTTTGGTATCATGGTAACTAAGGAAATCTTCCATTTTTGAGGATAGTATTCAAGGCGTAAAATAGCATTAAAAAAAAAGAATAATTTTCTTTGCTATGCGAGGTAGCTCCAAAAGCATTTTATTACTGATTTTATCAATACCAGGTGCCTTCTCAGTGTTTAAGTCACAAATAGCCTTTTCGATTTCTCTTATCTCAAATCTGAGGGGAATAGCTGCTCTGGCAGCAACAGGTGGTAACTCGACCGCAATATTGTGAGATATATTTGGTGTAAATACGTTTTTCAAGTGACTAACAAACAGATTTCCTTTTTCAATATCGTTTCTTGCCCAACTACCATTCAAGTTTCTTAATGGTGGCTTAAATATAACTGGCCTTTTTAGATTTCAAGCTGCAGGCCATAATGAGTAGTCAGATTGTGGAGTTGCATCAAGTTCCTTAAGATATTTTTCTAGAGAAGCCGTTTTCTGATTCTGCAGTAACTTTCTTAGCCTTTTTGTGTACTCTTTTAATAACATCTTAAGATGCGGGGATCTGTAAAGTTGCCACTCTCTTCGAACTCTCCTTTTTTCAGCCAAGAGCCGCTCGACATCTGAAGAATATATTTTATTATTTTTAATTTTTTTGGATGTAACGCTGGAATATTGAACAGCTAGTTTAAGATAACTGTCAAAGTTAACAATAGAGAGATCCACATTCTCCGGTGTACTAAGCGGAATATTTTCTGTGCAATGGGCACTGAGAAATTTTTTATATTTTAACCAATTTATTTGTGTGGCTGGCGTCGCTAAGTAACCTGACGGAAATACAATTCTTTTTGGGTTCGATATAGTAACAATTGTAGGTATGTATGTGGTCGGATGATAATTCTAAGGAAGCTTCAACATGAATCGTTTCTGTGAGGATGTTTTTAACCACGCACAAGTCGATAACATCTGGAATTTTTTGCTGATCAGTAGGCCAATATGTTGGTTGCCCGCTCGCGACCACATTTAAACCCATTTTAGAGATTCCCTCTGGCGCCGATGGCAAGGGTCAGTTGTAACTTGGCCTAGTCCGTGCAAGCCGTCACAGCGCGAGACGGTCCTCTTCTTTACAGCTTACTCGTGGGACCAAAAAACTGGACGAAATTAAAGAAAAAACCAAGGACGCGACTCTAAGAGTCGATGCAGGGAATATCTCTGACAACTCGGCAGTTTCGGTGTCAGATCCAGACGCCGATTGGCTGAGTATCTACAGAGATATTCTTGAACAAGAAGGTCAGTTATTGACAGAACTGACAGAGACAAGCGGGAAGAACGACCCCCCAGTCGGTTCCCCGTCTCGAACAGGGGTCTCGGAAAGACTCGATGGTCTAGCTCTGGGATCTGATGATGAGCATGAAATTACAATGATTTCAGCTCATGATCAGGACCATAGGGCCGGGCCATCGGGTGGATCAAAACCCATTGTTCGGCAGGATGCGACAGAACAGGTCGCATCAGAAGGCCGAACGAGTCTTGAAAAAGCCAAGAGTGGTGTAAGGGCCTCCTTAGCCTTTCTAGAAAAGATAGCTAAGAAAGACTCCTCACTACACGATGGGCGGGATAGGCACTTGCTGAGGAAGCACCGAAAGAACGTTGCCAGATTCGAACGAATCCACGGATCTGTCGGTGATATCCTAGGCATTCCCTATCCTGCGGGATACACAGCAAGGGCTGCTGAGGGCTCAAATGTCAGTATGGACAACGAACCCTCAGTAACCCCTGCTGATGAATCCTCCAATAATGGAACGGGAAGTAAGAAAGGGGGTACAGAATCAACACCTGGTTCTCTAAACCGAGACAGTACGGTCACGGATAAGGGAACCAAGCCTGATGATGTACCACCCTCTACTAGCTGCGCGATGAGGACTGGTAAAGTCTTGATAGTCTCCGACAGTCCCCCCCTAGGGGAGGTCACAAAGGGGATTACTGAGAAATACCAGCCATTATCTGCAGGGAAATCGGGTGATCACCGACAGAGCTCTGCTAAGGCCCCCAAAAAGGGGGTATTTAAGAGAGTTAGGTCTGGTGATGACCAGAAATCCCCAGCGGCCAAAAGGAAGGATCCCCGAAAGGAGATCACTAAGAGGGCTGGTTCCAGAGAGGAACAACCCTCTACGTCAAAGAAGCTAAGGGAGTCGTCAGGTAAGGACGGTATTCTAGCAGCTGTCATTGATCTAATGGATCCCGATGGAAGGATCAGTGTCGAGAAATGGCAGGTGCTAGAAAACAAACTACTCGACGAAATCTTTAGCGTCAGAGGAAGGCCGGACGAAGTATCGTTCAAAGGGGCTGACTGGATAAGAGGTGTCAAAACTGTCAGTTGCGGCAATCAAAAAACCTTTGAGTTTTTAAAGGCTGCAATCGGCAGGTGTGGCAGTGCTTATCCTGAAGCCAGATTGGACGTCATACTCGCGTCTGAGTTGCCATTAAGGCCGGTAGTCACTGCATGGATTCCTCCACCTATAAAACCGGTGGAGGTCATACTGGGGTTACTGGCCAATCAGAACAATGGGCTCTTTACAGGCCAGTGGAAGATGATAGCTTCACTGGGTTGTAAGGAGAACCAAGGAAGAGATTTCAGGTTCGCAGTAGACCGGGAATCTCTGAAAAAACTGAAGTCAATGGGAGGGGTTGCTGTATTCGGGTTAGGGTCTATCAGATTTAGGTTTCCTAAAAATGATAAACCCTAAGAGGCTGAGAGTGGTGCAGATAAACTTGCACCACTGTGAAGCGGCCTCAACCGAATTAGTAACCCACCTCATTGACAACAATGTGGACGTGGCTTTAATCCAAGAGCCCTGGATTAACAAAAACCGGGTAGTTGGATTAAAGATCACGGGGTATACCTTGTTCGTATCCCGCTCTGATGAGAAGGTACGGACTTGTATACTGGCGAGAACTGAACATAAGTTTATGATTTCTCATTCTTTCAGTAATGGAGACCTCACGGTTGTGACAGGGGAAGCCAAGGACAAAACGGTCCTGGCACTGGCATCGGCATACTTGCCATATGAAGCTGCCGATCCACCTGGTGAAAAAGTGCGAGAGTTGGTGGAGCACTCGGGCAGAAGCGGCTCGAGGCTGGTACTAGGATGTGACGCCAATGCACACCATTCCCAATGGGGTAGTGCCGACATCAACAAAAGAGGTGAGTCTATGTTTGATTTTATTGTTGCCAGCAATCTTTTTATCTGTAACAGGGGGAATACGCCAACGTTCAGAACTAGGGATAGAGAGGCAGTGATAGATATGACATTGACGAACTGTAGGGAATTAGTAGAGGACTGGAGGGTGGCTTTGGATTTTTCCTTCTCTGATCATAGTCGTCTGTCCTTTAGTCTAATGTTTGAGAGGTCGAAAAGGTGTCCATAAAGGAATCCGAGAAGGACGGATTGGGATTCGTTTTCGGGACTAGTGCAACGGAACCTTAGGGTTACACGGAACTGGGGGTCGACTCCGGCCGGTGTGGAGCAACTGGTAAACACCTTCACGGGGGTATTGACCAGTAGCTATGAGCGATCCTGTCCGTTAAATTTTCCGGGCAGGCGTACACAGCCAAGATGGTGGACAGACGAGTTGAAAACTCAAAGGTCCACCGTCAGAAGGCTGTTCAATAGGGCGAAGTATACGCGCAGGGATGAGGATTGGAGTAACTTCAAGTTGAGTTACGGGAGGTATAAGGGAGATATTAGAAGGGCGAAAAGGGACTCGTGGATTAAGTTTAGCGAGTCAGTTGAATCCGTGAATGAGATATCTAGGTTCAGAAGAATTTTATCTAAGGACCCTGTAGTCCCTGGATTTATTCAGAGATCGGACGGCTCATGGACGGAATCTGGCTCTGAATCTCTCTGTCTGCTTATGGAGACTCACTTTCCGGGGTGTGTGGATCCTGGGTCGGGGGAACAGGCTGTATGTGGTGACCCCTTCTCTGGTTCGGGCTCAGGCGGTGAGGAAAGGGAGACGGTGGGGGATATGATTACCTTGGATAAGGTAACATGGGCGGTAAATACCTTTGGGTCCTACAAATCGGCGGGGCCAGATGGTATATTTCCGGCGATGTTACAGAATATCGGGAAATCATCACTCCTGTTGTTGGTGGAACTGTTTAGGGTATGTGTGCTGAACGGGTACATTCCTAGGAGGTGGAGGGAGGTTAGGCTAGTTTTTATTCCCAAGGCGGGTAGAACCGGTCACTCTAAACCCAAGGATTTTAGACTAATCAGCTTGTCGGTTTTTCTCTTGAAGACGTTGGAAAGACTGATTGATCTACATCTGAGGACGAAGATTGACGCCGGCATCGTCAGCGGCGCTCAACACGCCTACCTTAAAGGTAGATCTGTTGAGAGTGCGTTGCATGATGTGGTTGGTTATGTGGAGCGGGGTTTGCGAACCAGGGAATACACCCTGGCGGCATTCCTTGGCATAGAGGGCGCCTTTAACAATTTGAGGATAGAGGCCATAAGTCATGCACTGATCGACCTAAGGGTTCCGTTGTTCTTGGTCGAATGGATAACTATGATGCTTAGCAGCAGAGTTATTCACTCGGACTGGGGAAACGAGCGCTTAAGGAAATCGGTGACTAGAGGGACCCCACAGGGAGGAGTTCTCTCTCCCTTATTGTGGCTCTTGGCCGTCAATGTCGTTCTGAGACGTTTTGACAGAATGGGTCAGAAGGTCTTAGCCTACGCGGATGATGTGGTGATATTGGTGTCGGGCAAGTTTCTGCCGACAATTAGCGACATCATGCAAGGGGCGCTGGACGAACTGGCGGCATGGGCAAGTGACAAGGGACTGGGAGTAAATCCGGAGAAGACGGAGTTGGTTCTTTTCACTAGGAGGTACAAGGTGGAGGAGTTTAGACTGCCGGTACTGGGAGGAGTGGAGCTTGGACTATCTGATAGTGCTAAGTATCTGGGGGTTTTTCTGGACAGCAAGCTGTCATGGGGTAGGAATACTCAGGAGAGACTCAAAAGGGGTCTCAATGCTTACTATGCTTGCAGATCATCGATAGGTAGGAGCTGGGGACTCCGGCCGTCAGTGGTGGGATGGCTGTACACTTCGGTGGTTAGACCCATTCTTACGTATGGATGCTGTGTTTGGTGGGAGTCATTGAGATTGGCAAGTCGTAGGAACCTTCTTTCTAAGGCTCAGAGGTGTGCTTCAATTGGCATGACAGGTGCCTTGAGAAGTACTCCTCAGGCTGCCCTGGATGTCATTCTACATTCTACTGAGGGAGTTAGGACTTACGAGGAATGACACCCAGGGTCACTCACGGATCCTGGGTGAGATTGAGGCTGGTGGCTATTGCCTGGGACCGCCGGGATCCACTGATTATGTTAGCACCAGTTTGGATTTTGGTCGGTTGCCAGAGGTAATAATGCCCTCTAGGGAGAGCTGGTCGGGCAGGGGCAGATTATTTGGTGGATTTGCTATTTTCACTGATGGCTCAAAGATGAGGGGCACGGGTGCAGGGGTCTACATTGAGGATCTGAACATAAGAAGGTCATATAGGCTTCCTGACGACTGCAGTGTTTTTCAAGCGGAGGTTCTGGGGGTCTGGAGGGCCGTGGAACTGATGAGGGACAACATTGATAGGGGCTCGGAGGTCACTATATATGTGGACAGCCAGGCGGCTCTTATGGCCGTAAGGGGCTGTTATGTGAACTCCAGGCTGGTTGATGAGTGTAGGAGGGCTCTGAGGGGAGCCTTAGGGGAGTATCTGCTAAGGTTATGCTGGGTGCCGGGTCATTGCGACATAGGCGGCAATGAGATTGCTGATGAGTTGGCAAGACAGGGCTCAGAGATGGAGGATCCTGACTGTGTGGAGGCGGTTAGGCCTCCATTGGGCTTCTATTTTGGTAGAATTAGGGAATGGATACTGAGCGTGACCAATCGGGCCTGGGGGAGCCGAACGGACTGTCGGGTATCACGGACACTGTGGCCGGTGCTTAGGAAGTCCGATTCGGTGTCGCTGTTGGGCAGGAGCAGGGTCTGCGTTAGGACCATGATAGGAACTATCACGGGCCACTGTATGATAGGCAGGATGGCGGTGAGGATGGGATCCGACTTGTCGGATATATGCAGGTTGTGCGAGGACCCTGAGGAGTTGGAGTCAGTTGAGCACTTTCTGTGCCACTGTCCCAGGTTGCAGGGTAGCAGGTTGAGGTGGCTGGGCAGTGGATTCCTGGGCGAATTAGGGGATGTCTCGGGTTGCGGACTCGAGAATCTGATAGGATTCGTAATGGGGATGGCCTGGCTGCGCGAGGGGAGACTGGGTGCTAACCGCACGTAAGGCGGATTTGGTTTAAGTGGGATTTCGCTCGGGGTTGGTCCTTTACCTTCTTTTCTTTCCTTTCTTTTCTACCTATCTTTCGGATCTGTCTTATGCTTTTGCTGCTTATTTCACCTACTTTATACCTTCTTAGCTATCTCTAATTAAGGCGTCACAATGGACCATATTGGTCTCTGGGTGAAGGTGTGAAGGAAACTTCACACCGGCCTTTCTACCTACCTACCTTCCTAGAGATTGTGTTTAACAAAACACGACCTTTTGGTGTTATAAGTCTTGACCCCCAGAAGTTATGTTTAGCGTTATAATCGCCAGCCTTCTGATATGAAAAATTTAGGTGAAGAGTATAAAGAAGAAATAACTATGTTTCGATTTAGCTCTTCAACACAAATAGTCGTTGCTTGCAGATGGTCTTCACGGTGATCACAAATAAGCAGCTATGGGCAAATGCAAAATGAAAATGCAAAAAGAGCGAACGATGTGTATACATACACAAAAAACAAAGAGCAAAGAGCGTAAAACCAACAAATGCAAACGTAAACAAACCAATACAATGCCACACATGCAAAACTTTCAATGTAGTGGTGCCCATACTTGCAAATAAGGTAGTGTTTGACTCGGGTTTTTATCAAAATGGCAGAACCTCCACAAGCTCTATCTCGAGGGTCCTTGGTGTCATATAGTATGTAACCATTCATTTTAAATGTGTTTCTTGAGGTCAGATGAGTTTCAGAAACCATCATAACGTCAATTTGTTTATTTTTAGGAAAGTATTCTAGTTTATTTTTATGTTGGCGGATGCCGTTTGCGTTCCAAAAACAAATTTTTAAACAGTTCATGGTTTGTTAAGTATAGCTAGCAATAACATCGATTGCATTCTAAGAATTTCCTGCATCATATTAACCATTGTGTTTGTAAAATTATTTACTGTTTGCACTAATGTTTCCATGGTTTTTTCTAGACGACTTAAATTAGAAACTGGAGTTTCATCATTACTTGGCGAGACACCTTGCATTGGCAAATGGTTTGATTTTAGGACGTTAGCATAAGAGGTTCTGTTATTACCAGGCTGCGGAGCATGTATGTCATTTGAGGTTACTTGATTTGTTACCTGCATTTGGGGAGGATTAGTTTTCGGTCCAAACGACTGCTTGACGATATTATATACAGGGCATCCTCTATAATTGGCAGTGTGATTACCGACTCAGTTGCTACATTTTTTTACTTTGGGGTCGGTTTTAGACTTATCGCAAAGAACTGTGCCATGTAATTCACCACATACTACACAAACAGGAGGTAAATAGCAAAATGCCTTAGTATGACTATAATCTTGACAGTTTAAAGTGTTATGGACCTCCAGCTTTAATTACTGGAAATATTCAAGTCAAAACAGAATCTGTGTTGTCTGCTTTCGCATTTAAGTACAGAAACACTTTTTTCCCACAAATCGAGAAACGATGGAATTTTTTGTTTCACACTTCATGTTAGAAATTTTACGATGCGGGAAATACAGAAACGAGCTACTGGATGCAAATGAGATAACAGCTGTTTTACGGAATTATTGGTCGTGAAAATTTACAAAATGGTGTTTGATTATTTTGTGAAATTGTTTTAAAATGCCACGAAGCAGTGCAAAAGAAAATATTATCGCAGTATTAGTATAACTACGCCAATCGTTGACCTTTTTATAAGATGCCTTAAGGTATCGTACCTTCCACCTAATAATATCCCAGGTTGCATCGATACCGCTTTTTTCAATAATTTTGTTATAAAACATTTGAACTGTTGGACCAGTGTTGGTGTCTAAATAATATGTAATAGTAAAAAAATTGATTTTGAAAACATACGGACTTCTCTTATACACTAACCTCTATGTTTTCTGACTGCTCTCAATAAGCCAAAACAGTTTTTATTTCATCTGCCGTCGACTTTTTGTTGGGTTTTTCTCTTTTTAATTTTTTATTTAGAGTTGTCGGCTCCATATATTAAATTTTGTTTCACGAATCTAAATTATTGTTTACAAATGTCAGCTGTCAGTTATCAGTTATGTAAACGCAATATATGTAGCAAAAAAGCCAAACAGTTTTAGTGTTGCGCAAAAGCAATGATGTGACTACTGCAATTCTGTATATTTTGTTGTTGGATTGCAAACAAAAGCTACAATATTTTGCATTTGCTCTTTCGCAAGACCATTCGCATCAAACACTAAACTCCGCTATTGTAAAATAAGAATCTTGCAAAGTACTTACAGAACATTAGCAAAAAAATTGTTTACTGTAATTTATTTATAGTGAGTAAGAATGAGTAAATACAAGAACTCTGAGCGTATAAAGAGAATAATTTCTTTTATTTGTTTTTTTTTTGTTTTGAATTTATTTGCTTTGATTCCCTTTTGTACTTAGCTTTACTCTGAGAATTTTTAAAAAAGCAAATGTTTTTGAATTTAAATGTACTTAGTGCAAAAGCCTAGTACATATGTACATACTTATTGCTTATTTTATAAATTACTTACCCCTTTTAAGTTAATTTTTGCACAGTTTCCGTTTTGGATTTTATTTTATTAAATGTTTTTTTTTTTGTTTGTGAGAAAAATTGTTTTTTAATTTTGACAGAAAATTCGTTTTGAATATGAAAATAATTAGTTTAGTACTCACAGTAAACAATTGGGACTCTTAGCTATTTTTTTTGGTTGTGAATTCCAAATAATTATATTTTCATTTGTTGTACTCGAATTAAAACTATACTTACAATCAATATTTAGCTGCAATTGATGAATATAAATTTTTATTATTAAATTGATTGACAAAAGCAAATTATTGATTGTAATGACCGATATTCAGTACTGCACTGTATTAAATTTGGTTGTGATTGTAACCATTCGTACTAATTTTTAGTATTAACTGAAATTAGTTTTCATAACTAAAAAAAGAATTGAAAGAATCATATTTCAGTTAGAATAACGTTTTAATAATCATTAGTATTAATAATCAGTTACAGTTACACATTTTTAATAGTTGCAATAATATATTATATTACTTGATCAATATATTATTACTGCAACCGTTTTCCAACCAATTTGTTTTTTGTGTGTATTATACCAGAGGTGCAAAAGGAAATTTTATTAAAAATTAATAGCGAAATGTCCGAGCCAATTGTACCTGGAAGGAAAAGGTTGGAACCTTTTCGAAAAGGAATAATAACGTCAAACAACGCATTGATAATGCTGCACGAGTATGTCGCACAATTCAACATGACATATTTAGTGACATACCGTTTAAATCAGGACATCCTAGAAAACTTTTTCGGAGCTATCCGTAGCAAAGGTGGGTTAAATGACCATCCTTCCCCTAAAGATTTCAAACATAGACTTCGGAAGTACATCCTTGGTAAGTTTGCAACTCTATTTGCAATTTTAAATATATGCATACTTTAATGTTCTTATCCGTAAACATATTTAGCAAGAAATACAGAGCATTTAAACGGTACAGGAAATTTGGAGAATGACAACACAGACTGGCTGAACAGTTCTAGTGCTATGGAGATATCGATTGTTGAAGGCAAAGAAGAAACACAGGACTGCGATCAGGAACTACCAACAGAGGTTACGGATAGTTATGATGACCTCGATGAAGCGAATGTTGACGATATTGGTATTCTTCAAGAAGATGCTTTAGAATACCAAGCTGGCTACATAATTAGAAAGAATAATCTGTAAGAATACCAACATTGCGGAAGTTCGTTTTCATGGGTCGATCAAATATCAAAGGGATCCCTAAAAAGACCATCTGAGAGTTTCTTGGACGATTTAAAGAAACTGGAAAGCATTTTTTATAAAATGAATGGCAAAGAAATTTTGCACTGCTATAACTTAAGAGAAACCTTAGTACGCGTGAATTTGCCAGTTGTTGTAAAAAAATTGTTTTTTAAATGCCGTATATTTTTCCGCGTGCGACAATTAAAACAAACGCCTTACCATACAAAAAGCTAAACAAAGAATTATGTGTTACAAGAAAATGATTAAAATAAATCTATAAATTTTCCACATTTTAAAAATGTACTGTATATAACATTTAAACTAACATGTTTCCGTTTTATATACACAGTACCAACGTAATTCTCTACAAAATCACCTGCTGGGAAGGGCAACGCTCAACGCAAACCCCACCATTACCTAAGTTTATATATGCAAATATCTTAACTTTGTATTTCTCTGCAAATCATCTTTTTATTGGGAAGGGCAACCCTCAACGCATACCCCACCATTACCTTAGTTTATATATACAACTTTGTCTTTCAAAAAATGTATATAGCCGTTAAAAACATTGCTACAAAAACAAACGTTGTAATTAATTACGATAATATAAAATACTAGCTTAACCCGGTGCGCTTCGCTACACTGCTTTAACCACTTCTTCAGTTGAGAGATATTTAATATATGCGTCCTATGGAATGTTTTTTCCCCTGCGCATTCCCGCTTTATTTTTATTTTCAAAAGTGTAGTATACCATAGGAGTGACTTCTACTAAGTTTGAACATTCTTACTTTAACAGTTCTTAAGATATGCGATATTTAACATTGGCGTCCTATGGGGGTTTCGATTTTGGGGCTCAGATGATCCTACTACCAAAAGTTCAACAAATTGCTTGCAGCGGCTCTTATTAATAATGCTATCTATGAGTGGTACTGCTCCTCCTCTGGCTACCCCGCCCATTTCTATATTGACATTTATAGTTTGCCATAATAGAAGCTTTAACCACGTTTGAAGACTCTGCCTTCAATAGTTCTTAAGTTGAGCGATATTGAATATATGCATCCTATGGAAGATATTTCCCCCTGCGCATACCCGCTTTATTTCTGTTTTCAAAAGTGTAGTATACCATAACTGTGACTTCTACAAAGTTTGAACATTCTTACTATAACAGTTTTTAAGATATCCGATATTAAACATTGGCATCCTATGGGGGGTAACACTTCCCCCGCTGCTATTTTGCTTCAATTTTGGGGCTCAGAAGATCCTACTACCAAAAGTTCAACAAATTGCTTGCAGCGGCTCTTCATTACATTTCTATCTATGAGGGGAACTGCTCCTCCTCTGTCTACCCCGCCCATTACTATATTGAAATTTAAAGTTTGCCATAATAGTAATTTTAACTACGTTTGAAGACCCTCCCTTTAATAGTTCTTCAGTTGAGCGATATTTAATGTATGGATCCTATGGGAGGTATTTCCCCCCCTGCGCCTATCCGCTTTATTTTTATTTTCAATAGTGTAGTATACCATATGAGTGACTTCTACAAAGTTTGAACATTCTCACTATAACAGTTCTTAAGATATGCGATATTAAACATTGGCATCCTATGGGGAAAACCACTTCCCCCGCAGCTACTTTATTTAAATTTTGGGACTCAGAAGATCCTACTACCAAAATTTCAACAAAATGAGTGCAGTGGCTCTTATTAATATTTCTATCTATGAGGGGTACTGCTCCTCCCCTGTCTCTCCCGCCCATTTTTATATTGAAAATTTAAAGTTTACTATAATAGTAGCTTAACCCACGTTTGAAGACTCTCCCTTTAATAGTTCTTCAGTTGAGCGATATTTAATATATGCATCCTATGGGAGGTATTTCCCCCCCTGCGCCTACCCGCTTTATTTTTATTTTCAAAAGTGCAGTATACCATAAGAGTGACTTCTAGAAAGTTTGAACATTCTCACTATAACAGTTCTTAAGATATGCGATGTTAAACATTGGCGTCCTATGGGGGATTCAAATACCCCCGCTGCTATTTTATTTCAATTTCGGGGCTCAGAAGATCCTACTACAAAAAGTTCAGAAAATGCGTCCAGCGGCTCTTAAGATATGCGATAATAAATATTGGCATCCTATGGGGGGTACCAATTCCCCTGCCCCTATCGAAAAAATAAGTAGCCTATTTTATTTTTAGGGCTCACGTGATGTTACTGTAAAAATTTCAAGAAAATCGGTTCAGTAGTTTCGGAGTCTATAAGCCAACAAACAAACAAACACACCAACATACAAACATTTTTCATTTTTATATACATACTAGCTTAACCCGGTGCGCTTCGCTACACTGCTTTAACCACTTCTTCAGTTGAGAGATATTTAATATATGCATCCTATGGAATGTTTTTCCCCTGCGCATTCCCGCTTTATTTTTATTTTCAAAAGTGTAGTATACCATAGGAGTGACTTCTACTAAGTTTGAACATTCTTACTTTAACAGTTCTTAAGATATGCGATATTTAACATTGGCGTCCTATGGGGGTTTCAATTTTGGGGCTCAGATGATCCTACTACCAAAAGTTCAACAAATTGCTTGCAGCGGCTCTTATTAATAATGCTATCTATGAGTGGTACTGCTCCTCCTCTGGCTACCCCGCCCATTTCTATATTGACATTTATAGTTTACCATAATAGAAGCTTTAACCACGTTTGAAGACTCTGCCTTCAATAGTTCTTAAGTTGAGCGATATTGAATAAATGCATCCTATGGAAGATATTTCCCCCTGCGCATACTCGCTTTATTTCTGTTTTCAAAAGTGTAGTATACCATAACTGTGACTTCTACAAAGTTTGAACATTCTCACTATAACAGTTTTTAAGATATCCGATATTAAACATTGGCGTCCTATGGGGGTTAACACTTCCCCCGCTGCTATTTTGTTTCAATTTTGGGGCTCAGCAGATCCTACTACCAAAAGTTCAACAAATTGCTTGCAGCGGCTCTTCATTACATTTCTATCTATGAGGGGAACTGCTCCTCCTCTGTCTACCCCGCCCATTACTATATTGAAATTTAAAGTTTGCCATAATAGTAGTTTTAACTACGTTTGAAGACCCTCCCTTTAATAGTTCTTCAGTTGAGCGATATTTAATGTATGGATCCTATAGGAGGTATTTCCCCCCCTGCACCTATCCGCTTTATTTTTATTTTCAATAGTGTAGTATACCATATGAGTGACTTCTACAAAGTTTGAACATTCTCACTATAACAGTTCTTAAGATATTCGATATTAAACATTGGCGTCCTATGGGGAAAACCACTTCCCCCGCTGCTACTTTATTTCAATTTTGGGACTCAGAAGATCCTACTACCAAAATTTCAACAAAATGCGTGCAGTGGCTCTTATTAATATTTCTATCTATGAGGGGTACTGCTCCTCCCCTGTCTCTCCCGCCCATTTTTATATTGAAAATTTATAGTTTACTATAATAGTAGCTTAAACCACGTTTGAAGACTCTCCCTTTAATAGTTCTTCAGTTGAGCGATATTTAATGTATGCATCCTATGGGAGGTATTTCCCCCCCTGCGCCTACCCGCTTTATTTTTATTTTCAAAAGTGTAGTATACCATAAGAGTGACTTCTAGAAAGTTTGAACATTCTCACTATAACAGTTCTTAAGATATGCGATGTTAAACATTGGCGTCCTATGGGGGATTCAAATACCCCCGCTGCTATTTTATTTAAATTTCGGGGCTCAGAAGATCCTACTACAAAAAGTACAGCAAAATGCGTCCAGCGGCTCTTAAGATATGCGATAATAAATATTGGCATCCAATGGGGGGTACCAATTCCCCTGCCCCTATCGAAAAAATAAGTAGCCTATTTTATTTTTAGGGCTCACGTGATGTTACTGTAAAAATTTCAGGAAAATCGGTTCAGTAGTTTCGGAGTCTATAAGCCAACAAACAAACACACAAACATACAAACATTTTTCATTTTTATATATATAGATATATATATATATATATATATATATATATATATTGGTCGTGAAGCAGAAACCAAACTGTTGTGTACCGAAAACTTTTCTAAAATTTGTGTAATTGATATTAAAAGTAAAATCTAAGTTTTTACCAAAAATTGTGTAAAGAATTGATATAAAAAACAAAAAGCTTAATATATTGAAGTATAGTGTCTAATGAAGATATAAACTATTTCGAATTAGTTACAGAGCTTAAAGATATTATAACTGACCCAGATGCATTTATACATGAATTTAAACTTCTAGAGAGTAAATGACACGAATTATGAACACATATTTAAAATTTCGAATGCTGAAGATTTTTGGCGTGAAATTGGAACATTTAAAAAAGATTTTATGAGTATACCTGTATATATGTATATTCAAACTTGTACAAATTGATCTCTCATATTTTACATTGTTACACAATAGTGCTTCTGCTGAGCGTGTTTTTACTAAGTTAGCTTTAATCAAAAATAAAGTTACAAATAGGTTAAAAGTAAATACTTGCGAATCCATGCTTTTATCTTTAAATTTGTTAGATACTAGCCTTGAAGATTGGGTTTCAAGTGATGACATTTTGCGAAAGTATAGAAGTCATTTTAAGAACAATTAATTTTAAAAAAAATTTGTATGAAAGCTAAAGACGAATATGAGCGCAGTTTTCTCCCATCACGTCATATTTATCAGATATACCAATTATTGTAATTTCGGAAGATGTTTTGTACCACTTAATAACAAAATCCAGTTATATACAGCCATGTCACAGAAAACAATTTCGTTCGGAAACGGAATTCATTCCGTAATTTGGTGCTTCAGATAATGACGAAAACATTTTTCGGAATGATACCATTTTTGTTTTCATGAACAGAATGGGAGTTTTCTGTATCTGAAAGGCCAAAAAACAATAAAAATACATTTTCTATTCATAAACAAATATGTTTTCTTCAATTCCGAACGAAATCATTCCGAACGGAATTATACTCTGTGACATGGCCCATAGTTTTAGTCTATAAACCGGATTACAAAAATTTGAAGAAATAATAGACGAGATTGAATGAAAACTAAATATGCTTTAGTAAGGAAATTAAAACTTTAGCACTTTAATTCAGTAGCATGTATGCATTCATTTGTATTAAAGTGCAGAATGATTAAATATAAAGTATTTGAAAAAGTGATATTTTCGTTTTTTTGTTATAGGATTTCTTGTTATTATCCGATTATAGCTTCGCTGCCAGGCCCACGGTTTCGACAAGAACATGTCTTTCGCATATTTATAAAAAACTTAACTTTGTTTTTGTTTTCAATACAAATAAACGAAAGAAATGTTATTGTCGACATCCTCGGCCTACAACTTTTGTAATTAGGTTGACTGTAGGATAGGCCTGCCATACGTCCTGGTTTTCCAGGATTGTCCTGGTTTTTGACTACTTGTCCTGGTGTCCTGATCCACTATTAAATTGTCCTGGTTTTTTAAGATTTCTGTTATAACACTGCTAACATAAGGCAATTGTATTAACAACTTTAATTAAATTCAACTCTTATCTGGTGTAAACGTTGTTTAACTAAAAGTGCTGGTTCACACAGGTCAAGTTTACTTGAACAGTTTTATTTAAATTTTCTTTTGAACTTGCGTTCACGTTCATGCACAAAATTAATTTTTGTTTTCTTTTCCTTCAACTTTGTAGCTTTTCATTATATTACGGATGAAAAAAGAAAAGAAAAATACAAAACTGACTGGTACGGTCAAATATGTACCCCTTTCCATTCTCTTTACCCCTCTCTCCTAAAAGCTCGAGACTTGAAGAGTCAAACTTGACCTGTGTGAACCAGCACAAAGATTTCAATAAAATTAGATAAGAGTCAATCCTCTTTCAAATTTTGTTTCAACTGGTTGCTTTAAAAAGTTATACCGTGTTAACAACTTTCATAAGTAATCGAAAACCGATAACAAATTACTTTCTTTAAAATAGCCCATACACGTTTCAATTCAATTGTCAACTGAGTCAGTTATTGTCCAAATCAAAGCGCGTATGGCTTTGTCAATTGATTAGTTTGACAGTTGTCAAGTTGGTTGAAGAAAAATCAAAAGATTTTGATTTTTTCAAGTCTGCTCAATGGACTAAAGAAAGAAACTCGTTAAAGACTGAAACACTGGAGAGTAGTGCTGGGAAACTATCGATAGTCTTAAAATATCAAAAATATCGATAGGAAAAATATAAATATCGATAATTTTATTATTTAAAATACAGCTATGAAGACATCTAACAGCAGCTATACACACACAGTTTTTGCCGCAACTTTTTACTTGCTATTATTAATTCGCGCTGAATTAAAAAATGCAAATACAATTGCAATTGCAAGCATAGGACAAAGCAATGAATGACCGACCGTTAGAGGATAAGTCCGCTAGATTGATTCCTTTTTTGGGTTTAGAATTAAGAAAAATTTTTTAAGGTGCAATGGAATTTCTTATAGTCCCTGTTACTTCGGTCCCTTCAGAAAGGTAATTTTTAAAAAAGTCTCATACATTCAATAAAGTGATAAAAACCACGGACTGTAGCCTTGTAAAAAATAATTAAAGTTTTCCTGCACAAGTACAAACATTCAGTCGATAGTAATATCGATATATCGATAGTGAAATCTGAACTATCGATAAATATCGATAGTAGAAAATATCGGTAGTATCCCAGCACTACTGGAGAGTAATATTCAATGTAAGTAACTATATCAGAGACTGAAATGAAGTTCTAGAAAAAGTGCAATCTACTGAAAAGTATGATAGTTTAGAACATTTTAAGCTCAACTTTTTATTGTTTTTCATCGTTTTTATGTACATGAAGTACACGTTACTTTTTTTAATATACATATGAGAAGTGGTGTAACCCCAGACTTATTATGAGATGATGAGGAGATAACACTTCTCTTGCACTATAGTACTTGGTTGCAACGGCCCATGCTAAAACTATGTTTATAGCGCCATCTGTTTTGGATACAAACGGTTGACTTACTGGACTATTGCACTGTTAAGAACAGTGCAAAGAACATATCTTTCACCAGAACCGTAACCAAGTAGGTAACCACTTCAGCGCTGATAGCATCATATATTGTTGGATTTAAAAATAAAAAATGGATGGTTTTTACATATACATACATACCTATGCATTAAAAAAAAACTTTTTTGTTGGCGTAATTTTTTATCCATTTTTTCTATGTGTCCTGGTTGATAGGTTCAAACTTCTGGCAGCCCTACTGTAGAAAAAAAATTATAAAACTATGGATTTTGTTATTAATTGTACGACAATTACAGTTATAGGTGTATCTGATAAATGTGACGTGATGGGAGAAAACTGTGGTCATATTCGCCTAAAGTATTCCAAAAAAAAAAGTTGTTAAGTGCAGGTAGACATGTCTTTAATACAATGTCTTTAATAAATCAAAGAAAATGTATTCAGAAGGAAAAGAACAATAAATATATTAATAAATGTATATGTATATAAAACACATAACATAAATACAGTATTTATCGGATATAAGAAACTTAAAAAATCCAGGAAAAAAGTTTCTTATAAGCGTTTCTTTCTTATATACAACTATTTTATATAAGAAACTTATTTCTTATATAAGTATCTATGGCCATAAGACTTTCATATTTTGGTTTTCTGTCTCTTTTTTTGTTACATAGTGTCATCACCTGACAATTTTTTGTTATAATAAACGTCAAACTTCATATAAAAAAAAAACGCTGACAAAAATTTTAAAGGTTTTTTATATGGACTTTGACGTTTGGTATGACAAAAAATTGTCAGGTGAAGAACCAATGTTAACGTTTCTGACTTTTAAATAATTATTGTCTATGTCTTTTGAGTTTTTCACTATTTAAGATAACGTTGAAAGTCCAATATTATATTTTTTTTTTGCAATTTCGCTTCTATTTTTGTTTTTATTGATATAAAACACAAAGCTTCTCATGAGTACCAGCTCGCTCGGAGGTCCATAACACGTGTTTTCGCCTCCACGCAGCGCATGCTTTTATATCCTTACTTGCGTTCTACGTTTCAAGTTACATGCAACGCTTTTTATGCAGCAGCAGCAGCAGCACAAGTAAAAATAAAATTTAATTTGTCAAAATCAGCTGATTTGTTCAAACGCTGCTTGTGACTCTTACAAAAGTAAAAAGTAAACCTACTTTTCGCCTCAAGGCATCTACGCTTTTGTGCATGAAACTTACTACGTGTAACTACACATATTCTACTTTTTTGACAGCTGAGTATGCTGCGAAAAAGCGAGTAACGCGTGGTGTGGACCTCCAGCTTAAAAGTAAAAAAAAAACTTTGTTCTTGTTGTAAAACTGTCAGAAAACAGAGTTGTCCATGCAAACTACATAAATTCTGTGTTGCCGTTGGAAGTTTCTTATATAAATTCTTTTTCTATACATTTTGTGATTTTGGTGTTTAAGAAAAATGTTCTTTTATCAGTTTTTTTCTTATAAGCGTTTTTCTTATATGAAACATTTTTTGTAAGAAAAATCGCAAAAAAGACTGGTGTTTTTGAAAATGTTTCTTATAAGAGTTTTGTTCTTATATGAGATGTTCTTATATCCGAATAATACTGTATCTTGTATTTACTGCAACAATGTCATATTCCAAAAAACATGTTTGGCAGAAAACAAGTTTAACGTTTTTTAATTACCAAAACATTAAAGTAAATATTTTATAAAAATTACTTCTCGTGAGAAATATTTATTTTAGTTTTTACAACAAATGAGCCATTTGTAAGTAAGTATGTACGTATATTGTAATACGATCAATTGTTTTTTAGTGTATATAATTACTATACAATGTTTTTTGTTAATTTTTTTATACTATTTAAAATTTTAATAATTAGAAAAAACGTAAAAAATACATAATGTGGTGTACTTATTTTAATTTTAAAAGATGTGCTCATTTTTTTAAATCCTCTTTTTGGTGCCACTTTTTTTGTAGATATCCCCTTTTCTTGGTACTTTTTTGAAATATCCAACGGTAACACTGGCGGTAACCCTCCTGAAAAAAATATAATACATATGTACATTTGAATGCAGTTAACATAGAAAAACAAGTTTTGTAAAAAATAAAAATATCTCTAAATATATACATAATAACTTTTTAATATGAAGACTATTTAAAGTAAAACTTGGCCAAATCAATTTTCGAATTTGAATTCCCCTTACATTCTTTTACCTTTAAATTTTGGCGCCCTTTAAATTATGCCGCCCTAGGCCCGGGCTTCACGGGCCTAGGCGTTAATCCACCACTGTATATATACCCTCAAACACGCATGCATAAATTTATCATACCGTCAACGTCAAATAAAATCGCTGCTCTGGTATACAAAGCAAATGTTGTCTCATAATATCAAATCAAAATGTAGTAAAATTCTATAATAACACAATCTTTTTTTAATTTACCCAGTAACACACACACAAACAGACAAATGCTTGTCATGATTTTTTTTCTGACCTTGTTACGCACAAGATAGTCAGTGAGCTACACAACAATCGGAAGTAGTATTACACTTTTCAATTGTGATTTGTGTAGGGTGTCAATTTATTTGATCTATTTCTATGTATCTAACATAACGAATATATATTGGGGAGAGTATCCGTGTTCAAAGTTTATTATGACAGAGTTGCCATGAATGCATGAGAATGAAATATGTCTGCTGCTCACTTCTATGACCGAAAATAAGGCAATATGCCTAAGCAAGTAGACGGGAACTTGTATGTCCGTCATCAACTAGCTTGAAAAAACTTGCACCGAGCATGTCAGTCCGCAGATTCGCAAACCAAAAAAACAATGCCTTATAGATTGGATGTTTCCGTCCGCGAAAAGTTGTATAATAATATTGCATAGTGTGTGGATAAGCAGTGATAGCTTAGATTTGAAAAAAATATTTTGGGGCTCGTCATCCTCCAACTTGAAAAAACTTGCACCGAGCATGTCCGTCCACAGTTTCACAAATCAAAAAAACAATGACTTATACATTGCATGTGTCTTTGCGCGAAAAATTATTAGCTGAGATTGAAAAAAATATCTTGGGACTCGTCATCGACTAACTTAAAAAAATTTACTGACTCACCCACAAAGCGACAGACAAACTCACAACCAACCAGCCAGCTAAGCAACCAAACAAACAACAAGAACCAGATAGCTGATCGTCGTTTACGGTGTACGTGTGCATGTATTAATGTAAGTTAAAAAAATATCAAGTCGTGTACGTGTGAGTTTGGCTTCGAAAGTAGTATGTATTGGGGAATTCGCGATCACGTTTTTCATACAAAGTTGGGTGCATGCCATTAGGGGTGTTCACAGTTTGTAGTTGGATACATACCATTAGGGGTTTTCACAGTGTGTGAACCTCTTTTTTCAAGTGAGCATTCACTATCAAAATTTTATTTTCACCCTACAGTCGGTAATAGGTGGAAATTCGTTTTACGTAGCTGCAATCAAGCGTGGATATATATAAACGAGACAAAAATACAGGTTATTTATGAGTATGATTTTTGAAAATTAGCTAACAAATTCGAAACCCTTAAAAAAAGCTTTTACACATATCAACTGAAGAGCAGCAAAGGTCTTCAGGTAGTGATCAAGGGCATAGACTCATGCGTGGAACCAGATAAAATTAAAACTTTTTTGGAAGAGAAGGGCTTTAAAATAAAATATGTTCCAAATATTAAAAATAGGGGAAAAAATCCCCAACCATTATTTCGGGTGGAGTTAGAACCTGGCGACATTAAGCTTAAATGATTGAAACACATCCTATTTACATTTTAAAGTATATTCTATACAGAACAATAACTATAGGGGAGCCGCACACAAGAAATGGTCCCGTTTAATGTCTTAATTGCCAAGAATTTGGCCATACTAAAGGCTCAGTTAGCTGGGAGTAACAGTAACGTTTCAAATCAGCTGTTTCATTTTGTTGTATGTAAAGCAATTAGAACGATTACAGTTAGCAGTAAGATGTTACGTCTCAATCTGTAAGAAATATAATGGTCTTACTTTTTTACGGTAAGGTTGCTGTTACTGTTACTCCCGGCAAACTGAGCCTTAAGTTTTTGATTAATCTCTTTTAATAAACGATCTTCACACTCGCTGAGTAAAGAGAATTTTTTGTTTTGTTTAATGTTTTGTCATAATTAGAAATTAATTTCCACGGAGCTAAATAAAAACACGACCGACTCGCTTGGCGTGCTTCCAAAAAAAAAAAAAAAAAAAAAAAATATGTTTCTAAATTGACTGCGCATATTAGAAAAAAGTTTAACCTTTCTTTAAGGAAATTTTATAGTGGAATTTCATACCCAACGGAATCTGACTTTATGTCAAAAATAGACTGCACGACTTCTTCCTGGGTAGTATTCGTAAACTCATATCTAACCGTAGTGCTAGTATTACAAAAGGCATTGGTAGAGACATAGTACGTGAGATTAGCATCAGGCATTGGTATATTTGAAAATTCAGTATTAAGTTGGTTTACGTAAATTTTGCTCTCATCATGTATATAATTTATACCAATGCCTATTTAGCGGATTTCCTTCCATTCCTCTTTGAGCTAGTAGCTGACTGAAATTTTTCTTTGTTGTATTTACGTTTTGCAGTTCTAATCTTTATGCTGACATTTGTTCTGCTGATCTTGAAAATATTGTAACGTTCACGGGTTCTAAATCTTTTCCACCTTTCATATGCTTTATTTCTCTTATCAATTGAGGTTTTAATATCACTTGAAAACCAGGGGATGCCAGCCTTTAGCTTCTTAGTTTTAGCTGGAATATATTTTTCATCACAAGGTGGCATTTGAAATGACTGGCTCCATGGAATTGTTGTCAATTCACTTTCCAACGATTCAATTTCTATATTTTTAAACTCTCTAAAGGTTATAGTTTCATCTTGTGCAGTGGTTTGAAAATCATAACAAATAAAGATTAGATCGACCAGTCAATGCGGCTATTCGATTTCCTGTGGCATACATTTGTTTGGGAGTGTGGCATGTACGGAAGATATTGGAATCTTTAGGGTTTGTTGGTTCGTTTAACGACAAAAAACGTTCGTTGGAAGAAGTGTTGGATAGAACGCCGCACGATGAAAAATGGTATGAGATAAAGAGTCGATGTGTTGATAGTGAATTTGATGAGGAAAAAAAATACTATGTAGTGCTCGGAAATGAGTTTGACGCTATTTGAGTTGGGGAAGAGGATGGATGATTGTCAAAAGTGCCGAATTTCGAGTTGTCACGATAAAGGGATACTTAAGTTGGTTCAAAATGGTAATTTAAGAATTTCCAACATACGTTCAGCCTGCAATATCCCCGCCTCCGTCTTCGCCCGTGGACAATGTAGTAGTAATGTTAGAAGAAATTCGAAACGTGGTCATATAAGTAAGCTTTTAATTGTGAACGATTGGCCGCCAGTGCTGAACACAGTCGAAGGCAAGATTGGGAGCAGAAACAGGGTCATTTTATCAAGAAAATTGAACGGGATGTGTTGCAGATGAATGAACAATTGATACAACTGTTTAAACATGTAGAGTTCTTAGGTTAAACCGTCACCAATAGCTGATAATCCAAATTAATAGCATTGCTATTAGAATTTTGCCATACAATATGAATTAAGATGCAAATAGTAAGGGTATTATAAGGAAAATGAATATGAATTTTAATGCAAAAACTATGGATGGAGCTAGTTCCAGAGAAAACCTCTACGCAATGATAAGGAAACTTTCCAAAAAAGCTAATGGACTAAACATTTGTCACTTTAATGCACAAAGCTTGAACAAAAAAATAGACGAATTTCGATACATTTTTAATGAATCTGGAATTGACATTATATGTGTCTCAGAAACTTGGTTTCGTAGTGATGTGCACGATAACAGTTACAAGCTTAATGGATATAGACTTTTTCGGTCAGATAGATCTACACACGCTGGCGGAGTGGCAATATATGTAAAATCATCTATTGCAAGTAAACTAAAACTAAAAGTTTCGGATGACGATGGGCTCTCCTTTAATACTCAATTGACGGAATATTTATTTCTTGAAATATCCCACAATAATCAAAAATTACTACTGGGTACAGTATACAGGCCAAACAATAGAATTAATATCACATCGTTGTTAGAAAAATTATCAACACTCAGTCTTAATTACACCAATATAGTTATAACCGGTGATTTCAACGCTAACATCATAGTTGATAAATATTTGAAGGACGAAATGAATGCTATCGGATTGACTTTAATAAACAATACAACACCAACGCATTTTACAACAACCGCAAGCACTCTACTTGACTTATGTTTTACTGATAACCTTTTCCGTATACTCTTGTTCGACCAGCTTTCTGCTTCTGTATTTTCCAAACATGATCTAATCTTTATTTGTTATGATTTTCAAACCACTGCACAAGATGAAGCTATAACCTTTAGAGAGTTTAAAAATATAGAAATTGAATCGCTGGAAAGTGAATTGACAACAATTCCATGGAGCCAGTCATTTCAAATGCCACCTTGTGATGAAAAATATATTCCAGCTAAAACTAAGAAGCTAAAGGCTGGCATCCCCTGGTTTTCAAGTGATATTAAAACCTCAATTGATAAGAGAAATAAAGCATATGAAAGGTGGAAAAGATTTAGAACCCGTGAACGTTACAATATTTTCAAGATCAGCAGAACAAATGTCAGCATAAAGATCAGAACTGCAAAACGTAAATACAACAAAGAAAAATTTCAGTCAGCTACTAGCTCAAAGAGGAATGGAAGGAAATCCGCTAAATAGGCATTGGTATAAATTATATACATGATGAGAGCAAAATTGACGTAAACCAACTTAATACTGAATTTTCAAATATACCAATGCCTGATGCTAATCTCACGTACTATGTCTCTACCAATGACTTTTGTAATACTAGCACTACGGATAGATATGAGTTTACGAATACTACCCAGGAAGAAGTCCTGCAGTCTATTTTTGACATAAAGTCAGATTCCGTTGGGTATGAAATTCCACAATAAAATTTCCTTAAAGAAAGGTAAAACTTTTTTCTAATATGCGCAGTCGATTTAGAAACATATTTTTTTTTTTTTTTTTTTTTGAAGAAAGCCAAGCGAGTCAGTTGTGTTTTATTGAGCTCCGTGGAAATTTATTTGTAAAAATAAATGTGTCAAAAATTGTCAATGTGTATGTGTGTGTGCAAGCAATAAATATAAACAAATGTGCACCAGCAAAAAGTAGTTTGTTTGTATGTCATAACACGTGCCGGCTGTTTAGCGTTGAACTATTTTCATGGTCGTTGCTGTTACTGTAAAAATATTTGTAGAAATAAGTAGAAGCTAGCTGAGGTAGAAAAAGTAGTAGCAGTTGTTAACTTTTGTCGTCGCGCAACTAATATGTATAACGGTAAGGGATTCTAACTAGCAACGATTAGCAGTATAATAAATAGAAGCCTACTAATTAAAGAGATCTATAGTAAAAGGATGTCTTCGCAACACAGTCATCAAGTTTCGTCGGGTGAAACTAGCTTTGAGATGTCGTTTTTTGAAATGTGTAGAAAATATATTGAACCATCGACAAGTCAATGCGGCTATTCGATTTCCTGTGGCATACATTTGTTTGGGAGTGTGGCATGTACGGGAGATATATTGGAATCTTTAGGGTTTGTTGGTTCGTTTAACGACAAAAAACGTTCGTTGGAAGAAGTGTTGGATAGAATGCCGCACGATGAAAAATAGTATGAGATAAAGAGTCGATGTGTTGATAGTGAATTTGATGAGGAAAAAAATACTATGTACTGCTCGGAAATGAGTTTGAGGCTATTTGAGTTGGGGAAGAGGATGGATGATTGTCAAAAGTGCCGAATTTCGAGCTGTCACGATAAAGGGATACTTAAGTTGGTTCAAAATGGTAATTTAAGAATTTTCCAACATACGTTCAGCCTGCAATATCCCCGCCTCCGTCTTCGCCCGTGGACAATGTAGTAGTAATGTTAGAAGAAATTCGAAACGTGGTCATATAAGTAAGCTTTTAATTGTGAACGATTGGCCGCCAGTGCTGAACACAGTCGAAGGCAAGATTGGGAGCAGAAACAGGGTCATTTCATCAAGAAAATTGAACGGGATGTGTTGCAGATGAATGAACAATTGATACAACTGTTTAAACATGTAGAATTCTTAGACTAAACCGTCACCAATAGCTGATAATCAAAATTAATAGCATTGCAATTAGAATTTTGCCATACAATATGAATTAAGATGCAAATAGTAAGGGTATTATAAGGAAAATGAATATGAATTTTAATGCAAAAACTATGGATGGAGCTAGTTCCAGAGAAAACCTCTACGCAATGATAAGGAAACTTTCCAAAAAAGCTAATGGACTAAACATTTGTCACTTTAATGCACAAAGCTTGAACAAAAAAATAGACGAATTTCGATACATTTTTAATGAATCTGGAATTGACATTATATGTGTCTCAGAAACTTGGTTTCGTAGTGATGTGCACGATAACAGTTACAAGCTTAATGGATATAGACTTTTTCGGTCAGATAGACCTTCACACGCTGGCGGAGTGGCAATCTATGTAAAATCATCTATTGCAAGTAAACTAAAACTAAAAGTTTCGGATGACGATGGGCTCTCCTGTAATACTCAATTGACGGAATATTTATTTCTTGAAATATCCCACAATAATCAAAAATTACTACTGGGTACAGTATACAGGCCAAACAATAGAATTAATATCACACCGTTGTTAGAAAAATTATCAACACTCAGTCTTAATTACACCAATATAGTTATAACCGGGGATTTCAACGCTAACATCATATTTGATAAATCTTTGAAGGACGAAATGAATGCTATCGGATTGACTTTAATAAACAATACAACACCAACGCATTTTACAACAACCGCAAGCACTCTACTTGACTTATGTTTTACTGATAACCTTTCCCGTATACTCTTGTTCGACCAGCTTTCTGCTTCTGTATTTTCCAAACATGATCTAATCTTTATTTGTTATGATTTTCAAACCACTGCACAAGATGAAACTATAACCTTTAGAGAGTTTAAAAATACAGAAATTGAATCGCAGGAAAGTGAATTGACAACAATTCCATGGAGCCAGTCATTTCAAATGCCACCTTGTGATGAAAAATATATTCCAGCTAAAACTAAGAAGCTAAAGGCTGGCATCCCCTGGTTTTCAAGTGATATTAACACCTCAATTGATAAGAGAAATAAAGCATATGAAAGGTGGAAAAGATTTAGAACCCGTGAACGTTACAATATTTTCAAGATCAGCAGAACAAATGTCAGCATAAAGATCAGAACTGCAAAACGTAAATACAACAAAGAAAAATTTCAGTCAGCTACTAGCTCAAAGAGGAATGGAAGGAAATCCGCTAAATAGGCATTGGTATAAATTATATACATGATGAGAGCAAAATTGACGTAAACCAACTTAATACTGAATTTTCAAATATACCAATGCCTGATGCTAATCTCACGTACTATGTCTCTACCAATGCCTTTTGTAATACTAGCACTACGGTTAGATATGAGTTTACGAATACTACCCAGGAAGAAGTCCTGCAGTCTATTTTTGACATAAAGTCAGATTCCGTTGGGTATGAAATTCCACAATAAAATTTCCTTAAAGAAAGGTAAAACTTTTTTCTAATATGCGCAGTCGATTTAGAAACATATTCTTTTTTTTTGAAGAAAGCCAAGGGAGTCAGTCGTGTTTTATTGAGCTCCGTGGAAATTTATTTGTAAAAATAAATGTGTCAAAAATTGTCAATGTGTATGTGTGTGTGCAAGCAATAAATATAAACAAATGTGCACCAGCAAAAAGTAGTTTGTTTGTATGTCATAACACGTGCCGGCTGTTTAGCTTTGAACTATTTTCATAGTCGTTGCTGTTACTGTAAAAATATTTGTAGAAATAAGTAGAAGCTAGCTGAGGTAGAAAAAGTAGTAGCAGTTGTTTACTTTTGTCGTCGCGCAACTAATATGTATAACGGTAAGGGATTCTAACTAGCAACGATTAGCAGTAGAATAAATAGAAGCCTACTAATTAAAGAGATCTATAGTAAAAGGATGTCTTCGCAACACAGTCATCAAGTTTCGTCGGGTGAAACTAGCTTTGTGATGTCGTTTTTTGAAATGTGTAGAAAATATATTGAACCATCGACAAGTCAATGCGGCTATTCGATTTCCTGTGGCATACATTTGTTTGGGAGTGTGGCATGTACGGGAGATATATTGGAATCTTTAGGGTTTGTTGGTTCGTTTAACGACAAAAAACGTTCGTTGGAAGAAGTGTTGGATAGAATGCCGCACGATGAAAAATAGTATGAGATAAAGAGTCGATGTGTTGATAGTGAATTTGATGAGGAAAAAAAATACTATGTACTGCTCGGAAATGAGTTTGAGGCTATTTGAGTTGGGGAAGAGGATGGGTGATTGTCAAAAGTGCCGAATTTCGAGCTGTCACGATAAAGGGATACTTAAGTTGGTTCAAAATGGTAATTTAAGAATTTCCAACATACGTTCAGCCTGCAATATCCCCGCCTCCGTCTTCGCCCGTGGACAATGTAGTAGTAATGTTAGAAGAAATTCGAAACGTGGTCATATAAGTAAGCTTTTAATTGTGAACGATTGGCCGCCAGCGCTGAACACAGTCGAAGGCAAGATTGGGAGCAGAAACAGGGTCATTTCATCAAGAAAATTGAACGGGATGTGTTGCAGATGAATGAACAATTGATACAACTGTTTAAACATGTAGAATTCTTAGGCTAAACCGTCACCAATAGCTGATAATCAAAATTAATAGCATTGCAATTAGAATTTTGCCATACAATATGAATTAAGATGCAAATAGTAAGGGTATTATAAGGAAAATGAATATGAATTTTAATGCAAAAACTATGGATGGAGCTAGTTCCAGAGAAAACCTCTACGCAATGATAAGGAAACTTTCCAAAAAAGCTAATGGACTAAACATTTGTCACTTTAATGCACAAAGCTTGAACAAAAAAATAGACGAATTTCGATACATTTTTAATGAATCTGGAATTGACATTATATGTGTCTCAGAAACTTGGTTTCGTAGTGATGTGCACGATAACAGTTACAAGCTTAATGGATATAGACTTTTTCGGTCAGATAGACCTTCACACGCTGGCGGAGTGGCAATCTATGTAAAATCATCTATTGCAAGTAAACTAAAACTAAAAGTTTCGGATGACGATGGGCTCTCCTGTAATACTCAATTGACGGAATATTTATTTCTTGAAATATCCCACAATAATCAAAAATTACTACTGGGTACAGTATACAGGCCAAACAATAGAATTAAAATCACACCGTTGTTAGAAAAATTATCAACACTCAGTCTTAATTACACCAATATAGTTATAACCGGGGATTTCAACGCTAACATCATATTTGATAAATCTTTGAAGGACGAAATGAATGCTATCGGATTGACTTTAATAAACAATACAACACCAACGCATTTTACAACAACCGCAAGCACTCTACTTGACTTATGTTTTACTGATAACCTTTCCCGTATACTCTTGTTCGACCAGCTTTCTGCTTCTGTATTTTCCAAACATGATCTAATCTTTATTTGTTATGATTTTCAAACCACTGCACAAGATGAAACTATAACCTTTAGAGAGTTTAAAAATACAGAAATTGAATCGCAGGAAAGTGAATTGACAACAATTCCATGGAGCCAGTCATTTCAAATGCCACCTTGTGATGAAAAATATATTCCAGCTAAAACTAAGAAGCTAAAGGCTGGCATCCCCTGGTTTTCAAGTGATATTAACACCTCAATTGATAAGAGAAATAAAGCATATGAAAGGTGGAAAAGATTTAGAACCCGTGAACGTTACAATATTTTCAAGATCAGCAGAACAAATGTCAGCATAAAGATCAGAACTGCAAAACGTAAATACAACAAAGAAAAATTTCAGTCAGCTACTAGCTCAAAGAGGAATGGAAGGAAATCCGCTAAATAGGCATTGGTATAAATTATATACATGATGAGAGCAAAATTGACGTAAACCAACTTAATACTGAATTTTCAAATATACCAATGCCTGATGCTAATCTCACGTACTATGTCTCTACCAATGCCTTTTGTAATACTAGCACTACGGTTAGATATGAGTTTACGAATACTACCCAGGAAGAAGTCCTGCAGTCTATTTTTGACATAAAGTCAGATTCCGTTGGGTATGAAATTCCACAATAAAATTTCCTTAAAGAAAGGTAAAACTTTTTTCTAATATGCGCAGTCGATTTAGAAACATATTCTTTTTTTTTGAAGAAAGCCAAGGGAGTCAGTCGTGTTTTATTGAGCTCCGTGGAAATTTATTTGTAAAAATAAATGTGTCAAAAATTGTCAATGTGTATGTGTGTGTGCAAGCAATAAATATAAACAAATGTGCACCAGCAAAAAGTAGTTTGTTTGTATGTCATAACACGTGCCGGCTGTTTAGCTTTGAACTATTTTCATAGTCGTTGCTGTTACTGTAAAAATATTTGTAGAAATAAGTAGAAGCTAGCTGAGGTAGAAAAAGTAGTAGCAGTTGTTTACTTTTGTCGTCGCGCAACTAATATGTATAACGGTAAGGGATTCTAACTAGCAACGATTAGCAGTAGAATAAATAGAAGCCTACTAATTAAAGAGATCTATAGTAAAAGGATGTCTTCGCAACACAGTCATCAAGTTTCGTCGGGTGAAACTAGCTTTGTGATGTCGTTTTTTGAAATGTGTAGAAAATATATTGAACCATCGACAAGTCAATGCGGCTATTCGATTTCCTGTGGCATACATTTGTTTGGGAGTGTGGCATGTACGGGAGATATATTGGAATCTTTAGGGTTTGTTGGTTCGTTTAACGACAAAAAACGTTCGTTGGAAGAAGTGTTGGATAGAATGCCGCACGATGAAAAATAGTATGAGATAAAGAGTCGATGTGTTGATAGTGAATTTGATGAGGAAAAAAAATACTATGTACTGCTCGGAAATGAGTTTGAGGCTATTTGAGTTGGGGAAGAGGATGGATGATTGTCAAAAGTGCCGAATTTCGAGCTGTCACGATAAAGGGATACTTAAGTTGGTTCAAAATGGTAATTTAAGAATTTCCAACATACGTTCAGCCTGCAATATCCCCGCCTCCGTCTTCGCCCGTGGACAATGTAGTAGTAATGTTAGAAGAAATTCGAAACGTGGTCATATAAGTAAGCTTTTAATTGTGAACGATTGGCCGCCAGCGCTGAACACAGTCGAAGGCAAGATTGGGAGCAGAAACAGGGTCATTTCATCAAGAAAATTGAACGGGATGTGTTGCAGATGAATGAACAATTGATACAACTGTTTAAACATGTAGAATTCTTAGGCTAAACCGTCACCAATAGCTGATAATCAAAATTAATAGCATTGCAATTAGAATTTTGCCATACAATATGAATTAAGATGCAAATAGTAAGGGTATTATAACGAAAATGAATATGAATTTTAATGCAAAAACTATGGATGGAGCTAGTTCCAGAGAAAACCTCTACGCAATGATAAGGAAACTTTCCAAAAAAGCTAATGGACTAAACATTTGTCACTTTAATGCACAAAGCTTGAACAAAAAAATAGACGAATTTCGATACATTTTTAATGAATCTGGAATTGACATTATATGTGTCTCAGAAACTTGGTTTCGTAGTGATGTGCACGATAACAGTTACAAGCTTAATGGATATAGACTTTTTCGGTCAGATAGACCTTCACACGCTGGCGGAGTGGCAATCTATGTAAAATCATCTATTGCAAGTAAACTAAAACTAAAAGTTTCGGATGACGATGGGCTCTCCTGTAATACTCAATTGACGGAATATTTATTTCTTGAAATATCCCACAATAATCAAAAATTACTACTGGGTACAGTATACAGGCCAAACAATAGAATTAATATCACACCGTTGTTAGAAAAATTATCAACACTCAGTCTTAATTACACCAATATAGTTATAACCGGGGATTTCAACGCTAACATCATATTTGATAAATCTTTGAAGGACGAAATGAATGCTATCGGATTGACTTTAATAAACAATACAACACCAACGCATTTTACAACAACCGCAAGCACTCTACTTGACTTATGTTTTACTGATAACCTTTCCCGTATACTCTTGTTCGACCAGCTTTCTGCTTCTGTATTTTCCAAACATGATCTAATCTTTATTTGTTATGATTTTCAAACCACTGCACAAGATGAAACTATAACCTTTAGAGAGTTTAAAAATACAGAAATTGAATCGCAGGAAAGTGAATTGACAACAATTCCATGGAGCCAGTCATTTCAAATGCCACCTTGTGATGAAAAATATATTCCAGCTAAAACTAAGAAGCTAAAGGCTGGCATCCCCTGGTTTTCAAGTGATATTAACACCTCAATTGATAAGAGAAATAAAGCATATGAAAGGTGGAAAAGATTTAGAACCCGTGAACGTTACAATATTTTCAAGATCAGCAGAACAAATGTCAGCATAAAGATCAGAACTGCAAAACGTAAATACAACAAAGAAAAATTTCAGTCAGCTACTAGCTCAAAGAGGAATGGAAGGAAATCCGCTAAATAGGCATTGGTATAAATTATATACATGATGAGAGCAAAATTGACGTAAACCAACTTAATACTGAATTTTCAAATATACCAATGCCTGATGCTAATCTCACGTACTATGTCTCTACCAATGCCTTTTGTAATACTAGCACTACGGTTAGATATGAGTTTACGAATACTACCCAGGAAGAAGTCCTGCAGTCTATTTTTGACATAAAGTCAGATTCCGTTGGGTATGAAATTCCACAATAAAATTTCCTTAAAGAAAGGTAAAACTTTTTTCTAATATGCGCAGTCGATTTAGAAACATATTCTTTTTTTTTGAAGAAAGCCAAGGGAGTCAGTCGTGTTTTATTGAGCTCCGTGGAAATTTATTTGTAAAAATAAATGTGTCAAAAATTGTCAATGTGTATGTGTGTGTGCAAGCAATAAATATAAACAAATGTGCACCAGCAAAAAGTAGTTTGTTTGTATGTCATAACACGTGCCGGCTGTTTAGCTTTGAACTATTTTCATAGTCGTTGCTGTTACTGTAAAAATATTTGTAGAAATAAGTAGAAGCTAGCTGAGGTAGAAAAAGTAGTAGCAGTTGTTTACTTTTGTCGTCGCGCAACTAATATGTATAACGGTAAGGGATTCTAACTAGCAACGATTAGCAGTAGAATAAATAGAAGCCTACTAATTAAAGAGATCTATAGTAAAAGGATGTCTTCGCAACACAGTCATCAAGTTTCGTCGGGTGAAACTAGCTTTGTGATGTCGTTTTTTGAAATGTGTAGAAAATATATTGAACCATCGACAAGTCAATGCGGCTATTCGATTTCCTGTGGCATACATTTGTTTGGGAGTGTGGCATGTACGGGAGATATATTGGAATCTTTAGGGTTTGTTGGTTCGTTTAACGACAAAAAACGTTCGTTGGAAGAAGTGTTGGATAGAATGCCGCACGATGAAAAATAGTATGAGATAAAGAGTCGATGTGTTGATAGTGAATTTGATGAGGAAAAAAAATACTATGTACTGCTCGGAAATGAGTTTGAGGCTATTTGAGTTGGGGAAGAGGATGGATGATTGTCAAAAGTGCCGAATTTCGAGCTGTCACGATAAAGGGATACTTAAGTTGGTTCAAAATGGTAATTTAAGAATTTCCAACATACGTTCAGCCTGCAATATCCCCGCCTCCGTCTTCGCCCGTGGACAATGTAGTAGTAATGTTAGAAGAAATTCGAAACGTGGTCATATAAGTAAGCTTTTAATTGTGAACGATTGGCCGCCAGCGCTGAACACAGTCGAAGGCAAGATTGGGAGCAGAAACAGGGTCATTTCATCAAGAAAATTGAACGGGATGTGTTGCAGATGAATGAACAATTGATACAACTGTTTAAACATGTAGAATTCTTAGGCTAAACCGTCACCAATAGCTGATAATCAAAATTAATAGCATTGCAATTAGAATTTTGCCATACAATATGAATTAAGATGCAAATAGTAAGGGTATTATAAGGAAAATGAATATGAATTTTAATGCAAAAACTATGGATGGAGCTAGTTCCAGAGAAAACCTCTACGCAATGATAAGGAAACTTTCCAAAAAAGCTAATGGACTAAACATTTGTCACTTTAATGCACAAAGCTTGAACAAAAAAATAGACGAATTTCGATACATTTTTAATGAATCTGGAATTGACATTATATGTGTCTCAGAAACTTGGTTTCGTAGTGATGTGCACGATAACAGTTACAATCTTAATGGATATAGACTTTTTCGGTCAGATAGACCTTCACACGCTGGCGGAGTGGCAATCTATGTAAAATCATCTATTGCAAGTAAACTAAAACTAAAAGTTTCGGATGACGATGGGCTCTCCTGTAATACTCAATTGACGTAATATTTATTTCTTGAAATATCCCACAATAATCAAAAATTACTACTGGGTACAGTATACAGGCCAAACAATAGAATTAATATCACACCGTTGTTAGAAAAATTATCAACACTCAGTCTTAATTACACCAATATAGTTATAACCGGGGATTTCAACGCTAACATCATATTTGATAAATCTTTGAAGGACGAAATGAATGCTATCGGATTGACTTTAATAAACAATACAACACCAACGCATTTTACAACAACCGCAAGCACTCTACTTGACTTATGTTTTACTGATAACCTTTCCCGTATACTCTTGTTTGACCAGCTTTCTGCTTCTGTATTTTCCAAACATGATCTAATCTTTATTTGTTATGATTTTCAAACCACTGCACAAGATGAAACTATAACCTTTAGAGAGTTTAAAAATACAGAAATTGAATCGCAGGAAAGTGAATTGACAACAATTCCATGGAGCCAGTCATTTCAAATGCCACCTTGTGATGAAAAATATATTCCAGCTAAAACTAAGAAGCTAAAGGCTGGCATCCCCTGGTTTTCAAGTGATATTAAAACCTCAATTGATAAGAGAAATAAAGCATATGAAAGGTGGAAAAGATTTAGAACCCGTGAACGTTACAATATTTTCAAGATCAGCAGAACAAATGTCAGCATAAAGATCAGAACTGCAAAACGTAAATACAACAAAGAAAAATTTCAGTCAGCTACTAGCTCAAAGAGGAATGGAAGGAAATCCGCTAAATAGGCATTGGTATAAATTATATACATGATGAGAGCAAAATTGACGTAAACCAACTTAATACTGAATTTTCAAATATACCAATGCCTGATGCTAATCTCACGTACTATGTCTCTACCAATGACTTTTGTAATACTAGCACTACGGATAGATATGAGTTTACGAATACTACCCAGGAAGAAGTCCTGCAGTCTATTTTTGACATAAAGTCAGATTCCGTTGGGTATGAAATTCCACAATAAAATTTCCTTAAAGAAAGGTAAAACTTTTTTCTAATATGCGCAGTCGATTTAGAAACATATTTTTTTTTTGAAGAAAGCCAAGGGAGTCAGTCGTGTTTTATTGAGCTCCGTGGAAATTTATTTGTAAAAATAAATGTGTCAAAAATTGTCAATGTGTATGTGTGTGTGCAAGCAATAAATATAAACAAATGTGCACCAGCAAAAAGTAGTTTGTTTGTATGTCATAACACGTGCCGGCTGTTTAGCTTTGAACTATTTTCATGGTCGTTGCTGTTACTGTAAAAATATTTGTAGAAATAAGTAGAAGCTAGCTGAGGTAGAAAAAGTAGTAGCAGTTGTTTACTTTTGTCGTCGCGCAACAAATATGTATAACGGTAAGGGATTCTAACTAGCAACGATTAGCAGTAGAATAAATAGAAGCCTACTAATTAAAGAGATCTATAGTAAAAGGATGTCTTCGCAACACAGTCATCAAGTTTCGTCGGGTGAAACTAGCTTTGAGATGTCGTTTTTTGAAATGTGTAGAAAATATATTGAACCATCGACAAGTCAATGCGGCTATTCGATTTCCTGTGGCATACATTTGTTTGGGAGTGTGGCATGTACGGGAGATATATTGGAATCTTTAGGGTTTGTTGGTTCGAAGTGTTGGATAGAATGCCGCACGATGAAAAATAGTATGAGATAAAGAGTCGATGTGTTGATAGTGAATTTGATGAGGAAAAAAAATACTATGTACTGCTCGGAAATGAGTTTGAGGCTATTTGAGTTGGGGAAGAGGATGGATGATTGTCAAAAGTGCCGAATTTCGAGCTGTCACGATAAAGGGATACTTAAGTTGGTTCAAAATGGTAAGTAGTATATTTAGGATGGTCCTACGGCACTTTTTCCATACAAATTTGGGAGCATGGTATAACCCAGCAAACAATCACTTGTTCCATACACATTTGGGAGCATGGTATAACCCAGCAAACAATTTCATGTAAAAACTATCCTCTATATATCCCTATGTATCCCCTTCCTATCTTGGAGGCGATATCGTAGTGAGCATTCGCTATCAAGATTTTATTTTCACCCTACAGTCGGTTGGTTAACTTAATAAGTTCATCGATTTGCAAGCTCCACCACTTTTATTGTCTGTGTATGTTTGTGTGTGCGTAAATGTGACCGTCTGGCAACCCTATGCGGGCTCTTTGTTAGGTGTTCGTAAAGAGTAGGGTGTGTCTGTGTATGTTTGTGTGTGCGTAAATGTGACCGTCTGGCAACCCTATGCGGGCTCTTTGTTAGGTGTTCGTAAAGAGTAGGGTGTGCATGTGTGTAAATGTAACCATCTGGCAACCCTATGCGGGGTCTTTGTCAGATGTTCGTAAAGAGTAGGGTGTATGTTTGTGTGTGCGTAAATGTGACCGTCTGGCAACCCTATGCGGGCTCTTTGTTAGGTGTTCGTAAAGAGTAGGGTGTGTCTGTGTATGTTTGTGTGTGCGTAAATGTGACCGTCTGGCAACCCTATGCGGGCTCTTTGTTAGGTGTTCGTAAAGAGTAGGGTGTGCATGTGTGTAAATGTAACCATCTGGCAACCCTATGCGGGGTCTTTGTCAGATGTTCGTAAAGAGTAGGGTGTGTGTATGTGTGTGTGTAAATGTGACCATCTGGCAACCCTATGCGGGGTCTTTGTTGGATGTTCGTAAAGAGTAGGGTGTGTGTAGATACAACCATGTCGAATGGTCTTTTTTATGTAATATGAAACTTTTTTATTTTTCAAATGAGTTGTACATACGTGACAAATTTAAGTTTCATAAAGTCTCAAAATTCTTGGAAATACAAAGAAATTTGAGTATTAGTTGAGCAGATGTGTAGGTGTTTAGAATTCTTAAAAAACTCAGAAAAATAACTTAATAAATATCTTATAAGGTCTGATGATTGTTCCTTTTCATAATTGTCTTGTTTATGTAATATGAAACCTATAAATAAAAACAATATTATGTTATGTTGTGTTATTTTATTTTAAATTTTATTAGGAATTTTTTCAGATTTTACAGATTCAAAATTAAAAATACGTTTATAAAGATTAAAAAGCTTAAGTGTTAACAAATGTTGTTTATAAAGTGTTTGACATCGACAAATGTTAAAGGTTTGTGAATAAACATTTTCACAATAATATCTATGTATGATATTATTTATACATATAAATGGACTATTTACATAATTATAAATTCTTAATTCATCTATAAGTTTCATAAATAAATCCATATGTTCCTTATCAATCTGGTAACTATGTTTTGTCAATAATTCTTCCAATTCAGCTGATGATATCATTTTTGAGTTAAATCGTACTAGAGATGTACTCCGTTTAAAGACTTAAAATCAACTAAAAATAAAATGATCAACTTCAAATGTTTTATTAATTAATTAGGTTTTTCTTTATTTTAAATATAAATTCACATAATTTCTTAATAAAATTACATTCTTTTCAGCACATATTTGATTAAAATTAGTATGTTTCTTACAAATATTAATATTAGGATTATTTTTATATAAAGTCTTGATATTTGGACAATTCAAATAATCTAAATTAATTATATATATGTCGATTTCTCCTCCAAGTAGCTCCTTTAACCATCTAACTTTTTCAAATCCTTTAACATATAAAACAGGGTGTTCTTCTTCTTTTTTTCTTTTTTTTATAGTTAATATTAAATATTCTATTAACTCTTTCAGTGTAGACTCTCCAGTATCCCAGTGTAGTCCATGCAAGTGATTATATAACCATTTATTTGTAAATCTATCCTTATTACTTAATTCAGAATATTTTATTATTGATTCAATGTGAAAAGTTTGTTTTTCGATATCACTGATTGAAACACAGACTTCTTTAGCATGAAATTCATTATTGATGAAAAATCCTTGCACATCAACAACTATAAATTTATATTGTTGTTCCATTGTCACCCCTTATAAAACTAATTTAAAGATAAATAAAAAATATTCTATTTATAGTTTTTATTTATTTATTTTCAAATATGAATTTATAATAAGCTCCATCCACAACTTTTTTTAAATAAAAATTTCCAGATGATAAATCGTCCATAACTTCCGCTGGTAGGTTTGTGTATTTCTCCGGTAGGAATATTATATGAGTTTCCAACTCTAACATTGTTTTCGGACCAAACTTTGTAGATTTTTTTAAACATTTTAAAATTTTAATTTTCTTGTTTATGGGGAGTTGCTTTAACGGCATTATTTCCTTTAAATACTTTTTGATGATATTGTTTAGATAATTCAATGTTTTATTCATTTTCTAAACTTTTTTTAGTTGGTTAGAGGAAAAAGTTTACTTATTTAATTAACAATTTTTCAAATACTACTGATGAAACTGTGTTTTTGTATCAGATATTTATACTATAATTTTATAGGTGAAGGGATTTTAGAAAATAATAGATGTAATGGTATAATTCTTTTTTTCATTAAATAGTTGTGGTTCTTGTTTATATAAACATAGAATTCTTGGAAAAACAAAGAAATATGCGACATGCATGTGCAGGTTTTTTCGAATTCTTGGAAAAACAATGAAATATGAGACATGAATGTGCAGCTGTTTAGAATTCTTGGAAAAATAATGAAATATGAAACATGAATGTGCAGCTGTTTAGAATTCTTGGAAAAATAATTAAATATGAGACAAGAATGTGCAGCTGTTTAGAATTCTTCGAAAAACAAAGACATATGAGACATGCATGTGCAGGTTTTTCGAATTCTTGGAAAAATAATGAAATATGAGACATGCATGTGCAGGTTTTTCGAATTCTTGGAAAAATAATGAAATATGAGACATGAATGTGCAGCTGTTTAAAATTCTTGGAAAAAAACAAAGAAACCGCTGATGCTGCAGTTTTTGATTATATTAAATAAAATACAGTCAAATCCCGATAAATTACCCCCCGAAAAATCATAATTCCCGATAATTCGTAAGAAATGACCGGTCCCTTGCGATTAAGAATTATCGAGATTCTACTGTAATGCAAAACTTTAAAATAAAAAAAAAATAAAAATAACAAAATAAATATTTTAGAGATTCTGCTGATTGTTGCTTTTCATATAATATGAAACCTTTTAATTTTTCGAATGAATTCTAAATATGTACGTGACAAATTTAAATTTCATAAAGTTTTTTTTTGAATGAGTCCTCATCTCAAAATTCTTGGAAAAAACAATTAAATATGAGTCATGCAAGTGCAGCTGTTTAGAATTCTTAGAAAAACAAAGAAACCGCTCTTGATGCGGTTTTTGATTAGGACTGTCGTCTCAAAATTCTTGGAAAAGACAATGAAATAGGAGTCATGCATGTGCAGATGTTTATAATTCTTGGAAAAACAAAGAAACCGCTGATGTTGCGGTTTTTGATTATATGAACTTATGTGAAACTTGCCCCTTACTAATTACTCCCCTAATTAACAATTTATGATATAAATATGTCTACTTCTGGAACACAGAACCATTCTTGTTCTGATACTTAAATCATTGTGTTCTTTAATAAAAAAGTGAAATGGCTGGCGGTTTTATTTGTGAGTTTTGTGATAAAGTATTCACTTTGAATAGAAATTTAAGAAGACATGTTCGATTGCATCATGATGGACCATCATCATCGTTTAAATGCCAAACATGTAATTTACATTTTTCGGATCGTAAGGAATGGCACCGACACTCACATTCTAATACAAAAGGTGACGGTAATGATGAAGAAACAAATATTTACTGTAAAGGTTGTGAAAAAGATATAAAAAAAACAAATTGGCATTATCATATAAGGTCAAGTGCACATAAATTTAACTGTGTTGAAAAAGCAGATAATAATAGTGATATTAAATGCATAAAATCATCTTTTAACAATAGAATTGTCACATTTTTAATTGAAAACAACAATAAAAATAATTTAATACCTGAAAAATTTTTAACGGAAATAAGAGAGAAATTAATAAAATTATTAACAGACACCATGCAAAAACACGGAAACATAAAATTTAATATGGAACTGTATGGTGAATATGTGCTGATTAAGGAAGGTGAAGATTCTTGTATGGTGGATATAAAATCCCATCAGACTAAAATGAACATTCTTACTATGCTTTCAACAAGAGATGATATCCTAAATGTTTTCAACGAACAATGTAATATTATAATAAAAAAGATGAGCGAATTTCAGGAGCGTGATAGTGGCTGGGCATTAATTGAAATAACACGTTTGGAGATGAACATAAATCAATATAAGTGTATCAAAGGATCACAATACCTTCCTTTGCCAGCAAAAATAATGCAGAAAAAAGCATGTGTCAACGTACAAAATAGAGACGAGTACTGCTTCAAGTGGGCTATAATATCAGCACTATACCCAGTCGATCCTGATTATACAAAGAGATGTTCATCGTATAAAATAAATAATATTGAAGATGACATCATTTTGCTGAATAATGGAATCAAATTAAATTTCACCAACTTAAATTTCCCTCTTCCGATTAATCAAATAAAAGATTTCGAGATTATGAATCCTGAAATAAGCGTGAATGTGTTTGGACTAGAAGATGATGTTGTAGTGGGACCATACTACTTCACCAAAGAAGAAAAGTCCAAACACATCAACTTAATGCTGATAGAGGATGGAGAAAGATTCCATTACGTATGGATCAAAAATATTTCAAAGTAGGTTCACAATATTTATATTCTATTTATATATGAATATATTATATTAATTTAAATCATTTTCTTTTTTCCTATTAATTACAGATTGATACGTAGTCAACTGACGAAACGGCAGAATCAAGTATACATCTGCAATACATGCTTAATCCATTTTCGTACAGAGACGTCGTTAATTAAACATAAAGAGGAATGTAATAAAATGGTTACAAGGATGCCTAGTATAGATAAAAGTAAGCTTAGTTTTAAAAATTTTAAAAAGCAAATGGATGTGCCTTTTGTTGTATACGCTGATTTTGAATGTATTCTGGAAACAGTAAACATTCAAAATTCTAAGAACGTAAAATCAACACAAAAGCATATTCCATTTGCTTATAGTTATTTTATTAAATGTTCGTATAACTCAGACTTAGATATTTTTAAAATTTATACTGGAACTGATGCGCCACAACATTTTTTTAAAACTTTAGTTGACGACATTTTAGCTATTTACACTAGTCATCTAAGTGTTATTAAACCAATGAATTCCTTAACACCCCTGCAACAGATACAACATTATGAAAGCAAGACTTGTTATATTTGTACGAAATCTTTATCTAATGAAGATAAAGTAGCTGACCATTGTCATCTAACTGGTCAATATAGGGGTGCTGCTCATAATCAATGTAATTTAGAATATCAAATTGCAAATTTCATCCCTATATTCTTTCATAATCTTTCGGCATATGATTGCCACCTGTTTGTTAGAGAGCTTTCAACAATTGAAGGCGATATAAATATTATACCTTTAAATAAGGAGCTTTATGTGTCTATATCAAAAAGAATTTCTGTAAATGAAAAAGATACAATTGAGTTACGTTTTCTCGATTCATTTAGGTTTATGCCATCGAGTATAGCAAAATTAGCAAGTTATTTGTCCGACAGTGATTTAACGGTAGTAAAATCAAGCTATCCAAATGATGAAGAATTTAATTTAATGAAACGTAAGGGTGTCTTTCCGTATGATTATTTAGATTCGATGAATCGTCTTGAAGAAATTCAATTACCACCTCGGTCAATATTTTTCAATAAATTAAATAATGAGTCGTGTAGTGTGGAGGATTATGAACATGCACAAAAAGTATGGAAAACATTTAAATGTAGAACATTAAAAGATTATCTACTTTTATATTTAAAAGTAGATATTCTTTTACTTTGCGATATATTTGAAAATTTCCGTAAAGTTTGTGCAAACATTTATAATTTAGATCCATGTCAATATTATACTACCCCAGGTTTATCCTGGGATGCAATGTTGAAAACAACTGCAATAGAATTGGAGTTGTTGACTGATATTAATATATATAATTTTGTCCTTCGGGGCATTAGGGGAGGTATTGTTCAATGTTCTAATCGACATTCAATTGCTAATAATAAATATATTAGTAATTATGATTCTAACAAAGAATCAAACTACGTAATATATTTAGATGTTAATAACTTGTATGGCTATGCAATGTCACAATACCTCCCCTATAAAAATTTTAAATGGGTTGAAAATTATAACCATTTCAACGTTAATAATATAGCTGAAGATTCTCCATTAGGATATATATTAGAGGTAGATCTAGAATATCCATCTACATTACACGACTATCATAATGATTTACCATTTTGTGCTGAGAATAAAAAAATTGAAACCATGAAACAAAAGAAACTAATAACTGATTTAAATAGTAAAACTAATTACATAATACATTATCGAAATCTTCAGCAATGTATTCAACATGGTTTAGTTTTAAAGAAAATACATAGAATTCTTCAATTTGACCAATCAAATTGGTTACAAAAATATATTGATTTAAATAACCATCACAGAACACTAGCAAAAAATTCATTTGAACAAAATTTTTTTAAATTGTTGAATAATGCAGTATACGGGAAAACTATGGAAAATGTTGATAAGAGGAAAGACATTAAAATAGTATGTCAATGGGAGAATAGAGGTAAACGTTTAGGAGCCCGTGCTCTTATAGCTAAACCCAATTTCCATAGTTCACTTCAAATTCATGAAGATATGCATGCTATCCAAATGAGTAGAATTAAAACTGAATACAACAAACCTATTTATGTTGGATTTGCAGTATTAGAAATATCCAAATTTAAAATGTACAGTTTTCATTATGATTACATAAAGCCTAAATATCGTGAAAACATTAAACTCAATTATATGGATACTGATTCCTTTATTTACGACATTAAAACAGATGATCTATACAGAGATATTAAAAATGACATAAATACTCATTTTGATACATCTGCATATCCGATAGATAATGTCTACAATATCCCACTTCTTAATAAAAAAGTTTTAGGGATGATGAAGGATGAGTGTAATGGTAAAATTATTAAGGAATTCATTGGGTTAAGAGCTAAAATGTACTCAGTGAAAATTGATAGAGAAGATAAGGAAATTAAAAGAATTAAGGGCGTTAAGCAATGTGTAACTAGTAAATTAAGTATAAATGACTTTAGAAAATGTCTTTTAGATAAAAAATTATATTATAATTCAATGTATATATTTAGATCTAAGATACATCAAATTTATACTCAAAATATAAGAAAACTAACATTAAGTTATTTAGATGATAAGAGATTTATTAGAGATAATGGCGTTGATACTTTTGCATGGGGTCATTATAGAATAAATAACTATTATGAACTTATGGAAGAGGATGATGACATTCTTCTCAATGTAAATATAGATTTTTAATTAATTTTAAGTTTTTATATGATTAGAAAAATTGTAATATAAAAAAATTATGAAAAAAGAAAACGTTAAAATGTTGTTTTTATTTCAAACCATATTTATTGAATAAAAATTTTAAACATAAATGGCCACAATTAAATGTATTGAATTTTTGTTTTTGTTCGTAATTATATTCGATGGGCAATTTTAAATAGTTGATGATTTCAAGTGGTGGTTGCAAGTTTCCAAAGCTGTCAAAGTATTCTTTATAATTGTGATTTTTATAATATGCTACCCAGTGTGTCCCAGGACCTTTTATATCATCCAGATTAACAATTCCACATTCATTCTTTAAGGCTTTTTTAGGTAAAGAATTACGCATAAAAACACCTCTAAAATGTTTTAGTTTTCTTCCATATTTATTTAAATCTACATCTGTTAACGCTCGACTGGGTAGATTACTTAAAAGTTTTTTGAAGCTGATGTACAATAAAGTCCATAACCAGATTTATATGGTTTAAGATATAAACCTTTTCCCATAGCAATTGATTCCATATATTTATTGTGACGTGTTGCTTCTGCCAATTGTTCTTTTCCATTCTTTATATCATTAACAGCTTTAGCTATTGCTGATCCACCTGTAGCTAAACTTCCAAGAGCTGACAAGGCTGTTAAAACAGGAATCAATGGCAGAAATCCACCAACTTTAGGCACTGGAATAACTCTTGGTATACTTATATCAGCTTTCTTTTTTCTTTTAAAATCAGAGCGAACTGCTTTTTGTGCAATTAAAACAGCATCATTTATATTGGTAGGTTTCTCCTTTCTCAATAGTTTTAGAGTATTTTTAACAGTGCTAGAGAATAATTTCTTACTACACACTCTTTTCTTTCCACCTTTTCCTTTTTTTGATATTCGATCTGTATTATTCTTCATACCTAATCCAAATTTTACTTTTGCCTTCATAGCGTTCGTAACAAACCAAGCGTTAGCTTTTTCTTTTAAATTACTTTCTTTAGATTTAACTCGTTGCCAAGCCTTTTCAGCTAATATCTGATCAGCTTTATGTCTTTTAGTTATATCGTCAGTTTCTGAATATGCAATATCGTGCTCTCTGCAAGCAGCATCTAATAAATTTATTCCTTTATCTCCTCTTGCTAATCGTTCTTTAAGTTTTGTACCCGGTCCGCAAAACTGATATCCAGGTAAATGTAATTCAATTGGTAATTTGTTAATTAAGTTGTTGACTACTCCACGTCCAATTTTAAACTGATTAGTGTTGTGTATATTGTTATATCTTATAACCATTTTATATGTTCAGCGCTTAAAATTGTAATAATTATCTTTTTTGTAAAACATTACTTTTATAGTTAATTATTTTATTACTCGTCAATATGTGAATAGTTAAACAGATCGAAAACAGATATAAAACAGATCAGAAGCAGATATAAAGCAGATCGAAAACAGATATAAAACAGATCAGAAGCAGATATAAAGCAGAGCACAGCAATATGCGAATAGTTAAACAAACGAAACAAATTGTTATTAGAAATGCTGATGTTGAAAAAGAAAAAAAATCTAAAATTGTACATAGCACACTATTACCAAACACAATAAGAGCGTTAATTGTTGGACCATCAAACTGTGGTAAGACTAATGTAATGATTAGTCTTATAGAAAGTCCTAATGGTCTTTGTTTCAAAAACATATACATATATTCTAAATCCTTATATCAACCGAAATATTGTTATTTAAGAAAACTTATTAAACCCATAAAAGATATAAATCTATTTACATTCTCGGAAAATGAAAAAGTTTTAAGTCCAGCTAAAGCAAATCCACACTCTATAATAATATTCGATGATGTTATTTGTGGTAAACAAGACACTGTAAGAGATTACTTTTGTATGGGTAGACATAAACATATAGATTGTTTCTATTTATGTCAAACATATACAAAAATTCCTAAACATTTGATACGTGATAATGCAAATATGATTATAATATTTAAACAAGATGAAATGAATTTAAAGCATATATATATAATGATCATGTTATCGGTGATATGTCATTTAAACAGTTTATAACAATTTGTAAGGAATGTTGGAAAGATAATTATGGTTTTGTTGTTGTCAGTAAGGACGATCCAATTAATGGCGGTCGTTATAGGAAGGGATTTAATAATTTTATTCAATTATAAGTAAGATTTTATATAAAACAGATCAAAAGCAGATCAAAAGCTGATCGAAAGCAGATCAAAAGCAGATGTAAAGCAGATCGAAAGCAGATCAAAAGCAGATATAAAGCAGATCAAAAGCAGATATAAAGCAGATCAAAAGCAGATATAAAGCAGATCAAAAGCAGATATACAGCAGATCAAAAGCAGATCAAAAGCAGATCAAAAGCAGATATAAAGCAGATATAAAGCAGATCAAAAGCAGATATAAAGCAGATCAAAAGCAGATATAAAGCAGATATAAAGCAGATCAAAAGCAGATATAAAGCAGATATAAAGCAGATCAAAAGCAGATATAAAGCAGATCAAAAGCAGATCAAAAGCAGATATAAAGCAGATCGTTTATAATTTAAAATACAAACACATGCATTCAGCAATCATGAATAAGAATAATGAATTGTTAAAACATATTGTTGAAACCAGAGCGGTATTAAAGGAAAAATTACAAAATATTAAACTTAATGAAATAGATAAAGTTAATATGTTAGAAGATACCTTTAAACCTATAACAAAACCTTTAAAACATATAATAAAAAAACTTGATAAGACAAATAAATCTTCTGGAACAGTACGAGCGCCATCATATCAATCACTATATACACCATCTTCTCTATCACTATATAGACCTAATTTAAATCAGGATAATGCTTCTAGTAATGTTCTTTCTTATATGGATTATGATGATGATGAAATTGATAATAACGAAGCTGGTTTTGCTGTTTTTAATGAAGAAAATAGATCTAACTCCAATATGGATTATGATAATGATATTGATAATGTATCTAGTTTGATGAGGTTAAATGAAGAAAATAAATCCAATTACGACATGGATATTGATGATGATGACCATTACAATGAAGATAATAATGATAACAAAGTCCAATACCTAAACAACTTAAAAAGAATAAGAACATTTAGCAATAACACATCTACTCTACCTAATATAAAGAGAAAGAAAAATAATATGAAAATTTTACAATCAACAGAAACAACGAAATCATCAAAACCTATCAGTACTAAAAAGCACATTTCACTAAAAACAAAAACAACAACATCCACAACACAATTGAAGAATGATAAAAATCAAAAAAATCTAAAAAGAAAGAATTATTCATTGCTTTCAAATTTCGATGAAGATGGTGATAGAAAACGCAACAAAATCACACATTTATTTTCCAAACGTAAAAGTAAAACACAATTAAATACCGATAAGAAACGAATTAAATTAAGTAATTCTAAATTAAATGAATCACCTCTTTATAAGAATATTATGTTGTTAATAAATAATGAAATGATTGATAGAATCTATGGATTTAATATAGATCATGCTGGAAATTGGCGATATGGAACAAACAAACTAAAATTTAATAACGATAACACTTTATATATAGGCGATAAAAAATTGAAATTGACACCAGGATTATTTGAACTATTATTCCACATAAAACCTTTACATTATAATAAAATAGATTTAAAAAAATATAAAGATATTCTTATTAATACAAATGTACACAGACGTAACTATCAGTCAAATAAACAAATTAAAGGAACTAAAGCATTTAAATATGAACGCATTATAAAAAAATTATTCAACACAAAGGGTAATATTCTTACTAAAGGTAGTGGATTATCCTTAAAATTAGTAGAAAAACGTAAACCAAACTATATATATTGGGATGATCCTAATGAATTAGTCGACAGATTACGTTTACTCCTTTCATCGGAAGGTGCTGGTCATAATAATCATAAAAACGAGATAATTTCAATTATTGAGGAACTAAGAGAGGCTAATATAATATATTAAAAACATGAGTTTTATAAATAAATTTGGAGAAAGCTCAACACCTAAGTATAAATTTAACGATTCAAAACTAAGATCAAATCTATTAAAAATGCTTGATGTTGAAGTAAACAATCATGTTTTTGATATACATAAAAAAAGAATTACTAATCTAGCCACACCGATCGAACCTAAGGATGCTGTTACAAAAGCCTATTTAAAACGAACAAATGAATTACTAACAAATAAAATAGATAAAACTGTTAAAGATGTTGAAACTAAAATACAACTGCTAACAAATAAAATTAACCATGCTATCGTTAATAACATAGAAAAGCTGTATAAAGATGTTGAAGTCATTACCACTGCTAACAAAGATTTCGAAAAGAAAATATCAGACTTAAAAAATGAAATTAATCAAGCTATCGTTAATAACATTGAAAAGTTCTATAAAGATGTAGAAGCTATTAGTATTGCCATTCCAAATCATATAAAGAAGGAGGAAAATGTTATTGAACAATCAGTTGAGAAACAAATATTAAAAGTAAATAAAGAATATATGAAAAAAGTGGATGAAAGAGTTAATAAAGTAGAAGAATATATTTTAAAATTGGATGGCATAGATGAAAGATTTAACAATATTGAAGATTACCTTTTTAAAAATATTGATAAACGTCCTCCGATAAAGATAACTAAATATCCATAAATATATATTAATTCAGACATAATACAAAAATAAAAGATATGAATCTAAATGCAGATAAAAGAACAATAGTTAATGAACTACATAGACAAGCGAGAAAAAATTTTAAAAGAAGGCGAGTTGTTGTAAAAGGAATTGATGATTTATGGCAAGCGGATTTAGTAGAAATGGGAAGTTATGCAACATTTAACAATGGATATCGTTATCTTTTAACCGTAATAGATACATTTTCGAAAAAAGCTTGGGCTGTTGCAGTAAAAAATAAAAGTGGTGAAAGTGTACTGAACGCTTTTAAAAATATATTTAATATTAATCATAGAAAACCGAAAAACCTACAAACAGATGATGGTAAAGAATTCTTCAATAATCAATTTCATCGATTGATGCAATTAAATCATATTAATCACTATTCAACATATAGCGTTTTAAAAGCTTCCATCATTGAACGATTTAATAGAACATTAAAGGGACTAATGTGGAAAGAATTTAGTTATCAAGGAACATATAAATGGATACACATTTATCAAGAACTTGTTAATAAATATAATAATACTTATCATAGAACAATAAAAATGACACCAAATCAAGTAAATTTATCAAATGAAAAATCACTATTGGATACAGTCTACAACAATTTAAAAGTGTTTAAAAGACCGAAGTTTAAAGTTGGTGATAATGTTCGAATAAGTAAATATAAACATGTGTTTGAAAAAGGTTATACACCGAATTGGACTACAGAAATCTTTAAAGTTAAAACTGTAAGATCCACAAGTCCTACCACTTATATACTAAAAGATTATAAAGGACATGATATTAAAGGTGGTTTTTATGATTTTGAACTAATGAAAACTAAATATCCAGAAACGTATTTGGTTGAAAAGATTTTAAGAAGAAGAGGAAATATGTTATATGTTAAATGGTTGGGATTTACATCAGATCATAACTCTTGGATAAATGTAAACGATTCGTCTCCTATATAAAGAGCATTAAAAAATTTTTAATTTATTAATACACCGAACTTTAAGATGTCAATAACGCTAACATTAAATGGTGATACTTCACTTCTAGTTGCCAACTATTTTCCCCCCATTCAACTTGATGGAAATTACGTTTGCGGATTAATTAGTCTTGATACATATCATTCTATACCAAATGTTGATGTTGAAAACAATAGATTTCATATTGGTGATTATGAAATAGTTATACCTGTTGGATCATATGAATTCTCGGATATAGCTGATTTGATTATAGATAAATATAACACCCTTAATCCAAGAGGAAATCTTATTATTGAAGCTAATTATAATACTTTACAAACGTCTATAAAATGTACAACCGATACAATTTATTTTAACAAGGAGCGATCAATCGGTTCCCTATTGGGCTTTAGTAAGAAAATTTTGGAAAAGAATCAAGAACATTTTTCAGATAAAACTATAGAGATTACAAAAATAAACAATATTATAGTTGAATGTAATATTGTTAACGGATCCTATATAAATAGCACATCTGCGCATACCCTTCATCAGTTTTCGCTTGTTGTCAGTCCCGGCTATAAAATAACAGAGACACCGGCTAATGTTATATATTTACCCGTTAACACTAAAAGTATAAACACTTTAGTTTTAAAAGTAATCGATCAAGACGGAAATTTAATAAATTTTCGTGAGGAGAAAATATCTATACGATTACATTTAAAACCAGTATAAAAGAATGATTATATTCAATAATAACAATAGTAATAAAAATACAAGTGATTTGTATAAGGAGTCATCATTCACACATTTACGTTCAAAGGAGCAAGAAGCTGAAAAAACTTTAAGACTTAGTCTAAGCGAGAATAATCAAGAATTTTTAAAAAACTTGGGATTTCGATTAAAACATTTAAAAAAATGAATCATTTTATTGATGTTTTACAAAAACCTAAATTCGACAATTCAATCATCAAAAAGGAGTATCATAGCTACTCATCATATTTACAATCGTTTAAGAATAATGATGAAATTCGTATAGCCATTCAAAATCAGGATTTATACGTATTACCACATGAAAGTCTCTTATATGTTGAAGGGTTAGCATCAAAGGAAGATTCAACAATCTCTTCAAATATACGGCTCTTAACTAATTGTATAGCACATTTGTTTGATGAAATTCGATATGAATTAAACGGTGTAGAGATTGATCGTACACGACATTTGGGTATTGCAACAGAAATAAAAAACTACGCCTCACTTAATAAATCTGAAAGTGATAACCTCTTAAATGCAGGATGGGCACCCTCTAATAATAATGATTTGACACTTGTAAACGGATATTTTAACTTTTGTGTGCCATTAAAGATGTTACTTGGATTTGCTGAAGATTTTAACAAAATAATAGTCAATTCAAAACATGAATTGATTCTTTTACGTTCCAAAGATGATAAACAAGTTTTCAAATCTAGCGTTGCCACAGAAAGAATAAAGTTAACTATACTTAATATTACATGGAAAGTACCGCATGTTCAACTTTCTGATACATATAAATTGTATATATTTAAAACCATCAACAATCGTCATCCATTAAATATATCATTTCGAAGTTGGGATATCTTTTATTATCCTTCGCTACCAGAAAGTACAACTGTTTTGTGGAATGTTAAGCTAGCCAACGAAAATGAAAGACCTCGTTTTCTTCTTTTAGGATTTCGAAACACTACTAACAACAAGTTTATACATTGCGATTTGTCAGATATAAAAGTTTATCTAAATTCTGATACTTATCCATATGATGATCTAAATCTCAAATTTGATAGAAATCGTTTTGCTCTACTATACGAAATGTATTTGAAGTTCCAACAAAGCTATTATTTACGTCATCCACAACCATTACTAACACGAGAACAATTTAAATCCGATGCTCCTTTAATTGTGTTAGATGTGACTCATCAAAATGAATCAGTCAAAACTGGACCAATCGATATTCGCATTGAGATGAAAACTTTAACAAACATTCCAGCTAATACGGCCGCATATTGTTTAATTATACATGATAAAATGTTCGAATACATACCACTTACAAATGAAATAAAAAAACTAATGTAAAATAGAAATAAAATAAATAAATAAATATATATAATTTTTTCTATTAAAAATCTTTTGTTTTTATTTATTTTGTTTGTTTATTAATATTATAAGTAAGTAAGTATTTTTATAAATTTCATAATATTGTGAAATTACTCTTCATATACTTTAATGATAGAAATAGTGACTTTGAAACAAGTCCACTTCGAACGTAGTTAAAATTATATAAATAGAAGAGCAATCAATATTAATGATTATTCACAAACATTACATATAGGTATACAGTAACATATTCAACAATGATTATCAAAGAGATTTATACTTTTTTAAAAAAATTTTCTAACGTTATTTCTGATAAACATAAAAATAAAATTATGAACATTAAATCATATCTGGAGGATAGAAACAAATTTCATACAATAACTAATCGATATGGGGAACATTACAATAATTGTGCTTGGTCATATGAAAATAATACGTGTGGTCCAGATACTTGTTCCTGCTCCCGCTTTAAGAAAACAAAAGAAACTGTCATAGAAGAAGCTAAAGAAATCATGGAATATTATAATAATAATGTATATAATTTAACTAAATGTAAAAATTGTATTTTTAATAAAATGTAAACATATACATACATACATATATCAAACTATTTGTTTTATTTTCTAATTCATAAACATAGTTTCTTTTTTTATGAAATCATATTACAAACATAAAATAAATTTATTACGAATAAATGTAGAATTCATTTGAAAAAAATAAAAAGGTTTTATATTACATAAAAAAGATAATTATGAAAAGGAGCAATTAGCTGATTCTATAAAATATTTATTTAGTTATTTTTCTGAGTTTTTTAAGAATTCTAAACACCTACACATCTGCTCAACTAATACTCAAATTTCTTTGTATTTCCAAGAATTTTGAGACTTTATGAAACTTAAATTTGTCACGTATGTACAACTCATTTGAAAAATAAAAAAGTTTCATATTACATAAAAAAGACCATTCGACATGGTTGTATCTACACACACCCTACTCTTTACGAACATCCAACAAAGACCCCGCATAGGGTTGCCAGATGGTTACATTTACACACATGCACACCCTACTCTTTACGAACACCTAACAAAGAGCCCGCATAGGGTTGCCAGACGGTCACATTTACGCACACACAAACATACACAGACACACCCTACTCTTTACGAACACCTAACAAAGAGCCCGCATAGGGTTGCCAGACGGTCACATTTACGCACACACAAACATACACAGACAATAAAAGTGGTGGAGCTTGCAAATCGATGAACTTATTAAGTTAACCAACCGACTGTAGGGTGAAAATAAAATCTTGATAGCGAATGCTCACTACGATATCGCCTCCAAGATAGGAAGGGGATACATAGGGATATATAGAGGATAGTTTTTACATGAAATTGTTTGCTGGGTTATACCATGCTCCCAAATGTGTATGGAACAAGTGATTGTTTGCTGGGTTATACCATGCTCCCAAATTTGTATGGAAAAAGTGCCGTAGGACCATCCTAAATATACTACTATGGTAATTTAAGAATTTCCAACATACGTTCAGCCTGCAATATCCCCGCCTCCGTCTTCGCCCGTGGACAATGTAGTAGTAATGTTAGAAGAAATTCGAAACGTGGTCATATAAGTAAGCTTTTAATTGTGAACGATTGGCCGCCAGCGCTGAACACAGTCGAAGGCAAGATTGGGAGCAGAAACAGGGTCATTTCATCAAGAAAATTGAACGGGATGTGTTGCAGATGAATGAACAATTGATACAACTGTTTAAACATGTAGAATTCTTAGGCTAAACCGTCACCAATAGCTGATAATCAAAATTAATAGCATTGCAATTAGAATTTTGCCATACAATATGAATTAAGATGCAAATAGTAAGGGTATTATAAGGAAAATGAATATGAATTTTAATGCAAAAACTATGGATGGAGCTAGTTCCAGAGAAAACCTCTACGCAATGATAAGGAAACTTTCCAAAAAAGCTAATGGACTAAACATTTGTCACTTTAATGCACAAAGCTTGAACAAAAAAATAGACGAATTTCGATACATTTTTAATGAATCTGGAATTGACATTATATGTGTCTCAGAAACTTGGTTTCGTAGTGATGTGCACGATAACAGTTACAAGCTTAATGGATATAGACTTTTTCGGTCAGATAGACCTTCACACGCTGGCGGAGTGGCAATCTATGTAAAATCATCTATTGCAAGTAAACTAAAACTAAAAGTTTCGGATGACGATGGGCTCTCCTGTAATACTCAATTGACGGAATATTTATTTCTTGAAATATCCCACAATAATCAAAAATTACTACTGGGTACAGTATACAGGCCAAACAATAGAATTAATATCACACCGTTGTTAGAAAAATTATCAACACTCAGTCTTAATTACACCAATATAGTTATAACCGGGGATTTCAACGCTAACATCATATTTGATAAATCTTTGAAGGACGAAATGAATGCTATCGGATTGACTTTAATAAACAATACAACACCAACGCATTTTACAACAACCGCAAGCACTCTACTTGACTTATGTTTTACTGATAACCTTTCCCGTATACTCTTGTTCGACCAGCTTTCTGCTTCTGTATTTTCCAAACATGATCTAATCTTTATTTGTTATGATTTTCAAACCACTGCACAAGATGAAACTATAACCTTTAGAGAGTTTAAAAATACAGAAATTGAATCGCAGGAAAGTGAATTGACAACAATTCCATGGAGCCAATCATTTCAAATGCCACCTTGTGATGAAAAATATATTCCAGCTAAAACTAAGAAGCTAAAGGCTGGCATCCCCTGGTTTTCAAGTGGTATTAAAACCTCAATTGATAAGAGAAATAAAGCATATGAAAGGTGGAAAAGATTTAGAACCCGTGAACGTTACAATATTTTCAAGATCAGCAGAACAAATGTCAGCATAAAGATCAGAACTGCAAAACGTAAATACAACAAAGAAAAATTTCAGTCAGCTACTAGCTCAAAGAGGAATGGAAGGAAATCCGCTAAATAGGCATTGGTATAAATTATATACATGATGAGAGCAAAATTGACGTAAACCAACTTAATACTGAATTTTCAAATATACCAATGCCTGATGCTAATCTCACGTACTATGTCTCTACCAATGCCTTTTGTAATACTAGCACTACGGTTAGATATGAGTTTACGAATACTACCCAGGAAGAAGTCCTGCAGTCTATTTTTGACATAAAGTCAGATTCCGTTGGGTATGAAATTCCACAATAAAATTTCCTTAAAGAAAGGTAAAACTTTTTTCTAATATGCGCAGTCGATTTAGAAACATTTTTTTTTTTTTTTTTTGAAGAAAGCCAAGCGAGTCAGTCGTGTTTTATTGAGCTCCGTGGAAATTTATTTGTAAAAATAAATGTGTCAAAATTGTCAATGTGTATGTGTGTGTGCAAGCAATAAATATAAACAAATGTGCACCAGCAAAAAGTAGTTTGTTTGTATGTCATAACACGTGCCGGCTGTTTAGCTTTGAACTATTTTCATGGTCGTTGCTGTTACTGTAAAAATATTTGTAGAAATAAGTAGAAGCTAGCTGAGGTAGAAAAAGTAGTAGCAGTTGTTTACTTTTGTCGTCGCGCAACTAATATGTATAACGGTAAGGGATTCTAACTAGCAACGATTAGCAGTAGAATAAATAGAAGCCTACTAATTAAAGAGATCTATAGTAAAAGGATGTCTTCGCAACACAGTCATCAAGTTTCGTCGGGTGAAACTAGCTTTGAGATGTCGTTTTTTGAAATGTGTAGAAAATATATTGAACCATCGACAAGTCAATGCGGCTATTCGATTTCCTGTGGCATACATTTGTTTGGGAGTGTGGCATGTACGGGAGATATATTGGAATCTTTAGGGTTTGTTGGTTCGTTTAACGACAAAAAACGTTCGTTGGAAGAAGTGTTGGATAGAATGCCGCACGATGAAAAATAGTATGAGATAAAGAGTCGATGTGTTGATAGTGAATTTGATGAGGGAAAAAAAATACTATGTACTGCTCGGAAATGAGTTTGAGGCTATTTGAGTTGGGGAAGAGGATGGATGATTGTCAAAAGTGCCGAATTTCGAGCTGTCACGATAAAGGGATACTTAAGTTGGTTCAAAATGGTAATTTAAGAATTTCCAACATACGTTCAGCCTGCAATATCCCCGCCTCCGACTTCGCCCGTGGACAATGTAGTAGTAATGTTAGAAGAAATTCGAAACGTGGTCATATAAGTAAGCTTTTAATTGTGAACGATTGGCCGCCAGTGCTGAACACAGTCGAAGGCAAGATTGGGAGCAGAAACAGGGTCATTTCATCAAGAAAATTGAACGGGATGTGTTGCAGATGAATGAACAATTGATACAACTGTTTAAACATGTAGAATTCTTAGGCTAAACCGTCACCAATAGCTGATAATCAAAATTAATAGCATTGCAATTAGAATTTTGCCATACAATATGAATTAAGATGCAAATAGTAAGGGTATTATAAGGAAAATGAATATGAATTTTAATGCAAAAACTATGGATGGAGCTAGTTCCAGAGAAAACCTCTACGCAATGATAAGGAAACTTTCCAAAAAAGCTAATGGACTAAACATTTGTCACTTTAATGCACAAAGCTTGAACAAAAAAATAGACGAATTTCGATACATTTTTAATGAATCTGGAATTGACATTATATGTGTCTCAGAAACTTGGTTTCGTAGTGATGTGCACGATAACAGTTACAAGCTTAATGGATATAGACTTTTTCGGTCAGATAGACCTTCACACGCTGGCGGAGTGGCAATCTATGTAAAATCATCTATTGCAAGTAAACTAAAACTAAAAGTTTCGGATGACGATGGGCTCTCCTGTAATACTCAATTGACGGAATATTTATTTCTTGAAATATCCCACAATAATCAAAAATTACTACTGGGTACAGTATACAGGCCAAACAATAGAATTAATATCACACCGTTGTTAGAAAAATTATCAACACTCAGTCTTAATTACACCAATATAGTTATAACCGGGGATTTCAACGCTAACATCATATTTGATAAATCTTTGAAGGACGAAATGAATGCTATCGGATTGACTTTAATAAACAATACAACACCAACGCATTTTACAACAACCGCAAGCACTCTACTTGACTTATGTTTTACTGATAACCTTTCCCGTATACTCTTGTTCGACCAGCTTTCTGCTTCTGTATTTTCCAAACATGATCTAATCTTTATTTGTTATGATTTTCAAACCACTGCACAAGATGAAACTATAACCTTTAGAGAGTTTAAAAATACAGAAATTGAATCGCAGGAAAGTGAATTGACAACAATTCCATGGAGCCAGTCATTTCAAATGCCACCTTGTGATGAAAAATATATTCCAGCTAAAACTAAGAAGCTAAAGGCTGGCATCCCCTGGTTTTCAAGTGATATTAACACCTCAATTGATAAGAGAAATAAAGCATATGAAAGGTGGAAAAGATTTAGAACCCGTGAACGTTACAATATTTTCAAGATCAGCAGAACAAATGTCAGCATAAAGATCAGAACTGCAAAACGTAAATACAACAAAGAAAAATTTCAGTCAGCTACTAGCTCAAAGAGGAATGGAAGGAAATCCGCTAAATAGGCATTGGTATAAATTATATACATGATGAGAGCAAAATTGACGTAAACCAACTTAATACTGAATTTTCAAATATACCAATGCCTGATGCTTATCTCACGTACTATGTCTCTACCAATGCCTTTTGTAATACTAGCACTACGGTTAGATATGAGTTTACGAATACTACCCAGGAAGAAGTCCTGCAGTCTATTTTTGACATAAAGTCAGATTCCGTTGGGTATGAAATTCCACAATAAAATTTCCTTAAAGAAAGGTAAAACTTTTTTCTAATATGCGCAGTCGATTTAGACACATATTTTTTTTTTTTTGAAGAAAGCCAAGGGAGTCAGTCGTGTTTTATTGAGCTCCGTGGAAATTTATTTGTAAAAATAAATGTGTCAAAAATTGTCAATGTGTATGTGTGTGTGCAAGCAATAAATATAAACAAATGTGCACCAGCAAAAAGTAGTTTGTTTGTATGTCATAACACGTGCCGGCTGTTTAGCTTTGAACTATTTTCATGGTCGTTGCTGTTACTGTAAAAATATTTGTAGAAATAAGTAGAAGCTAGCTGAGGTAGAAAAAGTAGTAGAAGTTGTTTACTTTTGTCGTCGCGCAACTAATATGTATAACGGTAAGGGATTCTAACTAGCAACGATTAGCAGTAGAATAAATAGAAGCCTACTAATTAAAGAGATCTATAGTAAAAGGATGTCTTCGCAACACAGTCATCAAGTTTCGTCGGGTGAAACTAGCTTTGTGATGTCGTTTTTTGAAATGTGTAGAAAATATATTGAACCATCGACAAGTCAATGCGGCTATTCGATTTCCTGTGGCATACATTTGTTTGGGAGTGTGGCATGTACGGGAGATATATTGGAATCTTTAGGGTTTGTTGGTTCGTTTAACGACAAAAAACGTTCGTTGGAAGAAGTGTTGGATAGAATGCCGCACGACGAAAAATAGTATGAGATAAAGAGTCGATGTGTTGATAGTGAATTTGATGAGGAAAAAAAAAAATACTATGTACTGCTCGGAAATGAGTTTGAGGCTATTTGAGTTGGGGAAGAGGATGGATGATTGTCAAAAGTGCCGAATTTCGAGCTGTCACGATAAAGGGATACTTAAGTTGGTTCAAAATGGTAATTTAAGAATTTCCAACATACGTTCAGCCTGCAATATCCCCGCCTCCGTCTTCGCCCGTGGACAATGTAGTAGTAATGTTAGAAGAAATTCGAAACGTGGTCATATAAGTAAGCTTTTAATTGTGAACGATTGGCCGCCAGTGCTGAACACAGTCGAAGGCAAGATTGGGAGCAGAAACAGGGTCATTTCATCAAGAAAATTGAACGGGATGTGTTGCAGATGAATGAACAATTGATACAACTGTTTAAACATGTAGAATTCTTAGGCTAAACCGTCACCAATAGCTGATAATCAAAATTAATAGCATTGCAATTAGAATTTTGCCATACAATATGAATTAAGATGCAAATAGTAAGGGTATTATAAGGAAAATGAATATGAATTTTAATGCAAAAACTATGGATGGAGCTAGTTCCAGAGAAAACCTCTACGCAATGATAAGGAAACTTTCCAAAAAAGCTAATGGACTAAACATTTGTCACTTTAATGCACAAAGCTTGAACAAAAAAATAGACGAATTTCGATACATTTTTAATGAATCTGGAATTGACATTATATGTGTCTCAGAAACTTGGTTTCGTAGTGATGTGCACGATAACAGTTACAAGCTTAATGGATATAGACTTTTTCGGTCAGATAGACCTTCACACGCTGGCGGAGTGGCAATCTATGTAAAATCATCTATTGCAAGTAAACTAAAACTAAAAGTTTCGGATGACGATGGGCTCTCCTGTAATACTCAATTGACGGAATATTTATTTCTTGAAATATCCCACAATAATCAAAAATTACTACTGGGTACAGTATACAGGCCAAACAATAGAATTAATATCACACCGTTGTTAGAAAAATGTTCAACACTCAGTCTTAATTACACCAATATAGTTATAACCGGGGATTTCAACGCTAACATCATATTTGATAAATCTTTGAAGGACGAAATGAATGCTATCGGATTGACTTTAATAAACAATACAACACCAACGCATTTTACAACAACCGCAAGCACTCTACTTGACTTATGTTTTACTGATAACCTTTCCCGTATACTCTTGTTCGACCAGCTTTCTGCTTCTGTATTTTCCAAACATGATCTAATCTTTATTTGTTATGATTTTCAAACCACTGCACAAGATGAAACTATAACCTTTAGAGAGTTTAAAAATACAGAAATTGAATCGCAGGAAAGTGAATTGACAACAATTCCATGGAGCCAGTCATTTCAAATGCCACCTTGTGATGAAAAATATATTCCAGCTAAAACAAAGAAGCTAAAGGCTGGCATCCCCTGGTTTTCAAGTGATATTAAAACCTCAATTGATAAGAGAAATAAAGCATATGAAAGGTGGAAAAGATTTAGAACCCGTGAACGTTACAATATTTTCAAGATCAGCAGAACAAATGTCAGCATAAAGATCAGAACTGCAAAACGTAAATACAACAAAGAAAATTTTCAGTCAGCTACTAGCTCAAAGAGGAATGGAAGGAAATCCGCTAAATAGGCATTGGTATAAATTATATACATGATGAGAGCAAAATTGACGTAAACCAACTTAATACTGAATTTTCAAATATACCAATGCCTGATGCTAATCTCACGTACTATGTCTCTACCAATGCCTTTTGTAATACTAGCACTACGGTTAGATATGAGTTTACGAATACTACCCAGGAAGAAGTCCTGCAGTCTATTTTTGACATAAAGTCAGATTCCGTTGGGTATGAAATTCCACAATAAAATTTCCTTAAAGAAAGGTAAAACTTTTTTCTAATATGCGCAGTCGATTTAGAAACATATTTTTTTTTTTTTTTTGAAGAAAGCCAAGGGAGTCAGTCGTGTTTTATTGAGCTCCGTGGAAATTTATTTGTAAAAATAAATGTGTCAAAAATTGTCAATGTGTATGTGTGTGTGCAAGCAATAAATATAAACAAATGTGCACCAGCAAAAAGTAGTTTGTTTGTATGTCATAACACGTGCCGGCTGTTTAGCTTTGAACTATTTTCATGGTCGTTGCTGTTACTGTAAAAATATTTGTAGAAATAAGTAGAAGCTAGCTGAGGTAGAAAAAGTAGTAGCAGTTGTTTACTTTTGTCGTCGCGCAACTAATATGTATAACGGTAAGGGATTCTAACTAGCAACGATTAGCAGTAGAATAAATAGAAGCCTACTAATTAAAGAGATCTATAGTAAAAGGATGTCTTCGCAACACAGTCATCAAGTTTCGTCGGGTGAAACTAGCTTTGAGATGTCGTTTTTTGAAATGTGTAGAAAATATATTGAACTATCGACAAGTCAATGCGGCTATTCGATTTCCTGTGGCATACATTTGTTTGGGAGTGTGGCATGTACGGGAGATATATTGGAATCTTTAGGGTTTGTTGGTTCGTTTAACGACAAAAAACGTTCGTTGGAAGAAGTGTTGGATAGAATGCCGCACGATGAAAAATAGTATGAGATAAAGAGTCGATGTGTTGATAGTGAATTTGATGAGGAAAAAAAATACTATGTACTGCTCGGAAATGAGTTTGAGGCTATTTGAGTTGGGGAAGAGGATGGATGATTGTCAAAAGTGCCGAATTTCGAGCTGTCACGATAAAGGGATACTTAAGTTGGTTCAAAATGGTAATTTAAGAATTTCCAACATACGTTCAGCCTGCAATATCCCCGCCTCCGTCTTCGCCCGTGGACAATGTAGTAGTAATGTTAGAAGAAATTCGAAACGTGGTCATATAAGTAAGCTTTTAATTGTGAACGATTGGCCGCCAGCGCTGAACACAGTCGAAGGCAAGATTGGGAGCAGAAACAGGGTCATTTCATCAAGAAAATTGAACGGGATGTGTTGCAGATGAATGAACAATTGATACAACTGTTTAAACATGTAGAATTCTTAGGCTAAACCGTCACCAATAGCTGATAATCAAAATTAATAGCATTGCAATTAGAATTTTGCCATACAATATGAATTAAGATGCAAATAGTAAGGGTATTATAAGGAAAATGAATATGAATTTTAATGCAAAAACTATGGATGGAGCTAGTTCCAGAGAAAACCTCTACGCAATGATAAGGAAACTTTCCAAAAAAGCTAATGGACTAAACATTTGTCACTTTAATGCACAAAGCTTGAACAAAAAAATAGACGAATTTCGATACATTTTTAATGAATCTGGAATTGACATTATATGTGTCTCAGAAACTTGGTTTCGTAGTGATGTGCACGATAACAGTTACAAGCTTAATGGATATAGACTTTTTCGGTCAGATAGACCTTCACACGCTGGCGCAGTGGCAATCTATGTTAAATCATCTATTGCAAGTAAACTAAAACTAAAAGTTTCGGATGACGATGGGCTCTCCTGTAATACTCAATTGACGGAATATTTATTTCTTGAAATATCCCACAATAATCAAAAATTACTACTGGGTACAGTATACAGGCCAAACAATAGAATTAATATCACACCGTTGTTAGAAAAATTATCAACACTCAGTCTTAATTACACCAATATAGTTATAACCGGGGATTTCAACGCTAACATCATATTTGATAAATCTTTGAAGGACGAAATGAATGCTATCGGATTGACTTTAATAAACAATACAACACCAACGCATTTTACAACAACCGCAAGCACTCTACTTGACTTATGTTTTACTGATAACCTTTCCCGTATACTCTTGTTCGACCAGCTTTCTGCTTCTGTATTTTCCAAACATGATCTAATCTTTATTTGTTATGATTTTCAAACCACTGCACAAGATGAAACTATAACCTTTAGAGAGTTTAAAAATACAGAAATTGAATCGCAGGAAAGTGAATTGACAACAATTCCATGGAGCCAATCATTTCAAATGCCACCTTGTGATGAAAAATATATTCCAGCTAAAACTAAGAAGCTAAAGGCTGGCATCCCCTGGTTTTCAAGTGGTATTAAAACCTCAATTGATAAGAGAAATAAAGCATATGAAAGGTGGAAAAGATTTAGAACCCGTGAACGTTACAATATTTTCAAGATCAGCAGAACAAATGTCAGCATAAAGATCAGAACTGCAAAACGTAAATACAACAAAGAAAAATTTCAGTCAGCTACTAGCTCAAAGAGGAATGGAAGGAAATCCGCTAAATAGGCATTGGTATAAATTATATACATGATGAGAGCAAAATTGACGTAAACCAACTTAATACTGAATTTTCAAATATACCAATGCCTGATGCTAATCTCACGTACTATGTCTCTACCAATGCCTTTTGTAATACTAGCACTACGGTTAGATATGAGTTTACGAATACTACCCAGGAAGAAGTCCTGCAGTCTATTTTTGACATAAAGTCAGATTCCGTTGGGTATGAAATTCCACAATAATTTCCTTAAAGAAAGGTAAAACTTTTTTCTAATATGCGCAGTCGATTTAGAAACATATTTTTTTTTTTTGAAGAAAGCCAAGGGAGTCAGTCGTGTTTTATTGAGCTCCGTGGAAATTTATTTGTAAAAATAAATGTGTCAAAAATTGTCAATGTGTATGTGTGTGTGCAAGCAATAAATATAAACAAATGTGCACCAGCAAAAGTAGTTTGTTTGTATGTCATAACACGTGCCGGCTGTTTAGCTTTGAACTATTTTCATGGTCGTTGCTGTTACTGTAAAAATATTTGTAGAAATAAGTAGAAGCTAGCTGAGGTAGAAAAAGTAGTAGCAGTTGTTTACTTTTGTCGTCGCGCAACTAATATGTATAACGGTAAGGGATTCTAACTAGCAACGATTAGCAGTAGAATAAATAGAAGCCTACTAATTAAAGAGATCTATAGTAAAAGGATGTCTTCGCAACACAGTCATCAAGTTTCGTCGGGTGAAACTAGCTTTGAGATGTCGGTTTTTGAAATGTGTAGAAAATATATTGAACCATCGACAAGTCAATGCGGCTATTCGATTTCCTGTGGCATACATTTGTTTGGGAGTGTGGCATGTACGGGAGATATATTGGAATCTTTAGGGTTTGTTGGTTCGTTTAACGACAAAAAACGTTCGTTGGAAGAAGTGTTGGATAGAATGCCGCACGATGAAAAATAGTATGAGATAAAGAGTCGATGTGTTGATAGTGAATTTGATGAGGAAAAAAAATAATATGTACTGCTCGGAAATGAGTTTGAGGCTATTTGAGTTGGGGAAGAGGATGGATGATTGTCAAAAGTGCCGAATTTCGAGCTGTCACGATAAAGGGATACTTAAGTTGGTTCAAAATGGTAATTTAAGAATTTCCAACATACGTTCAGCCTGCAATATCCCCGCCTCCGTCTTCGCCCGTGGACAATGTAGTAGTAATGTTAGAAGAAATTCGAAACGTGGTCATATAAGTAAGCTTTTAATTGTGAACGATTGGCCGCCAGTGCTGAACACAGTCGAAGGCAAGATTGGGAGCAGAAACAGGGTCATTTCATCAAGAAAATTGAACGGGATGTGTTGCAGATGAATGAACAATTGATACAACTGTTTAAACATGTAGAATTCTTAGGCTAAACCGTCACCAATAGCTGATAATCAAAATTAATAGCATTGCAATTAGAATTTTGCCATACAATATGAATTAAGATGCAAATAGTAAGGGTATTATAAGGAAAATGAATATGAATTTTAATGCAAAAACTATGGATGGAGCTAGTTCCAGAGAAAACCTCTACGCAATGATAAGGAAACTTTCCAAAAAAGCTAATGGACTAAACATTTGTCACTTTAATGCACAAAGCTTGAACAAAAAAATAGACGAATTTCGATACATTTTTAATGAATCTGGAATTGACATTATATGTGTCTCAGAAACTTGGTTTCGTAGTGATGTGCACGATAACAGTTACAAGCTAAATGGATATAGACTTTTTCGGTCAGATAGACCTTCACACGCTGGCGGAGTGGCAATCTATGTAAAATCATCTATTGCAAGTAAACTAAAACTAAAAGTTTCGGATGACGATGGGCTCTCCTGTAATACTCAATTGACGGAATATTTATTTCTTGAAATATCCCACAATAATCAAAAATTACTACTGGGTACAGTATACAGGCCAAACAATAGAATTAATATCACACCGTTGTTAGAAAAATTATCAACACTCAGTCTTAATTACACCAATATAGTTATAACCGGGGATTTCAACGCTAACATCATATTTGATAAATCTTTGAAGGACGAAATGAATGCTATCGGATTGACTTTAATAAACAATACAACACCAACGCATTTTACAACAACCGCAAGCACTCTACTTGACTTATGTTTTACTGATAACCTTTCCCGTATACTCTTGTTCGACCAGCTTTCTGCTTCTGTATTTTCTAAACATGATCTAATCTTTATTTGTTATGATTTTCAAACCACTGCACAAGATGAAACTATAACCTTTAGAGAGTTTAAAAATACAGAAATTGAATCGCAGGAAAGTGAATTGACAACAATTCCATGGAGCCAGTCATTTCAAATGCCACCTTGTGATGAAAAATATATTCCAGCTAAAACTAAGAAGCTAAAGGCTGGCATCCCCTGGTTTTCAAGTGATATTAAAACCTCAATTGATAAGAGAAATAAAGCATATGAAAGGTGGAAAAGATTTAGAACCCGTGAACGTTACAATATTTTCAAGATCAGCAGAACAAATGTCAGCATAAAGATCAGAACTGCAAAACGTAAATACAACAAAGAAAAATTTCAGTCAGCTACTAGCTCAAAGAGGAATGGAAGGAAATCCGCTAAATAGGCATTGGTATAAATTATATACATGATGAGAGCAAAATTGACGTGAACCAACTTAATACTGAATTTTCAAATATACCAATGCCTGATGCTAATCTCACGTACTATGTCTCTACCAATGCCTTTTGTAATACTAGCACTACGGTTAGATATGAGTTTACGAATACTACCCAGGAAGAAGTCCTGCAGTCTATTTTTGACATAAAGTCAGATTCCGTTGGGTATGAAATTCCACAATAAAATTTCCTTAAAGAAAGGTAAAACTTTTTTCTAATATGCGCAGTCGATTTAGAAACATATTTTTTTTTTTTGAAGAAAGCCAAGGGAGTCAGTCGTGTTTTATTGAGCTCCGTGGAAATTTATTTGTAAAAATAAATGTGTCAAAAATTGTCAATGTGTATGTGTGTGTGCAAGCAATAAATATAAACAAATGTGCACCAGCAAAAAGTAGTTTGTTTGTATGTCATAACACGTGCCGGCTGTTACTGTAAAAATATTTGTAGAAATAAGTAGAAGCTAGCTGAGGTAGAAAAAGTAGTAGCTGTTGTTTACCTTTGTCGTCGCGCAACTAATATGTATAACGGTAAGGGATTCTAACTAGCAACGATTAGCAGTAGAATAAATAGAAGCCTACTAATTAAAGAGATCTATAGTATAATACCGTGTTCAGATATGCACCGTAATTGAGTTTTACGCAATAAATGCCATTATTGATCTCAATTATCCATACAAAATTGCAATTTAGTTATTGCTCAATTAATACGAAATTGTTATAAATATTGAGTAAAATTAAAATGCGACACTGTAACAAGTGTGTTTATTAAGCAAACCACAACTTACTAAACAGTGTTTTGACATTTGGCCATTAATATTACAACAAAAAAAAGGCCGATCCATTTGGTCTGCGCAAAAACTAGATGTTTATTCCTTAAAGATGTTAACATTTTCTTAAGCTGAAGGTCCACACCATGCGTTTATGCGTCTGTCCTTTTTATGCATTTGACAAAAAAGTTGAATCAGTGTAATTGTATATGACAAGTTACACAACAAAATGCAGAGAATGCATAGACGCATCAACGCATGAAAGTAGGTTTACTTTCTACTTTTGTATCCGTCGCATGTGTGGTGAAAAAAAGTCAGCTGTTATTGATGGCCATGGATGGCAAATCATATTTTATTTTCAATGTTATCGATAAATATGTTTGTGTGGTGGATTACTTTTTACTATGTTTTCGCATTAAAAAAGGGTTTTAATAAGAGAAAAAGCTTTCGTAATAAAGATTGTATAAACTTTAATGATTAAAATACATTAAAATTAATTTTTAGCACAATTTAACAAGAACAAAATTTGCCATTCTACTTATCGATTACTTTTATCTTCTGAGTGTCATCTTTGTTGTGTCTATTATTTTTTTTAACAAACGCCATGTATTGGAAACTTATTGATACCGTGAAAAATCACGAATATTTTTATAAAAAAAGCTTACTCCTCTATGAATTCTATTAAATAAATTCCATTAAAATATCAATTACACTCTCCATTTTTGGCAAAATTGTTTTTAATTGTTAAACATATTAGCACAACAGCTGATAAAAAAAATAAATTTGGCGCATAAAACGCATTGCATGTAACTTGAATTTAGAAACGCATAAAATGCACAAAAAGTATCATACGCATCTACGCATGAACGCATGGCGTGGACCTTCAGCTTTATACATGTACATTTTTGTTTACTTTGAATGTTGTATGTAGTATAGGCCTGCCATACGTCCTGGTTTTCCAGGATTGTCCTGGTTTTTGACTACTTGTCCTGGTGTCCTGGTCCACTATGAAATTGTCCTGGTTTTTCTACAGGTCAAGATAGAAAATTTGCTTTTTGCTGGTTTAAGTTTGTTAGCAAAGGTTAAGATTTCTGTTATAACACTGCTTACATAAGGCAATTGTATAAACAACTTTAATTTAATTCAACTGTTATCTGGTGTTAGTTTGACAGTTGTCAATTTGGTTGAAGAAAAATCAAAAGATTTTGATTTTTTCAAGTCTGCTCAATGGACTAAAGAAAGAAACTCGTTAAAGACTGAAACACTGGAGAGTTATATTCAATGTAAGTAACTATATCAAAGGCTGAAATGAAGTTCTAGAAAAAGTGCAATCTTCTGAAAGGTATTATAGTTTAGAACATTTTAAGCTCAACTTTTCATTATTTTTCATCGTTCTTATGTAAATGAATCACAAGTTAATTTTTTTTATATATGAGAAGTGATGTAATCCCAGACATATTATTATGAGATGATGAGGAGTTAACACTACTCTTGCACTATAGTACAAGCAACGGCCCATCCAAAAACTATGTTTCTATCGCCATCTGTTTTGGATACAAACAGTTGACTTACTCGACTATTGCACTGTCAAGAACAGTGCAAAGAACATATCTTTCACCAGAACCGTAACCAAGTAACCACTTCAGCGCTGATAGCCTCATATATTGTTGGATTTAAAAATAAAAACTGGATGGTTTTTACATATTGTTTATACCTATGCATTAAAAAAATTTTTTTTGTTGGCGTAATTTTTTATCCATTTTTTCTATGTGTCCTGGTTGATAGGTTCAAACTTCTGGCAGCCCTAATGTAGTAGTAATATAAATTGAGTTAGCTAAATTGTGTATATGTGAACAGAAAGATAATTATGTCAATTAACCGAATATTGACTCAATAAAAAACGTATATCTAAACACGGTATAAGGATGTCATCGCAACACAGTCATTAAGTTTCGTCGGGTGAAACTAGCTTTGAGATGTCGTTTTTTGAAATGTGAAGAAAATATCATTAAAATTCCCGCACCAACTTGCGAATCGTTTTCCGGCACAGCGACAAATTTTCATCAATATAGTACATCATAAACAAATTCACTACGAATGAAGAAACTTCAACAACATTCGTATATATACCCTTAAACACGCATGCAGAAATTTATCATACCGTCAACTTCAAATTAAATCGCTGCTCTGCTATACAAAGCAAATGTTGTCTCATAATATCAAATCAAAATATAATAAAATTCTATAATAACACAATCTTTTTTAATTTACCCAGTAACACACACACAAACATACAAATGCATGTCATGATTTTTTTCTGACCTAGTTACACACAAGATAGTCAGTGAGCTACACAACAATCGAAAGTCGTAGTACTTTTCACTTGTGATTTGTGTAGGGTGTCAATTTATTTGATCTATTTCTATGTATCTAACATAACGAATATATATTGGCCAGCGTATCCGTGTTCAATGTTTATTATGATAGAGTTGCCATGAATGCATGAGAATGCTATATGTCTGCTGCTCACTTCTATGTGCATATTAGACTAGGATTACCATGTTTACGCGAACAAACTAAATTGGCAACTCTAAGACCAAAAATAAGGCAAAATGCACAAGCAAGTAGACGGGAACTTGTATGTCCGTCATCAACTAGCTTGAAAAAACTTGCACCGAGCATGTCAGTCCGCAGATTCACAAACCAAAAAAACAATGCCTTATAGATTGGATGTGTCCGTCCGCGAAAAGTTGTATAATAATATTGCAAAGTGTGTGGAGCTTAGATTTGAAAAAAATATTTTGGGGCTCGTCATCCACCAACTTGAAAAAACAGATTCACAAACCAAAAAAACAATGACATATAGATTTGATGTATCTTTGTGCGAACAATTATTAGCTGAGATTGAAAAAAATATCTTGGGACTCGTCATCGACTAACTTAAAAAAATTTACTGACTCACCCACAAAGCGACAGACAAAAACACAACCAACCAGCCAGCTAAGCAACCAAACAAACAACAAGAACCAGATAGCTGATCGTCGTTTATATATATAATATATATATATATAAAATATTATCTCTCCAATGTAGCGAATCTTATGAATATCCAACCGACTGTAGGGTGAAAATAAAATTTTGATAGTGAATGCTCACATGAAAAAAAGGTTCACAAACTGTGAATACCCCTAATGGTATGTATCCAACTACAATCTATGAACACCCCTAATGGCATACACCCAACTTTGTATGAACAGCGTGATCGCGAATTCCCCAATACATACTACTTTCGAAGCCATATTCACACGTACACGACTTGATATTTTTTTAACTTACTCCTATACATGTAAAGGGTTTAAAAAAATATATATATATATAGGTGTTTATACCTATGTTAGTTAGCACGCGCTCATAGCTCAGCAATTTTATTAATTATAATATTAATTTTGTTTGTTTGTTCCACAATTGCTTATGTTGCATCTTTATTTAACAATTTATTTCAATGTATGGAATTGTGGAATATTGATTTTTGTTTGTTCTACATTTTGCCTATGCTGCATTAATGTTAAGCAACAATGTTCAATGTGTAGAATTAAGAATATTTATTTTGTTTATGTTATATTTTTGTAACAATCAAATTGAATCAATAATGAAAAGCAGTTTTTAGTTTGCTAAGTGAACTCTCAGTAACAAGTTTATTAGCATTCGACTAATTTAAATCCTACGGGCATCAGCAACAAAAAGAATTTAATTGATATTTAAATTTATAGCAAATTTAAAAACAAATTGTTGGAAATTATTACCTTATAATTAAAAAAAAACATGTTAGTATATTTATCATTATATTAAGTGAAAAGTCTTGTTGTGTGAATAGATAGTTTCAAAACTATTTTAAATAAGGATAAAAAAAAGGTGTGGAGTGGTAATTTTTATTTTTATAGTCTATGAGCTCAGAGGATTTATATAAAATATTTTATAATCTAACCATGGGCGAACTAAGAAAAAAGCTGTGATCTAAAATTAAGCTGTGTCATTCTTGATTTTAGAACTGTGTAACTGAATTGAAAATAAAGTCTTGAAAAAACTTTTAAATAGGAACTACAACCTTAACCCTTGTGTAAATACCCAATTTTATCCACGTTGTTTAGCACCCGGGGTACCCGGCTACCCATATACTATAATGTATTAATAATCAATATTTTTATGAAAAAAAAAAAAAAATAAATTTTTAAACTTTTTAAAGGCGTATATGTTAAAATATGATTTTTTAACTTTGTATTGCACAATGGCTAAAATTTTAAACTTTTTATACAGGACAGTATTTTTTAGTATAACAGTTGAAAATTTTGGGTCATACATGATATGTAAATGAGACTTCCCCGTATTATAATACTAACGCTTTGGAAACTAAACTTATGTAATTCTGTGATACAGAATTTAGTTTATTGAATTTTTTGAGCAGTTCAAACGTGTTTGTGTTATTCCATAAATTGTATTGGGTACCAGGGTACCAGGGTGCGCATGTTGCGATGGTTAAAGTTGAAGGAAATTTTTTTGGGTATTAAAGGAGCAAAAAAATTAATCTAGAATCTCAATTCGCTTTCTTTTATGTTAAATAACGACGATCCAGAAGCTTGTGTAAAAATTTTAATTCTTAATACATTTTTTTCATGTAAATATACCCAGGTGGGAACCCCGGCACCCGGGTATTAAAACAAGGGTTAAAACAAAATTAAAATCGAAACTGGGAATTATTTCCTTCCGAAGGCAACTTTTATATTATATTCAACATTTATCATTTTTCGAATTTATTCTATGAGCTAAATTTCAGTTATGTATTTTATAAAGCTTTTTTCTGAAAAATTGTAGGAATATAACTATTACAAAAAAGCTTTATAAAATACATAACTGAAATTTAGCTCATAGAATAAATTCGAAAAATGAAAAATGTTGAACAAAATTAATATCTTAAAACAAGAAAAAAAGTTTTGATTTAAGAATAATATTCTTAATTTTAGATTATATCAAGAGTGCAATTCTTATTTTAAAATTTTAAGTTATTAAAATAAATCTAATGTTCTTAACCTGAGAAGAAAATTACTGATTTTAGATTATATCAAAAATAAAATTCTTACTTTAAAAGTGACAATTCTTAAAACAAGTCTGACATACCTAAATTAATCCGAATATGATTATTTCTTTTAGTATTTATATTATCTTAAATGTGTGTATATAGTTTAGTGAAAAGTATTAACAAACATTCAAAATATTAAAAATTTTAATTGAGATCAATCGAAAACCCTGAAATAGTTTATATTAATGAAAGCACAGCAGATAATTGGATGACTGTAACTGTATTCGCATGCGTTAAAAACAAAATCAAAGTTCTTAGTTTTATTTAAATTTATTAAAGTTTTTTTAGTATATTTTTATATAAGCTAAGTAAGCAGCAAAAAGGTTCTATTAAATTAAAGTGACAAATCAAGAATGCCTCATGCCATTGTATTTTACAAGAATTTGCTAAAAAATTTACATACAATATAACAAAACCAGTTTTGAGTCAAAATAGTATAGAGAAAATCATTTAAATAAAAACAAGTATAAAGCATTTAATGATTATTACATACATATTACACAAAAATATTAAAAACTGTTACACCACAACAACAAATTAATATTGAAATAATCTTTTGCAACTCTCTTGCTTAGTTATGTATATATCGAACATCATTTTGAGAACCTTTGTGTATAAAAAATATTTAGTGCAAAACAAACATTTTAAAACTTTTCAGATCCGAAAATATATGCAAACATATCTGCGCTAACATTCTCCCCCGCCAAGACCAACATCGCTTAATCATTGGAATCCGTGTTTGAGTTACATTTTGCCTCAATGTCGTTGACCTCAGAAGGATCGTTTGTTGGTAAAAAAGCAATCTTTGAAATCGGTCGTTTAAACGTTTTTCCCTTTGAAAACAGAGTTACTACCCGTACATATCCATCTTTTCCGGGGTGTACTTCTTGGACGCGAGCTAACGGCCACTCCCCAGGAGAACATCTTTCATCAAAGACTATTACCAAATTACCTTTTTCGGCGTTTTTGTTGACTTTTAGCCATTTGGGTCTGGCTTGAAGGCGAGACAACCACTCATTAGCCCACCGCCGCCAAAAATGTTGTTTTAAGCATTCAACAACTTTCCATCTTTTAAGGTGGTCAATGTTAAATTCTAGTAAATTCTCCTCTGGTATACAAACCGTGGGTTCACCAATTAAAAAATGAGCAGGGGTCAGAGCAGTACAATCCGATGGATCACAGCTTAATGGAGACAGTGGTCTCGAATTAAGGCATCCTTCGATTTGTGCTAAAAGCGTCGTCAATTCTTCAAACGTAAGTATGCGATTGGCCATAATTCTCTTCAAATGATATTTCGTTGATTTTACTCCTGCCTCCCACAGGCCACCAAAATTAGGAGATGCTGGTGGTATGAAGTGCCACATAGTTCCGCTGGAAGCTAGCTGCTCCAGCATTTCTTTAGGAATTGACGACTTATTTCGATTATACAAAATTTGAAGCTCTTTACTTGCGCCGACAAAATTTGTTCCACAATCTGAGTATAGATTAGAACATATACCACGTCGGGATACAAAACGTCTGAAAGCCGCAAGAAAAGCGTCTGTAGAAAGACTTGTTACTGCTTCCAAATGCAAAGCCTTTGTCACCATGCAGACGAATAAACAAATATAGCCCTTAGTTGTTACAGAATTACGAGCTGTTGACTGCTTTATTGTTATTGGTCCAGCATAATCAACTCCACTATGTTTAAAAGGCCGAGTTGCTTTTAGACGAACACTAGGCAAATTTCCCATCATCTGTTGAGCGGCTTTTGCATTATATCTAAAGCAGATTGTACATTTCCGAAGCACCAGCTTTGCCACATTTCTACCATTGAGAATCCAATATTCTCGCGAAACATAAGCCTGCATTTGGTTTAATCCACCATGAAGCGTTTTTATATGTGCGTCTAAAAATATAAGATATGCTAATGGACATTGCTTTTTTAGTAATATAGGATGTTTAGCGCCAAAGCGTAATTCAGAATTTCGGATTCTACCGCCAACTCTTAAGATTTGGGAAGAATCAATAAATGCACATAGTCTGGAAATTGAGATATTAGAGGAAATATAGCCCTTTTTGCGAAGCTCAGCTAGCTCAGCACAAAAATCAATTTGTTGTGAAGTTCGGATTAAATGAAAGCGAGCGTCATTTAGTTCTCTAGTAGTAAGAAATCCTGTCATCTTGCTGTAGTTTTTTTCTAACAATTTATTTTGATAATATCTGGAAATAAGGTTATTTTTAAAACGATTTATGTAAGCAGTTACACGAATAAGTTTGTTCAGAGATGAAAATTTGGTTAAAAGCTCGGGATACCCAGTATTTTTGACTTCAGTAGTATGTGTTATTAAAGCAGAAGCATCCTCCTCGGCATAATGACTAAGATTTGGTTGCTTTGGCCAAGTTGATTGTTTTCCTTTAAGCCACCTTGGACCGTTCCACCACAAATCATATTCAACTAATTCTTTTGGCGATATTCCTCTTGAAGCGCAATCTGCTGGATTGTCACGTGAAGAAACATATTTCCATTGTTCTATCGTTGATTTTGGATTTCTGCCACCCTATTACCCACAAACACCGGCCATCTAGAAGACTGCCCACGAATCCATGACAGTACTGTTGTACTGTCAGTCCAGTAAAAAATTTGGACAATTTCGTTATCTATCTGAGATATTATTTTATTTACCAATTTCACTAACAAACTCGCACCGCATAATTCCAATCTTGGTATTGTTAAGCGTTTTAACGGACTTACTTTGGTTTTTGCTTGTATGATATTGATTTTTATATGTCCGTCAACAGAAATAGTTTTTGCATACACTACCGCGGCATAAGCCAAATTAGACGAATCGCAAAATCCATGAATCTCTAGCTTTACATCTTCACTGAGACCAATCCATCTATTGATCTTTATTTTTTCAAGTTCTCTGAGACTTTTGCGATATTCTATCCACCTTTTTGCTAATTCTTTTGGGAGCCTATCATTCCAATCTATACCCAATAACCACAAGTTCTGAAACTCTATTTTTGCCAATATAGTAGTAGGAGCTAACCAGCCAAGTGGGTCATAAAGTTTAGCTGCATCGGATAATAAACTTCGTTTGGTAACATTTGCATTATTTTGTTCAAAATTGATTTTAAAAGAGAAATAATCATCAAGTGTGTTCCATTCTAGCCCCAGAGCTTTTACACAATTTACTGCTTTCAATTCCAAAACATTTGAATTTTCTCGTAACTCCTCAGGTATAAACGAAAGAAGCTCTTTAGAGTTTGTAGTCCACTTTCTTAAGTTAAAATTTCCAGCTTTTAACAGTTGACATAACTGCGTATGAAGTTTCAAGGCATCATTCAAATTGTCAGCTCCAGAAATAACATCATCCACGTAAGTATCCGTTTTAAGTACCTTACAAGCCAAAGGATATTTCTCATTTTCGTCAGATGACAACTGTTGGAGAACTCTAATTGACAGAAATGGAGCAGGTTTTGTACCATATGTAACCGTAGATAGCTTGTAAATAAATATTTCTTTAGATTTGGAATCTCTCCACAAAATTTGCTGGTATTTTTGTTGTTCATCTACAATCTTTATCTGTCGAAACATCTTTTCCAAATCAGCCCGAAAACCAATTTTAAATCGTCGCCATCGAGTGATAACAGTTGGAAGATCATTTTGTAAGGCTGGGCCTGCAGCTAATTCATCATTAAGTGATGTCTGAGTCGATCTTTTGCAACTTGCATCGAACACAACCCTCAATTTTGTGGTAGTACTGTTTTCTTTTAAAACGCCATGGTGTGGCAAAAAATAGCCATTTGGTTCTAAATCACGGGGATAAATGCCAAACTTGTTCATATGACCACATGTCTCATATTCTTCCATAAAATCATGGTAAAGTTTTCCGAACGAAGGCTGTGAGGTACATTTAGACTCAACACTTTTTAAGCGATATAGAGCCGTATAATCAGTATGATTAAAATTTGGCAAAGGTTTTTCCTTTAGCAAAGATTTAAACGGTAATGAAACCGTATAGCGACCAGTTGAATCACGCGTTGTAGTTTTTATAAAATGTTGTTCACATAAATCTTCTTCCTCAGTTAGTTTTTGTTTTTCCGGCAACTCCTCTTGTTCCCAAAAAGCCCGAAGCTGTTGTTCTAATGAGCAAACATTTATAATTATATTTTTCTGATAAGATACAGGCTTAGTTGGACCAGAAACTATCCAGCCAAAATGAGAAAATTGAATAAAAATGCTATCCCTAAACTTATGTTGATTAGGCAAGACAATATTACCATAAACATCTCCCCCAAGTAAAATATCTATTGGACCTGGTTTCGAGAAACATGGGTCAGCAAGCTGATAGTCCTTTAAATCGGGTAATAAATTTTCGTCAAGAGGCAATGGCTGATAATTTGTTATTTTTGGTAACACATACGCTTTACAGTTAATTTTAAAACTGGGCTCTAACTTGGAAAGAAGCGTAAACTCGACATATTTCTTTGACACATATGGAGTATTATCACCAAGACCACTAATTTGAGCATACGTTTTAAACATAGGAAGGTTTAGCGCTTCCGCAGCCTTTCGTGTTATCAGAGTTGCTTGAGCACATTGGTCCAATAAAGAGCGTAGACTATAAGTTCCTCTATCTGTTTTTAAAACAACTTGTACTGTAGCTAGAAGAACTTGAGCAATATTTGAATTTTGTATAGTACCACAGTTGCAAGCAATATTAGTGCAATCATTAGTAGATTGCGCAGAAGTTGAAGACTCTGAAGCACTTTGAGATTGATGAGAGTTTGATAAACCACTATCCTTTGCGTCATTGTGCAAGATTGTGTGGTGATTCTGTTGACAGATTTGGCAGCGAGACGATGAACGACAATGATAACTGAAGTGACCAGTAGTTAAACAATTACGACACATTCTCATAGAATTTATAAAATCAGTTTTAGCAGCTGGTGTCATGGCAATGAATTTGAAGCATTTGACTAGTAGATGGCGTTTGTTACAACATGGGCAGTTGGAATCATTATTGTAATTATTTGTGCTAGAAGTGGTTGCATGAATGTTATGGCGCGGAATATTTCTTGTTCGGGTTTGAAAAGAATTAATTCTTGAAGAATTCGTATTGCCAATTAGATAAGATTCGTCTATAGACTCTAACGTACGGAATGCAGTTTCCAGAAAGATGAATAAATCCTCCATTGGAGGTACCTCAGAAGAACCCTTCAAGGATTGTTCCCATTCTTTACGACTTTGTTTGTCAAGCTTATTCACAGTTAGATATATTAGTATAGAGTCCCAGCTATCAGTTGAAATATCTAAAGTATTAAGTAAGGCAATACAATTACGAGTTGTGTCCAAAATATTCTGTATACTTTCCGCTGTCCCATTAGAAGGAGAAATCGAAAAAAGTCTTCCATAAATGTTATCAACAATTTTACGTTTATTGTGATATCGGCGATTGAGCGCGTTCCAAGCCAGGTTATAATTTGCGTCTGACGCTGGATATTCGTTAATAATACTTAAAGGCGAATCCGAACATGAAGATTTTAAAAAATAGTACTTTTGAACGTTTGTTAAAGCTTGGTTGTTGTGCACAAGCGAAATAAACATATCTCTGTAAGCAATCCAGGAAAGGTAATCACCGGAAAAGGTGGGAATGTCAATTTTTGGTAACCGAGCTTCAACAGGCAAGGTTTCGTTTCGACTGTGAGTGGGGCCAGAAAAAGTAGAGTGAAAACCTGGAGATTCTGTATGAGCACATTCATTTATAAAGTCATAAAGCTGACCTCTAAAGGTAAATGACATATCTTGAAATTGATAAAATATTTCATCGGTAAAGTAAGAAACATCGTTTATATTTATAGTATTTTCTCGAACAATACCTTGCAATTTATCATGGGCATTCTTAAATTTCTCAGTTATTGATTCTATTTCTCTAAAAACCATCTGAGCATAACCGCGCGTTTTCCCTGCTTTTGCTTCATAACTCTGAACAATTCGTTTTAAATTTATAAAATTAGCTTTCTGCTCCTCAATAATATTTAATATGTCCGACATTTCAAAGTAATTTCATTAAATACATACAGTACAACAGCAACGCAAGATTTCTAAAACCACAAGAGACTTTCCAAAGTTGCACAGGAACAACGCGTTCAATAAATAAAAATCCAGATTACAGCAACTACAACCAAGGCACCAATGTAACAACACAATACAGTAGCTTCAATTAACACCAGCGATAATTTGTGACCAAAATTTTTACGAAACAAAAATCTTTTTAAATAGAGAAATTATTCCCGGGTTTCGGCACCAATGTATTCGCATGCGTTAAAAACAAAATCAAAGTTCTTAGTTTTATTTAAATTTATTAAAGTTTTTTTAGTATATTTTTATATAAGCTAAGTAAGCAGCAAAAAGGTTCTATTAAATTAAAGTGACAAATCAAGAATGCCTCATGCCATTGTATTTTACAAGAATTTGCTAAAAAATTTACATACAATATAACAAAACCAGTTTTGAGTCAAAATAGTATAGAGAAAATCATTTAAATAAAAACAAGTATAAAGCATTTAATGATTATTACATACATATTACACAAAAATATTAAAAACTGTTACACCACAACAACAAATTAATATTGAAATAATCTTTTGCAACTCTCTTGCTTAGTTATGTATATATCGAACATCATTTTGAGAACCTTTGTGTATAAAAAATATTTAGTGCAAAACAAACATTTTAAAACTTTTCAGATCCGAAAATATATGCAAACATATCTGCGCTAACAGTAACAATTAAAGAAATGTTTCCGTCCAATGAAAACAGTTTTCATGAAATGAAACAATTGAAAGCGAAACGCACTTTAAATTTTAAACTTATCAAAAGGAAATCTGTGGTGTTCCATTAGAACGTTCGAATGATGATGGTATTTTAGATGCTACCAAGAACCAGGACGAGGAAGATTTAAAAAAACTATTGAGGGAAATCAATATGGAATCTGTTTTTAAGTATTTAATGGGTAAGTATTTTATATTAGATATACATATGTATAATATTTTTCAATATTGAGTTAAATTTAAGCTGCACAAGCGACTTATAAAAGCTTAAGGGTTACACAAAGAGAGGACATGCAGGAAGCTATACCCCCATTAGGCTACACATGGAGTTTGGCGAAAAGTTATTCGCTTGGAAAAAAAAACAACAGGTAAAAATTCTTGTTTTGACATAAATTTAAACATAAAAATGTTAACTGTTTTTTTAATATTTTGAAATAGATGATGAAACTCTATCAAAGTGGAGGACTGACTAAAAACTATGTAATGTTCAAAAAAAAAAAAAAAAAAACACTTCCTTAAACTTTACATCCACAAATTTATCAATGTGTGTAAAGTTGATGAATAAAGTTTTGAGTGTTCTTCTAAATAAAACGTCAAGAGGAAAAAATATCAAAAAATTTTATAAACAAAACCAAAACTGGATAAACGAATATAGGAATGATTTGATAAACAGCATAGTAGAAGTTATCAAAATGATGACACTCTGAGCTAATTAAGAACATTGTAAATATTTTCTCAAATGAAAAAGATGTTGAGATAACTCATATTTTTAATTCGTATACTAAATTCTAGGGAATGGTAAATCGATTTCGATTCCAATCGAACATCGATTTTGTGTTTAAGAAAATCGACTTTTTGCAATCGAATTTACGTCTGCGATTTTATACTGAAATCGATTATTGGGCTTTTAAAATCCATTTTTTTATTTTTATCAAAATTTAGGAAATTTTTAATTTTAATATTAATTAAAAATAAAACTTGAGATTTGTTTTTGCGAACATACTTGTGTAGATGGTATCTTAACGAAGTGTTCCAACTTTAAAGTTTAATTTTACGTGTTAGTACCTTTGGTATACTTTCGACTTTAATATAGGGGCTTTTGTTTTTCAGAAATTAAAGCCATCAACGGACAGTGAACAAAACAGTCCAAACATATCGCACCGAACCAAACACAGAAAGTCGACTTTGTGAAATTCAACATACTATATAGAAATACAACAGGTGAATTAAATGATGGCATTCCTGTGGAAATACACCTGTATTCAAAGTGTGTGAGCGACATTTACAAGCAGAGTGAAAAACAAAACGTATGTAATTTATATAACAAATACGAAATTACAAGGAAATTAATCTGGATCTTTCCGACATCAATGACATGCAAACGTTTGTTGTCTAAAACTAACTTATAGTAACTTAGTAAAGAAACAGTCGCCAGTCAGAAGAAGGCTTATCATAGAAATCAATTTCGATCAAAAGATACGAAATCTCTTTCGATCGGAATTGATTTATGTGACAGGATTGACTACACAAGAACAGAATTTTAATATGTGAAAACTACATACATATTGCTCTTGTTCCTTTAAACGCCGCACAGTGGGGCCTTTTAACTTATTTCATTGCAAAAATCATAACTTTTGAATTTAAAATATTTAAAAATTTTAAAAAGCATTTGAAAGGAAACTCCTTTAGCTTTAATATACTGATTTGCAAGGTCATAGGTTAGGCGCGGCACTGTGCACAGTGTCTGCTTTCGACTGCTTTTATTACAAACATCATAACATTTGAGGTAAGAAAGATATTTTAATAAAAATGAGTATCATTATTGGCCATAGCTTTGTGGAGACACTGTGCACAGTGGTTTTTTTGTTGAAAACATCATAATTTTTGAAGTTACCAAGAAATTTGTAATGGGGAAAAAACACTTGATTTTTAAATCTTTAAGGATCCAAATAAGTGCTCCCTTATTGTGATAGGCATTGGACGATGACACCTTTGACCTTTCTTGTTGCAAAAATCATATATTTTGAAGTAATGAAATTTTAAAAATGTCTCAAACATTTTAAACACATTATTTTGTGCTTTAAATGACATTCTCATAGGGAAGCCTAGAAAAAATGCTACACTAACTCTTTTTATTTATAATACAGATACAAATTATTGAAATATTTTTAATACTAATGCTAATTTATAATATAATTTTATTTTATTCAAAATTGTCATTAACATTTTGAGCGATTTGTAATAGACTTAACATATCGGAGCTATAATTCTGTGGCCGTATGGAAAAACTAGTTAACTCCACTTTTTGCGAAAATTAAGATAACACCAAAAATAGAAACCGAGTTTCATTTACTATCACTCTGTCAGATCGAAATTTTGATATAGTTTCTCATTTAATAGTTATTTGAAAAACAAAAATCAGAAAAATATAAATTTGTATGTAAAAACTAGATAACTCCATGCATTTTTTGAAAAAACAAGTTAACTCCATAGTCTCTTAGAAAACAGAAAAATTAGAAGTTTTAAACTGTGTTGTCTCGAAAACTAAGAGACAAAGAGCGATACAGAACGAATTCGGGTCAAAATGTTGAGCCTAAAAATTGCAACTCTAGAGAATTCAAAGAATATATTTATGCATTCTTTATATGCATATTACATCTTTTGTACCCGAAATCTTTCCGAGTAATAGTTTTTAGCCCATATAGATCTACCGTACCCTATGTGGTACAGCAACTTTGAAAAATGTTTTAACATACTTATTTTTATTTGTTTCTGTTGCAAAAATAATAAATAAATAGTAAGGTGTTAGTACGTACAAAAATAATAAAAACTATTTTTATCCAGTTTTTTTTTTTTTTCTAAGAATAAATTTTTTGAATCTGGAAGACAAACAAACTATATATATTTATATTGAAAACAAAAAGAATTTAAGTTTTCTATTATTGTTTTAAATATAAATATGCGAAAGAAATGTTCTTATCGACATTGTGAGCCTGGTTGTAAATGTCGTTATTTTTAAATTAATCTAAGAACATATTCATATTTTTTGCACTTTACGATATTTAATACTAATAAAATTTAAATATTATAAAATTATTTTTTTCTGCAACGTTAACGATCTTCTTAATGTTAAATGTTCATCAATAAAACTTCTCTTGAGCTCTTTCCGACTTGATTTCAGTTTGTTTTCGAAGTATTTATTTCTAAATTTACGAGTTCTTTGTCCGATTGCTCGATCACGTTTTGCTTCCTTTTTTTTCTTCCGTGCTGTCTTGTGGAATAATTTTCTCCAACTTAGTCTGTATTTGCATGAGGTCAAGGTCTGGATCTAAGTTGATGTTAGTCGGTCGCATTGTTGATTTTCTTGTGTTGATTTTTATATTTTTTGCACGCACGTGTAACTATTACGTTTATTTTTATCAAAAACATAAAAAACAAAGTAGAAGACATTGTAAGACATTGTTTTAAAACTAAAAAGCTTAAAACGATCTTATTACCAAGTTTAGTATAAAAATTTTACGGACACCTTTTGTTTAAAATTTTAATATGTTTTAAAATAAAATTAACCACAAAGTCAATAGCTCTTTTTCAGGTTCAACCATGTTAAACCGATTATAACGATAATCAACGTCCTTAAAACTGGCCAATTCATTTCATAAAATCAAGAAGGGTAAACCTTTTAATTATGTTTATGCATAAAAACAGAGAAAAACTCAGCTTATTTTTTGATGCATAAGCATAAAGAGAAAAAAACATTTTTTGGAAAAACTGGATAACTCCATTTGTTCTTAAAAAAACGGGTAAATTAACGTGTTGAGTCAAAAAGTTAATGTTTTTCCACAAATCATTACTTAAGTTGCCTTAATTCCATTAAATACTTATATAATATAAGAAAAAATTTTTTTTCGGAAAAACTAGATAACTCCATTTTTCGAAAAAACAAGATAAGTGACAATGATTTTCGGTTTTAATGTCCAAAAATCAGTTTAATGGTACCAGAAATCTTTAACTGAATCTAAAATATTGTTTTGTTTAATGCGCATGCATAATAACATAAATTCATATGTATAATTACCGAAATATGTTTAAAACTTTAAATGTGTTTTTCTCGTGTTTTCAAAAAATGGAGTTATCTAATTTTTCCATACGACCACAGAATTATATTCTTCCAAATCCTTTCGAGATCTTACATGTCTCCGCGATGAAATCAGTGGGTCTTCAGAGGCCGCCAACATATTAAAAATATCCTCATTCTGTCTAATCCATAAAATTTTGCAAGTATTCGCATATCTAAAGTGATTGTAATCTTTGTTTTTGCATTCCTCGGCTTCTTCTGATGACTCTCCAATTGGTCATTGATAGTCAATTAAATTTTGGCCATGAGCCAAAATCTTATGGACCGTAGGAGTAAGTTTCTTCTCAAGGTACTTTTGAGCCAAAAGCTGGGCAGTTTTTGATGCATAATCCTGAAACTTTGGACCATTTACCATTTCTCTAGAGTTTATAACATTTAGAATAACCATTTTATAATATGGTTGTCGACACCAGTAATTTGGGCTGTTACCTCATCATATTCAAAAAACGATCTGGACATGTTACCATCGTTAGTATTTCCATATCAATGCTTTGGGCAGTCTATTTTTAGTCCAAGGTTCTTAAGAAATTCATTTTGTATATTATTTTTTCGAGCAGTTAGTTTTTCTTTTGGTGTTGCATTCTCATGAAAACTTTCTCCTTCTCTCGGAAGGATTCTGGCATGTAACAGAGAAATTCCATATTCATAGTTTTGCTCATCACTTGAATCATTAAAATTTTGAAAGTCCTTCTGTGACTTTTAGCAAATTGCACACTTCAAAGTTGAAGAAGTATCTGTTATTACATTTAAGACTTTGCCATCAATCATTGTAAGACAAAATTCATAATTATGAAAACCTTTTTTCCATTGTTCACTTCAATAACAGAAGGCTTTAGTTCGGAAATTTGCTTTTTTATATCGTTTACTGCAGACTTGATTATTTCTGAAGACTCCTTTGCATATTTAAAAAATATCGGTCGGCAAAAATAGACTGACGAAGGGCGAGGATTTTTCCAATGCTCAGAGATTTCACTTCTTAGTCGTAAAGGAACTATAGAAGCCATAAACATATTTGCATCTGTAATAGTTATGTCAGTTGTCGATATTGTTTGTTTGTAAGCACTTTGACCAGATGATCCATCACATCCCCACTTGCTTATCAATGTAAGCCTATCTGGAAGTAATGCTCTTTCTTTTTCAGGAAAACTTTGAACTAAGCGTTTAGATGTATGATCCATTAAGTCTTGCAGTTCAACTTCTGCTGATACTTCAGTAACTTTTACATTAGATGGTACTGCTTCTTTTTTTGGCAGAGGTAACCTTTTTATATCCAGGAAGAACATTCACATTATGATTCTTTAAAGAGCTTCGTAAATTATTATATCTCCTTTGACAATCCCAAGTCTATAAATAACGCTAAGGTTTCTTCTATTCTATACTTTGTGGGTAATGCATTCGAAGTAGTTGGAATACTTTATTTAATCCTTCGCAGTCGATCCACAGGTTTTGTCATATCAAACCTTGATTTATCTTTATTTTTAACGTACTTAAGGCATAATGCTTCTGACAGATTCGATGTAGATATATCTTTTGTAGCATTTTGAAGTTTACGTTTTTTTGTGTACTCCGAACACTCGTTAATAGTTTTAGCAGGTTTCCTTTTCTGCTGTCCAAAGATGTATGCAGTTCTTCGATGTTTTCAAAAGTCGTTACTCCATTTAGCCAGTCTGAGTACTTTTCCATAAAGGTTTTTGTCGTACGGTTTGAGGCAAGCCATTTTCTACGAATATCCAAGAAAACTAAGTGAATTTTGTTTTTAACATCCTTTCCCTGGTAAACCGTGCAATTTTTCCACAATAGCCAAATTAAATACATTTTCGTTATGTGATTTTCTAAATAGCTCGAACAATGCCGAATTTTGAAATGACATTATGAGTTCTGGTACTGATCACTACTTTTGCAAAGTAAACCTTTAACTGATTGCATTACACAATTGCAGATTAATTTATACCCAAAAATAAAAAGGTTCAAGCTACTTGATTTGCGAAACATAAATCTAGGCCACAACTAACTGGATTATATACAACTGCAGTTTTTATTTTACTTAGTATAAAAACCAAGTTTTAAAGTACCTGCTTATTTTCATAATGTGTCCTTAAATTTAAATAAATAAACAAAGTCTAATAATTATGCCTACCTGATTGACACAGCAAAATAATGTTTATAAATAAGGCTACATACATATTTATAAGTAGGCACATATGCATACATTTACAGAAATATGTCAGTCAGTTCCACATATATTTACATTTTTATGCTGTAAGATAACATAAAATATAAAAAATATTACAATTTAGGTAGCTTTTTTCCTTATTTGGCAATTTTTTTTTAATTTTGGTTGCAAAAAAATCTTGGCTGTGGCATCGCTGGCTATAAGATTGTAACATCTTTCTTCAAATTTCAAGAAAACATTTCATTTTTTGTGGCCCAATTTAGCTAAATTATTTAAAGTACTGTGTAGTAAATATGCTAAGAAAATATAGGCGTGACCTTTTTTCCCATTTTTAGATATTCTCTATTTTATTTGGAAAAAGTACCTAAATATAGGATGTCTAAAAAACGGCAGCTGCCAAAAAAGAAGGGTATCTGGTGGAAATTTTCTTACTTTTTTTAATAAACAATAAATATACCTTTTAAACTATACCAAAAAAGTAGTGATCACATGGCAATATTTCTGACACTTCAATTCTAAAATGTCTTTTTTTTTCTCAAAACCATCTTTTTTGGACTTTCTAAAAAACTGTCGACTTTAAGCAGCTCCACCAGCTATAATTCTTATCCAATTAAGAAAAACGTTTTTGAATTCTGATCAGTAAAATGGTCTTTATACGATGTGTTCATTCATTTTACAAAATTTTGTCATCAAATTTTGTATTTTTGCCACGGTTTTTGGGAAAAGGCGCCACAGTGCGCCGTATCAAAATTTACACATTTTCACTTTTTGTAGGAAAATTATAAACAGTAGTCATATCTACCCACTGTAAAAATTATGGTTCAATTTCTCCAGTAGTTTTCCAAAAGAAAAAAAAAAAAAAAATCCTGGTGTGATGTAAGGAATAAGTTTCCAATCTAATCTTAAACGATTTAAGTGCAATTTATCGTAACGATTTCAGTGGAGTAATAAACCCATAAACTAATAGACGCGTTATATTATATAATTTTTATACAGCTTTTATTTGATATATTTAGAAAAAATAGCCACCGTAACCACGACACCATTTGTCAATATTAGGAATCTTACGGTTTATTATTCCAATAACTTTATATCCTGTGGATATTTCATTGGTGTAAAAGTTTAAAAAAAAGTTCCCGATATTGTATACAATTATTATGATTTGACGTTATATAAATAGTTTGGATGCATTCCGTATATCTATTTGATAGAAATTTCCTATAACATGTTTCTATTAAATCGTTTAATGATTTATTACAATACATAATGATATATCTTTCACTTATAACAAATGTGGAATGTCTATTCGTTTTACGATTTACTTCTCCACTAAAATCATTACGATAAATGAAATATCCATCTGTTAAAACCGTCCATTGTATATATGTCTTAAAGTTATAATTTGTCTTAATTCTTAAATTATCAAAGTAATTATTGTTTCTGCGACACATACAACATTTTTCATTTGAATAATTTGTGTCAGTCATATTAGAAATTATGTTAGCACACTTTATACATATCTTATGTCCGCATTTAATCATTTCTATCCAAATAATTTCATAAGAGTTTTCGATTAAACATAAAAGACATACATTTGGTGTGCTAACAATAAAATTAAATTGTCTACTTCATTCTGTTTTATTACTACAAGTTGATAAGATTCAAATAGTTTTTCGATATCCAATGATAGTAAAACGGCTGGCTACGGTTCATAATATTATTTATACTGATCCTCATAACTTTTAAAAAGATCTTTAGACATATTATATTCATACAATTGTATTCCTGCAAAGTGGATTTATTAGATCCTCCCATTTTGAATATACAGTAGAATCTGAAATTCGTAATCGCAAGGGACCGGCCATTTCTTACGAATTATAGCGGTTTTCGATTTAGCGGGATTTCGATTTACCGGCGTTTAAATAAAATTAATACGAATTAACGGGGTTTTTCAATTTATTTACTAAAACAATAAAAAACCCATAAAAGCTTAAAATAAAATATATAAAAATTATTCATGTAACAAACACGGAGCTTTGATTTCAAATTGAAAATGACGTTTTCTCAAACGAAAAACGTTTGATAATGATTTGAAAATCATAGCATTCTCAACAAAAAGGGGAAATTATTATCAATTTTAAAAATGCCTTTATTTTCAACTTGCTTTTAAACGTAATTCTCAAATGTTTTTCAAATGTGGATATTAATACAATGTGGAACATAAATAAAAATATTTTATTTTTTTAATTTAAATTCATTATTTATTAAAATAAACTGTGAGATAAACATTCGGCAACATAGATAAAATATGAAATGATGTTCTTTCCGTCCTCTAATTCTTGCAAAGACGACATTGGCTCCCTTTTATTTTGAGACTTGTAGCACCGCTATCGTTCAACAAACTTTCTTCACTTTCCCGTTTTATTTTCTTTTTTTTTTACTCTTAATCATTGGAATTACTCAAAAATAATTTTTTTATTTTTAACAAAAATTAACTGTTTACTTTATATTAAAATTTATTTTTAATAGTAAAACACATTTAACCACAAAAAAAAATAACTTTAATCGCCATTTATAACGCTTTTTTCGCTTTAGTGTTGCCAAGTTTATTTTTGATTTGAATTTAACATTTGACATGAAATTGATAAAACATTTGATATTAAATGTTTATTTTGAAATCATTATCAATTTGAATATAAATGTTAAATCAAACAATTGAAAAACGTTTGAGAATTGTGTTTGATGTCAAATGATAAAGTCATTTCATATCAAAGGTTTGACTTCGTGTTTGTTGGCACTAAAATAAACACACACACAATCAAAAAATCATTCTTTCCACGTTTCTGTTGTTTTTATTACGAATTATTAGTGGTAGTTTGCAAACAATTACGATTTATAAGAGGTAAAGACGATTTTATTTGAAAAAAAATTACGAATTATCGAGGGGACCAAAATGTATTGATATTTTATGAATTAACGAGATTTTTTCAAGGGACCGACAGTTTATTACGAATAATCGGGAATTACGATTTATCGGGGTACGAATTATCGGGATTTGACTGTAATTATTATCCATTTGATGGATATAATATATTTAAATCAATTTTACTCTGAAATATGTTTAAATATATATTACATCGTCGCAGGAATTAAAGAACGCTGTCACTGACAAAAAATCGAAAATACGTTTTTTTGCATCATTTTTATCAGAAAAAAATACTGCGTCGATTGGTCCCGGTCCTATATTTTTATGACGAAAAAAAAATCACTTATGCAAAAAAAAAAATCGTTTGCTGTAAGCCGCAAAATCACCGGGAATAATAGACTTGAGAGGATATATTATTCCGAGGATATAAATCCGAGGCAGTCGATTTTGCGTTGCTAACAGAAAGTCGGCCTTTCCCGGACCACAACTTTGCGATGCTTAAGGTCGATGATAACTTGATTTTTTTGACCTAAATTGAATGGCGTGGTCCTAAGCGAATGGTGACCTAAACAGGGCGGCGCTAGGTGACACACAGATTATGGAAAGTTCAACATTCTCTATAAGTGAGTTTTGACAGTTAACGTGGAGCTGATATGAACTGGCCACTGAGATTATACTAATTGCCCATGTGTTTTTCTAGTGGGATTTTTTAAGTCGTAGGTCTGTGTGAATATGCCATAATCTACAGCGGCCCTTAAGGTAGAAGTACATAACACGCGTTAGTGCGCGCGCTCTGTCGTCTTCTGTCAAAAAAAGTTAAACTCGTGTATTTTCATAGAACAAGCTACAAGCAAAATATTTTGACGCGTTTGAGCCAGAAAGTTGGTTAACTTTGAACTTTTTAACGCGTTGTGTATTTTTGACAAGTAATCAGCTGACAATAAAAAGAATAATTTAACAAATTTGTGAATCATGAAAGAAAAACTTATTGAAGAGCTTAAAAAACATACAATATTTATATAAAAAGAATAAATTCTATAAAATAATAAAATCTTGATATACTTTGGAACCCGTTTTCAATGCACAAAAAGGTAAACAAATAAAAAACAGCTGACAGGAATGGCCTTTGTAACGCGTGTTGTGTAACTTGCAATTTTTTACGCTAATATATACGGCGAGAAAAAATAAAAATACGTTTTTAAAATCATGTTCCTAAGATGTATAGTTTACGTGCTATGAACTTTTTTTCTACTTTCTTTCATACATATTTTTTGGCTCTGGTGAAAATTTAATGTTTTGTCAGTTACAGCGTCCTTTAATTCCTGCGACAATATAATTTATAATTAAACATAATTATTTACCAATTCTGGTGCTCTGGAATCTGACAATTAAAACCAGGATTTAAAAAAATTAAAGCATCCCATATGCTTTAAGTCCTGATAACGAATCTTAAAAGTTGATTTCCATTTATCACGGACTTTAGTCCAATCAGAGCAATCCCTGCTCAATTACTCATGTTTCCAATGACAAAAGTGATGATCTATCAGGTTCATGCAAGAGTTCACTATCGTTACGTAATGTTTCAGTGGAAGAATATATATCAGTATAACTTTCCATAGATTTGAGTTTATGTTTTTTAGATTTTCTATTATTATATTCGACGTAAAGTTTAAATATTCATGTTTATATATAAAATAGTACTCCTTTCGGAAAGGAAAGAAAAATTTTACTATGCATAGGGAATGGTAAATGGATTCCAAAATCGATTTTTGATTTTTCGATCGACTTTTTATACCCACACCACAATAGTGGAGAGGGTTTTATGCATTTGTGCTAATGTGTGTAACGCCTTAAAATATTGGTCCTAGGCCCACCTTAAAGTATACCGATCATCTTAGAATCACTTTCTGAGTCGAACTAACGATGTCCGTCCGGCTGGCTGGCTGTCCACGTAACCTTGTGCGCAAAGTACAGGTCGCCATTTTGGAGACATAGGTTTTTATTGGCACAAGGGCCAACCCTATTGAAAATGGGCCGAATCGTAGGACCACGAGGGAAGATAGGGGGAATTTTCTTCCTCTCAGAAACTATCAAACCGATTTCAATGAAATTTAAAACATAGATAGAACCATATCTATATAGACACAAAATGAATGCATTTTTTAAAAAATAGGACCACGAGGGGAGATCAGGGCAATTTCTGCCTCTCAAACCGATTTTAATGAAATTTAAAACATAGATAGATCCATATCTATATGGACACATTAGCTATACAGTTTTTCAAAAATAGGCCACAACGGGAGGTAGCGGCAATTTCTGCCTCTTACAAACCGATTTTCATGAAGTTTATAAACATAGATAAATCTTTATTTATATGGACACATAAGCATGATGTTTTTTTAAATACTGTGGTGTAGGGTATTATATGGTCGGGCTTGACCGACTATACTTTCTTTCTTGTTTTATTTCGGTTTTTGGTTTTTGAAATCGATTAATCGAAACGACCTTATAAATAAAATTTTATATATTTTTATATTCTTAATAAACCAGTTAAATGATTGATTCTCTTTTCACTGATTATAAATTTGTGCTTTTTATACTTATTCTATTTTTACAAGTCCCAGGATCTATAACAAAAATTAACGTTAATTTATCCATTGGGATATTTATTAACATCCTCATAAGATAAAAATTTTAAAAGAGAAAATCTAATTTGAAATAAGAATAATCAGTTTTAAGATTTTTGATTTTTAAAATCTTATATTTTAACTTTATGGATGTATTTTTTCTTTAAATTTAATTATTATTTTTGATATAATTATAGTTACATCAACATTATTTTTAAGAAACTAATTAATAAATGAATATATTTTAATGGTTATTATATTAAAATAAATGTATTTAGATCTAATCATATATATAATTTAAAATAAAAATTTATTTTTATATGTATGTCATGTCAATAGCAATAAACAAAAATATTATTATTATTCAATTTCCATATGTGTGTTAATTCTATTTCTAAAGGATGCCCATGATAATGTATAAATTATTGAATTTATTATTTAAATCTATTATTATTAATATTATTATTATTAACGCATAAAGGTTCAAAGATTAAAAAATATATCTGTTTTATATAACTAGATAAGATATATATGTATATATGTCACGTTAATAAAGTAAATATATGTTTCTGCTGTACTTTACTATATCAAAAATAGATATATTAATGTAAAGTAGAATGTTTATAATAAAATGATTAGACTCTATATTCTATATCGCTTATTATTGATTGAATTAAATAAAAATTGATTGTTTTAATTTTTATATTTAAAATTGTTATTTATTTTTTTTTTTTTTTGTTTTTTCATATAACAATCTAATAATCTCAATAAGAATGGTCTTAGAAACTATTTAATAAACATTTATATACTTATAATCTAAATTACAATGGTTAATTTCTTATAAACTATTTGATTTATATTAAATGTTTATTTGACTCTTTAAAATTACTTTTTCCATATTTATATTCTTATAAACTACTTAATCTATATTTATAGAATTCAATCATCAACTTCCATCAATTCATTATAAATATTTGATGACGTTGATATTTATGGGGGATAATTAATATCTACATTAGGTAGAATACCATTATCATCATCATATTCCATATTTTCCCTATACAAACTTAAATTTGTTGATGATGGTGATGAAGGTTTATTTATTTGATAATGCCCCCATGCATATGTATCAACACCATCTTTTCTTATGAAACGCTTATCATCTAAGTAACTTAAAACTAGCTTACTAATATGTTGTGTATAAATTTCATGTATTTTAGATTTAAATATATACATGGAATCATAAAATAATTTCTTATCCACTAAACATTTCCTAAAATCACTTATATTTAATTTATTGGTTACTGAGTGTTTGACACCTTTAATTTTTTTTATTTCTGTATCATCCCTATCTATTTTAACTGAATACATTTTTGCTCTTAAGCCAATGAATTCCTTTAGAACTTTTCCATTGCACTCATCCTTCATCATACCCAATACTTTTTTATTTAACAATGGTATGTTAAAAGCATTATCTCGCGGATATGCTGATGTATCGAAATGGGTGCTAATATCATTTCGAATATCATCATACATGTCATTTGTTGTAACGTCATAAATGAAGGAATCGGTATCCATGTAGTTCAAACTTATATTATTGAGATATTTAGGTTTCATATAATCATAATGGAAATTATACATTTTCCATTTTGATAATTCTAAGACCGAAAATCCGATGTAAATTGGTTTATTGTATATAGTCTTTACTCTTTTCAACTCAATAGTAACCATATCATCGTGAATTGTAAGGGAACTATGGAAATTGGGTTTAGCTATAAGAGCTCTAGCACCTAATCTCTTACCCCTGCTTTCCCATTCACATACTATTTTAATATCCTTACGTTTATCAACGTTTTCCATAGTTTTACCGTATACGGCGTTATTTAATAATTTAAAGAAATTTTGTTGAAAAGAGTTTTTTGCTAACGTCCTATGGTGATTATTTAAGTCAATGTATATCTTCAACCAATTGGATTGATTAAATTGAAGAATTCTATGAATTTTCTTTAAAATCAATCCATGTTGAAGACATTGTTGTAATGTTCTGTAATGTATTATATAGTTTGTTTTATCATTTAAGTCTGCAATTAATTTTATTTGTTTCATTGTTTCTATTTTTTTATTTTCAACACAAAACGGTAAATCATTATGATAATCGTGTAATGTGGATGGATATTCTAAATCTACTTCCAATATATAACCTAGCTCAGAATCTTCTTTAATGTTAGTAATATTAAAATTGTCTATGTCTTCAACCCATTTAAAATTTTTATAAGGGAGGTATTGAGACATTGCATGGCCATATAAATTATTTACATCTAAATACATTAGATAATTTGATTCCTTGGTGGAATCATAATCACTAATATATTTATTGTTAGCAATCGAATGACGTTTACTGCATTGTACAATACCTCCCCTAATACCCCGGAAAACAAAATTATACATGTTAATATCAGTTAACAATTCCAACTCAATTTTAGTTGTCTTTAACATTGCATCCCATGATAGACCAGGGATTGTATAATATTGACAAGGGTCTAAATTATATATATTTTTACAAACTTTACGGAAATTTTCAAAAATATCACATAACAAAAGAACATCTACTTTTAAATATAAAAGTAAATAATCCATTAAGGTTTTACATTGAAATGTAGACCAAACCGTTTCGGCATGTTTATAATCATCCTCACTACACGATTCATTAGTAAGTTTATTGAAAAATACTGAACGGGGCGGTAATTGAGTTTCTTGCAGGCGATTCACAGAATTCAAATAGTCATACGGAAAGACACCTTTACGTTTCATTAAACTAAATTCATTGTCATTGTTACAATTAGATTTTATAATATTAAAATCATCATCGGTTAAATAACTCGATAATTTGTCTAAACTAGATGACATGAATCTAAACGAGTCAAGAAAACGCAATTCAATGGTTTTCTTTTCATTGACCGATATTTTTTTTGATATTGAAATGTATAATTCCTTATTTAAAGGAATTATATTTATATCACCTTCAATAGATGACAGTTCTCGTACAAACAAATGACAATCATATGCCGAGAGATTATGAAAAAATATTGGGATGAAACTGCCGATTTGGTACTTTAAATTACATTTGTTATGAGCAGGACCTCTATATTCGCCAGTTAGATGGCAATGGTCAGCTACTCTGTCTTCAACAGATAAAAATTCGTTACATATGTGACAATTTATATCTTCATTTTGTGTAATCTGTTGACGTAGTGTCAAGGAATTCATTGGCTTGACTATACTTAAATAATTACTGTAAATATCTATGCTATCCCTAACTAAACTACTGAAAAAATGACTTGGTGAATTATTACCACTATAAATTCTAAATACATCTAAATTCGAGTCAAACGAACATTTAATGTAATAACTATAAGCAAATGGAATATGTTTTTGTGTTGATTTTACGTTCGTAGAATTTTGAATGTTTACTGTTTCCAGAATACATTCAAAATCAGCGTATACAACAAAAGGCACATCCATTTGCTTTTTGAAATTTTTATAACTCACTAAACTTTTATCGGCAGTAGGCATCATAGTAACCATTTTATTGCATTCAGCTTGATGTTTTTTTAATGATGACTCAGCTTGAAAATGTATTAGGCAGGTATTGCAGATATATGTTTGACCATGATGTTTTGATAATTGCTTACTTATCAATCTATTATTGAAAGGAAAAAAAGAAAATGATTTAAATTAATATAATTTCTGCATATATAAATAGTTTATAAATATTATAAGCATACCTTGAAATATTTTTGATCCATACATAATGAAATCTTTCTTCATCCTCTAGCAGTAATAAGTTTAGGTGTTTGGACTTTTCTTCTTTGGTGAAGTAGTATGGCCCCACTACAACATCGCCTTCTAATCCAAACACATTCACGCTAATTTCAGGATTCATAAGCTCGAAATCTTTTATTTTGTTGACTGCTAGAGGGAAATTTAAATTGGTGAAATTTAATTTGATTCCATTATTCAGCACAATCACGTCGTCTTTAATACTTTTAATTTTATATGATGATCATCTATTAGTATTAGTGGCTACTGGAGAAATTGCAGATATGATTGTCCACTTGAAACAGTACTCGTCTCGATTTTGAACGTTGATACAGGCAAATTTTCGGCATATTGTTGGTGGTAAGGGAAGGTATTGTGATCCTTTGATAGAATTATACTGATTAATATTGATTTCGAGATGAGAAATCTTAATTAACGCCCATCCACTATCACGCTCTTGAAATTCGCTCATCTTTTTCACAACGACATTACAATGGTCATCATAAAGCTGAATAATTTCATCTGTTGTTGTTGCTGCATGTACGATTACCATTTTCGTTTGATGGGACTTGTCATCGATAGTGCACGAGTCTTCTTCTTCCTTTACCAATATATATTCACAGAATAGTTCAATGTTGAATTTTATTGATGAATATTTTTGAATAATATTCATCAACAATTGGCCTATTTTGGATTTCTGTTCACATAAAAATGTTTCTGGTATTAAATTTTCTTTATTATCATTCTCTAATATATATGTAGCGATGCGATTTTTAAAGGCTGATTTAATACATTTCACACAATTAGTTTCATTAGGTTTGTCACAATTAAATTTATGGTCATTTGTCCTCAAATGATAATGATAATTTAATTTTGGAATATGTTTCTTACATGCATCGCAATAAACATCATTAGCTTTATCCATTTCTCTAATGTGTTCTGTAAGATGTGCATGTTTTGAAAACTCTTTGCGATTTGAAAATTTTAAGCTGCATGTTAAACACTTCCATGATGAGGACGGACCATCATGATACAATCTAACATGACGATTTAAACTTCTGTTTTCAGTAAATTCTTTTTTACAATATTCACAAATATACATAGCCATTTTATTTTCCGATTTGATTTTTTTTTTATTTAATAAAAATTTAATGTTCACCGTATGAATTGTCAAACACGACTGATTTCAATTGAGGAATAGCAGCGGTATTTATGCTAAAATTTTTCGCAACTAATCATATTTGATGCAGTCACGTTATTATTGTTTAGTCTAAAATTTAAAAATAAGGGGCGGGACTTATTTCAGTAGAATAAAAGAATTTCAGACAACGAAACATGTTTTGGTTTGGTTTTTTTTGGTTTGGTATTGTTGAGTCATCTTTGTTTATGTATATGTATTCTAAATTGATGTATGTAGATAAGGATGAATATTAAGGGTTATAAGAATTTCATCATAATGTGAAATCTTAAAAGTAAGCAACAACAAAACAAAAATAGTTCAGTATTACATATATACATATAAGTACATATGTATATAAACAATTGTTGGTTAAATTAATAGTGTATAATTATAAATATTCAGTTTGCATAATTTAAATTTTTTAATAAATGAAATACGATATATAAAAGAAACACTACGATTTAGTTTATATAAACAAATGAAATTTTTAGCAACACACATAGATATGTACATAAAGTCGCATAAGCGACTTTAAGTTTGGTATAGTTGAGTCATCTTTGTTAATGTATATTCTAAGTTGATGTAGATAAGGATGAATATTAAGGGTTATAAGAATTTCATCATAATGTGAAATCTTAAAAGTAAGCAACAACAAAACAAAAATAATTCAGTATTACATATACATATATATAAGTACATATGTATATAAACAATTGTTGGTTTAATTAATAGTGTATAATTATAAATATTCAGTTTGCATAATTTAAATTTTTTAATAAATGTAATACGATATATGTATAAAAGAAACACTACGATTTAGTTAATATAAACAAATGAAATTTTTAGCAACACACATAGATATGTACATAAATCAAAGAAAAAAAGTGGCAAATGTTTTAGATTAATTATTTAGTTGGCATAAGCGACTTTAAGTTTGGTATAGTTGAGTCATCTTTGTTTATGTACTTATATTCTAAGTTGATGTAGATAAGGATGAATATTAAGGGTTATAAGAATTTCATCATAATGTGAAATCTTAAAAGTAAGCAACAACAAAACAAAAATAATTCAGTATTACATATGTATATAAGTACATATGTATATAAACAATTGTTGGTTTAATTAATAGTGTATAATTATAAATATTCAGTTTGCATAATTTTAATTTTTTAATAAATGTAATACGATATATAAATCAAACACTACGATTTAGTTAATATAAACAAATGAAATTTTTAGCAACACACATAGATATGTACATAAATCAATGAAAACAAGGGAACATGTTTTAGATTTGTTACTTAGTTGGCGTAAGCGACTTTAAGATTATGTTATAAATTAATTTTTTAATATATAACATAAAAAGTGAATTATATAAATATGTATAGTTTGTGATTTTTTTGTGTTATTTATTATATAAATAGTATGGTATTGTATGATATTCTATGGAATGTTATGCAATGGTTTTATAACACTGGTTTACAGCCAAAAAATACCAAGAACACCACATGCCTAGATAAGTTAATTGGGACCTCCTGAACACGAAAACCGCTGTAATTTTTTTTCCTAAGATAGAAATTTGTAGCATATCGATGGAAAAGGCATTTAATTAACTTTCCAACGATGTGCCATTCATTTCGATCGGACTTTTTGGTTGGGCTCCTCAAGGGTTTGAGTGGGACCATACACCGAAAAACACAAAATTACCGTTATCTAAAAAACGGTACTTAGGAAAAAAAATACCAGCGGTTTTCGTGTTCAGGAGGTACCAATTAACTTATCTAGGCATGTGGCGTTCTTGGTACTTTTCCAAATTAAAAATTTTTGTAAAGCAGTGTTATGAATGATATGATATTGTATAGTATGTATGGTTATTAAACTAGAAAAAAAATATAGAGTGGTTATAATAATAAATTATTAGCATATCGAGCCCTAACCGCGAAAATAACGTAAGCGACAACTTTTTCAGTTTTTGTTTTTTTTAATAAATGGCTCTATTGGCAACACTTGCATCATCTCCTAAAAAGAACAATTTTATTGTAAGCGACAGATTTCATACAAAATTTATATGAAATAAAATTAAAAAGCTCTCTCCTATAAAATTTTTTTTTATGGCGCTTACGTTATTTTCGCGGTTAGGGGTCGATATATATTATAATATATAGGAAACCCTACAGCAAAATAATTTAGGGTTTATAAAACCAGCCTTGTTTTGGTCTGTTAATTGCTACCATGTATTTACCAATCACATTTGTGATCTTGGCTCATTGAAATAAGCGAGCGGGCATTTTGTTCTAGAAGACATTTTTACTCGCGAAAATGCTGTGTAGAGCAATTTAGACAAGTTCAAAGTGTCTCATAAACTAAATTACGCACCGCTTACCCTCATGCGAGGTTATAAATGGGGATCGATAAGAGCAATTGTGCTATGACCTGCATCTACAACCCTTTAAACCAATAACTCAATGGCCTATGTAAATTCTGAACCTTACAGCAAACAGAACCAACTTAAAGCAAAACAAAATTATTTTCTGACGCTCAACTATTATAATTTTTAAACTTGTAATAATCAATATAAGGAAAAATAGGGCGTATATCCTTTATTCAACGTGAAATCAAAACCTGTAGAATTATCACATCAATGATGCAATAATTTTGATTTTAAAGCAACAATGCCATAACAAAAATCTACGTGGAATAAAGAATATGGGATAGAGGTATATGATAAAATATATGCCAAAATCTTTCAAATTAAATTCGAATTCCAATCTGGGGCCACACAAATTTTTAGGAATTATTTCGTCCAGACACTTACTATTGCAATATTTCAGATTGCTTTCATTAAAACCGTGTTCTATAAAAAAGTAAAAAAAAATTAATATAAAACAGCTTTTTTACAAAATAATTTATCGAAAATTGCTTTTGCATTAGAATTTAAGATTATTTTCATCGAATTGGTTTTCTGCGCACTTACATTTAAAAATTTCCAGGAATGCTTCACCCTTCAAAAATAAAAGAAGTTGAGCCAACTCGCTATCCATATCAAAAAATCAGAAATGCTGTAAAATATGGACATGATTTATTTATTTATACAAATTTAAAACTAAGTTATTAATAAACTTTTTGGAATAAAAGATTACTCCAATATATACGTTAGGGTTGGTCGAGTTAGCAATCGATATTGTGCCATCGATTTTTCGATAGCTTTTGGCATTAGGGAAAATATTTCCACTACGATATATCAAAAAAATCATTTTCGGGGAACCCAAATTTAATTTTTTGACTTTTTCTCAATTTTTATTTTTACGGCGATATAATTTTTTGCAAAAAATCTTTTTTTGTTTTTTGGTTTTTTAGACGAGTTTTTGTCGAATAAACTTTTTTTTCGATTTTTTTGTTATTTTCTAGGCTCCAAATAAGTTTTTATGTATTTTCTCCCTTACCAAATAGCGCATTTCTAAGAAAATTCGCACGTTAAAGTTGATTATATTTTTTTTTTTTTAATTGCCATTAACGTGCGAATTTCTCGTCTAAAAACCGAAAAAAAGATTTTTTGCAAAAAAATTCTATCGCCGTAAAAATAAAAATTGAGAAAAAGTCCAAAAATTAAGTTTGGGTTCCCCGAAAATGATTTTTTTGATATATCGTAGTGGAACTATTTTCCCTAATGGCAAAAGTTATCGAAATTGGCGCCTAATATACATACAATAGGTACAATAAGTCTGCGTACACACTTTTCAAATTTTTTTTTAATGTAATATTTTCAGTGTTTTGTTTTATTCCATAATTCTTTTAAAATTTTGCAATACAGACAAAAGCATTTCATTATCTGAAACGCAAAAGTCCCTAACTAACCACATTAATTCTGATTTATTTCATCAACAATGTCTACAAACAATTTTTAAATCTTTCGACCAAAATTTGCGATTTTATTAGCAAAACACAAAAGGCCTTATTTTCCAAAGGTTATATTAACAATACAGACAAAACATTTACAACATTTAAAAATTGTATCTTAACAATAGTTATAAATTTAACTTTAACTTCTAAATCGCCCATACACATGCAATATTATTATATATGATATTCGCAATATTATTTGCATTTTGTCCTATATTATGCAATAAGTCGCACAATAGTTTCATTCATTCAATAAAAAGGTATAAACATAAACAGCACTGTACAATGTTGCCAACACATTTCACTTTCTTTTCGTTGTGCAATAAAAATCAAAAGCATTTTGATTGTTGCCAATATATCTGCCACCTTTGAATACCACATACAGATTGGCGATATAATTGTACAATACGTAAAATTAAACAATTTTATTGCAAGTGTATGAGCCGCTTTAGAGTGAATATATTTACAGGTATCCGTTCTTATCTTAAAAAAGTCGTATTGTCCACAAAGAAAGTCTGCGTATAGAATAAATAAACTTAAAAACAGCTTTTTACGTTTAAATAAGGGGGAACAATTGTATTTAGCCATTTCAGAAGGTTTTTATTAAAATCTTAATCTTAATAAATATTTCCTTACTAGGAATGAGCTCCAAGCTGGCAAGATTTTTAAAAAAAAAATTTCAAACTATTTTATGAAGTTTTTTTAGTGCAAATTAATCAAACAAAAAAACAAAATTGAAGCTTGAAGACACCTAAAAAAAATCTAATTTTACTTTATTCTGTACGCAAACTTTTTCTTTGTGCACAATATGACTTTTAAGATAAGCACAGATACCTGTAAATATATTCACTTTAAGAAGTTAAAGTTAAATTGTTAAATATTGTTAAGATTGAATTTTTAAATTTTGTAAATGCTTTTGTCTCTATTGCAAAATTTATTGAATAAAACAAAACATTGAAAAGATTACATTACAAAAAAAAAAATTTAAGAGTGTGTACGCAGACTTATTGTACCTATTGTATGCATGCATTTTTATAGGAGTATTTAAAGTTTTCTGTACCACTGTAGTGTATTTTTTTTTGATGGCATGGACGGACACAAAAAATGTGATTTGTTCAACAATATTGTATTAATTCAAAATTTAAAAATGTTCAGTAGATTTTTAATTTAACATTAAAGGCAAGAAAACAATTTTTTAAACCATCCGTTTTTTTTACCAAAAAGTAGACAAAAAAGTGAAATAATAAAAATTTTGAGTTAATAGGTACACTATTGTTGAACAATTGTAATATTTTTATTTGGCAACAAAATTACATAATATATAAAGTGTGAAATAAAAACCGCCAATCAATCAATATTGATCTTATTAATGTAAACTTGTAATTTTATATACGTATGTATGCAAAGTGCACAGAAATCTATAAATATGTATGTATGCAGGTACCCGTTATAAAAATGAATATTATATACATAGGTATATAAAATTACAAGTTTACATCAATAAGATCAATCAATATTAGTTGATTGGCGGTTTTTATTTTACACTTAATATATATAATAGATCACAATTTACGTACCTTTCTTAAAATTTTTTCTTAATACACTTTTTTAACACTTTTTTTATCGCTTTTAACACGTCCTTCGCCTTCAATAACTTTATTACAAATGAATATCACAGAGCACATGATGCATATGCATATGTAAAGTGTGTGATCAAAGCCAATACAACAACAGCATTGGCAAAACAAAAAAACTACTTGCAAAGAGAGGCATATCAGTGTTGCCGATTATTATTAATATTATTATCCAAATTGGAATGAACTTGAACATTGATTATTGAAATGACTTAATTTTAATCATGTAAATTTCAAGTGACTAACAAATTGCTTTGATGTATAATTAATGGATAATCGATTTTGATGTGTATTATTTTTAATTATAAAAATTGCTTATGATTATTTAAAAATTTTATTTAGCAGAAGGATTTGTTTAAAAGTTTTATAAAGGTACGTTTAGACTAATGAAATATTTGACAAAAATATTTGTTCCGATATTTGCTTCAAACTGTTTAATATTCACACTAATGGTGTTTTCTTTTCTGACAATAATGTTCCATATATGCTACCATTCGTGCGGGTTTTTGTTCCATTCTAAAAATATATGCAAAAATGTGAGAAGTTGTCGTTTTCCTTTCTAAACATGTTGCAACCATAAATGGCAAATTTGTTCCATTTCTTACCCGCAGTTATAACTGAGTGTGAGATAATACCCTTTTTTGCATCTGCGTAAAGTACTTTTTTATGCAAGCAAGTATTTTTTTCTTGTGTTTGCGGACAATTTGCGTTATATTGTGATTTTTAGTTATATAGTGATGGATATAAAAACTTTTTGTTTTTCGTTTGTTTTACTTTTATTATATTTTTTTTGTCGCACAATTTTTAACAACAGCTGACATTAATTATTGAAAATCAGTGCTGTTAACGCTTATTGGAATTGTAAGAAAATTTAATGTTGAAAATTGCTACAAGCGTGGTGAATATCGCTTTTAGTACAAACTTTGCATTCAATATTTAACACGCTAAATACACATTAGTGTTGAATGTAAAACGTAGCTACTATTTCGTTCCATTGTAATTTAGAAAAATATATCACTTTGTAAGGGTCGTGTAACCTAATAAATATATTACACAACATAATAAAAATAAAATAGTTGAGCTCGAGGCCTGGATTGTTCTTTAAAATTCTTCTTTATTTTTTCCAATATTTCGCTACTCTTCGAGTAGCATCCTCAGGGAGTATAATGGATTTTAAATAAACAAACAAAATTTCTTATAGTTGTTTTTAACTCGTCATCATAATTACTACTAGTAGTAATATAAGATTTTTTGTTTGTTTATTTAAAATCCATTATACTCCCTGAGGATGCTACTCGAAGAGTAGCGAAATATTGGAAAAAATAAAGAAGAATTTTAAAGAACAATCCAGGCCTCGAGCTCAACTATTTTATTTTTATTATTAAATTGGAAAGGTCAAATAAAAAACAACTTAAATATATATTACACAACTATAATGCATCATCATTTTTTAGAAAAGAAAACACCATAAGCTGAAATATTTGACAATTTTTGTTTGTTAAAACAATTGGCAAATATTGTCAAATAAAATAAATGAAATCAAGTTTGCCATGCGTTCAGACTTAGACAAATATTTGCATAAAATAATTATTTAATGAAAGTGCCCAAAAATTAAAATATATTTCACAAATGGTAAAAATTGCCAAATTAGCGGAAATTTGCAAAAATTTGCTTATAGCGGTATGATAGCAAAGCTTAACAGTTATTAAAAATCGTTAAAGCTGTAAAGATTCGCAGGGAAAAATCGCTTCTTCGCGAGCATGGCTTAAATTCGCGAAAAATTGCAAACTTGGAAACTAACCCTAAAATTTATTTGAAATCGGTTAAAAAATGCAAAATGTCGGGGAAAACAAAAAAAAAAAACAATTGCAAAAATATCGAAAATTCGCGAACAATTTTATATTAATATTTGATGCTTGCTATCAAATAATTCATCAGTCTGAACGTACCTTAAATTAAAACACTTTTTTTGTAATTGGATATTTTTTTCTCAAATTTGAGATTAATATGACAGTAGAATCGCGAAATAGTTAACCAAAATGTCCCAAGTGTTGCTAACTTTTCCAAACTATTAACTTTTCTCAGCGGGTTTAAATTTGAAAAATATACAATAAAAAACAAGGATCTTTCAGAAATAACACACTAAACTTATTCCAATGTCTTAGTTTTCATCATAACAAAAATGAAACTTAGATTTTTCATACATATGTATTTGCACTGACTCAAAAATTTGAAAAAAAAAAATTGTTTGAGATCCATAATCCAACGCTAATAGTTTTCCTTAAATATCTTAATTATTTTGTTTAAAATCTCTACTTTCTATCATTTGCGATGTTTTTTTTTATTAAAACGTTCAGCAAAGTTAACTAAATGTTAACTTTGTAAAGCGACGCAAGGGCGCTAAAATTCGGTTAACTTATCCGCGAAATTAACTTTTCCTTAACTTTTTCACGATTCTACTGAATATGTATGTAGATTTTATCGAAAAGTCTTTCTAATATTTTTTACAAACACAGAATTTATTGAAATAAAAAATGTATAATATATTTTGTAGGAATAATCTATTTGTTAATGTTGGCCAATTTCTTTGCTTCGCCTGTAAAATTAATTCGTGATTCCGGCAGCACTGGTATACATAGTTTGGTTTTTACACAATGTTGCCAAGTAAATTGACATCGTAAAATTTTGCGGAAAACATATTCATGTGGGATTCCACAATTGAAGCACAGGCGCGAATAACGTTTTGAGTTACAAAATAAAATTTTTTCAGGAAAGCAAAAAAAACGTTTTTTGACAGGCAGTATTATTTGTTTCAAAAATTTTTGTTTTCTAGTATTTAAAATAATGATAATAAAAACTTTAATGCAAAAGGCTTTTAAAACACAATTCCGCACTTAATATTTTGTTAGTAACTTGCAATGTTCTTCCACTGGCAGAAACTTTGTACGCCATTTTGAAGGCGTCAAGGTGCATAGTTTTGATTGATTTGATGTTTAATCTGTGTAAGAGAGTAAGGTCAACGGTTATCTGCAAAAAAAAAACAGGTTTTTCAAAATGTGGCGTTTACAACGTTATTCACGGTTGTGCTTCAATTTTTGTTGTTATTTGTTTATGATATTTTTTGTTTATTTATTAATAAGGAGCGAAAAATTTTATTTATTTTTTTTTATTAACCGAATTTAAAGGAAAGTACAATTTTATTACTATTGCTTTCCTTTTTTGTTTTATGAATTTCGAAAGTTGACAACCCTGCTGGCTCATGTACATTTGCAAGAATTATAGCGGGAAAATGTATTCTCTCATATTCTGCTTTTTATGATTTTAGCAGAGGTGGGAACAGCGTTGCCAGAATGATGTTTTAATAATATTTTTGATTTTTTAAATAATATAACTGGAGATCTCGTTAATAATATAAGATTTTTTACATTACGGTTTCTTGCATAGTAATATCAGAAATGAAATTAACAAGGTAAAGGTAAGGTTAGACAAAAACGTCGGTAGAATGACGTCACCGAAATGCTCTATGTTTAATATTGTTTTCACAGTGGAGTAAACGTATGTCTAAGCACAAAACAGGAATTTGTATGTTAATAAATACTTACATTTTCTTTGGCAACCAATTTATTTTTAATTATTTTTTTTATTATTAATTTGTAAATTTTGTATTTAAAGTTTAACTGCCGTATTCATAAACAATAAAATACGTTTGTGTTTTAAGGGAAAATTTTCATACAAATTTTTCTTAAAATAGCTACAATTCAAATCCATTTTAATTTTTTATGAATACGGTAGGCAGTATTTTAAGTTAAAAATTTTTCCTTTTTTGTAACTGATAATTGATTTGGACATAATTGAGATAATTGCTCAGCAATGTATTATAAGAATTTGTTGCTGAACATGTGTCCAAATACATACTTATTTATGCAGTCCACACGTTAATATCAAGTGTTAGCAATAGAATTTGATAGTTGCTACGGCAATAATTGTCAAACAAATTGCTCGTCAAGACTTAGGGTTAGAAAATTATAGAATATATTTTTGTTATTTTTCCCAAAAAACATGATTTTTATTTTGTCAAATAATGACTTTTCGATATAAACTTCTGGCAACGTTGGGTGGCACTTTTAAAAATTATGCATGTACCTACTCCAAATGAATACAGTAGGATCCAGTTAATGCGTATTCGCATGGAGTCAGGAATTTTTTACGCATTACGAAAACAAAAAATTGCATCAAACACAACGAATTAATTCAAAATCACAAAAAATACCTGCAAAAAAGTTAATGTCTTTTAATGTTTTCTTTTTGAAAGAGGTTGTCAACAATAATTACGAATAACAGGTTGAAAAGACGGTGTAGGTATTTGAATTTTAAGAATCAAAAAGGAATTACTGAGAAGAAATTAAAACGGATTTGCCAAGGTACTAACAGTTTTTTTTGGGAATTTTTGAGATTTTCGTAGTTTCGCACGAGTTATAGCGATTCTACTGTATTTGGTTTTGAAACAAGTAAACTTAATAAGCAACGATTATAACGGGAAAATTTATTGTCTCTTTTTATTCATCAGCTAAAAAAGAATATTGTGGGTACCTATCAGTGTTGCAAAATAGAAATTTTGAAATGGTACTGAACTTCAACTTAAAGAGTATATTTCCCATCAAATGGTACTTTTTGTTAAAAAAAAACAATAATTTATGAAAATAAAAGGAACAAAAAATATTTTATTGGAATTCATTTATCTAAGTATTTAATAGCAAACATTCCTTTGCTTTTTTCATCATTTTGCATATGAAAGTGTGAGTTCAATTGATGCTCTAAAATGTGGTATCGATAAAATACCAAAAGCAATGTGTGAAATATCAGCAAACATTAGTTTCGTTCTTAATATTGGCTATATTTTTCCAAGAAATTTAGATATATTCAGTTCTGAAAGGTTTTATTTCTGAAAAATCCGCTAAAACACGGAATTGAGAATTGATACTATTATAGTTTTCTTTATCATTTGTAAATAACATTAATAACATCAGTAGTATGCTATTTTCTGAAGTGAAGCTGATTATCACTTTTAAGGTTTTATGTTTAAAACAAAATTTAGTTCTTAATGTTTCGCAAATTGTCGAATAAAACGATTTCGCAGTTTCTTTTACTTTATAAACCATTTTCTTATCATTGTATGTTTCTATAAATATGGTTTTCATTTAAATTTTCCACTGATATATTATTTAATGCAACCCTTTTTATAATGTTATGTTTAGTGCAAAAGATAGATTTCATCGAGTTTAAGTTTTCATAATAAGAGTTATAAACGTATGGTCACGAACGTACGCAAAATAGAAGTCAACTTTGGCTGACAGTAGTGAAATGTAAAAATCTGCGAAATGGAACGGAGTATTCAAAAGTGATTAATTTATTTTAAAAGTGTATTAATGTAGGTCTCCATCTAGTATTTACAAAATAAAATATCTCTCTTGGTTTTTGTTTAATTGGCTTATTTATCGGTCGCGAACGTACGATTTTTCCATATGTTTTTTTATTATTATCACCACGCATTTTCCCATAAATGTCTTCAAATTTCTTTAATAGAAAAACTTAATAGTCCTTTTACAATTGATTGTAATGGACAGATTATGAAGAAAGAGTGTTAACATAACATATTTCTTGCATGTAAAATAAGTATGTACATATATAAAAATGTTTTTAGAAGTAGAAAATACAGAAAAATATAAAATTTTCCAGTTTCCAGCCCAATTTCCTCAAGTAAAACAGCTGAGATATGCTATGAAACCATTCTTTTATAAGAACAAAGACTTTTTTATAATAATAAACAAAAAAAGACGATGATAATCTACATTTAATGTTTTCATCGTGGTAGACCATTCTGGGGAAATGCCCATATCCCATTCTGGAAAGCAAAATATGAATACTTAAGTCCACGCTTTGCATTTTAATATTAACACCGTTAATTATTTTTAGAATACAGCAACATAAATTTTTCAATAAACACATGATAAAAAGCTCAAAGGATAAAAAAGTACTGAAAACAACGCGGGGGTACTGCGGTATTTTTAATATGAAAAAGTACTGAAAAATGTACCAAAGTACTGAATTTTTCAACACTGGTACCTATATTAGCTTTTTCATTACGTTTGTAACACATCAAAATACATAGCTAGGTTGCCTTAAGCTACGTTCACACCTATTAAATATTTGACGTCCTACACGTAACCCCTAGCTTTATTAAAGAATTATTTGCTTTTGATAAACGTTTGGCTTGATTAAAATCCATTAAAGAGTTTCTAAATTACACTAAACAATTCTCTTCTTACAAATAAAGATTAGTAAGTGAATAGAACTTGTCAAAAATAAAGCTAAAGTTTGTTCAATTTATTGGTCACGCTTTTTTTGGATTTTTTCGTCAAATATTTGTTAGGTCTGAACATACCTTTAGAATTTTATAATTGTTTATAAGTTATATACTTTAAGTCATCTAAAACTAATGTCCGTCCGCCTGTATGTCTGTTGAAAGCACAATATAGTTTGAAAAAAAGGATATAGGGCAATGAAAGTTGACTAAAATATTTCTAGCATTCAGTAAATATTCTTAGTTTTGAATACCCAAATAACCCAATAAATAAATCAAAAATTTATTTAGAAATCATTATCAAATAATTTTTAAACTTCTCAACGAAAAGATATCAAATTTCATCACTCTTAACTAAATTCAAAAAGTCAGTTGAATTAGTTAAGAAGAAAGAAAATTATGGAACCAAAAACCTATCTACCAAATAACAAAAATTTTAATGATTTTAAAAACTAATTCCAAAGTATTTAATCAAATCAAACGAAATTTACCAAATATAATTACAATTCACTCATTTGTATTTCTTTTTATTTCACAAACTGTATTATGTACACAAAACTCAGCGCATTTTAATATAGCGCTCTTAATTGTTCTGTTTATAATTTTTGTAAAATAAACTTTTTAAAAATATTTAATTTCTAAAATCAAGTAAAACTTAACTTAAGCACAAATTTTTGTCTAAGTAAGAACATGTAAAAAATTTACCCATTTTTAAGGTATTAACATAATCAATTTAAGAAATAAATATTCTTATTTAAAGAATACATTTCGTAAATTCTAGTAATGCGTATGCTATGCATACTTTACTTAAGTTAAGTAAATGGTATTAAAATCAAGTATATTTTCTTTACTCCAAAATAAATTTTTACATAAAGTTAAGAACATGACATACTTGATTTAAGTTTATAAAAAAATTTCAACTAGATTTAAGGAAGCTATGTACTTAAGTTTTTAATTTTGTGTAAACTTCAGTCTAATACAATTTCTTTATTGTAAGTTAAATTTCCTTTTTTAAGTAAATTTGAACTTAGTGTAAGGAAATTTCATAAACTAAAATTAAGTTGATATCTAATTTAAATTTAGTCATATTATTTTTTTGAGTGTAGTTTTTCCCTTATTAAATATTCAAAAACCCTATGTTATCCTCTTTTTAAGATAATCTTTATTGATTTTGTAATTTGATTTTATTTTTTCAATATTATTTAATTCTAATGGTCTACTCGTCTTCAAGTTTATATCATATATAAACTTTTACTAAATATTATCAAAACATTAAATAAACCATAAAATATGGTTATTTAAATATAAATTTTATTATATCAGCATGTTAAAGCGCTCAAAACTTCGGGCTTTAATAATATTGGTGCACACAGACAGGGGTTTTTTTTTGTTACGCTCTCGGTTTTGGCCTCTCTTGGGGTGCATCCAGACCAGTGCTGATCAAAATTGAAATGCTTGTGTATTGGTGAGAATATGAGACAAATTTTGAAATACAGTACAACAAAAAAGTAAATGAAAAGATTTTTATAAAAATGTAATCGTAAAAATTGTTTTGGTTTAAAAAATCGGCTTAATACTTCAATACACAATTAATTTGCTATTTGGTAAAACAAAATATGTTTCCTTATATTTTAAAGGTAAAAAAAAAAACAAAACAAAATGCAGTATTTAGCATAAAAAATTTTCGTAATGGTACGAACATTTTTTTTACGCACTATTTTTTAAAATCAACCAAAGCATCCGCCAAGCAAATGCACTATTTGCCGTTTGAAAGACAACTGAATTAAAAGAGCATAAAAAAGTGATGGGTGGAGCCAAAAAGCAATTGCTCTATGAAATGATCACCACTGATCCAGACACAGATTTTTTGTATACGTGTTTTTTTAGTCACATTTTTCAGTCACAGTTAAGGCCAGTTTACACGGTAATACAATGTATTACGACATGTCGAAAGATTATGTAGAATGAGAAAAATCTTATCATGTAAAAGGAAAATGTATTGAGTAAGAGAGAATACGGATACAAAATCTGACAAGCGGTCGGTAAATGGTTTTTTTCTAAACCATTTTAGAAACTTATGTATTCTCATCACACCAGAGGTGTATTTTAACGGCGTATATTGAAGGTGATAGCATTTTTAGACGATTACAAAAACAACTAAAATCAATTCAGGAAATTTTCATGTTGTTTTTGTAAATATTTAAAACTGCAACCATCTAATTTTTTGTTATTATTTTGGATTTTACTTATACCATCCGTGTAAACATGAACTATACTTACAAAATATTTTTATTTTTTTCTTTTAAACACGGAGAGAATTTCATAATATTTTGATTCTACAAAGTCGTAATACATTGTATTACCGTGTAAACTGGCCTTTAATAATAAGAAAAATCGCCCAACAACAAAATTTCATTTTTCTTACGCTCTTTCAAATTTTCTTACGCTCTTGCAAATTTGTACTGGTAGCATGCAGGGTTGTCAGATGTGGCGATTTCTCGCCAAACGTGGCGATTTTCAAACTTGATTGGCGACCTAATTTTCGATTTGGCGACATGGCGATTTTTTGGCGATATTTTAAAATAGTTGGCGATTTTGTTGGCTATTTTTGGTGAGCCATGCATTTGTTTTAAAACTCGTTAAATTCAATACGAAAAAATTATATTATTTTTATTCTAGTATTTTTATGTATGACATTTTAGGCTTTTATGGTCAGTATGTATTTGAAACTAAATTATGTTATGTTGAAATGGCTGATGAATATATTGAAAATCCAGGAGAAAATTGTTTTTCATATTTAAAAAAGAATTAATAAAGCATGAATATAGCGATTTCAAGTTTACGAACATTTCTCCATTATAAAATGTGGCAAATTATTATCACAACCAAATTCTATGTTATTAAAGATATTAATGAATCGTTACGTACTTTTGGATGTTTATAAAACACAATGGACAAAATGACCGTTTGTAATTGGATGATACTTCATCTTATTTAAATCAGTTTTGGCCAAAAGCTTATGCTATTAGGACACGTCAGGTATGTACCATTTTAAAGAACTTGCTTTGGCTGTTCATTATATGGTGCTAAATCCAACTAGTAATGACTGTGCTAAAAATGTATTTTCAATAATGAACTTCACTAAAACTCTCCTTCTAAGTAGAATGCAGTTCTTGATGCGTTGTTACGAGTTATAAATTACAGTAGACGCTCGGTTATATGAATACCCAGTTATATGAACAGCCAGAATAGTGAACAACAAAATTTTTACTCATGAGGTTCTAAAGAGTGAACACGACCTATCTCTGCTTTATGAACAACTTGCAACCGTTGATTTTATTGAAACTATTTGTTGTTAAGGGTGTTTTTTTTTAAGTAACACAACTTTGAATTGGCATCACTGCTATATTTGAGCACCCATTTAACAGCTGATAGTTGCTTTTTGTTTAGTTTGCTTTGAAATTTCATTATGAATCGAATTATCGAGCAACGCGCAAATATTTTACATTTTTAATCAAATAATTCGGCGAATGGGCTGAAGCACAAATTGAAATTGATTTTGAATCTCCACTCAAAATTGTATTTTCCGACTAAGCCAATATCTGGTTGAATGGGTAAGTAAATAAGCAGAATTGACGCATTTGGAGTGAGTAGAATCTACAAGCTTTTGTCAAAAGACCATTAAATCGCAAATATTACTGTTTGGTGCGATTTATGGGCTGGCTGAGTCATTGGCCCACATGTCTTCAAAAACGATGATGATCAAAATGAGAAAAGTTGTTGAAAATTGGCGCCTTCTACACACCAGCCACATGACAGGAATCATATTTAAATTTCATAAAATTTTCTTTCCAATAAAGCCCGTTTAATTGACATAAAAAATATATTTCCTTTTTTTATTATGATTTAAACTTGTGTCACTCTATAAAAAACACTCTTTATTATAAATCTGTTCTTTATAAGATGGTTGGCGTTTGTAAAGTTATTGCTTTGAGTGAAAATAATATATCTGATAATGATATTTGGCATTGTGAAAATGCAGGGACAATGCATTACAGAAATCTTTTAAAGCAAAAAAAATATAACCGACTACTTGCATGTGCATTTATTATTAACAAACTAATATAAAATAAAAACTTATATAGGTTATGTATGTACACATATTAAAATTGATTTGAAATACTTATTTTATATTGTCTCGATTATGTGAACTTTTCCATTTAGTGAACAGGCCCTGTCTAAATTAATCATATAAGCGAGCGTCTACTGTATATGAATGTTAATACTACATGATGCACTTTTTTTGTACCTTCGTTGAAAAAATTTAATTCACTTACAATGTATTTCAAAAAAGAAGATCAAAGAGAGTTTTGGCGCTGAAGTGTAGATATATAGTAGAGCTCCAACTTCATATATACATAAATCCAATATTTGTTTAAAACTAACCACAAAAATTCTTTCTTTGCTGCTTTTAGTTGACTACTATTAAGTATTTAATAGTGCAATTTCCTTTTTTGTCTTCACTAATCATTTTTACTTGCTTCTAAATAAAAACTAAACAGAATATATATTATGGCGACTTTTTTTAAATTTTTGGCGGATTTTAGCGACTTGAAATAAAATTTATTTTATAAGATTTATAAAAAATATTTTTAATAATTTAAATTATCTATATTTTATTGTCAAAAAGGTAAAAATAAAGGCTTTGGCGATTTTGGCGATTTTTGACATTGAATTTGGCGAAAAAGGTCAAAATCGATCTGACAACCCTGGTAGCATGACGTATCAACCAACATCACACATGGAATTTTTCAGACAGCTCGTGGTAGAATTAGGGATGAAACGATACCTCTAAGGTATCGATACTTTTACTCGATGTGGTATCGCTCGTAAAGTATCGATACCTACTCAGTATCGAAAAAAAAGTATCGATACTTATTTGTATCGGTACTTGTATCGGTTTATATGATAAAATAATAGAAAGAAGCATTTATAATCGTTCTTATTAGTGTTTTAGTACTATATAATACAATAAGAACTACGACCCTTTAAAATTTTTGTGCAAAACGAAATGTTTAAAAATTGAGACCACTTTTTGTTACCACCTAGTACCAATTCCCTTCCAAAAAGTCTTTTTTTATCTTAGGAAACGAAATTTTATAGAACGTTCAAGATAACATCCTTCATTCACCTTTTATTCCAGAAATCAACAATGTCACTGTGTATTTATTTTATATGTAAATATGTATTATATTTTTAAATTGGTAAATATACAATAAAGTGTGGTAAAACCATAATCTACGATGTTAATTATGAGTCACACCTTAACGTCAAGTTTTTGCGCAAATTGATTTGACCTTTCTTTGTTTCAGTTTTTGACAGCTTCTACCATTGATAGGAACACAATTCAACAGCGCGTTAAGACTGTTAAAGCCTTTTACGAAAATGGTCGTTCAATCAAAATGCATTTCGTGCACATCGTGATTTTTTTGGTCAGCGGCCAAATGTTTCCACAATCAGCCAACCGGGTCTGAATAAAATGTAAAAACAAATGAGGGGTATAGATGCAAAGATTGCAATGTCCACATTTATAGTTAAAACCTCTAGCTCAAAGTAATTCATACTTATGGTAGGTATATCATGCTATTCAGTAAATAAGAATATGATGAAGATATGACGCAAGTTTCAACCAAATCGATATGCTGGCAATTATAATAATAAAATTGGAGATTGTTGTGTTTGCTCAAATCAAATGGATATTGCTGCTTTTTTACATGGGCAAGTACTTAAAAAAATCAGTAGTTATGAAATTCTTAAACTTAACAAAGGCTTAGTTTTTTCTTGATTGATTTGGAGGAACTTCATAACAACTTAGCTCTATAATTACGACTAATGACAAAGTTATAGAATGAACAATAAAACTAACTGTTTCATAAATAAAAATTATTTGTTAGATTTTTAAATTCCTTTTTTGTTTTGTTTTGCAAAAAGAAACAGAATAAAAAAAGCGTGCATATTTGCAAATAATTGAAAGAAAAAGAGCTTAACAAACTGTGATCATTGCAAAAACGACAATCTCCAAAGGACATTGCCGTTTTTGCATCAATTCTTAATTTTTTGACATACTTTTTTATGGGATAAAAGTGTTTCTGGTAATGTAATATTCACTAATTGGAAGCATTCATTAAATACAACGAGGAAGGTATTATTAGTTACGTTTGTGAAAAAAATGGGCATTGCAGTCTTTGCAGCTGTACCCCTCAAATGTACATGCTCGCCCAGTTAGTTTTGCGGCTGGCGGCGTTATCGTACTTCTTCGAAAATGATGTCGTCCAAGCAATTACCGTGAATGTGTTCGCTATCGCGAGATGATAACGTACTTCCTATAACCATAAATTGAGGAAATTGACCTAGACTATTTGTGGTTTATAGGTGCAAACTGGTCAAACGGTTTCCTGACACCGTTACTGCTGCTCAAGCTTTGGAAAATAATCAAAAATTGAAGATTAATTTCAATACCAAAGTGAAACGATTACTTTTGACCGATACCGAGTATTTTTTTATCGATTCTACTTGTTACTCGGTTGCTTAGTATCGATTACAAAAATACTTGGTACTTATATAAAAGTATCGAATATGTGCTTGTATTTACTCGTATCGTTTCATCCCTAGGTAGAATCAATATAATAATTTTTCTTGAAAAAGTATTTATTGACGGGGGGGACGGAGGTGCCAATATGATTTACATTACATGTTTGTGGGTGAGGGTGTATTTTTTGGCGACTAGAGGGTTAACCTTTCATTTTTCTTACGCTTTTGCAAATTTGTACTGCACGCAAAGAAAAAACATGGTTGATACAATCAGAATCGCAAACTATCATTAATGTTTGTCGTTATAATTGTGTTAAGCACGTCTTAAGTAACAATATACATATGTTCAGACATAATGTTGGAGCTAATTATTGTATCAAACATATTATTATGTTCAGAAGAAAAACGCAAACGATTATTCAAACCATGTTTCTATATTTCCAAAAACCATGCAACATGTCTTTTTTAACATGTTATATGGTTGTCACAATAAAACCAATAAAATATTTAATATCAAGAATATATATTTTATTAAAAACACATATATAATTCAAATTCATCTAAAGTATGTACATTAGGGCGGGTCGATTTTTTTTTAAAAAATCGTATATCAAAAACGAAATCTACATAAAATTCTAAGAAAATTCTCCCAAGAAACCATGGTTTTAAAATAAAATCCTAATCTGCGCCTCTCGACTTGAAAATGTATATGGATTTTATTATAAAATCCACTATTTTAATACACTCTGGAACAGCAATTCAAATACTTTCCAAAACGGCTCCAATGTTATAGGGTTTCTTGGCTGTTAGAAAGGAACGTTATTGCATATTTATACTTGATTAAAATTTTATATAAATAACATACCTGTTTCAGTAAACTAATTTATTTTGTAAGTTTTGCATCGCAGCAACCCCTTTTTCTCCGTGAAAAACTTCTTAATTATTTTGTAATCATTCATGTTTGCCGATAAACTGATGCTCGCGGACGGAAGAAATTTTTTTTCTTTATAAACACAAACTGTTGATTTTAACAATAAATGTTTGTTCATTTAGATAATTGGGGTATTCACAAGGTGTGCTATCATGTTATATTGTCATAATGTTCTAACATTTTACAATGGTTTAAAAATATAGTTGTTGCTTTGTAAACAAAAAGTGTCTTAAATTAATAGAACTTTGCTTGCTATGTTTATTGTGCTGTCGTAATTAATCAGAAGAGTCCTGTGGTGCGATTCACTAACTTTTAACGATCCGACAATCGTAATATTTGTCGACATTTATATTCGGTTGCAGTAACGATAGTGTGATTCTGTAATTTTTTTTTAACGATAGTACACAGCTGTTTTTTTGTAACATCTCTGTCTACAAAATGTTAAAAAAAAACGAAAAGCACAAAAGAGAATAAAATAAAAACATATGAAATTGTTCTTAACCCCCTTTGTTACACATGTTTTTTCATTCGAAATGCATTGAAAAAGGTCTGGCCAGACTCATAAGTAAGACGAAGGGTTAATTTGTGGTTTTATATTTTTTTTTGGGAATTTTACATTTTGAATTTAATTTTTGTTCTTAATTTGCTTTCTTTTTGGAAATTTTGAATTTATTATTTTGTTTTTGTTCATACATATACATATGAATATATCTTTGTATGTATGTACGCTATTTTAAACATAAAAAACATTTTATCGATAAAATAAACACAAACTAAATTATAGTCGCTAAGATAACGACAAAAAATTGCTTAAATTAACAGCTGACTTTAAACGACAGCGAATATCGTTAAAAATTTTACAGAATAGCATATTCGATAAATTTTCGTTATACTTATTTTAAGGATTCGATTATCGTTATAAAAGTTAGTGAATCGCACTACTGCGCTAAGCGGCTGAGCCGAACCGCTTTAGTTTTTGTAGCCGTCGCCATTGCTAGTATAGTTTTATCCGGCTAATATCCGAATTTAACCTGCGACTAGCAGTTTTTGAAACAAAACACTTGCGGCGTCAAATTATATCGGCTTAGGACTCTGATGTTTGGTAAACAAACAAAATAAAATTAATTTGTGATTTGCGTCTAAAAAATGGAAAATAGTCGGGTAAGATCTAATTTAATTTATTTATTCATGGATTAGAATTAAAAAATATTATGATGTTACGTTAATATTTATTTTTTTATATTTGTTTTAAATCAGCTGATTTAAATTAAAAATAGCACACTAAATTATGAGGGGTTGTTCACAAGAGTCGTATTTTTTCATGTTATTATTTTAAGACTTATGACTTTATGACACCTTGTGAATCCCCCAAATGTATTTTAAAGCAAACAAGAATTATGGTATTAAACGTACCTTTTGTGTGCAACTAGTTGTATGATTTTAAATGTATGTTTGAAAATATATTTATTATAGTAGCAAACATGTCGCATAATATAATATGTTTAGCTAGATCAGAGTAACTTTTTAGGTGTAAAACACTATGTAATATTATTAAAGTGATTAAAAATGTTAAGGACAAAAAATATTTGTTCAAGTTATATTAGGACTATAATTAAATTATTAGGGTAAACATATAAGGCAAATATGAATAAAAATGTTTGTAGTGATCACTCAGTAATCATGTTTTTTCTCTGCGTGTGGGAGCATAACGATTGTACAAATTTCACACATGGAGTTTCAGATAGCTCGTGGTAGAATCAATATAATAATTTTTCTTGAAAAAGTGTTTTTTGACGACTAGAGGGTATACCTTTCATTTTTCTTACGCTTTTGCAAATTTGTACTGGGAACATAACGATTGTACGAATTTCACACATGGAGTTTTTCAGACAGCTCGTGGTAGAATCGATATGATCATTTTATTTGAAAAAGTGTTTATATTTACGGGTGGGACGGAGGTGTTAATATGATTTACATTACATGTTTGTGGGTAAGGCTGTATTGTATGACGACTATAGTCTATACAAAGTGTGTGTGTGTGTAAATTAAAAAAAAAATTTTGTGTAGTTAAAGAGAAGTCGAAATTGTTAAATAAAAAAATTTTATTTGTTTAGTTTTTCTTGCAGAAAAGTGCATTTTTTAATATATCAGTAGTCTTTTTGTTTTATAAAATAAAGGTAACGAAAATTATAAGCAAATGGCACTAAAAAATAATAATAAAAAGTGAAAAAGAAAATTTTGTAAAAAAGATGATGAAAGTGGGCATAGAAAATTTAAATAGCACAACTCAAAGTGACAAAATTGAAATTTGCGAAAGTGATTCTGTCCAAAATGAACCAGAAGAAGTGGAAACAGTTTCTGACAATAATAGCTTAAAAGGAGAGAGTGGCAATTTAAGTATCAGCCAAAAATTAATTAAGTGGAATGCGAAACATAGACCTTCTTGAAATTGCGTTAAGGACTTAATAGAGATTCTAAGAGAAGAAAATATAGTTGTCACTCCATTGTTCCATTGTTCCAACAAACCGATAGTAGAGAATGTTGCAGGTGGATCATATATCCGCATTGGTATGTCAAGAAACTTAAAGAGGATAGCCGATGTCATTAAGCTGCCTAATAACATTATAATTGATTTTAATGTAGACGGGTTGCCCCTCTTTAAAAGTTCAAAGGTACAACTTTGGCCAATTTAAATAAGACTAACTAATGTGGAAGTTCGACCAGTATTCCCAGTTGGAGTTTTTGTTGGTGAAAGTAAGCCAGCAACATATGAAAAATTTCTTTTAAAATTTGTTGATGAAATTTCTTCATATTTAGAAACAGGATTAAAACTAGAAATATTTACAGAATGCAAATAAGAGCAGTTCTCTGTGACGCCCCAGCACGTGCATTTATTTCTGACGGTATCGAGATCACCGACAATAATCTTGGATCTCCGGCGAGGTTGAATTGAACAACAAAAAAAATATTTTGTTACAGTTCGCATTTTTGAAATAACAGCATAAATATTTTGTTACAGTTTGCATTTTTGAAATAACAACAAAAAATATTTTTTGCAGCTTGGTGCTCGATTAAAACGACGACGGTATCGAGATCACCGACAATAATCTTGGATCTCCGGCGAGTTTGAATTAAACAACAACAAAAATGTTTTGTTACAGTTTGCATTTTTGAAATAACAAAACAAAATATTTGTTAAAGCTTGTAGCTCTATTAACACGACGACGGTATCGAGATCACCGACAATAATCTTGGATCTCCGGCGAGGTTGATTGAACAACAACAAAAATATTTCGTTACAGTTCGCATTTTTGAAATAAGAACAAAAAATATTTTTTACAGCTTGTTGCTCGATTAAAACGACGACGGTATCGAGATCACCGACAATAATCTTGGATCTCCGGCGAGGTTGAATTGAACAACAGCAAAAATATTTTGTTACAGTTCGCATTTTTGAAATAACAGCATAAATATTTTGTTACAGTTTGCATTTTTGAAATAACAACAAAAATATTTTTTACAGCTTGGTGCTCGATTAAAACGACGACGGTATCGAGATCACCGACAATAATCTTGGATCTCCGGCGAGTTTGAATTAAACAACAACAAAAATGTTTTGTTACAGTTTGCATTTTTGAAATAACAAAACAAAATATTTGTTAAAGCTTGTAGCTCTATTAACACGACGACGGTATCGAGATCACCGACAATAATCTTGGATCTCCGGCGAGGTTGATTGAACAACAACAAAAATATTTTGTTACAGTTCGCATTTTTGAAATAAGAACAAAAAATATTTTTTACAGCTTGTTGCTCGATTAAAACGACGACGGTATCGGGATCACCGACAATAATCTTGGATCTCCGGCGATTTTGAATTAAACAACAACAAAAACATTTTGTTACAGTTCGCATTTTTGAAATAAGAACAAAATATATTTTTTACAGCTTGTTGCTCGATTAAAACAACGACGGTATCGAGATCACCGACAATAATCTTGGATCTCCGGCGAGGTTGAATTAAACAACAACAAAAATATTTTGTTACAGTCCGCATTTTTGAAATAACAAAAAAAAAAATATTTTTTAAAGCTTGTAGCTCTATTAACACGAGGACGGTATCGAGATCACCGACAATAATCTTGGATCTCCGGCGATTTTGAATTAAACAACAACAAAAACATTTTGTTACAGTTCGCATTTTTGAAATAACAACAAAAAATATTTTTTACAGCTTGTTGCTCGATTAAAACGACGACGGTATCGAGATCACCGACAATAATCTTGGATCTCCGGCGAGGTTGATTGAACAACAACAAAAATATTTTGTTACAGTTCGCATTTTTGAAATAAGAACAAAAAATATTTTTTACAGCTTGTTGCTCGATTAAAACGACGACGGTATCGGGATCACCGACAATAATCTTGGATCTCCGGCGATTTTGAATTAAACAACAACAAAAACATTTTGTTACAGTTCGCATTTTTGAAATAAGAACAAAATATATTTTTTACAGCTTGTTGCTCGATTAAAACGACGACGGTATCGAGATCGAGACAATAATCTTGGATCTCCGGCGAGGTTGAATTAAACAACAACCAAAATATTTTGATACAGTTCGCATTTTTGAAATAACAACAAAAAATATTTTTTACAGCTTGTTGCTCGATTAAAACGACGACGGTATCGAGATCACCGACAATAATCTTGGATCTCCGGCGACGTTGAATTAAACAACAACAAAAATATTTTGCTACAGTTCGCATTTTTGAAATAACAACAAAAAATATTTTTTACAGCTTGTTGCTCGATTAACACGACGACGGTATCGAGATCACCGACAATAATCTTGGATCTCCGCACACATGGAATTTTTCAGACAGCTCCTCGTAGATTCAATATAATAATTTTTCTTGAAAAAGTGTTTACTGACGGGGGGGGACGGAGGTGGTAATTTGATTTACATTACATGTTTGTGGGTGAGGGTGTATTGTATGACGACTATAGTCTATACCATAGCTGTTCATTGTAAATAATTTGCTCAAAATGAATTATTTACAAATTGTAACTGTTTTTCAAAAATTAAAATATGTTGAATTTATTTAATACTTCTTTAAATTAAATATAAATCAGTTTCAAATAATTTATGATAATGTCTTTCAAATATTATTTCTTCTCTTGGAAGTTAAATTCACTATTATTGAATTTATATTATTCAAATTAATATTTTAAAAATATATTCAAATCGATAGAAAACCACACAAATTTGTTTGAAAAAAATTTAATTTAGAAGAACCAAATAAAATAAATTTGTATAAAACTTATTGAATTTAAAAATTTCAGACTTTGTATGAAAAAATTTTGTTATTTAAAAAAAATTGCCGAAATATTTTTATTCAACAAAAATTTTTTGAATTACACATAATCTGTTCAGCGATATTAGAATTATTATGTTTTTTTTTTATATTCCAAAATTGAAAAAAATTTATAAACGTTATTACCTTTTATATAATAAGTAATAGTGGTATTTAAATTGATTTCTAGCACATAACTGTACGTTTCTATTTGGAAAACAATGGCAAGGAAAGTGTTTAGAGCTCGGTCCATGGTCATGCATACATTTGCTTCGAGCAATTCAACCTCAAAACAACCTCACAAATTGTACTTTACCATAATTCAAGGAATATAATATAGCTTTTAGTTTCTGGCCAGTTTTCCGCCGAATTTATGTCTAAATCCCATGGAATAGAACCTTCCCAATAAAAAATTGAGCTTCCAACGAAGCATGTTTGTAAGGGAGAAACATAAGAGTTGCGCTTACGGAAGACATGAATTTTATATGGCGAGTTCCCACTTTGAAGCAATACATTTTTGACACCTGAAGTGCATTATTCAGCGCACATAAAAACTGTTGGATGTAACGATCATCTTTACACACTGAATGTTTTGATACAGTTATTTTTTAGTACTCTCCCTTACAAACCTGCTGCGTAGTAAGGGAATGCCGTAGCACTTGAAATTTTGTTTTTATAAAAGTTGTTGAGAGTTCTTTCACTTACTTTACTACATTCACTTATTGCGTAGCGCATTATTGTGCGCTTCATTTTTTAAATGTACCTTTAGTGCTTCGCAAAATGATGAAACTTTTTATTGGGTTGTGTTAGTAAAGTAACCAGTAACTGCTAAATTTTTAAATTTTCAAATACGTTATCATCTTACTTTTAGTGTTTGTATTTTAAAATGGAGCTGCACTTTTTTTATCCCAGTATTTTATTACATTGTCTTCCTCATTTTTCAAGGAAAAATTAAAAAAAAAAAAATAGAAATTTTTATATTTAAAATTTTTTTGTTTCAATATTTTTATTTTCTACCAATTTTGTTTAATAAAAATTCAAAAGCTACAAATCAGATTTTTTTTATTTGAATTAAATTGATTTGAATATATTCAGCTGAAAATATTTGAATATTAAAACAATTATAGAAAATTTTTGAGAATCCAACTTATTTAATATTAAAAAGTTCAAATAATTTTTTTTATAGTACATTTTAATTAAAAATATCTAAATATATCAGCATTTTATTCGATTTTATAAAAATTAATACCACAAATATTTTAGCAAAAATTCTTAAACTAAAATTGTTTTTATTTTATTTTATAAAACAGAAATTAAAATTAAAAAAAAGTATTTTAATTTTGTATTTAATTCATATCTTACAGCCAGGGATGATAAATGAGAAAACCAATATCGTACCAACGAACTTTTAAAATCGTACTTTTTCAGCCCCTATAGTACTAAATCATTTTTTTTTAATTTTTTGTTTTATTTTTAAAAACAAAAATTTAATGCAACAAAAACAAATTCATTTGTACATGTAAAGTTTAGATAGCAAAAAGTACATGATCATTAATTATACATAATGGGTGGGTAAAATTTTTTTGCGTCAAAAGCACATCACGATTCTTGTTCAATAAGTCATTCCAAGAAACTTTGCCAAAGAAACCATATCGCTCAATTGCTGCAAGACCGGCATAAGTCAAAAAAAATCCATTTCGAGATAAACGCATTTAAAGTTTTTGATTTGTTCTAACTACTTAGAAAAAAAGGAGACACATTCTATTCAAACTGGGAAAGTATAAAAGATATAAAGATGAATTTAATACACAATATAAAGAAAAACAAGGCGAACAATTCTGCTTCTCTAACACCAAAATTTAATTTTTTGAGTTATGCCGGTCTTGCAGCAAATGAGCGATATATAAACAATGGTTTTTTTTTAATTGATTGTGTATAATTATAAATATTCAGTTTGCATAATTTTAATTTTTTTAATAAATGTAATACGATATATAAGACAAACACTACGATTTAGTTAATATAAACAAATGAAATTTTTAGCAACACACATAGATATGAACATAAATCAAAGAAAAAACGTGGAACTTTAAGTTTGGTATAGTTGAGTCATCTTTGTTTATGTATATTCTAAGTTGATGTAGATAAGGATGAATATTAAGGGTTATAAGAATTTCATCATAATGTGAAATCTTAAAAGTTAGCAACAACAAAACACAAAATAATTCTGTATTACATATATATATATAAGTTCATATATAAACAATTGTTGGTTTAATTGATTGTATATAAATATAAATATTCAGTTTGCATAATTTTAATTTTTTAATAAATGTAATACGATATACATATAAGACAAACACTACGATTTAGTTAATATAAACAAATGAAATTTTTAGCAACACACAAACATAGATATGAACATAAATCAAAAAAAAAAAAACCTGGAAAATGTTTTAGATTAATTGTTTAGTTGTCATAAGCGACTTTAAGTTTGGTATAGTTGAGTCATCTCTGTTTATGTTATGTTGTTACGATAAGGGATTCTAACTAGCAACGATTAGCAGTAGAATAAATTGAAGCCTACTAATTAAAGAGATCTATAGTAAGAGGATGTCATCGCAACACAGTCATCAAGTTTCGACGGGTGAAACTAGCTTTGAGATGTCGTTTTTTGAAATGTGTAGAAAATATATTGAACCATCGACAAGTCAATGCGGCTATTCGATTTCCTGTGGTATACATTTGTTTGGGAGTGTGGCATGTACGGAAGATATATTGGAATCTTTAGGGTTTGTTAGTTCGTTTTACGACAAAAAACGTTCGTTGGAAGAAGTGTTGGATAGAATGCCGCACGATGAAAAATGGTATGAGATAAAGAGTCGATGTGTTGATAGTGAATTTGATGAGGAAAAAAAATACTATGTACTGCTCGGAAATGAGTTTGAAGCTATTTGAGTTGGGGAAGAGGATGATTGTCAAAAGTGCCGAATTTCGAGCTGTCACGATAAAGGGATACTTAAGTTGGTTCAAAATGGTAATTTAACAATTTCCAACATACGTTCAGCCTGCAATATCCCCGCCTCCGTCTTCCCTGTGGACAATGTAGTAGTAATGTTAGAAGAAATTCGAAACGTGGTCATATAAGTAAGCTTTTAATTGTGAACGATTGGCCGCCAGTGCTGCACACAGTCGAAGGCAAGATTGGGAGCAGAAACAGGGTAACTTCATCAAGAAAATTGAACGGGATGCGTTGCAGATGAATGAACAATTGATACAACTGTTTAAACATGTAGAATTCTTAGGCTAAACCGTCACCAATAGCTGATAATCAAAATTAATAGCATTGCAATTAGAATTTTGCCATACAATATGAATTAAGATGCAAATAGTAAGGGTATTATAAGGAAAATGAATATGAATTTTAATGCAAAAACTATGGATGGAGCTAGTTCCAGAGAAAACCTCTACGCAATGATAAGGAAACTTTCCAAAAAAGCTAATGGACTAAACATTTGTCACTTTAATGCACAAAGCTTGAACAAAAAAATAGACGAATTTCGATACATTTTTAATGAATCTGGAATTGACATTATATGTGTCTCAGAAACTTGGTTTCGTAGTGATGTGCACGATAACAGTTACAAGCTTAATGGATATAGACTTTTTCGGTCAGATAGACCTTCACACGCTGGCGGAGTGGCAATCTATGTAAAATCATCTATTGCAAGTAAACTAAAACTAAAAGTTTCGGATGACGATGGGCTCTCCTGTAATACTCAATTGACGGAATATTTATTTCTTGAAATATCCCACAATAATCAAAAATTACTACTGGGTACAGTATACAGGCCAAACAATAGAATTAATATCACACCGTTGTTAGAAAAATTATCAACACTCAGTCTTAATTACACCAATATAGTTATAACCGGGGATTTCAACGCTAACATCATATTTGATAAATCTTTGAAGGACGAAATGAATGCTATCGGATTGACTTTAATAAACAATACAACACCAACGCATTTTACAACAACCGCAAGCACTCTACTTGACTTATGTTTTACTGATAACCTTTCCCGTATACTCTTGTTCGACCAGCTTTCTGCTTCTGTATTTTCCAAACATGATCTAATCTTTATTTGTTATGATTTTCAAACCACTGCACAAGATGAAACTATAACCTTTAGAGTGTTTAAAAATACAGAAATTGAATCGCAGGAAAGTGAATTGACAACAATTCCATGGAGCCAGTCATTTCAAATGCCACCTTGTGATGAAAAATATATTCCAGCTAAAACTAAGAAGCTAAAGGCTGGCATCCCCTGGTTTTCAAGTGATATTAAAACCTCAATTGATAAGAGAAATAAAGCATATGAAAGGTGGAAAAGATTTAGAACCCGTGAACGTTACAATATTTTCAAGATCAGCAGAACAAATGTCAGCATAAAGATCAGAACTGTAAAACGTAAATACAACAAAGAAAAATTTCAAAGAGGAATGGAAGGAAATCCGCTAAATAGGCATTGGTATAAATTATATACATGATGAGAGCAAAATTGACGTGAACCAACTTAATACTGAATTTTCAAATATACCAATGCCTGATGCTAATCTCACGTACTATGTCTCTACCAATGCCTTTTGTAATACTAGCACTACGGTTAGATATGAGTTTACGAATACTACCCAGGAAGAAGTCCTGCAGTCTATTTTTGACATAAAGTCAGATTCCGTTGGGTATGAAATTCCACAATAAAATTTCCTTAAAGAAAGGTAAAACTTTTTTCTAATATGCGCAGTCGATTTAGACACATATTTTTTTTTTTTTTGAAGAAAGCCAAGGGAGTCAGTCGTGTTTTATTGAGCTCCGTGGAAATTTATTTGTAAAAATAAATGTGTCAAAAATTGTCAATGTGTATGTGTGTGTGCAAGCAATAAATATAAACAAATGTGCACCAGCAAAAAGTAGTTTGTTTGTATGTCATAACACGTGCCGGCTGTTTAGCTTTGAACTATTTTCATGGTCGTTGCTGTTACTGTAAAAATATTTGTAGAAATAAGTAGAAGCTAGCTGAGGTAGAAAAAGTAGTAGAAGTTGTTTACTTTTGTCGTCGCGCAACTAATATGTATAACGGTAAGGTATTCTAACTAGCAACGATTAGCAGTAGAATAAATAGAAGCCTACTAATTAAAGAGATCTATAGTAAAAGGATGTCTTCGCAACACAGTCATCAAGTTTCGTCGGGTGAAACTAGCTTTGAGATGTCGTTTTTTGAAATGTGTAGAAAATATATTGAACCATCGACAAGTCAATGCGGCTATTCGATTTCCTGTGGCATACATTTGTTTGGGAGTGTGGCATGTACGGGAGATATATTGGAATCTTTAGGGTTTGTTGGTTCGTTTAACGACAAAAAACGTTCGTTGGAAGAAGTGTTGGATAGAATGCCGCACGATGAAAAATAGTATGAGATAAAGAGTCGATGTGTTGATAGTGAATTTGATGAGGAAAAAAAATACTATGTACTGCTCGGAAATGAGTTTGAGGCTATTTGAGTTGGGGAAGAGGATGGATGATTGTCAAAAGTGCCGAATTTCGAGCTGTCACGATAAAGGGATACTTAAGTTGGTTCAAAATGGTAATTTAAGAATTTCCAACATACGTTCAGCCTGCAATATCCCCGCCTCCGTCTTCGCCCGTGGACAATGTAGTAGTAATGTTAGAAGAAATTCGAAACGTGGTCATATAAGTAAGCTTTTAATTGTGAACGATTGGCCGCCAGTGCTGAACACAGTCGAAGGCAAGATTGGGAGCAGAAACAGGGTCATTTCATCAAGAAAATTGAACGGGATGTGTTGCAGATGAATGAACAATTGATACAACTGTTTAAACATGTAGAATTCTTAGGCTAAACCGTCACCAATAGCTGATAATCAAAATTAATAGCATTGCAATTAGAATTTTGCCATACAATATGAATTAAGATGCAAATAGTAAGGGTATTATAAGGAAAATGAATATGAATTTTAATGCAAAAACTATGGATGGAGCTAGTTCCAGAGAAAACCTCTACGCAATGATAAGGAAACTTTCCAAAAAAGCTAATGAACTAAACATTTGTCACTTTAATGCACAAAGCTTGAACAAAAAAATAGACGAATTTCGATACATTTTTAATGAATCTGGAATTGACATTATATGTGTCTCAGAAACTTGGTTTCGTAGTGATGTGCACGATAACAGTTACAAGCTTAATGGATATAGACTTTTTCGGTCAGATAGATCTACACACGCTGGCGGAGTGGCAATCTATGTAAAATCATCTATTGCAAGTAAACTAAAAGTTTCGGATGACGATGGGCTCTCCTTTAATACTCAATTGACGGAATATTTATTTCTTGAAATATCCCACAATAATCAAAAATTACTACTGGGTACAGTATACAGGCCAAACAATAGAATGTTAGAAAAATTATCAACACTCAGTCTTAATTACACCAATATAGTTATAACCGGGGATTTCAACGCTAACATCATAGTTGATAAATCTTTGAAGGACGAAATGAATGCTATCGGATTGACTTTAATAAACAATACAACACCAACGCATTTTACAACAACCGTAAGCACTCTACTTGACTTATGTTTTACTGATAACCTTTCCCGTATACTCTTGTTCGACCAGCTTTCTGCTTCTGTATTTTCCAAACATGATCTAATCTTTATTTGTTATGATTTTCAAAGCACTGCACAAGAAGAAACTATAACCTTAAGAGAGTTTAAAAATATAGAAATTGAAACGCTGGAAAGTGAATTGACAACAATTCCATGGAGCCAGTCATTTCAAATGTCACCTTGTGATGAAAAATAAATTCCAGCTAAAACTAAGAAGCTAAAGGCTGGCATCCCTGGTTTTCAAGTGATATTAAAACCTCAATTGATAAGAGAAATAAAGCATATGAAAGGTGGAAAAGATTTAGAACCCGTGAACGTTACAATATTTTCAAGATCAGCAGAACAAATGTCAGCATAAAGATCAGAACTGCAAAACGTAAATACAACAAAAAAAAATTTCAGTCAGCTGCTAGCTCAAAGAGGAATGGAAGAAAAGCCGCTAAATAGGCATTGGTAGAAATTATATACATGATGAGAGCAAAATGTACGTAAACCAACTTAATACTGAATTTTCAAGTAAACCAATGCCTGATGCTAATCTCACGTGCTATGTCTCCACTAATGCCTTTTGTAATACTAGCACTACAAATTATGAACACCAGGTTAGATTTGAGTTTACGAATACTACCCAGGAAGAAGTCCTGAAGTCTATTTTTGACATAAAGTCAGATTCGGTTGGGTATGAAATTCCACAATAAAATTTCCTTTAAGAAAGGTAAAACTTTTTTCCAATATGCGCAGTCGATTTAGAAACATATTTTTTTTTTTTTTGAAGAAAGCCAAGCGAGTCAGTTGTGTTTTTATTGAGCTCCGTGGAAAACAAAACAAAAAATTGTTCCGTCTTGCTAAGAAATAAGAATAAAATGCATTCGTTTATTTCGGTCTTTAGGTTTGTGGGGTGTGTGTCAAAAATTGTCTTATGGTGTTATCATTTCTACAAAAAATGTGAAATTTTATTTAAAAAAAAGGCAATTTGGTGTATGTTTCTTAAAAATTTTGCTCCCGAAAAGGGTGGCTTGCTTTATTCTAAAAAACTCACCCGTTTCGGGAGTAAAATTTTTAAGAAACAGACACCAAATTGCATTTTTTTAATTAAAATGTCACATTTTTTTTGTAGAAAAGAAAACACCATTAGGTTTGTTGGGTGTCAAAAATTGTCAATGTGTATGTGTGTGTGCAAGCAATAAATATAAACGAATGTGCACCAGCAAAAAGTAGTTTGTTTGTATGTCATAACACGTGCCGGCTGTTTAGCGTTGAACTATTTTCATGGTCTGTTACTGTAAAAATATTTGTAGAAATAAGTAGAAGCTAGCTGAGGTAGAAAAAGAAGTAGCAGTTGTTTACTTTTGTCGTCGCGCAACTAATATGTATAACGATAAGAGATTATAACTAGCAACGATTAGCAGTAGAATAAATAGAAGCCTATTAATTAAAGAGATCTATAGTAAAAGGATGTCATCGCAACACAGTCATCAAGTTTCGTCGGGTGAAACTAGCTTTGAGATGTCGTTTTTTGAAATGTGTAGAAAATATATTGAACCATCGACAAGTCAATGCGGCCATTCGATTTCCGGTGGCATACATTTGTTTGGGAGTGTGGCATGTACGGAAGATATATTGGAATCTTTAGGGATTGTTGGATCGTTTTACGACAAAAAACGTTCCATGGAAGAAGTGTTGGATATAATGCCGCACGATGAAAATGAGGAAAAAAAATACTATGTACTGCTCGGAAATGAGTTTGAGGCTATTTGAGTTGGGGAAGAGGATGATTGTCAAAAGTGCCGAATTTCGAGCTGTCACGATAAAGGGATACTTAAGTTGTGAATTGCCTCGGTTTACCTCAAAGTTTGAATCGTCGTCATGGTTCAAAATAGCAATTTAAGAATTTCCAACATACGTTCAGCCTGCAATATCCCCGCTTCCGTCTTCGCCCGTGGACAATGTAGTAGTAATGTTAGAAGAAATTCGAAACGTGGTCATATAAGCAAGCTTTTAATTGTGAACGATTGGCCGCCAGTGCTGAACACAGTCGAAGGCAAGATTGGGAGCAGAAACAGGGTAATTTCATCAAGAAAATTGAACGGGATGTGTTGCAGATGAACACAGTCGAAGGCAAGATTGGGAGCAGAAACAGGGTCGTTTCATGAAAAAAAAAAAATGGAACGGGATGTGTTGCAGATGAATGAACAATTGATACAACTGTTTAAACATGTAGAATTCTTAGGCTAAACCGTCACCAATAGCTGTTAATCGAATGCCACCCAAAACTCAAAGCGATCGAAAATCCGCTGGGCGTTCGTCTCATTAAAATTGTCCCGCACCAACTTGTGAATCGTATTCCGGCACAGCGACAAATTTTCATCAATATAGTACATCATAAACAAATTCACTACGAATGAAGACACTTACCTTCAACAACATTCGTATATATACCCTAAAACACTCATGCAGAAATATATCATACCGTCAACTTCAAATAAAATCGCTGCTCTGCTATACCCCAATAAACCATAGAACGATATGATAGCGAAAACGATATTATATTTTACGGCGTGTATAATAGTATTTACTAATATTTAAAACGATATCGTTACGACATCATTTTACCAAAATATTTTTTTCCAATTTAAAAACAAACATTTGAAAAAAACCTCAAATATTTTTAAACATAATGAATTATTTTAACAAAGATTAATATAAAAATTAAAAACAATGTTTTTATTAAAATATGTATGCACATTGTGATCGAGTTATCCTATAAATATTACACAAAACTGTAAGTATAAGCTATTATATTTCAAGAATTTTTCTTTCATTTAAAAAAATGAGTTTTACCTTGTTATTAGATACATATAATATCATTATCAGTATAATAAAACGATAGTTTTTCGAAAAGTTTATAAATGCGATTTCACTATCGTTATTATTGGAAATTATGATATCGAAAACGATATTATAATTTTATGGAAAAACGATATTATAAGGAAAGGTACAATTTAGTCCGCAAAAACTATCGTTTTCGATTCGTAAACGATTATCACTTGTGATACTTTCTATCACCTATATGATATCATTTCGATATCGTTACAATATCGCTTGGTTTACTGGGACAAAACAAATGTTGTCTCATACCCAGTAAACCAAGCGATATTGTAACGATATCGAAATGATATCATATAGGTGATAGAAAGTATCACAAGTGATAATCGTTTACGAATCGAAAACGATAGTTTTTACGGACTAAATTGTACCTTTCCTTATAATATCGTTTTTCCATAAAATTATGATATCGTTTTCGATATCATAATTTCCAATAATAACGATAGTGAAATCGCATTTTTAAATTTTTCGAAAAACTATCGTTTTATTATACTGATAATGAAATTATATGAAACTAATAACAAGGTAAAATTTTCATCTTAAAAATAAAAATATTTTTAATTTTTATATTTGAAATATATTTATTATCGATATATATATAGTTATATGTCTGTATGTATGTGTATTGTATACGTTTAAAAACATGTATCTTAGCGATTTATCATCTCGCAATAAATAAATTTTTGTTTAAAATGTTATTAAAATTTTTCTGCAACAAAAATGTTAAAAATTAAAGAAAAATTCTTAAAATATAATAGCTAATACTTACAGTTTTTTGTTATATTTATAGGATAATTCGATCACAATGTGCATACATATTTTAATAAAAACTTTTTTTTTAATTTTTATATTATTCTTTGATAAAATAATTTATTATGTTTAAAAATATTTGAGGTTTTTTTCAAATGTTTGTTTTTAAATTGGAAAAAAATATTTTGATAAAATGATGTCGTAACGATATCGTTTTAAATATTAGTATATACTATTATACACGCCGTAAAATATAATATCGTTTTCGCTATCATATCGTTCTATGGTTTATTGGGTAATATCAAATCAAAATGTAATAAAATTCTATAATAACACAATCTTTTTTAATTTACCCAGTAACACACACACAAACAGACAAATGCATGTCATGATTTTTTTCTGACCTAGTTACACACAAGATATTCAGTGAGCTACACAACAATCGAAAGTAGTACTTTTCACTTGTGATTTGTGTAGGGTGTCAATTTTTTTGGATCTATTTCTATGTATCAAACATAACGAATATATATTGGCCAAAGTATCCGTGTTCAATTTTTACTATGACAGAGTTGCCATGAATGCATGAGAATGAAATATGTCTGCTGCTCACTTCTATGTGCATATTAGACTAGGATTACCATGTTTACGCGAACAAACCAAATTGGCAACTCTAAGACCAAAAATAAGTCAAAATGCATAAGCAAGTAGACGGGAACTTGTATGTCCGTCATCCATTAGCTTGAAAAAACTTGCACCGAGCATGCCAGTCCGCAGATTCACAAACCAAAAAAACAATGCCTTATAGATTGGATGTGTTCGTCCGCGAAAAGTTGTATAATAATATTGCAAAGTGTGTGGAGGCGCTGTGGTAGCTTAGATTTGAAAAAAATATTTTGGGGCTCGTCATCCACCAACTTGAAAAAACAGATTCACAAACCAAAAAAACAATGACATATAGATTTGATGTATCTTTGTGCGAAAAATTATTAGCTGAGATTGAAAAAAAAACTTGGGACTCGTCATCAACTAACTTGAAGAAACTTACATTGAACGACATTCTCACCAACAGACTGACTCACCAACAAAGCGCCAGACAAACTCACAACCAACCAGCCAGCTAAGCAACCAAACAAACAACAAGAACCAGATAGCTGATCGTCGTTTATATATATATATATATATATATATATATATATATATATATATATATATATATATATATATATATAATATTATCTCTCCAATGTAGCGAACCTTATGAATATCTTATTAAGTAAACCAACCGACTGTAGGGTGAAAATAAAATTTTGATCGTGAATGCTCAAATGAAAAAAGAAGTTCACAAACTGTGAATACCCCTATTGGTATGTATCCAACTACAAACTGTGATAATAATTATGCATACTTAAATTTTTTTTTGTTCCGAGTACCTCCGGTTTGAGTCCCAAGTTTTATTATATTACCCATTGATCACCCTTTCAAAAAATTTTGTGCTATTAGTAGCGTATTCATTTTATCGATTTATTAATTGAGGTTTTGACTTAATCGGTTAATAACCGGTTAATTTTGTTATTGATCGGTTAACCGGTTAATAAAGTTTTTTTTCTAAATTAAGTAATTTCAATAAATAAAAATTATTTATTATTTTGATTTTACTAATAAAAAAACAATAACATAACAATTCTTGAACTAAAAAGAAGCAAACAAAAAAATAATTAATAACTATGTATGTAATACATATTTTTTAATTAATACATATCGTTACCTTAGTCGGAAAAAGTGCTAAGTCTACTTTTCGTCGAAATTGAGATTTTGATGTAGCTTGCTAGTATAAGTCAAAATGCATCATTCACAAAAAAAAAATAATACCATTATTTGGTTTTTTCTTGCTGGAATGCAGTGGTAGGCAAATGTGCTAAGTCCAAAAAAAAAATTTTAAAAAGTATGAAAATATGCCAAGTTTAGTTGAAAGGAACAATTTTTTTTTTAATAAAGTCTTTTCTTTTCAAGTTGGATTATAAAGAATTACAGTAATTTTGCCAATAGCTACAATATTTAATACTACTTTGCATTTCATTTAATTCGTTATATCAACGTGATTACAGTTTTACATATTTGCATGCATTGAGAATTTTGGCTATTTTCAATATTTTTTCGTCCTTGTTATAACCACACATCTTAATTCAATCTTAAGTATTTACTGTCTTCAGTCGAAATTTATACGGGTTTGTGAATTTAAATAAATATAAAATATTGCAAAATATGTGATAATTATACAGTTGTTTGACGCTATGGTAACTATTTATTGTATCTGGGCAACCATTGTTAATTATAAATTTGTTTGCCATTGACTTTGCTGTGAAAAATAACTACAATTGTGACGATTATGGAATTGAGTCGGATGATGGACCCAGCAAAAACTTTACTTACCTGGTAAGTTAGCAAATAATGTTGGAGAGAATAAACACTACTTATTTTTCGGCTGAATAACTACATATTTTTGTTCGAGGTGTCCAAAGAATTCAGTACTTTCAAAATACACTTACTAGAAGTCAAAAAAAACCTAGTTATTATTTAACTACTAGTAAGTTGAATTGTAAGTACTTACAATAAACTTACCAGAAGCCAAAAAATCACTAGTTAATAGACCTAATATGTTGTTATTGAGTACGTTACCAGTAATCAAATATTCAGTAGTGAAAATAACAGAAGTAATAAGTAGTTGCTGAGGTCATTATGTAGTAAGTACTTATTGAAGTTTTCAGAATAATGACAATTGTAATGACAACTACTTACCAGGTAATGATAACTACCACCTATTACTAAAAATCAAAAAGTTTTTCCTGGGGAGTTAAAGGTCTGGTTCCCTATGGATTTGAAAGTGATTCCGAATATTCGCATGAGTTACCATCGACATCGAAAAACGCAAGAGGAGAGGTAGTGTAGAAAGCCCTGCTTGGTTTGGGCCAAGAAATAAAAAACGGAGAGAAACTGGTTAAGGTTATTTGGAAAGACAAAAAGTAGGCAATTTATATACTTCCGATAGAAGAAAAGAATGACGTCCGATAGGAAATAGATGCAAATGTAAAGGAAATGTTTCATTACAGATGATGAAAGATGTAAAATATTAACGGAATTTTTGAAAATGTCATGGTTCTAAAAAGTCTTATGTTAATAGCTTGATAAAAATTGTTCCAACTAAAAGACCCCGAAATCGAAAAGTATCCTACGAATCCAAAAGATGTCGGCCTGTAAGAGGTAAAAGAGATCACAAGATAACGAATATTTGTGCAATTAAATTAACACCAAATTGTAAAATAAAGTATAAACTTCGTTCCACCGAAGAGCGAAAAAATTTACCACAGAAAATAAATAAAAATGTAAAACCTATTAATTTTTCGAGTTTGGAACCACTCTACAACAAAAGAAGGAAAATAACGGCAAAAAAATATGAAGACCTGCAATTTTTAAAACTGACTTTACCCAAGGACGATCAGCGTTTTTATCACGATCTACCTTATCTATGATTTATTTTTCTAAATATTCTGTTCCCATTTTTTTACCATACGAAGCTTCCGCTTAAAATAAATACACTATTGAATTCAATATAATCGTATAATTTTAAGCAATTAGATGTTCCCTATATCGCAAAAACATACCTCTTTATTATTATATACATATTCCTTTTTCTTTAAACTAATAATTCTTATTCTTATTTATTGTAAACCAATTTATATTTTGTTTATCAACACAAATCAAATAACAACATTCTTGTAAACACCAAATAAATTTGCTCTTTTAATAGTTTTATTGAGCTTTTTTAGTTACAGCAAACACCGTTGTAACAAATAATGCTTTATAAGAAACAATTCCTTAAATTTAATTCCATATTTACATATTTAAGGAAAATATGCTAAGTCCCTACTAAAATAATGAAATTTCAAAGAGCAAATGTTCTAAGTACAAAAAAGCCTATTAGTTCGCAAATGATTTATTTAAAAATCCTACGACTACTGGTAATTTAAGAGGATGGACTAAAGAAAAAAAACTGCATTTACAGATTTTCAAAAAGTCGAATTAAAAAAATTACACCGTTTTTTGTCCCTCCTGAATAATTTGAAAAAATGGACTTAGCACTTTTTCTGACTAAGGTAACGTTATTATATTTTAGAAAAATAAATTGGTATAAATGTTTAGAATTGAAGCGATTCTTTTCTTTAGTTTTGATAAAACTTGACTTGGAAGAAATTCTTTCACTTTTGGAAGATGTTGGAGAAATCGAAAGCAACCCATAATACGTATTATCTAGTTTCTCAGTAATGTTCATTTAATCATTTTAATCTTACATTATGTCATTAGAGTCCTGTGTTAATTTCTTAAATGTTTTACACTTCTAATTGTTTCGGTTAATTCTCTTGTTGTGTTACTATCGAGAGTTTCTTCTGTTGTCAGGTCACCATCTAACTCATTCTGACAAAGCTCAGCACCTTAATTTCTGTTTTTATACTGTATTTTAAGAATGTATTTCTAGAAGATAAATAATAAGTAGAGACAAATTAAATAAAATAAAACAATAAAAAGTTATAATGGCAAGCTCATCTAAGAAACTACGATGCGATAATGATATAATTTTGGTGGGAAAATGCGAAAGTGAACTGATAGGCGTAAAGTTGCCTAATTATTTTTTTATAAAACCCGAGTGCAAAAACTCCCTGTCAAGGCAAGAATAAAAAATTTTGAATTTTGGCAAAAAGCAAATATTCGAACAATGACCGAAATCAACTGCGTGAAAAAATTTAACTTACTTTAAGCCGAATGCAAAAATTTGTCCAAGAACAGATTTGGCAAATATGAAAAATTTAGAAATGATGAGAAAGAATTCTGTGAAAAGATCGAAAATTATATATTTGATATCGCAGCTGCGGATGCTCTTGAAACGATGACTATTGAAGAGGACAAAGATTTCCTTCTGTTGCAATGTCAGGCCAGGATTTAAAGTTGTCACGAAAACAAGACTGCAAAGCGAACCAACTGGAAGAAACAGAAAAGCGCAAGCGAAAATTTCAAGAAGAGTTACAAGAAGTTCTAGGTATTGGTCAATATAATGTCTTTTTTTATTGTTAGTTTTAATTATTCCTTTTGTTCAAAGACGAGGCTGCGTCTGATTTAGATACCTCAGAAAGAATTGTATACGAAGGCGTAGAAATGGACAAATCAGCTCCGGAAGTTGATTTTCTGAAGGACCAACATCAAGGAATCCAGGGATCTCGCGGAAAAATCCATTTTGTTGATGATCGAATGTTAGCAAGCAGGGATAAATCCGCATCAGTGATCGGAATGCAATGCATTTAACATCTGCTACAATTACAGCCGTCTTGCGGAAGTTGCAGGAAATGAAACCTGACTCGAACGATATAAAAGTGGAAGATTTCGTCTTTAACCGAACATCGTTTCAATCAATGCGAAAGGAATATCGCCGCAGACAAGCGAATCAGATCATAGATGAATTCAAGGTACATAAGTAATAATAAAATATAAATAAACATTTAAACTTAACGCTGGACCAAGGGAAATCGTTTGATAATAAGGATGTAAGTTCTTTCGTCACTCCTCGCACCAAGCGATTTTTCCATGGCTTACAAATAGATGTGACATTTTTTGAATTGGATCCATCAATTTGGAAGGATCAAGAAGAACACTGCACCGTATAACGCCTATGCCAACACTTAACCGTTGTAAATGATCCCGCAGAAAGATAAAACTAGTTACAGATCAATCGGGCATTGACATACGAAGAAGAGGATAAGCAGTATTTGCTTGCAGTTGTGGAGGACTACAGAAAAAACTTTTCATCCCACAAAAATCTTTATTAGTATAATATTATCAACAATAAAAATAAATTAAAAAATGCACCTATTTTTTGGAACTTTGGTTTTAGGGTATTCCGGGCAAGTTTATCCGTAGTTTATCTGCAGACTATTGAGGCTCGTTGGAAAGGTAATTATTATAGGTATCAAAGAAATTCAGTTGGGAACATACAGTCAGATTTTGTTGTTATTCAAATATAAACAGGAACAAAAAAAGTGATGAATGGGTAATGTAATAAAAGTTTCGGCTCAACCCGGAGGTACTCGGAACTAAAAAAAAAAAAAATTTAAATATGCATTATTATTTTCATCCCCAACCTCATATTTTTCAGTGCGAAAAATTGAACAATGTGGCCACTCTAATGCACACATACACCATAAACGACGATCAGCTATCTGGTTCTTGTTGTTTGTTTGGTTGCTTAGCTGGCTGGTTGGTTGTGACTTTGTCTGTCGCTTTGTGGGTGAGTCAGTCTGTTGTTGAGAATGTCGTTCAATGTAAGTTTTTTCAAGTTAGTCGATGACGAGTCCCAAGATATTTTTTATCAATCTCAGCTTATAATTTTTCGCGCAAAGACACATCCAATCTATAAGTCATTATTTTTTTTTTGGTTTGTGAATCTGCGGGCGGACATGCTCGGTGCAAGTTTTTTCAAGTTGGTGGATGACGAGGCAATTTACAACTTTAGTCCCCCTTTATCATGACAGCTCAAAATTCGGTACTTTTGACAATCATCCTCTTCCCCAACTCCGCTGGGCGTTCGTCTCATTAAAACTGTCCCGCACCAACTTGCAAATCGTATTCCGGCACAGCGACAACTTTTCATGAATATAGTGCATCATAAACAACAAACAACTGCTGGTACCACTGTTGCAATTACAAACTACTGCTGGTACCATTGATTGAAAAAAATTGTTGATTAAGAAATGCTAATTGTTGATTGAATTGTACCATTGATCGAGAAACAAACTACTGCTGGTAATATTGATCGAGAAAATTAGAAAATTAGATCGGCACAGCCCATGTAATTTTGTACAGATAATGCTAGATCCCAGCCACCTCTCGCAACACTACTTGTGTCCGAATCGACAAAAAGTATGGGCAGATTGAGCCACTGACTCTTGCGAAAGTACTGCCGAAAAATGTTCATGTTCTTAAAGGTGCCAAACAGACCATTAATTTCGTCAGTAAATTTCACTCGTTTGTCACAGTATGGTATGCGACCTTGCTACACCACAAAATTGAAATATTTTTGTTAATTAAACGAATGATGGTGGCACGATGGACATTAGATTTCATAGCTAACAAATGTATATCTATCACCAACACGAATTTTTGCTGCAATTTGTCAAAAGTGGATATTGGCTTGGGCACACCTAATGAAGCATCCATATTCAATGAGCCATACACAACCATTAACTATTTACAACTTGTTTTTTATTTACCAACTAATAAATGCGATTACTTACTATGTTGCAACCGAAAGATCAATTATCTGACCATATATTCATCGGGCTTTCAGTTGCAACACGGTTGTTAAAAGACTAAAAATAATAACGATATATAATATAATATTGTGAAATTCACTGTTTTGCTGCTTTGGTTGCCACTTCTTGACCAGCTTGTGGCATCTCGCCTTCGTTTTTGATCAGAATTGACCGCTTTTTCTTCTCTACGTCTTTGGCTTCGTCTTGGGGCATATCTCCGTCGCATTTCATCGGAATTTACCGTTTTTTCTTCCCTACGACTTTTGCTTCGTCATGGGGCATATCTCCGTCGCCTTTCATCGGAATTGACCGTTTTTTCTTCTCTACGTCTTTGGCTTCGTCTTGGACAGGTTCTTCTTTAGCAGGTTTGTCTTTGGCTGGTTCATCTTTGGCTGGTTCGTATTTGGCGGGTTCATGTTTGGCTGGTTCATCTTTGGCTGGTTCGTCTTTGGCAGGTTCTTCTTTTGGAGCAGGATCAGCTAAAAATGTTCCAAAATCTGCAGATCTTTTCTTGTTAGTAGGAGGGGGATTGTTACCTGGACTAGAACCACCATTTGCAGCACCGAGCACTTGATCAAAGCCAGGTAGTGCTCTCAGCCTATCAGCTACCTGGTCGAATGGGATTGTTCTTCGATATCGCCTGGGACTAGAGGACACATCAGATGTATCTTCACTGCTAACAATGGGACAGCTTTTCGATGACGCAGCTACGACATAGACAGCGCACAATAAAATAGTCAACTTTATATACATATAGGGATGAAACGATACGAGTAAATACAAGTACATATTCGATACTTTTATATAAGTACCAAGTATTTTTGTAATCGATACTTAGCAACCGACTACCAAGTAGTATCGGTAAAAAAATACTCGGCTGGAGCACCAGTAACGGTATCAAGAAACCGTTTGACCAGTAAACACCTATAAACCACATATCGTCTAGGTCCATTTCCTCAATTACAGGCTATAGGAAGTCCGTTATCATGTCGCGATAGCAAACACCATTCACAATAATTGCTTGGCCGACCTCATTTTCGAAGAAGTACTGCCCGATAACACTGCCAGCCGCAGAACTAAGTAGGCGAGCATGCACATATGTTTTCCCATTACCTACATGCCCGGTTTGCTGAAATTTGCGCACAATTCTCCTGATTGTGGAAACATTTGGTCGATTATGCTGACCAAAAAAATCACGATGTGCACGATATGCATTTTGATTGACGCCCATTTTCGAAAAAATCTTTAACAATCTTAACGAGCTGCTCAATTTTGTACCTCGCAATGATAGAAGTTCTTAAATACTGAAACAAAGAAAGGTCAATTTAAGTTGCGCAAAAAACTTGACCCTTTATTATATATTTATCAATTTAAAATGAAAATACATATTTACATTAAAAATAAATTCATAGTAACATTATTCATTTCTGGAATAAAAGGTAAATAAAAGGTTGTTATCCTGAACGTTCTATAAAATTTTGTTTCCTAAGATAAAAAAGATTTTTCGAAAGGAAATTGATACTTGGGGGTACATTAAAATGGTCTCAAACTTTAAACTTTGTGGTTTGCACATAAATTCTAATGGGTCGTAGTTAGGGTTGCCAGACGGCCTGGATTGACCATTTGTCCAGTTAAAAAACTTTATTTAATTTTGAAAAATAACTTTTTTATTTATTTTTTTTATTGTTTAGAACAAAATCATATACTAAGAAAAAATTGTAGGGAAACAATTTCTATATTTGTCGACAAACATTCCAATTAATGAGATAGAGATCCAGTTTTTCAAAAATGCGATAAAAAATAACGTACAAACTTATATAAATTGATCTCGTATGTTAGTCATGCCATCTAGCAATACTTTTTGTGCATGCACTTGATGTATTTCTAATAATCTTTATTCACAAGAATCCATTCATATGACCGAATAAAGGCTACAATTTTAATAATACAAAATTTTGATGAAAGTTGCAAAATGTTTCAAACATTTTTGCTTACAACTAAAGTAATAGAGTTATTAAAATCTTCAAATAACCCATTCAATATGTGTGTTGTTCGACCTTTTGTTGTAATTTTAATGTAAATAATTCGTTAAGCTCAAGGTCAGGTTTTTTATATTTTTTTATTTATTTAAAAATTTTTTTCCAATATTTTGAAATCCACTGGATCTCATCTTCAGGGTACTACAATTATAATTAACAAAATTTAAAAACATAATTTTCATTAAATGAATACATTTTGTCCCACTGTGTCATAAAACATATAAACAGAAATAAGCGCACAAAAAAATAAAAACTTACAAGAGGAACAATAATAAAAAACACGTCACACACGGTTTTACATTTAAAATTGCACTAATTCCCCTACAAGAAATGGATGACCTAAACTAAAAAAAAAAAAATTTTTACTAACACACTTGCAACAATTTTACATTAGTTGTACCACTCTAACATATATGTTAGAGTAGAACAACTGAAAACACCACAAAAATGCCAATTTTTTTTTAATTTTTGTTATACATACTGGCTAATATTTGTGAAAATTTGTGAATTGTTTAAATTAAATACTGCAAAATATTTTAATAATTATAAAATTATTAAAATAAATAAAGAAAATCCAAAGGATTTGGGTAAGTAAGTTAAAAAAATGTGAAAAAGAAAAGCGCGAAGCTGAAGATGCGGAAAAGCCTAAACAAAATTTGGATGAAGCCAAAAATACTCATATCCGAAGATCCCAGTTGGCCAGCTGCATATTTGAATGTGTCGAAAATTAACAGAAACGTTAAAATCTATGGATGGACACATCGTTTAAGACGTCAAAGCAAAGGTTTAATTTTTTATTTACATTACGGATTTTTACAATGTTTGGTACACTAAAACCTGTGCCAGAAGGCAAATCGGTAAGTTTCGTTTCGTGAACAATATTGTAGAAACTCATTTATTTGTTTTATGCACCAGGTGGACACGAATTGCATGTAGATTACTGGGAATTAATTGGTTTGGCTCCTGCTGGCGGTGCTGAAAGTATTCTCAATGAAGAGGCTCATCCCGATGTTTAGTTGGATAATCGTCATATTATGATTAGAGGCGAAAACATTTTTCCGTGTTAATTCTTCCACCTGCAGTGAATGGTGTAAACGCATACGTACAGCAGTCAACTTGATTTGGTTGCATTATAAGGAGCCAGAGTTGGTTATACGATATTCAGAGGTATGTTATCATGAAAATTTGTTTTTAAACAAAATTAAGTCGTCTTTTTTTTTGTATTTTACAGTATTTTGCAAATTGTAGCGAAAAACACAAATCTAGCACGTCTTGATCGCACAGTAACCTCTTTAGTGTGTGCTCTTTACAATTGTGGGGAATCGGACACTCTTTATGGTTTAACAAATTGTCTTAGAAGTTTTTAGTAAAAACTAAACACGGCAAACGTTTCGAATGAATACAATATGTAGCAGAATTGTACAATGATATTTAAAAACAGTTAAATGGTGTTTGATCTAGCCAAACGTTTTGCAAAAACCAATAACTTTTTAATAAAACTATTGGTTACGAGCAACGTCTAATACTTAATAAAAAAACTGTTATCATCTGACGTTTATGAAAGGAGAAATAACTGTATCGGTCCCTGTTTTATTAAGCCTTTTTGCAATATTCCCATTCTTTAAATATTTTACTTGGTTTTTGCTAAAGCCAATCTTTGGTTAACATTGATGCTATAGATGTAAACATATACTTAGGAATGATTTTAATGAAACTATGAGATATTCTGGTAGTGTATAGGATCATTCCTTAGTATATGTACTTATCGATAGCATCAATGTTAACCAAAGGTTGACTTAAGCAAAACCCAAGTGAAATATTGAAGTTGGGACCATTGCAAAAAAGCTTTATAAAATTTAAATTACCACATAGGACAAAAAATAATTATTTATTTATTTAATTTATTTTGTAAAACGAACAAATATTGAATTTTATTTAAAATAAACAAAAATATGTGTGAGAATTTAATAAAATTAATCGTGTTTTATTTAAGCTAAAAATACGTCAGTAGTGACGAATATATGCGTCAGTACTGACTAGTCAGCTGGGACCGGTATATGCATCAGTACTGACTAGTCAGCTGTGTACATCAGTACTGATATGTAAAGAGTATAAGAGTAAACAGATCAGATATATGTTTTATCTACCACAAAATTCATAGGTTAAAGAAGGATGCAAAATCACACGTACACAAAAGTTCAAGTCATTTTTTTCACGTTGGCCTTAAGAAAATGATAGAAACTTTGTTCTACGCGATGACCGACATCTGTATCAGCAATGTCGGTCATATGATAGGTCAAATGACCGTCACTATTCTTGTAGGGTCCTTATTCTATTTTTGTTTATTATATGTCTATATTGTTTTGCTGAGCTCGTCTCTAAATCACTCTTATGGCGATTTCTTTTCTGATAAATATGTTGCATAAATGTTACATGCTCTACACAAAAGAGATAGAGCATGTAACATTTATGCAACATATTTCTCAGAAAAGAAAACGCCTTTAAAGTTCATTTGGTACTCTTTGCTTGTGTTTATTATATTTAACAGTTCTAGTGAATAGCGTTTATGGTATTTTTCCTCTCTTTGCAATATCTCCACATTGTCGAAGTTTGGTGTGTGCCCTTTTTCTGCACAATGGGCTAGAAGTGCGGTTTTTTGTGGTGAAGTTTTATTTATATTTTGCAGGTCAGATTTATGTCCTGCTAATCTTGCCTTAAGTTTGTTTTTTGTTGTACCAACATATACCTTTTTACATACATTGGTTTCGTCACCATTACAATTTATTTTGTAAATCAAATTAGATTTTTCCATTTTATCCAGCTTACTTTTGGTGTTTGAAAAAAGTTGTCGTAAAGTGTTTTCCGATCTAGGTGCTATTTTATAGTTTTCCTTATCATAGATGTCAGATTTTTCAATCCTCTCGGAAATTCCTGGCACATATGTGATTGATTTATACCATTTTTGATTTCCATCTATTTCTCTGGTTTGTCTGTTTTCTACTTGTAAGAGTCTTTTAATAATATTGTCTGGGAATGCATTTTTCTTCAATATTTCTTTTATTTTCGTCATATTATCCTGGTGAAAAAGTGCATCACAATACAAAAAAAAATTCGAATTCGAGTGAAATCAAAATCGAACAAACTTTAAAAACGATCCACTGTTTAAAGTTCATTAAATAATTTTGTTTTATATACTTCATACTATGAGTACATCTTATCTTTATTAGAACTTACCTCAAAATAAAAAAAAACGACGGTAATTTAAACAAAAATTTAACTGGAAATCTCTATTGATTTGAATTTCACTCGATTCGCAACATGGCTGTTTATGTACTTTTTTATTTGATTTAATTCAATATATACTAAGTTGAATTTATATAAACGGTGGCAGCAATACTACAACAAAACAAAAACCACAGAAAAAGCTGATGTTAACGTCTTGAAATGTCAACTATTTAAAACCAAAACAAATTTGTTCGAACTGTCAAAGTCAGCAGACTTTTCGCTGCCACTTGTAGCAAATTCGCCCTGATTATAATTTTCTAATATAATATAAGACTGAATTTAAAGTGTTACGTTTCTTTGCTTTTTAAAATTTTTTTTTTATTGCAAAATAAAATCTGAAGTAAAATTTTATATTTTCTTACAGTTAAGTACTTTTTCAAATTGTCCAGTTATTTTTTTAAAATCCAGGTGAATTTTTTCTATAGCTGTGGTTACCCCGCCGGTGCGCCCTAACAACGGTCAAGTGAGTTGGTACAATCCGAGCGATCGGGAGAATATTACCTTAATCGGATACAGAAATGAAAGCCAGCGGATAAAGTGCGACGCCTGCTGCCAGGTCGATAGTTCAGTATGCAGGTCCAATAATAAGCTCATCGCCGTCTGGATGTTTGAGGGCAAGGCGAGGTTGCCGCAAAGCATATTGGGGCGGTGTCCGTGTCCAGAAGTGGTCGCCGACTCCTTTTACTCGCCCCTAGATTATGGTCCAGTGAGTGACGACGAGCGCTTTTTCGACCTCGAGTACAACTTGTATTCAAAGTATGTGTGTGAGTTCTCCGACTATAGTTATGACCATTGGAGCCTGCGTGCTACAGCCTGGGCGTCATTCCTGAGCACGTGGAACTCTACCCTGCGGTAAGTGTGTGTGGCCTCACAGTGCAATATACCGGATGAGCGGTTTGACGAGGTGAATCAGTTTTACGCGCAGACCACTTTCAAAGGTTTCAAGGCATGGACTCGTGATCACACCAAGAAGGGTAACTGCCACTTTAACATTGCCTGCCCCACACCACCGTTCACAGAGCTCTTTATGTCATTGTTGTATAGGGGCGGCTTTAACAAGTGGCTGGTCAACAAGTACGGCAATGTGAATCTGCACGACTTTGTGACGTTTGTGCAACGGGTGGACGGCAAGTGGCAAACCATGGTCCAGTATCTGAGCAAAGAGAGGGCTATAGTCATTCCTATACAGCGTCAACTGAAATTCTTGAGCAAGTTTCCCTCTGAAATGTATCATGAAATTTCGTCGGAAATAAATACACCTCCACATGCATCAGCACCAGCCTCAGCACCGGAACCACCACAAGCAGCAGCACTAGAACCACAAGCACCGCCGCTGTCACCTCAGTCACCGCAGTCATCATCATTTTTGCCAGAATCTTTGTCCATGGGTGCATCGCTCATGTTACCAGTAGAAGTAAAATCTGAAGTTGTGACTACCTCTGAGGTAAGTAATAGTTTGTCTATCTGTCTGTCTATCTGGTTAATAGTCTTTGATGGTAGAGGTGAGGCGGCGGCAGTGTTGTTGTTGTTGGATGTATTTTAAACTTGTTTGTTTGCTATTTAGCCTAGGATGACCAAGAGTTTATGGCCATAGATGCAGTACCAATGCAGGCGAGGCCCCGAGAAGACGTACTTTATTTAACTAGGTATATCTAGTTAAAAACCAACAATTGGTGGCTCTCGACAGAAAATAAGGGAATCGCCATCAGATACTCAAGGGAAATGTAATGTTGGATCGAGTTGCGGAGAATGCGTTTTTGCTGGGCAAGAAGCACCAGGAGATATGAATGCATTGGAGGTGTACGGTGCACAAAAGGACAAAGTAATACAAGATCTGATGCAAAGTATCAAAGAAAAAGATCAACAAAGCCGACTAAAAAATGAAATTATTTTCAACAAAGATCTCGAGCTGAGGGAAAAAGATGAGCTGATAAAAAGGTTGACTTTACAGTTCGCAAAACTATAATTCTACGACGCAGACATACAGACATACAGACAATATACAATATACAAATTCAGCAATAAATGCCATTTTGAACGAAATTCCTTGTTTTTATTTATTAATTTTTTTTTGTGTATAGCTATGTAGTTAGAAAAATATGAATGGTGCCATGTGCCTAGAAATATGAATGGTGCCGTGTGCCAAAGTCGGGCTGTAATTGATTATAGAAATATGAATGGTGCCGTACGCCAAAATCGAGCTGTAATTGATTGCAGAAATATGAATGGTGCCGCGTGCAAAAATTATACACGTACTACATTCTGATAAGATGTAATCTACAAAGTGTACAATTAAACTTTGCAATGGAATTTATTAGTATATGCACGTGTCGAAATTCGCTAGTATATATACGTGTCGATCAGTACTATTTGTCGGTCAGTGTGAATTCAGCTTCGTCGACATGATATCGTTCAGTTTTATAGCCTGTTTGCTTTGTGTCAGCGGTCTTCCTGCCAATAACTACAATGGCGACCGTCCTGGCGGTATTGTAAAAAAAGTTCTGAATCAAAATAGGGCATCTCAATCGTCCGCCGGTAGTTCCGCCGATGAATTAGTTGAGTCTACAAGTTTCCGAATGCCGACAAAAAATCGAACGTATCTAGTGATTTTGAACATAGCTATAACAGAAGAAAAGTTGTCAAATGCTGTAGAGTCGAATCAATCTCGTCTGGTCATTACTGTGGAATTCAATCGTGACACTGTGAACTATGCCGATGTCACAGAACACTATTTGCCCGTGGCTGGTGAGAACCCGGACAGCGATCCCTGGAACTCGAAGAATAGTGTATCAGAGGGAAGGGGCGGGGGTGATGATGTATTTTCAGGCGGCAGTTCTTTTTCCACAGTAACACCTGCATCAATAGACTCGTCTCCAAAAAAAATTAGAATGAAAATTAAGGACGTGTTGGAAAGATTCAAGCAGGACCTTATTGCGGCCGAAGAACATATAGGTGGAATTTTCGAGACTGCTGACAATTTCCATCGTCACTTTTTAGTCGACTTTAATGATATAAAAATTCCAATCAGATGTACCTATGAAGTCAACTCTATCGCTCGAAGGGTTTTCATCAAATGTGTATATTGGGACCGGGGATTCACAGAAACATCACCTCTAGTGGTAGCAACCAGGGCGGAATCCATGGAAGTTGACGATGACATAAATGAAAAATCAGTGGAAGTCGGCAGCTTTATTTCATACAATCATCTGATCAAACAAACTTTTTCCTGAATTTCTTGTATATGTGCATATGTATGTATGTATGTATGTATGTATGTATTTGGTCAGACCCAGCAAATAATAGGACCAGTCCAAACACGCGTGTAAAGAGAAGTCCACAAGGGACCAGGACTAGTCCAAAACTAACCCAAACGTATGGAAAAAACCTGGTCTATTTAACATTGCGATGTCCTAGGAGAGGACCATATAACCCACCTTTGGACCACCAAGGAGTAGTTTTAAAACTACTCCATGGTATACTCAAGAGGATTAGTTTTGAAGTCGGTTAAAAACGAAAGCATGTCGTTAAAAAACGAAGACATGTCGTCTCACTACAAACACTTTTTAACAATGACATGGTCCATGCTTGCATTACATCGGACCAGTCCATGGAGTAGTCCATTTTATCAAAATGGATCAGGTGGTCCAATTTTATTTGCAGGGGAGTTAATCTATTTCTACTACTACGGGATATTTAACAAATAAAAATTTTGTGATACTTTTGCACACGAATTCAATTATAGTTTTTTTTAATCTAGTAGCAGTTGTTTACTTATTTGTTATAGGATTGTACCGCTAATCAATTGGTTTTCTTTCCATGAATCAGTCATTCGTTTAAAATGCATCAGCCACGTGATTAGAAGTAAATTTGTTAGGGTATATATAGAGAAGGGTTTTCATAATATTTTCATTCGATTCAGAACTAATCAAGTTACACTCAGTTTAGATGAGGGCTTTTACGACGTCGCTTTGTCGACGTCTCTTTTGGTTTGTTGGTGAGCGGTGTAGAAAAGAAAGAGGGGTTAACAAAATGTCTCGCTTTGTATTTTGCATGTCGTTTTTTACATTTCTCTTTTAACTTTTTCTGTTTACGTTTTATTCTTTTTCTTACTTTGAAGTGTGTGGTTGAAAATACAGTGAGACCTCGATTATCGATAATAGACGGGATCGGCAGAATTCTTGATTATTTATTTTTTTTGGTGTGTTTCTTATTTTATGTAAATATATAACGTTTTATTATGTTAACATGAGGAAAAAAGTAAATTTGGCAGAACATGCTTCCACACCGTTAAGATATTCTCTTTCTTCGTTTATTTAAATTTATTTTGATTGTTCAAAATTTAACGAAAAAAAGATAATTTGTTTATAATTTCGGATAATAGAGGCAATTTAAATCAGTGCAAAAAAATTTTTGTTTTCCATTTTATTGAAGCTGCCGGTTAATCGAATGACGGGTAATCAAGGCCATACTGTAAATAAAAAAAAGACATGCAACCAAAAATCATCGTATGAACGCAAAGAGATTTTGGAAGTTGCTTTAAAAGGGAATCAAGATAAAACGACGTCGTAAAAGCCCTCATGTGAATTGAGTGTTAATTAAGCATCTGCTATTTTGATTTTTTGATTGTGTGTTTGTGTATTTGTGTGTGTTTGTTATTTTGTGTACAACGATATGTATATAGGGATGAAACGATACCTCTAAGGTATCGATACTGATAAAAAGGTTGGCTTTACAGTTCGCAAAACTATAATTCTACGACGCAGACATACAGACAATATACATACAATATACAAATTCAGCAATAAATGCCATTTTGAACGAAATTCCTTGTTTTTATTTATTAATTTTTTTTTTGTATAGCTTTGTAGTTGGTGCCATGTGCCTAGAAATATGAATGGTGCCATGTGCCTAGAATTATGAATGGTGCCGTGTGCCAAGGTCGGGCTGTAATTGATTATAGAAATATGAATGGTGCCGTATGCCAAAGTCGAGCTGTAATTGATTGTAGAAATATGAATGGTGCCGCGTGCAAAAATTATACACGTACTACATTCTGATAAGATGTAATCTACAAAGTGTACAATTAAACTTTGCAATGAAATTTATTAGTATATACACGTGTCGAAATTCGCTAGTATATATACGTGTCGACCAGTACTATTTGTCAGTCAGTGTGAATTCAGCTTCGTCGACATGATATCGTTCAGTTTTATAGCCTGTTTGCTTTGTGTCAGCGGTCTTCCTGCCAATAACTACAATGGCGACCGTCCTGGCGGTATTGCAAAAAAAGTTCTGAATCAAAATAGGACATCTCAATCGTCCGCCGGCAGTTCCGCAGATGAATTAGTTGGGTCTACAAGTTTCCGAATGCCGACAAAAGATCGAACGTATCTAGTTAATTTGACCATAGCTATAACAGAAGAAACGTTTTCAAATGCTGTAGAGTCGAATCAATCTCGTCTGGTCATTACTGTGGAATTCAATCGTGACACTGTGAACTATGATGTCACAGAACACTATTTGCCCGTGGCTGGTGAAAACCCGGACAGCGATCCCTGGAACTCGAGGAATAGTGTAACAGAGGGAAGTGGCGGGGGTGATGATGTATTTTCCGGCGGCAATTCTTTTTCCACAGTTACACCTGCATCAATAGACTCGTCTCCGAAAAAAATTAGAATGAAAATTAAGGACGTGTTGGAAAGATTCAAGCAGGACCTTATTGCGGCCGAAGAACATATAGATGGCATTTTCGAGACTGCTGACAATTTCCATCGTCACTTTTAAGTCGACTTTAATGATACAAAAATTCCAATCAGATGTACCTATGAAGTCAACTCTATCGCTCAAAGGGTTTTCATCAAATGTGTATACTGGGACCGGGGATTCACAGAACCATCACCTCTAGTGGCAGCAACCAGGGCAGAATCCATGGAAGTTGACGATGACATAAATGAAAAATCAGTGGAAGTCGACAGCTTTTTTTCATACAATCATCTGCTCAAACAAACTTTTTCCTGAATTTCTTGTATATGTGCATATGTATGTATACATGTATTTGGTCGGAGGTAATCTATTTCTACTACTACGGGATATTTAACAAATAAAAATTTTGTGATACTTTTGCACACGAATTCAATTATAGTTTTTTTTAATCTAGTAGTAGAAGTTTACTTATTTGTTATAGGATTGGACTGCTAATCAATTGGTTTTCTTTCCGTGAATCAGTCATTCGTTTAAAATGCATCAGCCACGTGATTAGAAGTAAATTTGTTAGGGTATATATAGAGAAGTTTTTTCATAATATTTTCATTCGATTCCGAACTAATCAAGTTAATTAAGCATCTGCTATTTTGATTTTTTGAGTGTCTGTTTGTGTATTTGTGTGTGTTTGTTATTTTGTGTACAACGATATGTATATAGGGATGAAACGATACCTCTAAGGTATCGATACTTTTACTCGATGTGGTATCGCTCGTAAGGTACCTACTTAGTATCGAAAAAAAGTATCGATACCTTAGAGGTATCGTTTCATTCCTATATACATATCGTTGTACACAAAATAACAAACACACACAAAAACACACTCAAAAAATCAAAATAGCAGATGCTTAATTAATGAAAAACCTTCTCTATATATACCCTAACAAATTTACTTCTAATCACGTGGCTGGTGCATTTTAAACGAATGACTGATTCATGGAAAGAAACCCAATTGATTAGCGGTCCAATCCTATAACAAATAAGTAAACAACTGCTACTAGATTTATAAAACAATAATTGAATTCGTGTGCAAAAGTATCACAAAATTTTTATATGTTAAATATCCGGTAGTAGTAGAAATAGATTAACTCCGACCAAAAACATACATACATACATATGCACATATACAAGAAATTCAGGAAAAAGTTTGTTTGAGCAGATGATTGTATGAAAAAAAGCTTGCGACTTCCACTGATTTTTCATTTATGTCATCGTCAACTTCCATGGATTCCGCCCTGGTTGCTGCCACTAGATGTGATGTTTCTGTGAATCCCCGGTCCCAATATACACATTTGATGAAAACCCTTCGAGCGATAGAGTTGACTTCATAGGTACATCTGATTGGAATTTTTATATCATTAAAGTCGACTAAAAAGTGACGATGGAAATTGTCAGCAGTCTCGAAAATTCCACCTATATGTTCTTCGGCCGCAATAAGGTCCTGCTTGAATCTTTCCAACACGTCCTTAATTTTCATTCTAATTTTTTTCGGAGACGAGTCTATTGATGCAGGTGTAACTGTGGAAAAAGAACTGCCGCCGGGAGATGAGTTTATCGGTGGAAATGTGACAGTGGAAAATACATCATCACCACCACTTCCCTCTGTTACACTATTCTTCGAGTTCCAGGGATCGCTGTCCGGGTTCTCACCAGCCACGGGCAAATAGTGTTCTGTGACATCATAGTTCACAGTGTCACGATTGAATTCCACAGTAATGACCAGACGAGATTGATTCGACTCTACAGCATTTGAAAACGTTTCCTCTGTTATAGCTATGGTCAAATTAATTAGAAACGTTCGATCTTTTGTCGGCATTCGGAAACTTGTAGACCCAACTAATTCATCTGCGGAACTGCCGGCGGACGATTGAGATGTCCTATTTTGATTCAGAACTTTTTTTACAATACCGCCAGGACGGTCGCCATTGTAGTTATTGGCAGGAAGACCGCTGACACAAAGCAAACAGGCTATAAAACTGAACGATATCATGTCGACGAAGCTAAATTCACACTGACTGACAAATAGTACTGATCGACACGTATATATACTAGCGAATTTCGACACGTGTATATACTAATAAATTTTATTGCAAAGTTTAATTGTACACTTTGTAGATTACATCTTATCAGAATGTAGTACGTGTATAATTTTTGCACGCGGCACCACTCATATTTCTACTATCAATTACAGCCCGACTTTGGCGTACGGCACCATTCATATTTCTGTAATCAATTACAGCCCGACTTTGGCACACGGCAACATTCATAACTCTAGGCGCATGGCACCATTCACATTTCTAGGCACATGGCACCATTCATATTTTTCTAACTACATAGCTATACACAAAAAAAAATTAATAAATAAAAACAAGGAATTTCGTTCAAAATGGCATTTATTGCTGAATTTGTATATTGTATATTGTCTGTATGTCTGTATGTCTGCGTCGTAGAATTATAGTTTTGCGAACTGTAAAGCCAACCTTTTTATCAGCTCATCTTTTTGCCTCAGCTCGAGATCTTTGTTGAAAATAATTTCATTTTTTAGTCGGCTTTGTTGATCTTTTTCTTTGATACTTTGCATCAGATCTTGTATTACTTTGTCCTTTTGTGCACCGTACACCTCCAATGCATTCATATCTCCTGGTGCTTCTTGCCCAGCAAAAACGCATTCTCCGCAACTCGATCCAACATTACATTTCCCTTGAGTATCTGATGGCGATTCCCTTATTTTCTGTCGAGAGCCACCAATTGTTGGTTTTTAACTAGATATACCTAGTTAAATAAAGTACGTCTTCTCGGGGCCTCGCCTGCATTGGTATTGCATCTAGGCTAAATAGCAAACAAACAAGTTTAAAATACATCCAACAACAACAACACTGCCGCCGCCTCACCTCTACCATCAACGACCATTAACCAGATAGACAGACAGATAGACAAACTATTACCTTACCTCTGAGGTAGTCACAACTTCAGATTTTACTTCTACTGGTAACATGAGCGATGCACCCATGGACAAAGATTCTGGCAAAAATGATGATGACTGCGGTGACTGGGGGGACAGCGGCGGTGCTTGTGGTTCTAGTGCTGCTGCTTGTGGTGGTTCCGGTGCTGAGGCTGGTGCTGATGCATGTGGAGGTGTATTTATTTCCGACAAAATTTCATGATACATTCAGAGGGAAACTTGCTCAAGAATTCCAGTTGACGCTGTATAGGAATGACTATAGCCCTCTCTTTGCTCAGATACTGGACCATGGTTTGCCACTTGCCGTCCACCCGTTGCACAAAGTCGTGCAGATTCACATTGCCGTACTTGTTGACCAGCCACTTGTTAAAACCGCCCCTATACAACAATGACATAAAGAGCTCTGTGAACGGTGGTGTGGGGCAGGCAATGTTAAAGTGGCAGTTACCCTTCTTGGTGTGATCACGAGTCCATGCCTTGAAACCTTGGAAAGTGGTCTGCGCGTAAAACTGATTCACCTCGTCAAACCGCTCATCCGGTATATTGCACTGTGAGGCACGTTCGAAACATAGCAAATACTGTTTATCAAATGTAAGTGCGTCGTTATGGGCTTTCGAAAGTTTGCCTCCAAGGTAGTAGTGCCGCCGCGTGAAAAACGCCTCCACGTCTGCTTCACCGTAACACCGTCCTTTTTTCTGTAGCGTACCAGCATGTGTCGGTGCAGCTCTTTACCGCTGTCGGTAGCATTGAACACACTTGCCGCAGGGTAGAGTTCCACGTGCTCAGGAACGACGCCCAGGCTGTAGCACGCACGCTCCAATGGTCATAACTATAGTCGGAGAACTCACACACATACTTTGAATACAAGTTGTACTCGAGGTCGAAAAAGCGCTCGTCGTCACTCACTGGACCATAATCTAGGGGCGAGTAAAAGGAGTCGGCGACCACTTCTGGACACGGACACCGCCCCAACATGTTTCGCGTCAACCTCGCCTTGCCCTCAGACATCCAGACGTCGATGAGCTTATTATTGGACCAGTATACTGAACTATCGACCTGGCAGCAGGCGTCGCACTTTATCCGCTGGCTGGCATTCCTGTCTCCGATTGAGGTAATATTCACCTGATCGCTCGGATTGTACCAACTAACTTGACCGTGTTAGGGCACACCGGCGGGGTAACCACAGGCTCCACCACATGTTGCTGGCGGTTGTTCCCGTCTAGATGGCGCAATAGACAAGCGTACAAATGGCCATAGCTATCACCTGCACGAAACACACATCTCTGCAGGCACCATATGGGTGTTTCTCTGGTTATGCACGCGACATTTGTACGCGTTTTATTGTGTTTGAATATCAAAAAAATAGAAGTGGATTGGAATTTTAGAATGAATTCTAGAATCGTTACATTGTTTGTGATGAGTTCTTTCTAAAAAGTATATATAATGGTAAATTGAGCACTCGGTACCCAAATGCCATGCAATCAAAGTTGACTTACTCACGTGAAAAAAATAGAAGTGCCTTTTAGGACCGTAAGAAAAAGTGCGAAAGTAAGTGAATTGTAGGAGGTTTTTATTTCGGAAAAAATGTTTTTATAAAGGTTAGTAATGGGCCTTTATAATCATGTTTTGTTCAAAAGCAACTATGCATGGGTTGGCGAAGAAAAAAATAAATTGTAAATTACGCACGTGACATTACGCACGTGACACTTTTTACCTTCAAACATATATGTTTTTTTATTATTATCGCCATGCATTTTACCATAAATGTCTTCAAATTTCTTTAACAAAAAAACTTAATACTCCTTTTACAATTGATTGTTATGGAGAGATTATGAAGAAAGAATGTAAACATAACATATTTTTTGCATGTAAAATAAGCATATAAAAATGTCTTTAGAAGTAGAAAATACAGGAAATTATAAAATGTTCCAGTTTCCAGCCCAATTTTCTCAGGTAAAACAGCTCAGATATGCTAGGAAATTATTCTTTTATAAGAACATAGACTTTTTTTTCTAATAATAAACAATAAAAGACGATGATAATCAACATTTTGTTTTTTCATCCTGGTAGACCATTCTGGGGAAATGCCCATATACATCGGGCTGCCGTATCAACTGCTTGGACAGTTCTCAGTTGTCGTTGATATCGTTTAAGTACTACCCTCTCCGAACACATTCGACACCCAATCACCAATTCATGCCGGTACAAAAAATTCTTGTAAGTTTGCTCTATGTGGCTTGACACCTTTTATACAAATGTTTAATCTATCAACGACCTCTTACTATTTATCGTACAGACCAACAATACCCTACAGACATACAGACAAAACAACCCAACTATACTTTACTTTGCCAATCATCAATACCCTACAAACAAACACCCCCCATTTAAAAAAAAAATAAATAAACACATAAACAAAATCAATCCACTAAAATTAACAACATACATAAATAAAATCAATCCACTAAAACTACAAACTTAAAAAAAATTCTGCTAGAAAATAAAAAAAACAACGATCACATAAAAACTAATCCAATTATGTATGTACCATTGACCATAAAAAAATTCTGTTAGTAAATAAAAAACAACAACGATCACATTAAAAAAATGTTGCGTCATTCTACAGCTCGTACACTTTATTGCCCTTGATATTTATGATCATATTTCAATAAACAAACAAATAAATATATGGCACGTGTTTTATTTCGCAACACAACACAATACACATAAATACAATTCCATAAATAAAAGCACAATGACCAATTTATTACAATATATTTTCCATTAGTAAAAAGTACAATGACCATTTTTGCCTAGTTTTGTCTTATATTGTAATGGTATGGTTATGTTTTTTGCCTAGTTTTGTTTTATATTGTTATGGTATGGTTATGTTTTTTGCCTAATTTTGTTTTTGTATTGGTATGTTTTTTGCCTAGTTTTGTTTTTGTTTTAAATTTTTATGGTATGGTTATGTTTTTGTATTGAAATGTTATGGTTATGGTATGGCATGGTAGCTGAAACTTTTTATATTTATGGTTGATATGCAATGTCCGCAACCCATTTGTTGTTACCGGCACAAAGCTTCACGCACAAATGAACGGTGTTAGTAAATGCCGCTGCTGACACTGCAACTACTTGAAACGATCGCGACTCTGGCTGTCGGGTGCACTTCTTACATAGCGTTTACATTTGCCAGTACTGGCAAGACAGTAGCAATTCATTCAAACTTTTTCACTAATACATAAACACTTTTACAGCTATTTTGTTTTTGCATTGTTTTGCCAACTAATATGTATATGCTTACTGTCTTGCCAGTACTGGCAAATGTAAACGCTGTGTTACGCTCACGAACTTTTTATTAGCTAAATTATCACTCTCCCCAAATTGGCTAAAAAGTGTCAGATTCAGGGTTGTCAGATCGATTTTGACCTTTTTCGCCAAATTCAATGCCAAAAATCAACAAAATCGCCAAAGCCTTTATTTTTAACTTTTTGACAATAAAATATAGATGATTTAAATTATTAAAAATATTTTTTATAAATCTTCAAAAAAATAAATTTGTTCCAAGTCGCTAAAATCCGCCAAAAATTTTAAAAAAGTCGCCATAATATACATATATTCTGTTTAGTTTTTATTTAGAACCAAGTAAAAATGATTAGTGAAGACAAAAAAATGAACATTGCACTATTAAATAGTTAATAGTAGTCTACTAAAAGCAGCAAAGAAAGAATTTTTGTGGTTAGTATTAAACAAATATTGGATATATGTATGTAAGTAGTTGGAGTTCTATTATATATCTAAAACGCTATACACTTCAGCGCCAAAACTCCCTTTTGTCTTCTTTTTTGATTTACATTGTAAGTATATTAAAATTTTTCAACCAAGGTACAAAATGTAGTATTAACATTCATATACATAATTTATAGCTCGTAAAACCACGTCAAGAACTGCATTCTACTTAGAAGGAGAGTTTTAGTGAAGTTCATTATTGAAAATCCATGTTCAACACAGTCATTACTAGTTGGATTTAGAACCATATAATGAACAGCCAAAGCAAGTTATTTAAAATGGTACGTTCCTGACGTGTCCTAATAGCTATAGACTTTTGGCCAAAACTGATTTAAGTAAGATGGAATATCATCCAATTACAAACGGTCATTTTGTCCATTGTGTTTCGTAAACATCCAAAAGTACGTTACGATTCATTAATATCTTTAATAACAACGAATTTTGTTTGTGATAATAATTTGCCACATTTTATAATGGAGAAAAGTTCGTAAACTTGAAATAGGTATATTCATGCTTTATTAATTCTTTTTTATATATTGAAAATAATTTTCTTATGGATTTTCAATATATTCATCAGTCATTTCAACATTACATAATTTATTTTCAAATACATACTGACTATAAAAGCCTAAATTTCATACATAAAAATACGAAAATAAAAATAATAAGGGTCTTCATGATATTGCTTAAAATTACCATTTGTGCAAATGGGTAAACTTGCGAGACTCGTTTCATGAAGATCCTTTTTAATTTTTGTGTATTTTTAAACAATTAATGTCATTTCAATCAGAAACGTCAATAAAAAATATATTAAAAAAAAATAATTAAAAATATAATAAAAAACTTGAAATTTGTAAATTATAAATGAAATTTGTTTTTAAAAATGCATAAAGAAAGCCAAAAGACTAATATGCTTATATTATTACAAGAATTTATTGTTTGTGATTTATTTACACTTGAAGTTTTCATTGAAAACGGCGGTAAGCATTAAAAAAATTTGTCTGTATAAATGCACAATTGAACAGCGCAAGTTTACGAGTCAAAATTGTTGGGCAAATTTAAGCAGTTTGTGTAAATGAATTCTCATACAATTTTTGACAGTTCATTTACGAGGGTGTAAGAATGCACAGTTTGCACAGTTTACGAGACTTATAAACGATATCATGAGGACCCTTAATATAATTTTTTCGTATTGAATTTAACGAGTTTCAAAATAAATGCATGACTCACCAAAAATAGCCAACAAAATCGCCAACTATTTTAAAATATCGCCAAAAAATCGCCATGTCGCCAAATAGAAAATTAGGTCGCCAAACAAGTTTGAAAATCGCCACGTTTGGCGAGAAATCGCCACATCTGACAACCCTGGTCAGATTTAGTTTCACAGTATAAGAATAAGCAACAAAAATCTACTTTTCTTACGCTCCCAAAATAAATCCTCGAGCGCATGTTGGCCATAACGATGTCTGCCTGCTCTGTAAGCTGACGGTCGTGGCGCGCGCACACAAACAGGGCTGTCAGATATGGCGATTTCTCGCCAAACGTGGCGATTTTGAAACGGTTTTGGCGTTGGGATTTCCCATTTGGCGACTGGCGACTTTTGTGGCGATTTCTGATATAACTGGCTATTTTTGCCATTTATATTATTTTGGCGGTTTTGTTCAACAGCTTGTTATTTTTTGTTATCATTACTAATATGAAAAAAAACTTGCAACTTTTTTCCACATGATTTTTGTTTTGTTATCAGTTTAAGTGAATTTTATATTCAGTAACGATTTAATTCTAATAGTGTGTATGCAGGTCAAAGCTCGCGTAATGAAATCAGCGAGGCTGAAGTGTACGATCTTCTAGACTTGTGTACTTAATTTAAGCTTTTTTAACTGTATACTTATACGATCTCCATTTTATGTTATTAAAAAAAAAAAAAAATACAGAAACAAAACAAAATTTACTTTCGGCGAATTTTTTGTATTTTTTCTCAGTTTTTGGCGATTTTTGACCCACATATTATACTAGCGTTTTTTGTATGCAAAATTTAATTAAAAAAAAAAAAAAAACAGCCAAATTGACGTTTGGCGATTTCTGACATGCGGTTTGGCGATAGAGCTCAAAAAAATCTGACAGCCCTGCACACAAACACACACACACACAACAGCTAATCAACCCAACAACAGCTCCCACTTGACCAAGACTTTCGTTAATGATATTGCCATCAAATATATCTCGAACATTAACTGTGTAAATCTTTCGAGATCGACAATCAAAAACGAATTGAAAATTGTTTACATGTCGCTCAGTTTGATTCCAAAAAGCTATCGATTTCGAAGGTTCGATAAAGAATTAGAAACGAAGATTTTTCAATATCAATTGCGGTTTGAAAAGAACTTTGCTAATGTTTCGTAGGTGGTATTGAAAAATGTTTGCCAAAACATGTAATTCAATATTGCGAAATGTTTACAAGAGATAACTTTGACGATATCGAGAAACCTTATCTGAAGATGTTGTTATCAGTCAAATATCGATATCGCTTAGTATTCGTCAATACTATCGTTAGTAATACTTCGATATCGAATGATTATTGTTATGTTTCAATTTCATTTTGGTCGAAATCAAAAATTTTTTATCGTTTTACGGCCTAATTTATAAAAAATAAAACCGGTTAATAAAGGCTTTATGAAACGGATTTTCATACGAAATCCATTTAATAAACCCTTTATTAACATGTTTTATTTTTTATAAAAAAGGCAGTTAATATTTAATAAATTAATTTAAAATAAATATTTTATTTATAATAATACTCTATCATATTAATAAATTAAATTAAAAATTGTTTTGCTTCTCCTGAAAATGTTTAAATTTCGTTGAGTGGGAATAAATAAAAGAAAATTACTTCGTTTATTTTTTGGCAAAGAGGTCGTCACCTCTTTAAGTTTTTACCCTTTTAATTGGTAGAACTGGTAGATGTTTTCGTCAGCCTGTCATGAGCATATTGGAAATGCTTTTGAGATATTTGGTAGAAGTAATCGTATTAAAGACCAAATTTGTTTTTGAGAGAATCTAGGTACATAAATACAAAGAAAGAGTTAAAATATGTAAGAACATATACATACAAATTTGCTTTTAAACATCACCTTATTCATATTTTCCTACTTGTGCCCCTCCAAGAAAATTGTTCTGCTAGGATGTCAGCTTATATCCTTTTCCAACATGCTCTTATGAACTTGGCGAACGCTTCTTTCCCGGACTGGCGCAGTTCTTTTATCTGGATGGAAATGGAACAAATGTTTTTACATAAATATCGCACATTTACTGAAACAGATTCATAACTCATATATTTTTTTTTCTTTCCCCCATTTAACTCACCTTTTTAATTAAATTAAATACCGAATTTCACTTAATTTTTTTCATTTTATTATCACTTTTTTTTCTTTCAACACGCTTTTAGATATAAGTTTTATAAAATCTAAATCACAAATGAAATGTTTTTCTTTTTTATGTTTCAACAAAAAAAAACTAGTTTCGCTAAAAACTCGATCAAAGTAATTTTATCGAACCTAGACAAAATAAAAAAGAATAAAAAAATACTTTAACGGTAAACAAAACAAATGTTCGAGGATTTGTCCAGAATAAAAAACTCTAGCGCTCTTTTATGTTTCGGGATTTTATCAAAAAAGACAAAAACTCGAATGTTTTAGTTAATGAAATAGGTATAACACATTTTCGAATGTTGATTGTCGTAAATATTTCGAGAATTGTGCAAATAAAGGAACATTCGCTATATAAAACATTTTCGACTATTTATCGAATATTTTAGTTTCGAAATCTCTTCGTCTTGGTGAGCTTTAAATTTTTTCGAATCTCAGTTCAGGCACAGAGTGTACAGAGACGTCACGAGACAGAAAATATTGTGTTTTTGTATGTCTTTTTCTTCGAAAGCTGCCCTTTTTGCGTTTTTTGTTTTGATTATGCAATTTGTGTAGATAGTAGCGGCCTGTGTTTACGCATTGTCACTTCACTAACAAAAAACGTTTTCTTTCTCTTTCTTCGAAAGCTGCCCCCGCAAATGATTTAGACATTTTTCATACGTCACTTTTTTCATCTCTGTATACTTTGTGGTTCAGGTGGGCTAGTTCGTCTGCGGGCTGTGGCAAATGTTTGTGTGCTTGCTTGTGTGTGACGTCGCAGGCAAAAAGTGTGCTGGCTTTTTTCAAGTTCAGGGCAAAGAAAAAATTTTCATGCAATGCCTTTTTACTCCGGGCGGGTACGAGGGTGTAAGTCTTTTTACATTGCGAGTTTGTGGGTGAGGGTGAAAAAATACAAATAAATAAACAGAGACAGCATGGCCAATTTTTTTTTTGTTTTTGTTATTTTGCGCGGGATTCAAGTAAATGTGCCACAAGAGTAATATACATAAACAGCAATTACAGCAACAAAAACAATGACAACAGGCAGCAACAACAACGACAACAATGACTATAGGAAAAAAAGAAGAACTGGGGTAATATAAAGTGGAAAATTTTTGCTACGGCTACCTGAAAAGAATCATCTGTTTCTTTCGTTTATATATGTATATTGTCTGGGGTATTGGGACAATTTAATATGTTAATGTTGTGGGTCAAAAAGTTAAAAGCATATTCAGAAAGATGTGTCTGTGGTTGTGTGTGTGTGAATGTGAGTGTAGCTATGAGTGGGTTGTGTTTATTTGGGCGGTGCAGTGTCTTGGTGTATTTCATGAATTTTTCCCGCAAATAGTATAGTTCCGGACGATTTATCTTCGAGAAAGAAGGCGAATGGTTTGTTAATATAAACCTCGGGATTGCTCGAATCACTGCCCATGCGATATTCCATTTCTATAGCGACGGCAGCAAAAGCTTCAGTGCCATTCATACTGAGACGAATACCGGACTTCTGAATGCCGCCCGATATTTGAAAGAGTTCGTTGTTGTAGTTGTGCAGGCCGGGCAAGTACACAGAGTCCCTGAACATATTGCGCAGTCCTAGTCGTCTCAGTGGTCTGACAATGTTCGATTTGAAGTGAATATCGAAGCGCGGTAAAGAAAGATCAATCAGTTGTTTGGTGGTGTTTCGCTGCAGGTAGAGTAGATCTTCCATTGTAAGCTCCTGGACAGTATCATCAGCATTATTTTCCATCACGATAATCAGTTCATAGTTGTCGCCCTTGTACGGCAGCTTGACCAGTGTGAAATCATCAAAGGCGGCATAGTCCAAGTTTGCGGTCAGAGTCATGTAAACGGCTGGTGCAGTAGTTCGGTGAAAAGATTTGAACATGCCGTCAATTTCTTTCTCGAATGGAATAGTTCAGAAGCCGTTGAAGTAAATGGCGCTCACCATTAAAAGTGATTTCTCGTCGATGTTGTCCGCGTCCACCAGGTGTTTAATATTATTGTTAGTCTGATTTGAGACCCAGTTGTTGATTTTTTCAACTACTTGCGATTGAAGTAGTGAATGTTGAGGAATTATTTGATTATTAATTGTAATAGGGGGGCAAGATTCCCGGCGCAAGGTGAATGTAATATGTACGCATTTTTGCTCATTGACCATTATCCTCCATTGTCTTAACCATATTTCCAGTTGAAATATATGATGCTGTAAGTAACGAGATGCTTCATAACGGTTTTCGTGGACGCTTAGAAAAGCTGTGTCGTCTGCAAATGTTGAAGTTTGGGTGTAGTAGTTTGTTGGCATGTCCAAAGTATAAATCAAGTATAACACTGGCTTACAGCCAAAAAATACCAAGAACACCACATGCCTAGATAAGTTAATTGGGACCTCCTAAACACGAAAATCGCTGTAATTTTTTTTTCCTAAGGCCGAGGCCACGCAATGAGCGGCTAAGCGTCAAGCGGCTGAGCGATGAGCGTCAAAAAATTAAAACATATGAAATACTATTGAGGTGGCCACGAAATGAGCGGCATGCGAGCGAAATTTTTGAGCGGCTAAGTGGCGTCGCTCAGAAATAAAACTTGTTCTAATTTTTAGTTGTTTTCTGAGCGTCAAAAAATAAACATGGCAAAAGTTAATATGGAGCTTATGATTTGATCCGTACAAAGCCGACCGAATTATGGCAAGACAGATTATCAAATTTTAAAAATAAAAATATGACCGACAAATTATTTTTTTGTTTTGTCAATTTGGTGTTAACTTTTAGCAGCAGCAAATCAAAGCATTTCACAGACATGCGGCAGTATTGTATTGGGTAGATTTGTATATAAATGGTTTAATTCCCCTTGCTTAATAAATATCGACACATTCGCATGATGTGTTTATTAATACTGTGTTGTAGGGTGGCATATGGTCGGGCTTGACCGACTATACTTTCTAACTTGTTTATAACTTGTTTTTGTTTTAAATTGTAAGTTAAGCGAATGAAGTCTGCGCTCGAAATCGACGAACAGGCTGCAATTTTTATACCCACACCACAATAGTGGAGAGGGTATTATGCATTTGTGCTGATATGTGTAGCGCCTTAAAATATTGGTCCTAGACCCACCTTAAAGTATACCGATCGACTCAGAATAACTGATTCTGAGTCGAACTAACGATGTCCGTCAGGCTGGCTGTCCATGTAACCTTGTGCGCAAAGTACAGGTCGCATTTTTGGAGATAATTTGATCAAATTTGGGACATAGGTTTTTATTGGCACAAGGACCAAGCCTATAGAAAATGGGACAAATCGTATGACCGCGAGGAAAGATAGGGGGACATTTATTCCTCTCAGAAACTATTAAACCGATTTTAATGAAATTTAAAATATAGATAGAACCATATCTTTATTGACACAAAAGGGATGCATTTAAAAAAAAAAATAGGATCACGAGGGGAGATAGGGGCAATTTCTGCCTCTCAAACCGATTTTAATGAAATTTAAAACATAGATAATTCCATATCTACACTCTAAATCATTTTTGTTGAAAATTAGGTCAATATTAGTAGGCAACACTTTACCGAATATTATCGACCTAAAATTACACAACTCCTTTTTTTAAACATTTTGCTGATTTTTGAGCAAAATATGTTTAAAATTAAACAAAAAATGTCCAATTATTTTAAACACATTGTGTGTAGTTATCTCCCTTTTTACCAAAATATACGTTTGGTTTTAATCATGTTTCCCTAAATAAAAATACTTATGTAAATATTATTATTCAAAATTATATTGGCCTTTTAATATATTTATAAAAAGGAATAAGAATAATAAACTTAAATTAAATTTCAGTGAAGTTTTTTAAATAATGCCTATTCATTTAAACCTGAATAACAGTTTTTTGAGATTTGTTAATTAAAATTAATTTAAAAAATTTTAAGTTTTTTAATACCTATATACATTTCTTTTAAAGTATTTATGAAAAATAAACTGTTATCCTATTTTAATGAGCGGACAGTTTGTTTTTTAAAATTATTTCTAGGTACAAAAGTAAATATTGTCAGCTTAAAAAAAAACATAAAAGATTTAATTCAAATAAAGTAAACAAAGTTGGCTCTTATTCACTTTTCTATTATTCAAAAAATTAATAAAAATTCTTCTTACAGTTTCTAGACAATTTTGTCTAGCTTGTGTATTAAAGAATTAATTTTTCTTAAATTATTTATATGAAGTTTTTTGCCTCTCATTTGCGAAGGATAAAATCTAAAAAAATATCGCATAAGGAATTCAAAGGTTTGAGATATATCTTTGGGATAGACGATGTTAAATATATAATAGTAGCAAAGTAATTGCAAAACAAGACCCAACAAATTAAAATTATCTGCCACCGACGTAATCTCCTTTTCAAACCAAATATAGGCTGTGGATTTTTCTTCTGTCGACGTTTCTATATATAAAGTAAATAAATAAACGAATTTAAAATCATTATAGGCGAGAATTTTTTAGTGAAAATGGTACATACCAACTAGAGTCACCAACGGAGTTAATTCATGTATATCATCTTTAACCTCATCAAGTGTTGAACCAAACTGAAAATTAAAAAAAAAATTATATATAGAAGTTTTAAAGTAATAACTTTAAGAAAATTGGGCTTACCTTGTATTCTTTAAAGATAAGAACATCTTTTTCCTTGAAAAATTTGCAAATCGCTATTATTATTAATTTTTCTTCAGCATTTTGCTGAAGGCCAAAAACATTTTTTATTTTTTGGGAAGATGTATAAAAGTTGCTTTTAAATACATCAACGTCCAGCTCCATTACTGAACAACCTAAACAAAAGCGGCAAGCGTCTTTTTAAAAATGAAAATTTTATTTAAATACAATTTTAATAAAACAAACCGACATAGCGATCTGTCAAATAAGATTTATCAGCCGGGTGGTTTCTAATTCGCCTTCTAATGGTTTGTTTCGTATAAATTGTATGCAAATGAGAAGTTTTGACATACAAAAATCGCTTCCGCTCTTATTTAGGTAGCTCAGTTACTTTACTGAAGTGACAGTAAAGACAGTCTTTTCGAAAAATCATTGGCCAATTGTTCAGAATGTCTTTGACGGTTGGAGGTTGCTCTGAATTGTTAAAAAAGTTTCTTTGAATTGTAAAACGATCATTCATGTACTTTTTAACTGTTTCTTCTTCGCTGGTGGTAAGTTTATTTTTATAAAAATTGCTTCTTACAATTAACATCAACATCGACGTCCATTGCGTTACGTGGCTCCAAATTAACACAACTTCTGGCAAATGCGTTTAAAATTCTTTTTTTATAAGGCATACTCGAATTTTCAGTTTTCTTTTTGGGAGCAGCGTTTAAAAAATTATTGCGATTTCTCATTGTTGCAATAAGGGAAACAGGAGAATGGGACATTATGTTTCCTTCTCCGTCTTTTTCTATAAAAGAATCAGGAAATTTACTTGCTGCCTTGCCAGCAATTTCTCTGTAAACGTTCATCGGTATATAATGTGATATTTGGCGTAAGTCGTCGACCACAACGTTGGCAAAAGCTTTCAATAGTTTCCCGAGATTTTCATTTTCCCGCTTGATAATTTCGGGAGATAATTTAACCCAAGGAATTTCAAAATTGTAAAATAAATCGCAACCGGCTCTTGAATTGATATTTCTATGCGAAACAGTGCTTATGTTTTCGCTGACTTTATTTGAAAAGTCATCACACATATAAAGCACTTGTTGTGTCTGAATGTTTTCGCAGTTGGTAATTGAAGACGTGTTTTCTTGATATGGTTTTAAAATTTCTTGTTGGATAGCTGGTACCTCATTGCTATTAAAGTTTTGCACATTACTTTCTGCGCATAACTGAGACTTTTGGGAAAACACTTTTAAACCTTGCTCATCATCAGAAATAGTCACAATTGAAGATGATCCAGACGTTTCTTCTAATAAATAAGTTTTAAGCGAGTTAGAAATACCATCTGGTCTCCAAACTTCATCATTATTTAAAATCATGAGAGTGCTTTTGTCTTTTAAGAAATACTGCAAAACTTCATCGTCATCTATATCTGTCCCGTCGGATTCTAGGACAAGCCTATTTCCATGAAGCGAATATTCTTGTGCTGAAATTAAAAGTGAGATAGTCATTTGGATCTAATTCTAATCACGGATATTTTCAAAGTGTGATACAAATGATATTACAAGTTATTTTATATTATTATACATATCGCGTTTGATAAACAAGGTATTAACTCAAAATTTTTAAAATTTTAATACCTACCCTTTTTAATTATCTGTTCAATCAGTGGCTGGCACAAAAAGGATTTTTTCTTAGATCTGTCTAAATTCCACACCTTACATAAGTATTTCTCCATATTAAAAATAATTATAAAAACTAAGCGAACTTAAACTTATTATTTTGAATAAACACTCGGTATTATGTAACTAGTTTTACAATGGTTAAAAGAAAATATTTTAAAAATGTTCTACAATTGAACAAAATGGCGAAAATGATAATGAGGCTGTTGAATCAATAGCTTGTTACAATTAATAATTCCAAATTGTTTATTTTTTTGGGATAAAGATTCATACAAGCTTGTGACAATATTGTATTCCATTTTTAAAAGGCTGCCATATAGTAAAAATTCTGTATAATCTGTATTTATAATAATTGAATTTATAGTAAGACCATAAATATTGCCAAGCTCATCTATTGAAAATAATACCATGTCGTTTGTTTTATAAACAGTTCCAAGAAAAGATATCTTTTTAGTTACAAATTTAAAATTATTTGGAACGTTGATATTAAACATATTTGGGTGAAATTCGACTACAGTATCATATTCAACTTTTGTTTTAAATCGATTTCCAAAAAGACTTGCTTGAAGAAACTGATGCCTCTTTACCAAAGTAAAAGTTATATTTTTAAAATTCTTACATTTTTGAGCAATGTTTTTAAAATATTGGTGTTTGTGTTCAAAATGCATGGAAAATAGATTTTTTAATGGACCAAATTGTTGAATTAGATCCGGATAGTGCTTTAAAAAATGATGCTTTGGTCTCAAATTTATGTTTGGAAAGCATTCTCTTCGGTATTCGAAATACACATTTATATAATGATTTAATAGTTCGATTTGAGATAAACTTATTTTATGTGCACAAACGAGACGACACAAATTTATCATTACAGTAAAAAGCGCAAAGACAGGATTTTCATAGTCAGAAATTTTATTTTGTAAAACAAGTGGCATTAAAAATAAAATATGCCTAACTTCATCTGCTTTTCCTGGAATTTTTTTCATTTTAGAATCTAATTTTGGAAACGATAAGTGTAATTTAAATTTTTTTCTTAAACTTGATAAGAACGAGTTAATGTAATCAAAAGAAAAATTAAAAGTGCGTGTTAAAGCCCTGATAATTTCCATTAAATCGTATGGGATTATTCCTTCGAACAGGTCATGAGCTATGCATGGTGGTAAACCTGGATTACAAACATGAAAATATTGAAGATCATTAAAACAGGAATTTCGCAACACTCCTTTTTTGAAATTTTTGTCATTTATAAGCTGGTTGTAATTATTTTTGTTTCTTAATTGACAAACTTTTATATCCTTTAAGGCCAGATTTTTCCTTTCGAAAAAGCAATAGCGGCACACATAATCGGAAAAACTAAAACTCTCATTAAAAACTCCTATTTGGTGCGATCCCAAATTATCACCAATGATTGCAAAAACAGTTCCCATTATTTTTTTTCTTTTTTTTCTTCTTTGCACATTACTCTTATTCCTTCTAATTCTAATATTTTAAGGTCACAAAGTAAGGGACTTAAAATAGCGTCAAAGCCAAAGGTTTTTATATGGCTTTCTTTACACAAGAGTATTAGTTGTATGTTTTTTATTACTGATCTATATTTAACGTCAATATTTCCTACTATGTAATAAAATCCAATAAGTTTATGTTTTTTCTTAGATGAACCTAAAGGGTTACATAGTTCGAAAGCATCTTGAAATATTAGAAGCTCAATGCATTTATTTTTGTCATGGAAAAAGCTTTGGTTCTTAAGCTTAGTCTAGACGATATGTTGAATCAGCAAATGTATGCTTATACTCATATGCTTAAAAATAATAACAAATGTCTCTATCAGCATATGCAATATGCTAGGTGTCTAGACGATATGCTGAAAATACTAAATTTTTCAAATTCATCATATGCTAGCAAATGATATTTCAACAAATAAGTTAGCATACAATTTTTGTGTCTTCACGATATGTTGAATTTCGTATGTTGTTATGTATGTTGAGTAAAGAGAACATTTGTTTAAAAATTCATATGACAATTCTCTTTTTTTATTATTTTATTTAAAATTTGTTATCAATTATCGCCTTTATTGCAAAAATGAATAGTTTTAGTGTAATTAACACTTAAAAAGTAAGAGTGCATTATTGGGCTTGGTCAAATCCGCAAAAAATTAAAATATTTAAGGACTGGATTGATCTTAAAATTATTAGTTAAGTCTCACAGTTTATTAATTTATTTCAGTTCTACCCCTATGGTAAATTATGTGCCGACCAGAATGTTTTATGGATTAAAAAGATTGTTCCTATAACCATCGTTAAGTATACCGATCGACTCAATCGCTATCTCAGTCGATATAAGGATGTCCGTCCGGCCGGCTGGCTGGCTGTCCACTTTGTAGTGCGCAAAGTACTTGTCGCAATAATTTGATGAAATGTGGTACATTGGTTCTATTATTTATTGTAATTAAACGATAAGGAACGGTCCATAATTTCTCAAAGATCCCATAAAAACTTCTTTCCGAATAAGAGTCTTTGCGCTCATAAACCATGTTCTATGTTGCTATTAAGACTAAATCTGGGTCAAAAAGTTTTATTGTAAATCTATTGTTCCCATACAAATACCACTCCCAAAAATATTACCAATACCATAACGTCCTTAAAAATGTTGATCGGTTGAGTAATTTTTAGTATTAAAAACATAAATAAGACCAAATTTCAATACAAAACACTTGTATGTTTCAACCGTTTTAAAGTCCCGCTCTCTACGGGATCTATAGTGAGTTCTTTTTTTGCCGATTATCACAAAATTGCATCGTGTTATTTCTAGCCACTTAAAGCTAAATTGGACTATATTTTTCCACAATATCAATATTTTTACGGTTTTGGCGTATTTAAATGATTTCCCAGAGTGGGCTTTATACGGAGCCTATAGTAAATTGTGGGCCGATCTTCTCCAAATTTAGTTGTGTGATTTCTAATTTTATGAAAATATGACCGACCAAATTTTATTATAATAGCGTTATTAGGTACGTCTTAGGCATAGAGAATGGGTTTAACATGGGGCCTATGGTAAATTATGGAACGATCATCTTAATGTGATATCTAGTCATATAAAGTTCTTGCAAAATTAAATAGCAATCGGTTCATTCTGTCGCGAATTTTTGTTAGTTTCTTTAACAGAAATATCAATTTTTAAGGGTGTTGGGGTTCTGGTTAAAAAGAAGAAAATTTACTCAGCTGAGCGAATTCGTTGCTTGATATACCATTAAATTAAGAACCCGGCAATAAAGAAAAAATTTATAAAGCGAAGCTGATGTTTGTCATACCATATAGTTAATAGCTATATTGAAGCAATTACAAAAAGTATATTAAATATTACCACATGTATACTCAAACCTAATATATTAAACAAAAAGATTTATTAGAATATAAATGGTTAACTTTAATAGCTTCAGAATTTTATACGCTACTGTACCATGCATTATATTATATGAAAGCTTGAAGATTTCGCTAGAAAATATTATATGTAAATAAAAATACCTTAATATCGACAAAATTTTGAGATAAGAGCCATTTTGACAAATTACATTAGTAACTAAAAATATTTTTTGAAATTGGTTCTTAATGGGTTAATAATTCAGCATGTTTTATATACCACGTAAAAGGTATTTGGAAACACGCTTCAGCGCTACCCATATTGCTGAGGTCAAATTTATACTTCAATACTTTTATGATCTATATCTCTAAAACGAAGTTCGTTGACCAACATTTTTATTTTCAAAGCACTTCTAAATGGAATTTTTTGTTTGCCGATGAGCTAGAAATCTTGATAAGTGCCGGGGTTATATACAAAATTAAACAAGTAATTGAAAGAATACCAATTTTTATCTATTTTATATGCTACCAAATTTGCCGTATGCTGAAAAGCTTGAATACGACTTTCAACAAATAACATATTTGTCAACATACGTAGAAAGTTTGTTGAAAAGTAAAAATATTGTGTCTAGACGATATGCTATAATTGTGAACAAACGTTTGCTGACTTCGTTAACAAATGCCTGTCATATGTTAGTAAGCATACGTTTGTTGAAAAAATTTGGTGTCTACACGATATGTTGGCGCTGAAAGCAAATTTTTCAACATAAATTTGCTGATTCAACATATCGTGTAGACTAAGCTTTATACGCAATGCCATCGTTGTAATCGATATAAGTTTTGTGCTCAGATTCTTTGGATTGACAAAATATTTTAAAAAACATTTCATCGTTAAATAAACTTTGTAAAGATGCCAATAAAGGAATATAATGAAAAACACATTTCTTGTGATAATAAACAAAATACTCTTTATCAGAAAAACATTTGTTTTGATTTCGCACGGTTAAAATGCGTTTTAAATCCTGTTTTAAGTTGGAACTCTGAATAAGTTTAGCAACTTCATCTTCTTTTTCTAAGACTTCTGAGCTAGAAAATATTTGCCTCACTCTTAAAATATTTAAATTTACATTATCCGAACAAATTTTCAGAAATTCTTTTAGCAAAAAATTTACACACATTTCTGATACATTAAATTCACATCTCAATTTTGTTAAAATATTTTCGAAGCTGTTAACGCTCACAATATTTGTATTGCCCAAGGTTCCGTTGCTAATTTCTTGTGAGTTTACTTGTCCTGCCCGTGCAAGGGACACAATATTTCTAGTAAATTTTTGTTCTGAAGTGCCGCTTTTTTCAGAGCTATGCTTGCGAAAGAAATGCGACCTAAAGGAAGACTGATTACCGAACAATTGGAAGCACTTCAACATTGGGCAAGGAACTTTATTACTAGTGGGAAAATGTTTTAATACGTGGGAGTAAATTTCATATGCACCCTTCCCTCTAAAATTACAAAAATTTACTAAACACCTTATCTGAATATGTGACTCCAAATTTTGTCTGTGCACTTTAGAAGTATGATACCGTGTGAAATGCACTGCATACGAATTATAATTAGAAAAATATTTTCCGCATTGCGAATACAAACACTTAAATGCATTGCTTTTTTCATCTTTATGTGTGTACAAATGCAAATGATATGTTTTTAAACTTTGAAACTTTTTTTCACAAATTTGACACACTAACATTTTTTTACTTAAACAATCGGGCATGTTCTAGAAATCGAAATGAAGTGGAATGGAAATCGAACGAGTTTTCGGTCTTAAATATTAACAAAATGACTGTAGTTTATTCTATTTTTAACAGTAGTTCTTGTAAAGATAAATGGTGCTTAAAGTATGAAGTAAAGAAACAGGAATATTTTTGTAAACTTTCTTTTCAGGCTCGTTTTCAAAATGTGTGTGATTTTAAATCCACTTCATTTAAATTTATAGAACATGCCGGAATATTTTCTGACTTATTTTTATAAAATAACTTAAGTATGTATATCGCTTTATCTTCATGGAAAACCAATTATTTATATTTTTTAATACTGAAATCACAACGAAATTTGATTTTTTCCTCAGAGAAAATACGACGCCATGTGCTAATGCAAAAAAAAACTCTTGAATGCTTCTTCTTGACAATAAAGCCTCTATAATACATTAATTGTTGTTTTTTTGGACAGATATGCTTAAAATTAAACATTTTCATGTTATTTAGGCATATTCGACATATTTTTAAACACAGTTTGCTTAAAAATAAACATTTTTAATATGAAATTAGTATTTTTGTTTAAAATTAGACAAATTATGTTTCTTTCTCGCGCGTTTATATTTTTTAGCAACAAAATCGATGTAATTTTAGACATCAAGAATTTTTCAACTGGAATTTAGACAAAATATGATCGTAAATTCGTAACAAAGTTTTAGAGTGTATATGGACACATAAGCTATATAGTTTTTCAAAAATACGACCACAAGGGGAGGAAGGGGGCAATTTCTGCCTCTAACAAACTTTCAAACCGGTTTTAATGAAGTTTGTAAACATAAATAAATCCATATTTATATGGACTTATAAGCATGATGTGTTTTTTAGTACTGTGGTGTTGGGTATCATATGGTCGGGCTTGACCGACTATACTCTCTCTTTCTTGTTTTTCTTAAAAAACGCATTACATTTTTATGAATACGATTTTCGCGTAATAACATTGAACAAGCCACTCTTTACAATGGCATTTTAACAACTAACCGCTCAGAAGTGACGCTCAGTAAAAAGCCACTTGCCGCTTCGACGCTCATCGCTCAGCCGCTTGACGCTTAGCCGCTCATTGCGTGGCCTCGGCCTAAGTACCGTTTTTTAGATAACGGTACTTTTGTGTTTTTCGGTGTATGGTCCCACTCAAACCCTTGTGGAGCCCAACCAAAAAGTCCGATCGAAATAAATGGCATATCGTTGGAAAGGTAATCGAATGCCTTTTTCATCGATATGCTTATAAATTTCTATCTGATAAAAAATCAGTTTAAACGTATTTAAAAAACACGGAATTTTATATGAGATGAAAATATTGTCGTTCCACAAAATCCTTAATAAAAACTTTACTTTTCATCCGATTTAAACTACGCTTAAAATGTTGGTAATTAAATATACTATTTGGTTAAGAAATAAAACATTCCAGATATTTAATATAACGTAGTAAAAAAACGAAATGAAAATGAAAAATTTTGAAAAAAACGTAAAAATTTAAATTTTTGAACTTTGAGGTGCCATTACTCAGCCATTTCTTATCAGATAGAAAAGGCATTCGATTACCTTAGGAAAAAAATTACAGCGATTTTCGTGTTCAGGAGGTCCCAATTAACTTATCTAGGCATGTGGTGTTCTTGGTATTTTTCCAAATTAAAAATTTGTAAAGCAGTGTAATAGAGGGCCCAGGATGCTACCTTGTGGGACTCCAGCGCCAATGGGATGAGGTGAACTTAAGAAATTTCCTTCTTTAATAATAAATTGACGACCGACTAAGTAGCTTTCTAACAGCTTGTGTGTGGTTGCTGGTAAATTTTGCTTCAATTTATGTAATAAGCCATCATGCCAGACTTTATAAAAAGCTTGCGAAACATCGATAAAGAGTGCTGAGCAATATTTTTTTTCTTCAAATGCTTTTCTTATGACATTTACTATTCGATGAGTCTGTTTAATTGTGCTGTGTTTTCTTTTAAATCCATATTGATAGTTTGGAATACATCTATTTTCACTTAAAATCGGTGTTAATTTTGAAACTAATAATTTCTCAAACAGCTTTGACATATTTGATAATAAGCTAACAGGCCTATAAGACTCAACTTTTGCATGATCTTTACCTGGCTTTGGTATCATGGTAACTAAGGAAACCTTCCATTTTTGAGGATAGTATTCAAGGCGTAAAAAAGCATTAAAAATAAAAAGAATAATTTTCTTTGCTATGCGAGGTAGCTCTAAAAGCATTTTATTACTGATCTTATCAATACCAGGTGCCTTCTTAGTGTTTAAGTCACAAATAGCCTTTTCGATTTCTCTTATCTCAAATCTGAGGGGAATAGCTGCTCTAGCAGCAACAGGTGGTAACTCGACCGCAATATTGTGAGATAAATTTGGTGTAAATACGTTTTTCAAGTGACTAACAAACAGATTTCCTTTTTCAATATCGTTTCTTGCCCAACTACCATTCAAGTTTCTTAATGGTGGCTTGGATATAACTGGCCTTTTTAGATTTCTAGCTGCACGCCATAATGAGTAGTCAGATTGAGGAGTTGCATCAAGTTCCTTAAGATATTTTTCTAGAGAAGCCGTTTTCTGTTTCTGCAGTAACGTTTTTAGCCTTTTTGTGAAATCTTTTAATAAATTCTTAAGTTGTGGGGATCTGTAAAGTTGCCACTCTCTTCGAACTCTCCTTTTTTCAGTCAAGAGCCGCTCGACGTCTGAAGAATATATTTTATTATTTTTATTTTGTTTGGGGGTAACGCTGGAATGTTGAACAGCTAGTTTAATATAACTGTCAAAGTTAACAATATAGAGATCCACATTCTCCGGTGTACTAAGCGGAATATTTTCTGAGCAATGGGCACTGAGAAATTTTTTATATTTTGACCAATTTATTTGTGTGGCTGGCGTCGCTAAGTAACCTGACGGAAATACAATTCTATTTGGGTTCGATATAGTAACAATTGTAGGTGTGTGGTCGGATGATAATTCTAAGGAAGCTTCAACGTTTCTGTGGGGATGTTTTTAACCACGCCAAAATCGATGACATCTGGAATTTTTTGCTGATCAGTAGGCCATTACGTCGGTTGTCCGCTCGCGATCACATTTAAATCCATTTTCGAGATTGGTGTTATAAGTCGTGACCCCCAGAAGGTATGTTTAGCGTTATAATCGCCAGCGGCAAGGAAACAGGGTCCTAGTGATTTATAATATTCACAGAATTGGCTTTCTGATATTGAAAATCTAGGCGGAAAGTATAAAGATGAAATTACTATGTTTCGATTTAGCTCTTCAACACAAATGTTCGTTGCTTGCAGATAATCCTCACGATGATCACTCATTAGGTAGTGTTTGGCTCGATTTTTTATCAAAATTGCAGAACCTCCACAAGCTCTATCTCGAGGGTCCTTGGTATCATATAGTATATAACCATTGATTTGAAACGTATTTCTTGAGATCAAATGAGTTTCAGAAACCATCATGACATCAATTTGTTTATTTTTAAGAAAGTATTCTAATTCGTTTTTATGTTGGCGGATGCCGTTTGCGTTCCAAAAACAAATTTTTAAACAGTTCATGGCTTGTTAAGTACAGCTTGCAAGAACATCGATTGCATTCTAAGAATTTCCTGCATCATATTACCCATTGTGTTCGTAAAATTAGTTACTGTTTGCACTAATGTTTCCATGATTTTTTCTAGACGACTTAAATTTGAAACTGGAGTTTCATCATTACTGGACGCAGCACCTTGCATAGGCATTTGGTTTGATTTAAGGACGTTAGCGTAAGAGGTTCTGTTATTACTAGGCTGCGGAACCTGAATGCCGTTAGTGTTTACTTGATTTGCTACCTGCATTTGAGGGAGATTAGTTTTCGGTCCAGATAACTGCTTGACTATAGTGTATACAGGGCATCCTCTATAATTGGCAGTGTGATTACCGCCACAGTTACTACATTTATTACGTTGGGGTCGGTTTTAGACTTATCGCAAAGAACAGTACCATGTAATTCACCACCTACTATGCAAACGGCTCCGTGCAATAAGTCCCAAGAAAAAAATGAAATTGGACTCAACAATTTTTCATACAAATGTGGGAGTAATTTCATTATGAAATAGCTCCAAGCCCTCTCGGTTTCATTTCATTTTTTTGGAAGTTATTTCATTTTTTGCCTGGGAGTTATTTCATAATGAAATAAAATCCAAATGAAATAAGTCCCCGAAAAAATTAACGTGGAAGTTATTTAATTTTATTTTGGTTTTCGGTGTTATTTCATTTGCTGTGGGAGTTATTTCATTTTTTGTGGGAGTTTTTTCATTTTCAATTTTTTGCAATTTCTTAAAATTGTTTAAAATTTTAAACGGTATTTATAACGGGATATTTTAAACTATTTGAATACAATGACTTAAGTTTATCAAAGAAGAAAATTTTGCTAATTGCAATTGCAGTGTCTTATGGTTACCGGCTATGCAATGAAGCTTTAGTTAGCGAAGCCGGTGTTTGTTATACCATAGAGGAGAAAAACCTTGCGCCCGGCCGAAGGCCTGCTATGCAGAGCAGCTTTAGTTAGCGAAGCCGGTGTTTGTTATACCATAGAGTATAAAATCCTTACGCCCGGCCGAAGGCCGGCTATGCAGAAAAGCTTTAGTTAGCGAAGCCGGTGTTTGTTATACCATAGAATATAAAAACCTTGCGCCCGGCCGAAGGCCGGCTATGCAGAAAAGCTTTAGTTAGCGAAGTCGGTGTTTGTTATACCATAGAGTATAAAACCCTTGCGCCCGGCCGAAGGCCGGCTATGCAGAGAAGCTTTAGTTAGCGAAGCCGGTGTTTGCTTAAGTTAGCGAAGCCGGTGTTTGCTTAAGTTAGCGAAGCCGGTGTTTGCTTAAGTTAGCGAAGCCGATGTTTGTTATACCATAGAGGAGGTACTCCTTGTACCCTGCGTGCTTAAACTGCAGGCAGTTGCCATTGCAGGAGGTCAGGATATAATAAAATGCCCGATTTGTTGTCAAAATGTCGAGGACTCAATGTTAGTTTTTTGGTAACCTTATATGTAAATATTCAAGTAAAACGAATACATATATAATAAATTTCTTTGTAAGTTGTTTCATTTTTTTTTGGGGTCTTATTTCATTTCTTTTCGATGGACTGTTTTTGGAAGTTATTTCATTAATGTCTTTAGGAGTTATTTCATTATGAAATAACTCCCAAAAGTTGGGGTTTGTTTCATTTAAGACTTGGAAATTATTTAATTTTTTTTGGGATTTATTTCTTTTTTCCAGTTTGGGGCTTATTTCATTTATTTTGGGATTTAATTCATTGGGAGTTATTGCACTGGGACTTATTGCACCTGGGAGTTATTGCACGGAGCTTATGCAAACAGGGGGTAAATAGCAGTATGCCTTAGTGTGGTGAAATTCTTGGCAGTAAAGACATTGAACGGGACCTTTTCTTTTGTGCGGCTCCTCTATAGTTATTTTTCTGTACAGAATATATTTAAATTATCTATGCCCTTGATCACTACCTGAAAACCTTTGCTGCTTTACCGTTGATATGTATAAAAGTTTTTATCAAGAGCTTCAAATCTTGTAATTACTTTTCGAAAATCATCCTCGTGATTCACCTGTATTTTAAGAATACTACCTCGCTTTATTGCAGCTACATAAAATGAATTTTCACCAATCAACGAAATCAAACTTTTTTTTAACTCATTTGAGTTTTGCTCTCTAAGATATATCGGGGGAGGCTTGGACGATTTTATCACGTTTGGTGCTTCATAGGATTCATCCTCGAGAACTGCAAAACGATTTTGTGAATGTTTTCTATCTAAAGATGGTACTTTTGAAGCAGAAGCAACATCTGAAGAGAAAGGACTGCGACCCCGCTTAAACACTGTTATATACACAGAAAAAAAGTTTGCTTGTTTGAAAATTTTTTGAATTTCTAAAAATATTTTGTTTTGTTTGTTTGATTTTTATTTAACCAACAAAAATGTTGACAACTATTCAAAAATATAATATACGCGTTATTGGATTCAAGTTTTCACAATTTTTTATGAAATATTTACCGCTCTTTAATGTTGTCGTCTTTTTGCATTTTTTATTTGATCGTAAGCAACACTTCTTTATGTGAAATATAAGAACAACAACAAAAAATACACACAGTCTATTTTTGGACGATTTAAAAAAGTACAACAATAAAAAAAAGATGATAAAATAGCTCGACGAGGTTTGTAGTAAAAAAAAAAAACTTAAACAATACCAGGTAAAAAAAAATTTTACTCTTTTTTAACAACAGAAACAACAACAACATTATAATAAGCAAAATAAATTTTTGGTTGGTTTCAAAGTTGGTAAGTCCCAATTTCCACAATGCAAGTCTTATTGATCAGCTTGCTACTTTGTTGGCGAGAGTGACGAGGGGATAAGAAACAAGTACTTAGCTTGCTGTACTCGTCATATGCGTTTTGTTTTCTCATTCGTAATTTTCACCAGGTCTATTTTGACAATTATCTTTCATATTTATGTCAAAACGCACATATACATTCATACAAATGGAATAACAGATAAATAATAAGACTTGACTCGTGAAAACGCCGAAGCTGATTCAAAGAAGAAAATGTGATAAGCTTATCAATAAGACTTGAATTGTGGAAATTGGGACTAAAAGAGAATGAAAAACAAAATCCCGTATTCAATTTCTTAACATAGCGTTTACATTTGCCAGTACTGGCAAGACAGTAGCAATTCATTCAAACCTTTTCATATACATAATTGTTTCACTTATACATTGTTTTGCCGACTAAAATGTATATGCTTACTGTCTTGCAATTTTGGTTTTCGAAATAAAACTTTAAAAAAAAAATAAAATAAAAACCGCTGTTGTGTGTTTTACATTGTGGTCGAAAAATATGACTGTCTTTATTTTTACAAAATCTTAGTTTTAAATACAAAATCTTAGTTTAAAATACAAAGAAAATGCTTATTGGTAATTTCTTATGAACTAATAGGAAAATCAATTGTTTACAAAAAGTTTTATGGTTTTATTTTATTGGTTGGGCAATAATTCTTAAGAAGTTCGTATTTCAAAATCAATTGATCTAGTTTAGAGTTTATTGTTAATTGTGGGCCACCCAAAATGTATTGGAAAAGCAAACAAGCATTCTTGGAAAAGAATGATTAAAATATTTCAAGTGTTTTTATGCATTCATGTTTGTACACAGTGTTGTGGGCAAATATGCATGCTAAAGAGTTTCTTTTAAATGGGAACGATTAACGAAAATTTGTACGTAAGTATATTTATTTAAGTATGTATGTTTGTACACAGTGTTGTGGACAAATATGCATGTTAAAGAATATTTATTTAAGTATGTATGTTTGTACACAGTGTTGTGGACAAATATGCATGTTAAAGAATATTTATTTAAGTATATATGTTTGTTTGCTTTTATTGTGAACAAAAAATATATTTAATTCTTTTTTTGTAAACATTTAATTCTGGATTTAGTATTTAAGTATTTAAAGAAAATTATAAAGAAAAACATGTTGCTTAAGATTATTTTATTAGGGGTTATTTATCTTAGGGATAAAAATATTGTTTATATGTTTATATGATTATTTTATTAGGGGTTATTATAACTCCCCCTTCGTTAGAGTGAGGCTCCGACGAAGAAACAATGTAAGTTTTTGTTTTTTGTGTTCTAAAATACATTATAATGAAAAGAGCAATCAGAATGATAAAAATTCCTATACTACTGCCAGTATGGATTAAGTGGTTTTTAAAAGTTTATGTTTAACTATTTTAATCGTTTCGTTAAAGTGTATTTCTTTTATGTCTAGGTCATTAAATGAAGAATTGCTTTCTTTGATTTTTAAAATAAATTTCTCTAAAATGAACATTTCTTTTACATTTATTTTATAATTTTCGTAAGTTCTAAGTTGTGTTTTAACAATGCAGTTTTCGAATTTTAATAGATAAGTCTTAAAATTTTCCAAATTGTATGGGTTTTTACAATTAGTTTCAATTTTATCTTGATAATGCTTAAATATAAGTAAACCAGGGAAAATTTCTCTTTCTTCTTGATTTTTTGTTATATTCATATTACATTTAGGTTCTACATTTTGTATAATATCTGTTAAACAATTATCATTTATTTTTTCAAGGTTTTTGTATTCTAATGTGTTTAATTTATATGTTTCGTTTTTGTAAATAAGAACAGTGTTTTGGTTTAATATTAAGGTTTTATTCTCATTATTAGGAAGTGGTTCGAATATTACTTCAGAAAATGATTCATTTAGAAATCTTGGTACACTCAATGTTAAAATTACGAAATTTGCTCTGTATGTGAGGGATACTTTTGTCTGAAGATACGATTCTATTCCATCTATGAAACTATATTCTTCTTTCGTCAGTATGTCCGATGGAATTATTCCTAATTTAGAATTAAAAATAACAAGTCCAATTTCATTTATGTGGTCCATTAATAGGTTTACATCGTTATTTATTTGAAAAACATTCTGAAGAAAAATGGTTTCGTCCTCTAAGTCAAGAATTTTATTTTGTACTTCTGTTTTGAATTTATTTACGTATTTTTGCACGATTTTTTGCTGGTTATTTATGTGGTTTGTAATATTAAATATTTTGTCTGATATAGAAGTGCTTAGATATGAAATTTCGTCTAGAGCTGTCATTGTGTCTCTGTTATTTTTCACAAGGGTATTGATTTTGTTGAATATTTCTTTTTCGTCGTCGCTGTCCATTGTTCCTGTCACATATTTCAGTCCTTTACCTATTGCGTTAACTAGTCCTCGTTTCTGTCTGAATTTAGGTGTCAAGTTTTTTATTTTTGTTTTGCATATGTCCATACTTTTATTCACACTGTCCAATAGTGGGCTAATGTTCGTGTAAGTGTTTGCTAGTTTATGAATGTTTTCTTGTAATATATTTGCTGTTTCCAGATACTGTGTTGTATTAATAACGTGTATTATTTTTATATATTTGTCGATGATTTTTACGTCTTTTATTTTGATTGGTATATATCCATGGTTATTCGTTAGGTCCTGTATGTCGATGAATTGTGCATTCGTAATTGTAGAAAGGGTAATTAGAAGTATCCACGTTGTCATCTGGAAAAGAGGGTATTACATATATATGTGTGCATAGTAAGGTTTATTATTTAGCTTTTATTTTGGGGTTGTCTTTGTCTTGAAATTTCTTATTTTGTTTGATATGTGTTTTATAGTATTTGTGTCCTGTCTTAGTACTTTCGACATGTTCTTCATCTATTTTCCTCGATTCAATTTTCCTATACTTTCGATGGTTTTTACCTCCTCTAATTTCTTTAATGTAATTTATACCTTCTTCTATTTTTACATCTTTCCTATTCTTATTTATTTTATTTATGTATTTTTCCTTTTTCCTAGAAATGAGGTCATGTATTTCGCTATATTTATCCTCGTTCACTTTTCCGTTTAAAAAGTCAATTGGTTTAGTTTTGGTTGTGCTATGTATTGTGTTGTTGTAAAATCCTATTATTCTAAAGATTTTTTCTTCAGTAGTTTCGTCTTTATTCCTCTCGTCATGTCTTAATAGTCTTATGTGTTCGTTAATAGTGTTGTGTAACCTTTCGATGTCTGAATTTGATGTGTGATTACTACTTGACGTAAAATGTATGTTAATATTTTCTTCTTTAAAAAATTCTTGCATTGGGATGGCTTTGAATCCTAACTCATTATCGACAATAATTTTTTCTATTTTACCGTGTGTATTTATGTACTGCAAGAGCTTAGTTTTGAATTCCGTCCAAGTTCTGCTGTTGATTTTGTAAGCGACTGCATGTTTTGAAAATTTGTCTATCATTGTCATAAACATTTCCTTCTTCAACGTGTAGAATACATCTATGTGTAAAATTTCTCTTGGTTTCGAGGGGGTTTCACTAATTTTAAGTGGTACTTTGGGGGGTTTCCTATCGTATTTTTCAATGGTGCATATTTCACAGTTATTAATAAATTGTGTTATTCTTAGTTTTAGTTGTGGGTTGTAGACTTCTGTTTTTAGTTCTTCATAAACGGCTTGTATTCCTCGGTGATTTTTACTTAAATGTTCTTTTTCTATTATTTCTGTTAATTCTTCTTCATCTTTAATATCTCTTAGCATACGAGTGCTTCTGACAATTCTAAATTTATTGTTGTTTGAAAATAGTTCTTCATAAGTGCTCTTGATTGTGTCAAAAAATTCATCTTCTATAAAAATTGCGTTTAATTGATTTGGGTTGAAATGGTTCCTTAACAGGGAAATTGAAGTTTCTCTATCTAGTTCTTTAATTCCTATAACTTTCCTATTATTTTTAAATATTTTTTCACTTTTAATTCTGGCTGCTCCTGAGAAAATCTTATTAATAATAATTTGATTCTTAAACATGTTGATAGGAGATTCGGTTGTTTTTATACTAAGAACTTCTGTTTCTATGGAATAAATATTGGCAGTTTCAGATTCTATTCTTGAAAGTGCATCCGCATTGCTATTTTTTGTCCCTTTTTTATACCTTATTTCGTAATCGAATTCTGAGAGCTTTAATCTCCATCTTACCAATTTCGAATTTGGTTCTTTTATGGAGAATAACCAAGTGAGTGGTTTGTGGTCAGTTTCGATTATGAATTTTCGTCCAAATAGATATGGTCGAAAATATTTAGTAGCCCAGACGATGGCTAAAAGTTCTTTCTCAATAGTGCTGTAATTACACTCATGTTCGTTGAGAGTGCGGCTTGCGTAGCAAATGGGGTGATTGTCTTGCGAAAGTATTGCTCCTAAAGCAAAATTACTTGCGTCTGTTGTAAGGGTGAATTTTTTTGAAAAGTTTGGGTATGTTAGGATTGGGTCATGCGTTAATAATGTTCTGAGCGTATTGAAACTTTCTACGTATTGCGGGTCAGCAATGTTTATTTTGGTATCCTTTTTTAGGTATTTGGTCATAGGTTTAGCGATCATGGAATAATCCTTTATAAATTTCCGATAATATCCGGTTAATCCAAGGAATTGTTTTATTTGTTTAGGGGTTTTAGGGATTGGAAAGTTTTTTACACATTCAATTTTTTTGGGATTAGCTTTTATTCCTAACGGGGTTACTACATGTCCAAGAAATTCGGTTTCTTTTTTTAAGAATTCTGATTTGTCTAATTGTACCTTAAGATTTGCTTCCTGTAAGCGTTTGAATATTAAATTAATGGAATTAATGTGTTCTTGGAGAGAGGTGGAAAAGATGATTATGTCATCTAAATAAACAAGGCAAATTTTGTTTATGTAATCTTTAAGAATGTTGTTCATTAGCCTTTGGAATGTCGCTGGAGCTGTCTTCAGTCCAAACGGCATTCTTAGGAATTCATAGTGTCCTCCTTCTACAGTGAAGGCGGTCTTATGAACGTCTTCCTCCTTAATTTCAATTTGATGAAATCCTTTCGCTAAATCTAGCGTGGTAAAATACTGGCATCTTCCCAGTTTATCCAGGATTTCATCAATATTGGGAATTGGGTATTTGTCATCTATGGTTACTTCGTTAAGCTTCCGATAGTCGATGACAAGTCTCCATTTAGGTTTTCCGCTTGCATCGGCCTTCTTCGCAACGATCCAAATGGGTGCGGAATAGGGGGAATTGCTATGCCTGATAATCTTATTGTCAAGCATTTCTTGAATTTGTTTCTGAACTTCATTCTTATGCACATACGGATAACGATATGATTTAGTGTAAATGGGTATATTATCAGAGGTTCTGATTTCGTGTTTTATGGCAGAGGTAAAAGTCAATCTTGTATTTTCCTGATAGAAAATATCTGAGTAAGTTTTTACCAGTTTTAATAGTTCTCTTTTTTCTTCAACATTAAGATGTTCTGTTCTAATTTGTTCTAATATTGGCTTAATTTCCCTTTCTTCAATTATACTAAAATTTTCGTGATCTACCTTCTGCGTAGTCAAACGATTATTTTTAGATAATAAATTAATTTCTACTTCTCCGTGCTCTATATTTAAAATGCCTTCTCTTAAAATTTTTTCATGATTTTCTTCTTTAAAATAAATTAACTCACTGTCATATGGAGTTTGTATCCTCTTTTTATTTATTATTTCATTTTCAAAAAGCATTGGTAATGTTTTATTACCAAACGTTATTTTCTTATTCTTATAATCTATGCAAGCGTCTAATGGTCTTAATATGTCATTACCTATCAGACCGTCGTAAAAATCGTGAAATTTTATTATGTAAAATTCCAGTGTTTTGTCTAGTTCGTCAATATTAAATTCCTCAAAAATAGGTACTATAGCTTTTTCTTTCACATAAACTTGGTGTTGAAGTGTTTTAATAAGAATCGGTTTTGTTGAAAAAATTCTTTTTGGATTACAAATTCCTGGGTTTAGGATGGAATTTGTAGCTCCTGTGTCTATTATTAATTTAATTGTTCCTAACTTAGTTTTTATTGTTATAAATGGTAATTTGTGCCCAAGGCTGATTCCTGAAAATTTTCTGCCACTTCTACTTTACCAATATCCATTGGCTCGGCTTGGTTTCTGAAATTTGGTCTGTTTAAATTAAAATGCGTATTTTGGGGAATTTGATGTTGTTGGTTTGTTTGTGGATATGTGAGTGGTTGTTGAAAATTCCGGTCATAATTTGGGGATGGTTGAGAAAAACGTACTTGGGAATTTTGCAATGGGAAATTCCTTCCGTGGTTTTGGTATGAAGGATTTCTTCCTTGACTTTGGGAGGGTTGTGAAAATTGTCTTGGTCCTTGATAGGTCTGTGCAGAATTATGGGTTTTTTGATTTTGTTTCCTATGTTCATGTCTGTTGTAAAACTGTTGTTGCGTATCTACCCGGAGATGTGCATATCCTGCCTCAAAAAGGATATTCATAGCACTTTCTAATGTTGTTGGGTTTCTGCATGCTAATATTGTTTTCATTGGTTCGGGAATTTTCGATTTGAATATGTTTAAAGCTGTGCGAGAATTATTAATGGCTACTGTGTTTAATGCTTCTTGTTGTTGTCCTTGTCCCATTACGAACATTGTTTTATTATTGAGTCGTCGAAGTCTACTTTTAATTTCTTCATAAAATTCTAAGCTAGTAGTTTTAAATGTTACTGCTCTGAGGGAATCGAAAAATTCGTCACAACTAAGTCTGTCACCAAAATTATTCTGTAATACTAGTTTAATGTCTGTCCAGGAAATTGCTTGAAAATTTATTTCTATTACGTCCCTAGCCTTGCCTTTCAATTTGCTTTTAATAAGGTCGGAGAATAGACCTTGTGATAATTCATCATAGCTTTGTAAGTTGGGGTGTACCCTATCTATTAAATTTATAAAATTTTGCAATTCCCTACCGTCTCCGTTGAATTCAGGAAGGTTTCCTAAATATTTTAGGGGATCGAAATTTATTTGGGCCATAGTTAACAAAAAAAAATGTCTGTTCTTTGAACCACTTCCTTTTTTTTTTTAAAAAAATTTATTTTGTCTTTATCAACACACTTTAACACTTTAACTTTATTGTTTGCACGAAAAATATGTTTTTATATTTGCCGAAGGCAGTAATATACGTAAAAAAAAAAATATATATACACTTAAAGTTATTTATCGCTTTACCTTGATGGTGAAGATGTGATGTACTGTGGATGGTTTTGATTCTTTTCAAGTTAAATGTAGCTTCAATATCGGATGTCCTTTATGATGAGGATGTGATGTATTGTGGATGGTTTTGATCCTCTTGGGTTAAATGTAGCTTCAATATCGGATGTCCTTGGTGATGAGGATGTGATGTAAAAATATTTTTGTTGAAAGTCTTGTTGCTAAGATCTTTCGTAGTTAACACAAAATATAAATGTTCAGAAAGTTCACTAATTAAAAGTATGTTAGTTTTTTTTTTTTTTATATTACGCGCACAAAAATTCAATAGTTTTGTAAAAAATAAGTTTACAAATGTTCTTGATTGAAAGTTCTGTTGCTACGATCTTTCGTAGTCAACGCACAATGCAAAGTAAAAAGTATGATATGATTTGTTATATTACGCGCACAAAAATTCAATAGTTTTGTAAAAAATAAGTTTACAAATGTTCTTGATTGAAAGTTCTGTTGCTACGATCTTTCGTAGTCAACGCACAATGCAACGTAAAAAAAGTTCAATAATTAAAAGGTATAACGTTAATATGATCCTTCATATTACGCGCACAAAAAGTTCAAAATTTCGTAAAAAATAAGTTTACAAAGTTTTTCGTTCACTCTTTGTTTTTCCTTTTCCTTTTTTTTTCACACTAACGATTTGTAGATGGTATCGCACTAAGAATTAAAATTCAATCACTACCGCGTTAATACATAAACTTCTTCTTTATGTTGGATAGGACTGCGATATCCTACCGACTGCGCCAATTTTGGTTTTCGAAATAAAACTTTAAAAAAAAAATAAAATAAAAACCGCTGTTGTGTGTTTTACATTGTGGTCGAAAAATATGACTGTCTTTATTTTTACAAAATCTTAGTTTTAAATACAAAATCTTAGTTTAAAATACAAAGAAAATGCTTATTGGTAATTTCTTATGAACTAATAGGAAAATCAATTGTTTACAAAAAGTTTTATGGTTTTATTTTATTGGTTGGGCAATAATTCTTAAGAAGTTCGTATTTCAAAATCAATTGATCTAGTTTAGAGTTTATTGTTAATTGTGGGCCACCCAAAATGTATTGGAAAAGCAAACAAGCATTCTTGGAAAAGAATGATTAAAATATTTCAAGTGTTTTTATGCATTCATGTTTGTACACAGTGTTGTGGGCAAATATGCATGCTAAAGAGTTTCTTTTAAATGGGAACGATTAACGAAAATTTGTACGTAAGTATATTTATTTAAGTATGTATGTTTGTACACAGTGTTGTGGACAAATATGCATGTTAAAGAATATTTATTTAAGTATGTATGTTTGTACACAGTGTTGTGGACAAATATGCATGTTAAAGAATATTTATTTAAGTATGTATGTTTGTTTGCTTTTATTGTGAACAAAAAATATATTTAATTCTTTTTTTGTAAACATTTAATTCTGGATTTAGTATTTAAGTATTTAAAGAAAATTATAAAGAAAAACATGTTGCTTAAGATTATTTTATTAGGGGTTATTTATCTTAGGGATAAAAATATTGTTTATATGTTTATATGATTATTTTATTAGGGGTTATTATAACTTCTTGCCAGTACTGGCAAATGTAAACGCTGTGTAAAACTGTTTAGTTAAATACATCAAATACAAAAATAGAATGATGACGAAAAACATCTTCATCTTCTCCTGTATAAAGTGCTTGCTAGTGTGCGCGTCATTGCTTGTGCAAAAAAACTTTTTTATTTGTTTGAAATTTATACATATGAATTTCAGTAAACTTTTTGTTTGATCATTTAAATTATTTGTTTGAAAAAATCAGTGTTTTTTTTAATAAACAAAGTGCAAATAAATTGTTTGAATATGCGAATTTGTTTGTAGGAACGATTTCAAACAAAAAAATTGTTTGATTCTACAAATTTTTTGTTTGAATTGGAAAAATAATTTTTTCTGTGTACCTGGCCATACCAACTTGTACTTGAGGCTTTTGACAACTCTTTACTAGGGGGTTTACCATTTTTTCTGTGTTTGAGTTCATTGTATCATTTCTTACAAAGATTGTTTTTGCCGTCGCGGCAACACTTGCAGGTGCGGCAATATTTGCAGGCTTGGCAGTTAACAGAGACAGTTGAATATTTTTTAATGTATCACTATCCACCGTTTTTGCAAGAACCGACGGTGAAAGGGAACGTGTGCGGAAAATTGGCTTAGCCGTGAGGTAGTTATTATTGTTTTCTTTTGTTTTATTTATTTCAGCATTGCATTTTTTAGCATTAACTGTTACATTTGCATTTCTTTCATTTATTTTTATGAATAAAATCAATGAAACAACAATTGATTTTATTCATACAACGATTTTTTTTTGTTTTCCACTTTTTTTATTTTTTCTGTGCTTTTACTATTTTTATGATATTTACAAGAACAAAAAAAAAAAAAGAATCTTAAACGGTAATTGTACACATACGTACATACTACATATATTTTTATACCCTCCTCCACAATTAGTTGTGAAGAGGGTATACTAAGTTTGTCATTCCGTGTGAAACTTTTTTATTATTCATCTCAGACCCCATAAAGAATATATATTCTGAGTCCTTGAGTAATTCTAAGTCGATTTAGCCATGTCCGTCTGTTGAAAACACGCTCACTTTCGAAAAACTTAAAAGAATTAAACAAACCTGGTGTCATATTGCTTTTAGTTATCCTAAGCAGTTTTGGATTGTACTCCAGAAAAATCGGTACGGTAGGATCAGTGCTATGAATCAATAAAAAATTGATAATTTTGTTACAAAAACTAACATAAATGGTGGAAAAATGCACAAAATGATATAACATTTTGCAAAAATTCGTTTTATTCAGCTATATATCACGCTGTCAAATTTCGTGAAGATCCGTTTGTAATTTACCCAAGGACCCATATAAGCCCTACTCCCGGAAAACAGTATAAACCGCCAAAAACCCTAATTAACAATGCTATCATAACAAATTTTGGCACGTCACAGTTTAATAGGACTACAAATGACAATGCAGAGTTTCGTGAAGATCGGTCTATAATTTACCCCAGGCCCCTTATAAACCCTACTCCCGGAAAAGAGTTTAGTACGCCTAAAACCGTAAAAAATAGTGCTATCATACTAAAATTTGGTACATCACAGTTTTTTAGAACTATAAATGACAGTGTGAAATTTCGTTAAGATCGGTCCATAATTTACCCTAGGACCCATATAAACCCTACTTCCGGAAAACAGTTTTAAGCGCCTAAAACCGTAATTAACAATGCTATTATAATAGAAATTGGTACGTCACAGTTTTACAGGACTAGAAATTACACTGTGAAATTTTGTGAAGATCGGTCCATAATTTTCCCTAGGCCCCATATAAAGCCCACTCTGGTAAAATAATTAAATACGCCTAAAACCGTAGCAGATATAAGTATTGCGGTAAACTTTCTTCCAGCTTAGCTTCATATGGCCAGAAAAAATTTTATGCAATTTTGTGAAATACGGTCCATAATAAACCCTAGATCCATTTTAAGCAGCCTTCTGAAATTCACTGCAAACGCTAAAACTAATTGCACCGCTGTATTGAAATTTATGTTTTTTAATACCAGAAATCCCTCTGCAGAATTTTGGGATGATTTGTTCATAGCTTACCATGGCTTCAATATAAATTGCCCTCCTTAAAATCATTTAGGTTCGGCTTAAACTGTTACGAATCATGATATTTTACTCAAGCTAGTTAAAATTGCTAAAAAAAAAGCATTAAACTTTCTCATTGTTGTTCAATAATTTAATATAGGTTTAAACCGCAACCAATTTAAATGCAGATGTCTGTTTTTATATAGATAATAATAATAAATAGACATCATACAGATATTACTCCTCAAACATTTGAACTGCCGGTGGATGGTATCTAAGATTCGGTACAGCCGAATATAGCACTCTATTAGTCTTTTTACACTGATCAGCATCTAACATCTACCATCAATTTTCCACCATTTGCGAAGATGTTAACATCTTTCCATAAGAAATACATAGGACTAAAAACCAACATCTTTAAAAGATGTTCCTATCTCATTTTATTCCATTCTACATCTTTCGTTTATTTTAGTGTCATCACTAGAAAAGTGGCAATAAGTTCTATTATTATTGTGGCATCACTGACAAAAAGAAGTTTGTTTTGAAAGCAGCGTTACCATTTGTCAAGTTTTATCTTTTATTGCAACGTTTTTTTGTTAAGTATTTGTAATATTTTTAAACAAATTGAACTTCAAATACATTTTTGAGTTTTCTTTTTAAATTTTGGCACTTTTGTGAGAAAAAAACATTTTTAATTAAAAAAAATTTTTTTTTTTAAAATGGTGACATATTTGTTTGATGGTAGATGTTAGATGTGTGCAATGTAAACGAGTGTTTCACATTTTGTACATCTTTGATGGTAGATGTTAGATGTTGATCAGTGTAAAAAGCCTATAACTTGTTTTTATTTTTCTTTATTTAATTTTTTCGTTTGGATAACTGTTCACTTTTGTGTTAAATAATTTATTTAAAAATCGTTTATGTTATGCAGTGTTGCCAAAACTTGGTGACCAAAAATGGCTAAATTTACGGGAAAAAATTGCTAAAAATGGGCTAAAAAATGGCTAAATGCTTTTTTAAATAAAAACACATTAAAAATCAATAAAAACAAATAATTTAATTATTTAAAGTTGTTTTCGATGAAATTGTGAGTTAAGATTAATTTCCTAAATAAGAATAACCGTAAATTAATATTAAAATAAATTAATATTAAAGAATTAAATCATCGAAAAATTCGATGTCGTTATTGTTCATCTCATAAGGCGACCGTACACGACATGTTTTTGTCATCTGACATGTCAAATTTGCCACTTCAAAATACATACATGTCGTGTGTTACCTTTTTAACTTTGCTTCTGTAAAAGTCAGATGCAAAGTCATCTGACAAAATTTCAATTAGAGCGTGCTCTATTTTCTTCTGACAAACCATCTGACATCAGAAATCTATGCCGAGAAGAAACCGGCAGCGGCGTCCACTATTGACGGAATCATTAGCCGGCTGCAGTTAATATTTTAAAATACCGAGATATGTATGATCATCGCACCATTGAATAGAATTTATGTAAATATATATATAAAAACCGTTTCATTATAATATCCTAAATTGGTATCTTTGAATTAAAAGAAAAATATGTTAAGATGGCTAAACTATTTTACGGCGTAAATAAAAATTTTCGTGGCGGCATTTTTATTTTGGATTTTGCAATAACTATGCGAAAAAAAACAGAGACAATGTCAGAAGCAAATTACATGTACGTTTGTGACCGAATATTATAAACCTTCTGTAAAACAGCAATTTTGACAGACATGCACAATTACATGTGACTTGAAAAGTTGACAAGTCAGATGTAAAAAACATGTCGTCTACATGCACCTATAGGAATCACTCATTAGTTTCAAAAAACCATAAGTTTTAAATAATTTGAATATAAATCATTATCACGACAACATTTACCCAACCTTTTGAGTCCAGATCTACAATAAAAAACAAGTTGAAAGTATAGTCGGTTAAACCCGATTTTATGATGCCCTACACCACATTAGAACCTTTGTACCAAATTTTATCTCTAAATTGCGACCTGTACTTTGCGCACAAGGTATGCATGGACAGCCAGCTAGCCGGACAAACATCGTTAATTCGACTCAGAAAGTGATTCTGAGTTAATCGGTATACGTAAAGGTGGGCTAAGGACCAATATTTTAAGGTGTTACAGACATCAGCACAAACGCAGATATCCATGGACAGCCAGCTAGCCGGACAAACATCGTTAATTCGACTCAGAAAGTGATTCTGAGTTAATCGGTATACGTAAAGGTGGGCTAAGGACCAATATTTTAAGGTGTTACAGACATCAGCACAAACGCAGAGCGTACTATAAGTACTTTTGTGGTGGTGGTATAAATATTGTATTGTTATGGTAAAACTATTTACCTAATTGATAAAATCGAATTAACGGTTGCTTAATGTAACCTATTTCTCAATTACTTTTAACGATGTTTACTTGGCTAAACACCCTCTCTACTTCAGCATTAGACCATGGAAGTGAGAGCCAAAGGTCCAAGCCGATATATAATTTTCGGCGGCGGCGGCTTGAAGAAAACTAGATGGCGGCGGCTTTAAGCCGGTTCAATCCGATGTTAAATTAATTAATTTCTTAAATTTAAAAACAAACCTTTTTATCTTCGTTGATAGGTATAAAAAAATAATATCTATTTATTTGCTTAAAACATATCTTACTGAATTTATATTTTTCGGGTATCTGTCTCTTGCCAATTTAAGAATCTCACAAAAAATATCCGCAATTTGAGAAATCACATGTGCTTTGCCTTTTTTTCTACGTAAGCTTCTTCATTGCAGAAGTTTTTTGAAATATTCTATAAGTCCAAAATAACTTAAATGATTATTATAATTGGAAAGCTCTTCATTTTCTGACCCTGATGAATTTTCTACAATTTTACTCGCACTTTATGTAGAAAAATAACTTTTTATACCTATCTCTGAAGTTTGGGGAAAAAACTCTTAAGTCAGAAACTGTAGTGTTTCGTATTGTTGAATTGAAAATTATAGATTTGCCTAATTTAATTGATGTATTTTCAAAAATCAAATGATAGCAATTGAGAGCGTTAAAGATTGGATTGACAAACAATTGATTATGTAGAAAAATTATATGAAAAGCACTGAAAAAACTGAGTGATTTTCATATAAATTTTTCTACACAATCAATTGTTTGTCACCTGGTACAGCACATAAACATAAACAAAACTTTGACATAAACCTAGACCAAGGCGAATTGACTAGCCCCACCTTCTAGTCAATTCGCCTTGACCTAGACCAACAATGCAAGAGCAAAACATCGTCATCTGGCGAAGTGCTGCCACCTGTTTATTTCACCATGATTGACACAAAACAAAAAAGGAAAAAAATTTAATTAAACCCAATCAGAAAGTAAAAATGGATTTTTTTAACTTTAAACCTTTTTGCCGAACTTCAAAGTATATATTATAGTAAATAACTTAATAATGATACATGTAAAATTGTTGCGAAAATAGCGAGATATGCAAATTTTCAAAGCACAGGGTTGTAATTTTTTAATGTCTTACCAAAAAAAGTTCGGCTAAGCTGGTTAAGTCGGCTTAAAATCTAAGCCGAAACTAGCCGGACTTTTCGGCGGCGGCTTATGCTAAGAAAAAAAACATCGCCGGCGGCGCTAAGCCGGCTTGGAGCAGATCGAATTGGACCTCTGGTGAGAGCAACTTTATAGTCAATTCTTAAATTTCTAAAACAATTGTTACCGCCTGCATCCCTTTATTGAAATACTTGCAACCAGAAAGAAACAGCGATGTTTGTGTTGATCCATTTTGTAAATTTAATAGTGGAATACTGTTCCTTTATTTTGAAAGGTGTTTCAGCGTCATAGTTTATAGCGATTTTCAACATTTGTAAAAGTTCTGATTTAAATTTAAGGCGTTTTAATTGTTCAAAATGTTTATTTTACTTTTGTAAATTTTTATAATAAAATAAAAATTATTCTTTTTGAAGAAAAACGGCAAAAAAATGCCTAATGGCTAAATTCATTTTTTAATGGCTAAACAGAATGAAAAATGGCTAAATCTAGCCACTAAATGTCTAAATTGGCAACACTGATGTTATGCGACCATTCGCTTAATATGTATTTATATTCCAAAGTCAAATGTAATTAATTAATAACTGAAATCGCATGCGGGGTTAAGAAAACACGTCTGTATCACTACAAAGCACAATAAAATTTCAATCAATTCCATGCAAATGAGTTGGAAATGAATTGCTAATTCTTTTTTTAAATTCATTTGAATGAATTGAAATTCAATTCAATTTACATAATTGAATCGGTAAAATGAATTGCAATTCACTTTAACAAATTCAATTGAATGGGAAACGAATTGCAATTTATTTTACAGATTCATTTGAATTTGTCAAAGATTCATTTGAATTGAAAACGATTTTAAATTCATTTTTGCCTAATTCGTTTGAATTGATTCAAATTGAATTCAATTCTTTTTTGCTGTAAAATATATTAATTCAAAATTTAGCTAATTCGTAAGGAATTAAAATCAAAAATGAATGATTCATTTACAGCTCTGGTTTTTAAATTCATTACAATTCCTTTTTAGTCACACCAATATTTTTATTATTGATTGGCAACCCTACTTCTAAGCTGTCAAAACGTATAAAAATTTAAGCTGTGCAAAAATTTTGTTTATTTTTAATTAATTTATTAATTACTCAAGTCAATTTGTTAAAGCCAGTGTAAAATTAATCATCGGTCAACCCTGGATACCAGCCTGTTGGAGTGCAGTAACAACAAAGTCAGTACTCATCATAATTTATGTTTTTATTCTTGCCTTCAGTTGGATTTGGTTACAACATTTGTCTATATGTATTGTTGTAACTTGCGCCTTTTTGTGTAAAAACCAGCTGTTTCTTTTAACACTGACATGCCAATATTATAATAAATATTTAGAAAAGCCTAAAAATATGCTTCACAATTTGGTTTACAAATCTTGTTAATATTGCCGGATGGTTTTATCTACTCTTCATCTGTCTTCAGTATTATCTTATGCTTAATGAGTAACAAGCGAATGGCATCACCTGAACAACTTTTAAATTATAACAGCAAGAAGCATCAAACAGAAAACATTATGAATAATCAAACAACTTCCCCTGATGTATTTTCCTGGGATAGACTTTGTGATTTATTGGATGTAAAATTAAAGGATGTTGCTCGAAAAGATGATCTCTTATCAATTAAATCTGAAATTGAAGAGCTTAAAGAAGAAAACACAAAATTTAGAAAGGAAATAAATGATCTTACTAGTCGCCTAGAACAAATTGATCGCAGAGCCCGCTCTAATAATATTGTTGTTAGTGGCTTAACAAGTGAAAGTGTATCTGCAGCTAAATCCGATTTTTTAAAATTATGTTCTGATGTTCTTTCTGTTAATATAAATGTAGTAACAGCTCGTTCACTACCAAGGAAAAATACATTTTTGTTTACTTTGGAAAATTACATGCAAACTATTAATGTTATTTCCGCCAAAGGTAAACTAAAAGGAGATTCAATCTATTTACAGAAAGTTTATACTAAGGAGGAACAAAATGTGCGTTATAATCTAAGAAAAATGAACAAAGCTATTTCGAGTCTCAATGAAAATCTTAAAGTAAGGCTTGGTGAATTTTCATCTTTTATCAACGACAAAAAATATAGCTGGTCTATGGGAAAAATTGTTGCTTACTCAAATGAGGATGCTGAATATATTAAATCAATTTTATCTAAAACTAATTATCCCTGTGAAGTAACTGTTAAAACTGGAAGCATACCTCAAGCCATTCCTATAAGTACAGACGACATATCCTCACAATAGCAGCCCAGTATTTGTCATTTAGTAGCATATAATGTAGCAAATCTGTCCAGTGCACTTATTTTTGGAAATTTTGTAAAATATACATATCAATAAATTCGAAATTTTTTTCCTTTTTGAGACACATGTCCTCGCAAACAAACAGGTACACTTTGCAACATACTTTCAAAATTACTGTTTATATTGGATTGAAGCAAAAAAAAGTCATAAAGCTGGTCGTGCTAGTTGGGGTTGCTTGTATGGTTTCAAAAAGGATATACAAAAAATGTATAATTTGAAGTTTTCTACACATTTTAATAATGTCTTTTTAACTGCAAAAATAGACGGAAATTTGTTTTATTTTATCCCACGTTATTTAAATTGCACCAATTGGAAAACTGATATGGAATGTTTTGAAAATTTTTTGGAAGAACTTTCCCCTACAAACTTTTGTATATTGGGTGATTTAAATGCCCGTATTGCTAAAGAACAAATATTGGAACCTATGTTTCTACAAGACCTACCAAATATCAGTGAAACGAGATGCTCGAAAGACAAAACGTTTAGTCCGAAAGGAAAGCAACTTATGTCTCTTGTTACTAACTTAGGGGGAATAATACTCAACGGTAGAACAGCGGGTGATGCTCAGGGCGAATACAGTTTTTGTGGAGGTGCTGGTAGTTCAGTTATAGACTATTGTATTTGTTCACACAGTCTTCTTAAGTATGTTGAGGATTTTACTATTAGTTACAAGCCATTTTCTGATCATATGCCTCTTGAACTCAATTTAACTTGTCCTACATATAACAATAATAGAATCTTATCGGGCCAGCAAAGGCTTCGATGGAATGTCAATTCAGTCACCAAATATTGTGAAAATCTAAATCAACTCGCTTGTACTTATAATTCTGTTAATATTCACAATAGTTCGGTTGATGACATTGTATTGTCAATTAAAAATAAAATTAAAGAAGCTAATGAATCTACAAAAAACAAGTTTAGTTTTGAACCAAAACAAAAATGGTTCAACTGGAAATGTGCCCGTTTCCGTAAAAATATGTTAAAAGCTCTAAAAGAGTATAGAAAGAGGCACACAGATGTAATAAAAGCAAGATATAATTCAGCAAGATATAAGTATATATATATATATAAGTTAACATTTGTCGAAATAGAAAACTTGAGTTCTATAATGAAAATCTGAAACAACTTAATTTGGTCAGCTGTAGTAAAGCGTGGTGGAAACTCTCCAATAATATGAAATCAAAAAAACAAATAACAATAGGCAACCTTACTGCAGATGATTTTCGTATACATTTTAGAAATTTACTGCAAAATACAAACAAAATAAATGAAATTCACTGGTGTATGCCATATTATATTGATGCTTTTCTCGATTCGCCAATAGAGATTGTTGAGCTTTCGTCAGTATTAAGATCGCTAAAACTAAATAAGTCTCCTGGAATCGACGGTATAAGCTATGAATTCTATAAATTTGCCGCCGCCTGTTTTGTTATGGAAATACTTTCAGTTCTCAACTACATATTTTTACACGAAAATGTTCCAACAAGCTTTAAAACCGCCATATTAATACCACTTTTAAAAAAAGGTGATCCCAATTGCGCTTCAAATTACCGTGGCTTATCACTAATTGATACCCTGTGCAAAATCTTTAACAACATAATTTTAAATCGCATAACAAATTGGATCGAAAAATATTCCATATTAAATGAATATCAAGCTTGATTCAGAAAAAATTACTCTACAGTTGATAACGTCTTCAATCTGACAAATATTATACACTTAAACAAAATAAATGGTAAGAACACATACGCATTTTTTGTGGACTTTTCCTGTGCTTTTGATTTGGTTCCCAGAAATTTGCTTTTTTATAAATTATCAACTATGGGATTATCATCAAAAATTTTTCGTATTCTACAGCTTACAAACGAAAACACGTCTAGTCAAGTCCTGTATGGAAATACGTTTTCTGAACCTTTTAATGTTAACGTTGGCGTTAAACAAGGATGCATACTTAGTCCAATTTTGTTTGCATTGTATCTTAATGACTTAGCTGATTTCCTTCCTGGCGGAGTAAAAGTTGCAGACATTGCTGTTAAAATTCTTCTGTACGCAGATGACATTGTCATTTTGTCCGATTCCCCAAGTGATGATTGATGCTCTTCATTCTTACTGCTTGATGTGGTGTCTTAAGGTAAATTTGAAAAAATCAAAGATAGTCGTTTTTCGTAGTGGTGTAAGACTATCCAATAATATTAAGTGGAATTTTGAAGAACGTAATATAGAAATTGTCAATAACTACAGATATCTGGGAATGGATATCAATTTTAACTTATCTTTTACAAAGCACTTAGGAAACAAATTAACTACAGCGAAAATGGCGATTGCATCAACATGGTCAAAATATATAAATCATCCGAAGATATCGAACAACAATAAACTTAAAATTTTCGTCGCTGCTTCCAGATCTTTAATGTTTTACGGTGCTCAAATTTGGGGATTTAAAAAATATGATGAAGTGGAAAAATTATTTCGATACTTCATAAAGAAAATGTTACTTTTACCATTAAATACGCCAAACTACATGCTTTATTTAGAAACTGGTCTAAACTCCCTGTATATTGATACCTTAAGGCTACATTTTTCTTACATTAATAGAGTTCTACAACTGCCTGAGCATAGATTGCCTCGAATGTTAGCTGAAAAAATTATTTCAATGAAAACCTTTTGGGCTGAGGATATGTAAAAAAATTCAATATGTTCCTGAAAATGCTACTAAACCCCTGTGTGAATACTGGAAACCAATACTTGAACTTTTAAAAACAACGGAAAGAGAAGATCTTATATCTAATGCAAGAGGCTCACAATTTCATGATTTGTATCCGCAATTAACTTTTAGCACAAATCCTATTTTTACTTCAGAATTTTCGTCGCGTGCTACAAGTCTACTAATCAGAGTACGTGGAAGTCTTCTTGATTTAAATAGTAGAGCATTTAGACGTACTTCTGTTGGCCTATGTACCCTTTGTAATCTGGATGAATCCGAAAATACGTTTCACTTCCTAGGAGTTTGTCCTATTTTTAATGAGTTCCGGTTTAAATATTTTAGTAAAACATTTTTGGATATGAACGAAGTTTTAAATATACTTAACGGCAACGATAATAATCACTATAGTTTATATAAATATGTGGAAATTTGTTTAAAGTATAGAAAACTTATCCTAAATGAATTTAATTAAATTCCTTTAAAATTAATTATTAATTTTTAATGTACAATTTATTCTTTTTTATATAATCAATTTAAAATTTGGTAGAACCAAAGTAAATTTGCTTATAAATTAATTTATTTAAAATTTAATTTAAATCAGCTTTAAAATGCCAATCTGGCTCACAACTATTATAGTTAAGCCAAATATAGATACATAAGACCTAAAAATTGTATTACTTACCTTTGTAAATATTGATAAAAATATCTATTAAATAAATAAAAAAAAAAAAAAAATAAATATTTTTATTTAGCTATCCCAGATCCCATCTTCGGGGATCAATAAGCAAGAAAAACATAAAAACACATCACTAAAAATTTAAATATTTAAATACAATTTGAAACAGCTTTCTGATATATCAAGCGAACCCATATGTCAAACATTAAATCAAACAGTTAACATATATATTTAATTCTGAATAGACATTTTTTCTTTTCATGATCAGCTAATCTGCCAAGATTGAACGTGTTTTCCCTAACATAGCACAACAGTATACATGCCATACATGGTTGAGTGACAGAGCAATTTTAGCGGCACGGAACAAAGATGTTAGTGCATTAAATATGGCTTTACAATAAAAAAAATTCCTGGCGAATTGGTTTCGTAAAAGTCTGTGGATACTGTTATCAATGTCGAAGATGTTGTTAATTATCCAACAGAATTTTTGAATTCGTTGGATTTGCCAGGATTGCTTCCGCATAGTCTCCAATTGAAAGTTGGAGTCACTATTATTTTGCTTTGAAATATCAATCAACCCCGTTTGTGTAATGGCACAAGACTTGCTAATAAAAGGTTGATGGCTTATGTAATTGAAGCTACTATTTTAACTGGAAAATTCAAAGGCGAAGATGTATTCATTCCACACATCCCAATGATTCCGTCTGATATGCCATTTGAATTCAAACGACTTCAGTTTCCTGTGTGGCTTACGTTTGCGGTTACTATTAATCAGGCGCAAGGCCAATCATTCAGAATTTGTGGAGTAAATTTAGAGTATCGCTAGTACAGTATAAAAACAGAAACAAATAAATTCGGAAATAAACTCTTTTGCAAAATGTTTGGCGCTGATCTTTGCCAGGATAAGTCAGAACATGATCTGACAACAGAAGAAACTTTCGATAGTAGCACAAACAATCTTTTAACAATATTAATTGAAACAAAAAGAATCGTTAGAAATATAAAAGATTTTGTTATTCGTGCTTAATTCCCAGTTTTTATTCTTGATAAAAACACTGAAATTTATTGTTGATGGGATTAGCTATTCCTATGCGCATTTCACTGGTTGCTTAGGCCAGATCGTCAGGAAACTTCATCCATAAAGATTTTAGAAAAACTAAAGATATTAAACCAAATAAAACGGTTAAACGTATAAGAATTATAAGCAACAGTTCTACTTGTAACAATATCAAAGTTTAAACAAAAACATAGCATAGCATATAGCATATCTCAGCTGTTTTACTGTTTACTTCTAAAGACATTTTTATATAAATATTTTTTCCATGCAAAAATTATGTTTTGTTCGCACTCTTTCTTTATAATCTCTCCATTACTATCAATTCTAAATTGAGAACTAAATTTTTATGTTAAGGAAATTTAAAGATATTTATGGGAAAATGCATGGTGACATTAATTAAAAATATGTATATTGTTACGAAAGTAACTTTAGTTAATAATTAGACTAATTTATTAGTTATCTTGTATTGATAAGTTATTAAGTATTTGTTAGTTTTTTTATTGGTTTAAATTGTTATTGTATTAGCTATGCATACTTCTAGTGTAAAAATCAATGTACAGATGTTATGTTAAAATTGTTGTGAATAATTGTACTTAAACCCTACTGTAAATACTAGAATGTTCGTTATTAACGCCTAAAAGTATGCCTCAGTTTATGATGCCTAATAACTCAATTTATTCAGCCATATAGATAGTAACTATAGCTGAATAAGTTTAATTAACAAAATAGCCGTTATGAGGCGAACTTTCTAGAGCCATCTATACGTTACTAGTTTCATCTACACGTCTGGGCTAAAGTATAAATTGAATTGCAAGAGATTGCATAAGATCATTCTAAGTTCAGACTTTGCTAATAACGCATCACGCGGAGAAAATTATAAACTTTGTAGTGAGATCTGAATAAAAGCTGTAAATTAGGGATGTTAAAGTGACTAAGTTCTAAATAATAAATAATTGTTATAAATTAAAGTGTTGTGTTTTGTTTTTTTTTATTTGAATTGCAATTAAAGAACTCGAAACGGTTTATTATAAAGGAAAAAACCAAAACGTTATTGAAAGGCAGTAACGTAACAATATGGACAAAAACCAGTATAGATATTTTATTGTGTAAATACTGGATAGCGAACATTAAAACACTTTTAAAATAATAAATTACTTTTGAATATACCGTTCCATTTTGCAGATTTTTACATTTCACTACTGTCAGCCAAAGTTCACTTCTATTTTGCGTACGTTCGAATGCGTTTGTGACTACATGTTTATAAATATCATTAAGAAAACTTAAACTCCATGAAATCCATCTTTTGCACTAAACAAAATCACCATCGGTCACCTCTTGACAATCCAACCTTATTTTTTTCATAAAGCCAATTTCTGTTTTGACTCATGTTATAAGTTTAAATATCTTACAGTATGAATCAACAAATATTATTTTGGGATTTTTCATCACAAGACAATTTAGCAAGTAGAAAACAAAAAACGGTTGGAAAAAAATTAAAAAATTTCACAACTCATGTAATTCCAGAGTTGGCAAAAAAAAAACTGACAAACAGTTGTAAATGTATGTTCAACCCGACAATTCCCATACCTTCACTAATGAAAGCAGAACTGATTTTTCTTTCAAATTAAAAAATTGCTAATTCCGATTTTTTAGGGGTGCCACCTACAGGTGACACTGGTCATAATCTACTACACATTTTTAACATTCGGCTAAGAAAGTGATCGAAGTTAGTTTTATTTTTACTCCACCTCTCCATCGGTAACCACCCCAACCACAAGAGGGTACAGTCTCCAAGGTCATCTCCAGACACTAGATTTCCATTAAAGCTATCGCTAATCTTCGTCACCTATAGGTGACACTTGGAATCGTCGGGTTAAATAAGTTTCACAGGCAGGGTAACAAAATTGATAATCATCGTCATCTATGTGACATTGACATTTCAAAATGATAACTGGTTTTTGCCCAATTTAAGGATAAATCCGATAATTTGTTATCGATTTCTTGGGCATGTTTGGGTATGGTATCCTATAAAATCATGAAAAACAAACCATTTGTGATTTATTGCAAACCACTTCAAAAATATTTGAATCGGTGCAACAACATACATATTACCAAGCTATAACCCTAAGTCTAGACGAGCAATTTGTTTGGCAATCAGTGCCGTAGCAACTATCAAATTATATTGCCAATACTAGATATTAACGTGTGGACTGCATAAATATGTATTTGAACACATGTTCAGTAAGAAATGTTATAATATATTGCTGTGCAATTATCTTTTAACACAAGCTGTCGAAATCAATTATCAGTTACAAAAAAGGAAGCATTTTGTATTTAAATACAAAATTTACAAATTAATAATTAAAAATAAATTGGTTGCCGAAGAAAATGTAAGTATTTATTTACATACAAATTCATGTTTTGTGTTTAGACATACGTTTACTCCACTCTGAAAAAAATGTTAAACATAGAACATTTCTGTGACGTCATTCTGCCGACGTTATTGCTTATGTTTAAAAATACAAATTGCGCGTATAGACGTAGAGTAATTACTGTTTAAAACACATAACAGACACCTGTGACAATAGGGGTGGAAATATAATATGGAAATCCTTAGCAGCAAGATTTCGATACGCTAGAACCCCAAATTTTGTAAAGTTTGTAAAAAAACGCATGAGCCAAAAAATTAGGGGTGTGGCATGGGTGTAAATGCCTCCTCATCGGGGTCATAGCTAGGGGAAAATGATACAAAAGCCAAAAAAAAGCTTTACAACTGTCCCTGAGTTACTCCTAGAGGGGTAAAATGTAAAACTGACTCCCACTAATATTTCCACCTCTACATTTTTTATTAACATACTAACCGCCTATCTGTGCTCCTTAAGGGGCTCCCAATTTATAAAATTACCCGCCATCGCCCTAACTAGCCCAAGAGTGCCCCTAGAGGAGTCAAATTCGTGACGGACCCACAATATTTTTGCTAGTCTCCATATTTAATCATTAGGGTGGTCCCCATACAAAAATTTCAAAAATGGCGGAGTTGCACAGCATATGTTCGCATAACTCAAAAACGCTTTAGCTTATTGAAAAATCTAAAAAAACCGAAATTGCGCAATAAAATTTCCTTTATTCCCCTACTGTGACAAGTTCATAATTTTTTTGGAGATTGGTCCACAATTGGTTTATCAACTATTTTATACTGAACTAATTTTTCTAAATTTCAATTCCAAATTGCTTAAGAGAACTAAAAACATATTTTCCGTTTAGTTTTTCGGAAGTAAGGGTGTTATTCACAGAGTAATGAATATACAGATGGTATCAATTTAATAGACTTAGAATTCTACTTGGCCTCCCAAAGTATAAATAAAAATGTATGGGATCTTTTGCCTTGGTACTTTACATCGCTTTAAGTGGTAAAGTTTATAAAGCCTGGTATTGAGATTTATCAGTGACACATTTTTTTAGGAAATTATATTATTTAATTTTAGAAGTGTAGCACGTTTGCAAGAAAATAAATCATAATTTTTTATAATTAATTTTTGATGAAGCACTGCAGTTTTATAAGTGCAAGAATTTTTTATTACATACCATATTATTATTTCTTATTTGTATCCTTGAAGCAGTTAATTTTAATGCAGTTAAATAAAAATTATCTCTTGCTTACACATTCATCGTTTGTTTCTTTTTGTTCTTGTCGCAGTCATACTCTTACCGAGCAGATTGTCTTTTTTTTATAAACTTTTGTTACAATAAGTAATTTCATTCAACGCCTTTTTCTTTTGTGCAGCTGTTGCCAACTTTTTTTTTATATTTCCGCGCTCTCTGTTTGCCATTAACGAGCAAAAGTTGTGGAATACCCTACATAATGTTTCCAAAAAAGCGATCAATTTGTTTGATTTGGCTATTTTTTGTATCGTATTTAGCAAAGAAAAAACATTTGTTATTTTTTAGGATACTTTTCTTGTTTTACGAGAAATTTCACAAGCCCAGCTTAAATTTAGATACAACGCAGAATTGTCATAGTTGATGTCTTCTGTTTATTCTTAATTCGGAATAATAAGGAACCACAATATATTAAGGGGAAATCAGAAGTTTCAAAGAGATAAAACGTAACAGCATTTTAAAAATAAGCAAGTTTTATGCAAAATTTTCTTTAAAAAGCAAAATCTTGAAAAATAAATTGTTATTTAATCATATTAAAAAAGTTATGTGCTGAAATTTGTTACTAATATGTTTATGTAACACCAAATGAACTAACAGTAGTTAATAGGGGTAGTGAGCCCACCTTTATTGTAACTAACAGAAGGGAGGTTCTTGATGTTACGCTTATTAGTGATAAGTTCGCGGATATGATTAGCGATTGGAATGTGTCAAAGGACTGTTCCCTCTCTGATCACATGTATATTGATTTCAATTTCTCCTTTAGAGTTGATTCAGCTAAACCCTACACGAATTGAAGAAGAACTGGTCTATCTATGCGAGTGTACTCGAGGACAAGCTGCCTATGGGCCCGGTTCTCATAGACAGTGTGTCCATGCTCGACTCCGCAGTGGAGTCTTTGACTGGTGTCTTAATTGAGGCAACGAACGAATCCTGTAAAAGAATCGACAGGAAGGGCAAAGCTAAGCCCATATGGTGGAATGCGGAGATTGCTGAAAAACGCAAAGAAAGCAGGAAACTCTTTAATGAGGCAAAACGTAATGGTGTATGGAACAGTTACAAGTCCTCAGTAAATGGATTCAAAAATCTTATAAGGAAGGCCAAGAGACAGTCATGGAGGAATTTCTGCAGCGACGTGGAAAACTCCTCGGAGACAAGTCGGCTACGTAAGATGTTATCCTCTAAACCAGCTATTCCATCGTATATACGGAAGATGGACGGATCCTGGACCACAAACAGTCGGGACTCCCTTGAGGTCCTGATTAATACACACTTCCCAGGTTGCACTGATGATGTGCCTAGGGAGGTAACATTTACTGGCACTCGGGATATCTCTAATATTCCGATAACTCGCCATCGTGTGGAATGGGCGGTCAAAAGCTTCCATCCCTTTAAATCTCCAGGTCCGGATGGCATTATCCCAGCGGATCTACAAAAGAACCTGGGAATATTGATGCCATGGCTCTTGGCAATTTTTAGAGCCTGCCTGAGTCTCTCATATGTCCCATTAACTTGGACAACATATAAGATCGTCTTCATCCCCAAGAGTGGGAAGACATCTCACACTATGGCTAAGGACTTTAGACCAATTAGTCTATCCTCCTTTCTACTGAAAACACTGGAGAGGATTTTGGATAGTCATATTAGATCATCGTTAGGACACAATTCCTTGTCACTGGCTCAACACGCCTACACGAAGGGAAGGTCCACGGAAACTGCGCTTCACTAATTGGTGGACCACATAGAGAGATCCCTGCACTACAAGGAATTTGCCTTAGTTGCATTCCTAGATATTGAGGGCGCTTTCAACAACGTTGAACCTGAATCGGTTATTAACGCAATGAGACATTTGGAAATCGACCCGGCGATTATTCAATTTGTCAGCAGTATCCTGCACTTCAGGCGTATTGAATCCAACTTGGGCGCCTCGAACATCTCCAAGGTTGCGACTAGGGGCACCCCGCAAGGCGGTGTACTCTCGCCATTACTTTGGAATCTGAATATGAATACCCTACTCAGGGCCATGGAAAGGACGTGCTGCAGAACGGTTGCTTATGCGGATGACGTTGCAGTTGTGGCTCTGTGTAAAGATCCCAGACTATTGTCTGAACTAATGGAGTCCGCATTGGACGTCCTAACAAAATGGTGCCAGGGATGTGGACTGGATGTAAATCCTTCCAAAACGGAACTGATACTTTTCACAAGGAGATACAAAATTCCCAAATTTGATACCCCGAGGATAAAGGGGATCTCGCTGGAACTGTCTGACAGCGCCAAGTATCTTGGGCTAATATTGGACAGCAAACTGAACTGGAGGATGAACACCATTTCCAGGACTAATAAGGCGGCAACTGCATTATATTGCTGCAAAGGGGCCATTGGCCTAAACTGGGGAATTAACCCGAGAAATGTATATTGGCTATACGAATGTGTCATTAAACCCATTCTATTCTACGGGGCAGCTGTTTGGTGGCCGGCACTCGAGGTGAAGAGTCATCAAATTAGGTTTGAACGTACAATGAGAAAGGTGGCGATAGCGGTAACAGGTGCCATTAGAACAACCCCCTCTAAGGCACTGTTTACGATTTTAAACTGGTTACCACCAGACATTTTGGCGAAAAGTTTAGCTGCGAACGCGGCGGTAAGACTAAGGGCCACCGGAGCATGGAGGGATTACAATATCGGACATGCTAATATTCTGAACGAAATTAATTGGAACATGGATGTTGATTATGTCACACCCGAGCCAATCTTTGATCCTGGCTTCACGGTAAGCATTTTGGATAATGTGGTTCACTATGATGACCTACAAATTCCCGCGAACGCGATTCAAATTTTCACGGACGGGTCTAAAACACTGTGTGGTGTCGGTTCTGGCATATACTCCGAGCAGCTAAACTGGAGCATTCCTATAAGGCTGCCGGACCACTGCAGTGTCATCCAGGCCGAGATAATGGCCATCTACACAGCCGCGAGACGCAATATCTGGAAGGGATATTCACATTATTACCGACAGCAAGGCGGCCATAAGATCCCTGGAGAATGTGTTCATCACATCGAGAATTGTCCGAGAATGCCGGATGTCTCTGGAGGAGATAGCGAGACATTCACTGGTCACCCTTAATTGGGTCCCCGGACACAGGGACATACCGGGGAACTGCATGGCGGATTCGTTGGCGTATGCAGGTACCACCTTGAATCGAGACGGCTCGACATATAATGTAGGTGTTTCACTCCCAAGGAGTAAGCAACTCATTGCGCACAAGTTTCATATCATCGCCAGTCAGAGGTGGCTCGTTGAAACTACCTGTGGGGAAACCAGGAAAATCTGGCCCATCATAGATGAAAAAAGGACACGGCGGGCATTACAGCTGTCCAGACATCATCTTGGAAACCTGATTGCGGTTATAACCGGCCATTGGCCCATTGGGAGGCACGCCCAGAGGCTGGGGCTCCCTTACAATGACTTATGTAGAAGTTGCGGCGAGGAGGAGGAGGAAGAGTCAACGGAACATCTTCTCTGTAATGGCCCGGCATTCGGAGATCTAAGACTCAAAATGTTTGGTCGAAGAGCCCTTGGGGACAAAACTTGTCTCTCTGATGTTGATGTAAACAGGATCCACTCCTTTACTGAATCGACCGGATGGCTGCGTGGGAGCACTAGCAGCCAGACAACATAGGACCCATGGGAGACGGTGTGACATGGTAACACAACGGGAACTAATTAATGGACCCACGTGAGCTGTGCTTGATCACGGCTGCCAATGGAACCTAACCTATGTAACACCTAACAGCAGTTCTTTATTTTGCTTAATTTGCATGAAGCTCATTCAAAAGCCTTAACAGCCAACTCTTTTAATTTATATTGTTACGTTACTGCCTTTCAATAACGTTTTGTTTATTCCCTTTATAATAAACCGTTTCGAGTTCTTTTATTGCAATTCAAATAAAACAAATAAACACAACACTTTTGCTACTGTTTACAATTTAGACACCTTTATTTAGTACTTAGTCACTTTAACAACCGTAATTTTATAATCTTCACAGCGGGATACGTTTTTGACAAAGTCAGAACTTAGAATGAATCATGCCATCTCTTGCGATCCTATTTATACTCGGGCAAATGACCATAGAACGTTCGAGTTCTGAAGTCTAGATGGCTCTATAAAGTTTTAATAACGGCTATTTCGTTAATTAAACTTATTCAGCTATTACTATCTATATGGCTGAATTAATTGAGTTATTAGGCATCATAAACTAAGGCATACTTTTAGGCGTTGCCATAAATTGAAATAACTTAATAACGAACATTCTAGTTTACAGTGAAGACCAATTATGCACAACAATTTTAACATTACATCTGTACATTGATTTTTACACTCGAAGTGTGCATAACTTATACAATAACAATTTTAACTAATAAAATAACTAACAAATACTTAATAACTAATCAATACCAGATAACACATAAATTAATCTAATTCTTAACAAATAATTCTTAACTAAAGTTACTTTCGTAACACTGCCCCCCACTTAAGCCTGTTCGTCCCGAATAGGCTCAAAATCACCTCTTCCATAAGGGGCTAATCGTTCCAAATGAACAACTTTCATTTTGGCTCTTGGACTTTTATATTTCTGTATTCGGTATACAACATCATTTAATTTCTTTATCACCTTATATGGACCATCCCAATGTGTCTGTAATTTGGGAGATAATCCTTTCTTTCGTTGGGGATTGAAAAGCAAAACTAACTGGCCCTCCTTAAATCCTTCCGAATTTGCAGCTCGATCGTATCTGGACAACTTTCTATGGCCACGCACGGACTTTCTATGGTCATAAGGATTTCTCCGCTCCAATGAAGATACCTGCTTATCTTCTGGTATATGTAGTGCCTTACAATTGCACTGTGGAAGCGGCGCACAAACTCTGTTTACTGTGCTCCTGGCTGCCACACGCTTTGGGCAGTTTCTCTTAAAATGTTGTCTTCCACCTATACTATTGGCCCTTATAACCTTAGCCGATACAGGTTCAAATCTTTTTGCTGTTAACCAGTCTTTACTGGGCTCTACCTGCAACGAGCGACCTTCACTGACGCATACCCTTTTATCTGCCTCCGTACAGTGCCTGGCTTCCAATCTGATAAGCTGTCTTGCATGAGCAACCGCTTTTTCCCGTTTTGCAACTTTTCTGTATGGTGACGATTCCAGACGAGTACAAGCGAGAAGCTGTCCCACACGAGCCTCACTTTCATACCCAACATTCAGGGGTATTTCATTATCAAACAAATACATGATTTGTTTTCCCATATTCAGACTTATGTTATGACTAATCATAAAATCTGCGCCAATCAGTACTTCGTCTACAATGTCGGCCACAATAAACTCATGAAAATTGACAACATTGGCGAGTCTTAACACCACACGTGTTTTGCCATAGACATTAGCAGGCTCACCTGTAGCTGTTCGCAAGCTCACTCCGCTTAGTGGTTCGACAGCTCCCGTTACCAAGTCAGGCCTTATAATTGAAAATCCTGCACCAGTGTCGATAGTCAAAATTCGCTTTTTACCATCGATGTAGCCAAATGTCGTAATACTTTTATATCTCTTTGGCACTACTAAATTTATTACCGAGTCCTCAGATGCGAAAGGTAGCACTCCCTCCATACTTAACGGCGACTCCTGCGATGACTGATGACTAGCGCGTTGGTTGTTCCTCGGCGGCGAAGCAGATCTTGAAATTTTTTCCGGTGTTTTGCAGTTACGCTGTATGTGCCCAATCTTACCGCAGTTATAGCATTTCAATTTGTTTTTGCCTAGCTTCTCACTTAACACCCGCAAAACTGCTTCTTTAAGGCTTTTTAATTCCTTCATGATATCTCTATCATCATCAGCAACAACATCGAGCCTTTGCACCTTATACGACTTCTGCTTTGCAACTATTCTTGCGGTTTCCTGAGCCAGGGCAAATGAAACAGTTTCTGCAAATGTCGACTTTAATGCTGCACACACCGCATACTTAACATCAGCATCTCTTATACCATTAATAAATGCTTCTGTTTTGAAGCTGTCCAACAATGGATGATTCTCACCAGGATAAGTTAGCTGTACTAACCGCTCAATCTCCAGTGCGAATTCCTGTAACGTCTCATTCGCCTTTTGCACTCTGCCACGCAACTCCATTTTGTAGATTTCCTTTTTGTGGTCGCCACCATATTTACGCTGCAGTGCTACCATAATTTCATCATAATTATTTCTGCAACTAACTGGTACACTTTCAAGCACTTCAGCCGCAGTCCCCTTTAAAGCAAGAATGAGCTCAATGGCTTTTTCCTCACTGTTCCATGCATTTCTGTTGGCAACTGTATCGAACTGGAACTTAAAAGCATTTAATGGCACACTACCGTCAAAACTTGGGGCCTTTATTCTACTAGAAACTTCTGGAATTACTCGCACTGGTCCTTCTTGGCATTGAATGTTATTAACTTGTGCCTCCAGATGGTGTAGTTTTTCATCAAAAACCGTAACTTTTGTTTTTACATCCGAGACTTGTGTTTTTACATCAGACAGCTTCTGATTAAATTCTATTTCCATTTCATTTACACTTTCATTTATTTCACTGGCAATCTCCTGAAGTTTCTCATTTGTGATTCTGGAATTCTCTTGAATTTCAGCCAGGATGGTGCTAGAGTTCTCCTCCATTTTTCTAGAAGTTTCATCCATTTTTCTAGAATTCTTAGAATTTTCCTCCGACAATTTTTCCATTTTTGCCATCATAGCAGCAAACATTGTATTAAAATCCATGTTGCTAGCTACTGCAGGAGTACATACCTCTATTTCTTCTTTTTCCTCGAATTCGTAACTCGCAATGTCCATATTGCGTCGCTGGAATTCATCTAATAGTCTCTTCTGCAGCTCTGCTTTATTACCTGCAGTTGGCAGATCCAACTTGCCCAATTCTTTCTTGAGCTGTTCTACTTTTAGCTCTTCAAATTTCATTGCTGTCTATTTTTTTTTTTTTTATTATTTTTTTTTTTTTTTTTTATTTTTTATTTTATTTATTTTATTTATGCAATCCCACTTCTGACACCAATTGTTACGTTACTGCCTTTCAATAACGTTTTGTTTATTCCCTTTATAATAAACCGTTTCGAGTTCTTTTATTGCAATTCAAATAAAACAAATAAACACAACACTTTTGCTACTGTTTACAATTTAGACACCTTTATTTAGTACTTAGTCACTTTAACAACCGTAATTTTATAATCTTCACAGCGGGATACGTTTTTGACAAAGTCAGAACTTAGAATGAATCATGCCATCTCTTGCGATCCTATTTATACTCGGGCAAATGACCATAGAACGTTCGAGTTCTGAAGTCTAGATGGCTCTATAAAGTTTTAATAACGGCTATTTCGTTAATTAAACTTATTCAGCTATTACTATCTATATGGCTGAATTAATTGAGTTATTAGGCATCATAAACTAAGGCATACTTTTAGGCGTTGCCATAAATTGAAATAACTTAATAACGAACATTCTAGTTTACAGTGAAGACCAATTATGCACAACAATTTTAACATTACATCTGTACATTGATTTTTACACTCGAAGTGTGCATAACTTATACAATAACAATTTTAACTAATAAAATAACTAACAAATACTTAATAACTAATCAATACCAGATAACACATAAATTAATCTAATTCTTAACAAATAATTCTTAACTAAAGTTACTTTCGTAACAATATGTTTCATTTGTGCCAGAGTAACAAATAAAAACATTATTCATAAATATTATTTAAATTGTTCTTTCACTTTTACTGTGAGTTGCAGTTAAAATACTTTCGTTTTTTTTTTTTTTTTTTTTGTATTCCCCCTTTGAATGCTTTTTTCGTTGCATGAGCTTGAAATTCCACTTATAATTGGAGCGAATTTAACAAGCTTCATACAATTTATTCATATGTTCGAGGAATCAGGATTGTAGTGGAAATCTTTTGAAAGTTTGAATAGCAAAAGAATTTATTCTTTAATATGTATTTCATGTAATAACTGAATACGTATGTGTGTCACTAAATAAAAAAGGAAAACAGTTGAACATATTTCATGTTTTAAGAAAGAAATGTATGCGAACATTTCTTTCCGTATAAATGCTTTGCTTTTAGTTTCTCGAACAATATTTTTTGCAGAAAAGTTGCAAATTTTTGCTTTGCATGATTTATATCGTTTAGTTTTAATACAGATGTCTAATAAGAATAAAATCTTTTAAGTAAAAGACACTTAATGCTATTTCTCAAGTGCACAATCACCCAAACACACATGATGCTAAGACGTAGTAAACTAAGCACAAACTTATTGTTACAACGTGGAACTACTTTACAGTTAACAGGCTTTTAAGCACATTATTCCTTTGAAATCTTTGGCTCTAGCCATTCTCCAGTTATACAGAAGTCAATAGAATCTTTAACGGAAGTTGCCACGCCCACTTATCCAATTCCGCCTATATTTTATGAGATGTTGTGTAAAAAAATGCAAATTTGGAAAAACTTCTTTGTGCCACCTTAACTTCTCCAATACCCCCCACACTATGCGGGATGTTGTGAATTGATAATCAAGCTGATTGTACCTAATTTGGAAACTTTGGCTCCTTCCGTTGCGCAGGTATATACAAATTTTATATTGTCTTTGTAAGGGAAATGCCATGCACACTTCTATAATCCCGCTCATTTTTTCAGCGACGTTGTGTATTGATAACGATCTACAATAACATAAAATATCTACATATATATATATAAAAATAAGTTGCATTGTGTAAGTAATTGATGTTCTCTGAAATGCGTGATCCGTTTCTGTAAAGTTCACGTGGAAGATCACGTCAATACCAAGGGTTTTATGTATCAACGGTCTTCAAATGTGTATTGGTTTATGAGTTATAGCCATTTTAGTGAACACTGCATTCATTCCGAAACATGTATTTATTTATATTCCCATACAAATATCAACAAAATGCTCTCCATTATGAAATCCTCCGAAACGGCTTGACCGATTTTTATGAAATTTCTTATGTGTTATTGTTAGATATGAGAATGGGTCGTAGAGTATATTTAATATCGCTAGAGGGCGCAAAATATTGCAATAGGGGTAAAAGCTCCCACTCCCCAATCTTCTAAGCTAATCAACTGATTGTCTTAAAATGTATCATGCAGACAATGTAACATCTGAAATAGAATAGGGAATAGGGTGTGAAATAGGGCAAGAGGGCTAAAAGCTCCTCCTCCCTATATCTCCGTAACTAATCAACCGATTTTTTTGAAATTTCGCAGGCAAATAGTTTTACAGTTGAAAAGAACTATAGCCTATAGTTTTTTTTATTTAGGGCATGAAATAGAGCAAGTGGGGTAAAAGCTCCCCCTCCCTCTATCTTCTTAACTAATCAACCGGTTTTCTTAAAATTTGGCAGGCATACACTGTAACATCAGAAAGAGGACATGGCATTTAATAGGGCAAGAGGGGTAAAAGCTCCGCCTCCCAATATCTTCTTAACTTATCAATAGGAAAATTGTGTAACATCTGGAAAGAACTACAGTCAAATCCCGATAATTCGTACCCCGATAAATCGTAATTCCCGATAATTCGTAATAAACTGTCGGTCCCTTGAAAAAATCTCGTTAATTCGTAAAATTTTCATACATTTTGGTCCCCTCGCTAATTCGTAATTTTTTTTCAAATAAAATCTTCTTTACCTCTTATAAATCGTAATTGTTTGCTAACTACCACTTATAATTCGTAATAAAAACAAGAAAAACATGGAAAGAATGATTTTTTGTTTACCACTATTTTATTTTTGCATGGGTTTTTGCTTGTGTGTGGATTTATTTTCTTAAGATCAGTTTGTTACATGAATAATTTTTATGTTTAATTTTTATATATTTTATTTTAACAATTATTGTTTATGTTTTTTGTATCGTTTTAGTAAATAAATTGAAAAACCCCTTTTATTCGTATTTATTTTATTTTAACCCCGTTAAATCGAAAACCCCTATAATTCGTAAGAAATGGCCGTTCCCTTGCGATTACGAATTATCGGGATTCTACTGTATAGCCTATAATTTTTTCTTAAAATTTGGCTAGCATACACTAGCCCAACTCACAATCTTGTGCAAATGGTCTTGCATCGTAGCATTTGCAAAATGGTATAGTAAATACTGTAGCATACTTTTGGGAGCATTTGCAAAATGGTATAGTATATTTTTACTCTACACCAACAAAATATACAGCAATGCACTTGCTACTCTTTTGCAAATATGCAACGCCTAAAACCAATAGTTTATATTTACTCGACTTTTGCAACACTTGATTGTAAATCGACAGCTAACACTCTGTGAACCAAGCCAATCAAAAGTATACTACAGTATTTACTATACCATTTTGCAAATGCTACGATGCAAGACCATTTGCACAAGATTGTGAATTGCGCTACTGTTACATCTGAAAGAAATAATTTATGTGGCAAAACAACGTTTGCCGGGCCAGCTAGTTATTTATAAAAATGTTATGCAATACGAGTTCTATACCTACATATACTAGTGTGATCCAAATTTCATGACAGCATTAAAACATTGTTTACAATTTCGTCTGATAAAAAACTTTTTATCAACAAACAATATTCCTTTAAAAATGTCGATTGGATTGGCAACAAACGGTGCTAAAAATATTGAGGTTCTTTGTGGAATTATTTAAAGTTTTTTTTGCATTGTCGTAAAAGAATTTCAGAAATACTGTTCAGTACCATCCTGTAAGATATAAGGTGATTCTTATACAAGATGGACTTCTCTATATAGATTTATTCACGTTTTTTCGAATTGGAGCGTAGGGTCATGGAATACATTTTGTGTGGTTTCAGTAATCATTTGTAGTTTAGTATGCACTAGAGTTGTCAACCGATTAAGAATAATTCGATTAATCGATCAAACAAAACCAAACTCTTGTTCGAATAATTTTAAAATGGTGTTTCGAATAACGAATAAATCGATGAATTAATGCCGATTAACTGAAAAATTTTTTTTTATTAAAAAGAAATTAAATAAAAGCTTAGAATTTGATTTATTCTTATACGTTTTTAGTGATTTTTTAAAGGGTGGTCCAACCAAACCGCACGATCTTAATTGTAAATAAAACATAAAGTTTTCAGAGAATTATCTTAATATTTTTTAATATTATAGAAGGCTGACTTCATTGGCGAAGAGGTACGGTCCGATTAAGCTACCAGCCCATAAACTGGGCGTGCATGCAGGGGTGTTTTCACATTTCCTACAGACCCGGTGGCTGAAATCTGCGCACAATTCTCCCGATTGTGGACAGATTTGGTCGATTATGCTGACCAATAAAACCACGAAGTTCACGGAATGAGTTTTGATTTAAACGCCCATTTTCGTAAAAGGCTTCAACAATCTTTACGCTCTGCTCAATTAAGTACCTTTTCATGGTTGAATTTGTCAAATTATGAAACAAAGTAATGTCAAGTTAAACTGGGCAAAAAACTTGACGTTAAGGTGTGACTCACAATTAACATCGTGCATTATGGTTGGTCACCCTTTACTAAATGTAGGAAAATAATAGCCAAAGCCCTGATTGTAATTAATCTCAATGATAAGTAAGCAATAACCTTGTTAAGTACTCATTTAAAAATGTATATTTTGTTTTTATTTAACAAGCAATTGTATCCAATCAAACGGTTTGCAAGATATGAGCCTGAAAAAATGATCACTTTTTTGCAAAAATGACACCGAGGCCCCAAATCTTTGGGGGCCCATAAAAAAAGTGCATGACTTTGGGCAAAACTGGGAGACACGGGTCTTTTATTTTTTGGTCTTTTATCACGTAGTGGTGTCAGAGACCTGCGCCGTCAAGTTTTGTCGGCGGCGGCGGCTTGCAAAAAGATTGTCGGAGGCGGCTCAAAGCCGGCTTAAGCCGACTTAAACTTAGGCCAATTTAAAAATTATTTTTTTTTGCCAACTTTCATATTTTAGTTTGAATAATAAAATTCACCCCTATCGTGAATAACAAGTGGATTTTTTGTTCCCGTGAAATTGTCATTCCCCTCGAAGGGAAAAAAGCAATCGTGAATCTCATGTGAAAAATTTTCCACGCTATCAGTTTCAGTGAATGTAAAAAAAACGTGAACAAATTACGAGGGAAAAAACTTTTCAAGATAAGGGAATTTTTCCCCGTGAACATTATTTCACGTTATTATTCTCCTTTGAATTACCTTTTTTCATGGGAGTTTTTTATGATCGCAAATATGTGAATAGGGGAAAATTTTCGAGGGAAAAATTATTCACGATAGGGGTGATTAATTTGCATATATACTTATTTTAATGCTTGTGGACTATTATCTATTCCTAAATGAGATTTTAAATTTTTACCGAAAAACCTTTGAAAATATACAAGGACTATATCTTACTCATTAACATTTTTATTTATTAAAAAAAAAACTGTTTTTATTAAAAATTAAAAGAATGGAAAACATTTTTTTCCAGTTTTGGTTATGCTTGTAGGGAATATTCGATTAAATGACTGTGACCGGCGGCTGATTTTAAGCCGACTTTAGTCGATAAATTTTCGGCGGCAGTGGCTATTAAAAATAATCGGCGGCGCGGCTCAGCCGGCTTAAGCCGTCAAGGCGCAGGTTTCTGAGTGGTGTCCGTATATGGTTATAGATAGCATAGCATCTCAATGTTGAAGTAATGAAAAAACAAATAAAATTAAAGAATTTTCGGGATATTTTTACTTTTGTGGCTACATAAGCGCTTACTAAACGGTGTTAGGAATCATTCTTAGGAAGTTTATATGCTCCAGAAAGTTGTTTATTGAGATCTTAGGTACATTTTTGTGCTTGATTGTTTCCTTGAGTTTTGAACAGTTTGCTACCTATAGACCTGAACAGGGGGAAAAAGGTAAAAAAATTTAATTTTTTAAATTTTTTTGCGATATTGATCTTGAAGATGATGTTTTTCTGATTGTATATGTTCACAATTTTTGCTCTTTATGACAAGGGCTTGTCTCAGAGGTTAAATCAAAATTCGGAACGTAAAAAAAAATAGTAAATAAATAAAAAGTAATTTAAAACAAGTAAGAAAGTATAGTCGGTCAAGCCCGACCATATGATACCCAGCCCCACAGTATTTAAAAACACATCATGCTTATGTGTCCATATAAATATGGATTTATCTATGTTTCTAAACTTCATTAAAATCGTTTTGAAAGTTTGTGAGAGGCAGAAGTTGTCCCCTACCTCCCCTTGTGGTCCTATTTTTGAAAAACTGTGTAGCTTATGTGTCCATATATATAAAGATCTATCTATGTTTAAAATTTCATTAATATCGGTTTGAGAGACATAAATTGCCCCTATTTTCCCTCGTGGTCCTGTTGAAAAAAAAATGCATACCTTTTGTGTCCATATGGATATGGTTCTATCTATGTTTTAAATTTCTTTAAAATCGGTTTGATAGTTGTGCGCAAAGTACAGGTCGAAATTTTGGAGATAATTTTATAAAAATTGGGTCATAGGTTTTTATTGGCACAAAGACTAAGTTTATTGAAAATGGGCCGAATCGTAGGACCAAGAGGGAAGATAGGGGGAAATTTCTTCGTCTCAGAAACTATCAAGCCGATTTTAATGAAATTTAAAACATAGATAGATCCATATCTATAGGGACACATTAGCTTTACAGTTTTTAAAAAATAGGACCACAAGGGGAGGCAGGGGGCAATTTCTGCCTCTCACAAACTTTCAAACCGATTTTCATGAAGTTTATAAACATAGATAAATCCAAAGTACCGAAACGCTCGCTCATTTTTCAGTCATGAGCGAGCGTGAAAAATTTTAAATTGAACTGCTTCTTCACATTCATGAGGGTGAGGAAAAAAAACATTTTTAATTTCCTCATTCATGAAAAATGAGCAATCAAAAAAATTCATATATGAATTTGTCAGATATGAAAAATTTAAAAAAATTCACATTCAAATTCCTCATAATGAAAAAAACGCGATTTGCCTGACCATTAACAGCGGGAAAATGAAGTTGTAAAGAGGCCTTAAAGAAGGCCTTTTTACCAATATTAAGTTTTCCAGTCGCATTCCAACTGTATAAGAACAACAAGGTTCTATCTTACACGTTGTTTAGGTGCATATAGATCCTTGTTGTCCTAAGGTCGCAAATTGTTGTTGCTAATAACGCGAAGTTAGTAAATTAATAACTAAACTTGAATTAATTAATTTGAATTTGTAAAATATAAAACCCATTCTAAAACCCTTTTCGAAGAAGGCAGAGCGGAATAAGTAAAAGTTTATTGAAAATCTAGTTGTAAACCTTCTTTAAGGCCTGAAAAGTCAAAGCCCTCGCAATTTTTCCCGCTAGGCAGCACGATAGCCTGTTTGTGTCTTGTAAAATTATTTGTTGGCTGGTAAACTAAAATGTGTTTTTTTTTATTTTGTGATGCCTCTAAAAGGGTCTGTTTTTTTTTCGTTTAAAAGACATAAAGGTAAAAAAATATTGAAAAAAAAATTACTACCTGTAAGAACTGAAGACATGTATTCGGTCTCGTGAAAAAAATTTTGTTTGTGGTCCAAGCGCAACGGTATTGAAAACACTACATTGAATTTACAATAACTGGCATAATTTGGCGCGAAACAATAAAATTGCATTAATGCAACAATAAAACAAATTTTCTTACTCATCAACCATACTTACTGTCGCTTTGCTTGTGGCGAAACAAGACTTTGTTAGTGTTTTCCTTATAATTTTACCTACGTAAGAAAACTGTTTTCAGCAATAAAAACCCATCGTCGCGATTGGAACAGAAACCAAAATATTTTTACAAACACAAAATACCAACAACTTCTTGTGTCTATTTTTTTCTCAATAATTTCTGCATAAAGGTACGTCTTTTTAACGAAAGAAAAAGTGACCCTTTTTAAAGGCACCAAAGAATTGTTTACACAAACAAAAAACATATCGTTAGGTTAAAAATTATTAGAAAATTTTAAACTGCTACCTAAAAAAATATCCAAGTTAATTACAAAATTAAAAATTAGGTTTCATAAAAATATAATTTTTTTTTAACAACATAATGTATAATCACACTCAAGAAAAAAATTAGCAAAGTTTTTAATTCTTTTTATAAGAACACATTAATATCTTTAAAAGTCAAAACTGGGTAATTTGTTTTATAACTGTTACCAGGGTGTTAGTGGAATTAGTGATCAGACTAAAAATTATTGCAGAAGAAAAAGTAATAAAAGTGCTGTAAAATGATAAAAGCCGTCTCCATATAGGACTGTCAGAAATTTTGAAGCCTACCCCATTGCACTTCCAAACGCTTTAAATTTCTAAGAATAAATGGCAACATCTGCAGGTCCCCAGATTATTATTATGATAGTATCCTTATGAGTTAAAATTGTTATGGATAATTTTCATGTTGTAAAAACCCAAAAATAGTTCGACAAAAAAAACCACAATACTAATTATTCGAAAGAAATATTTTTATTAGTTTATTTAAAATAATCTGTTTTTTATTAGGATTGCATTTTCCAAGAGGTCCTTCATCAATATCCTGAAAAAGACAGTTATTCTTAATTTTTGGAATAATTGCCTTTTTTATTTTTTTATAAAGTAGTGGAATATAGACTGTTTAGCTTTATTTTGTGTTAATCCTTTAGAATTATTAAATTGTAATCATATCTTTCTTTGGAGAAGTACTACTTTGTCCAACATTTAATATGGTATCAACTAAAGAGCTGCAAGAATACATTCATTTGTTTATTACACACAAGCATTCCAATATTCATTCAAATATTTAAATAGTTAAAGAGTGGTTTACAGAGTTTAAGAGTTAAAATATAAAAGAGAGTGTAGTCTGTGTTTTACTTTATCATAACAAAGGCACACATTCTATTCACTCTTTTTCTTTGAATATTTATTTACTCAATTTGCAAATGCAAACACACGCAAGTATATGGTAACAGTTAGACTGTGTGCAAGAAATACTACATAGTAAAATTAGTACTTATGTTTATTCTCATTACAAATATATCTCTATTAAACAGAATTTGGAACAAAAATTATAAAAATTGGATTAAAATTATATTAAAAAGGACTTTAAAATTCTTGCGTTTTACGTTTTTGATTTCCATAACAAAAGTTACTAGTAATAATATTAATGTATTCATGTTATGAGTAAAACATTCAAATAATATTATATTCGAAACTTATACACATTTTATTATGTCTGTTTTATTTGAATGTGGTAGTATTTTTTTCTGTTTAAATACAGTTGTTTTCTTTTCTCTTTCGCCTTGTGTGTTCATTCATTTGTTTTTTTTAACATAAAATGTAAAGCACTGCGTACTTAAATCGTTTGTTGTATTTAACTTTACCTACTTAAAAAACAAATGAATGTATTCATATGCCTTTTAAATGTAGTCATGCAGACCTTTAGTATCAACACTACGCTTTCCTTCTTCTTATTATTTTTCAGAAATCACCTAATTAAAATTTACTTTTTGCAACGTACATAGCGTTCTTAGAATGCGATACGGAGTTCTTTTGAAATAATTCGATATATACATGTTATGTTATATGATTTTTATTTTTATTTGCTAAATTTGTTCATTGTAAAAAAAATAATTTTACTTTTTAATTAGAATGAAAAATATGGCTTTTTAAAATCAAATCATAGCTAAATTAAATTAAGATACATTTTCAAATTTAAACCACTACTTATTAGTAAAAAAATCAATAAAAAATTAACATAGGTATGTATATATCCTATTTTTCCGGTAATTTAACACAAATATTTAATTATTTAATATTTTAAATGTTTGTTTTACTTAATACTAATATGTATACTTTTGTTGATGATACGTCTTTTTGTTTCTGAAAATTACAAATTTATATAACGCAACATACACAACTTAAAAAATAATAATAATCGCATTTTTAGCTGAAATATTTAAAATTGCTTATAAATCTCATAAACATTTTACAAAGTTGTCTGCTTTGCATGTAAAATTATGAAATGTGATGTTACATTATTCTGCATTCAAGATGACGGACGATATGTGCAGTTCTTTTAATTTTTTTTCAATAATGTTTTCATACAAAAAATCCAACAGACACTTCGGCTGGTTGCCTATACCAACAATATTTTACACAAACAAATACACACAGTCATTTCGAGCTGTGGTCATGCAAACTGTCAAGCAACAACAACATCACTAGTGAGGATCGTTTCTAAAACTTTTTTTTTCCTCATTTTTCATGACTGAAGAAAGGCAAAATTGGATTTTTCCTCAAAAACATGAATAAATTTGGCGAAATATTAACAATTCATTCATGGCTGTGAAAAAAAGTTACATATTTTACATTTTTCATTTATGAAAAAATTCAAGAATGGTTGAATATGAGCGTTCACATTTGAATTTCTCTGAACTCTGGATAAATCCATATTTACATGGACACATAAGCATGATGTGTTTTTAAATACTGTGGTGCAGGGTATCATATGGTCGGGCTTGACCGACAATACTTTCTTACTTGTTAATATAATCAAATTATCAATTTAAATAGAGCTGTATGTTTTTTCCATTAGATAAAATTAGTTGAATTATTCGTGTAATTCGAATATTTAAAACCCCCATTCGAATAATCGAGCAATTTTAAAATTCAGAAAACGATTAATTCCTTATTCGAACAAAACCAAAAGTCAAATAATTGTATACTCTAGTATAAATACACATGCTTATGAATGAAGTTAACCCATTATTGGCCGCTACCATAAAACCCAGGTGCTTTTCAGGCTTCAATTAAACATATTTTTTCCAAAATTTTATCTCCCGATTTGTAGTTCTCTTTAAATGGACTGGTCGAATAACCGTATTTTTGCATGTAAATATATAGGTACAAAATATGTGTCTTATAATTGAGTTGATTATGGCGGATTAAGGAGTATGAGTAAAAAAGATTAACATAAGCACCACTATGTGATAAATAGTACGTTTACCAGCCCTTGAAGCCCTCCCCGTGACTTTGAGTATAAACAAATAGTCAGACCGCAGTCTTGATTCTAGGGGCTAATGGCTACCGTGGTACCATATAGGTCTTTGGTCAGCCGCGGTCTGAAGAAATATGTCAAATTCGAACTATGCCGACTACCCAATTTGCCCAAAGGAAGTAACAACACAAGATGGAGTATCCTTCAAATGTTTTCACATACCCTTGGGGAAGTTAGGTGCATATAAAAATCCTAAATGTTAAACCCACTGTATTGCGACTTTAGGTCGAAAATCAATTTGTGAAAGGGCGCCATTGTCATGAAAGCTGACACCAACTATATCATGATTTTTACTCCTGAATTGCTTTTGACTGTGATTAACATTAGCCAATGGTTCGACTGAGGAGTTGTTGATGATGGGATTGGATTCCACGCTGTTATTCCCGCGCTTATTCGATAGACAGATGAGATGATAAGAAAAAAATTGTCAACAAAAAACTATGTGTATGGCAATCGGGATCAGGCACGTTAATTATCCAATAAATACAGAACAGTTTGGGCCACCATATAAAATACTGAAGAATAAATCTTCACTTTCGCAGCATATGCAAAATGTTTAAAATCCAATACGGATTGGTTTTCTCTTAACGAATTTGCATACACTGGATTCAATTATTATTGGGAACATCAACACGTTGGCGACAAAACAATATGTTGTACCTTACCGAGTATTATCTGATAGATGATAATACCTTCTAGATATTCTGAACCGATTGCCAATAAGTGATAATGCTTTATAGTGCTTCCGGCCAGGATTATGGGCATTTATAGGTCAGAAAAGTTATCAGCTTCAAGTTGATTTTTGTCGATTCTTATAATATCCCTGCGGGAAATTTGTGTCAATTGGTCCCACAGACTGGTCCTGGGAGTTGTGAAAATAGAACAGGTACAAAAAGAAAGAACTCATGACCAGTTAAAGGAGAACCAATCATGTAACTGGTTTATGGAGAACAAAAAGGTAAAAAAGTAATGAGTTACAGTACAGTCTTCACCGGTGATGTGATACATTTCTTTGGGACTTTCTAAAATTTGGCTCTTGAATTTAATTCTAGGACTTGTTTTATTGAAATAATACTACATCGTATTGAAATAATACTACATTTTAGTAACTGTCACTAAACACGTCCATTGAGAATATATTTGTGACTGGTCAAATGGTGTCAATTGACCCCCTCCAATGACAACCCCATGTAAAAGTGTAGGTCTTATTCATAGAAAGTGTTAAAACTAGAACAGGTCTCTACCACCAAAGACCTATCACAGAACTACTTTGGTGTCAGTTCGCTTCCCTCTAGGGATATTATTTATACTTTAAAAATAATTAAAACAAAAAATTTTATTTTATATTTTTAAACATATTTTTTAAATGGAAAAATGTGTCAAAAATGGGCTTTTTTTAATCCTTTTACCAAAATATTTTATAAAGTCTTTAAAAAATCAATTTATTACTAATATATTAAAAATCATTTCAGATTACATTTTTGTGCAAACAGATCAAAAAAATTTTAGTAAACTTTAAAGATATACGCTAATAAAGGTACTGGTCGAAAAATCGACCGCTGGCATAAAATGGGTTTATCCCGAATATTTTAGAAAATTGAGCTTTATTATATAAATCCGAAAAAGGCCATTTATAAAATTGAGAATGCGTTTAAGATAAATACCGTGGTCAAATTACTAAAGGCCGTTACACACTATCCCACAAAGACTTTTAACGATCCGACAATCGTAATATTTGTCGACATTTATATTCGCTTGCAGTAACGAAAGTGTGATTCTATAATTTTTTTTAACGATAGTACACAGCTGTTGTTTTTGTAACATCTCTGTCTACAAAATGTTAAAAAAAAACGAAAAGCACAAAAGAGAATAAAATAAACACATATGAAATTGTTCTTAACCCCTCTTGTTACACATATTTTTTCATTTAAAATGCACTGAAAAAGGTCTGGCCAGACTCATAAGTAAGACGAAGGGTTAATTTGTGGTTTTATATTTTTTTTTTTGTGAATTTTACATTTAGAATTTTATTTTTGTTCTTAATTTGCTTTCTTTTTGCAAATTTTAAATTTAATATTTTGTTTTTGTTCATACATATACATACATATGAATATATCTTTGTATGTATGTAAGCTATTTTAAACATAAAAAACATTTTATCGATAAAATAAACACAAACTAAATTATTGTCGCTAAGATAACGACAAAAAAATTGCTTAAAGTAACAGCTGACTTTAAACGACAGCGAATATCGTTAAAAATTTTACAGAATAGCATATTCGATAAATTTTCGTTATACTTATTTTAACGATTCGATTATCGTTATAAAAGTTAGTGAATCGCACTACTGATCTAATTATTGTTTATAAATTTTCAAAAAACAATAACAACTTATCATTAAGGGTTGCATTTTCATAAAATACGTAATACTTTGTGGGATAATGTGTAACGGCCTTAAGAGGTGGCCTAGGTAATACACCAAACACACATATACATACAATATGTACATGCAATTTGTTAAAGTAATTCCATGAGTAATTCTTAGTCGATCTAGCTATATCCCTATTTCTGTCCGTTTGTTGGAAACATGCTCACTTTCAAACAATTCAAAAGAAAAGAACACTGTCGTTGACAAATTGTTTCTGCTTATCCTTAAAAGTTTGGGATTGAAATCCAGACAAAAAAGTTCAGTAGGATAACAGTTATAAATGCAAATATGAAACAAGCCTTACTACACTGATAATTTTCTAAAAGAACTAACTTAAGAAGAGGTTGTGCTTATATAAAATTTTGCAAAAATTCGTTTCGTACGCCCAGAAATAATATTGTTAAATTTCGCAAAGCGCGGTTCATAATTTACCATAGGCCCAATATAAAGACTACTCTCGGAAACAGTTTGGTACGCTTATAACCGTAAAGAAAAGTGCTATTCAAATAAAATTTGATTTGTCACAGTTTCATTAGAGTAGAAATCATCCGTCATAGTTGTATAAGACAAAAAATTACACATTCGAATTTCGAGAAGATCAATGCTTAATTTCCAATAGGTTCCGTAAAGAGCCCACTCTGGGAAATTATTTAAATAAGTCTTAACCGTAGCAAATATAGAAATTGTTGTAAAAGTTGGTCCAATTTAGCTTAATATGGCCATGAAGTGTCGTGACAATCGGTCAATAATAAAAAAATTAGGTATATTGGTCAAAAAAGTTAAGAAAACAAAAACCCTTATGTTCATACATTTCTGTGCCTATTTCCTTTTTTTAAGGCAAAAATTGCTTACCTGTTTAAAAATAAGTACAAAATAAATACTTTTAAACTAACTCAAGTTAATAAATGGATCAGCTTAAAATAAATAAAAATTTTACCACCGTTGCAATGAGTGTTGTGGAAAACTTTCGAAGAATTACAATAACAACTTTCACAAAAAGTTTCAACGTACATCCCAACCGTTTTTAGAGTATACTTTATTGAAACACTCAAATAAATCTAAAATACACTCAGTGGTGCGATTCACTAACTTTTAACGATCCGACAATCGTAATATTTGTCGACATTTATATTCGCTTGCAGTAACGATAGTGTGATTCTGTAATTTTTTTTAACGATAGTACACAGCTGTTTTTTTTTGTAACATCTCTGTCTACAAAATGTTAAAAAAAAAACGAAAAGCACAAAAGAGAATAAAATAAAAACATATGAAAATGTTCTTAACCCCCCTTGTTACACATATTTTTTCATTTAAAATGCACTGAAAAAGGTCTGGCCAGACTCATAAGTAAGACGAAGGGTTAATTTGTGGTTTTATATTTTTTTTTTTTGTGAATTTTACATTTAAGGTAGAAGTACACAACACGCGTTAGTGCGCGCGCGCTCTGTCGTCTTCTGTCAAAAAAGTTAAGCTAGTGTGTTTTCATAGAACAAGCTACATGCAAAATATTTTGACGCGTTTGCGCCAGAAAGTTGGTTTACTTTGAACTTTTTAACGCGTTGTGTGTTTTTGACAAGTAATCAGCTGACAATAAAAATAGTAATTTAACAAATTTGTGAATCATGAAAGAAAAACTTAGAGAAGAGCTTAAAAACCATACAATATTTATATAAAAAGAATAAATTTAATAAAATAACAAAATCTTGATATACTTTCGAACCCGTTTTTAATGCACAAATAAGTAAAAAAATAAAAAACAGCTGACAGGAACGGCTTTTGTAACGCGTGTTGTGTAACTTGCAGTTTTTGACGCGCTAAAGTTTATAAACGCACGATACTTGTCGACGAACTAACGCGTGTTATGTACTTCTACCTTTAGAATTTTATTTTTGTTCTTAATTTGCTTTCTTTTTGCAAATTTTAAATTTATTATTTTGTTTTTGTTCATACATATACATACATATGAATATATCTTTGTATGTATGTAAGCTATTTTAAACATAAAAAACATTTTAGCGATAAAATAAACACAAACTAAATTATTGTCGCTAAGATAACGACAAAAAAATTGCTTAAAGTAACAGCTGACTTTAAACGACAGCGAATATCGTTAAAAATTTTACAGAATAGCATATTCGATAAATTTTCGTTATACTTATTTTAACGATTCGATTATCGTTATAAAAGTTAGTGAATCGCACTACAGGTCTCGTTTTATGCGGATTCAAATTACTGCGATTTTTTACATAATGATTTTTTTTAAAATTTTACCGTTTTTGAAATTTTAGATGTTTTTTAAGCTTTTTTACCGTTTTTAAATTAAACCAAGTTTGCATCACGATATACTCGTTATAGTTTGTTTTGTTTTGTGTTTTTATATTTATAGCCGATACGTATGTAATTATGAGTGTTTTAAAACTAATGAAGAACACATAATATTAGTTTTACAACGAAGGCTAATTTAGGTAAAAATAGAATTAAAAATGAGGGAAGTTAGAAAAATATAAATTAAAACTCGTTCTTTTCTCTCTTTTACGGTACAACATTGTAATAACCATATGTATGAGTGTAAAGAAATTTGCATAACTTTTAAACTACAAGAGGTCCCATAATAAAACTTTTACAATGTGATAAGGACACTAAAGGCAAATTTAGATTAAAAAAAAAAAAAAAATTGAACTAAGTTAAAAAAATTTTGATTTAAATTGGTCATTTCCGGTTTTGCAGATGCATTTTTTTATTTTAAGATCACCTAAAAGTTTTTTTGCTTGATTAGTTTTTATATTTGTTGATTTTTTTTATGCGATTTTGTTTTGATTTTTATGCCCTCCACCACAATTAGTTGTGAAGAGGATATATTAAGTTTGTCATTCCGTGTGAAACTTTTTTATTATTCATCTCAGACCCTATAAAGTATATATATTCTGGGTCCTTGAGTAATTTTAAGTCGATTTAGCCATGTCCGTCTGTCTGTCCGTCTGTCCGTCTGTTGAAAACACGCTCACTTTCGAAAAACTCAAAAGAAATAAACAAACTTGGTGCCAAATTGCTTGTAGTTATCCTAAGCAGTTTAGGATTGAAATCCAGCAAAATCAGTTCAATAGGATCTGAGCTATGAATCAAAATGTGGAACCACCACCTAAAAAAAATTGATAATTTTGTTACAAAAACTAACATAAATGGTGGAAAAATGCACAGAATGATATAAGATTTCGCAACAGTTCGTTTTATTTAACTGGAAATCACGCTGTAAAATATCTTGAAGATCCGTCCATGATTTACCCTAGGCCCCATATAAGCCCTACTCCCGGAAAACAGTATAGTAAGCCTAAAACCCTAACTAACAATGCTATCATAACAAATTTTGGCATGTCACAGTTAAATAGGACTAGAAATGAAACTGTTAAGTTTCGTGAAGATCAGTCCATAATTTACCATAGGCCCCATATAAAACCTACTTCCAGAAAACAGTTTAGTACGCCTAAATCCGTAAAAAATAATGCTATCATAACAAAATTTGGTACATCAAAATTTTTTAGAACTAAAAATAAGACTGTGAAATTTCGTGAAGATCGGTCCATAATTTACCATAGGCCCAATATAAACCTTACTCCCAGAAAACAGCTTAGTACGCCTAAAAACGTAAAAAAGAATGCTATCATTACAAAATTTGGTACATCACAGTTTTATTGAACGAGAAACAAGACTTTAAAAGTTTGTGAAGAACGGTCCATCATTTACCATAGGCCCCATATAAACCTTACTCCCGGAAAACAGCTTAGTACGCCTAAAAACGTAAAAAATAACGCTATCATAACAAAATTTGATACATCACAGTTTTATAGAACTAGAAATGACACTGTGAAATTTGGTGAAGATCGGTGCATAGCTTACCATAGGCCTCATATAAAGCCCACTCTGGTAAAATAATTAAATACGCGGTAAACTTTCTTCCAGTTTAGCTTCCTATGGCCAGAAAAAATGTTATGCAATTTTGTGATATACGGTCCATAATTTTCCTTAGCAGCCTTTTAAAATTTACTGCAAACGCTTAAATTAATTGCACCGCTGTATTGAAATTTATGTTTTTTAATACCAGAAATCGTTCTGCAGAATTTGGGATGATTGGTTCATAGCTTTCCATGGCTTTTATATAACTTGTTCTCTTGAAAATCATTTAAGTTCATCTTAAACTGATATTCTACTCAAACTTTTTAAAATTGATTCTGATTGTCGATCAATAATTTTATATAGGTCTAAACCGCAACAAATTTTAATGCAGATGTCTGTTTTTACAAAGATTATAATAATAAATAGACATCATACAGATATTAGTCCTAAAACATTCGAAGTGTCGGTGGAGGGTATCAAAGATTCGGCACAGCCGAATATAGCACTCTAACTTGTTTTGATTAAAATTTGAATTTATGAAGCTAGAGTATCGTTTTATGCGAATTCAATTTATGCGATTTTTTTTTGGAACGCATCTATCGCATAAAACGAGACCTGAGTGTACTCTTTAACCATAAATCTAATTAAAGTGCAAAACAAATTCTTCTTTATTACCAAATAAAACTGCAATAAACCAGCCAAAGAATTTTGCATTTTCCGCATCAGGAAGTAAGAAAAATAAAGAAAAAATACTTTTGCATCACTTAATTTAGGAAGAGACGAAATTTTTAATCATTTCAAACATTTAATATTTTGCACAAGAAATTGGCAGCATAATTGCTACAGAGTTTCTTTCATTCACATCAAAAGAAGTGTGTAAAAAAGGATAAAATAGAAATAAAAAATAAAAATAACAGTTAAATCAGAAAATGTTATGAAAATTTAATATGTTTATTGTACATTAAAGTAAAAGAAATTAAGAATTAAAAAAAAAATTTAATAAAAATACTTGAAAACTGCTTGCAAAATTTAGGAAGTGAACATTAGACCAGAACCACATTATTTTCTTTAAAGGAAACAACACCAAAATACATCACAATAGCTAAAGCCGAAGCCACTGGGGAGCCTAAATTGACAACAATTTACTGCTGAGATTATTTATTGTTATTTAGTCATAAAATGTCACAGGAGAGTTGCACAAGTTTACATTTCTAATTTCAATATTTTTTTTTCTCAAATAAAAATATCGCACAACAATCATGTATTTAAGGAAGACAAATGTTGGCATCCATCACAATATTTCCACACAAGTCTCTACTAAATATTATATGTTTATTTAGTGCTTAAAATTCTCCAACTGTTTCGAAAATTGTACTAAAATGCAATAAATTGACGCCAATTTTGTTATGCACAATCTAACAGACATCCATACAAATTAGTTGCAACAAAATAAAATACTGTATTTGGAGTGTAGAGCTAGAGCAATCTAATACAATCAATATTAGTACGAACTGTGCAATTATCAATGAAGGTATAACTCCTGAAGCGGTCAACCTAAAAATATATTTGATATGTGTGTGTCAAATTTTTTTTTGGTATGATGTTTACTTGTCGAGTTAAGGGGTGCTTAAATGTTGCCGTATCTAAAAAAAAGTTATTTTAAATGATGGTTTCGAACTCTAAACAAATAAAAAAAAAACAAGCTAGATTATATTCGGCTGTGCTGAATCCAACTAACTTCTTAAACTTGAGATTTTTGAAGAGGCTGCTCCATACATCTTGTCGTAACTCTGGAACGACATCCTCGATTTTGTTATGCAATACGTCAAAAAATTTTAAATTACACCAGATTCAAGTCTATCACATATTATTTCTTGATTTAGCCATTATTTTTGGAGTTATTGAGGCCGAAGTAGCACTTTATTCCCGATAAAGTGAAAGTTTAAGGCCCGTTTTCACAACTTGCCGATAGCTTAAAGTAGACTTTAAACGGCCTTATAAAAACTGTTCCATTATTAAAACTTTACTTTAATCAAAAGTGAGCGATAAAGTAAATTAAGGTCCATCCTACTTGGTAGGTAAAAGTTAAGTTGCAATAATGGAAGAGGTTTTATACGTCCGATAAAATCCTACCTTTAGCTATCGGTAAGTTGTGAAAACGGGCCTAAGTTTTAACAATTGTTATCGCAAATTTGTGTCGAGCAACATGTTTAATAATGATTGCAACATGTTGCTAAACTAGGCACTTTCAGTTTATCGGGAATAAAACAGGAATTTGTTCATGGATTTTTATGAAATAAAATTTATTTTGTTTCTTAAAGATGCAACTTAACGATTTAATACCAAAACTGGAAAGTAATTGTGGATTTAAATTTTTTATGAATTTTTGGATTTCAAAAATTTTATAATTGAACCAAAAAAATAAAACTTGTGCCAAAACTAATCGCTTAATCAAAAAATGATAGTTAAAAGACTTAAATCTGGTGTAATTTAAAATTTTTTTGGCGTATTGCATAACAAAACCGAGGACGTCTTTCCAAAGTTACGACTAGATGTATGGAGCAGCCTCTTCAAAAATCTCAAATTTAAGAAAAAATTACTATTAAGATTTTTGTATGACGTGCTAAATTCCCAATTTTCCATATTTGATAAATACACCGAAATTAATTGTAGAGGGAAAGCTAGCCTCTATGCGCATTTCACTGGTTGCTTAGGCCAGATCATCAGGATACCTTTTCCAAAGATTTTGGAAAAGCTAAAAATATTATACAAATAAAACCCTAAAGCGAATAAGAATTTTAAACACTCAAAGTCTTACTTGTAACAATATCAAAGCTTAAACAAAACACCAACAATAAACAGTGAGTTTATCTTTTCTTACATCCCCCTACAATTGGTTGGGTTCTTTCCGACTCGAATTGTACAACTACAAGTGGGTAAAAAGAAAAAACAAAATTAAAAAACAAATTGCTTCATTCTATTGTCTTCGCAAGAAAACAACAAAAAAAACCAATTTGGCAATTCAGTTTTCTGCACGGGCACATGCAAGTATATTATCAAAGTTACTTACGGGAATACAAAATTTACTATTAAGATTTTTGTATGACGTGCTAAATTCCCAATTTTTCATATTTGATAAATACACCGAAATTAATTGTTGAGGGAAAGCTAGCCTCTATGCGCATTTCACTGGTTGCTTAGGCTAGATCGTCAGGAAACTGTAGCGGATTAAAAAAATATAGTGGTTATTCAGGGAATTTTTGCTTGTTGCATAGTGTTATTTGAATTCCAATTTTTCTAACTTAGTTATAATTTTTGTTATTTTTTACAGTAAAAGGAGGACACGCTATGCTAATTTTGGTAAACAAAATTAAAAAAAAAACAAGTAAGAAAGTATAGTCGGTCAAGCCCGACCATATGATACCATACACCACAGTATTTAAAAACACATCATGCACACAGAAAAAAATCAATGTAAATTCGTTTAAAACAATGTCGATTTAACATTTTTCAGTAGTGATTTTGCTTCGTAGTTACTTTATGTTAATTTAACATGATTTTACAATAACTTGCGAACAACATTTTTTTCTTTTAAAATAACTATAATTCATGTTAATGTAATATTGCAGTAAAGTTAGAGCAAAATGTCATTTATATTGAAATAACAATTAGAATTACGTTGAATTAAAGTTATTTCAAGTTGAAACAACGTGAATTTCATGTAGAATCAAATTGGTTGGAGTATGATATAACAGTGTGAAGAGAACATATGCATTTATTTAAGAATAATTCAAAACACTTACCCCTGTACCACATGTTTCACTTATTTTGTATCTCACGATATGGTTTTCGTCATCATTCTACTTTGAAAACGTGATGTACTATTTAACTAAATAATTTTAATTAAAAGAATACGGGAAATGTCTAATTTTTTTAACATATTTTAAACATGAAAATAAAAAAATTTACATACTTAAGTATGTATGCATGTTAATTTAACAAGATAAACTTTTGATTTTAATATAAAACAGGTTTATATGGATTCAATGTTGAACAATGTTATTTTAACAGTGAATAATATTAAATAAAGGTGATTTACGGTTATTTATATATTTTTCATTTAAAATTAATATGAAATAATGATAAATTAAAATAAAGGGCATACTTTTGCAGAAATTTACCATGATTCTCAATCAACATTTCGCCATGTTATTTTAACATCGGTATTTTTTCTGTGTGTGCTTATGTGTCCATATAAATATGGATTTATCTATGTTTATAAACTTCATTAAAATCGGTTTGAAACTTTGTGAGAGGCAGAAATTGTCCCCTACATCCCCTTGTGTCTTATTTTTAAAAAACTGTATAGCTTATGGTTACATATAGATATGGTTGTATCTATGTTTTAAATTTCATTAAAATCGGTTTTATAGTTTCTGAGAGTAAGAAATTTCCCCCTATCTTCCCTCGTGGTCTTACGATTCGGACCATTTTCAATAGGCTTGGTCCTTGTGCCAATAATCTTAAGTTCGACTCAGAAAGTGAGGACCAATATTTTAAGGTGTTACACACATCAGCACAAATGCATAATAACCTCTCCACTATTGAGGTGTGGGTATAAAAACTCTTCGATATTAGAAAAATATCGGTTGAAATTGGTCATTCCGGGTTTTGTAGATGAAAAAAATGGGTTCGAGGCGCCCAAGTTGGATTCGATACACCTGAAGTGCAGGATACTGCTGACAAATTGAATAATCGCCGGGTCGATTTCCAAATGTCTCATTGTGTTAATAACCGATTCAGGTCTAACATTGTTGAAAGCGCCCTCATTATCCAGGAATGCAACTAAAGCTAATTCCTTGTAGTGCAGGGATCTCTATTTGTGGCCCACCAATGAGTGGAGCGCAGTTTCCGTGGACCTTCCCTTCGTGTAGGCGTGTTGAGCCAGTGACAAGGAATTGGAAAGACTGCAAAGTCCACATTTATAGTTTTCGTAATAAATAGTAAAAACCTCTAGCTCACATATATTCATATTTATGTATTGTATATCTGCTATTCAGTAAATAAGAATATTATGGAGATATGACGCAAGTTTCAACCAAATCGATATAGCGGTTTGCTGGCAATTATAATAATAAAATTGGACATTGCTGTGTTAGATCTAATCAAATGGAAATTGTTGCTTTTTTAGCATGAGCAAGTACTTAAAAAAATCAGTAGTTATAAAATTCTTAAACTTAACAAAGGCTTAGTTTTTTTTTTTGATTGATTTGGAGGAACTTCATAACAGCTTAGCTCCATAATTACGACTAAAGACAAAGTTATAAAATGAACAATAAAACAAACTGCTTCATATAAAAAAAAAATTTGTTATATTTTTAATTTCTTTTTAGTTTTGTTTTGCAAAAAGGAAAAAAATAGCCTGCATTTTCGAAAATAGTTGAGAGAAAAAGAGCTTAACAAAGAGCTTAACAATGTCCATTGAACATTGTCGTTTTTGCATCAATTCTTAATTTTTGATCATACTTTTTCATGGGATAAAAGTGTTTCTGGTAATGTAATATTCACTAATTGGAAGCATTCATTAAATACAACTAAATGGCATTTGTAGTTACGTTTGTGAAAAAAGTGGACTTTGCAGTCTTTGAATCTATACCCCTCAATTGGTCTAAAGTCTTTAGCCATAGTGTGAGATGTCTTCCCACTCTTGGGGATGAAGACGATCTTATATGTTGTCCAAGTTGATGGGACATGTGAGAGACTCAGGCAGGCTCTAAATATTGCCAAGAGCCATGGCATCAATATTCCCAGGTTTTATTTATTGTGTTTTTTTATTTATTTATTTCTTTCATTGATTTTCTAATACAACAAGACACCCATATCTTATAATTTACAGTATTAGAAATTGTTAGACAAGTTACATATACAAAAGAAATTCTTTAAAGGTACATATATAAAAAAGAAGAAAAAATAAGAAGACAGTAATAATACTTGTAAATACTTGTAAAGAAAAAAAAAATAATAATAATATATATATTAAAAACTGAAATATAAAACATATTTGTACATTAAGTTGAAGGTTCTATTTAAAGTACGCAATAAATAATCTCCTAAATTTCATTTCGTTGTTGGTGCACTGCAAATAATTAGGGAGTTGATTCAGAATTGACATTCTGAAAAATGGGTGCGGTATCGCAATTGTATTATATATCTTCCCCTTCTCGATCTTGCAAATCTTAAACGCTCATATAGATACACTGGTTCTTTTGTTAAAATTATTTTGTGAAGAAAAATTTAACTTCTCAACTTTAAAATGTTGAAAAAAGATATGCTAGTAAACCGCCGAGAATATGATGATATTCTATCAAACCTCCTTAGGCTATAAGTATAACGGACAATGTTATTGTAAGTTGTGTTAAGTTTCCTTACATCGAGGGAGTTATAGACACCAAAAACTTCCGATGCATATAATAGTGTTGGTAGAAGATATGCCTTAGCCAGACGAACTCTTATATTTAGTGGTGTTAAGTGCTGTGTTGGCCATAAAGCGCGAAGCATACCATATATTCTACCACAAGCCTGACTTATATGATCGGTCCATGTTAAGGTGCTATTAAACGTCACCCCGAGATTTCTAGCTGTATTCACAATCTCAATTCTTGAGCCACCAATAACAACATTCACATCTGTCTCAACTCTTACACTTTTCTTGGATATAATTAAACATTTTGATTTACTCGGGTTGATTCTCAAACCGTTAGCTGATGCCCAGGAAAATATTTGATTTAAGTCAAAATTTATGTGATCTAACCCTGTTAGTAATACGTCCCTTGTGTAACTATGGTATAACTGGACATCATTAGCATACATTTGTACACAAGAGTATCGCAGTTGCTGCGGAAGATCATTAGCATACATTGAGTATAACAAGTTTCCAAGAATTGATCCCTGTGGAAGTCCTCTATTTACTGTTAACGGAAGAGAAGTTAATTCATTATTCACCACAGATTGACTTCTATCAGATAAATAGGACTGAATCAAACTAGCTGCAAGTGCCGAAAACCCAAATTTAAATTTCATCAGTTTCATGCAAAGAATGGAATGATGAACGCTGTCGAATGCCTTAGAATGATCCAATAGAACCAATATAGAAATTCTGCTGTTATCCAAATTGCCACGAATTTCTTCTACAACATCAGTGAGTGCGGTAATGCAACTACGCTTTGGTCTGAAACCAGATTGGCGATCTGTAAACAGTCTGTTGTCATTCACATGTTCATAAATTTGTTTATGTAATAAACGTTCAAAAACTTTACTAAGATATGCTAGAATAGCTATCGGACGATATTCGTTATTGGTTTTCGGTATTGGAACAATTTTTGCATACTTCCAAATTGTTGGAAATATATTGGTCATAATAATGTTGTTAAAAATATGTGTTACGAAATGAACTATCCAAGGCAAAATAAGTTTTACAAATCTGTGGTCAATTTCATCTAAACCGATAGAATTCGATTTCACAGCATAAAAAGCCTCAACTTCTTCTAGTACATCAACACACTGAAAATTAAATTCAACCACAGAATTAGCAAGAGGTAAGAGATTATCATAAAAATTCATCTGAATAGTGGGATGTTGATTATTGACAAAATTCTCATTCAACGAATTATCGTCGACATCAAATGACCGAATCGTCGATTTTCCAATACCAATTTCTCTTATATGCTTCCATGTTTTCTTGCTGTCTGTAGCAGCGTTAAATTTGTCGAAGTAATATGGAGACTTGTTACTTATTATTTTAGAAACAACCATTCTTCTGCTCAAGCGAAATTCACGTAAACATTCAGGTGTCCTGTATCGTTTCCACATTTTATAACAATTGTCACGTCGCTGTATAAGCAATTTAACCTCGTTCGTAAACCATGGCTTTGCATCCTTTCTGAGTTTTTTTCTTCTAATTGGAACACTTTTGTTATACATGTAAATAATAGCGTCATTCAAAAATGTTACTTCGCTATCAACAGATGGTAAATAGTACATCTGCTCCCACTCAATATGTTCAAGATCATGTTTCAGAGACAAATAAGTAATGTTATTGAAAGGTTCTTTTGTAGGTCCGCTGGGATAATGCCATCCGGGCCTGGAGATTTAAAGGGATAGAAGCTTTTGACCGCCCATTCCACACGATGGCGAGTTATCGGAATATTAGAGATATCCCGAGTGCCACTAAATGTTGCCTCCCTAGGCACATCATCAGTGCAACCTGGGAAGTGTGTATTCATCAGGACCTCAAGGGTGTCTCGATTTTTGTGATCCAGGATCCGTCAATCTTCCGTATATACGATGGAATAGCTAGTTTGGAGGATAAAATCGTACGTAGCCGACTTGTCCCCGAAAAGTTTTCCACGTCGCTGCAGAATTTCCTCCACGACTGTCTCTTGGCCTTCCTGATAAGATTTTTGAATCCATTTACTGATGACTTGTAATTGTTCCAAACACCATTACGTTTTGCCTCATTAAAGAGTTTCCTGCTTTCTTTGCGTTTTTCAGCAAACTCCGCATTCCACCATATGGGCTTAGCTTTGCCCTTCCTGTCGATCTTTTACAGAATTCGTTTGTTGCCTCAATTAAGACACCAGTCAATGACTCCACTGCGGAGTCGAGCATGGGCACACTGTCTATGAGAACCGGCCTCATAGGCAGCTTGTCCCCGAGTACACTCGCATAGATAGACCAATTGGTACTTCTTCTATTCGTGTAGGGTTTAGCTGAATCAATTCTAAAGGAAAAATTGATATCAATATACATGTGATCAGAGAAGGAACAGTCCCTTGACACGTTCCAATCGCTAATCATATCCGCGAACTTATCACTAATAAGCGTAATATCAAGAACCTCCCTTTTGTAAGTCACAATAAAGGTGGGCTCACTACCCCTATTAAATATTGTTAGTTCGTTTTCTACAATGAAGTCCAAAAGCGACTCACCTCGTGGTTTGACATCCGAGCTTCCCCAGACGGTATGATGTGCATTAGCATCAGCACATATTATTAGGGGGATGTTGCGCCTGTTAGCATACGACATCGCCTTCCTGGTTGTGGAGTTTGGAAGATTAGCGCCCTGGTCATGTGCCATGTAGCAGCTCATTAACTATGTTGTTGCGGTAAAAAAAAATTTTGTTCGCAACTTTCTTGCGACAAAAGGTTTTCATTGACGCCAACAAGTTTTTGTTTACCCCAACTGCATAATCGTTAAATGCTCAAATTATTTGGCATCACAATATTTTTTTTTGTGTGTGAGTTTTTATTTGAATGTTTCCAAGACAACTAGTTCTGTGTAAATTGGAATGGTCAAGTTTTGAAAAAAGCCTCCTAAATTAAAATTCTATGAGCTCGTGAGATCAATTTATAAATTTTACTCCTTTAATATTTTTACACTTTGTGGAGGGTATCAAAGATTTGTTTATTTGTGTTGCGGTAAGTTAAGGAAATGACATAAAATGCACTCAAAATGTAAAATTTATATCGTACTCAAAATGACATTTAGTTCTAAGTGTTTTAGTGCTATAAAATGCATTTTTTCCAATTTACTTAAATTTAATGTTATTAAAATATTTTTAAGGAAAGTGACATTCCTTTATTGGAGTACAAAAATGTTTTTAACAAAAGCATATGTAATTTTAAACTGGGGAAAAGGAAGAAAAGAAAAAAATACTACCCACTTTGCAAAGCTGAAATTTTATATTTTTGTTTTATTACAAAAATTTGTTATAGTAAAATAAAACATGATAAAAAATGTTCTTCTCTTAAAAGAAAAATTCCTTTAAATTAAAAAGTTTCCGGTTGTATTTACAAGTTTACGCAAGGAAATATTTTTATAAAGATTGAAAACGAAACGTTATAGACTACCAGAATTTATTTTTTTACGAAGATTGTTTCACTCCTGTTGCAAGACACTGATGTTGAATAGAAATTACTTGTCAGGAGGCTGTTTTTCTTTGACCTTTGGCAGTAGTTGTTGGTTGCAAAGGGTATTTCAAAATTACCACATAATTATTACTAATAAGAAATCACAGTGTTAAACTTAGGATTTTATTTTTTTTTATCATAAATCATGTCAACAAGACATCAGGCAAATGTCACCGCAGACATTCTCCATAAACATTTTTCTGAATTTCGTTGATTCAACATCCTCAAGCCTCAGCCAAACGAAAGATACACGTTCTAAAAATGTCTCATGAAAAGCGTTGTAGCCGGTAGTATGCTAAATTCCCTGGGTGTACGTGCGTTAAACTGTCGTACATTCTACAAAACATGGTGCAAACTACGAAATTTTTGAGTTTCATGTTGAAAAATGTACGTACCTACGTAAAATATAATAAAACAAAATTTCCAAATTTGTTTTTGTTTGAATGTATGTTGAACAAACGAGTTTTATGCTCGCGTTCATTTAACAACACATATATAAAAACAAAAAAAAAACAAAAAAAAACGCGCACTCCCGGTGCAACAAAAAAAAAAAAAAAAAAAAAATATCAAAACCAACATTGTGAATTTCAAATACTTAAAAATTTATAAATCAAAAAGCACAGTGTGCCAAACAACAAAATCCCCATTGTTTGTATTTCTGAAAAAAAAAACATTAAGTAAGTAGCAAATAAGAAGTTTTCTTGTGCATTAAGCTTTGTTCACAATAGACAGCAACATTTTCACTGGTGTTCATAATGGCGCACAGAGGGATTTGTTCATACAATGTTTGGCAACAAATATAAGTAGTGCTCGTAAAATGTTGAAATTTGGCACAGAGTCTTTGGTTAGCTCAATTAAGATAAGTATAAGGTTTCATCAAAATTGGCCACGCCCTCTACCCACCGCCCATAGAACCCCAAATTTATTTTTGGCCCAAAGTTTTTTAAATTTGGCACAAGCCTTTGGTTGGCTCAATTAAGAAAAATGTAAAGTTTCATCAAAATTGGCCATGCCCTCTCCCCACCACCCATAGAACCCAACATTTATTTTTGCCCCAAAGTTTTTGAAATTTTGCACAGAGCCTTTGGTTAGCTCAATAAAGAAAAATGTAAAGTTTCATCAAAATTGCCCACGCGCTCCGCCCACCGCCCATAGAACCCAAAATTTATTTTTGGCCCAACGTTTTTGAAATTTTGCTCTACGCTTCTATTTCCTCAATTAACGCGCACCACTCACTGCCCATATAACCCATATTATATTTTTCCCACAACTTTTTGTTTCTTTACCAAAGCTAATTATTTTATAAATAAACTTCAATACATGCATTTATCATCAATTCCACATGTGAAAATTTCCGAATAAAATTTTTTATTCACATTTTAATTTCGTATCATGAATTCCATAGGAATAAAATAACAAACTTGATTTTAAAAGCCTGTGTCATTATATTCGGAGTTGTAAACAAGAAACAATTAATGTATTTAAGAAAAGTGTTTTTGGAAATTTATGGAACTAAATTTTTTCGGGAAAATTTGTAAAGCTTTGTGACAGGAAGAAGATTTTCGCGAACAACATGCTGTTGTATTTTCTGAATCGTTATTGACAATAATCGATTACTATTAATTTGTAATTTAAGACTATTACCTCAAAGAGCAACAAAACTACGCGAAAATTGCCGAAATTCGGAAAAGTTTGCAAAAATAGCGAAGATTCGCGAACATTTTTAATATTTCAAATAAGCCATAAAATGAATTAAAGGCCCTGAAACTATAAGAAATTGCACAAATTCGGTAAAAATTGCAAAATTAGCGGAAATTCGCAAAAATTTGCTAAAAGTGGAATGATAGCAAAGTCTAATATTTATTAAAAATCATTAAAGCTGTAAAGAATCAAAAAACTTATTGGAAAAAATCGCTTCTATCGCCAACATGGCTAAAATTCGCGAAAAATTGCAAACTTGGAAACAAACTCTAAAATTTATTTGAAATCGCTTAATCGGCAAAAGAAACAAAATGTCGGAAAATAACAAACAAAAAAATTTCCAAAAATAGCGAAAATTTGCGAAAATTTTTAATATTTCAAACAAGCCATAAAACTGATTAAAAGTCCCTAGAGCTATAAGGAATGGCAAAATTTTGGTAAAAATTGCTAAATTAACGGAAATTCGCAAAAATTTGCTAAGCGTGGCAAGATAGCAAATATATTTATTAATAATCGGTCAAGCTATAAAGCATCAGAAAACTTACAGTAAAAATAGCTCTTATCGCAAACATGGCAAAAATTTGCGAAAAATTCTAAAATTTATTTGAAATCGCAAATCTATATATATAAAATTGTAACGTTAATGACTCACTGACTGACTCACTGACTCACTGATTCATCATCGCACAGCCTAAACGCCTGAAGCTAGACACTTGAAATTTGGACCAGAGATTGGTCACTCCCCAAATCGATCCACTAAGACGGGATTTTTGGAAATTCGAATGTTTAGGGGGTAAAAAAGGGTAAAAACGGGAAAATTCGGTAACCTTATATCTCCAAAACTAAAAGAGATACAAAAAAAATTTAATACCTATCGTTGTTCTTTAGAAAAATAAGCGGACAGGTGTCTGGTACTTTTTTGAAATTCGGCCCTATTTGGGAGTAAACGGGTAATATCTGAATTTTAGTACTTTTTTGACACCCCATCTATCTTTTGAACCAATAAACATAGAAACAAAGTTAATACCACATTCGAAACCTAACAAAAATATACGAATTTAAATTTGGTACTTTTTCGAAATTCGAACATTTAAGGGGTAAAAATCGTAACTATTTTTGGTACTTTTTTTAAAAAAACATTTTTCTCCATTTATTGAAATATTCGTACTAAATTATGGGCTGCCACTATTATACTGAAATTTTTTATACTTTAATTGATGGAAAATAGTACCAAAAAGGGGAAATACGAGAAATTTGATATTTTACTTAACTTTTTGGTTCTACAACTGGTATTTTTTAAATTATCGTTTATGTTGGACCTAAAAACATAAGATTCATCATGCAATGTCCGGAATGGATAAGAATCCATAAGGGGCAGTTTTTGGTACTTTTCTGTTAATTAACTGGTTCTTTTTGAATTTCCGTTAGTATTGGACCTATAAAAATAAAATTAAACATGCAATGTCCCGAATGGATGAGAATCTATAAGAGGGAACTTTTTGGTACTTTTTTGTTCATTAACTGGTACTTTTTTAATTTACGTTAATATTGGACTTAGAAACATAAAATTCAAAATGAAATGTCCTGAGTGGTTAAGAATCCATAAGGGGAAGTTTTTGGTACTTTTCTGTTCATAAAATGGTACTTTTTGAATTTCCGTTAGTATTGGACCTATAAAAATAAAATTAAACATGCAATGTCCTGAATGGATGAAAATCTATAAGAGGGAACTTTTTGGTACTTTTTTGCTCATTAACTGGTACTTTTTGAATTTCTGTTAGTATTGGACCTAGAAACATACAATTCAATATGCAATGCCCTGGATAGATGAGAATCTATAAGAGTGAACTTATTGGTACTTTTTTAATCTTGGACTGGTACTTTTTGAATTTCCGTTGGTATTGGACATAGACAGATAAAATTAAACATGCAAGGTCCTGGGTGGATAAGAATCTAAGAGGAAAGTTTTTGGTACTTTTTTGTTCATTTACTGGTACTTTTTGAATTTCCGTCAGTATTGGACCTAGAAACATAAAATTAAACATGCACGATACTGTGTAAATGAGAATCTTTAAGTGGGATCTTTTTGGTACTTTTTTATTCGTTAGCTGGTACTTTTTGAATTTCCGTTAGTATTGGACCCAGAAACATGCAATTAAACATGGAAGGTCTTGAGTGAATGACAATCTGTTAGAGAGATCTTTTTGGTGCTTTTTCGTTTTTTAACTGGTCCTTTTTTTAAATTTTCGCTAATGTTGGTCTAATGAAAATAAAATTAAACGTGCATGGTCCTGAGTGAATGAGAATCTCTAAAAGCGCTTATAGGTACTTTTTAGTTATTAAACTGGTACTTTTTGAATATCCGTTATTATTGGACTTAGAAACATAAAATTCAAGATGCAATGCCCTAAGTGGATAAGAATATATAAGAGGGACGTTTTTGGTACTTCTTTGTTATTTAACTGGTACTTTTTGAATTTCCGTTAGTATTGGACCTAGAAACATAAAATTAAACATGCAAGGTCCTGAGTGAATAAAAACCTGTAAGAGGGCTTTTGGTACTATTTTGTTCTTTAACTGGTACCTTTTATATATCCGTATTTATTGGATCTAGAAACATAAAATTAAACATGCAAGCTCCTGAGTGAATGAGAATCTGTAAGAGGGATTTTTTTTTAAATAAACTGGTAATTTTTTTAATTTAATATTTATTTTTGTGCATTAAATAAAAAAGGAAATTGGTGTCTGGTACTTTAACGAAATTCGATCGTGTTAGGTAGTAAATCTAGCTTTTAAGCCAATACGTATAGAAATAAAAATTAAATAACATTTGTTACTTATCTAAAAAATACAAATGCGAATTTGGTACTTTTTCGAAATTCGAACGTTTCAGGGGTGAAAATTGTACCTATGTATATCGATCCCGCGAACCTCATACCTCCTAAACTAAAAGAGATAAAAAACATCAGCAATTCGCTAACCGTATATTTCCTAAACAAAAAGAGATACAAAAAATTTAATACTAATTATTGTTCATTAAAAAAAATAAACGGAGAGGTGTCTGGTACTTTTTTGAAGGAAGACCTTTTTGGGGTGTAAAAGGGTAAATAAATATTGTATCACATTTTTAGCTTATCTAAAAAATACAAAACAGGTTTGCCCCTTTTTTGAAATTCAAACGTTTAAGGTGTTTTCTCAACATTTTTCTCCATCTCTATATAATATAAATTTTTAAAGTAACTGACGGATTCATCATCGCACATCCTAAACTCTTGAAGCTAAAAAGCTGACTTTTGGACCGAAGGTTGTCCTCTCGCCAAATCGATTCCGCTAACCAAAAAAATCCAAAATTAAAGAGATCCAAAAAATTTAACACTTATTGTTGTTCGTTAAAAAAAATGAGGGGACAGGTGCCTGGTACTTTTTTGAAAATAAACTTTGGCATAAAAATATGTCCACGAAGAAAAAGGAGACGCTAACGAAGTAGCGGGTTAAATGCTAGTCGGTTATAAGGATATTATTAAAAAATTTTGATTTGCTCCTTATTTACCGTTTTACTCCTACATATGTATGTAAATGAAATTTGTGCATTTGAAACGTTGTTATACCCTCCACCACCATCAGTGGTGAATGAGGGTATACTTAGTTTGTCATTCCGTACGCCTAAAACCGTTTTAAATAACGATATCATAATATAATTTGGTACGTGACAGTTTTGTAGAACTAGAAATTATTCTGTAAAATTTCGTGAAGATCGGCCCATAATTTACCATATGCCTCATATAAACCCCACTTTCGGAAAGGAGTTTAGCATCGGTGGAGGGTATTAAAGATTCGGCCTAGCCGAATATAGCACTCTAACTTGTTTTTTTTTTTAAATTTTAAATAAAAACTTAAATTTTCTTCCTTTTCCGACAGACAAATCTTTGTGAATTATTTTCTTCATAAATTGGTAAAATAGTTTACATGTGAGCTCTTCACAATCGTGTGGTTTTTTTTTTTTTTTGAAAACAAGCTAATTCGAAAGAAATTTTTTCGGAGTTTAAAAATGTAAACATTCGGAAATTTTCACAACACATTTTATTCATGATACCAACTCTTCACACATTGGGAAATTTTATTTATGATAAGGGTGATAGACTTTTATTCATCATCTATCAATTAAGTAACTGTATCATCAAGTTTCGCTGACCTATCGGATACCCTTCGTACCTATAGTACAAATTAAAGAATAATTTTATTTGAGTATAAACAAAATGAGTAAAGTTTAAACAAAAACATCAACAATAAACAGTGAGTTTATCTCATCTTACATTCCCCACTACAATTGATTGGAATTCTCCCAACATTAATTGTAGTTGTAAGTAGGTTAAAAAAACTTTGATATTGCTACAAGTAGAACTGTTGCTTATAATTCTTATACGTTTAAAAGTTTTATTTGGTTTAATATCTTTAGTATTTCTAAAATCTTTATGGATGAAGTTTCCTGACGATCTGGCCTAAGCAACCAGTGAAGTGCGCATAGGAATAGCGTATGCCATCAACAATATATTTCAGTGCTTTTATCAATAATACAAATCCGGAATTAAGCACGAATAACTAAATCTTTTAAATTTAAATTTTGTATTCCCAAAAATTATTTTGATTTAGTAAGGATTTTCATGATATCGCTTAAAATTTCCATTTGTGCAAATGGGCAATCTTGCGACACTCGTTTCATGAAGCCCCTTTTTATTAAATTGTGAAATTTGTTTTTAAAAATGCATAAGGAAAGCTAAACACACCAAATTTCTTACGAAGCTTGTGTAAATGAACTCTCATACAATTTTTGACAGTTCATTTCCGAAGGCGGTTAAATGCACAGATTGCGAGACTTTTATGGGATATCATGAAAACCCTTATTGTTCTTTTATTTTCTTGTAAGACCTACTAATTCTTTTGACAATTGACAATGTTGCACATTATGCAAACTGTTGGCTAGGTCTAAACTCAATTCTGTATCATAAAATTACATAAGTTTATAGCCTTTTTACACTGATCAACATCTAACATCTACCATCAATTTGCCGCCATTTGCGAAGATGTTAACATCTTTCCATAAAAAATACATAGGGCTAAAAACCAACATCTTTCAACAACTTTAAAAGATGTTCCTATCTCATTTTATTCCATTCTGCATCTTTCGTTTATTTTAGTGTCATCACTAGAAAAGTGGCAATAGTTCTATTATTATTGTGGCATCACTGACAAAAAGAAGTTTGTTTTGAAAGAAGCGTTACCATTTGTCAAGTTTTATCTATTATTAATGTTTTTTTTTAAGAATTTTTTATATTTATAAACAAATTAAACTTTAAAAAAATTTTTGAGTTTTCTTTTTAAATTTTGGCACTTTTGTGAGGAAAAAACATTTTTAATTAAAAATTTTTTTTTTTCAAAAATGGTGACATTTTTGTTTGATGGTAGATGTTAGATGTGAGCAGTGTAAACGAGTGTTTCACATTTTCTACATCTTTGATGGCAGATGTTAGATGTTGATCAGTGTAAAAAGCCTATTACTTTCCAAAGCGTTAGTATTATAATACGGGGAAGTCTCAATTACATATCATGTATTACTTAAAATGTTCAACTGTTAACCCTTTCGGTACATCTTTTTTGATTTTAAAAATCCAATTTTTTATTATCTGGCCTTTAATATCATAACTTAATTTAATTTTTTTTCTTTTTTCAAAAAATGGACCCCAACGTTGTTTTTAGGAATGATGAAAAAAACCTCTTTTTAGTGGTATAGTTAGATATATTTTAATTCAGTTTTGCTTATGAAATTCATTTAAAATATCACAAATTACCATATAATATTAAATTTGTATTTATAGATATATGTACATTAGGGTTATAACTTTTTTTTGAGTGCAAAATACCACTCTAGCACCATGTGGGGAATTTTGTTCTGATAATAAAAACCTGTTTTTTAAGCTGATTCGGTGAAAAAAGTTTCCGCACCGTAAGCGATTCCTAAAACTCCATATTATGTGCGAATTTTATTTTTGGAAATTGAAACCCATTTGATTTTGCATTAGACTTATGAAAAATGGTTTAATGTTGAAGATTATATATAAATTTAAACAAAAACAAACTTATTTAAGACAAGAGTAACTGATTTAATGATGAAAATAAAAAAATAAAAACAAAACATCAACGCTTTCGGTGCGGAAACTTTTTTCACGAAAGAGGAAGAGTGACACCATATTTTTTATATTTTTTTATGCCCCTATGCGGTGGTATTTTTGATATTTGCAAAAATTGCAAAAAAGTTTTATCCCTAATGTACATACATATAAAAACCCATTTTGATATATATATATATATATATATATATATATATATATATATATATATATATATATATATATAAATACAAAGATAGGTACATAAAAGGAACTAAAATATAATAATAAAGTATAAAATAAAAAATATTTAATTCATTCATAAGTATGCATTTACAAAATAAGAATACTGTAACGTCAAAATAAAATTAGATATTGGGTAGAAGTTGGGTATTAACAAAAGGGTTAAGCTGGGCAAAAAAAAATTTACGTTAAAGTGTGACTCACAATTATCATCGTTCATTATGGCTAGACCGCCCTTAGTACTTTGTTATTAAGAAGATTAAAAGGCACTGAAATCTCAGTTAAACTCACAGAATACACAGAACTGTGAAAAGTGACGTGTGAAAAAGGCCCAAATCAGTTGCGAGGGCAGCTTTCGAAGAAAGAGATAGAAAGCTTTTTTTGGTAGTGATGTGGCAAGGTGTAAAAACAGGCCGCAACAATCAACACAAATGGCGTGATCAAAACAAAAATAACAGAACACAAACCACGTTAAACAAATGCATTAGTTTAACAAACGTTGTTTTTTGTGCAAAAAAATGTATTTAGTAATATTGTTTTGTGTTATAATGTTATTTACTTACTTAAATATTATTTACTCGTGTTGTGGTGAACTTAAAAGTTAATTTTTACAACAGTTTTGTAAATAAATCTTAACTAAATAAATTTGTGTTCATTTTAGTGCGGCCAGTGATGCCGATTTAGTGCTTTTGGCACTATTTATGGTGCTTTTTGATGCCTCAAAACGCCAAAATTGTATCCATAGGGCCAAACTAAGAAAAAGCACTAACATGGTGCTTTTTAAATTTTTCGTTAGTGCCTTTAGTGCTTTTTACAATTTTTATTTTTTTCTACCATTTTTTAAAACTTCGATTATATAGAGGATGATTTAGATGAGATTTGCTATTTGGGGTACAATTTTTAAAAAGCCTGTAAAGATTTTAAGATTTCAAATGATAAAAGAAAGTTGCATTTGTTTAACCAAAAACTTCATTTGCGAGGTAAGAGCTTGGCTTCCTAGCAATTTGGAAATTGTACAAAACGTTTCACTTTTTAGCGTTGACAACATATTTAGTTATCGTAATAAGAACGATGTATTTGTTTGCGGTCAACATTTTTTTAAGATGTAGACACTGTTTCAGAAATAGAAAATGACTTGGAAAATATTAGGAATTGTGAATGGAAAATAAACAACGATTTTGAGCCATTTAGAAAAAAACGTATTGAAAAGTAAAAAAACATGCTGTAGGAAACCGTACAAAAGAACGCAAAGACTTTAAAAACAAAAAAAGAGTCGTAACTTGGTATAAGCAAAGTGTTAAATAAATTGAAAACAGCTGACAAAAATACTTTTATAACGACGTTGTGTAACCAGCTATTTTCATGCGCTTTAGTTTTCAAACACACGACACTCGTCTCCAAATAACTGCGTTTTGTGCACTTTTACCTCTAGTGCTATTGCAAAAAGGTTTGACTAAGTATCAGAATACAAACAAACATGTTTTTTTTCTATTTTACACCTTATTTGTCTTTTTAATTTAGAAGCGTACACAGGTCAAAATAATTGGATAATATCATACGCCAATTGTTTTATTAAACTTTGCACAATTTTAATTTAGATTTATTTAAACTATAAAACCTTATATTTTTATTAAATAATGGGTTAGATTTTTTCGAGCTACGAAAATTGAGCTCGCGCTGTATTACTTTAAAACTGTTTTATGGCCAATTCAAACTAAGCTGATGATGTTCCAAATGATTTGGATGATATTAAGGGTCCTCATGATATCGTTTATAAGTCTCGTAATGTGTGCAAACTGTGCATTCTTACGCCCTCGTAAATGAACTGTCAAAAATTGTATGAGAATTAATTTACACAAACTACTTAAATTTGCCCAACAATTATGACTCGTAAACTTGCGCTTTTCAATTGTGCATTTATACAAACAAATTTTTTTAATGCTTACCGCCGTTTTCAATGAAAACTTCAAGTGTTAATAAATCACAAACAATAAATTCTTGTAATAACATAAGCATATTAGTGTTTTGGCTTTCTTTATGCATGTTTAAAAACAAATTTCATTTATTATTCACAAATTTCAACTTATTTATTATATTTTTGATTATTTTTTTTAATATATTTTTTTATTGACGTTTCAGTTTGAAATGACAGTAATTGTTTAAAATTACACAAAAATTAAAAAGGATCTTCATGAAACGAGTCTGGCAAGTTTACCCATTTGCACAAATGGCAATTTTAAGCGATATCATGAAGACCCTTATTATTTTTATTGAAGATAATAATAATACATATAAAAATGATTATATACAAAAGAAATATATTTATTAATTAATTTAACATAAAAATGGTGCCCCATCAACGTCGTCGCCTTTTTTAAAATTTTGGAAGTATATAATATTCGGCACAGTCGAATGCAACTTGTTTTGTGTTTAATTAAATTGTAAAAATGGCTTAGTGCTTTTTTACGCTTTTTTTTGTTAGAAATAGTGCTTTTTTAAAATTGTAAAGTGCTTTTTGCTCTCAAAAAGTTGGCATCACTGATTGCGGCATAGAATATGATGAAAAGAGAAATGCAAAAGGGCAGCTTTCTTTGAAAGAGACAAAAAAAAACGCAAAATCTTCCGTCTCGTGACAGTTCTGTGTATTCTGTGGTCAACTAGATTTAGTTAATCTGAAAACAGATTTGTGTTGTCATTTCCAATTTTGGATATAAGATTTTGACGGACCAGCTGTGTTTTGCTTAAAATGTTGGTCTTCCGTGTTTTTTTCGTCGGATATTCGAGATTCAGACTACGTTAAACCTAATCTACATCTCGGTCTAAGTTAATTAAATTTTTTTTCTTCTTTACAACATGAACTTTTAAATCGATCCAATTATTTTTTTCAAAGATATAGTGGTTTTAAAATTCAAAACATTAATTCGGCACGGCCGAGTAAAAACCGTTACGAATTTTTTGTTTCAGAATATATTACAAACATTTAAGCCAACACAACAATCCAAAAAAAAAGAGTTTGAAGAAATAAAATATAACACATTATATTTGAAAGGCAAATTGTGGCTGAAATAATTTATATTAGAAAGAAAGAGTAGAAAAAATATAAATAGAAAAAACTGATAATGTTTTCACTTCGTGATGCTTGCCTGCTACATCTTGATATTCAATAGGAAAAAGAATATTTCAACTAAAGCAGGAAAGGCAACCAACATATTAAATAATTTTTTACCAAAAAAAGAGAAAATACATTTGTAATTTTCTGCTTGTTTTCAAATTTTGCACAATTGAAAATAATGAAGAAAACGTTGTTAGTTATTATAATGAAAAAGTTTTTTTCTGCTTTTCTCGTTTACTTTCATTAACAGTACGAAATTATTTGGAAAGAAATCTAGAAAAAAATCATTGATTTGTTGTTCAACTTTTGTAGTAACGAAACTTATTTGAAAAGTTTGCCCAGTTTAATGACTCAGATAAGTGAAACAACATAATTTTACCCCGAAAAAAAAAGAACGGAAAGTAAAACAGATTTATGTGCGGATTTGGAAGAAAAGAAAGAAAAGTTCAATGATGCACAACAATTTTAGGGTTTTTCCTTTTTTGTTGTTGTTTGCACTTATGAAAGAAAATAAAAATTAATTTTTTCACATTCATTTTTTTTTTTCTACAGTCAGAGAAAATAACATAATCCTTGATAAATTTACAGCATGCAATTGCTCAGCACTTACACACATTATACAGTTTGCACAATATCTTTCTTTGCAGCTAATAAGTGTATTGTTCTAAAAGCTCCTTCATTCTGGTTAAACAGAAATACTAATTTATAAAACGACTTAACAATACCATAAAGTCTGCAAGACAGTATGAAGAATGCAACTTTGACGAACGTACCAAACAAAAAATTATGTTAATGCAAATTTTATTTGAATCCATTCTTTTCGTAAATGGGGCAGATTTGTAGTATCCCAGCAAAAACTTTACTTACCTGGTAAGTTAGCAAATAATGTTGGAGAAAATAAACACTACTTATTTTTCGGGTGAATAACTACTTATTTTTGTTCGAGGTGTCCAAAGAATTCAGTACTTACAAAATACACTAACAAAAAGTCAAAAAATACCTAGTTATTATTTAACTACTAGTAAGTTGAATTGTAAGTACTTACAATAAACTTACCAGAAGCCAAAAAATCACTAGTTAATAGACCTAATAAGTAGTTATTGAGTACGTTACCAGTAAGCAAATATTCAGTAGTTGCTGAGGTCATTACTAGTAAGTACTTATTGAAGTTTTCAGAATAATGACAACTACTTACCAGTACCTCAATTCTGTAACTTTTTGAATTTACCTACCGATATCGTTAATTAACGAGAAATCTCGGTTACTTTAACGAATTTGTTATTCTGTATTTTAAATAAACAAAAATTTTTGTTTAGAAATATTGACGACAAATATCGGTAAAAATATAAGAACGTCAAAGTAAAAATTTTTAAAAATTAATAAAAAATACAAAATAAATTTGCTTTATTGCATTTATTTTAACAAAACATGAATGAAAACGTGTTAATATTGATTATATTTCTAAACAAATATGTTGGTTTTAAATAATTTTATACATAGGGAAAAATTTCCAGATGACTGAGCCACTCTAGCACAACCCTGCGGGAAATTTTTGTCAATTGTTCCAACAGAACTGGTCCTGGGACTAGTGAAAATAGAATAGGCACAAAAAGAAAGAACTCATGAAAGGACTAGTTTTATTGAAATAATACCTAGGACAAACATTGTAGTAACTAACACTGAGCACGTTCATTGAGAATAGATGTGTGACTTGTCAAGTGGTGCCTGTTAGGTGTCAATTGACCCCCTCCAATGACAACCCCATGTAAATGTGATAGGTCCCATTCATATAAAGTGTTAGAACAAGAACCGGTCTCTACCGCCAAAGAACCTATTAACGGACTACTTTGGTGTCAGTTCGCTTCCCTCTAGGGAACATTCTGCTCTTACTTTTCATACCAGCACTACTGTATGTGAAAAGGGTATTATGTGTTTGTACGAGTGTGTGTAACACATTTAAATAAAGGTTCTGGGCCTGCCTTTTAGTATACCGATTGACTCAGAATCAATGTCAGAATCCATTTAACGAAGCCCGTCCTTCTATCAGGATGGCTGGTTGTCTGTCCAAGATAACCTTGTGTGCAAATTACAGGTCGCAGTTTTAATAATCATTTTATAAAATTTGACACATATGCGTTTATTGTCACAAGGTCGAAGCATTTTTATAATAGTGAGAAGCAGTTATTTAATTTGTATAGCCCACATGAAAACTTCTTTCCGGATTAGGGTTTTGTGCCTATTAATAGCCATCTTTGTTTTATAGACACCAGAACCAATTTTTTTAGAATCGATCCATATTTGACCACAGCTCCCATACGAATACACTAATAATGGTAGATACTTATAATAAATATAAATACTTATAATAACCTCACGATTTTGGCGGAAACATGATCGCCCAAATACTGCAATGTAGAGTCGGACTTGATCGACTATACTTTCTTACTTTTTTCGTGTTAAAAATTGGCTACTTTACTCTATATTTTTAATCTGTTAACAGTACATTTATTGTCGTTATTATTAAACAAGAACTTTTTTTGTGTCGTTAGCTACCGACATTTTTTGCCGATAAAAATTGTTAAAATTTCATTACAGAATAGCTCTTAACGACAACTTTCGTTAGCTAACGAATTTTGACTACTTAACGACAATTTTTTGTCTATAAAAAGTTACGGAATTTCAGTACAGAAGCCAAAAAATCACTAGTTAATAGACCTAATAAGTAGTTATTGAGTACGTTACCAGTAAGCAAATATTCAGTAGTTGCTGAGGTCATTACTAGTAAGTACTTATTGAAGTTTTCAGAATAATGACAACTACTTACCAGGTAATGTATGAAATAACTACCACCTATTACTAAAAATCAAAAAGTTTTTCCTTGGATATTATCAAAAAGCGTTAATTTTATGAGAAAACTTAAGTTCTTAAAAGCTTCTGCAGGTGAATGAAAAAAGTGTGTGAGTATGTATGTATGCTATGCGCTCTGTGGAATTCTTGATTGATTATTTTATTTATTTATTTAACTATATTTCCATCTTTTAATTATAGTAAGGAACTAGATAATACAATTTAATTTAAAAAGAAGTATGAATAATTATAAAATTTTAAGGATCAACAAATTAAAAAGGAAAAAAATTGGAATAAAATTTAATCAAATTAGAAATAACAAAATTTAACAATAATACAAACTAATTATAACTTATCAAAAAAACTTAACTTATAGTTAAAAACAATATTAAGTTTAAAGTGTCAAGTTGCGTTATATTATTGTTCAAATGTTTTATTATTTCGGTCTTAAAAGTAATTACGTTGCTGTTTGTTTTTACCCTATTCGGAAGTCTGTTCCATAGATGGATTGCGTTATAATAAAATTGCCATTATATTTAAAAAAAAAAATTAAAAAAAGACAACTTATTTCTGTCTTTGATAGTATAACAAATTAATTATAATTTTAAAAAGCCTTGAGATCTTGTTCCTGCAAACTACGTTTCTATTCAACTTGATACATTTTGGTAGGAGAGAATTAAAATATTGTAAACACTTAAATAATGATTGCTGTTACCGCAACCATTGTATAAATCCTCAAAAAGTTCAAAAGTCGGATGAAGTTGACCTTTCTTGATAATCAATGTCGAAAGTCGTTAAAATTACTGTGAACAATACAAGTTGCATTCAAATCGCAAAATTATCCAAGCTATGTTTTCGATGAAAAATCAATTTAATTCTGAATGCAGAAGTACATAACACGCGGTAATTCGTCTATGAGTATAATACGCTAAATAACGTTAACGCATGAAAAGGGTCAAGTTACACAGCGCGCATTATAAAAGCCTTTCCTCCAGCTGTTTTTAATTTGTTAACTTATTTGTAAATTGAAAAATTTAAGCTCTTATTATTCCAAGCTTCGGCTCTTTTTTGTTTTAATTATACTTTTTTTTATTGTCAACTGATAACTTGTAAAAATAGACAACACTTTATAAAGTTCGCACAATAACGCGTGCTATGTATATGTTTATTAGCGTATTCTATCAGAAACATGAGCTGTTCACGTAAAATATCCATTCATTTATGACTGTTGCAATGAATCTAAGTTCGTTGAGAGTTTTCACTGTCGCAAGGAAAGGATTTTCGACGTCTCTTTTTGTTTGATAGCGAACGGAGTAGAGCATAAAGAGGGGTAAACAAAAAGTCTCGGTGTTTTTCATATCGTTTTTTATATATCTCTTTTAACGTCTTCTTGTTGCGTTTTATACCTTTTTACTTTGAAGTGTCAGGTTTAAAATACAGTGATAACTCGATCATCGATACTAAAATCATGAAAAAAATCAATTTTAAAAAATGATAACAGATTTTTGTTATTTTAGCTCAAGCTCTTATAGTTATCGAGAAAAACGCATTTAAAGTTTTTCATATCAAAACATGATCCTACTAACACACATTGTCAAACAGAGCTAAAAAATAAAATAAGTTGAATAAATTTTTTTGTTTAAAACACAAATCATCTACACAGAAAAAATTATAGGTTTTTTACAATTAAAAAAAATTATTTAAATTTAATTAATGTGATAATTGAATCAATTATTTTTTTTTTCTTGAAAGAAAATTAAAAATATAATTTTGATTTAATTAGCATTTTAGTTGTTTTGAAATAAATTTTGAATTAAAATAATAATTAAATAACAAAAAATTATTTCGTTTAAAATAAAATAATTTTAACTTGTGAAATTGTTGTTGAAAATTGTCAAAATCAATCAACACATTGTTTGAAACGGCAAATTTTTTTGATAATTTTTTTATATAAAATTATATATCGTCAGCTCAAAATTGGTTTGACCTACCGACCAGTTTTAAAAAAATTGAGTTAGGTATGCGGCTTATTTGAATCCAAAATCTGTTTCGCGAAATTTTTTGTGGTTTCTGAGATATAAAGCATTCCATTCAGGACATTGCATGTTGAATTTTATGTTTTGAGGTCAAATATTAACGATACCAGTTTTAGAACCAAAAAGCTGAAGAAAGATATTAATTTTCCCGTATTTCAAATTTTGGTACTATTTTTTCCCCCTATTAAAGTATCAAAAATTGCAAAATGCAAAATGTTTTGTAAAAAAGTACCAAAAATAGTTACGATTTTCACCCCTTAAACGTTCGAATCTCGAAAAAGTGCCAAACTTGTATTCGTAATTTTTTGATAACTTTCGAATGTGGTATAAACTTTATTTCTAGGTGTATTGGATCAAAAGATAGATGGGCTGACAAAAACATACCATCAGGTTTTACCCGTTTTCACCCTAAAAGAGCTGAATTTCAAAAAACTACCACGCACTTGTCCACTTATTTTTCAAAAGAACAACGATATGTATTACAGTTTTTTGTATCTCTTTTAGTTTTGGAGAAAAAAGGTTCCCGAATCTACCCTTTTTACCCCCTAAACATTCGAATTTTTAAAAATCCCATCTTAGTGGATCGATTCGGGGAGAGATCCACCTCCGGTCCAAATTTCAAGCCTTTAGCTTCAGGCGTTTAGGCTATACGATGATGAATGAGTCATTCACTCACGCAATAAGTATACGTATGCAGCACACAAAGCCACTTTTTTAATTTTTTTTATAGAAAAGTTGCGTATGCGGCACAAAACAATATTTTTCATTTTAAAAAAAATATTTTTAAATTCTAACTTTATTCATGAAAGTGCGCAAAAATTTAAATTTTTCTTCAAAATATATACCGGAAGCAGTGGTAAAAATATAAAAAAATTCTATCGGTTACATTTTGAAAAATCTTCATGTAAATCTTCTTTGTCGTTTTTTTTCACCCCGACTTTTTGGCATATGCACCAAACCAATTCTGAGCTGATGATATATCATTTATTAAAAAGAAAAATATTCAAAATATTACATTTTTACAATTTTTGGTAATCAATATAATCATTTTGGTAGTAGGTGCAAAATCAACTAATGGGTTGCTTGATTCTATGAATTTGGTAAAAATTTGTTGATTACAGATAATTTTTAATTTTTTCTGTGTAGGTGTCTGTTATGTGTTTAAACAAACCAAAAAAATAGTCTACACATTAAGATAAAAAACATATCTCAGTCTTTTATGCACCGATCTGGATAAATTTCAATAGCAAACTTAAACGGAGTATATGTGAAATAAATATTAAACAACCGATTTCCCCTTCATTTCGGAAAGACCCTTTCAGCATACACATCAACCTCGTTAAATCAACCTCGTCACTCAAAAGGATCCAGAATAGACAAATATACTTTGAAGGGTATAATATTAATATTGTAGAAATTACAAACGAAATGACAAACTTATATACACCCTTTCCAGCTGAGGGTTTTTACACAGAGCTTAAATAAAGAACACCTACGAAAAACTTAACAAAACTGTAATTCTAAGTGAAGAGCAGCAAACAAAGAAACAAAATGTGATGGGAAAATAAAAGAAATTTAATTAAACAAAATTTGAAGTACCGCATTAACCACTAACAAAAGATTTAAAAAATTTGCGCAACAATATAAATAAACAAAACAAAAACTAATTTAAAAATTGAAATTTGTAGAACATCAAGACTTAAATAGCCCACAAGTAAATAATCTTGATTACATTTGCCGCTGTCTGGATTCTTTAACAAAAATCTTTTTAAAACTATTTGGGAGGAAACAAGGAGAAATGCTGACCGTTGCTGTGTTTGATAATGAAATGGTTTTGGAAATTTATTATCGTACACAAGACTCACAAATTGAAAACGAAACTGGAAAAATTAAACTAATAAAATCTTAAAGTGGAGAGTCATCCATGGAATTGAGTAAATAAAAACAACTGAGTAAATAGTAATGTTATTAATCTTAATTTTTAAATGAAACATTGATCATAGTCTTAATCCTTTAAGAAGAGGTAGTAAGTAAGCGTTTTTTCAATTATTTGCCATACACAATCGCTTAAGTCCGGCTATATCAGGTTCGCTGTCCGATGTATCACATGTGATACAAATTAAGTGTTTTTTGTACCATGTTTACAGTGTTCTTGTATCATATATGAAAAATATATAGCTGAGTTTAAATAAAGTTTTTTTTAAAAAACGGAGATGACACAATTCAAATGTTATTATGTGGACGTACAGAGTGTATTGTCTAGTTTGTAAAATAAAAATACCCATGGTGATTTATTACATTTTATAGATGTTTTTTCTTTCATTTTTTTTTTTCTTTTTATGAATTCATTTATATTCTTCGAATAATAGTAAGAAAAGTTAAAATAAAGGAAACAAATTTTAGAATAGTTTATTTTTTTCAGAAATTTTGCCAGACCTATTCCAGTTTAGCAATTATCTACTACAATCAGTCTGCCTTAATTTAGAAGTGGAGAACACAACAACAAGCAAGCTAATTTCAAAAAAAAAAATATATGGGAGGTGTAACGATAAATTCCAACAACATTCGCCAGTATTATTAAGGTTGCTATGGAATATTTTTGGTACAAATTTAATCTAAATGCCAAGAAAATAAAATAATTTAAGAAAATACAAGTGACAAGGTAACATAAATTTGGCCATCAAGCGTAACATTTTTAAGCGTCTAGCTTTTACGCTGAAAAGACATACTTAAGTAATCAGACCAAATAGAAATACAAAATTTAATTCAATCCGTATTGACTTCAAAATATCTAAAATGGTATTACTTATAAGAAGCAATGCGATTTCCATGCAAATGCATGTTTTTTGTCGAAAGTCTATGATCGAGATGTCGATCACTTTTCTTTCCGAATCATTTAATTTGAGTTAAAATGGCATCGATTTGATTTTGCATATTGTTGCATATTTTGGTGAAAATGCATATTTTGATTTTAAATGCATATTTTTGCATATTTTAACATTTTTAGTGAAATATTTTTTTAAAAATCCATATTAAAAAAAAAGTTCTTCAATGCGGCAATTCTGCATCTTAACGAATATACTGAGGTGAAAGTGTTTGTCACGAAGTGCACGAAATACATTTTGATTTGAAGGGCCATTTTCGTAAAAGACTTAAACAATCTTAACGCGCTGCTCAGTTGTGTACATCTCCATGGTTGAATTTGTCAAACACTGAAACAAAGAAATATCAAACTAAGTTGGACAAAAACTTGCCGTTAAGTTGCGACTCACAACTAACATCGTGCATTATGGTTAGAGCTCCCTTTACACAATGTAGGAAAGCTATACACGAAATACATTTTGATTTGAAGGGCCATTTTCGTAAAAGACTTAGAAAATCTTAACGCGCTGCTCAGTTTAAAGTGTTAAAAGTTAGTGAATTGCACTACAGAACTGTCGGTGGAAAGTATCAAAGATTTGGGACAGCCGAATATAACAATGTAACTTGTTTTATTTTAATTTCTGTGCTAAATATAAGAACAATAATGACTTTTTTATTTCTTCACATAAACAGCTGATGTGCTGTTGTTAAATAAGTTAAAAACAACTTCAGCTGGCTTACAAATTACTTAAGAACGTTCAAAGCATACTTTGCTTATAACTATGGTTATAGGCCATTTTATGATCATTAGCATTTTTCAGACATAGAAACGCTCGACGCGCTGTTTGACTTTGCCGAATCTTATTAATATGTGTATATATTGAAAAGTTTTAAATTTTTTTGCTTCAGTTTAAAATTTTGGGTTTCACATCGGCTTAAAATTTTACCCGCATACAAGTATCCTCCCGAACTGTATTACATGCAGAATTACAAACTAATATATCATATACCCCTTTCAATAGCAGTGAAGGGTATAACAATCTATCATTATGTGGCTTCTACTTGCTATCAAAAATGGCAAAGAAACCCCAATAATGTTTATAATTATACAGCAATAAAATGACACTTTTACCTCATAACTCACCCACGTGTATCTACTTAAAAATTTTACGCCATAACTTAAGATTTCAGTTGGTAATTAAAAATGTAATAATGGTTATTCCATCGTATTGGAGAATGTTGCTCCTCTTACTTTTTTTCTTGAAAAAGTGTAATTTCACATAAATTAATTGCATTTTAATACACGCAAAAGTACGTTTTTCCAGTTATTCCCATAACGTGTTTCCCTTTTAGTTTGAAGTAATTTAAGACTCTAGTGTAATTAATTTTATGAATATTTAAGCACCACTCACCTGTAAATTTTGAAATAAATAAAATGCATTACAATTTTTATAGAAAATTAAAGCGAATTTTTTTTAATGGGGGAAAAAGTTTATTATTTTTTTAGTTAAATGAAGTGTCCACAATACTTTCAGCACATATAATTATAACAAAATTTTAAAAGCAAAATTTTTTATATATTTTTAATACTAGAACTTATATTAGTTTTGAGTTAAATCGCTGATGTAAATGATGTATAAATTCACAACATTTAAATTTAATTCATTTGGAAATTTTTTTTATGAAGATGAGTTTAATGGTTTCAATTCTATTAAATCGAAGTGTAATGAAGTTTTAAACATTCTTGTATTTCTATTTTCTTGAAACAAAAGGCATTCAGACATATTGCACTGATTCAACTCAAAATTTTTCAATTTTAATTTTTTGCAAGAAATCGAAAAAATTTAACATCATTTTCTCTTCACTTCGCCAAAAAAATACAAGGGCCAAATTACGGCATAGGATATCGATCGAAATTGTATGGTAATTTCGATCGATTTGCCCCCAGTTTTATCCCTCTTCTTGATATACAAGTTGTTTCTCCAGAGTCAACTAAAGAGAAATATTTTGAGTTGTTCCTTAATGTAAGCTGAGTTCATATCAGTTTTGTTTTAACCAGGCGCAGATTCGGGGGGGGGGGGGGGGGGGGTAGGGAAATAATAAATTATAAAAATATGTCTTGTTTATTTCGATAATACAGGAATTGCCAATTATTATTATTTTTTAAATGTACAACATTTTTGGAAATCCCAGCAAGGTTTTTTTTTTGTTTTTTTTATTGAATCTCCAACGAAATTTTCAATAAGTATTTTTTTTTAATGAATCTCTAAACAAATTTTCAATAAGTATCCATATCTTAATCCTAATAGTTATATATAAGATATTTCCAATGAAGCATCTTGTTTACCGTATTCAAAAACTTATTATTACACAGAAAAAATAACTAAAGCTAATAAGTAATTGAAGAAAATTTATTAAAACTTTTCTAATATTAATAATTAGTATTGTGGTTATTTTGTTGAACTATTTATGATTTTTAATCCAAATTTTTAATATTTTTGATTAGGCTTAAGTTTTATGAAGAAAGGAATTTCACAACATGAAAATTAATTAAAATTGTTATTGATAATCTTTCATTCTTGACGTGGCTCGGGCTCGAACCCTGGCCGGCAGGTTACCATGACATGTTTCGATCGCAACCACTCGATCTCCTCAGATGGATTTGCCGTCTTACACTCGCAGCCATCGACGACTGCTGACGTCAATAGTCAAACATCAATCCTAAAACCAAATTGTATTCTAACATTTGGTAGATCGAAATTTGCTTTCCTGAATGATTATCCATTTTAATTGATTTTACATGTTTTTTCCTTACTTCTGTTTTTTCGTACTTTTGTCAAGAATTTTTCTTGAAGTCCAAGTACATTTTTTGTTTTTTCATTTTGTCTTTCTCTTTTCTGTTGACCTTTTTCAGCACAACTTGAAGGACAAATGTACACATAGAGCTCGTGCCTTAGCTTTAACAATAATTAGTATTGTGGTTATTTTGTTGAACTATTTATGGTTTTTAATCCAAATTTTTAATATTTTTAATTAGGCTTAAGTTCATGAAATTTCAGTTTCAAAATAACCACAATACTAATTATTGTTAAAGCTAAGGCAAATCCATCTGAGGAGATCGAGTGGTTGCGGTCGAAACATGTCATGGTAACCTGCCGGCCAGGGTTCGAGCCCGAGCCACGTCAAGAATGAAAGATTATCAATAACAATTTTAATTAATTTTCATGTTGTGAAATTCCTTTCTTCATAAAAATAATTAAATGAAAATTAAATTTCATGAACTTAAGCCTAATTAAAAATTTATTAAAACTTTTCTAAAAATTTTGTATTCCCAAAAATTGAAATTACTTTTTGATAATAAACAGGCAGTGCACGGCCTAAAAAACACTTAATTGACAACATCTTTTGTAAGTTGTTGTTTTTTTCATTTTGTTTTTCTTAACCTACTTACAACTACAATTAATGTTGAGAGAATTTCAACTAATTGTAGTGGGGAAATGTAAGATGAGATGAACCCACTGTTGTTTATTGTTGATGTGTTTTGTTTAAACTTTGATATTGTTACAAGTAGAACTGTTGTATAATTCTTATACGTTTAACAGTTTTATTGGGTTTAATATCTTTAGTTTGTCTAAAACCTTTATGGATGAAGTTTCCTGATGATCTGGCCTAAGCAACCAGTGAAATGCATAGGAATAGCTTATCCCATCAACAATAAATTTCAAGTGTTTTTATCAATAATAAAAACTGGGAATTAAGCACGAATAATAAAATCTTTTGAAATTAAAAATTTTGTATTCCCAAAAATTGAAATTACTTTTTGATAATTTTTAACAATTTTCTTAATTAATATGTTTGTAAATTGGCATATTAACAATTTGTATTTTTTTGGTAAAAAATTAATTTGTATATCATAGTAAAAATTTATTTTGTGTCAAAAAGATTAAACTATAAAATAGATAAAAATATCTTTGGTTCAAAATTTTAAAAGGAATAAAGGATATTCGATTGCTGAGAAGCTGCATCAATCTACAGGGTAAGTAAAGCTATTATTTATTGATTCATAAAGAAATTTTAACGGGTATTGCATGTATACATATATTCTAGTATTTCGAATATTACCAACAATGGGGTCAAAAATTCGATTTGTGGTGATGTCGGAACTTCCTAGTGCATCCAGGGATTAGTCTGTTGGTGAAATAGCTATTAATGTTACAAAAATTAATAAAAATAACTCTTAAATGACATTTGTTGTTCAAATCAATAAGCAATAATATATTTTGTTAAAATGACAAACTCCAAATAAAAATTGATGTTTAAATGTTAACAAATATTTTATTAAATATAACAAACTCATTGTTAAAAATATTTGTTGAGTTTTAACAATTCTAAGTAACAAAATTATTTTTTATATTTACAAATTCGGTTGTTGGTGCCTTTTCAATTAAAAAGTTAATTGGATTGACGAATATGGTATTCAATATGACAATTGATTTGTCGTAATTTTTTTCTGTGTTATACACTCAATCCAAACAAGTAAAAACCATAAATAGTTCAACAAAATAACCACAATACTATTTATTTGAGAATTACGTTTGAAAGCAAGCTGAAAATAAAGGCATTTTTCAAAAAAATGTCCCCTTTTTGTTGGGAATGCTATGATTTTACAAAACAAACTGCGCATGTTATAATTCAGGGTTGCAATCCAAGCATGTGCAAGCGGTGCCGTACCTGTCAAGTTCAGTTAATTACCGCCCATTGTACGTTATATGTAAAACCACAACCAAAACACAGAGAAAAACTCGTTTTTGCTGCGGTAACTGCAACAAAACTATATGCCTACAATATGGCAGAGAGACAAAAACGTATATTTGCAATGATAATTACATAACAAGACTGGTTTATTATAAATAAACAAAAAATAAGTTCAACATATTGTTGAGTTTACTTATTTGGCTGGATTTTTCAGTCGTGGTCTGGCCAGACCATTTAATGAACTTAGTGACACTCTACATCCTTTGAATGATTTTATACAGGGTATTTTACCTTTTAATCTTAACAAAATTTTCTATGACAATAAAATAAAATACCGATACATTTGTTAACTATAAAAACAGGCTTCAAACTAAAAAAAAATACTTATTATCACACACATATTTTGTATCTTATTATTCGTATTTGCAAGCCATTTTTATTTGCGTGCGAAACATATTTTTAAAATATAAATAAATTTAAGGCTAAATTTTATTGTTTAATAGAAATATTATTTTGTAGGTTCTGAATTTTTTTTTAACTAAATTTTTGTTTAAGGATATTTATTGAATAATAACTAATAATTATATTTTCAGTGTTTTTATCAAGAATAAAAGTTGGGAATTAAGCACGACTTACAAAATCTTTTAAATTAAAATTTTGTATTCCCAAAAATTACTTTGATAATAAACTGGCAAGTGTAGGGCTTAAAAAAACTTAAACTGGCAACATGCTTTTGCAAGTTGTTTTTGTTTTCATTTTGTTTTTACTAAACCTACTTACAACTAAAATTAATGTTGGAAGAATTCCAATCAATTGTAGTGGGGAATGTAAGAAGGGATAAACTCACTGTTCATTGTTGATGTTTTTGTTTAAACTTTGATATTGTTACAAGTAGAACTGTTGCTTATAATTAAGGATGAGACTTTCATGCACTAAAAAATCGAAAATATGCTCATATAATATGCACTTAAAACTCGAAAATATACATTAAAAAAAAAAAATAAAAAATATGCACTAAAAATTTGAATATTTTCAATCAAACAGCGGTTTTTTTAATTTTATTTAAAAGAAAAAAATAAAAGATTCAGTCAATTGTTATTCAAACGTACAACATTTTTTAAAACTGTATTAAAATTACTAATTTGTACGTTTGCTTGCATAAACAAATAAATACTCTTTTATGTTATAAAAAGTACACCTGCTCGGACGCAAAAACTTTTGTACATGGAAAATAATCTCTCAATGTCAACCGAAGTTATAGGAGCATACTTGATGCCAATTCATTTAGAGAATATATATTTTCTAATTTAGATCCCACATTTAATTCCAGATCCAGGTTGAAATTTGTTTTGTATTTTGAAAACCTATATTTTTTACAAGCCGTTTTGGATTTTTTTTTTTAAATTTGTTGGGCTATTCTTCCTTCCACATTGTTACTTTTACTTTCCGCAATAGCAATTAATTTGTGCTGACTATTAAGTGAACTTAATACCTCCAATTTAGTTATTGTTTCTCCAACATATCCGTGGTTGTAAAATACAAATACTAATTGATCTTTTACTTTTTTAATTGTTACCGATGCTAAGTAGCAACAAGTTCTTTAATAACACTCTTAAATTGCTCAAAGTTTTTTGAATAGTATGCTACAGCATCAAGCCATGTTCTCCATCTTGTTAATACTGGCTCCGGTAACGGTACCAAAAGATACATATCATAAAAAATTGCAACTCGTGAAGGAGCCTTTAAATATATTTTTTTTTTTTTTGGTATGAAACCAATAAATCAATATTTCCGCTGCAACTCGGTGTAACTCATGTGCCAAGCAAGTAACATGTAACAGTTTTGGATAAAATATTTTAAGCCCATTGACAGCCTTAGCCATGTAAGGGGCCTGCATTGGTTGAAATCTTTTTCCCTTTTGTCGAAATCTTGTAATTTTTGCAGAACTCCAAAAAAATTTATTTATTGATTTAAAATTTTTTTTTTGGAATATTTTTTTTTGTTAACATGGAAATTTTTTTTAAGAACTTTTTTATAATATAAAAATAAAAAAAAATATATCACTTAAAAATGTTAAAGTATGCAAAAATATGCATTAAAAACCTTAGCAACCAGTGAAATGCGCATAGCTTATCTCATCAACAATAAATTTCAGTGTTTTTATCAAGAATAAAAATTGGGAACTAAGCACGAATAACAAAATCTTTTAAATTCATTTTATAATTTTTAAAGATGACTAAAAAAATGTTGTAGTTTTTGGTCAATGACCCACTGAAAACTGGAGGTGCAAAAGCTAAAAAGTTATTTAAAGCGTATAAAAACTGGTGAGTGTAACAAAAATCATTGCACACTATATTGTTTGTTGTTTAAGTCATTCTTTTTTATTTTCGCTTAAAACTTGATTCGTTGTAAGGTAATGACGTTCTGAATTATTTTTGCTAATTTTAACGTCCTTAGGGTCGTAAAAAGCTATTGAAAATGTTCGTTTTCCTTATGACACAAAATTCTATTTTTGCCAAAAGATTTGCATAAAGATTCAGCATGTAAAAAAGTGGGATAAAACGCCACATCGTGGGCATGTTTAATTTAACTTTTAAAATCTGTAAACAAACATTTTTAATGTGACAGCTGATAGAAAATGTATCTACGATTGTCAATATACTACATCAAAATAGTTCTTTACAATCGAATGTGCGCCATAATAGCAGACACATAATGTGTAATTAATACTTCCTTTTTATACAGATACGTTCGCGTCAAAAACAAGTCAAAACATTTCAGTTTTTCTATATAGCTCCTCTGCCATTATATTTTTGGTTGGGCAGCAGCGGTCACATGTAGCTACTACCAACAAGTTGTGCATAAGTAATATTGCAACTACCAAATGTTACGCATACGTACAGGTTTGCAATTAATGCAATTTTTATATTCTTAGCTCGTAGAGGGAACAAGACTTTAATTTTAAGTGGCCTAGATGACAAATTTTTCACTGGTTACTAAGCAAAACTCAAATACGATACATGAAGTAAACACCTTTCTGCTCTTAATAGCAATTACCCAACAAACACTGGTCATTTTCAATTTGAAATCAAACGTTTTCTTTAACGACAAACGTTTGATATAGTCTTCAAATCTATATCAAATCAAACGTTTGTTTATTTTAACCCTTCGATGTTCTATAATCTTAGTGTCACTAAGTTCACAAAATGGTCTGGTAAGACCACGATTGAAAACCCCAGCCAAATAAGAAAACTCAACAAAATGTTGAACTTATTTTTTTTTATTTATAATAAACCAGTCTTGTTATGTAATTATCATTGCAAATATACGTTTTTGTCTCTCTGCCATATTGTAGGCATATAGTTTTGTTGCAGTTACCGCAGCAAAAACGAGTTTTTCTTTGTGTTTTGGTTGTGGTTTTTAATATAACGCGCAATGGGCGGTAATTAACTGAACTTGATAGGTACCGCACCGCTTGCACATGCTTGGATTGCAACCCTGAATTATAGCAATTTTTTTTGTAAATAAAATAAGTTCTATTAACATTTTCACTATAAAAATTGATATTAACGTGAATGCGATGTAAAGTTTTTTTTGTACTAAAATAACCTTCTTATTCTAAAATTTCCAAATTATAATAGCTTTTAGTCAAGGTTTACGTTATAAAAGTTTTCTTTCAGAAAGTTTTAGTTCATTGGGCAGAGGGGAGGCAAGAATAGCATTGGGTTCAGACTTTTTGTACTTGTAAATTCTCTTATGTTTTTGAATTCGTGAATATCAACCTTGGACTTTGGACGTGATTTTTGCACTTTTTCTTTACTTTTTGTAAATTTTTTTGTTTGTTTAGAAATAGAATTTTATTAATAAAAGAGACTTAAAGAAAATTTCAGAAAAAAAACATTCATTATGTAAACCGTGAATATTTTTTGTTTTTCGTCTAACTTAATATAAATACTATCATATCATATCATCCACAAAAACAATCAAACAAAAACAAACAAAGAAGCAAGCCATAAAATTAGTTAACTGTAAGAATGTGGCTTATTGAAGAAAAAAAAAAAAGAATAAAAGCGAAGTTTACTTTGCAGACACATGCCAAACCACGCACATACATAATTAAATATTTTATTATGTTCAGCCAGGACCTTAGGGACGTTGTTTGGTATTGTCTAGATTAATTAAATAAAACCTGCACAACAATTAACCACAGACTATACAATTTAAGGAGTGAAATGAATAAAACATGCTACAAATTAAAACAGAAAAAGTTAAATCGCTAACAAGTAAATCCAAAATTATTATGCTTTAAGCAAAAATTTGAGTTAATAAATTTATCTTAGCTTTAAGCTTATTCTTATATATGTATTTTTAAATTGTACTTTATTGACAATTTGTTTCTTAAAATAATAAGTTAAAGTGCTATATTCGGCTGTGCCGAATCTTTGATACCCTCCACCGACAGTTATTATTATTATCTTAAACTATGACGATTTGTTATTAATTATGGTTTTAGGCGACTAAAATGGTTTTCCGGTAGTAGGGTTTATATGGGGCCTAGGGTAAATTATGTACCGATCTTCACAAAATTTCACAGCGTGCTTTCCATTCGAATAAAACAAATTCTTGCAAAATCGTATCTCATTCCGTGCCTTGTTCCACCATTTATGTTATTTTTTGTAACAAAATTATCAATTTTTTTAAGTGGTGGTTCCACATTTTGATTCATAGCTCTGGTCCTACTAAACCGATTTTGCTGGATTTCAATCCCAAACTGCTTAGGATAACTAGAAGCAATTTGGCACCAAGCTTGTTCATTTCTTTTGAGTTGTTCGAAAGTGAGCGTGTTTTCAACAGACGGACAGACGGACATGGCTAAATCGACTTAGAATTACTCAAGGACCCAGAATATTATGGGGTCTGAGATGAATAATGAAAAAGTTTCACACGGAATGACAAACTTAATATACCCTCTTCACAACTAATTGTGGTGGAGGGTATAAAAATAATACTAAGTTTTCAGCAGATCCTATTTTGCTTGGGTTTGACAATTTTTCCATTATTTTGTTTTTATATATTTCAGTTTTTCTTTTACATATTTTTTATTATTTACATTGTTAGCAGTTAGAATAAAAAAACAAAATTTAAACAAACAGTAATAAAATGTGCCACAAAGCACACAACCATTAAGTAACTTTGGTAGACGCAACAAAGCGCAAGAGTAAACCTTTCATAATGGCTTCAGTGACATTGAAACACAAAATGTTGTCAACATTAACTCTTACACTTCGTGGCTTTAAAAATGGAAGGGCATTCAATTAGTAAACCTTAAAGAATGTCAGTCTTTAAAATATGTACGTATATAATCTTTCCAAAATCTATGGACGAAAAATGTTCATCAGGGTTTTCGAGTTTTAAAAATGAAATGGCTTCCATCCCCCTCCAAACAATCCACCCAAGAAGCCCTTAGACCAACTTTCCGCCTGGAAAAGAGGATAAAATCTTGTGAAAGGTCAGGCAGCCGCCATCCTTTGGGGAAAAAGGTGGAAATCAAAGGTTAAGCAATGTTCCCCACCACTACACCAAAACAGATAGAGGGAGTTGTTTCTAGGCAGCGACATATGGCAGCCAGCACCATTAGGCTGGGACCTGTTAGGTAATTTTGTAACTTTTTAACGACAAAAATTTGTCGCTAAGTAGTAAATTTTAGGGATTGCTGTTCGGTTTTAACCGAAATCGAATCCGCGGTTTTAAATGCCTGAAAACCGAAAACCGACAAAAAAACTCGGTTTTAAAATTAACTTTAACAATATATTTATGCTTAAAGAAATTGCATATTATACATAATACTGGAACTTCATCTACAAAAACTTTATACATAACAGCTTGCAACAAAGGCAAGGTATTTCAAAATTCTTAAAATTCAAACAAATATTACCTTTTTTACTCTTGAGTAGACACCTAATTTGTGTGGCACAAACTACCACCTAGGCCTGGCTGCAACCAATAGTATTTTGTATGGAGTTTTTGTGGCTATTGAAAAAATTCACACTAACGAACCTCTGGGCAAGGCTGGGACTACTTTTATATGTATGTAGTTTTATGGCTATAGCAGGAACATTTTGTCGGGAAATAAAATTTTTCTTCAAAAAAACAGTAAAGAAAGAATTTCATTTCATTTTGATTTTATTTACTGCAGTACATATATAATAGGGCAGGGTCTAGTCAGGCCCAGGTGGATACAATATGCACAAAATTTTCATTTGGCCAATTGCGACGCCGACGGTGCTTACACTTTTTTCTCATTGTGTTGTAAAAAACCCTTTTATTAAGGAATACATAAAGTTTCCTTCTAATATACTAACGGCCTAATTCATAAAAATTTCTTGTTTCAGCTTTAATGAATACAATAGTTATCAAACACTTTTAGTTTTATAAACCATTAATAAAAAATCTAATTTATAAACGCTTAATAGGAGTGGATTAACAATTAAACGTTTATATTACTTTTGTATTATTATGTTGGCAACATCATGATATTTTAATTGTAATTTTTGTAATAGTGATGCATACAACTAGGGATGAAACGATACGAGTAAATAAAAATATCATACAACGAACGATTTTTAAGTGAATTTCTGTTTTGTTTTCAATTTAAAATGAATTTCTGTTTTTTAAAACGTTATATTTGAATTAATTTTATGTTTTTTTGTTAATAAAATACATACTATTGAAATAGAAGCGAAATATGTAAATCATATTTTAATATCAAATTTTTACTGCTTTAACTCTGTATGTTCCAAAAGAGATTATACAGCTTTATGTTTAATGAATAATTTAACCAGTTTTAAACAGATGTTTTGAAAATAAGACCTCCTAGCAGAGCTGTAAATGAATCATTCATTTTTGATTTTAATTCATTAATGAATTAGAAAATTTTGAATTAATTCTTTTTACACAAATTAATGAATTGAATGAAAATTGAGTCAATTCAAATGAATTAGAAAGAAATGAATTTCAATTCGTTTTCCAATTCAAATGAATTTGTAACATGAATTGCAATTCGTTTCTAATTCAAACGAATTTCTTAAAGTGAATTGCAATTCATTTTACAGATTCATTTGAATTGAATTGATTTTGAATTTAATTAAATGAATTAGAAAAATGAATTGAAATTCAAATGAATGAAATCAAAAATGAGTTGCAATCAATCAAATTCAAGAGCAGATCTAGGGTGAATTACTAAAATGAACTATTTTTTATTGCAGTTTGAAGTTTTTAAAACATAAAGTAAACAAATTTTCCAATTGTAGGAAAAGTAGTAAGAATTTCGAGTAAACGAACATAGCTTTGACAGCAAAAAAATGTTGTTGAGATTCAAAATTGCTAAAATCTTTAAAATTCGATTGAATTTAAAAAAAATTAATTCTCCACAATACACAAATATGAGATTATTTAAACAAAAAAATTATTGTTAAACACACTTTTAATAATATTTTACACTATTTAATAATAATAAAAATTTAAGTTTCTTTTAGCAAATCAACAAAATTTTTCCATTTTGATAGGATTTTCGCCTATACCTAATAATTAAATTCCTATTTTGCCGCTACCTGACAATTCCATTCCAATGCAAAATAAATTCAAAATTCAATCAATTCAGTTCAAATGAGTTGGAAATGAATTGCTAATTCTTTTTTCTAATTCAGTTTGAATTAATTCAAAATCAATTCAATTCAAATGAATCTGTACAATGAATTGCAATTCACTTTAAGAAATTCGTTTGCATTGGAAACGAATTGCAATTCATTTTACAAATTCATTTGAATTGGAAAACGAATTGTAATTCATTTCTGTCTAATTCATTTGAATTGACTCAAAATTCATTCAATTCATTTAATTGTGTGAAAAGAATTAATTCAAAATTTGCTAATTCATTGCATGAATGATTCACGAATTAATTCAAAAATGAATGATTCATTTACAGCTCTGCCTCCTAGGTTTTAACAAAACATTTTTACCCACATATAACTGCCAAAATATTTTAAGTTCAAATGTTTTCATTTACCTGAACATTCTGTTTATATAATATTGGGCAAAATTTGCGCCGTTTTTTTTTGATATGTATGTGCGTACTAATAATGTTTGGGAAATTTTTAAATGTCTTAAATTCTGTCATTAGGATTGCTTCCTCTATAAGAGATGAAGGCATTTTAATTTTTCTATTGCCCTTAAGCACAAGCCACTCTGGCTGAAATACTACACACTGTTGCTTGAGAGAACCCATGAAGATCGGCTGCATCATCTTAAATCTACGAATTGTTTTTTTAACTTCAATTTAATTTGTTATTATCGCTTTTTTGGTAATTGCTAAAATTAGTTTTTAAATTTCTGGCAGGCACATTTTTGCAAAAATTTAGTTTTAAATCAATTCTATATAATAATAGTAACACCCTTTTTTAACATTTAATACTTTTTTTGATGTCTCGAATATATTTAGAGCTCAAGCATTTCCTGATATCCTTAATTTTATAGTTCTCATTGTTTTGCTACTTTTGTCACTTTTTGTGCTATGAATCAAATTTTCGTTGCAAAAGCTAAACCAGTAATTAGCAGACGATATACTATGTGGTTTCTACTTTGTGTATACTTTAACAAATACTATCTATACCTATTTGAAAGACATTTTAAAATATAAGTGTAATGAATGGTAAAAAAGAGGTTTACATTATTTGATATAAATCTTAATAGCTTTTTATATATTATGCAAAAACCTTATAACGACTTTGAGTTTTAACAGAGAACATACATAAGTATCTCGCGACCCACGTTATTTTTTACAAAAAAATCCATCAAGCTGCTTATATTTCAAATTAATTCAAACATTAGTTATCGTTTTCTAGAAAAAAAAATTTTATGCGTATTCAACTTTTTTATTAAAATAAATAAGAAGACAAAAATGTTTAATTTTTCATGCAATTATTAAAATTTTATTTTAACAAACATTGAAATATCAGTTTATTAAACGCTTAAAGTAGGGTAAAGGCTACAATAAATATTTCAAATATATGAAACGTTTATTAAACGTTTAATAGGCTATTAAACATTTATAAATACTCCTTTTTCGACTTTTGCTTATTAAAGACTTATAAAGCTGCAATGAAGTGTTTATGAATTAGACTGTTAATAATTATATAAAAAAACTGGAAAAAATTAAAAAAAAAAAAAAAATGCCTGGCCAGCCCCAGGTATACAAGGGTTAATTAAAGTATCTGTAAAGTTAATCTTTGATATTTTAAAAACCCAAACCGACCGGTTTTAAACCCGAAACAGCGGTTTCACATTTTTACGGTTTTTAGCAAACTCTAGTAAATTTTAATTTTTTTTAAGTAAAAATTGTCTACTTAGCGACAAATTTTTGTCGTTAAAAAGTTACAAAATTACCGCACTGATAGCTGGCACAACAACCGATTAACGAAACTGATACAAGGCAAAATAACAAAGCTAAGCGGATCGTTACTCCAAGAACAAGAACAGTGAAATCTTAAATGGGAAGACACCAAAACAACTGCAACAAATCGTGTAAGATGGAGATGATTTGTGGAAGCCATATGCTCCCAATGCGGGTTATGAAGAAAACAAAATTATTGAAACAAATAACAGTGGTTTATTGGTCTGTGCCGAATCCATGATAACTTCCACTAAGGGTATGTATATAGGAGTGGACTTTTTAAGTTATAAGCCGGTCAACACGAAATTTGGTTGTATGAGTTTCCCTTTAAGAAGACTAAATAAAGCCACCGCAAAGGCGTTATCCGTTACGAATTTAGGCGTGCTAAAATGTTTTCAGAGAGTGGATTTATAGGGACCGATCAACACGAAATTAGGGGAGGTTGTACAACATTTGGGGCTACAATGCTTTTCCTACTTAACAGATTGTGCGGGGGTTTGACATCTTCTTCTTCTGTTTCGAAAGTACACGGACACGGCTTAATCAACTGTGAGTAACTTAACACGTTCACGACTCAACAATTTTTTAAGTTTTCTACAGAAACACAGGAACAAAAAATATTTCTCACAAATGTGACATGAGTTTTAAGTAAAATTAGATTTTAATAAATAAAACAAAAATCTAAAAAATACATTAAAAACCCACTACTCCAAAATGTGTATATTTATACTGTTACCACTTCCTTGATATCACTCATTTGCTGCAACAACGTCATAATATATTTTGATTTAATATCTCTAATGCATGGTAAGTCAGGAGTTTTATGAAGTGGTAATTCTTTTATATGAAGATATTGTTAACTCTATTCTTGAGAAAATAATTAAGCTTTCTCTCTTTATAACGTTGTGTGTAAATTTAAAACTTTAAAGCCGTTTTCTATAGAACTAATACATATTTGTTATTACTAGGGCAACCAAAAAAAGTACTAAAAACAGTTTTAAGCTCTTAAAAAAAGCATTTAAATACATGAAAATATATTTTTTATAAAATTCTATTCTATATTTTTTGTTGACCGCTTTGTTTACGTCTTATTTACTCCTTTGTTTTTTATTTTGCTTTTTGTGTAGCCAGAGTTCTTTTATATGGCTTAAGTTATATGTGTTGTCGATTTTTGCTTCGAAACTAGCGTTTTATTTGTATAATAACTGACTGAAGTTAGCTGACATTGCCATAAATAAGTCTTATGCTGTGGAGGTTAACTTAAGTAAAAAAATTCGTATCAAGCTTGATAAAGTTAAAAAATAAGGATTTAAAACAATAAAACAAACTGCTGGCATATTTAATTTGAACTTTTTCGAAAACAGCGTATAGAAATTAAATATACTACAAACAAATTATCAGTCTTTAATCATGCCTTTATCACTTCCGTTTTATGTTCTTTTAAAAGCCAGGCAGTAAACTTTACTTTTGAAAATATAAAACAATTTATGTTCTTAAAATTTATAGCGAATATATTTCTATATTAAAACGTGATTTTAACTGCATAAAAGTCCGGGACCTAATTATAAGGTTAATGCCAACAAAGTATGAAAATTTGTTTGACGTTGCAATCATAAAAGTTATACGTGCAGAAATTTTATTACCATACCAACAATTTAATTTTTTTTCTGTTTCCTAAGTAGAATATTCTCTTAAACCATGTTCGGATGTAGTTTAATAAGTTATGCAAGTTATTTTAAAAGCCCAAATCATAATTTTCGCGCCATTTATTTTGTAATATGAAATTCTGTTTCGGGTTATAGTAACTGTTGTATAATGTAATGAGTGCAAATATATTCTACGAAGTAAAAAAGGAAATTGATGCTAAAACAACAAGGCCAGTTTTAGATTAAACATTTACGTAACAACTTGAACGTTTTTATTATACTCTATTCAGTAATAGTGTGCTGTTTTGATGTAGGTATACATATTTAGTTAAGTATACCTAGCGCAATAACCCAGCAAGTATATAAAGATAATGTCGATAGTTAACGATGAATTAATATATGACCCAAATCGCATCAATATTGTATCAAAATAAGGATAATTCCTACGCCTGCTGGCCAGCCAAAAAACGATGTGCTCCCTTGAGGAAAGGGAACTAACACTTAACTTGTCACGTGACAGTTCTATAGTGATAGGGACCGGTTCGAGTTCCAACACTTTACATGAAAGGGACTTGTCACTTTAATATGGCGATGTCCTACGAGGGGGTTAATTGGCACCCTTTTGACGCTTTGTAACATGTCACAGAAACAACCTAAATGGACACATTAAATTTCAGTTAAAATAATGCCTGTCGCAAATATTGTCCCAAATGAACCATGTTATTAGGGCGGTTCCCCATCATTTAAAGTACTAGAAACAGGTAGAATCAATCAGTCATTTCCCACACAAAATCCAGTTACATGACAAGTTGTTAGTCAATTACCTTCTGGAGTAACTACTCTTTTAGCACATTATCACCAGTTAAGTGATATGTTCTGTTCTAAAATATCACAATTCGTTCCATTTTATTATAAAACTGCGTTCACTTGTCACGGGATAAGTGCCTTAAAACCAATTGACACAAATTTCCCGCAGGGATGTCTTAAAAGAAAAATTTACCAAACTAAATAAATAAAATTGTACCAAAACACGGTTAACAAAATTGTTCTAGTAAACTTTGTAATTAACTACAGAATCTGCGGAAAAAATAATTTAAAAGTCAGACTACTAGAAAATGTTTAATATTTATAACCGGTAAAATAAAATATTAGAAACGATTTTTGGATTTTCCTTTACTGCGTAGGAAATAAAAAAAAAAAAAAACCATTATATTTTGTTACCTTTTTGGTTAGCTGTTTTGACATTTAAACGTTTGCTGGGAAATTTGTAGTACAATATACTTAGCAGTAGAGTATGTTTTGTTTTAAAAATAAAAAAACCTAGCAAAAACAATGCCCTTATAAAAACAAACATGGTGAATTAAAATGTCTAGCAAACAAATCAAATTCAAGTTGAATTAAAAGTATTCGGCAATCGTTATTAAAAAGTTTGATATTAATTGGAGGATAATAACACTTAAAAGAAAATAACTTTTAACAAATAGTTTGTCCGCGTCCACACTTGAAATTTTTGTTCACGAAAATCTTAAGTTTAATGGCAAAAGGGGTCCGGAAATTGGAGAAAAATACGCAGTTTCATGTATTCTGTTTTGTTTTGTAATTCGCACTTTGCCAATTGAAGTTGACTGTAGGGGTATTTGGCGTTTAACATAAAAAGTATGAAGAGAAAAATCAAGTAAAAGTGCTATATTCGGCTATGTTAAATTTTAAATTGCCTTTTACCATTGTTAGAAAAGAACAGAAAGTAATATTAGAGCTGAATTTTATCCACCTAGTTTGTTTTGTATAGACCCTATCGTACCAAACCCTAAACTCGGAAGGACACCTGTATGCGGGCCAGGTGAAATAACAGCCTAATTTGTCTCATTTTTAATATTGAATAGTCCTTATATTGGCGCCTTATATCAAGCTTGTTGCTTTTGTTTGAACCCTATCGCACCAAAACCATTAACTCGGTGGTACACTTTTATGTCTTGATTTTCTTTTATATTAATTTTAATATTTAAAAACATTTTGAGCCAAAGTTGATCCTTCTCAAAGGTCAGTAATGGACCTATTTCGCTTATTTCAACTGTCAGCATTCTACTTAAGCCGGGAGCAACAGTAACAGCAACCTTACCGTAAAAAGTAAGATCAATCTATTTCTTACAGATTGAAACTTAACATCTTACTGCAAACTATAATCAAAATGAACAAAATGAAACAGCTGATTTGTAACGTTACTGTTACTCCCGGCTAACTGAGCCGTTCATAAACCATAAAAGTCCGCCAAAAAGTTAAGGTTTTTGGGTAAAAGTTTGAGATTTATGGTAAAATTTATAGACTGTCGTTGTATTTTGCTCATATCTCAGTAATTTATTTACTGATCTAGCTGAATTTTAACATAAAATTTTAACGGAGCAACCAGGGGCCTAATTCTGGCAGTCGTGATCGAGTAATTTCTCGATTCGAAGGCAATTTTATTTGAGTGGATACTGAACGAATCGAAATTATTTTTTCAGTATTGTGAAACGATTCGTTTAGTATTGACTGAAATATTTAGATATTAAATTGCTTTCGAATCGAAAAACTACTCGATCACGATTGCCAGAATCAGGCCCAGGTCTCCATAGTATCTAGTGTTTTCGGAAATCCATTTTAACAGACAAACGGACATCGTTAAAAAAACTTTGCTGCTCACAAGGACCCAAAATGCATACACATAGAAAATACTCTCAAAAATTTTTCACCAATTAAAGCATCAAATCAAAAATTAAATCAGTTTTAATTAGAAATTTATTAAGTAAATTAAACGGTTAATCAAGGGAATTAAAGGTTTGTTTACAGGCGCAAATTAAATTATTTTTTTAATTAATATCACAAACTTTTTAATTGAAAAAAATTTTCCTGTGTTCTCTATAGCTTCTTACATCAATATTGTAAAAATTACGAACGGACTAACAAAATTTTATAGTGTTTCAAGGCTCAAAGAAAAAAAAGCACCGTTATTCTTCAACGTCTATTTTTTGTTTGCTGGGAACTTCCCTATCCTGGCCATTGAAATTAAGGTTGTTCTGGAGAATAAAAGACAAAACAACAAATTGGTAAAAACATTTTTTAGGCTTTTCTGTTTAATAATTTAATAAACCAAACAAATTTTAAAACCTAATACTTTTGGGTAACTTCATCCTCATTAAGGAAAAGTATTTTATTTAGTTATTGTTAAATTTTGCTTGTAGAGCTTGTGCAGTAGAAGTTGTGCTGAACAGTTTCATTTTAAATTAAACTAAAATTATAAGCACTCAAATTTTAAAAATTCAAATGCTTTAAATATCGCTTTAATTCAACTTTAATTTATGCCCTCTTTTCAAGTAAAATTCCAGTTCAAACCAAAATGTTTGAAGCCATTTGTATTGAATGTTTGAAGCCATCAAAAAAATATGAATGTCATTTTCAACAGTGCTTGAAGTTAAAATTCAAAAACTATATTTTTATACCTTCATACATCCCAGTAAAAAATGTAAATGAGCAGGTTTTATGTATGAATTCATACCTCAAATCGCTTCAAGCCTGCTGATGGGATGACTGATTTTTGTATGAGGTGTTCCCGGCTTGGAGGACTATTTTCTGCTGACAATAAGCACTTTTTTAAACATGTAAACAAAGCACTCCAAAAGTGCTTTCTTAATAACTAACTACATATAAAAACATATACATTAATGTTTTGCTTTTACTTGTTTAAATGGCTTGTTTTAATAATTTGAGCAAGCTTCGCTGTCAGCACTTAAATAGCAGCTTTTTTGTATATTTAATTCTTTATCATTTACTGCTCTCTTTAGAGCTCTCTTGTTGAAGCGCTCGACTATGCGCATTTTCTCTTAAGTGCTTCCAAAAACCAGAATTTTTTTACTGGGATATTTATGTATTAACGATTAATTTATTTTAATATGTTTTTCCATTTGTTTAACATTTGATAAAAATTTGTTTCCGTTACAAAAAAAAAAAGGCAGTCCAAATGAATATCATTTTTAGATGAGATATGGATATGCTTGGTAAATATTAGAATTATAGATTTGATATACATTCATATACAAGCCTTCATTACTTGAATTTAAGTTTAATGTTTACTTATTTGAGACAATAATTTCACTGTTACTAAACGCTTGCATTTACTAGATTTGTCAACCGATTAAGAATAATTCGATTAATCGATCAAACAAAACCAAACTCGTGTTCGAATAGTTTCAAAAGGTCGATTTTCGAATAACAATAAATCGATTAATTAACGTCGATTAATCGAAAAATTTTTTTTTATTGTATTACCAGACGATTTTAGTTGGTAAGATCAATATTCAGCTAACTTAAAAAAGTTTTCCCAGTTCCACCGGGAGCGTTTAGAAAAAAATCCCTCCCGATTCATCTTTCACAGCTTTCATAAGGGTTTCGTATGCCTATTTTTGTTGCCGAATCAACAGTGGAAATTTTGTTCGAACTAATTCCCTTAGGGCTCCGCAAAATCGATGCAACGGTTTTCCGATTTTAGATAAATATAAAAAGTAGCGTGGTAAATTTTTCTTTCGATGAAAACTTAAAGTTTTTCAGCCGTTTTCTGATTTTAGGTAAATCGAAAAAAATTGGGCGTAAAAGTGGGCGGGGCAAAATTTTCTTTCCGTAAAAACCTAAGTTGGACCATGGCGATCATTTTAAAGAAAAAATCGTTCAAATCGGTCAAGCCGTTCTCAAGTTATGGATTTTGCCACGCCCCTCCGCCCCCAGACCGAAAATCAAAAATCAGACTTCACAGTGTCACCCGCCTGAATATTCTGAAGATTCCCTGAAAATTTCATCAAAATCGGCCCAGCCGTTTTGGAGTCCATGCGTTACATACACACATACACACATACATACATACATACACACACATCCTATTTTATATATATAGATTTATGAGGAGGTAATCCGGGTAATCCCAGGGAGTTCTGAGAAGTAATGGAATCTACCGATTTGTACGTCTCCAATTTGCCAGCGATTTCACTTTGAATCTTAAAATTCAGTTCGTCGACATCAACGTAGCTAATATAGCACGTTCGCTCAACAAATCATGATTTCTGTAATTTTATGTAATGTTTAAAAACACCTTTCGGATGAGTTCGGACTTTGATTCGGTGAACCGGCAGAAATTGAAATATCCACCGGGATTTTGTCGTTTCCTATGTCCAGCAATTGTTTGGAAAATACATCTCGAGATTGATTGTTTTGCCGCTCGACCCGCATTTTCAGAGTCAATTTAAGCTTCCTAACGTGTTTCCACAAGGCAGACGACTTCAAACATGCATTTAATTCATCGGCGGGCGTTGATCGTGGTATCACTGGAAGTGTTTGCCAAAAATCACCTGCCAACAAATCATCGTACCTCCAAATCGGCTTTGATTGTTTCGTAGTAGGCGAAAAAGTAGGCGTGGTAAATTTTTCTTTCGATGGAAACTTAAAATGCATTGATACGAACATTTGAAAGACAAATTAGTCAAATCGATGGAGCCGTTTACTGATTTTAGGTAAATCGAAAAAGTGGGCGTAAAAGTTGGCGGGGAACAATTTTCTTTCCGTATAAACCTAAGTTGGACCATGGCGATCACTTTAAAGAAAAAATCGTCCAAATCGGTCAAGCCGTCCTCAAGTTATGTGCTTAATAGAAAAAGTGGGCGTAAAAGTGGGCGGGGAACAATTTTATATGCTATAAACCTCACGGAGCCCGAGACCTTTCCAACGAATGCAAAACCGTGGAAATCGGTTCGTGCGTTCTGGAGTTATAGCGTTAGGAAGGAAAACCCGACTTATTTTTATATAATAGATTAAAAAAATCATAACAAACAATTGAGTAGGTTTGTTGCAAAACTCGTTCGTTACACCATTTTAAATACCAGATGATTCCATGATTTTAGCACGAACATGCATTGATGCAATCAGAATATTTCATCTAAAAAAGCGTCAAGAAAACTGTAAGAATCATTTGCCATCTCGTATTTTTATATTTTCAACAAACGAGTTTTGCAACTGTATCAGCTCAAGTATCAAGAAATGGGATTTTTCAATATCGGGTGAAGAATTAGGAATTAAACAAAAAGCTTAAAATTAAATAATTGATTTATATAAATCATATCTTGAAAGTAGAAAATGTTGTTGTAAGTGTTACAATATTACCATTGAAAACGATGTAGTGGAAGATAATCCAACGGCATCAAGAAAAGCCGAACTTGGTCCAATGGAAAAATACATTAAGAGAGACAGCAGCTGTTCTATAGAAGAAATTGTAGACAGAAGTTTGGCTGAAGATGGAAGGTCTGCCAACACCTTTTGAAAATCCAGAGTAATATCGGATTATTAAGGAATTAAGGGTTTTACGATGCCTTTAAGTAATACAACGATATTGAGATAAGATGAAAAATTTTTTGCATCAAAACCAGAAGTCATAGTGGATGGAATGCAAGATTTCCCATAGTAATTTGTTTGTAAAAAAAATTTTTTTATCGTTATTCTCATCGATTAATCGAATAATTTTTTAGATTTAATCGTTTGATCGAACGAACAAAAACAATTATTTGAATTATTCGAACAAAGTTGAAAGGCGAATAATTGACAACTCTAGTATTTACATTGTTATGTTCGAATTGAATTCCAGTATAAATTTTGCTGGAGTATCACTTTGAATTCCATTGTTATTCAAGTATAACTCAAGGCATGACTTATACTTGAATACCAGCAAAATTGCTTATTGGGTTGTATTTGTAAACTTTTTACTTTAATCACATTAAATAATAATAACATCGTATTTGTTTCAAGGAGTAAAGTTCGTTGTTTTTATTTAAATTATTTTAATAAAGTTCAATGTTCAATGTATAACGCTATTAAAAATTTAAATGGTGACATTGTTAAGGGTTACCTATTTGAACTACATTTGGTTAATAACGTATTCATTCAGTTTGAAATTATACAAGTGGGAATTGAAAAACAAATAATTTAGAAATTATTTTTTGATTAAATTTGTGTAAACCACTTAACTTATTAACTTAAGGATAAGCTTGTCAAAGGTCAACCTAAATTTACATGAATTAAATATTTTACTGTTTAAAGTAAATAGCCTTTCATTTACCAATTATGTACGGAATGTAACATCAGGCAAATGCCCAACGCTGATGCGTTAGGTGAAACCCAGCCAGCGAAATATCCACTTATCCTTGACTTTAGCTCATAAATAAGGCTGAATTTCGTGGATGACATGGACTATGTCAGCTTTAAGCAAAGAAATTCTACTTGAAATCCCCAAGTCAATATCACGTCCACGTGAGCTGTACATGCCTTCAAATCACTTACACTGTTCAGTACTGAAGTTGGCGACACTGAACCAACGGTTTAACCAATTCCCTTTTTTTTCTTTCTCTTTTTTAATCAAATGTATTTTTTATTTTAGTAACTAAGTAACTTAAACTCACTCTAGTTTTGATCGTCGTCGCGCATAGAACAAAGTGCTTTTAGTTAAACCAAAAAATTAATTAAACTTAAAGAACAAAAATATTGTGAATTTAATTTTAACAAAGAAAAAACCTGTTGTAAATAAAACAAAACACAAAATTAATAAAAAAAAAACCAAACGTTGAAAGCCAAAAATTGGATTTAAATCTAAAAGTTAAATAAAATCAAAATTACAAAAAAAAAAACTAAAAATAAATACTGTATTTAAGTGAACCGTGTAGATTTGAGGCATTAAGAATTTAAAGTTGAGCCCTCAACATACACAGAATGTCCAATGAGACATTAGTTGTATGCCATTCTGTTAAAACAAATTAAGTTATTTTCGACCAAGCTAAAGGAAAATGCAAAGCTCACTAGGTTGTGGTCTGCGAAGGGCAAAATCGAGTGCCACGGATTCTTCTGCATACACTCGCAGACAACGGCAATGTTTTTAGCAAACTTTGCGTTTTGTCGAATTTTATCATTTGCACGTGTTATTTTACACTTTATCCCTATGGCCCATCACACATTAGACTACTTTTTAAGCGAACAATTTTTGTTCCATCAATCGCACACTGTAGTTAAATTATCTGACATAAAATGTGTACGTGTACAAAACTTTGTATGTATTAGTGTTTTTTGCATTCATTTGTTTTTGAAAATGTGTGGTGCTTGGGCGTGGTTGAAGCCGGTTGAAACTTTACGCCAACGAAAAACCATTCCCTTCACCTCGCTTACCAACAAATTGCCATTTTACGCCAGCATAATTAGTCAAGTGTGTGATGGGCCTATAAATGGATGATTTGGAAAGCTAATTGAATAAATGAAAGCTAATATGAAAGATGTATCTTTATCAATATGACCGCTAACAACTGTCAAAATAAAGAAATTGCTATTGAAAGACCATTTACTATTAATCGACAAAATGTTTAATGTGATTATTTGTATTGAACTATCTTTTTACTTGCGACCACTTTCTTTATCCTAAACTTTTCACGAATGTGACGATAAATCGACTCAGGAAATGATTTTTGGCGTTACGAACACCAATACTAACGCCAAAAAAATCGGTTTATGGTAACACAATTTTATTTCGGAATTCGTATTAAATGTTATATAGTTACTGCGGGAATTGCTGTTTAAATTGGAGATATGTATGATCTGTAAGGTATGAAGATTTATCGTTTCAATTTTATGTTGATTTGATGTTTTTTTCTTCAAGCTTTATAGGAGTTATTCATACCATGTTACGCGTAACGATTTTAGAAGCCTTAATGACTTTCGAGAGTTTGATTTATATTGGAGCTATGACAAAACATGGACCGATCCCTATTAATTTCGACATCAAAAATCCTAGTTGTGACACAAGAAAATGCTTAACTCTCGGAGAAAGTCTTATGCTATGTTCACACTTGGGTTTTTAAACGCGCATAAGCAAAATGTTGATTTAGCTTATCAAACCCGTTCGCATTGCATTCGAGATGATTAAGATGGCAGTTTTAACAAGAAAATTAAAAAAGCATTTAAAAAAAAAACAAAAATAAAATCAAAACATATTTTATTCCGTACGGAAAGTGCGATCTGTTTTGCACCTTGCTTAAGCAAATGCCAGTTTCATAAAATTAACCAAAAAGTTTTCCTAAGCTTAACATGGTTCGACACATATGAATCACACGTATTCGCACAAGTGCTTAAGCCAACTTAAGCATATTATAGTTCGGCTTTTATATATGTTGAAATATCATATGTTTAATTTGAAAAATTTGGTATTTTCAACATATCGTGTAGACACCTAACATATTATATATGCTGAGAGATGCATTTGTTATACTTTTTAAGCATATGAGTGCAAGCATACATTTGCTGATTCATCATATCGTCTAGACTAAGCTTAATATGAGTACTATGACCATGACATTTATAGTTATTCGTTATATTTTTTGGGTGCTTTAACATCAGACTGAGCTTTATTTATGACCTTTGAACTTTATTTATGACCAATGGTCTGATAATTGACCATCATGACAAAAATATCCAAATTTCGCGTCATATGCAACTTGTTTTTCTAAAACTTTATTTTAATATCGTTATTTGTTATGGTTCTATATATGGGCATTTCTCTAATGTCGAATGCGACATTCGTACGCCTAAAAAGTGAAAAAAACATATATCAAAACATTAATTTTATTTTGACAAAAGGCGAAACTTATAGCTCTTGATTAGCACCATAATTTGTGGTAAAGATTGGTTTTGAGCAATTGTTCGTTTTCAAGAAAATTAAAAAAAACCAAGGCATTTGCATGCGACAAAAACAGAAGTCGCTTTTACGGCAAACAGTTCAAACACTGATTTCAGCGAAACTTGATAAAATATTTTAATGCGACTAATTTAAAATGTTATGCATTGGTGTATCTTAATAATGCTTTTTATTTCATTCAAAAATATTGTGTAGTTTGTTTTTTATTTAATTTTAATCACTGTCGCACGCTACGAGTTGCATGCGACATTTTGTTCCATCATACTTTTATGTTTATTATTTTTAATTTTTAATAAAAACAAATAAAAATAAATTTATTTATCTTATGCTAAGTTCACACTTAGCTTTTTAAACGCGTTTAAGCAAAATGTTGATTTAGCTAATCAAAGCCGTTCCCATTACATTTAAGATGATTAAGATGACAGATGATAAGAAAAAAAACACACAACAAACACACAAAAAAACAACAAACCAATTTATATTTCTTTAAGGTATTAAAAATGTATAAAAACACTTTTATAAAGTTATCAGAAGATTATTTTAATCATTTTAATGATGAAATTGTGAAAATTTATGAATTATTTAAGGAAAAAAATAAAAACATTAAGCAGAAATCTTGGCCGGTTGTACACGATCATGTTGGCGATTCTACATTTGAGGTATGTTCAGTGGATTCTATGTGGTTTATGAAGTGATTTAGTTGTAATCATGTCAATTTGAAGTGATTAACAAATCACTTCAATGTATGGGTAATCATCTCGATTTTGAAGTGATTAGAGCTTAATCACGTTCGAGCTGCTTAAACGCGTTTAAGAACCCAAGTGTGAACATAGTATTATATGTATGTAAAGTATTTGTAAAGACAAAGAAAAGAAACTAACTTAACTTTATTTTTCTCGGCGCTGTTTTTACTTATCTACATTCAAACATTTTATTATTTGTATTTACATAATCAAAGAAAGATATTTTATTTATGCATTTTACACTTACGATGTCGCACGCTACAAAATTCAAATAAGTACCAAGAGCAAAGCGTTGATTTTTTTCCAACAAAATTTTTTTTATTTAAATCGCAATATAAATCTCTGTTTGTAACAAATATTTGCTTCGCATTATACAAATACCTATGACGCACTGATAACAAATGTTATTTTTCAATGTCGCACGATACATCAAAATATATGGTAAAGCAAAGAAAAAATTTACCGTAATTGGCAATCGCATCGTTCCTTTTACATTTTTCTTATATTCTTTGAATATTAACTGATATTTAAAAAAGATTTTTAAATGCATAATGTTTCTCATTTAGATCATTTAGCAAAACAAATCTTGCAATAGAAAGGTTCAAAACAGAACTTCTGCACTTGTTCGACTTTGCATTTGAATATTTCAAAGTGTGTTATGAATAAATGTAAAATTTGTTTACATTATTGAAAGTTGATAGATTCCCTATAAAAATATGTTAAAACAACATACTTTTATAGACTTTGAATTTTTTGGCTGCGGTTGACATTTCTGGAGAAATGCCCATATGTATATTAATGGGTTAGTAGGAATGAAATTAGATAAAAGTTGGAGTCAGTTTTGTTTAACTTTAAAATAGGAACAAACTTCATGTCATTATTTTTTGCGAGCTTAGACGTATTTAAGGTGTCGTTGGTATGAACTGGTCGCCACAAAATTTGTAAGAGTGTTTTCTAGTCATATTAAAACTCTAATTTTACCAAAATATCTGTACCCAGTATGTGATTAGACGTAAAGTTTTTAAAATAGTGGATTTGATATGGGACCTATGACAATTTACAATCCGTTCATTATAAAGTTTGGTAGGGAATTTCTAGTTGTAAAAATGTTTTTTTAATAGAATACTATTTGAAATAGTCGTCTGTACGCTCTTACTTGCAAATACATGTAACTTTTTTCTTACATGCAAATAAGCCAATATACTTTAATTTTCTTCAACTACTTTCAAATATAGCGACAAATAAAATATTTTCTGCTTTTATCGCAGTAATTTTTAAATTTAATATTAAATTCTAAATTAAAAGATATAAAAAAAATTGTATCATAAAAAAATACTTCGTACAACTTTTATTTTGCAAAGTTTTCCGCAGCAGTAGTGAGGCCTGTAGTGAATATAATGAACGTACACGTGAGACTGCAAATAAATTTCCATCAGAAACCAGCTGTTACAAAGTATAACATTTTTTTAACCATAGCAAACAAGGCGCAGATGCTATGCACAAGTTTATAAGCACTATCTATAACAATGTTAAAATGAAATATATATGAATTTATGTAGTAGCAAATAAAATTAACAAAGTTATGTTAGTTAACATTTATCTGTTTAAAATTCCTGTTGGAACAACAGTGCGTATGACTATTTTTTTCTGTAAAATAGTTATGTATGTGCAGAACTCGTCTGTAGTGCAGTTGTCAGGCATTTTTGGTTGTTTTAATATTTTATTAAAATTTAAAAAACACGTGTAAAGAAACTTTAAATAGAGACCAAAAAAAAAAAACAAACAGTGACTCTCTTCTGAAATAACACCTTTGTTCATTATATACCCAGTAAAAAATTCGCTTACTTTTTCAAAACGAATAGCTTATTTAACTGAATATTTAATAGCTTTCTTCTATAACTACAAGTATAACAACTGCTATAACTACTTTTTTCTGGATGTATATAAGTAAAAAAATAATGAGTTATATTAAATACGTTCATTTTGGGGCATGACTTGTAAAATTCATTAGTTCTTTCAGTAGAATTGTAAGAAGTGCCTTCATGTTTTCATGTTTTTCTGATTACTCAACACATTATTTTGTAGACGAAGTTTTTACTAGGTAATGATACAAAATGAATTTTCGAAATAGTGAAGTTCGTTCGTAAGCTAGTCTGTTTTAAAGTAAAGGTTTATTTTAATGATTTTATTTATTTAATTTAAGTCTATGGACAAATTCCTTACATACTAACTTAATGTATTAACATAATAATTTATTTAAGCAAAGAAAGAAAGTTTAGAACAAACATTATTGATTTAAATATAATATGATATTGCTTTTTATGATATTAATGTTCAGAGAATAGTCGATAAAGTTATACATTTCATTGAAACGGTTGCATAATTTTCTTATTGGATCTGACATCGCAAAGTTTGTTCGGCATGTTCTGACATATAGAGGGTTTAAAAAACCAAGTGAACGTTGAGGAATATTAAAAGTTACGTTACTCAATAAAAATTCGGAATAAGATTGACCATAAATGATATATTTAGCATCATTCGCCGGCTTTTTAACGTTGGTAAATTTATTTCAGCTAGTCTAGTTGAATATGAAGGTAATACCAGGCATCCTCTATATTTACTTCTTAAGCAGAAAATAAGAAATTGTTTTTGCACTGACTCAATACGATCACTATGAATATTATAGATCGGGTCCCAAATAATGCTGCCGTATTCCAAAATTGGTCTGACGAGCGAAGTATAAAGACTTTTGTGGTTAAGGGATCGTTGAATTCCTTTGTCCATCTTTTAATAAAAGCCAGAACGCTACGGGATTTATTAACAGTCATCGTTATATGTTGGATAAAGTTAAGTTTTTTGTCTAACAATATTCCCAAATCCATTATTTCACTAACATGTAAAGTACGGGAACCAAGAACGTAGGAGTAAGCACACTTTTTGACTCTGGAGAATTGCATATGTTTACATTTATTTAAATTTAGTTCCATCAAGTTAAGTTTACACCAATTGTCAAAACTATCCAGGTCATTTTGTAGATGCTGTTGATCACAAGGATGTTTTACAGTCGAAAATAATTTTACGTCGTCTGCATACATCAATACATTACAATGTTGAACTGCTTCAGGCAAATCATTAATGAAAAGAAGGAACAAAATTGGACCAATGTGACTTCCCTGAGGTACTCCAGATTTTACATTGATTTTTTCCGAAATTGCCGTATTAAATTTTACAGATTGAGTTCTACATGACAAATATGATTTGATCCAGCTCAGGAAGTTATTATTAAAACCCATTACATGCAGTTTTTTCAACAATAGCGGATGGTTAACTTTGTCGAAAGCCTTACTGAAATCAGTGTAAATAACGTCAGTGTGGTGTCCATTGGCAAAATCTCTATTAACTAACGTTGTTAAATGGATAATGTTAGTCATAGTAGAGAATCCTTTTCGAAAGCCATGTTGACGTGGTGACAATAAGTCAGAAACTTGATGAGTGAGGCAATCCATTAAACATTTTTCAAAAAGTTTTGGAATATCACTCAGTTTGGCTATACCTCTGTAATTGCATATATCCGATTTATTTCCTGATTTAAACAATGGATTAATATATGAATCTTTCCAAACTTTCGGAAAGTAACCACAATTTAAAGAAGCGTTAAAGATGATAGATAAAGGTGTCGTTAAAGCAGTTGCGCAATTTTTTAAAACACAACTAGGTATGCCATCTGGACCACTAAAAGATGATGACTTAGCGTTTTTTAAACAGTTTAGAATGTGAGGGTAGTGATAGTAAACGAAGATATATTTTGGTTAAAAATTACCTTGTAAGGGTAGACATTACTAGCATCATACAGTGCATCGGAATATGTAGAAGCAAAGAAGTCGGCAAACATATTGCTGATTTTTAATTCATCACTAGACTTGGAACTTTGGTATTTCATGACTTTTGGAAATCCTGTGGATTTCCTTTTAGTAGTAACAAACTTGAAGAATGATTTGGGATCGTGAACAAAGTTTCGCTTAACATTACGGAGATAAATCTTATACAGTTCTGTGTTAAGCAAATTATATTCTGCACGCGCAACTGCATATTTTTCATAGTAAAAAATAGCTCTTGTGGTTTTATGTTTTTTAAAGTATTTGTTTTTTAAATTCTTAAGAGACGAAAGTTGTTTAGTATTCCAGGGTGGGCCGGATTTGTTACGTGGTAAGTGCTTAGGAATGCATTCCTCCATATAACTTAGCATAGTTTTATAAAAAGTATTGGTCAAATCGTCAACAGAATACGACGAGCTATTCGAAGTAGTCAGCAATTGAAGCCAGTTAGTGTTAAATAGACGATTGTTTAGTTCCATGTAATTTGCTCGATTAAAACAGAAAACTTTTTCGTTTAAAGTGTTATTAGTTAATAAATTGTAGGTTAATTCTAGAGGTCTGCAAGAATAAATAAAAAGCAATTTCAACACACTCATTTGTTTTTTAACTACAATGTGTCGAGCACCCAATAATAACGAAGCAAATGAAAGAATAACCAAAGACAAAACAAGCAAAAACTCATTCAATTCAGTCAACTCAAATCAAATGAGTTAAATATTCAAATATAATTTGAATATAAAATATCTGTACCAACACATTATGTATGTATGTGTAAGCTTAACTCTTATAAGTAAAAGAAGCCACACGCTTACACACATATTACGTCAATGTATTCAAATAAATGTATGCACATTCAATTATTCAAAAATTATTCGAATGTTTTTTGTAAACTTGCTCTCTCTAACGGGTCATTCCAATGTTTTGTTTTTTATGAATGACTCTCAAATTCATTTACAGTAAACAAGTTTTTTATTCATTTCATTATTTCTTATTTTTGTATATGGCTTACTTTCTTCTTTTCTTTTTGAATGTTTTATATTTGAATAAATGTTGTGCACTTTGAATAAAGGCAAACGAGTGAGTTATTCAAAGCAGACCTCTAGTTAATTCTATTGTAGGATGATAAAGATCCTCAGGTAAAGTAACAGGGTCAATACGGTTTACAATACATTCATTTGGCTCGTTCACAAATATTAAATCCAGCAGTTTCCCATAAATGTTACATGTACCATTTATTTGATGCAGATATAAATCTGATATATTTCTAAAAACTTCATCTCCAATATCATTACTTTGCGTGGGCAAGTAATAACTATGTTCAGCTGAAAAATCATGAAATACTAGGCGAATTAAAATCACCAAACACAAAAATTAAATCAACGGGGCTGAGTTTTAAAGTTACGTTTTTAATTGCTTCTATATGTTGTTTGTAGATAATTGGATCAGAATGAGGTGGGATGTAGGAACAAGTAATAAATATTTTGATGTTATTTATCTTTCGAAAGGACTAGTATCTCTTAGGTACTTTAATAAGGTTAATACACACAATATAAACACTTTCAACATTTTTTATTAGGACTTAATATTAACAATAGCGCATATCTTTAATATACGACTCATTTTCGCAAATTATTTTATTGCTCTCGAAAAGTGACAAAAAAATCCGTATACAATAAATAAACTTTTATTTGTTTTAAATAAGTTATTGTTTTACTGAAAAAAAACTTTAGCTATCTTAATATTTATTTAATGCACTTAAAGCGAAAAAATTTGATCAAGAAAGTGCTTTCTGGTAACCACTGCTATTTATTAAAAAAGGAGCTTTCTTTTATTAAAACGATACTTTAAAAATTGAAGTGTAACCTATGAGGATCATTCAGAGATAAACGAACTAAAAAACTTAGTTGATCGGGACACCAAGAGTATCTTTTGGTATCACACATCAGTTCAATCATATAATAAACTTTTCACCTATGAAGGTGTGGGTGTAAAAACAGAAAGGTTTTAATTATTTTTTTTTGTTAACTTTCTTTTTAGAGTTGTTGTTTTTATAGCCATACCTACATAGTAGGTGGAGAGGATATTTTGCGTTTGTGCCATTTTTTGCCCATTATAAATTGTGAGAAATGTTCCATAATTTCACATAGCCCTAATACAAAAATCTTTCCAGAATATAATTTATTGTCCATTAACCATCATTTTATAATGGTATTTCCATTAAATTGTGGCCACAAATATTTAATTGCAACCTTGCTCCTATACAAATACCACTACGGAAATGCTTTAAATGGCATAGCTTTCTTATTAATATCGGAGGTGATGATGCCGAACGGAATTTTCGAAGATGTTAACATCTTTCCATAAGAAATACATCAGGCTTAAAACCAACATCTTTAAAAGATGTTTCTATCTCATTTTATTCCATTATACATCTTTCGATTATTTTAGTGTCATCACTAGAAAAGTGGCAATAAGTTCTATTATTATTGTGGCACCACTGACAAAAAAAAAAAAATTGGTTATGAAAGCAGCGTTACCATTTGTCAAGTTTGTTTTTATTGAAATGTTTTTTGTTACGTATTTTTTATATTTTTAAACCAATTGAACTTTAAATACATTTTTGTGTTAAAAACATTTTGGCACTTTTGTAGAAAAAAAACCATTTATTATTTTAATGTAAAAAGCCTATAGTAAGTATTAAAAATTTTGTTTTATGTTTGATGTAACAATATATTGTTGTCGTACACAAATAATTGTTTTTTTTTATTTAATATCATCAATATTATAGTTACTGTAAACATATCAATGTTGCTCGCAATTATAAATTTGAGTATTGTTGACCGAAAAATAATTATTTTTCTAACAACTTAATTATGATAACTTTCTAAACATATTATATTTCTCACAACCATATCATGATATTTAATAGCCATAACATGATAACTTTCTATACATTAATCATATTATGTTTACGATGCAATCATACTATTTTAACTTTAATGATATTATGTGAGCGCCATTTGTAAAATAATTTTGAAGCAGCTATATCGTTTTTTTATTTGTGAGCGGTTAAACAATTAAAAGATAAAATTCCATAAAAAAAATAAATCTAAAGAAATTCAAAAATTAAAATATTAGCGGAGCTCATTCAAGTATTTGTGATGTAATGGTGCAAATGCAAAATATCGTAGTTTTTTTTTAAAATCCAACAACTAAACACACTGAGATTTCGTTATAATTTATAAAAGTGCTACGATATTTCTGTAGTTTTCATGGGCAACCGCGTATGTCTTAAAAAAAATTGTTCAGGAAAGCCTAAAAACCATACTAGATCAAACTATGGGGTAGGTATTGCACATTTTACACTTTGCCAATACTTTAAAAAATCGGAATTGATCCATCTTTTATCAAAAAAATGGAAAGAGCGTTCAAAATTAGGCAATATGGCACCAACATCTTAAAATCGAAAAAATGGACACACGCGGTTGCCCATGAAAACCACAGATTTTTCATTTGCTCTTTTGGAAGCCTTATATTGAACTCCGCTATTTGATTAACATTAAGGTAAGGTGACCATACGTACTCTTTTTTAGAGGACAAAAATTAAAATAAATTTTATTTCACGGCGATCACTGGTCTTTTCCGTCAAATCGTATGGTAAATGTCGTGCCATGCTTGTTCTGCTCATATGCCTACTTAACTCTCATACACTTGCAGTATAAAATTTTGAATAAGTAACTCCAATGCATTTTTAAGTTTCGGTATTTTTCAAACTAATTTTACTTAAGTTAATGTAAATTTTTATATATTGTCTGCTTAATATCCAAACCTGCTAACTCCCTTTCAACAAATGCTTGAGAGGAAACAAAAAATATAGTTGATTTGACACACTTCAATACTCAAATTGCTGGTCCACGAGGCATATTTTTCTCTACCCAACGGAATCAAAATCTCAATTTACTTAAAAAGTGGATTTAACAGGTTTGCATATTAAGCCGACAATATGTTATTTTTTTTAATTTACTATAAGTATATAAATATGGGGATGTAAATTTGTCTGTAAAGTAAAAAATCTTGAAGTCAAAAATATTTTTTACTTTTTTTCTTTATGTCCTCTATTTTTATTTTCAAAATCTGGTCGTCTTAATTAAGGAAAATTGTAAAAAGCCACAAAATAAAAAATCGATTCAAAAATATTTAAATTTATTTTATATTTTTATGACAGCTATGAAAGGTGCTGGATCATAATATGATTGCTACAAAATTTATTATGATTAACATGATGATAATATGATTACTTCTTAGCTTATTATGATTAACATGACAATAATTTGATTACTTTTTAACTTAGTATGATTAACAGAATAACAATATGATTAAGGGAAAAATATTATGATAATATGATTCAATAATAAACCTAATATGGTGACTACAATCATAATTCTTATCATAATATGTTGCTCTTAGAATATGTTTACCACAACCATGATTTTTCTTTGCGTGATTAAAAAATTAGTCCCTCTGTTAGACTTTAGTCTGCTCTTCGAGGTCAAGTCCGCGTTTGGAGTTGAGAAAGCTGCCTAGCAAGCGGATTAGCATGATTTTTTAGTTTTGAAAAATATTTAGTTTTAAACTATTATCCATGGTCTTCAAATCCAATACTTTGAAATTATCCGGTTTTTAAAGTTCATAAAAATGTTCCCTTTTGTAAACTTCATAGTGTTAATTCCACCTATCTTTATCGAAATTCTCTCAAAATCAGAAAACTATGATCATTTAAGATGATAAACCATATTAAGTAGTTTCACGCGATTTTCAGAAAATGGCCGTATAATAATTTTACTTATTATTATTTAAGGTGGAAAAAATTTTATTTGGGAAAAACCATGTTGTAAAATAAAACTTTTTCTTTTTTTCAGCTTATCTTCTTTGTCAAACTAAACAAATTTTTATCAAGTTTCATATTTTTATGTCAACACTTGTGGTCGTGAAAATTAACAAAAAGTTGCTTGATTATTTTGTGAAATTGTTTTAAAATACCACGAAGCAGAGCAAAAGAAAGTATTATCAAAGCATTTGTAAATTTGTTTGACGATTCTTAATATTTTTTTAATCCTCTTCCATATTATGAAACATTTACTGCAGAAACTTTCTTTGATTCTCTTCTGAAACTCCATTCTCCATTTTGTATGTCTTCCCTCTTTCTTCTATTTCCCTGTAAAAATAAACGGACAAAAACTGCTTGTACACAAAACAAAGTACACTTTTCCATACGTCATTCTCTTTTCACAATTAAACTCATATGTTTTGCAGCAATATTTCATAATATGGACTAAAACTATACAGTTTAAGTATTGCCCAATAGCTTGTTGTTCTTGTTGGATTGCAAACAAATCTACAATATTCTGAATTTGCACTTTCGCAACACCATTTACAACAAACACTGAAGACTTGTTTTAAATTTTTTCTTTCATCTGTTTTTTCATTATTTAGTATTCCGCGTAAAAAAATGGTAAAACACATTTTTTAAATTGAAACTGGCATTGCTGAAAATATTCTAAACAATGCACGAAAAAGGCAGTTACATTTTTTACAGAGATAGTCTAAAAAGCTTTTCCATAATTATTTTTTCATCTGCAGACAAAAAGCGTGTTTTTACAAGGTCAGCTACAAAAAGTATTTTAGTATTTTTTTTTACTACAAGTATACATTAATATTCATACATTTGGCTTTACAATTTCAAAATACTTTTGCTTTAATAACTTATTTGGGAATTTGCAATTTTGACCTTTAAAGATTTTTTATGAAAAAATTATTTGTAAAGTTGAATGAAGTTCAATTTATAAAGGGTTCGCCATCTACAGTTTTTTTTTCAACTAGTGCTTATTTCGTGAATGGTAACACTTAGCTCATGTCTGATTTGACAGCTAATTAGTTTTATCCTTCCGCTGAACAAATATGGTTGTGTATACGCTGAACAACGCTGGGAAATATTGACTTACAGAAGATGCCGATTTTGCGAAAAAAATTATCTTTTCAGATGAAGCTCATTTTGATCTTTGCGGGTATGTATAGAAGCAAAATTGTCGCATTCATTGAAAAGCCGATGCACCCAAAACGAGTCACTGTTTGGTGCGGATTTTGGTCCAGAGGCATAATTGGGCCATTTTTCTTCGAAAATGAGCAAGGAGTGGCCGTTACAGTCAATGGCGATCGTTATCGGGCTATGTTGAACGAATTTTTGTTCACATAAATTGAAGAGGAGGATATTGGAAACACTTGGTTTCAAGAGGACGGCGCTACGTGCCACACAGCCGAAGCTACACCCGATGCTTTGCGCCCTGTTTTTGAAGATCGCATTATCAGCCGCGATTTGACACCGTTGGACTATTATTTGTGTGTAGCTGTCAAAGATAAGTGTTACGCCGACAAGCCAGAGACAATTGACGCTTTAAAGGACAATATTCGTGAAGTCATTGGTGAAATACAGCTGCACACAATCGATAATGTGCTTAAAATTTGGACTGATCGTGTAGGCTACTGCATGGCCAGCTGAGGCCATGAATGAAATTATTTTCCATTATTAACCGGAAGGATTGTTCTTTCAAATAAAAAAAGAAATCTGAGAAAATATTCCGTTTTTTTATAGCATTAAACTTTAAAATATTTTATGTTGTATTAAAGTTTCAAACTATTTTTTAATTGTTTCAATTAACTGTGTTGATTGAAAAAAATATTTTGATTTGCGTTTACGTTTTATACAGCCGCTTTTGCTGGTAGTCACATTTCAATTAAACGTATAGAACAATAAAACTCAAACTAACAAATATGTTAATTGATATGAACAAGTTGGTTGCATGCGGATAATCAGTGAGGAATTTAATTAATAGTAAACTTTGATAAAGTTTTAATTGAAAATTATAAATAAAAACTCAACAGAACCATTTTTCGCACTTATTTGCAAAATGTCTTCAATAAATTTTTTAATTGTTAATTTTACATTTAATTGATAAAAAACTTTTTATACACCTCGAATCCAAAACATAAGCTTTAACAAAAGTTCTAAATTGCCACCGGAAACTTTACTCTAAACGAACGCATTGTTTACAAATCCATTATCAGTTCCATTTGATGTTTCAGAATGTTCAACTGCGCGGTCTTTAAACGGTAACGGTATTAAAAACGGTATCGATTTTAATTAATTTTATTACAAAAAAAAAAATCAATATTCATAAAACTTTTAATTCTTCAAAATTTTCGATTCTATTAGTAGTTTTATTACAAAGTATTGAATGGGAAGATTGCCGATTGTTGTTCAGCTTAATGACAACCTTATTCTATTGTGCCATCGATTTTTCAATTGCCTTGGCATGAGGAAAAAAATCCACCAGAACATATCAAAAAAATCATTTTCGAGGCCCCCAAATTTCAATTTCGTCAAAACTCGGCTATTTCGTTTTACCGATTTGACAGAATATCAATAGTTCCAGAAAATACTCGACAAAATACAAAAAAAAAAACATTTTTTGGAATAACTGCTATCGCCATCATATTAAGCGTACAATTTCACCTTGGAAAGGTTATATTAAAAAAAAAAATCAGCGCGGAATTTAATAAATAGTAAAATTTTTTACTAATATGTTAATTGAAGTTGGTCTTAAATTTTTTCTGTGTGCTAAAAACCTTAAAAATAAAAGTGGAGAAAAAGTCGAAACATTTCAATTTGGATGCCTCGAATATGATTTTTTTGATATGTCGTAGTGAAATTTTATTTCGTCATACCAAAAGTTATCGAAAAATCGATGCCGCAATATTGATTGTTAAATTGACCCACTCCAATGTCCATTAGGGTGGCCCATATTTTCAAATTTACTTTGGACATCTGGGCACCCCCTAATTTTTTAACTAACAATAAAATTAGTATGTATGCAAAGTTTGAAGATAAAATTCCAATTGAAAGACAGAGCTCAAACCAATGTAACATTTATAACAAATTAAAATGTTTTTTTTTTTATTTTAAATAAGGCACAATTTACTAAATAGTAGAAAAATAATTTATTTAACAGTTTTAGAAATGGATAAATAATACAAAAACTTTGTTAAAAAGAGGTAAGTTAAGTAAACAACAGGTTTAGTTTTTCGAAGATGACGGCTTCAAACTTTCAATTACAGCTTGTTGTACGTTGGTAAAGAAAAAAAGCAATGGCTTGCCTATCAGAAATCTTATTGCGATCTAATGTTTAATAATAACACTGTGCATGAAATTGACACTTTTTTTTCGTGACAAGCCGGGCACATGGCGTTTTAACATAATTCGAGGACGTTATTTCGGTTTAGTTTAGTTTATTATTTACGGTTTAGTTTATTGAAATTACTAAAAAAATCGAAATTCCGCAATAAAATTTACTTTAAGAACGCTAAAACTCTTTTTCTAATATGAGTAGTCGTTATTGAAACATAATTTTTTTTTTGAAAACAAAATTAATTTTTTTATCAAAATTTCGAAATTTTTGTTTTTTAAAAATTCATAAAAAATTAAAAAATGCAGCTAGGCTTCTAATTTTTTGCAGACTTATAAAAAACGAAGCTACAAACAAAACAAGTCATAAATGATTAAAATCTGTTTGCAACTTTTGATTTTATTCACAAAAGTCGACAAATTTTAATTAATTTAAAAATTTCATAAAACGCAATATTTGTATGGGAGTCCCCTAAGGGATGGTGATAAAGGGAAAGTATAATTTGAGAAAATGTTAAGAACAAAAAACTAATGGAGGCCAGTCATACATTTTATCATCCTAGGGGCAACTCCTGGGCATTGATGGGACTTTTTTTTCAATGTATTTCTAGTCTGCATTGAACATTTTGTATAGAAGCCCCCTTAAGGAATGGAGATAGCGGGTGGGTATGTTAGAAATAAATGATTGAGATGAAAAATAAAGTGGGGTTGGTCATACATTTGACCCATCTAGGGGCATCCTAGTCGCTGCAGGGGCCAAATTTAAGGCTAGGGTTCTACGCATATAAAAAACAAAGTTCCAAATAAAATAAGCTATAAGTGATTAAAGTCTGTCTACAACTTTTAATTTTTTCATAATAGATGAAATAAATTCGCACAAAATTTTGTTAGATGGAAATATGCAAACATATTTGACGTTGTCAGTTTATATTAAATTATTTCATTCGAAAAGTTTTTCAATTACATAACTTTAATAACTTGGGGAAAGTTGAAGATAACGTCAGATATATTATTTTTCATTTAACATAGTTAATTTTTGTAGTATTTCTGTACTTATATAATTTCGTATATCATTTTCGTTAGTCATTAAAATGTTTGATTTTATAATAATTTTTTACATAGTTTTATAGGTGATTTTAAATATAAAATTTAATTTCTAAATGGTTTGCAATGGCAAATACGTATACTTATTAATTATAATTAAATATAAATTATACGTAATTTGTAACAAATATATATAATTATATAATTTTAGACTCCAAATAAATTATATTCTTCATATATATTGAAGAAAAGGTTCCAAAACTGCCTAGGAGTCACTCCTAGTGGTATAAAATGTATGACTGGCCTCCATTAGTTTTTTGTTCTTAACATTTTCTCAAATTATACTTTCCCTTTATCACCATCCCTTAGGGGGCTCCCATACAAATATTGCGTTTTATGAAATTTTTAAATTAATTAAAATTTGTCGACTTTTGTGAATAAAATCAAAATTTGCAAACAGATTTTAATCATTTATGACTTGTTTTGTTTGTAGCTTCGTTTTTTATAAGTCTTTTAAAAAACAAAAATTTCGAAATTTTGATAAAAAAATTAATTTTTTTTTCAAAAAAAAAATTATGTTTCAATAACGACTACTCATATTAGAAAAAGAGTTTTAGCGTTCTTAAAGTAAATTTTATTGCGGAATTTCGATTTTTTTAGTAATTTCAATAAACTAAACCGTTTTTGAGTTACGCGAACATATGTTGTGCAACCTCCTCCATTTTCGAAATAACGGTATATCTCGAAAACCAGAGCCAATCTGAAAAAACCGCAGCCACCACTGGATTCAGCGTCCCCGAATTATGTTAAAACGCCATGTGCCTGGCTTGTCTGTTTTTTCAACTAGCATAGTGTAATTATTTCTTTGCAGTTGTATCAGTTTGCAGGTCTGTGTGAAATCTTCTTTTTTTTGGGAAGCTGACGGTTTTATAGCTCGGTTGATTTAATTTCAGCAGAATCAGAGTACTCAAGTGATTAATCTTCTGTATCTGAACTTGAATAAGTCATATCTTAAGATATTATGGAAGCGAAGTGTAGCTTATTTCCTTTTTTAAGTCACTCTTGTTGTTTTTTTTTTCTTTGAACCATTCTTTTTTCAATTAAAAACTCTGTCTTTGCCTACTTTGCACATAGCAAGTGCATCATTATGAGCAATGTCAAAAAGTATATCCAACTGATCTTGAAATTTTAAATTACGATTCTTTTGGGTATCAGATATTCTTCCTTAGTTTTTCTTTAAAAGAAGCCATTAAGAATGCCTCGCAAGTCTAAAAGAAATAGTGATTTTTGCCACACTAAATTATTTTCTCTACAGTACTGTGACTTGCATTTCGAACTGATTTTTATAACCTTCACCACAGGTGATGAAAAGGGTATATATAAGTTTGTCATTCCGTCTGTAATTTCTATAATATTAATGTAAGACCCTATAAAGTATATATATTCTGGGTTCTTATGAGGAGCGAAGTTGATTTAACGATTTCCGTCTGTCCGTTGAAATGGATTTTCCGAAGGCCCCATATATGATGATTGGCCAGGTTTTTATACATTTATGTCACACATGGTCCGGAATTGTTTGCTATTGAAATTCAGCAAGATCGGTCCACAAATGGCTGAGATATGAGTAAAAAACCACAACTGCCTCAATTTTTTTCCTTTAAAGGTCCAATTAGACGTGGCATTACCATACCAACACTGTATTACCAAAACGACATAAACATACCATACAAACCAATTCAATTTTGGTTTCTACGGTCATACAGTGGCTATGATAATACAGTGTTGGTAATGTGGTTTTTTTCGTTATTTTTTTATACCCTTCACTACAAGTGGTGGATTTTATTTGTAATGTGTTTAATTTTACGCATACACATTAATGCGTGTATATGATATTGCCAGTTCGAAACCCAAAAATAATTTTTTTTCTTTTTTTTATTTAATTTGTTTATGTTCTAAAAAACCGATTTTAAGATTATAAAACGAATTTCAAACATCAACTTTGGCAAAAGCGGAAACGGGCTTAGGTACATATATAAATTTTTTGTTTTTTTTATATTCTTCGGCATGACGAAATGAAAAGTTGGCGTGGCTAAATTAATATTTATTTATACCTATCTAAAAAACGTTATTTATGTATATAACTTTTTGTTCTTATCTCATCATGGTGAAGGGTATTGTTTTTATTGTAGGAAGAAGTGAATTCTAAGAAGAACTTGTCTTAGAGTTGGTGATTGACATTGGCTCTAAATCTTTTACACCTATCAAAAATACAGTTGCTTGACGTGTTGAACTTGATTAAAAGACATATTTGCAATTTTTTTTCGGGTGTTTTTTATTGGCTTGTTAAAAACAATTTCTAAACAAAATATTCACACTTTTAAACTAGAACCATTCTTTATTATCTTTCTTATACTAATGAACCATCACAAACTTTATTAAAGTTAGTTTTTATATAGAGCAATATTTCGGAGAATACCCCAAAACAAAAAACGAAATTTTAAAATAACTGTTCAGCGTATACACAAAACGCAGAACTCATATACATATAGCTGACAGTGTGAGAAAGATCAAACAATATAAGCGTTGAGCACTGCCTTCTGTACCACGTAGGGCATTGAAATTTTTACACTATACAACTATTAACTACAGTAAAAAATTCAGTGGGTGCCCAAGTAAATTTTAAAATTTTGGGCCACCCTAATGTCCATACGTACATAAATGTTGAAATTATTTTCATTATCCCCTGCCATATTGCCTAATCTCATGGTTGATCTGATCCACTAGGTGACAAACTCTGCGTTTACCAAACGACCTTGCGAGTGAGAGCAATTTTGAGTGTATAATCCGACATAATTATATATTTGCATCGAGAACACATCCCCTCGAAAATACATACCGTGAGAACAGTCAAAACCAACGCAAATTCATACCTATTTCAAGTCTTCACCGGTTACCTTAGATTCGCATCATACCAGTACCTCGAGTTTACCCTCTGCTAACAAACTTCTTAATCTTCATTATACTATCATACCAAGGCAATACCTATTTTGGACATTTTAAAAAACGTGCCGCAAGCGTGAAAACCCAGCCTTCCATGTGAGATTATCCCTGTAGGGTGTAGGGAATATACAGACTTTGCCCAAAAATTACTAAGTTTTTTTGAAAGAAATAAAGAATTACGAGTATATATTTAAGATAGCTATCCTCAGAAAAATTTCGACGAAAGTACCAGCATCCACACGCAGAGAAAAAACATGATAAATGGGTGGTCACTACTGTAAATAATAAACATTTGGTTTATTATTTTAAATCAAAGTTGTAGATTAAGTTTATTTATCAAATATAAAATAATGTTACAACGTTTATTTAAGATGGAGATTATCAGACTAGAAACAAGAGACTGAGCATAAAGACGAGTAACAAACAATAATAATATGACAACAATGTTGACATATGTGTATTCAGCGTAATAACAAAAAGTACTTATAAATAACTACTGTGTTGGTACCAAGGTACAATGTAGGTATGCAGTAGTTCAAAGGTATATGATCACCTTCTCATTCCTCTTCTTCGAGGATCGATTGACAATACTGGAGACGTTGAGGTTGTGTTTTTACTCTAGATGACCTTCTTAAAACTGGAGCCGTATTAGGTTCATTTCTTACAGGCTGGCTGGTAGAAGGTCCAGATTCAGTGCTCGATGCATCATGCCAATTGTTGTTATTGTTTTCGGGAACTGATTCCGGAAATGTGGTAATTTTGGCTTGAGTTGGACGAATATTTATCGAATTTCTGCGATAACTATTACCACTATCATCTTCTAGTACAAACGATCGAGGATGAATTTGTTTTTTAATAATTGCTGGTTGCCAGTTGCTTTGATTGTTTACGCGAGTGACCACAGTGTCACCTTCGTTAATTTGCTGAGTGAACTCTTTTGCCCCACGATTAGCGTAAGTGTTCTGTTTTTCTCTTTCTGCTTTTAAAATTTTGCTAACTTTGATTTGTTCTGATGTCACTAACTTTTCTTTTGTTGTGGGCAGCATTCCTCGGACTTCATGACCGAAAAGGCGTTGAGAAGGAGTACCTAAATTTCCTCTAGGTGTATTCATGTAGTTTAATAGTCCCAAATAATAATCACTGTTGTCATAAGCAGATTTTTTTAAAATATTTTTAGCTATTTGAACTGCTTTTTCTGCTAAACCATTTCCACTGGGATGATATGGTGAACTAGTGCGGTGATTGAATTTCCAAATGGATGAAAATTCTTTAAATTCGTTGCTGGAAAATTTCCAGCGTAAGTGGTGATCCAAATTTTGAGAATATTTCTTTTAAAAATAAAATTACATTTTTTGTTGTTGTTTCAGAAAGTTTTTGAAATTTAAGGTATCCGGAGTAACTATCAATAAATACTATGTTGTCTTTGTTGTTGAAATGAAATTAATCAGTAGCACCAGTATCGAAGCTGTGATTTGTAATTTCTTTTTCACCAATTTTTACTTTTGTGTTTTTATGTTGATGAACTTGACAGGCAGCACATTTGTTTACGTAATCTAAAATATCTTGACTCATGCGTGGCCAAAAAGGGATTCTCTAGCCATTCTGACACATTTAGCATAGCTAAAATGTACATTTTGTATATATTTTAAAAAACTTTGTCTTAAACTGAGAGAGAGGTACTAACACCTTTGATGATTTAAAAATTATGCCATCATCGTTGATCGAAAGTTCTTCTTTAAAATTCCAAAATTGTTGAATTTCAAGTGGCAAATTATCTTTAAATTTTGGCCATCCATTTTGAATAAATTTGGCAAGTATTTGAGATGACTTATCAGTTTTTGTTTGATTTTTTAAATTGTCGAATTCTTTGTCAGACATTGAGAGAATCATTTGTACTTCAAAATTTTCTTCTTTTTCTTTACTGGCTTTATTCTCACAATCACGACTTAAAGGATCAGCTAAATACATTTTTTCACCTGGTTTATAGATGACAGTTGGATTATAGGTTAGTAAGCTAAGTCTAATTTTTTGTAATCGAGTAGGTGAAGAGTGTATTGGCTTTTTGAATATCGATTCCAAGGGTATATGATCAGACTCTATTGTTAATTGCTTACCCCAAACGTATTGATGAAATTTTTCGCAACCAAATTTAACAGCTAATGCCTCTTTTTCCAATTGGGAATATCGAGATTGACAATCTGTCAAAGCTTTGGAAGCATATGCCACTGGGTGACCTTCTTGTAGCAAAACCGCTCCCATTGCGTATGAACTGGCATCAACTTGAAGCTTAACATCTTTATTAACATCATACAATTTGAGTACTGGTGATACGCTGATAATCTCTTTTAATTTATCGAATGATTGTTGTTGAACTGAGCCCCAGTGAAACGAATTTGATTTTTCAAGCAAAGCCCGCAACGGCGCAGTAATGTGAAAAAATGTTTGATAAATTTACTTAGATATGTGAATTTACCGAGAACTCTTTGTAGTTCTTTTCGGTTTTTTGGAGGTTTAAGTCTGTTGACTGCGTCAACTTTTTCTGGATCTGGGTACATACCGCTGTCGCATATAATGTGTCCCAAAAACTTCACTTGTTTACGATCAAATTCACATTTTTCCTTGTTCAATTTCATACCACTTTTTTCAATAATATCAATTACCTCTGCTGTTGTTTTACGTAAATCTTCCAGAGTGTTTGAATGTATCAAAATATCATCAATCGCTACTTTCACATTAGACATATGGGAAAAAAGTTGTTGCATTAGACTTTGAAAAACTTCAGGCGCTGATGATATGCCGAACGGCAATCTTTTACAGGAATATCTTCCCCATGGCGTGGAAAAGGTAAGTATTTTTTTTGTGCGATTAGAGACTGGAATTTGCCAGAATCCCGTTTTGCAATCTAAAATTCTAAAATATTTGGCACCCTTAAGTTGAGCTGAAATTTCTTCCAGTGTGTTCATGGGAAAATGACGACGCTTTATGTTTTTGTTAACACTTGTAGGATCCATACAAATTCTTATTTTGTTATTTTTACGTACCACTACCATTGGCGAAACAGCTGGAGTTTTTTCGTTAGTTGGTTCAATGACATCCAATTTAACCATTTTATCAATTTCTTTTTTTACGTCATCTTTAATTTTATAAGCAACGCGTCTGGCTGGGCAAATTTCGAATTTGGGATTATCAATCAGATCGATGTCATATATAAAATTTTTTACACAACCAAGGCCGTTAAATAAACTGTCCTTTATTTGTAGTTGCTGAACTCTCTTTATAAAGTTTAGTTTTTCACACGTATCACCACCCAGAATTGGCTTGACGTTTTCATTTACGATTTTAAAATTGATTTTGCAGGGTTTTTCTGCTATTTCACAGTTTAACAATATTTGACCCAATACTTTCAACTTGTGATTACCGAATGACACTAAGCGTTTAACATTACTGGGATGTATAGTTGTCAGAACTTGAACAGCATTTATTTTATCAACAATAAATTTTGGCAACACATTATATGCTTCTGTGCCAATCTTTAAAATTTCTGTAAATTTATCTTCTTTTTTATCTGGAATGTGTGAAACACAACCTATGAACAATTCAGGATCACTATCTTCACTTAGTTCTTCACAACAAGCTACATCTCTGTTTTGATATTTGTTTTTATTAACATTTCTTTTGCACATAGTTTCAAAATGATTTTTTTGTTTGCATTTTTTTCAAAAATGGCGAAAAGCTGGACAACTGCGTATTGCATGTTTTTTTTCCACAATTGCGGCAATCAAAAGTTGTTGTTTTTTCTGAAGTTTTTGGTTTTTCATATTTTTGTACGGGATTTATAATTTTTTCATTTTCGTTATGTATTTCCGCTGTTTGCTTTTGAGCCAATTCTGTAGCTTGAGCAATTTGGAGGGCCTTTAGTAGGGTTATGTCTTCTGACAATAATTTTGTACGAAGAGTATCACTTCTAACTCCCAAAATTAGTTGATCACGCAAAAGACTATCGGTTAGCTTTTCAAATTCACAGTTCTGTGCTTGGAGTCTTAACCGTGTTATGTACTCATCGATAGTTTCACCCTCATTTTGAACGATTTTATGAAATGTATACCTTTCAAACGTTATGTTTAATTTTGGTGTAAAATATCTTTCAAATTTTTCCTTAACCAGTTCAAGTTTTTCGTTTGATGTTTCTGGAAACAAATTGTAAATTTGTATTGCAGAATACCCAATAGCTGACATGAAAGTTGAAACTTGTACGTTTTCAGGCTTTCCAGTTAACCCAGCTGCTACTTCAAAATAATGATATTGCTGCTTCCATAATTTCCACTCTTTGGCCATATCTTTATCGTGTTCAATAACCAAAGGCTTCGGAGGTCTTAAAAAATTGCAGGTGTCCGCCATTTTTTGCAGAAAGAAAGAAAAACAATTATTTATGCAAAATTAGTTTGCTTTTTTATTTAATTTGATTTTATTCAGATTTTGATTTAATAACAAATTACTACGGGTTTCGGCACCATGTAAATAATAAACATTTGGTTTATTATTTTAAATCAAAGTTGTAGATTAAGTTTATTTATAAATAACTACTGTGTTGGTACCAAGGTACAATGTAGGTATGCAGTAGTTCAAAGATGTATGATCACCTTCTCAACTACGACCATTTTTGTTCATATTTGCTCAATATGTTTACCCCAATAAATTAATTATAGTCCTAATATAACTACAAAAAAGAATTTTTGTCCTTAACATTTTATAATTCGCTATAATAATATTATATGGTGTTTAACACCTAAAAATTTTACTCTGTGCCCATGTTCTGTAACTCTCACGTCGAGAAAGTTTTCGATTGAAATGTGTGAAATGAAACAAAAATGCCATAAATTCAAACAAACAGCTGTTTTTCTCACTTAACTGTGTCTGTAACTTTTTTTGGCGAGTACAAGCTGTCACGTAAGGAAACTACTCGCCAATTTACAGAAAAAGTGTGTCTGTAACATTTTGGTGAGAAAAGTTCCCGCTTTGAACTTTCAAATAAACTCACGCATAAAAATGGGGCGAGAAAAAATTTTAACACTAAAAAACAACTAAAAACGCAAAATGCAAAGAATAATAATAATAACATTTTGTTCTTGGCACATTTTTCATTGTTTTATTATTTTTCTTTTAACATTTTTATAAAATATACGAATGTCTTCAAAGCTCGTTTGCAAATAACAAACACTAAAGTCGCTCTTTACACAATTTGGTATAGCCGACGGTTGTATTTTCGCCGCCGTCGTTGAAAAATTTTCGATTTTAGTAAATTTAGGTCGCCGTCAACGATATGTGTTACTGGCGTTCTGAACGTATGCAATGTCACATCGGCTTCGAGTGCAATATTATGACTTTTATAACGTAACGACGTAATCTCTTTTAAAAGTTTTCGACATGGGTTACAGACACACATTTTTCTCACTTTTCGAGAAACGATGGAATATTTTGTTTCACATCTTTTCGATGCAAGAAGTTCTCACTAAAGTTACAGAACATGGGTACTTGTCTAGCTAAACATATTAGATTATGTGAAATGTTTGCTACTATAATATTTATTTTCAACTATATCAATAAAATCATAATGTTAGTTGCACACAAAAGGTCAAAACAAACAGTGTGTGCTTATTTCCCGTCCGCGAGCGTTTCATCGGCATGAATGAAAACAAAATCACTAAAATGTTTTTCGGGGAGAAAAAGGCCATTCTACCTTCCAAACGATATAAGTTATTATACGTTCTTAAGTGTACGTACGGAAAAAAATATATTAAAAAGTGTGATTGCGTGCCGAATTAAAACAACAAGGAATTTTCAAAAAGAAGTCATCAAGGCAAGCATATGGGCATTTCCGTCAAAAGGTCCACCGTGACCGAAAACTTAAAAGTTATTAAAAGCTGATTATTTAACGATATTGTTATAGAGAAATATTTAGATTTTACTAATTTTATAAATTTACTTATAAATTTGTTCACTTAGATGAGCAATCGTACTGCAAAGTTTTGCAAACGTAATTTCTTATATGTGAGAATGTTTTATTGTCTGCCGGTTTAACGATGTCGAACGTCATCGTTCGCATAGAAAATGATATTTAAAACAAAAACAAAATTCGAAAATTTGTTTTTGTTTTAAATGTAATATTCTATGCGAACGTTAACGTTCGAAATCGTTGAACAGGCTGTGTATGTTTTCTTTAATATTTATCTCTCTTAAAAGAGGCGATATTTGATAAAAATTATTCCAAAAAAAAATTTTCTTACATGGTCTGTAATCTAAGGAAGAGTTCAAAAAGAAAAATGTTATTCGAATTAACGGTAAATTTTTATTTGATTTTGATCATTATTAAATTAAATTATTACGGAAAAAATTGCACGTTCGATATGTCACGTATCGACTCAGATTTTGGCTTAAATTAAAGAAAATACAGAAGATTTTGGAGTCAAACTAAAGACATTTTAATGTTACATTGCTACGTAAAATTCTGAAAGTAGTTTGACTAAAAAATTGTGCCAGGTTTCGCTGAATTACGCCTTTTTATACATGGCCGCAAAAATTAATTCTATTTTTTTTCACGTTCGAACCGCTACTTCTTTTGCCATTTTCTTTGACCTAGAATAGCGCCCTCCATAATCTTTAGCATGGATAACAGTGCTTTTAGTGCTATAATTTAAGGGCTAAGAGAACGTAAAAATATTTGATGTTTAAAATGTTATTCCATTTTTGATGCGTACGACTGTCACGTTCAACACTTTGGAATTACCCATATGCTGATTTCATTAAATATATTTGTACCACAAAAACGTTATATACAATTTTTTAATTAAAACACACACACACATATATGTATATTAGAGCGACTCACCAAAAAAGTGCTCGATGTACCCTCCAAAAAATTAACCTTGGACTTTTTTAAGAAGACATTTTAAATATTTCGCCTCCAGCTTTGACCTCTCGTGAGCTGGACCAGTTTGAAAAATGGTCTATTTTTGCATGTTTTGGTAATTTGAGAATCTGTTTCCTCACTAATATAAGCGTCCATCTGTATATACAATTTGTCCAAGGACGATCATCCATGTCCTTTTTTTAAGGATTTTCTTTAAAAAAACGGTTTTTGAATTTTTTGTTCGGGGTTATTTGTAATAAAAGTGCCAAATTAACATATTTTATTCTTAAGTCGATTTAATTAAATACGTGTCTCAGCTTTTTTTGAAAGTAGTGCTAGTTCGCGTTTTGACAAAAATGCAATGGGGTGGTAGCCCTTCGTTTTAAATAGGGCAATATGGCTATCAGATGTTTTCTTTTGCCAAGTACATCATCTTTGTATGTAAATAATTTAGTTTTTTGCAAATTAGATGCATTTTACACGGTGTTCTGCAATATATATATATGCAATTTTGTAGTAACTCTAATATGATAGCGGATTTAGTTTGCCCTATTTAAAACGAAGGGTTACCACCCCATTGCATTTTTGTCAAAACGCGAACTAGCACGAATTTCAAAAAAAGCTGAGACACGTATTTAATTAAATCGACTAAAGATTAAAAAATTTTAATTTGGCATTTTTATTACAAACAACGCCGAACAAAAAATTCAAAAACCGTTGTTTTTTACAGAAAATCCTTAAAAAAAAAGGTCATGGATGATCGTCCTTGGAAAAATTGTATATACAGTTGGACGCGCCTTAAAAAACCCTTTCTTACGCTACCCAATTTGTTTATATTGATAAGGCAACAGATTCTCAAATTAACAAAACATGCAAAAATAGACCCTTTTTCAAACTGGTCCAGCTCACGAGAGGTCAAAGCTGGAGCCGAAATATGAAAAATGATGTCTTAAAAAAGTCCAAGGTTCATTTTTAGGAGGGTACATCGAGCACGAATTTTGCTTCCATACAACTTGAGTCGCTCTAATGTATATATATAATTGTATGTATTTAGTTTAATTTTATTTATTTTAGATATACCCTGTAGGAAGTCAAACCCATTTGTAAGTAACTTCAAACTGGGTTTTTTATAACTACAACTAGTTGATTAAGTGAGTTTTTTCCTTGTCGACGACTCATTATTTTAACATAGGCATGTCATAGGCAATAGTCAATTGGCCATCTTTGCATGACTTTTAAACTGACTACTAACTACTTATTTTTCAACCTATTTATAGTTAATTAATAGTATAGTCAGTTTATAATAAATTATTTAAATTTTAAATAATTTTTGTCAAAAAAATATATGTATGTATGAATTGATGTACATATGTATGTATATCTGTGTATATTTTTATATAGAAATAATTATTTAACAAAATTTTGCATGAAATTGCATTAAATGATGATGAAATAATAGTTCTGAAATAAATACGCTACATAATTTTTTGTTCATAAACAGATTTGTTTTGCGTTCATTTTTAATTATTTTCAATAATTATTATTATTTAAATATGTTTGTATATATTTTTTCATTTGACTTCATGGCATGCTTGTTTTACTTTTTTTCTTTTGTTTGTGTTTTACGTGTGCCTCTATGCAAAATGTTTGGTTGATATCTGCATGAGATTTAAACCAATTTGTAGTTATTATAGTTATAGTTAATTTATAGTAAGTGTTTTTTGCAACTGACTATTTTATTTACTACAGGGTAATACAAAGAATATGTACATAAATTTATTAATAAAAAATACCTTTTTTGAAATAAAATTTTGTTTGGTTTTATTGCGAAATCCATGCAACATGTTGAAATAGACATGTTGCATGGTGTTAGGAAATATAGAAACATGGTTTGAAAGATCGTTTGCGTTTTTCTTCTAAACATAATAATATGTTTGAGACAATAACAAGCTATTAACATTATGTCTGAACATATATTGTTACTTAAGATGTGTTTGACACAATGATAACCACAAACATTAATGATAGTTTGCGATTGTGGTTGCATCAACCATGTATGGTTGTGGCTGTAATAAAGAAAGTTTGAAAAAAAAAATAAAAGAAAATAAACACAATAGAAGAATAAACTATTTATATAAGTACCAATCAACGTAAGCCGCAGTGCTACATTTTTGCCTTTTTGTTTTCCACACTGAGTGGGAAACATAAAATAATAGATGAAGCAGAAAAGGCAACAAACAACAAACAACAAACAAATTCTAAACCAAATATTTCTAAATTAAATATTTGTTCTCTTAGATTAAAGCAACTGGACGAGTAAATGTTTGTACAATTGTTTTTAGTTTAAAAGTTTGTAAAATTGAAAATAATGAAGAAAACAATTCAAAACATTATAATGCAGAAATTTTTGTTGCTAGACTCTTTTATTTTCTTTTTTGGGTCGAAATTATATTGAAAGGAATCTGAAACAGAAAAAAATAATTAATTTGTTATTTTTTTTTTTTTTTTTTGCTTTTGTTAAAATTGAACTCACTTGGAAAGTTGGCAAAGTTAAATGGCTCACAAAAAAAAAAAAAAAAAAAAACAAAATACATAATTTTACTCCGAAGAAAAAGAAATAAAATTAATAAGCAGAGAAAAAATAGAAAAGTTTAATAATTCATCTCAATTACCACTGCTTGTTCTTAAAAAAGAATTCAAAAGTTTATATAAGTAAGTATATACATTAGTGTGGCCGTTATTTTTTTCGTATTTTCACTTGGCAACCCCCTTAGATTGATTCCAAATTAGAAGAAAATAATATATATAAAAAAATTTTAGATCGTTTGCATAGTTATTGGGTGTGCCTTGAGCCCACAAAGTTTGCTAAAATACCATTTCTCACACTATGGGTCTCTTTAATTGTTGATAACTTCCGTATTACTTATTTTAGAAAAAAAAACCTTATTCACAAATATTCTAGGGCTATATCTTATGAACAATGTTGCTCTGTATTAGTTTTCTTTAACATAAATATTTAATCCAGAAAAAACTAAATTAAAAATTAACACCGAAATGTTCACATATCTTCGCATTCTTTGTCTGGTGATTACAGTTGTTATTTATGTGTTTTGAAATTTTCGATAATTTTTTCACCTTTTTCAAACTAATTTCCAGTTTTTAAAATGCAGAATATTTCGCAGAAGGTAAATTCTCTATGACAATTCCTTTTTTTCTTATGCCCAAAGTGTGTTATTTCCTAAAGGAAAGCGAACTTACACCAAAGTATTCCCGTGATAGGTCTTTGGTGATAAGTTAAGAAATATCACTTTAACATGGGGTTTGGTCAATTGACACTATTTGTCCAGTCTAACATCTATTCTCAATGAACGTGTTTAGTGTTAGTTATAACAATGTTAGATTATTTCGATACAAGTCCCCAGAACTAGATTTAAGAATCAAATTTGAGACAGTCCCAAAAAAAGGGTCACACCATCGGTGAAGAATGTACTGTAATTCATTAGTTTTTAACCTTTTTGTTCTTAATATACCAGTTAGATGATAAGTTCTCCTTGTTCTATTTTCACAAATCCCAGGACCAAACTGTTGGAACAATTGACACAAATTTCCCCCAGGGTTCTTCAATAGGTACAATAAGAGAAAATCGAACAATTAATGTGAAATTATCCTCTCCCAGGATATTAAAGAAAAACCCAGTAAGAGTGCTATATTCGGCTATGACAAATATTTTATACCATCCACTGACAGCTAGGATATTTCAGGAGTGGGCATTATATTGGACCTGTGGTAGATTATGAACCGATCTTTACGAAAGTTGACAGTCTGATTTCTAGTCATTATAAAACTGTGACAGAACAAAATTTATTACAATAGAATTATTTGTTATGGTGTTATACTACTAAAGTGTTTTTCGAGAATGGGGTTTATATGGGGCCTATGGTAAATAATGGACCGATCAATTACAAACGTGAGAAATGCACCCAAAGTGCTTTGGAACATATCATAATTGAATTAAAAATGAAATGTATATGAATATCTTTTTTAATTTTTTGCGCTTAATTTTTATATCGTTAAGGCCCAACGTTGCGTTTTCGCAACGGGGGTTATCTGGGCTCCCACGTATCCGATTTGCCCAAAATTAGTTTTCTTTCTTATTTAGGTATAAACAATAAAATTTTAAAAGTTTCGTCATTATAACTCAACGGGATCATGGCTCGGACCTTAATGGGTTAAACATATAACGAAAACTTTTTTGGGCGCAAGGATTTTCTCCACTATGTTGTAACAAATACCGGCAGCGCTTACTAAAGCGCCTCGGCATAGCCGGCCTTCGGCCGGGCGAAAGGATTTTCTACTCTATGGTATAACAAAAACCGGCTTCGATAACTTAAACTTCTCTGCACAGCCGGCCTATGGCCGGGCGCAAGGATTTTCTCCTCTATAATATAACAAAGACCGGCTTCGCTAACTAAAGCTTCTCTGCGCAGACAGCCTTTGGGCGCGCGCAAGGATTTTCTCCTCTGTGATAAAAACAAGTACCGGCTTCGCTAACTAAAGCTTCTCTGCACAGACGGCATTCGGCCGGGGGCAAGGATTTTCTCGTCTATGGTATAACAAGAACCGGTTTCGCTAAGTAAAGCTTCTAAAATCTGCCTTGTTTCCGAACGAAGGCCGACTTCGCAGATAAGCTTTAGTTATCGAAGCCAGTATTTGTTATACCATAGAGGAGAAAATCCTTGCGCCTGGCCGAAGGCCGGCTGGGCAGAGAAGCTTTAGTTAGCGAAGCCGGTTTTTGTTATACCATAGACGAGAAAATCCTTGCCCCCGGCCGAATGCCGTCTGTGCAGAGAAGCTTTAGTTAGCGAAGCCGGTACTTGTTTTTATCACAGAGGAGAAAATCCTTGCGCCCGGCCATAGGCCGGCTATGCTTTCGAGTTTGTAAGCTATGCTTTCGAGTTTGTCCACGGACACTATGACACTGGACGTTATGACATGCCAGCTTTTTGCAATATGTCCCGTTATTTTTATAAATAACATTTAGGAATTCGTCGTATAGTAATAATGAATGATTTAAACAAATAGTATGCCCGAAAAAATGGGCTATTTTTCATATAATATTTTATGAATTGTGAAAAATCACCAAATTTAAAAACGAAAAATCACCCAATAGTAACGAAAAATAGCCCAAAAATTTTGGGTCACTTTTCATATGAATTCATGCCCAATTTTACATGGAATTTTTTTGGGCGCTTTTTCATTTATTTTTTTGGGCCATTTTTCTTTGGGCGATTTTTCCTACAGCCATTTTTTTCTTCTAATTTGGAATCAATCTTAGGGGTTTGCCAAGTGAAAATGCGAAAAAAAATTGTCCATATAACTTGCGGCCACACTAATATACATATAATTTTTAATTAAAACATCAGTCGAAAGAATTGCGTTAAAAAAAATTAAGTTAACGCATATGTACTCCGCGCTAAATATTTTAGGCCAAGAACGAATTTAGCCAATTTCATATACCGCTTTCTGAATTGCAGCCGTATTCCAGTAAGATCGTTTTGCATCGATCAAAACGAATAATTGTCGGATGGGCCAATTTCGGAGTATAAGGCGGGATACAGAAAACTTCCCAACCACTATTTTATAAATAGTTTTTGACGATTATCATTATGATAGGGCGTCCAAATTAATTTTAATTTAAATAAAAAAAATTTTTGTTTGAGATATTAAAAATATTTTTATTTCAGTTTATTACAAATCAATCCCCTCCGCCCCTATTGACCCGGCAGGCTCCCAATCTATTACCAAAATTCTCAATAATGTTTTTCATTAAGTTTTGTCACTGGTTGATATCTTCTCAATAATCAAAAAACCCCACAAAAAACAGTCTAACAGCCAGTTCATTGATTGCGAACGTTGTCGTTGGAAATCGTTAAACAGTCAGTAAAGGTGTCAAATCGCACGATCTGGGTGACCAATTCACTCATTCTGTACGAGAAATAATGCGATCTACGTAATTTTCTTTTAAAAGATCCGTTGTTTCTCTTCCTGTTGAAACCACACAGTTCGGCTTTAAAGCAAAACAATTGTGTTAAGTATGTGGCCAGTAAAGTAAGCAGCTTATAATAATAAAAATTTGGCGCTAATTTTGTTGTTTGGAAAGAATCTGTTTCTAAAGCCAGGATATCGGATTCTAAAAATCTGTTTCAATATCTCTTGGCTTTAACTCCTGCGGCACCTTATTTCCTTAGATACTTCCTGCTGCTTACGAAAGTTTTAATTTGTTCGATGAAAATATTTCAAAAGAGATTTGGAGAGCCATCGATATTCTTCAGCTGCACTTTTTTTTTAGCGATTTTAAACATGGAGGGCTGAAGCGAACCAAGTCAAAAAGAAAATTTGAAAATATTTTCAGTTTGAGTAAGTGAACTACCATTAATTTCTAGAGCCATTGGCTTGGCTCTATGACCTTTAGAACGAAACCCTTTTCGATTTAGTCCGTTACAGAGCTGGATAGAAATAAACTTTGCGGAGAATTTCGCACCAGTTGAGAAATACAAGTGTGCATTATGTTATGACTTGTTTCAGTTCAGCTCCGAATCATCCATATGAAACTAGCTAAACCAGGTGCGCTTCGGTACCCCGTTGAAATAAAATTATTAATATTTTTTTAAAACGAGATCCGTTTGTATTGATAAGGCAGGTAGGCTGCCCCTATATGGGTCAAATGTATGACCAACCCCACTTTATTTTTCATCTCAATCACTAACTTCTAACATACGCACCCGCTATCTCCATTCCTTAAGGGTGCTCCAATACAAATTTTCAATGCAGACTAGAAATATATTGAAGAAAAAGTCCCATAAATGCCCAGGAGTCGCCCCTAGTGGGATAAAATGTATGACCGACCTCCATTAGTTGTTTGTCCTTAACATTTTCTCAAGACATACTTACCCCTTATCACCACTTCTTAGCGGGGCTCCCATACAAATATTGTGTTTTATCAAATTCTAAAATTAATTAAAATTTTTCGACTTTTGTGAATAAAATCAAAAGTTGCTGACAGATTTTAACGATTTATGGCTCGTTTTATTTGCAATTTCGCTTTTATACAAAAAATAGAAGTCTAGCTGCATTTTCCAATTTTTTATATCAATTTAAAAAAAAACAAAAATTTCGAAATTTTGATAAAAAAAACTGTTTTTTTTTTAAAAAAAGTATTATGTTTCTAAAACGACTGCGCATATAAGTAACCTTTGCCTTACCTTCGTTTTTTTTTTTGTTTTTTCAATAAGCTAAATCGTTTTTGAGTTACGCGAACATATGTTGTGCAACCTCCTCAATTTTCGATATAGCGGTATATCTCGAAAACCAGAGCTAACCTAAAAAAAACGGCTGGCACCACTGGATTCAGTGTATCCGAATTAGCTTAAAACGACAAGTGCCCAGCTTTTCTAAAAAAAGTGTCAATTTCTAGCACAGCGTTATTGCAGTGCATAAAATGTCTGCTAGAAGATTCTGACTCCGATGAAGATGACAGAGTATTTTTGGGTAAGTATTTTAAAAAATTGCGACTTAGTTCAAAAAACTTGATTTTTGAGAAATCAAAAAAAAAAAAACAATGGGGATAAATATAAAAATTAAACCCTCGTTTCTTAAGATATCTTTTTTTCTAATAAACAAACACATAAAAATATTTACAATTATCTTATTTCGAAGACTAAGTGTAAAACGCAACGCCAACAATTTCATTAAAAGCAAAAACAAAATCAAAAATATTTTATAAATTTGTTGTTGGTTTCTACAGACATTCATATTATTTTTTTTTTTCAATTTTCACAGCCACAAAATAGAAGTGTTTGAAATTTAAAAATTCAAGATGAATTTCTATAGAAAGTAACAAAAAAAATTATATAATATTTTTGATTTTGTTTTTGCTTTTGCTTTCGTCACTTTTTTAGCAAAAATCATCAAAACGTTACTTTGTTAATATCGGAACAAAAAATCGTCAAGATGACGATAACTCGTCAAATCTGGCAGCCCTGTTTTCATTATATTTATTTCTTTTGTTGACGTTTCGCTTTTATTTGACACTTAATTACTGGAAATATTCCAGTATAAACAGAATTTGTTGTGTCTGTTTTCGCATTCAAATACAGAAACACTTTTATCTCATAAATAGAGAAACGATGGAATTTTTTGTTTCACACTTCATGTAAGAAATTTTACGATGCGAGAAATACAGAAACGAGCTACAGATAACGTCAACACCTCCCTCATTGAGCATAAATTAGGGAAAAACAGTGATTTTTTTTCACTAAAATTCGTATTTCTTTGTCCTTAATTAATGCTAAATATCACTTTATCTATTGGTATAAGGAACAAAACTATCAATTTCAAAATTAATAAGAATAAAATTGCCTATAAAACAAGACTCAGGTTCCTAGAATGAATGGTTTGGTTATAAAGATTAAGAAATACGAATTTTAGTGAAAAATCGCTGTTTTTCCTTAAATTATGCTTATTGAGGCACGTGTTAACGTTATTCGATTGGACTGAAACTTTTTTAATTGCATTTTATGTATATGCTATTGACACATATTAGGGAGTTGCGCCGATGGAAAATCCAACATTGATTTCTTGTAACCACCCTAGTATATGTGTTGTTTGTAAATTTTATTTTGAATTTGTAAATGTTATTATTTCTGTTTTTACATTTTTCGTTTTGAAATATTTTGCGAAACATTGTATAATACTATGGAAAGACGTGCTAAATCGGAGCACGGAGCGGGTGCAGGGGTTTTTGGACCTAGTACGCGAATCTCGATAGCGATGGGCGAATCACCGAGTGTGTTTCAGGCCGAGATTTTCGCCAATGATGTGTGTTGCAGCAACATTCTTGACAGGGGAATGGTTGGCGGCAGTATTGTAATCTTAAGTGATAGCCAAGCGGCCATTAAAGCAATGGAAAGACGTAAGGAAAACAGGTAAATCAAATGTTAAAAGTTAAAAAACGTGTTTTGAAATTTTATCAAGAAAAATAAAAAAAATTTATATGTAAAATTATTTTATTCCAAATTACCAATTTTAGTTAAAAATAACCAAAAACGGCAGCTATGTATAATTTAAAACAATAAACAAATTACGGCATTCGATACCAATCGAAATTTTCAGTTCAATTGTATTGAAATTTCGATCGATATCGAATGCGGTTGCTTGCCCCTGGAGAAGGGTAAAACATAACCGAAGATTTTGTCCTTTAGTGGCAGTTTCCCAACCGTCTCGAAGTAGTGAACGGCAAACAGTATCATATTTTTTGCATTGGTTGACGCGCGCTAAAAATCTATTTATTGATGTTGGAAGTAATGGCCGAAATAACTATGCAAAAGTTTTGCAGAAAAGTCATCTTAAGAAGGGTTAAGATAATGAAACATGTTTATCCAACAACTCAATTGTGGGAAAGCAACGTAATTTACGCTACGAGTTAGTAGCAGACGATGGTTTTCTTTTGGATAAGCATATTATTGAGCCTTACCCTAACCACACAAATTGCAGCAAAAACAAAATATTCATAATCAGAATATCACGAGCAAACTGTGTTGTTTATCACACGTTCGGTATGCTTTCCAATAAATTTAGAGTTCTTCCAACAGAAAAAAATCTTAAAGTAGAATCCGTCAAAAAAGTATTGACCACACCATGTGTTCACAATTTTCTTATTATGAATGGCACAAAAGACTCAAATAACCTGTCTTTATACACTATAGCTATATTTAAAATTAAATAAGTACGTTAAGTCCTAATAAGGGATCGTTGTTTAAAACAAGTTGGTTTATTAACACAGAAAAAGTTTGCATACAAATCAAAAATATCATATAAAAAGTATATTTTAAGAAAAATTATTTAAAAATTTTTTTTACAAAATAATAAAAACAGACGACTGCATTAGGGATGCCAATCGGGATTGATTTTAGAAAATCCCGGGATTTCAAAATCTCAACACTATTTTTTATTTATTTATGAATTTTCAAAAGGTATTATATATACATATAACATATATTTAAAAAAAAAGAAAAATAAGAATTATAAAAATAAAAAAATGCAACTGAAATATAATATTTAATTTTTTTTGTATAGAGGATAAAAATTCAATAAAAACGAAATTTTTGTACACAAAAGTTAATATATTAAAAATCCCGGGATTAATAAAAATAAATCCCGGGATTTGTCAATCCCGAAAAATGCCGGGATTTTATTAATTCAATAAAAACGAAATTTTTGTACACAAAGTTGATATATTAAAAATCCCGGGATTAATAAAAATAAATCGGGATTTACCGTTTGGCATCCGTAATCTGCATTAAAATTCTGCAGAGGGATTATTGTCTGGGGGGTGAGAAATTCCAAGTCAGGGTGATGGTACTAGGTCAGTATAGTAAAACCCTCAAAGGGTTTGGCGTTCGTATGTGTCAGTTTTTTTTATGACATTTTAAATTTTTTCCTTATCTTGATGTTTTTTTGTTTAACATAACTCGAGAACCACATGTCCGATTTTGCTAAAACAAACTCAAAAAAATTTAGAATTACAATTTCTTTAATCCGTTCATATAACGTTTTTCTTTACAATCAACAGTTTTGCCGGTAAAAAAAAATTTGTGGAGAATTATAATTGCTAAGTGCAAAAAAATGTTCAAGCCTGGATGTATGCAGCAGATTTTATCACAAACCTGCACTGCAATTTTTGTGACTTTTTTTTAAGCGATCGGTGAAAATCGGTAAAAATGGTGTAATCATAATATGATGGAGCTGAATCTTGTGAAATGCAAAAGCATGCGTTTTTATAGAAATAACTGTATTGCTGTTAATTATGCTTTTGGTGGTCAACAACTGGAGTTGGTTGATTCGTTTCTATTGGAGTCTTACTGGATCCTAAATTAAACTGTGTTTCTCATATTACATTAACTGTTAACAAAGCTCGAGGCGTTCTTGGCTTTATTAAGCGCTGGGTTAAAAATTCACCGATCCATACATAACGAAGCAATATTCACAATTCTCGTATTGAATCGGTCCAAAAACAATTTTTATTATTCTGTTTACGTGATCTTCATTGGAGTTACTCGACAAACTTTGCTTCCTATGCTAGAAGACTGGCTTTAATAAAATTACCATCGCTCAAAAGTCGTCGTACAATGTTAAATGTTTCTTTTATGTTTAATCTTATTAATGGTAATGTTTGTTGTGATTTTCTGTAGAGTCTGCTAAATTTTATATACCTTGTCGCAATACGCGTCATTATAATCTGCTTTTTGTTAAATTTCTTTAGAGAAAATTACGCTATTGCTGATCCTTTTTCGAGGTTATGTAGACAATTTAATTCTATGTCACAATTTGTTGATTTTTCTTATTGTTTTTCTTTATTCGTAAATTTTTATGTACTACATATATTCTGTAAATTTGTAGTATATTTTAAAATGCATATTGTTATTCATTAATTTTAAGTCAATATTGTTATTAGTCAGTAAGTAAGGATAATATCCATTGATTAAATAAATAAATAAATAAAAGTGCCCTAAAATAAAAAATTGTGTCCTCTTTTCCCTACGGTTGAAATTTTCCGAAAAAAAAAATCCCTAGAAAAGGGGAAATCCCCTACTGCTGGCATCACTGAATGTGGGTGTATTCTTTCAAATAACAAACAAAAGTCCGACGATTTTCACCGATCGCATAAAAAAAGTCACAAAAATTGCAGTGCAGGTTTGTGATAAAATCTGCTGCATACATCCAGGCTTGAACATTTTTTTGCACTTATCAATTATAACTCTCCACAAATTTATTTTTACCGGCAAAACTGTTGATTATAAAGAAAAACGTTATATGAACGGATTAAAGAAATTGTAATTCTAAATTTTTTTGAGTTTGTTTTAGCAAAATCGGACAAGTGGTTCTCGAGTTATATTAAACAAAAAAACATCAAGATAAGGAAAAAAAATTAAAATGTCATAAAAAGGAACTGACACATACGAACGCCAAACCCTTTGAGGGTTTTACTATACTGACCTAGTACCATCACCCTGACTTGGAATTTCTCACCCCCCAGATTGGCTGTTGTACTGTGTTATTGGTATTAAAAACATAAATTTCAATACAGTGGTGCAATTAGTTTTAGCGTTTGCAGTGAATTTCAGAAGGCTGCATAAAATGGATCTAAGGTTTATTATGGACCGTGTATCACAAACATTTTTTCTTGCCATATGAAGCTAAGTTGGAAGAGAGTTTACCGCAATATCTATATCTGCTACAGTTTTAGCCGTATATAATTATTTTACCAGAGTGGGCTTTATATGGGGCCTAGGGTTAACTATGGATAGATCTTCACGAAATGTCACAATCTCATTTCTAGTCCTATAAAACTGTGACGTACCAATTTCTTTTATGATAGCATTGTTAATTTTTAGGCGTACTAAACTGTTTTCCAGGAGTATGGTTTATATGGGGCCTATGGTAAATTATGAACCGTTCTTCACAAAAATGTATAGTCTTATTTTGTGTTCAATAAAACTGTGATGCACCAAATTGTGTTATGATAGCATTATTAATTATGGTCTTAGGCGTTCTAAACTGTTTTCCAGTAGTAGAGTTTATAAGGGGCCTAGGGTAAATAATGGACGGTTGTTCACAAAAATGTATAGTCTAATTTCTTGTTCAATAAAACTGTGATGTACCAAATTTTGCTATGATAGCATTGTTAATTAGGGGTTTAGGAGTACTATGCTGTTTTCCGGGAGTAGGGCTTATATGGGGCCTGGGGTATATTATGGACGGATCTTCACGAAATCATACCGCGTGATTTCCAGTCGAATGAAACGAATTTTTGCAAAATCTGATATCATTCTGTGCATTTTTCCACCATTTATGTTAGTTTTTGTAACAAAACTATTAATTTTTTTTAGGTGGTGGTTCCACATATTGATGCATAGCTCTGATCGTACTAAACCGATTTTGCTGGATTAAAGTCCCAAGCTGCTACAAGCAATTTGACACGAACTTTGTTTGTTTCTTTAGAGTTTTTCGAAAGTGAGCGTGTTTTCAACAGACGGACAGACAGAAGGACATGGCTAAATCGACTTAGAATTACTCTAGGACCCAGAATATATGTACTCTATGGGGTCTGAGATGAATAATTAAAAAGTTTCACACGGAATGACAAACTTAGTATACCCTCTTCACAACTAATTGTGGTGGATAAAATAAATTTCTACAAAATTTCCAATAAAAAAATTAATTTTAGCAATATTTCCTTTAAATGGTTAATTTCAACAAATAGTAAATTTGGTCAAGAATTCCTGTAAATAATGTTCACGTTGATGTTTTTATTTATTTAGCAAGCAGGTGTTCGCTTATATCGGCACTCATTGTCCGCTTAGATTGGCGCACAAGTGGACGATAAAAATCCGCACATTTGTAACTTTTTGATTACATTGTGTCAAAAAGTGTTCACATTATCAGTAAAAAAGGGTTGCTTTTAATTGTTTAAAAATAGTATTAACAAGTAATATAAAAAAATAATGTGCGTTCACATTATCCTCACATGAAATGCAACGAAAATCGGTACATTGCGCAGATAGCTTAAGGAAAAAAATTAGCCCTGCTGAAAGAAAAGTTATTGTTTATATCCTGAAAAAAGAAAGCCCCTTAACAGAAATTGTATAAATGACGGAGAGAACCCATTCTTCTAACATGTAATTCTAATTTACATGCATTTTGTAGAAAAAATTTGACTTTAAGTTTTAAGATTAGCTTAGCTTAGAGATTTCATCGTCTTTCTTTTCACCGCATGAATCCATTAAAATTTTAAAACATTCGTATAACTTTGATTAAATTAACTGTGAGAAATATATTGTTGTTCTCACCATGGTGTTTGTCCATGATTTATGGTGAGAATCTGAATCTTGAATTACTGCGACCGACCGAATAATATATAAAAAATGCATTTCCAGGTTTGAAAGAAAATATTCAATAAATTGGTTAGCTCTGTTCAAAATTTTATTTTGGTATTCAGTTCAGGAACCAGTTTGAAAGTTTCAAAAAGATATCGTATACAATAACCAAACATAATGTTTCGTTAAGTGTTCTCCTAGTAAAGACAACCACCAATAAAAGGTTTTTAAATTGCTTAGTACAGACGACACACACTGTCCCGAGTTTGGCAAACAATGGCAGTGTTCCCAGTTTTGGGGATTTATCCCCAAATTGGGGATTTTTTTGTAATTGGTAGTGTGACCACAATTAAAAAAAAATTGGATGCAAAATGGGGCTAAAAATGCTATAAATAAAATTTGAAAATGCTAAAAAAATGCTAAATTTTCTTAAATAATTGTACCATTTTAATGAATGAATTATACATTAAGTTACCTGAAAATATTATATTTCTTTAAAATGTAATGCAAGTTTATATAAAAAAAAAATATATACATAAATACATAGATTTATTTAATAAAAACAATTCAGAGTTTGACAAAAGTTAGCGATTTTTTAACCAAAAAAAACAAAAGGCCCTATCTACAAAATATTACATGATAAACGCTTAAAGCCCTACCCTACTGTTTGCAAAATATGCAACATTGTCAACTGTTAAGGCGCAACCATAATGTGCTTAAGTTGGCTTAAGCGAATGTGCGAATACATGTAAATCATATGAGGCAAACCATATTGAACTTAAAGAACATTTTTTTTAAGTTTTATGAAACTGTCATTTGCTTAAGCAAAGTGCGAAACTGATCGCACATTCCGTACGGAATCAAATGTTTTTTGATTTTGTTTTTTAAATACATTTGAGAGACTTTTTGTTAATTTTTGTTTTTTAAATACATTTGGGAGACTTTTTGTTAATTATTGACAGTAGGCTCAGCAAGGCTATGCATATTATGGTTGGGCCTTTAGGTTTTACAAGAAAAGTAGAAGAAAAATAAATTATAAATAGTTTAAGGCGATTAATAAATTTATAATTTTAAATAGTTTTTTGTAAAATGTTCAAAATCTTAGATAGGGTTTTTTGCGTTTTAGGTAACGATATACATACATATCTGTGGCAATAAATAATAATGGTTTAAGTCGAAATTTTGTGTTGTGGGATATTAAGAGTTTTGTCTAAAATGAATTGTGTGTTGTATTGTGAAAGTTAAAATATAAATGCGTATAGTTTTATTAATAATGACATTTTATACTTGAAATTAAGCTGCGTCATAGATCTTGAAGAAGATAATAAGAATATGTTATTAAATTTAAAAAGCACTTAAGTCAACTTAAGCCATCATTATTTATTGCCACAGATATATGTTATTAAATACAAAATATAAGTAAAAACAAACATTATCATTGAAAACATATTCAACAGCATTTTCAGTAAGTTTAATTACACATTTAACACACTATTTAAGGTATGAATAGTTTTCCTTAATGGTCAAAATACCATTAGAATATGATCTGTTTTCATCATATTCTAAACACCTATCCAGAATTCAATAGCTGAACTTTGGTTCATCAATTCGTATGCATTCAGCTCTTGCCATTGCTGTTCCAAAACCGTTATTTCTTCTGTAATTTTTAAAATTTTTTTGATGTGTACAGGGTTGCTATTATTATACATTTGTATAAACGTTAACAATATACAATTATAGAGATTGACAGAATGATAAGTTATATTGTGAAATAGGAATATATAAAATTAATTTTGATTTTAGTTGAACTGTTAATTTTTAATTTTTGATATTCTTTAATTAGGCTTGAGTTCATCAAAATTAATTTTAATTAAATTATTTTCACTGAGGGAAGGAATTTTACAACTTGGATTTTTGTTTTTATTAAAATTAATTGATAATTGTTCTTGGTTGAACCGGGATTTGAGCCCGGGTTGATCTTTACATATTTCAAGAATCACCACATTCTATCGTCGGAAGATCTTTGAGTTCTACCCACTGCACCACTGCGGTGCCCGTAAGCCAACAGTCAAACATCAATCCAAGAAAAATTATCAATAAATTTGAAAAAAAAAAAAATAAAATTCCAAGTTGTAAAATTCCTTCCCTCAGTGAAAATAATTTAATGAAAATTAAATTTGATGAACTCAAGCCTAATTAAAGAATATCAAAAATTAATATATACAATTTTTAAGATTAAAAAATGCTAAATAATGCTACAAAAATATTCCAAAAATGCTGAAAATAATGCTAAATGCTATTTGAAAAATTCGCTGCTAAATCAAAATAAATAATGCTAAATTTAGCAGTGAAAATGCTAAAAGGGTCACACTGGTAATTGGGGATAAAAATGTCCTAAAAATCCCCAGGGGATTTTTTGGGGAAAGCACTTTTTTCGCTGGGAAGACCGATTTGGTCAAGATTTGGGCTCATATTTTAGCCTGTTTTGCGGTTTAAAAATTTTTCGAGAACTTGTTGAAATAGTTTTAAATATGGTTTTGTACCAACTAGCGTTACTTCTGTTGAACCAGTCTCTTACTGTAATGAATAAAACCAAAAACAATATTTGTAACAGAATGCAATATAAAGTATAAGAATTAATAAGAATAAATGCACACTTTATAATAATGCAGCTTGCTGTGATAAATGTATTCAATCATCTCAAATGCCCTTTTTAAACAATCAACATGTAAAACAAAATTGCACTGGCTGATGAATCAGAGGATTTTGATTCCCAAGTTTTTGAATTGATAAATATTGCCGCACCATTATTTTTCTTTTGCGTTTAAACGTTACCCTTGTTACATACATGTGTACATAGATACGTAGAACTCAAAGAATAAATAACATTAGTTTTAATAATATTACACAAATGGATTTATTTATATAAATCGATGTTGCATATTTTTCCATTGCCATAATATTATGTATTTTATTTATAAGAAAATGTGGTGATTTTTGGGGATAAGAAAATAGCTATTTTGGGCGTTTTTGAGGATGAAAAATCGAAAATTGGGGATAAGACTTAAAATAAAACTGGGAACCCTGAACCATGGTTTAAAACAATTTGTGAAATTGTAGTTACATATTTGTTATTTTTTTTGCCCTCCAGTTCAACTAGCTGTGAAGGAATACACTCAAAAAATTATTACAGTAACTGTTTGTAGTTTATTAAAATCGTTATCTGTTAAGTTAAAAAATAATTAAAATATAGGTTTTTTATGACCAAATTTATTTTTTAACTATTTAAGATTGTTGTTTAAAAAGCAACTATCAAAATATACGGATTTTCTGTACAGCTAATATTTTCAGTTATTTTTGTTTTAAATAGAATAAAAATAAGTAACTATGTACATCTATTTGTTTTGCAGTATAAGTTACAAAAATATTGATATAAAATTGTTTTAATTGAATAAAAATCAATTTTATGTCAAAAAATAAAAAATAATAATAAAAAAAATAAAATTTTAAGATAAAATTGTTTATCTATATATATAAAATTGTTACGTTACTGACTGACTCACTGATTCATCATCGCACAGCCTAAACGCCCGGAGCTAAACACTTGAAATTTGGACCAGAGATTGGTCACGCCCCAAATCGATCCACTAAGACGGGATTTTTGGAAATTCGAATGTTTAGGGGGTAAAAAAGGGTAAAAACGGGAAAATGCGGTGACCTTATATCTCCAAAACTAAAAGAGATATAAAAAAAATATAATACTAATCGTTGTTCTTTAGAAAAATAAGCGGATATGTATCTGGTACTTTTTTGAAATTTGGCCCTATTAGGGAGTAAACGGGTAAAACCTCAATTTTGGTACTTTTTTGACACCCTATCTATCTTTTGAACCAATAAACATAGAAACAAAGTTTATACCACATTCGAAACCTATGAAAAAATACGAATATGAGTTTGGTACTTTTTCGAAATTCGAACATTTAAGGGGTGAAAATCGTCGCTATTTTTGGTACTTTTTTTTACAAAACATTTTTCTCCATTCATTAACATACTCGTACTTAATAATGAGCCCCCACTATAATACTGAATTTTTTGATACTTTAATGGGGGAAAAAATAGTACAAAAAAAAAAAAAAATACGGGAAATTTTATATTTTTCTTTAGCTTTTGGGTCCTACAACTGGTATTTTTAAAATTATCGTTTATGTTGGACCTTAAAACATAAGATTCAACATGCAATGTCCTGAGTGGATAAGAATCTATGACGGAACTTTTTGGTACTTTTTCGTTCATTAACTGGTACTTTTTGAATTTCTGTTAGTATTGGACCTAGAAACATACAATTCAATACGCAATGCCCTGGATGGATGAGAATCTATAAGAGTGAACTTTTTGGTACTTTTTTAATCCTTGACTGGTACTTTTTGAATTTCCGTTGGTATTGGACCTAGAAAGATAAAATTAAACATGCAAGGTCCTGGGTGGATAATAATCTATAAGAGGAAAGTTTTTTTGTTCATTAACTGGTTCTTTTTGAATTTCCGTCAGTATTGGACCTAGAAACATAAAATTAAACATGCACGATCCTGTGTAAATGAGAATCTTTAAGTGGGATCTTATTGGTACTTTTTTATTCGTTAGCTGGTACTTTTTGAATTTCCGTTAGTATTGGACCCAGAAACATGCAATTAAACATGGAAGGTCTTGAGTGAATGACAATCTGTTAGAGTGATCTTTTTGGTACTTTTTCGTTTTTTAACTGGTCCTTTTTTTAAATTTTCGCTAATGTTGGTCTAATGAAAATAAAATTAAACCTGCATGGTCCTGAGTGAATGAGAGTCTCTAAAAGCGCTTATAGGTACTTTTTAGTTATTAAACTGGTACTTTTTGAATATCCGTTATTATTGGACTTAGAAAAATTAAATTCAAGATGCAATGCCCTAAGTGGATAAGAATATATAAGAGGGAAGTTTTTGGTACTTCTTTGTTCTTTAACTGGTACTTCTTGAATTTTCGTTAGTATTGGACCTAGAAACATAAAATTAAACATGCAAGGTCCTGAGTGAATGAAAATCTGTAAGAGGGCTTTTGGTACTATTTTGTTCTTTAACTGGTACCTTTTATATATTCGTATTTATTGGATCTAGAAACATAAAATTAAACAGGGATTTTTTGCTACTTTTTCGTTCTCTAACTGGTATTTTTTTAAAATAAACTGGTAATTTTTTTAATTTAATATTTATTTTTGTGCATTAAATAAAAAAGCAAATTGGTGTCTGGTACTTTAACGAAATTCGGTCGTTTTAGGCAGTAAATCTAGCGTTTAAGCCAATACGTATAGAAATAAAAATTAAATAACATTTGTTACTTATCTAAAAAATACAAATGCGAATTTGGTACTTTTTGGAAATTCGAACGTTTAAGGGGTGAAAATTGTACCTATGCATATCGATCCCGCGAACCTCATACCTCCTAAACTAAAAGAAATAAAAAACATCAGCACTTATTCTTGTTTATTAGAAAAATTCGCTAACCGTATATTTCCTAAACAAAAAGAGATACAAAAAATTGAATACTTATTATTGTTCATTAAAAAAAATAAACGGAGAGGTGTCTGGTACTTTTTTGAAGGAAGGCCTTTTTGGGGAGTAAACGGGTAAATAAATATTGTATCACATTTTTAGCTTACCTAAAAAATATAAAACAGGTTTGGACCTTTTTTGAAATTCAAACGTTTAAGGTGTGAAATTCGTTCCTAATTTTGTTACTGTTTTCTCAACATTTTTGTCCATCTCTATATAATATAAATTTGTAAAGTAAATGACGGATTCATCATCGCACATCCTAAACTCTTGAAGCTAAAAAGCTGACTTTTGGACCGAAGGTTGGCCTCTCGCCAAATCGATTCCGCTAACCTTAAAAATCCAAAATTAAAGAGATCCAAAAAATTTAAAACTTATTGTTGTTCGTTAAAAAAAATAAGGGGACAGGTGCCTGGTACTTTTTTGAAAATAAACTTTGGCATAAAAATATGTCCACGAAGAAAAGGAGACGCTAACGAAGTAGCGGGTTAAATGCTAGTATAATATAAATTTGTAAAGTAAATGACGGATTCATCATCGCACATCCTAAACTCTTAAAGCTAAAAAGCTGACTTTTGGACCGAAGGTTGGCCTCTCGCCAAATCGATTCCGCTAACCTTAAAAATCCAAAATTAAAGAGATCCAAAAAATTTAAAACTTATTGTTGTTCGTTAAAAAAAATAAGGGGACAGGTGCCTGGTACTTTTTTGAAAATAAACTTTGGCATAAAAATATGTCCACGAAGAAAAGGAGACGCTAACGAAGTAGCGGGTTAAATGCTAGTATTTTATAAGAATATAGGATAAATTGCAGTCTGTTAGACAGGTTGCGCCAAAGCTTTTTGTAAAATCTGAGAAAATGCGGGAAATGGTATGTATTTATGTGTTTTCAAACGAAATTTACATTCATAAATTTACATTTAGCAATAAACATATTTTGCAGTTCCCTGTATTTGCGTCCATCGTTTTTGTATTGGAGAAGATTAAATTGACAATCCAGGATTTCCTTTAGAAAGAGGTAAGAACCTTCACTTAGTAACATACATACATATGTAATTAACATTAGATTTATGGATTGCTAGAATGTATAATAAATGTAAGAACGTTTGGATGTAACTAATGGACTAGCCCTTATATGAGAGCTACAAAAGACTTTAATTAAAATTTGTGATACATATGCATTTTTAAGCGCCAGAGACCCAACAATTTTTTATGTTTAACCGGTTCGTATAATTACTAGAAACATCAGGGGCCTAATTCTGGCAGTCGTGATCGAGTACTTGTTCGATTCGAAAGCAATTTTATTTCAGTCGATGCTTCCCGAATCGAAATTATTTTTTCAGTATTGTGAAACTCAATTAAATGCTTAGCAGCACCGAAAAAATAATTCCGATTCGTTCAGTGTTGACTGGAATAATTAGATATTAAATTGCTTTCGAATCGAGAAAGTACTCGATCACGACTGCCAGAATCAGGCCCCTGTTCTTAAAATAACACCATTTGGTTAATTTCGGTAAAGTAAACTGTGTGTATTTTACTGTGTGTAAAGATTAATAAAAGAAAGAATAACACTTTATGTATACATACTTCTTAAATAAAATGTGTATTAGCTTATAATTGCTGATCTTAAATTTTGTATCTTTTATTTTTTTCAGACCTAGACATTCAAAAGGTTCTGTATACGGAAATGATTAAAAAGCCAAAAATATTTTTTTTCTTGGTATCTTAAATACTTCGAACATTTTTTTCATTTGTATGTACGTGGTATCCCGGTTTAACGAATACTCAGTTTAACGAATTCGCGATTTAACGTACGGTCATATTTTTTCATTGAGTACCTTATATTACGAACAAACAGCAAATTTTTGTACTCTATATAACGAATTTTTACAAAAAAAAAATTAAAAAACAATATTTGCATTCATTCTCTTTTGTTTTTGTATACATTTTAACCATATTTTAATAGCGATTTTACTGAAAACAACGAGTTAAGAGAAGTATTTTCTCTTCTTACAAAGAAAGCAAAGAAAATACCTGCTCGCCAAAATAAAAATTTGTACGTTATAAAGTCATTTTTTACTTTTGTTTAGAAAACAAATGTTTTCTGTTTCAAATTTTACGTCACTTTTGTGAAGTTTTTGTACAGTTGACATCAAAATGCTCAAAAGCAAACGTTAAATTGTTAAAGAAAAATTAAACATTATTGATGACTATGAATAGAGCCGCGACTAAGTGATTTATCTAATAAATATCAGCTGCCAAAGTCAGCAATATGCACAATTATAAAAACAAAACGCAAACTCTTGAGCGAAATGAAAAAGACAAATTTCGGATTAAAGAATAGAAGGGACTTAAAAAAAGGTGAGTTTCCAAGAATGGAAACAGAATTGTTAAATTGGTTTAAAAACAAGAGGAAGGCGAACATTCCTATTAGTGCTACTAAATTAAATCAAAAGCCCTCATTTGTACTCATAAATTGAAAATGATATGAAGTATTTATTTTTTGTTTGTGTTATGAATGGAAATAAACGAATTTACTTTGTTTTATATTATTATATTATTGTTTTATTAATAAAAATGTATTAAAAAAACTTCGCGATTTAACGAATTTTTCGATATAACGAAAGGGCCTGACAATATATAATTCGTTAAACCGGGATACCACTGTATGTATTTGTTTAAATATAAATAAAGAAAATAAAAAATAAAGAATAAAAATTTTTTTTAAAACAAATGATAAAACAACAATTTCAACTGTTTTGGTAGGTAAAATTTTGTTAGTTAAAATAATTGAAAAATCAGTTGTTTTAAACAATTTGGAGGGTAGAAATTTGGTAGTTAAAAATACTGATAAAAACATTTGTTTCTACTGTTTTGTAGTTTGTTATTTTGTAAGTTAAAATAAATGAAAAATTGTTAATTTTATAGAACTTGCAAGTTAAAAATTTACATTTAAAATTTATGGAAAAAATCATTCAATTTAAATGAAATGTAAATGATCCGCTTTTTAAATAAAATTTCAGTTGTTATCAATGTATTTTCCTTTGAATTTACCTACATAATTTTTTGAGTGTATAGTTAGTTTGTCATTCCGTATGCAACTTTTTTATTGTTCATCTCAGATCCCATAAAGTATATATATTCTAGGTTCTTGAGTAATTCTAAGCCGATTAAGCCATGTCCGTCTGTCTGTACGTGTGTCCATTCAAAATAAAAGAACACAATGTTTCTGTTTTTGGGGTTGAAATCCAGCAAAATCGTATCATTACGATGATAGTTATGAGTACAAATGTGAAACCACCACCCAAAAAATTGATAATATTGTTACAAAGTCTAACACAAATGGTGGTTTAATGCACGGATTGATATAAAATTTGGAACAAATTCGTTCTATATGACTACAAATAGTATTGTTTAATTTCGTGAAGATCGGTCCATAATTTACAATAGGCCTTATGTGAAGGCTACTCTTAGGAAACGGCTTTAAACGCCTAAACCGTAAGAAATTATGCTACTGTAATAAAAATTGGTACGTCGCAGTTTTAAGCGAAACGAAATTACACAGTCAAATTTCGTGCAAATCGGTCCATAACTTACCATAAACCCCTTATAAAGCATGCTCTCGGAAAAGAGTTTAGTACGCCCAAAGCCGCAACGAATAATGTTTTTTGTAACAGAATTGGGTCTACGGATCACAGAAGTAAATTTCGTAAAAATCGGTCGATAATTGATCAATCATATTTCCCATTTAATAACCATTTTAAGAAATTATTATTTTTTTTTTAATTAATTAATAGTCTCTCAATATTTACTAGGGTGATCGATCGAATAGTATTCGACCGGTTTTAACCGGTTATTTTCAATGTTTCGAATATCGAATAAGCCGGTTATTTTAGTAAAATAAACCGGTTATTTTAGTAATGTGTAATTTATATACGTTTTCCTTACTTTTGTTATAACTTTACCCGTAATTTAAGTATTTTTCCAACTGAATATTTGGCAAACTTAAACTTTTTACAAAGAATGTCAAAACAAAATATAACAAAAGTAAAAAAAAAAGTTAGAGTGCTCGAATGTTTAAGGAGTAATATCTGTATGATGTCTATTTATTATTATTATCTTAAACTGTGACGATTTGTTATTAGTTATGGTTTTAGGCGACTAAACTGTTCTCCGTTAGTAGGGTTTACATGGGGCATATGGTAAATTATGGACTGATCATCACGTAATTTCACAGCGTCATTTCTAGTCCTTTAAAACTGTGACGTACCAATTTCTGTAATGATAGCATTATTTATTATGGTTTTAGTACTAAACTGTTTTCCGGGAGTAGGGTTTCTATGGGGCCTAGGGTAAATTATGTACCGATCTTCACGAAATTTCACAGTATCATTTATAGTCCTATAAAACTGTGACGAGCCAAAATTTGTAATGATTGCATTATTTTTTACGGTTTTAGGCGTACTAAACTGTATTCCGGTAGTAGGCTTTATATGGGGCCTAAGGTAAATTATGGACCGATCGTAACGAAATTTCACAGTGTTATTTCTAATCCTAAAAAACTGTGACGTACTAAATTTTATTACGCTAGCGTAATTTTTTACGGTTTTACGCGAATTAAACTGTTTTCCGGGAGTAGTGTTTATATGGGGTTTAGGGTAAATTATCGACGGATCTTGACGAAATAACAGCATGATTTCCAGTCAAATAAAACAAATTTTTGCAAACTCTTATCTCATTCCGTGCCTTGTTCCAGCATTTATGTTATTTTTTGTAACAAAATTATCAATTTTTTTAGGTGGTGGTTCCACATTTTGATTCATAGCTCTGGTCCTACTGAACCGATTTTGCTGCTTAGGATAACTACAAGCAATTTGGCACCAAGTTTGTTCATTTCTTTTGAGTTTTTCGAAAGTGAGCGTGTTTTAAACAGACGGACAGACAGACGGACATGGCTAAATCGACTTAGAATTACTCAAGGATCCAGAATATATATACTTTATGGGGCCTGAGATGAATAATAAAAAAGTTTCACACGGAATGACAAACTTAATATACCCTCTTCACAACTTATTGTTGTGGAGGGTATAAAAACATTATGAGCAATGTAAAAACAAATAGCTTATATTTGCGTGTGGTTTTGTAACAAAAACCAAAAACAATTCAAAATACTACAAAAAAAAGTTTAGCTTAAAAAGTAATTAACAATTTAACAATATTCTAAATATTATATATATCATTTTAAAGATGTCATCTTTGGTGATATATCGAACCGATTTAAAAGATAATGCTGCTTAAAGGGCCCTAAAATGATAAGTTGCAAAGGTTCTTCAACGTCACGACTTAAGGCTCAGTTAGGCGAACGTTGCTGTACCCGTAATGTAACGCACCGTACTGTAAGCACGTTGGTGCACTTATAGAACGTTTAAAAACGTGTCATATGTTTTCCCATACATAAACAAAAAGCAATAGTATACATAAAACAAAACAAACAGTGATGAAAATCAAAAATGTTCAAATGGTGACCGTTGTGCAGAAAAGGTACCACGTGAATTAAATGGTATTAAAACAGTATTTTGTGTATGTAAAAAATGTTAATAATTTAATATTTATATTAGATTTACAATAAATAAATTTGTATTTTAGCATATATACATTTTTAGCATACATATATTGTAAATGTGCATACACCAAACAAGGTTTTGATACCATTTAAAGTCTTTTATATGTTTCCCTTTTTCATTGTATGTGTATATGCATTTGTTTATTTTAAACATCTAAACATATGTATATTTGGAAATATGTTGTATTGTAAGTTGTTTTGTCGCAATTCCATAGATATACTAAAAAAGTACCAAAAAAAAGAGCAAAATTACCCGCATTCAATGAAACATACAAGCCTCCCATCACTGTCTTACAAATGTCACGTAACAACGGCATGAAATTCTATTTTATACAGATTGGTACGTTGCAACTACGGTACATTGCATTTCGGTAAGCTTTTGTATTCGTTTTCATATAACAAAAAGCGAACAGCTGATTGATACAGTACAGATACGGTACAGCAACGTTCGCCTAACTGAGCCTTTATAAATCACTTTTAATTAGTCTACAAGCTTGACATAAATATACGCCAAGTAAAACTTGACTCTGTTCCAAGTAGTTTTTAAGACTCTGCAAATAATACTTTGCTAAATAAAATATGCTGCCAGTAATGAATGAAAAACTCTTAAGTAGTTCTAGTATATCTTCATGCTAAAAACTACACCATACCGGCCGAATCACCGATATGGAAAAATTCTTCAGTTTTATTTATTACACACCAAGAACTTAAAACAAAATTTAAGGAATGAAACAGAAATGACAAATATTTCATACAAAAAGCATGTTCATGTTGCTATTCGTCTCTATAATGCTGAAACAAAATAATTTGAAATATATAATCCTGGATAAGAGATTTTGTTTGCAACTTTTCCAAAATATGGTTGAAGTCTATTGATTCATAAAGACATGTTTAGCCTTCAACTAATTAAAACTCATTTAAAATAAATTTGGGAGAATATCTCAAATAATAAATTTATTAAATTCCTATAATTTTTAAAACCACAGTTATTCAAAATTTCTACGGTTATGTTCACACCTATTAACTATTTGATGTCCTACACGTGACCACTAGTTTTCTTAAAAAATTGTTTTCTTTTGCAAAACGTTTGGCAAGAGCAAACATTGGCTGATTTCATAAACGCAGTATTGCAAAGCATCACAAAAAATAAATGCGTTAAAAAGGCATTACAAATAAAAACAATGCACAAATTTCGCTATCGTTGTGCAGTGAATACAGTTACCATGCTATTATGAACTCAAAGCTTTGTCTACAGAAAAGTTGTAGAGTTTTTGAAGCTATTCCATTTAGTGTTGCATTGCAATACTGCGTTTGTGAAGTCAACCATTATTTAACAGTTTCTTACATAAATACAACTATCATCTAGACATAAAGTTTAGCAAATAAATAGAAATTGTTAAAAATAATGCTTAAGTTTAATCTATTTACTGGTCACGCTTTTTTTTATTTAATCGTCAAACATTTGTTAGGTCTGAACATAACTTAAGTCATATTTATGTATTTTGTTGGTTTCTTACCTTCGTGAAGTGTTTTGTTTTTATTCTAATTAACTTTTTATTATTAATTATTATTTTTAAAATGCTTAACCGAAAACCGGGTTTTTAAAATACCAACTATTCGGAATATTCGAAAACCGGTTATTGAAAAAAGTCGAATAATCGATCTCCCTAATATTTACATTAAAAATCTTTGGTCCAATCCCGCGAAGCCTTTTGGCTTATCTGCATACGCCTAAAACCGTAGCAGATACCGATGTTGTGGTAAAATTTGTTCCAATTTAAGGCTCAGTTAGGCGAACGTTGCTGTACCGTATCTGTACTGTATCCATCAGCTGTTCGGTTTTTGTTATATGAAAATCAATACAAAAGCTTACCGAAATGCAATGTACCGTAGTTGCAACGTACCAATCTGTACAAAATAGAGTTTCATGCCGTTGTTACGTGACCTTTGTAAGACAGTGATGGGCGGCTTGTATGTTATATGAATGCGGGTAATTTTGCTCTTTTTTTTTGGTACTTTTTTCAGTATATCTATGGAATTGCGACAAAACAACTTACAATACAACATATTTCCGAATATACAAATATACATATGTTTAGATGTTTAAAATAAACAAATGCATATACACATCCAATGAAAAAGGGAAACATATAAAATACTTTAAATGGTATCAAAACCTTGTTTGGTGTATGCACATTTACAATATATGTATGCTCAAAATTTATATATGCTAAAATACAAATTTATTTATTACATACACAAAATACTGTTTTAATACCTTTTCTGCACAACGGTCACCATTTGAACATTTTTGATTCCCATCACTGTGTGTTTTGTTTTATGTATACTTTTGCTTTTTGTTTATGTATGGGAAAATGTATGACACGTTTTTAAACGTTCGATAAGTGCACCTACGTGCTTACAGTACGGTGCGGTACATTACGGGTACAGCAACGTTCGCCTAACTGAGCCTTCAGCTTCATATGGTCAAAAATTATACCATAATTGTAATAATCGGTCCATAATTTTTCTTAGGTCTCCTATTAAGCAGCCTTCTGAAAAACACTTTGAAATTATAGAATGCTCCCAATAAAAACTTTTATCATTTTGCGAAGCACTAAAGGTACATTTAAAAAAATAAGCGCTCAATTATGCGCTACGCAATAAGACATACAGAAATGCAGTAAAGTATGTGAAATAACTCTCAACAATTTTTATAAAAAATAAATAAAATTTCAAGTGCTACGGCATTCCCTTACTACGAAGCAGGTTTGTAAGGGAGAATACCAAAAAATAACTGTAAAAAAACATTCAGTGTGTGAAGCTGTTCGTTACATCCAACGATTTTTTTATGCGCTGAATAATGCGCTTTATGTGTCAAAAATTTATTGCTTCAAAGTCGGAACTCGCCATATAAAATTCATGTCTTCCGTAAGCGCAATGGTAAGCGAAACTCTTACATTTCTCCCTTACAAACCTGCTTCGCTCGAAACTCAATTTTTTATTGGGCTATAACAAATGTCACTACTCTCACAGAAGAGGTTATTTACATTTAGGTAGTAGTAGAATAACATTGTAGTAGTATGTTAATAACATTAATATAGTAGTATAATAACATTGAGGTAGTCAAAAACTAAAATAATATGCAAAACTTGGAACAAACAATAAGAACGTATGTGATGTTGTTGTATAAATGTTTCATAAAAAGTGTTGTCAACGAGTCGCTTTTTAAAATTTTGAATGCAGTTATCTGGTTATCTTCGCAGAAATTGTTGTGAACAAATTCGAACAATAGCTTAAAAGTTATATGTATACAAAAATTCATAAAAAGCTATTAATATTTATTTTTTTACATTCATTCCACAATGCAGTGGGATGTTTTGAATGTAATATTTAACAAAGAAATTTTTGGGAATACACAATTTTAATTTAAAAGATTTTGTTAGTCGTGCTTAATATTTAATATTAAAATTTGGTTTTAAAATATCGTAAATTTACCTATTTCTAACGCCCTTTTAAAGAAAGTTTTAAAAATAACGTCTATATTCATAAAATACAGATTTAGAAAAGGAAAAATTTAAATAAAGCATTAATACTAAAAAATCTAAATCATTGACTTCTTTTAATATGCGTTTTTTTCGAAATTATTGCTTTCTGAAATTTAAAAGTTTATTAGAACTATTTTTGACAAACAATCGTTCATTTAATTCGTTTAACACTCTTGTGTTTGTGCTTTCGTAATGTGATGTTCACGTTTTTATAGATAATGTTTTCTGGCTATTACATATTATTGACATAAGTTCAATGATGTTAAATAATATAAATTTTTAATGTATTCTTTGGCCTAGGCTTTATGCGCAGCTGAAAACAATACCATTTTAAGGTTATTCAAATATTAATCAAATGAAGCAAGTGATGAACTAACGCTGTTACATTTATGACTGATTTCACCAATTTATTTATATTTAAATTTATGTTTTAAATTAGTTTTTCATTTCAAATAAAAATAAAATTATATAAAAACCTTTCTTAGAAATGAATTGATATTTAAATAGAATTGTTGAAATTGGCCATAACTGAAACTTATCTTGAAAAATAGTTGTATATATCATTTTAAAAAAGAATCGATAATCTCAATGTTTTGAATAAAAACATTTTAATTTCAAAAATCATAAATGGATAAATTAAATTAAAGCTATAATTTTTGTCCCAATGCGCACTGGTAATTTCCGGCCAAAAATTATTTTTTTTTTTTAATTTTAATAAAATGTTGATGGCAAATTATAGCGAACAGTTCAAAACATACAACTCATTTCTTAATTTGGCTCTTGGATAACTATTTTACTGTTAATACTGGAGCAAATTTAATAATTTTTTTCTTACAAATTTTAGATTTTCATTCCATGGGATAATTGTGATTTTGTGCCCGTTTTTTTTTTTTTGTATAAGTGAAGTGATTGTGAGTTACTAAAGTTTCCTAAAGTAAGCCAAATTAAAAGAGACCATAACAAAAAAGGTGGGGCTAGGGGAGGTTAAGGGATAATTATATCTAGTACCGTTAAGTATCAAAAGTTACTACTATACATTTCAGCTGCCACCATCTGCCACTCTAGTAACCAGATCATTTTAAGTGATTTCATATATTTTTATAAGATTAGCGTGACTGACTGGGTGATCATCGCCCAGCATTAACAACTTAAGCCAGACACTTTAAATTTTGTTTGTAGACTCCCCTCCCAATGTGTAAATAAAAAAGTGGAGCCTTTCGTAAATTCGATTCACTAGGGGTTAGAAATAGGTACAAACGGGTAAAATTAGTAAAATTATATCTCGTGATCTAACAGAGGAAGACGTACAATTCAAAAAATATCATTATTAAATCGAAAATTTAATTGTCTTCTTAAGTAATAAAGATACAAATAAAATTAAGATTGTGTTCTCTTCTCTTTAAAAGCTCTCATACAAATGTTGGTACCTTTTGGAAATTCGAATAATTAAATATCGTTAGTACTTTTTTCTATTAAGCTATTTTTATTTTTATACTAAATATATGTCCAATATTTGAATGCTTAATATCAGATATTTACTAAATAAACAGATATTTGTTATATATAGTTATGCAGTCGCGAGTACAGGGGAAGAAACATTAATTGGTACTCACCCCACCTTAAACAGAAAAATATATAACTTTTCTATGGCCTTTTCAAAAGAAATTTTCCAAAATGTTATGTTTCAGTTGAAGGTTCCTAAGCACTCCCCCTTCTCACCCATCCCAAAGGAGCTCAAGTCGGGTCCACGTCTGGGTTATGTAAAGATGAACATATATACATATGTTTATGCGTATAATCACATAAGTTTTCATATTATATATTGCAACCATATATGACCAAATCTACTTTTATTTGCTCATCTAGGTAAAAAGATGGGGACAGGAGATGAGCATATATAGATATTCCACAAACTATTAATATAATCGCTACAAATGATCATATTTTATTACACCTCCAAAGCCCTTTTTTATTTGTTTCGATACTTTTGGGTCGTAAATGATTACCTGGCCAGCCCCTGTTTGTCCACAATTTTACCAATAGATCAAACATGCTATTCTCAGGTTAAGTACCAAATTTCAGCTATTTACGTAAAGAAATAAAGAAGTGATGGATTTTTGGCCGGAACTGACCAGTGTGCAATGTTTTGAAATGGTGGCTTCATGGGGACGTGAGGCAAAATTTAACTGACAACACTGATTAAAACTTTTGCTGAAGATTTTACGTTTTTATTTCCTCTGCTGCTACCAATATTATGACTACTTCAATGCTATTCTTAAACTTCTTCAGTGCTATTAAAAAACTACCTAAATGTTACTCTACTGATACTCGAAATACTAGGTTATCTGCTCCTTCTGCTCGTATAACTACTAAATTAGGTAGTACCAAAATTTTGAACAATAAAACTACTTTTACTGCTACTAAAATTTAAAAGTAAGGTTTTTTTCTACGCTGCTCCAATTATTTTCTTTTTGCGCTACTACTACAAAAGGGCGTAACAACACTTTTTATTTTTTTTTCTTAATTTTATGGGGACATGTAATTAAGTCTAGTTCATCATAATCAATAAAAAACTCGGTTTTGAATTTTTGTTGTTGTTATTAATAATTTTAGGTGACGATATGGTTGTGGCTTCATAATGGAGGACTATTTTTACCATAACATAGTTGTCAGTGACAATAATATGATTAAATTAACCATAATATGTTTAAACATTTTCATTACAAATAGTTTTGTTCGAGGTGAGTGTTATATGCACAAATTATTTATTAAAAAATTATTTTTAAAATTTGCGAACTGTACTTTGCACACAATGTTTACATGGACCGCCAATCGGCCAGCTGAATGTAAGGACATCGTTAAATCCACTTAGAAAGTTATTTTAATGGCCGATTTCAGCAATGATATATCAATTTATGTTTAAAATTCACTTTTCATGTCAAAAAAAAAAAAAAAATTAAATTATATGGAAAACTATATTCAAATATGAATTGATATTTAAATATAATTGGTGAAATTGGCCGTCCAATATTAATATGTGGCACACAAATCATAACAACGCATAGATCTCTTCCCATCAATGGTTGTGTGGGTTTAAACACTTTACTAACTGATAGTTAAGGACCTCCTTAATGTTGGTTGTTGCGACTTGAATTAAAAAAAAGTTTATTTGAACGTAAATTCAAACACATTTATAAAGCCGCCTCTTTTAAATTCTCACAAAAAATAAACGCGCTATAGAACATACAAACATAAACAACTCAAGTGGCATAGAAGTAAGAAATACCCAAATAAAAGAAAAACGAGTACACGATTTTAAATCACCTTTAAAATTGAATTAAACATAAAATTGCTGCACATACAGATTATGGATCCTGTGCGCATGTTTGTGTGTGACTTTAAAATGTTGTGCAGATGTCGATAGATAACGTAATCTCTTCTAGCAATAACAACAATAAAATAAAACTCAAACTGTGGCAACAACAAGTGGCTGTTAGTAGCAACTATGGCACAAGCTGATAATCTAAAGCCCACCGAAATAGATTGAAGTTTAAACTAAAGCAACAGATATCAAGAAAAATATAAGAAATTTATTTTGCCAAAATATTTCAACAAAAGAGTCTATTCTTAAAATACCAATTAAATCTTGAGACCATAATAATGTTGCTATTCGCCTTAAATTCTCCTCAAACAGTTATTGCAACATAGATCATTTTACCTATTTAGGTCACAAAATCGTATATCAAAATTTGGCACAAGCAACTCTTTTAATATCTTGTTTGTCAACCTTCCGGAAAGCATTTAAACATGAACAAATCTCGTTCTAGTAGTTAAACCAGTGTTCGAAAATAAACAGTACATTATTTAACGTTCGGCTCACACACCCAGGAACGATATCTATTTTTTAGTGATTGTGTAGACACAACCCTTAATACCGTTCGTAACTATTTTCAAGAAAGAACCGAACATTATATAATGTTTGGTTCTTCGTTAAAAAGCAGAACAATTGTAGTGATACTGTAGACAAACATTATATTTTAATGTTCTATAATGTTTTTTTCGTGTGTGTATTTTGTTTTTGTAAAAACGTTTTTTTTTACCAGCCAAAAGGGACGAACATTAACGAGCCGAACCGAACACATTGAAGTTTGTGGATTTTCAAAAAAACCGAACGAAATTAAATGTTCACATCTTTTGTTGAGTTTGATAAAAACAGTAATATTTTTGTGTTCAAAAGATGACTAACAGGGAAACGTTTTTATACCTTCCACCACAATTAGTTGTGAAGAGGGTATATTAAGTTTGTCATTCCGTGTGAAACTTTTTTATTATTCATCTCAGACCCCATAAAGTGGGTCCTTGAGTAATTCTAAGTCGATTTAGCCATGTCCGTCTGTCTGTCCGTCTGTTGAAAACACGCTCACTTTGGAACAACTTAAAAGAAATAAACAAACTTGGTACCAAATTGCTTGTAGTTATCCTAAGCAGTTTGGGATTGAAATCCAGCAAAATTGGTTCAGTAAGACCAGAGCTATGAATTAAAATGTAGAACCACCACCTAAAAAAATTTATAATTTTGTTACAAAAAATAACATAAATGCTGGAACAAGGCACGGAATGCGATAAGATTTTGCAAAAATTTGTTTTATTTGACTGGAAATCATGCTGTTAAATTTCGTGAAGATCCGTATATAATTTACCCTAAGCCCCATATAAACACTACTCCTGGAAAACAGTTTAGTACGCCTAAAACCGTAAAAAATAACGCTATCGTAACAAAATTTGGTACGTCACAGTTTTTCAGGACTATAAATGATACTGTGAATTTCGTGAAGATTGGTACATAACTTACCCTAGGCCCCATAGAAACCCTACTCCCGGAAAATAGTTTAGTATACCTAAGACCATAATTAATAATGCTATCATAACAGAAATTGGTACGTCACAGTTTTAAAGGACTAGAAATGACGCTGTGAAATTTTGTGATGATCGGTCCATAATTTACCATAGGCCCCATATAAACCCACATTTACATGTCCTAATTATAATGATCTGTAATTTGACTTCGTAATAGAGTATTTGTGTTCATTATGTTGGTATTAAGACACAGATTCACCCAAAAACTAAATATATATAGGAAATATAAATATTGGTATTGATATAAAGTTTTGCGAAAGTAGCGTTTCAAATAGGTTCTACTTCCAGGCAAACGTTTGTGATGGTAGGACCATCAAATAAGATAAGTCCAATATTTCATTAATTTCTCTAACAAAAGTATGAGCAAACTTAATTAATTCTTTTAAACACCTGTTCTACTAAGTATAAACCTGATGTGTTGCAAGGTTTTCACATTTACGCACGATATTTGTTCGCAGCATGAGGAAATTGTTTACTGTCATGACCCTCATGTTATTAAAAGCCGAGTTTTATATATTCAAGGCTTTTTGTTGACTTATCAAAGATTCCATGGTGGGAATGGATTTTCATTTCTAAAACTTTTACACAAATGTATTTTACTTTAACAATATTAAAAAATGTTTCTGTAATAGATTTAAGAAAAAATAGTTTTTTAAGTTCACAGAAAAGTGTTGCCTTTTGCTTTTAACAATTAAATGTATAACAAGTTTTATTGGATTTAAACAAAAGATAAACTTGGATAGCAGTTTTTATTATTTTCAGTTTGTATAAGACAAATTGATTTTTCAATAGAAATAATATTATTCCAAAGAACAGTGACATTTGTGCTTGTTATTATAGTCCCTTTGATATGGTGTTGAAAGAGATGGCAACGAAATCGGCAATTAGCCTCAAATGTAGCCAACAGTGGACCTTCGTTAAAATTTTGAGATGATTCACTGGTGGGGGTTCTGTTTAGTGGAACTCCATGCTTTATAATGGATCATTTGATCTTAGTGTTTCAGATGGCTAATGAATGCCATTTTTACCTAATCTTAACTAACCAAGTAGAAAAATGGATTATTTGTTCAGATTGCAGTAGTCAATTAAGCCAATAGATGGAGTACACTTAAGCAAAGTGCTAAGTCTCTTTTTGTCATTAAAAGCTTGCAACATCGGTATAGAAGTTGCTGAAATATGAGCAAAACCATGTTTGCCTCATTTCTAAAACCACTTTTTAAAGTCGCTTTAGAAGTTTAGAGCTTTTTTGTTGTTTTTAAGCATTAAATAGGCTAAGTAGCATGTCCGACTGGCTGGCTGCCCATGTAAACCTGTGTTTGATGTAACATATGTACATCTTAATTGTCATAAAGACGAAGCTTATTGAAAGCGGTCCATAATTCCACATGGCCCCCATACAAACTTCCTTTCGGAATAGTTTTTGTACCCATAAATAATACTATAATTATGGTATTAAATTCAAATTGGGCCAAAAATATATTTTAACAACGTAAGTTGTCTCACCAAATATTATGAGACCATAGGTTTCATACAAAAAATGGCTAAAATTTCATAACTTCCTTATAAATGTTGTTATTGCAATACAAATTGGTTACGATAACTTTTATACTAATATCCACTTCCCCATAGGACTGCAAGAATAGGATGTTATATAAATACCTTTCTTAAGATATTAATAAATATATTTTGGCTAGGCCCACGTCCCCAATTTAGCGGTTTTTGTGTTTTAATGCCTGCACCTAATTTAAAAACTTTGGCTATTGCCATTCTCTAGATATACAAAAAGCAATAATGTCTTTGTAGGGTACACCCAGAGAAAAAATATGATTAAATATGGTCACCTCCAACAATACTTTGTTTAAAGAAAATTTTAGCCATATTATGTTAAATTTAACCATATTATTGTCAACGACAACCATATTATGGTAAAAGTAGACCTCCATCAAGAAGCCACAACATATTATGGTTAATAATAACTAAAATATCTTTAACACTTATAATAGCATAGTTGGTTTTCAACCATAGCATGTTGCTCTTGGAAAAGAGGAAAATACTATTGTTAATTTAAAAACAAATTATTATCATATTTAACCATAACATGTTTAGAGGCAACCACAAAATGGTTGTCGCTTCTTGATAGGGGACTAATTTAACCATAGTATGGCTGTCGGTGACAAAACTATGGTTAAATTAAACATGATATGGTTAAAACTTTCTTTAAACAAAGTATTGTTGGAGGTGACCATATTTAAACATGTTTTTTTTCTGCGTGTAGGTGCCGCGCCCACTTATCTAATCCCGAAGTAGTTTATTTTGGCGCCTTTGAATTTTTTCGATATTAGAGGCCGAGGCAGTGCCCCTTAACTGAATACCATAGCACCAGATTGGCTTTAAGATGGAGTTGTAAAGAAGAAGTTTGCAGTCGAGACTAAGGACAGAGTTTCTTCCAATAAGCCAATGGATTTGGATGGCTTTTAGTTTCATTTGAGTTAATTTTGCCTCTATATGGCTTTTCCACGTTAAACGGCGATCTAGATGAATACCGAGGCATTTTACATGCCAATTTTGAGGTATTATTTGATTATTGATTTTAATAGGGGGCATGATTCCCGACGCAAGGTGAATGTTATATGTACGCATTTTTGCTCATTGACCTTTATCCTGTATTGCTTTAACCATAGTTCGAGTTGAAATATATGATCCTGTAGGTATCGAGATGCTTCTTGACGGTTTTCGTGCACGTTCAGAAAAGCTGTATCAGGATGTACCCAGGATGCTTCCCTGAGGGACTCCAGCGTCAATTTGCTGAGGAGAGCTTAAATAATCACCTTTTTTAACAATAAACTTTCGACCGACTAAGTAGCTTTCTAACAGCTTGTGTGTGTTTACTGGTAAGTTTAGCTTCAATTTATGTAATAAGCCTTCATGCCAGACTTTATCAAAAGTTTGAGAAACATCGATGAAGAGAGCGGAACAATATTTTTTTTTCTTCAAAGGCTTTTCTTATGGTATATACGTAATGATATTATCCACAGAGGTCTCAACATCCCCACTATCCAGGAGGAAATTAAAAAATATTCAATAAGTTACATCGATAAACTAATGGCCCACCCTAACTACCTCGCTCGGGGTCTGCTTCAGTTCGAAAGCTTAATTGTAATGCTATTCCACATAATCATCATATATATTATTTCTAAAGCACATTTTTTTGTCGGTTGCAAATATCTCCCATACCACCGCATCAAATTTAATGATGCGGTTAGAAAGCTTATTTCTAACACTAATGACGAAAAATAATTAGAAATTGAAAAATTAATATTTTCATTGATAAAAATTATATTTTAAAATGTATTGAAGTTACTAAAATTTCCATTAATTATTTTCATTTTGTGTTACAAAAATGACAACTAACGGTGCGAAATATTCGCACGGGTCATCTAGTAAATTATAATAAACAAAACATTTTACTTCATGCTAGAAACGTCCAAATATACAGTGCGGCCGTGGCATAAGTGGAGTGGAGATGGCAGAACCGATAGAACTAACAGAACTTTGTGCGACAAACTTTGCAATTGAAGAGGCGAGTATTTGGAATTGTGTTCCTGGCGAGCACTTCACATCCAAATTATTTTTCTCCGTTGTCATTTCATTCTTTTTTCCATTGTAAGCCGGCACTATGTTGGGCAATGTAAGCAAAAGAAGTTTTATAAAAAATCCGACAAATAAAACTAAAAACTAAGAAGAAATTGAATTTAACAAACTAATAACAGTGTAATAAACAAGTTTTTTAATTTACAACACTTTTTAAGCTTCACTTTAATTAATAATTTTTTAATTTACCCCGAGAATTCAATTTTGCGTACACATATGCTAAAATTCTTTTGCTTTGTTATTTCAATTGTTTACACACCGATCAGCTGTTTTCTTGCAAAATTTCACTGGATACTGTCTGCGTACTTTTTGAGATTTTTTCAGCCGATAGAGTAATATTGGTCTTACTCTCCCAAAAAAATTTACTGAGTATTTTCTACTGGAAAAGTACCCAGACAGACCTAATAAAAATAAATGTAAAAAAAAAAAAAAAAAAAAAGTTTATATAAAATAAGTTCCGGTTAAAAATGAAAAATTATGTCGGTCAAGTGACCCTCTTCTGGCTTGACAGGCTCCAAATGTGTATCAAAATTCTCAATCTTTGTTGTTCAATAAACTGTTGTCAATGGTTGATATATCCTCGATAGTGTTGTTTTTAACCACTTGAACTGTTGTGGAATTATTGCTGTACACTTTCTTTCAAAAGATCCATTGTGGCTATTGCTCCGTCTAAATCATCAATTTTCCGCCACAAAAAGCTTTGGATCATCTTCTTGTAGCGATTTACATTGACCCAGCCGTGTACCATTGATACCTCAAATTGAACACCCAAACCTTTAATACGCAAATTCAACACTACTTTGGAGAGAAATTTTATTTGAAAAATGAACTGGCATTATAAGTTTTATGTTTAAAGATAAAAACGCTTGCCGCTTTTGTTTAGGTCAGTAATGCAATTTCTTGAAAATTTCACACAAACAATTTTCATTGAAATATAAGTTAATATTTTATTAGGATCGATCAATAGTTTTTCATGGCTCCTACTAAAGGCTCTCCATAGAAGTCTCAATTTTAAGACCAATATAACTATCTCGTTAATTCTAGATATCGCAAAGTATGGGCAACAAATTTTCATAAAAATAGAAGTAACATTTTATGAAGATTTTATATATTTGTCCACAATTCCAATAAAATAAAATGATATAATTTCCCCGATCAGCTTATTGACCATATATTTTAAGTAAATATGATACAAGTGTCCAAAAAAATTCAATATAGTCAAATATGGTACCTTAACCTTTTTATTAAGCCCACTGAGAACAGTTTCCATAAGTTTCTTAAAGGCAAAGATTTTCCTCCAGAAGAATATAAAAAAGCTTAAAACAAAAATCAATTTTTTTTAAGAATATTACTTACCAACAAAAAGAAATTATCATAATGCAAAGTAAATTTAAAATTTCTTTAATTTTATTTTTAGAAAATTAAGCAAAAATCTGGAGCACATCTGATTCGTTACATGTCTAATTGGCCAACACTATACAAAAAGAATTATTCAGCAAAAGAAATTCTTTATTTTGCTGTAACACCAAAATGACATAAGCACGATCGTAAGCATAAGTTCAAGTTTAAAAGTTCAACAATAACTTCCTAGACATTGTTTTTGGATTGTTGGTTAATCAACACAAACAATAACAGAAAAAAGAAATTGTTGGTTTAAAATTATAGCCATACAAGTATAAACATATATAAACTAAACATATCGCAGATATAAAAGCTGTGAATGTAAACGCTGATGGCGGTGATGGTGCTGTTGTTTGTGGTAACACTACATTAAGGTTCGAAATTGAATCGAAATTACGTGTGATTGTTGGAAGTTTGTTTGGTTAGTTTCTTAAAAGCTGCACAGCAAGCCAGAGCTAAGGCTTTTTGTGTTTTTGATTTCATGGAGTCTCATGTAATTGTTGGAGTAGGTGAAAGAAGGAGGAGTTAACCAGGTCACCCTTTTGTTGCAAATGAAATAAATTGTATATAATTTGTTATTGTTGTTCTTGCTTCAAGTATTTTTCGGTTATATTAACGGTATTAAATAATGTTATTCTTTGCATTTAATTCCTTTTTTTCATTGAATTTATTTTATATACATACATATATTTTTTTCTTAGATTTGACATTTATGATTTAGGATAAAAAATATTTCTCAAAAATTGCTAATATTAGTTATTTAATTTTATTTAAAAAAAATCATCAAATCCGTTTTGTGTGTTTTTGATTAAAAAAAAAAACAAAAGACTTGGGATTTAAACTTGTTTAATTTTGTGTGTGTGTTGTTGTCATTTTATTTCTAATGAAATTCTCTCTCATGTCTTCTAAGGTGGTCTTGTCATCTATTTTGCATGTTTCTAATCGCAGTTTTTCTGTATCATTCTTCTTCTCATTGTTGCCGTTGCTGTTATTGTCTGTGTTCACATTTACCTGGATCATGTGTCATTCTTAGAGGACGTTTGTCAGTTTCTTGTTGGATTTATGCTCCATAATATACAGTCATACATGTTTATTTGAATGTTCCAATATATCCAACATTGTTCATGATGAAGAAATGTTAAATGGAGAATTTAAATGTTACTTTTAATAAAAACATTCTACATAACATGTGACTCTGACAATGATGTTTTTGTCTTTTTTTTTTGCTTTAGAAAAAAAAAAATGAATTCAAATGTTTTCAAATTGATTGCAATCAAGGAAGTGCATGAATGCAAACCATTCTTAATGACATTTCTTAAAAATACATAGAAGAAGAAAAAGAAGACGATGAAAACTGCAAGTAGAAACAGAATCATGCAGTGATTTTATTCGTATTTATTTTTTCACTGGTCGAAAAATATGTCTTTAAACGATTACATGCTTGTATTTTACTTACGATGTTTTAGTTAATGACTTTGGAGAGTAATATTGACCAAAGTTTTTAATTTTGAATTTTGTTTACCAGTTGGTAGGCACTATATGATTATTTTGTAATTTTTTTGATTTTTACACCTTTAAAATCTAAAGTTGATGCCTTGAAAAGCGCCAATTCTTAGAAAAGTAAAACTTCCGCAAAGACAATTTTCCTCAAAGACGCGAAGCATTTTCCGGAAAATGTATGCTAATGGAGGCCTCAACCAAAAGTTATTCCGGTGCCTGCTCACCACTGGGGTCACTGACATCTGTGGTATCTCTGATAGTATATCTGGTCAGCCGCGATCACAAGCGAACGGGAAGATCGCCTGTTATCTGCCAATTTTGAATTTTAGGCGAGTCCTAGGCATTGTCCGCACCTGATTTGCAACGAAGGAAATATCCTTAAGATAATCCCTATAACCGCAGGGATGTAATAAATAACTCTAGAAGTTTTCGTTGCTCATATTCTGCAACTTGTTTATTGCTGAAGAAATTTAATTTAAAAAAGAGTTTCGTCGCTTATGATTGCATTATATGAAAAGTCATGTTTTTCTTTAAATTTATTATGGTTCTTGTTTACATTTTTACATTCAAAAATTTTCAATTGCACAACAACCTGAAAAAGTTAAAACAAAAATCTTATAAAAATCGATTCTATTGATAACATCAAATTTAAATTGTTATAGGATTTCTGAAAATTATCATCCCATATTGTCCTTGCATTTTTCGTGTTGATTGGAAGTTTGATGAAATTTTTTACTAACTTGGGTTCGCTGATTTTTCTCCATTAGCTCGAACTTTGCAGTTACAGGTACTAATCGTGTATTTTCCAAAAATAAAAAGTTCAAAAATCATAGCTTTAATCTTCAAAAAGAAATTTGCAATATTACATTTAAAAAATAAAAACCAAAAAATGCCCAAGAAATGGTTGTTTACGTAAAAAAAAAAAAACAAATTTTGTATATAAAAAAATTATGAAAAATCCAAAACGGGAAAAAGTTAATGTCTTATTATTTTCACATAACTTATAAGCAAAATCAGATATAGAACATAAAAATCGGTGAACGCGTTTCGCTTTTGTTCACAATTAAGCGAAGGTACTTCATTTTTCAGTCAAGGAAAAAACGTCCATACCCTGCAAATAATAGTACCAGTCCAAACACGCGTGAAAAGAGTAGCCCTCAAGGGACCAGGACTAGTCCAAAAGTAACCCAAACGTATGGAAAAAACATAGTCTATTTAACATTACGATGTCCTAGGGGAGGACCATATAACCCACCTTTGGACTAGTAAGGAGTAGTTTTAAAACTACTCCATGGTATACTCAATTGAAGTCGTTTAAAAACTAAAGCATGTCGTTAAAAAACGAAAACATGTCGAGTCACTATAAACACTTTTTAACAATGACATGGTCAATGCTTGCATTACATCGGACCAGTCCATGGAGTAGTCCATTTTATCAAAATGGATCAGGTGGTCCAATTTTATTTGCAGGGTAAATAGAACAGCAGCAAACACACACATATAAAATGTTATGGAAATCGCTATTTTCATCGATTGAGTTTTCTCAGTAAATTGTGGACAATTTACCGACTGCACCGGCTACAATAAAATAAAGCTTATTTGATTCTAAATATCTTTAACTAAATGTTTTTAAAAAACTGTAATTTTTGTCTCATATTTATTTTTATGAATTTTTAAAGAACAAAAATTTTATTTTTTTTAAATTGTTTTTTATTAAGACTTCAACAAATGTAAGCACAGCTTAAAGATAATATCGTTGACGAATTTTTTTATACTGAATATGGTGAATAGTTTTCAAGTTATTCCAATATATGTAGCGGAAGTGCCTTAATTTGGACATAACGGTATATCTGGAAATCTGATAGAAAAAACTCAGTGAAGATTTGGATTCAGCGTCCCAAATTACCTTAAAACAACAGGAAACAAACAAACACCCAAATTTGATCCTGACCACTCCTGTATGTCGTTTTCAATCGTAATATATTTTATATTTTACACATCATGTACTAAAACTATTTACAGTGAAGATTAAATGGCGTCTTAAAGTTCTAAAGTTATGGTATTAGCATATTAACATTTTCATATTTATAATTTTATTCTAATTTCTTCGACCTTTTTTAAATATTTTTCTTCTTTATTAATATTTGAGCTTAAGGTCACTTTTAATTTTTATTAATTGTCAAACATAATTTTTGTTAATTTTAATTAAAATATATCCTGAAGAAGATTTCCAAAGGAAATCGAAATATCGATAATAAAAATATACGAAATATTTAAAATAAAAGTGGCCTTAAGCTCAAATATTAATAAAGAAGAAAAACATTTTCATATTTTAATTATTCTAAGAGTTTTGCACTAGGTTTAACTATAATATGCATGACTCAGTCTGGCTTCACACTATGAAAGTTTTCTTTCAGAAAGTCTGAGTTTATGAACAGTTAATGAAAGGGGGGAGAATATTAGCATGTTCTCACTTATAAACTCAGACTTTCTGTGAGAAAGGCTGACTTAAAAAACGTACTAATACAAAGTTTGTGTACAGTTTAACTACTGTATTTTAACCATGCACATGTACAAAGTACCGGAACAATGCAACTATGTGTTCTGTTTATTTAAACGTTTTAAAATGTAATGGTGTTTTCTTTTCTACAAAAAAATGTTTTTTTTTTTTTTTTTTTTTTTTTTTTTTTTTTAAATAATTTATTTTTATTATTGAATCTTTCTTATCGAAATTTACAATATGTATTCAAATCTTAATTCTACTTGTTGTTTATTAGTTGTTACCTGTGTAACCACTAACTGCTGTATTCAAATTTTTTAAGACTGTCTTCTAGTAAGGCTCAAAGTATCGGTTCTTTTTAGCCTCTGGTGACCTTCGAACTGAAGCAAACCCCGAGCGAGGTAGTTAGGGTGAACCATTAGTTTATCGATGTAGCTTATTGAATATTTTTTAATTTCCTCCTGGATAGTGGGGACGTTGAGATCTCTGTGGATAATATCATTACGTATATACCATGGGGCGCAGACAATTTGTCGTAATATTCTAGACTGTCTTCTTTGAAGCTTTTGGATGTTAGATGCGCATGCAGTACCCCATAATTGGATGCCATATGTCCATATTGGTTTTATGATGGACTTGTATAGAAGAACTTTGTTGTCTAAAGACAAGTTTGAGTTTCTACCGAGAAGCCAATGTAGTTGAGCTGCTTTAAGTTTCATAGCCGTTATTTTCGCTTCGATATGACGAGACCAGGTCAAACGTCTATCTATATGAACTCCCAAGTACTTTACATGGTTTTCTACCGGAACAGTGATGTTATTTATTTTTACTGCTGGGCACGTTTGTCTTCTGAGCGTGAAAGTTAAGTGAGCACATTTAGCCGGGTTAACCTTTATTCTCCATTTTTCTAGCCATGCCTCTAGTTCATTGATGTGGGACTGCAGATTTTGCGATGCGACTTTTGGGTCATGGTTAACGCTAATAAATGCTGTGTCGTCTGCAAATGTAGAGGTATGCGTGCTCAGGTTTGTTGGCATATCCGCTGTGTATATTATATATAGAAGCGGTCCTAATATGCTGCCTTGGGGAACACCAGCAGTAATTTTCTTGAGGGGGGAGTATTTATCTTGCGACCTTACTATGAATGTTCTGCCTGTTAGATAGCTCTCCAGAAGTTTGTGAGTGTTTTGAGGAAGCATTCGTGTTATTTTGATGAGTAGCCCATCATGCCAAACTTTGTCAAATGCTTGGGAAATGTCTATAAACAGGGCTGAGCAGTATTGCTTTTTCTCAAACGCCGATCTAATAAGGGTGACAATTCTATGCACTTGCTCTATTGTACCATGTTTCGCTCTGAATCCGAACTGGTGATCCGGGATGATGTCGTGTTCATTTAGATGAGGAGTTATACTTAAAATGAATATTTTTTCGAAAAGCTTTGATAGGATTGATAATAAGCTTATCGGTCTGTACGACGCAACCTGGCTAGCATCTTTTCCTGGCTTGGGAATCATAACAATTATAGACTTCTTCCATGAGGATGGGAAGTATCCGACTCTTAATATAGCGTTAAAAATGAACAGCAAGATTCTGGAAGCAGACGAAGGTAAGTTTCTTATCATTGACCCTGTGATACGGTCAAGTCCGGGAGATTTTCTAATATTCACTTTTTCTGTTGCAGATTTTCAAAAAAATGTGACATTTTATTTAAAAAATTGCAATTTGGTGTCTGTTTCTTAAAAATTTTACTCCCGAAAAGGGTGAGTTTTTTAGAATAAAGCAAGCCACCCTTTACGGGAGCAAAATTTTCAAGAAACATACACCAAATTGCATTTTTTTTAAATAAGATGTCACATTTTTTGTAGAAAAGAATACACCATAAGTGATGCAATGCATAATATTAAAAAAATCTGTATTGCTTGCAAATTAAATGTCAAATATCACAAAGCATTAACTTTAAAATCGATGCTCTGATTGCTTTTTTTCTGCGTTACTTATACCTACCATTGATGTTTTGGAAGGGTTTGCATTGCATATACATACAGCGAACTCGCGATAACGTGAACTAAATTTGACCATGGCGATTCACGTTTTCGAGTTTGTTCACGTTATCGAATGCCAAAAGCTAAAAAAAAAATAACGCCCCTATTTTAAAATAAATAGATTAACAAGTATTTTAAAAAACGTATTTTATTCATTTTTAATAAAAAAAATATATGTATGTGCAATAATTCAGTTGACTTTGATATAATACATAAAAAAATGAATTTTTATGAATATCATAAAAAAATACACATAAAAACGAACAGAAACATTTTTTTTGTTTAAGCAATGTTTTTAAGGGATAACTAATTTCACAGGAAAATATCGGTCATCTTTTTTTAAAAGTTTTTTTGTTTGATCATCTTTAACAAAGCTTTTTCTTTAAGCACTTTTCTCCAATGATGAAAAGTATGTTTTATCTGGTAGGTGCTTCCAATACAACTTGATTTACACATAATGAGAGTTCCTCCATTTTTGATCTAAACTTTTCTTTAAAGGGGTCAACAAGTTGTAGCTTAATTGTTGGTAAATTTCTAAACCATTTGCTTTTAGCATCAGTCCGCTTACCGGTAATTTTTTATTTCGCATGCTAATGATGTTTACTTTTCTACAAAAAAATGTGACATTTTATTTAAAAAATTGCAATTTGGTGCCTGTTTTTTAAAAATTGTTTTATTCTAAAAAACTCACCTTTTTCGGCAGCAAAATTTTTAAGAAACAGACACAAAATTGCATTTACTTTAAATAAAATGTCACATTTTTTTGTAGAAAACCATAAACCATAAACACCATAAAAAACCATTTGTAAAGAATTTTTTCCATCTTCAGAAGCTCAGAAGAACGTAATGTTTTTCTTTACACGATTTGTTATTTCCTATTTTTTCTTCTTAATGGAGCAAAATTTATCTTTCAAAGATAACATTTTCGGTTTTTTAAGACATTTTTCACTTTCACAAATAACACGAATAACGTATCGATGTTAAAAACAGCTAACATGTCAGCGTATACATACATGGATACAATTAAGAAAAAAGAACGCTGTAACATAAACCAATAAGTGAACCCAATTCGGGGATTTCCCAATTAAAAAAATAAACTTTTTAAAAAGTAAACAAAAATAAAAAAAATGTGTTCACGTTTTAGAATAGTCTGTGTGAAAATAAATTTGTTCACGTTTCTGAGACGTTCACCCTTTTGAGTGTTCACGTTTTCGCGAGTTCACTGTACTTTGTTCTTATACAAATCATTTGACGTTTCGGAAGTCAGCCAAAACTTTCATAGTGTGAACCCACCCTTAGCTTAAGCTACTGTGAAAAATTAACGAAAATTCATTTAAAAAAAAAAAAACAAAATCAAAAAAATGTGTACACTTAACTGCTTAAGCAAATGATAGTTTCCTAGAACTTAACAAAAAGTTTTCCTAACTAAGACACATATGATTAACATGCATTCGCATTTTTAAATAAATAAACATTTAAAATTCCAAGCAAATTTATTTTTAACTGATTCTAACAGTTATTCAAAAAACTAAGTGCATATTAAAACGGATTTTCAGTTGCAGTTAATATTGTCCGTTGATTGAGTTAAATTCTTCTTTATGTTAAATTAAACAAAAATGTAATTTAAAACAACGAAAAGTTCATTTAATTTTTACTGTCAAAAATTCAACCGCGAATTCCGTAAAAACGAATGAGTATTCAGTTATCTTATATAAATTAATTGTCAAAAAATTGAAGCACAGCCGCGAATAACGTTTTAAGTTACAAAATAATAATTTTTCAGGAGAGCAAAAAAACGTTTTTTGACAAGTAGCATTATTTGTTTTAAAAATTTTTTTTTTCTATTATTTAAAATAGTGATAATAAAAACTTTAATGCAAAAGGCTTTTAAAACATTATTCCGCACTGCAAAACCATTTCTGTTTCATCATTATGTTAGTAACTTGCAATGTTCTTCTACTGGCTGACACTTTGTACGCCATTTTGAAGGCGTTAAGGTGCATAGTTTTGGTTGATTTGATGTTTAAACTGTGTAAGAGAGTAAAGTCAACGTTTATCTGCAAAAAAACGGTTTTTGCAAAATGTGGCGTTTACAACGTTTTTCGCGGCTGTGCTTCAATTAACTACATATTCCGCAAAAACAAAGAAATATGCAGTTATTTTATAAAATTTTACTGTCAAAAATTCAACACCATATTCAGTAAAAACAATTAAATATTCAGTTATTTTATATAATTTAACTACCAAAATTAATTTTTACTTATCTATAAAAACTGAATTGCTTGTTTGCAATTCCCATTTTCTATTTGTTAATATAATTTATTTAAATACATCAAATTTTAAAAGTAAAATAATTGCGAAGCCATATCGGTCATGCTGCTGGTGTCTTATAATTGAGAGTTCTTCTGTAAACAACGTGGTCAGTACAACAAAAGTAAAACAAACGTGTGTAACAGGGTAAGTAAATAATAGTATTCTCCCTCTCTCGCTTAAAGGAAAAACAAGCGGACAGGTGTCTGTCTGGTATTTTTTAGAAATTCGGCTCTTTTGTAGAGTAAACGAAAATTACTGAATTTAATAAAATAACTGAAATATTTAATTGTTTTTACTGAATATGGTGTTGAATTTTTGACAGAAAAATTTTCCAAAATAACTGGATATTTATTTGATTTTAAGGAGTATGGTGTTGAATTTTTGACAGTAAAAATTAAATGAACTTTTTGTTAAAAATAAGTGAAAAATAAGTAGACCGGTCTTTAATTGAATTTTCATTTATTTTATATTACAATTTCAGTTAATTTTACGTACAGAATATTGTGAGTGTAGAAAAAGTAATGAGCTAAAGTACAGTCTTCACTGGTGGTTTGACACATTTGTTGGGGCTTTCTACAATTTGGTTCTTGAATTAATTTCTAGGACTTGTTTCATTGAAATAGTCCTACATTGTATTGAAATAATACTACATTGTAGTAACTGTCACTAAACACGTCCATTGAGAATAGATGAGTGACTTGTCAAATGGTATCAATTGACCCCCTGCAATGACAACCCCATGTAAGGTCTTATTCATATAACGTGTTAGAACTAGAACCGGTCTGTACCACCAAAGACCTATCACAGGTTTACTTTGGTGTCTGTTCGTTTCCCTCTACGGTCTAAACAGAGGTTTTTGAAATCAACAATATCTATCAATTTCTTCTGAGAGAGACCGATTTCATTGTGTAAAATTTCGAAAATGTCATTAAATCACCGTTAAAGCTGAACATTTTATTTTCATAATAGTAAATTATAGATTTTTTTATATGTTTATTTATAATTTTACTTTAGTGGTCTTGTTTTTTTTTTTTTCATTATGTCTTTGTCAAATATTTGCTTCGTGTGAACATAACTTTTATTTAAATTGTAATAATTTTCTTAACTTGTGCTCTACATTATTTCCTAGGAAAGTACCACAATTTATTATTACAGAAAAATACTAAAATATGCACGTTTCCAAAATGAGCCAGCCACAACCGCCAACTGTATTGGAGGTCAGTTTTTTGCCAAGTGCTAATCCAAATGTATGTCGTTGACTGTTTATAACACTTCCTTTATAAAAAAATAAATGAAAGACAAAAAAAAATACTCTGTAGAAGAAGTGTTTTTTTTTAAGAATTCTATTGGAAAATTTTATATTTTTTACTTTGTTTTTCCTTAAAAGTATTTTATAGGGTTATTAAACTCATTCTTTGCCTACAAGTTCGTTGTATCGTTGAATTGGTTGTTTGTTTGTTTGTTGGTTCATTCATTTGTTTGGCTGGTTGTGAGACAAAAGTAGTCTTTTGTAACAATTGTGAAAATGTGGTAAACAATCTGGCAGCTGGAGTCACATGGACGTAGCTGCTAAGGAAGTGTAATGCAACAAATTTTTGCGTCATGCTATTTAAGTAGAATTTATACAAGAATATCATAAAACCAACAATAACTACAACAAAGGCAGCAACAAAAAAAAAATTGGTTACCAAAACAAAACAAAAAAAAAAGCTAAGAATGAAATGGAGCGAAAAACTGCTTAGCACAAGTTTTAGCCAGAAGCCAACCCGAAAAAAAACAACTCAATGGAATATAATAGAAATAAGGAAGAACTTTACTAAATGCAGTAAATAGTTTTAGTTTTAGTAGAAGAATGAAGAAGAAAAAAAAAAGAAATATATTTGACAGTTAAAAGAAAAGAATCATAAATTTTAGCAACTTTTATATTTGTTAGATTTAGTATTTTGTTTGGTGCTTTTTGTCTATTCTCAACTCAAAAATTGTTAAACGTATAATAAAATAGTTAGAGAAGAGCAACAGAAAAAAAAAATAAATTATAGTATTTTCCTAAAGGTGATGACAATGGGAATTTTCATTTTATGATGTAAAAGAAGTCTGAGACAAAAAAAAAACCGATATAAAGCTGTTCTCGTAAAAAGAGCTAAATTCCCCCGTAAACAATTTTTTGTAACAAGAAAAGAAATCTGAATTAAATGTTATTGAAAATGATTTTTATGAGCAATAAATTAAAGAGCTCTTTAAAATCCATATACATATGTACATAACTTTGCCATTATATAAGAGACTATATAACGAATAAAAGTAATGAAAATGTTTGTTAACTTGAACAATAATTTTGGAACTTTCTACAAGAAAGCACATAACTATTTATTTAATGATTAACCAGTTTGTTTTTAATTCTGTTTAGAATTTTATTGGAGCCATAGTTTTACCACTTATAAGGTCAACCCTCCAAGGGATTTTATTTCATCCTAATGGGGAAAAGGTGCAGCAGATACCCGTTATTATGCAGATACAAAATTGGCAGGTATTCCTTAGTTTTTAAGGTTTGATGACGGCTAACCAGAGATTTTGATCTGGTACCAGGGAAACTAGTAGCTCCAGGGACTTCGGTCCTGGTCTGGTTGTTGGTGAGGCGCCTTCGGAATTCAAATGGTGGCTGAGGTTTATACCCAAAACTGCGGGAAGGGAGACCTTCAAATGTAAGCACAGAGGGCTAGTTCTGCATCCAATGCTTGGAAGATCGGCCTACTGGTGGATTTTTCTAGCTGCTAATCGACAGATGGTGCTTTCCTTTCGGCAGAGTGTATTAGATCTCCCTAAAGCCTAAGTCCCAGTTTACAATGTGGCAACTAAAAAGCAGACAGATGAAGATTTATAATCATTATTGAATCGTTTTCGTCTCATTTTTCAATCGTAAATTATATAGTTTTTCTGTTTGTATTTCCTTCTTAAGCTAATACGGCCTATAATATTTAATGTAATTAAAAACACAATTTTAATAAATTTTTTTCCCGACGTTTCGTCGATTTTTTGTCGACTTCTTCTGGGGATCGTCTATTTAATTAAAGCATGACATTAATTAACAATTATTTACCAAATAACATTTAGAACTTACATTTTTTATATATTATTACATTAAAAAACAAACTTTAAAAACAAAAATTTTTACATTTAACCATATATAATACAAAAAACATAAAAACTTCGAATTATTTTTAAACACATAATATTTAACAACTGTGATACAAGTTTATTTGATGGCTACTCTATAACTTGCACATATGTTGTTGGTGTCTTCTTTCAAATTCATTGTCTTTTTTATGTTTTGCTGAATTCTCAAGCTTTCCTTCGTAAATCTCTTTCTCATATTTTCCTCCTTGTCTAATATTATAATACGTTGAAAATCTGGTGCATGGTGTGAACTAATCATATGCATTGCTAGTGCTGTTGTTTCTTTCTGCCGCGCTATATCCATCTTGTGTTCTCCTATCCTTGTTGATAAAGCTCTCTTTGTTGTTCCTATATACACCTGATCACAGAGTTCTTCGTTGTTTCCTTTACATCTTATTTCATAAACAACGTTATTTTGTTGTTGTTTTTCTACTGGCGCCTTTATTTTAGTGAATATTGCATTTGTTGTTTTGTTAGGCTTATACGCAAAACATATGTTATTTTGTTTCAGTGTTATTATCATGTTTCTGTTGTCAGTAAGGCCAGGGATGTATGGTACACTGTAGAATTTTTTGTTTTCCATTTCATCAGTGTTGTCAATTTTCTTATTTTCATTTAATCGTCTAAATACGTCGTCTATTAAAGAATTTATTAATTTTTTAGGGAAACTATTTTGTATCAATATTTCTTGTATTATGTTTATATTTTTGTTGTGGAATATTTCGTCACTAATTTTCAGTACCCTCTCTATTAAATTTCTCGCTGTATTTATAATCTGACTTCTGGGTTGTGTGGCGTTAAAATTCATAAGTCTGCCTGAAGCTGTTTCCTTAGAGTACCAATTAAAAATAATGTTGTCCTTGTGACGAAGGAAGTCGGTGAACCTAGTTTCCATCTACACCATGGATGCATTGATTAGGTTATTTAGTATTATATTTTTTTATTATTATTATTCTATTATCGTGGAGCGGACATTTCTTTAAAATTAACTTTTGATATGTGTCATTATTATTTTTTATTATTATTTAATATGATTACTGTTTGTTAATAGTTATAAGACAAAAATTAAATTGAATTTGAATTTACTAACGGCCGTTTATGGCGACCTCTAGTGGTAGCCAGGTTACTCGAATTGCCATATGAGACCCCCTAGCGGCGCGTAGCAGTCAACACATGCCGAACAGATGGGCTAAACAGCTGATCCAAACAGATGGGCAGATGCAGCCACCATGTACTTATGACGGCCGAAAAGTATAAAAGCAGAGCAAAAATGAAAATCGGGATCAGTCGGTGTTGAACGCAGTGGTTGGTAAGTGGTAATTTACGGTGGTATCCCGCTGTGAATTTTTGGTAGTTTTGGTTGTAGTGGTGTTTGTGTAGAACTAATTGAAGTTCCGTGGTTATCCCGCAGGCTGCAATCTAGTGCTACACCAACATTTTTAGCAGAGCGTAGTAGTGTGCCCGTGGTCATCCCGCAGGTATAAGACTACGAGTCACTTGACACAACGTTTCCGTGGTCATCCCGCAGATTCGTGTGTGTCTGGTGGCTTCACTGGGCCTCAGTTTGTGTGTGACGTTTGTGTGGGATGAATTGAACTCCCGTGGTTATCATGCAGGTTTTCCAATTTAGGCTTACCCCAGCGTCGAACGCCGAGCGTAGTAGTGTTCCCGTGGTCATCCCACAGGTATACGTCTACGAGCAACGCAACGAGTCCGTGGTTATCCCGCAGATTTGCTGTCGTTTGGTGACTTCGCTAGGCATAAGTAGAGCGCGTACACTACATACCTACCACTGGCTGCAGAGGCGAGCGAGCCGATCGTACGACCAATTCCCCGTTCGTGTATCCTGGGTGTCGTGTCAAACCGTAGAATCCGTTTATTAGTTTTTTTTTGTATATAAATAATAAATAAAGTGTGCTTTCTAAAATCAAATCGTTGGTGGCGTGTTTTTTTCCTTTAAAGAGGTTACGAACAAATTACAAATTCACTGTAAAGTGAACCCTGGATAACCGGCGAGTTATACCCCAGCCAAGAAGGTTCGTTACAGTTGGCGCCCGAGCAGGGACCTCTTTAAAGAAACACTATCGGTCAAATTCGGTAATCGCTGAGTCGCAAAACGGAAAAAACGAAAAGTAAAAAAATGATGAACCACACTATCGGGGAAAAAGCGCTCGAAGCTCTTAAATCAGCAGGACATACCACCTTCCCAAATGCGAATCTGACGAGCAGTAGGAGTAGTCTAATGGACCAGATACAAAAGTGGGGCCTATCCTACAATGGCTGCGGCGAACCTCTGGCTTTCATTGAACGGGTGGAGGAACTGGCAGAAATTTATGGGGTCATATTGGACCACCTACCCCGAGTTATGCCAGCATTTTTGTGTGAACGAGCTCTAGCATGGTATCGAAACAACAACGCGCACTGGGAAGTATGGTCTTCTTTCCGAACAGATTTTCTGTCCTTCTTCCTTCCTACCCGGTACTTTGAGCGGCTGGATGATCAGATTCGAGCCAGGGTGCAACAACCGGAGGAGCCATTCAAGGACTATGTGTTAGACATCCAAACCCTGATGCGGCATGCAGGATTAACAGTAGACCAGAAGCTACAACGAATCTTTCAGAACGCCCAGGCGAAATATAAATTATATATTAGGCGAAAAGATTTCGGGTCCCTTGCCGAATTGATACGTATGGCAGAGGACCTGGAGAGTATACCAGGCGTAACCCCACCTGCCCCGGAATGTATAGCCACTCCCACAAGATGGTCCGGGAACGGGCAGACAATCTGTTGTCACAATTTCGAAGAACAGGGTCACTACGCAAATCGCTGCCCTAGGCCCGAAGCTGGGAAATGCCAACGGGAGTCAACGCAATTAAAGATGGTCGGCCTTCCCGCAACAAAAATTACCTCCTCCACCAACGTGACCGGCCTGCAACGCGAGGAAACGCAGGTAACGGCCACGATTCTAATAAACAACAGTGCCATTAAAGCTGTGGTGGACACCGGCGCTAGCAGAAATTTCATCCACCAAAATGTCCTCCGACGTCTTACACCATCCCCCTCGTATCACCAGGAAGATCTGGAAATAGTGCTAGCCAATGGAACCGTGTGCTGTGTCTCAAGATCCATAGAGCTATCGACAGTATTTGGAAATAAGACGAGGAAGTGTCAGTACCTCGTGATGCCCAATGCGAGTGAAGAGGTCATCTTGGGACTTGAGTTCCTTCGGAAGTTCGGAACGAGCATACAAATTGCCGGCCTGACGCTGAACTGCTCTAGTGATGAAGCTGGAACACAAATCCTCAGCTCGCAGCCCGTGCTTAGTCCCGCAACATGCGGGAAGGTAATTGTAGTCCATAAACAACAGACCGAGCCAATGACAACGGATGCATGGTCTCGCCAGCCACGTGAGAACGTCAACCTGGCCACGTGTGAGGCTATCCCCCCCATCCAATGCAAATGGCTCGACAGGCTGGTTCGGAAGGTGCACGAGAACCCGGCAAAGTACGCCGATTACGCACTAATTAACAACCAGCTCTACCGGAACTTCCCACGACAGATGAACGACGAGAACAGTACGTCTTTTAAGCTATGTGTGGCCTCTCAACACAGGACGCGCGTCCTAGAGGAAAACCACAATAATCCCACAGCCGGGCATCTGGGGGTGCGGAAGACGACCCTACGGGTTGCCAGTCGATACTACTGGCCAGGAATGTCCCGAGATGTTAGAAAGCATGTAAGACATTGCCAGTTCTGTCAACAATTTAAGGTGAGTCAACAGAAGCCGGCGGGTGAAATGTTGACCAAAATCCCAGAAATCATGTTGGCCCTCAACTCGAGTGTTTCAGAAACCACGGGATATTCGCCGGCGTTCCTTAACCAAGGTCGAGAGCCTCTGCTGTCACACACCCTGTGCGATGAGGTCTTTAGGGGAACAGGGGCGAAGCCAGCCATCCCAAAAGAACGACGGATTTTTGAGATGGTACGCCGTAACCTAAACCAAGATTCACAGAATCAGAAAACGTACTGCAACCTAAGGCGGCGACGATGGAAGCCGGGGATCGGTGACTCAGTGTTACTGCGACAACATCCATCGTCCAAGGCCACAGAGAATTTTGCTGCCAAGTTAGCCCAATCATTCCACCATGGAAAGAGTCCAAGTAGAGGTCCTGCCGTGAGACGAAGTCAACGGCCCGTGACGAAGAGGGGATGTGTGACGAAGGAAGTCGGTGAACCTCGTTTCCATCTACACCATGGATGCATTGATTAGGTTATTTAGTATTATATTTTTTTATTATTATTATTCTATTATCGTGGAGCGGACATTTCTTTAAAATTAACTTTTGATATGTGTCATTATTATTTTTTATTATTATTTAATATGATTACTGTTTGTAAATAGTTATAAGACAAAAATTAAATTGAATTTGAATTTACTAACGGCCGTTTATGGCGACCTCTAGTGGTAGCCAGGTTACTCGAATTGCCATATGAGACCCCCTAGCGGCGCGTAGCAGTCAACACATGCCGAACAGATGGGCTAAACAGCTGATCCAAACAGATGGGCAGATGCAGCCACCATGTACTTATGACGGCCGAAAAGTATAAAAGCAGAGCAAAAATGAAAATCGGGATCAGTCGGTGTTGAACGCAGTGGTTGGTAAGTGGTAATTTACGGTGGTATCCCGCTGTGAATTTTTGGTAGTTTTGGTTGTAGTGGTGTTTGTGTAGAACTAATTGAAGTTCCGTGGTTATCCCGCAGGCTGCAACCTAGTGCTACACCAACATTATTAGCAGAGCGTAGTAGTGTGCCCGTGGTCATCCCGCAGGTATAAGACTACGAGTCACTTGACACAACGTTTCCGTGGTCATCCCGCAGATTCGTGTGTGTCTGGTGGCTTCACTGGGCCTCAGTTTGTGTGTGACGTTTGTGTGGGATGAATTGAACTCCCGTGGTTATCCCGCAGGTTTTCCAATTTAGGCCTACCCCAGCGTCGAACGCCGAGCGTAGTAGTGTTCCCGTGGTCATCCCACAGGTATACGTCTACGAGCAACGCAACGAGTCCGTGGTTATCCCGCAGATTTGCTGTCGTTTGGTGACTTCGCTAGGCATAAGTAGAGCGCGTACACTACATACCTACCACTGGCTGCAGAGGCGAGCGAGCCGATCGTACGACCAATTCCCCGTTCGTGTATCCTGGGTGTCGTGTCAAACCGTAGAATCCGTTTATTAGTTTTTTTTTGTATATAAATAATAAATAAAGTGTGCTTTCTAAAATCAAATCGTTGGTGGCGTGTTTTTTTCCTTTAAAGAGGTTACGAACAAATTACAAATTCACTGTAAAGTGAACCCTGGATAACCGGCGAGTTATACCCCAGCCAAGAAGGTTCGTTACATCCTTATTTTTCCGTAGTTTTGCGTAGAGGTATGCTATTTCATTATTTTTTTCTATTTCGATGGTGAATTTAATTTTTTGATGGTGAGAATTTAAAGTTTTAAGAATTTCGTCCTTATCGTCATTATTAATGATAGCGAAAATGTCGTCTACATATTTTGCTATGTATTTAATATTTATATTTTTATTTTTTAATTTTTTTATTGCATCGTCCAGTAAATTATCAAGAACAATATCCGCTATTGTAGGAGAGAGCGGGTTGCCCATTGGCATACCAAATATCTGACTAATTACTTTTTTACCATAAACAAAGTAACTATTATCCGTAAGACAGAACTTTAAAATTTCTAAAAATGTCGGTCTAGGAATGTTTGTAAATTTCCTTATTGTTAGCCATTTTTCCATAATATTTTTAATGGCTGTGTGTACCGGAATATTTGTGAAAAGTGAGATGACGTCAAAAGATACTAATATATCATTAGGCTCAAGTTTTATATTACACAGATGATTTTTTAATTCAAACGAATTTTTGATGTTATATTCCCTAGATATAATATGTTTAAGGATATTTCCTAAATATTTAGATAGATAGATAGTTTTTGATTATATTTCATATCATTGTTTCATTTCCATGTTTTGTAATTTTTCTCCGATAAAATCAGCACCATTATGGCTTTTGATTATTCAAACCAGCTTTATTTTGAACCAAAAAAAAGAAGAAAAGAAACAATTTGCACTAACATTTGTGCTCATAAATTGTCAATAATTTTTGGGCTTCTTTTTATCCAAGATTCTTTTTATTTGGCAAAAACAAATATTTAAAATATTTAAAAATCATTATTTAAACATATTAAGGAATCATATATGAATCTATTTTCTATCAATCAAGTGATAAATCCATTTTTAATCATCAAAACTGATCTGAAAAAATTCATTAAGGTGATTTTTACAAAAAATAATCACCCAAATGCTACTTTGGTTGGGTATTTTATACATACATACATCTAAATTGTATATTGTTCGACCTTAATTTTTTTAAATTTATATTTATTTTATTAAGCTTGAGGTCTTTTTTTATAAATTATTTATTTTCTTTAATCTGATAACAATTTAAAGTTGTTATTTTTCCCTGAAGAAGTCACACAAAGGCGTGACAAAATAGCATATTGAACAAAAAATAAAATAAATATTTTTATAAAAAACGCCAAGTCGGTTCATTACTTCACCTGGTCCTCATACAAGCAAGTATCCTCTCGAAATTAAGGTTTTGGTGCGATTTTTAATGCTATGGTGAAGGGTATATACGTTTTACCATAGCCGAATATAGCACTTTAAATTGTTTTATTTAAATCATCTTGACTCAAACTTTTTTCTATATTGACTGCAGAATGGGGTAATTGTTTAATGTTTTGAACACAAACAATTGTATTAAATAATCACGGCAATAAAAAGTAAACACTTTTCCCTCGAAATTTTGCTTTTGCCAATATATTTTTTAGGGAAGAGACAAACAACTTCGAGGACATAGTACATTATTTTTAAATTTAACTATATCGGTTTACAAATGGCTATAACCCTTTAATTAACCTATTCCTATAATCTTTTTTTTTCTTTTTTACCTGAAATAGACTATTAGAATAGCTGGTAGTTAAAATTAAAAAAATCGGCTCATAAATGAACGGTTTATAGACAAACAACTTTTTTTCTTGAAGAAATAATGGTTTTGGCACAAAAGTGTCCATATAAGATAAGAATATCAAATATCAGTCATATTTTGTTTATGTATATAAGAAGTATTAAATGTTCAAAATAAGCTAAGTCGGTCCATTACTTTCCCTCGAAATTTTGCTTTTGCCGATACATTTTTCAGGGAAGAGTCAAACAATTTAGAGGACAATTTTCACAATAGCGATAAATATAAATATTTAAGCTGCCTTGTTTTTAAAGATATCTTTTTTTCTAATAAACAAACATATGAAAATATCGAAGACTAAGGGGCTTATAGTGTAAAACGCAACGCCAACAGTTTCATTGAAAGCAAAAACAAAATCAAAAATATATTATAAATTTGTTGTTACTTTCTACAGAAATTTTTTTAAGGATTGATGTTTGACTATTAACGTCAGCAGTCATCGATGGCTGCGAGTGTTAAACGGCAAGCCCTCTGAAGAGATTGAGTGGTTGCAATCGAAACATGTAAGGGTAACCTGTCCATAAAAACGCCTGGGTTCGAGCCCAGCTTCAGTCAAGAATCAATAAATTTTAATTAATTTCATGTTGTAAAATTCCTTTCTTCATAAAAATAATTTAATGAAAATTAAATTTGATGAACTTTAGCCTAATTAAAAATATTAAGAAATTCATATTGTTTTTTCAATTTTCAACGCCACAAAATATGAAGTGTTTGAAATTTTAAAATTCAATACGAATTTAAAGAAAGTAACAACAAAATTATAAAATATTTTTGATTTTGTTTTTGCTTTCGTCACTTTTTTAGAAAAAATCATCAAATCGTCACTTTGCTAATTTCGATCTGGCAGCCCTGTTTTTATTATATTTATTTCTTTTGTTGATGTTTCGCTTTTATTTGACACTTAATTACTGGAAAGATTCCAGTTAAAACAGAATTTGTGTTGTCTGTTTTCGTATTTAAATACAGAAACACTTTTTTCTCACAAATCGAGAAACGATGGAATTTATTGTTTCACACTTCATGTGAGAAATTTTACGATGCGAGAAATACAGAAACGAGCAACTGATCCAATGAAAAGTATTATTGTTTAGACATTTTTCAAAAAACCATGAAGTAGTATGGGATGTCAAACTTTTTTCATAATACTTGTCATTTTCGTGACGCATTGCATTCACACTATCACACTTTGCCATATTACCTGAGTTTTTGACATGTATTAATACAAAGTATAATAGTGTAATCTAGCCTTTAGTTTGTATACAAAATTTTGAAGGAACAGCTAAGTTTTGCATAAAATTTTTGTCTTTAATGCAATAATACAAAAAAATCGCTATTCGCCGAAAAAATCCGAGTTTCAGACTACGTTAAACAAAGTTTAAACATAATGCACATTTCAAAAACCCGGGCTTACTGGCTAATTAATTAAATCTAAAGTATCTAGTATATTACAAAAATTTAAAAAAATTCAAGACAAAAGTTATTTTAAGACAGTTAAAAAGTTATTTATTATGCCAATATGATCAGAAAAATCAATATAAATACAAAAACTACACGGTAATTTAAAGAAATTTGGGTTTTTGGTATACAAATTTATGATTCAACCTATTGAGAGGTAGCTTTCAATGGCAGGTTTAAAAAAGGTTAATGTTATACCAACAAATTAAGAATGTAATTTTTCTGTAAATGTTTTGGTTACGCAATATATGAAATAATTTATTGTATATTATAAAATTTATTTTAAACTTTTAGTTTGTTTTAAAATAACAAATTTTTAAATAGCCGTCCGTAATGTGACGAATTTAACTATAGTTTTCCGATTATTTTAATTACGGATCAGAAATAAAATATGGCTTAAGTTAATTATTTGACACTTGAAAAAACCACTTGAAGATTGAATTAAATATATTTTTTTTTTTAAATGGAAACTGGGAATTATTTCCTTCCGAAGGTTACTGCTGGTGTCTAATAATTGTAAATTTGTCTGTACATACAATATACCTCATTGCTGTCCAAAGGAAGGCTAAGGTAAAATGTAAAAAGAAAATACCATATAATAGTCAGGAATAGAACTATTACAACAAAGCTTAATAAAATGCATACATAACTGAAATTTAGCTCATAGAATAAATTCGAAAAAAATGAAAAATATTGAATATATATATATATATATATTTTTAATGTTTTTACCATACATATCGCACTTGATCATAAAGTAAGTATTGGCTCAAAAGTTGAACTGTTTCAGTAGAAGCAAAACAGTTTGATAGTTGACATTTAAAGAATATAAGAAAGATTTTTTAAACGAGCCGTGTTGTTACCAAGAAGTTGAGATATAAACACGATAATTTTACAGCGGGTAGACATGAATTATACATGTCGAGGTAAAAAATTTTAATTTAGTACCCTCTTAATGATCAAGTGCTATACTCGAATTTCCAATAATCTCGTCTTAGAGTATCGGTTTGGCTAGAGACCTACCTCCGGTTTTGGTGAAGCTTTGTTGCATTAAACAAATTAAGACACGAGTCCAACATAGATTAACAAGAGTAAAAATGTTTGTTCCAAATTTCCAGGAATTTCAAACAATTGAATATCCCGAGAATTTCCGGGGCGGGAAATCCTGGGAACAAATTCTAGTTTGTATGTTATTATATTGCTACATCGTTTCCCACTTCCATAGCCCCAGCATTTGCTACGTTATGGCTGTAACTATTGCTATCTCTACTGCTGTTTGTGTTAGTTATGTATTATAGTTTTTAGACTATAAAAATATACTTAGCATCATCAAAGAAAATCTAAAAACACTGCTAATCATAAAATTTTATTTTTCCACTGCGACTTGAAATGTTGCAACCAAACATTAGAATTGATACGAAAAACTTATGAAGTTAACTGCCGCTGCGGCCTAACACTTAGCAGCGGGTGGATTTAATGGGTCTACCAACGCCACCATGTGTGAGGGCAATGAATACACAGAAATGTCGAAGTTTGAGCGTATAATCCGCCAGAATTTTTCTAATGCCCGTTGCTTGGTCCGCTTTTAAAATGTTGACATAATAAGGCACACACAGAAAAAAATACCCATGTAAAATTAACATTAACATTGAGAATCATGTTAAATTTCAGAAAAATTATGCCCTTTACTTAAATTTATCATTATTTCATATTAATTTTTAATAAAAAATATCAAAATAACCTTAAATTACGTTTATTTAATATTATTCACTGTTAAAAAAATAAAAAAAAAAAATATTAAAATATAAATAAATCTGGATTCAATATTGAACCCATAAAAACCTGTTTTGTATTAAAATCAAAAGTTTATCTTGTTAAATTAACATGCATACCTACTTAATTATGTACATTTTTTATTTTCACTTTTAAAATATGTTATAAAAAGAAGACAATTCCCGTATTCTTTTAATTAAAATTGTTTATTTAAATAGTACATCAAGTTTTCAAAGTAGAATGATGACCATATCGGGCGATTCTGCTGATGCTTCTGTTAACAAAGGAGAATACAAAATAAGTGAAACATGTGTTACAGGGTTTTGAATTATTCTTATTTTATTTTTTTTATTTTATTTATTTATTTATTTGAAAAATAAGCAGTACAACAAGACTTAATCTTATTTAATAGTACTGGGGAGATAAAGGCACATTAGATTATAAAATTTACAAAGGTTTATCTTAAAAATAAAACAATATAAAAACAAATTAAGTAGTTATGAATTGCAGATTTTTATATAAAAGAAAAGTAATAATTATAACAATAAAATTTTTAGTTATGTATGTGATTTTTCGTTAACCCAAGAGGGTAAATATTTCGCATCTAAAGTGCTTTGCATTGCTTATTATCTGTATATTAGGAGGAAGTTCATTCCAGAGGCGGATGGCATTAACGAGAAAGTGTCTTTCAGATATTTGCTTACGGTATCTTATGGAGTTTATTCTATTGCCCCGATTCGATCTTGAAAATGTCATTCTTTTGTAGAGATAAGTAGGTTGTCTATTAAATATAAGTTTATGTAAAAATATGAGTGTTCGGCATTTCAATAGATTTTCAAAAGATATATTATAGATTTGGTTTGAAAACTGAGTTATACTACTATATCTTGTACGTCCATATATATATCTGGCAATGTTGTTGTAGGTCACTTTGAGCTTATTCTTGCTTATTGAATCGCAACTGGAAAATAATTCACATCCATACATTAAAGTGGGTAGTAGATATGTCTTAGCGAGTAGCATGCGGATATTAATTGGCGTAAAATACTGTGTCATCCAAAGATTTCTTAACATAACATAGGTTTTTCCACATATGGCATTTATATGATTTGACCAGGTGAGATCGTTGTTAAAAATAACGCCAAGGTTTTTGGCACTTTTCACGATTTCAATAGTAGAATGTCCAATTTGGATTGGCGGCAAGCTAGACGGTAAAAATTTTGTTTTGCCTATAAGCATTGCCTTCGATTTTTTCGCATTGAGGCAAAGGCCATTCACTGACGCCCATCTTAATACGTTATCAAGATCGTGATTTAATTTGCTGATACAATCAATAATACCTGATGGGGAACAGCTGATGTAAAGCTGAACATCATCTGCATACATCTGTATACCACAGTAGTTGAGTCTAGACGGCAAGTCATTGGAGTATATTGAATATAATAGTGGGCCAAGTATCGAGCCCTGTGGAACACCTCTTGTCATTAAGCAGCTGTTTGATTTATTAGAACCAAAAGAAACGAATTGACTTCTACCACATAGATATGAAGCAAGTAACTTTACAGCTGTGTTTGAAAAATGGCACATGTATTTCAGTTTTTGGCAAAGTATTGTGTGTTCGACGGTATCAAACGCCTTAGAATGGTCAAGCAAAACCAAAAAAGATATCATATTGTTATCAAGTTTTGACCGTATTTCCTCTGAAACATCGATGAGAGTAGAAATACAGCTGTGTCTAGGTCTAAAACCAGATTGTCTCTCAGAGAGCAGAGCATTTTCATACAAAAATCGAGTCATCTGCGTATGTATCAACCTTTCAAATACTTTAGACAAATAGGGCAAAATCGCAATTGGCCGGTAATTTTTATCAGGTTTAGGAACAGGTATAATCTTTGCTTGTTTCCACATTGATGGGAAAGTAGATGTTGTAATTATTGTGTTAATCAAATGTGTTATATGTTGTAGTATATATGTAACAATCAATTTAATAAATTTCGGATGAACCTCATCATTTCCCAAAGAGTCAGATTTAATACTAAGCATGGATTTAAGAACATCGTCCTGGGTAACATGTATGAAATCAAAACATAATGAAAGTTGTTGATTAGTATTGTTAGCGTTGTTAAAGGCATTTGTAGAGTTGTAACATCTGAGATTTGCTTCTGGCATTGGTATATTGGCAAATTCAAAGTTAAGTTGATTAACATCAATTTTGTTTTCCGTTTTCATGCAATTGTTAACGATACCCATCGTACGAATTTCCCTCCATTTCTTTTTTGAGCAAACAGCTGATTGGAACTTTCTCTCATAAAATTTGGATTTTTCAGTTCTAATTTTTAAATTAACGTTTCTTCTGCATATCTTGAAAAAATTATGGAGTTCCGGGGTTTTAAATCTTTTCCATCGTGCATACGCATCATTTCTTTCATTTATTAAGGCTTTAATTTCGTTTGAAAACCAGGGTTTCTCATTTTTTATTTTTTTTACTTTAACTGTCACATACTTTTCATATAAATATTGTATATTGCAATGCAAAAAAGTTACCTGTTCATCTACAGTAGGCATTAAGAATGTTTGGTTCCATGGTATTGTTGTAAGTTCCGTTTCCAGGGATTGGAGATCTATGTTTTTAAAATCTCGAAATGTTATTGTTTGTTCTTGCGCTATTGCTTCAAAATTATAAGACACAAAAATTAAATCATGTTTTGAAAAAACAGAGGCAGAAAGTTGGTCAAATAAGAGCATTCGATTAAGATTATCTACAAAACAAAGGTCAAGAAGAGTACTGGCGGTGGATGTAAAATGTGTCGGTGTTAAACTATTTATCAAAATCATACCAATGGCACTCATATCCTCTATTAACCGTTTATCTATAAGTATGTTCGTGTTGAAATCACCAGTAATAACAACATCTGTGTAACCAAGAGTAAGCATGGATAGTTTATCTAACAAAGGCTTAATTTGTATTTGTTTATTAGGCCGATAAATTGTTCCCAGTAAAAGTTTTTGGTTGTTATTGAAAATTTCAAGAAATAAATATTCTGGTTTCTGAGTATTTAAGGCAGATGCTCCATTATTTTCATTTATTTCGACATTATAGGCATTAACATCTTCATCAATAACGACTTCATCGTCATTGACTTTGTCTTCATCAGACGTTTGGCATTTAATTTTGCATGAAATTGATGATTTAACATATATTGCCACACCACCAGCGTTTGAATATCTGTCAGATCGAAAAAGCATATATCCTCTCAGTTTGTAGTAGTTTTCGTGAATTTCAAAGTGAAACCACGTTTCCGAAATACATATTATGTCCATACCTGACCCCTCAAAGATCAGTCGAAATTCATCCATTTTGTTGTTTAGGCTCTGGGCATTTATATGGCAGATGTTTAAACCAGAAGTTCTTTTACAAAGTATTCTGATCATAGTGTAAAGGTTTTCTCTAGAACTAACTCTCCTATTAACTACAGATTGTAAAACCATAGTTTAAAATAAATTTTTTCACTAGCAATGCAAGCACAAAAATTAATTTTAGTAGATTTATCACATATGAGTTTTATAAAAATATATTTAAAAATAGCATTATTAGAAAAAAGAAGCTTAAAAACAAAATAAGGAATATGAAAAACAAACAATTTTATTTCGATTAAAAAATATTTTTGAAAAATATGATAATAAAACTTTAGCTTGAGTCGTGAAAATGAATATCTTGGTTAGGCGGTATACTTGCATCATCAGTGTTTGGTGAACGAAACATCTGATCTAATAATTTAAAATCATTAATGCAGATTGGATCATCCTTCCCAATCTTTTTAATGTAGACGAGGCCTCTATTAATAAAAGCAGCTGATATTTTTTTACCTTTTTTTAAACGATTAGCTTGCAGAAAAATACTGTGATTTTCAGGAGTGAGGTTTTCATTGACATAAAACGGAACAGTGCTATCAAAACCAATAAGATTTAAACGTAAAACATCCTCCGAAGATTTTATGTAAGCAGTTATTGTTTTAAGAACAAAGTGTTGTCTGAAGCTTCTTCACACTGTTAAAATACACTCAAACCCATTTGATTCTACATGAAATTCACGTTGTTTCAACTGGAAATAACTTTCATTCAACGTGATTCCGATTGTTATTTCAATATAAATTACATTTTGCTCTAACTTTACTGCAATGTTAAATTAACATGAATTATAGTTATATCAAAAGAAAAAAATGTTGTTCGCAGTTATTGTAAAATCAGGTTGAATTAACATGAAACCCGTATGAAGCAAAATCACCACCGAAAAAATTTAAATCAACCTTGTTTTCGACGTTTTTAACTTGATTTTTTTCTGTGTGCAGAACTTTTTCTTATTCTCTCGTAAATTTTTCGAAACCTTTCACAATAGCGAAACTAAAACACAGACAGAAATTATTCGTTTCTTTTGTTCGTTCTTTTTCGCTGTTAGCGGAGATGGTGTGAGAAAAATTATATGAAACAAAAACAACATGAAAATGGCGAACTGTGGAAAAGAAACACGAAAAATGTTGAGTACAGACAGCCGTGTAATACACACTCTACCTTCTCAAAATTTAAAATAACAAAATATAACAATTGTGTTTTGTTTATTTTCATCAAATAAATTATGCATTCATCATTCTTCTATTTCTTATTTATTTAAAAAAAAAATAGTATTATAAACATATTTTAAATTTAAAACATCTACATTTTGTTTTTCTCGCACCAATGTCAAATGTGACTTATTTTGACAGTTCTTGTAAGAAACTTTTCGCAAAATATTGTTACAGAAACACTTTTTCTCACATCCTTCCAATAATTGCTGGAAAATTATTTAAATGACAGATAATTCTCGCAAAAAAAGATACAGAAACACTTGTGTGAGAAAAACCATTTTTTGTTTCATTTCACACTATTTTTGTTGCAATTCACACGTTTCATACGAAAAGTTTTACGATGTGAATAATACAGAAACGGGCTAAGGGTTGCATTTTATTTTATAATACTTTGTGTGATGGTGTGAACACAAACTGTTATGTTATGCTAAGTTCACACTTTGGTTTTTAAACGCGTTTAAGCAAAATGTTGATTTAGCTAATCAAAGCCGTTCACATTACATTTGAGATAATTAAGATGACAGATGATTAAGAAAAAATAAAAACACACAACAAACACACAAAAAAAACAAACAAATTTATATTTCTTTAAAGTATTAAAAATGGATAAAAACACTTTTATAAAGTTATCAGAAGATTATTTTAATCATTTTAATGATGAAATTGTGAAAATTTATGAATTATTTAAGGAAAAAAATAAAAACATTAAGTAGAAATCTTGGCCGGTCGTACACGACATGTTGGCGATTCTACATTATTAGGTATGTTCAGTGGATTCTATGTGGTTTATGAAGTGATTTAGTTGTAATCATGTCGATTTGATTTGATTGTATGGGTAATCATCTCGATTTTGAAGTGATTAGAGCTTAATCACGTTCGAGCTGCTTAAACGCGTTTAAGAACCCAAGTGTGAACATAGTATTACATTATATTTTTTGACAGTCGCAACAAAACTCATTAGATTTCTATCTCACAAAGTATTATGGAATACGTAAGGCTTGTGAGATTGTGTAATCTAGCCTTTAGTAGTGGCGGTACAAATCTGTTTTGAGATTAACTAAAGCTAGTTTAACTAAGATCTCAAAAACCCAGCCTAAGAAATATAATTTCCATTTAAGAATTAAGTAAATACATAAATAAAAAATTTTGGGCGGTAATCCGGGGAATATGATTTTGATAAATGAAAACGACTTGAAGTCAATTTAGTTCTTGACTAATTTTATTGTAGAAGTGGAAATTTAAAAATTTACTGCATGCGAAGAAGAAAATGCTTTGACTTTTTAACTGCTCTCTCTATTGGCAGGTTTGTGTTTTATTTTTATTGTCCCATTTCGAATTTTATTTTTTTTTTAACATCTTGCCAAAAGTATTTTATGCGCATTAAACATGCAGAAAACATTAAAATATGCCCTAAAAATTGATAAGAAATACGCCTAAAAAACAAGATTTTTTTATTTAAAAACTAAATATTTCAAATTTGCATTTAAAAAACAAGAAAATAAACTATAATCAGTTAAGCCCATTCACCATTGTAAAGCGTGATCCATTTCGAGGTTCCCTACTTTTTTAAAGAAAAAAATAAAGAAAATTCAAATTTAATGGGGAGTGTTTATTATCGTTTGAGAGAACATTCTTCGGCATTTATTTTTTAAAGATTATTTCTATCAAATGTTGGCCGTTGCTACGTCGCAGATGGTCAATCCGTTGAGTCCAATTTTCGATGACTCGTTCGAGCATTTCGACTGGTAACTGGCGAATGACACGCGTGAAGTTCTCCTCCAAGGCCTGAATCGAAGCGGGTTTGTGCGCATAAACTTTAGACTTTACATATCACCACAGTAAAAAGTCTAACGGTGTGATATCACACGACTTTGGTGGCCAATCGACTGGCCCAAAACGTGAAATTATGTGCTCACCGAAGTGTGCTCTCAATAAATCCATTGATTGATGCGGTGTGTGGGAAATGGCGCCGTCTTGCTGAAACCAAATGTCGCCGAGATCACGAGCTTCAATTTCAGGCATCAAATAGTCGGTTATCATGGCACGATAACGGTCGCCATTGACGGTTAAGTTCGCACCGGCATCATTTTTAAAGAAATATGGACCGATGATTCCACCGGCCCACAAACCACACCAAACCGTTGTTTTTCTGGATAAAGTGGCAGTCTTGAATCTCTTCAGGTTGCTCTTCGTTCCAAATGCGGCAATTTTGTTTGTTTACATACCCATTGAGCCAGAAATGGGCCTCATCGTTGAACAAAATTTGCCTCGAAAACGTCGGATCTTCTTGGAACTTTTCAAGAGCCCATAGAGCGAAGCGATCAAGGTCGAGCGGCTTCAGTTGTTGCACAAGCTGTATTTTGTACGCTCTCAATTTAAGATCTCGACGTAAAATGCGCCAAGTCGTTCCATACGTTAGTTCGAGTTGCTGCGAACGGCGCCGAATCGACTCTCCACGGTCTTCGTGTACACTCTCAGCTACGGCCGCTATATTTTCTTCACAGCGTGCTGGACGTGGTCTATTCGGTCGAATATTATCCAGTAATGAATGCTGGGTTTCAAAATGGTTGATGGTGTTGCGAATAGTACGCTCAGTAGGCCGATTATGTTGACCATAAGTTGAGCGAAGTGCACAAAACACATTCCTCACAGAACGTGAATTTTCGTAATAAAGTTGAAAGATTTGTAAACGTTGTTCAGGCGTAAGTCTTTCCATTATGAAATGCCAAACAATACTAAACAAAAATAACATGTCAGCATGACACGACTCACACGTGATCTGTCAACAAAAAGGCTATTGAAAAAAGTATCTCTACTTGGATCACCCATTACTTGCAGACGAATTTTCGGGATTGTACCCTATTTGGAACCGTTAGTAATTCTTGGGCTTACCAAAACAAAGAAATTTAACAAAGTCAAAATTCATATTAGCGGCACGTATTATATCATTTGAGGGAAAAGCAACTGCGTAACAACAGCTGAATTGAAAATGACAAATGTTAATTCCAAAAATGTTTTTTTTGTGCAGATTTGAAGCTTAAACACGGAATCGTTACGAATTGAAAAATCCTATGTGACACTAACTACTTAGGATTACCATCAGTAAAGTCGAAGATTAACAGACAAGGTTAACAAGTATTTAATTAAATAGAGGAACAAAGAAAAAAGGCTAGAAAATAAGACCAAATACGGTCTTATAAATGGCTTTATTATGCGCAACTATTGAATATTATTTGGCAAATAGGTATTTGCCTGCCTTCAATTTTGAAATGTATATGTTTTTATTGAAGAAGAGTATCCTAACATGGCTCAAATCGTTTCGTACATTAAAAGAAGAGAAGTTTCGGAACACTTAAACCATTAAACAGCATAAACCCCACAATTAAATACAATTATGTCACGCATGTGTCTTGAGTCTTTTGATTTTAATTTGAATACTTGTGTACCTCAATCTTACACAGCAATATTTTGTTAAAGTGTATTTTGCATTTTGCCAATCATACCTTTCGTAACATAAATTTTTTTTATCTAATGTTAAGAATATGACATTGGATCATGCAATGCAATTAAATGATGCGCAGTATCCACACGTCATATGTGTGATAAAAATAAACTACAGCCATGACATGTTAACAACCAAACATCATATCTTTTGTTGAGAAAAAGTACTTGTAATAAAAATAAAATACTTATTTAAAATGCCCTGACATGTTTAAGCACCGCATAATTATAAACTTATACATTGATTAAAATAGAGAAAATAACTCAAAAAAGCTCACACACACTCCAATCAATACAAATATTAAATTAAAAATAATCTATTGATTAAAAAAAGTTTAGATATTTACCTAATGTTGCTGTTTAAATGTTCGCATCGTTACAAGTTATAAAGTTAAAATGTCCAACCATTTAGTACCCTACAGCACTTGCAAATATGTAAAAAATAATTTTCAAAAGGAGACATTAGGTGGGACCTAAAAGAAGTTATAAAAAACAAGAGTCTTTAATCTTAAGAACTTGATCCATTTAAGATAAAAAATACTACTTACAACTTGGTCCAATGTAATGCAATCATGGACCATGTCAATGTTAAAAAAAAGTGTGTACATGAACGACATGTTTTAGTTTTGAAACGATTTCAAAACTAATCCTCTGGAGTATACCATGAAGTAGTTTCAAAACAAATTGACTCGGATTATGTACACCCAGAGAAAAAATATGTTTAAATATGGTCACCTCCAACAACACTTTGTTTAAAGAAAATTTTAACCATATTATGTTAAATTTAACCATATTATTGCCAACGACAACCATATTAATGTAAAAATAGACCTCCATCAAGAAGCCACAACCATATTATGGTTGCCTCCGAACATATTATGGTTAAAAAAAACTAAAATATCTTTAACACTTGTAATAGTTGGTAGGTTTTCAACCATAGCATGTTCCTCTTGGAAAAGAGGAAAATACTATTGTTAATTTAAAAACAAATTATTATCATATTTAACCATAACATGTTTAGAGGCAACATTAAAATGGTTGTGTCTTCTTAATAGGGGACTAATTTATTCATAGTATGGTTGTCGGTGACAAAACTATGGTTAAATTAAACATGATATGGTTTAAGCTTGCTTTAAACAAAGTATTGTTGGAGGTGACCATATTTAAACATGTTTTTTCTCTGCGTGTTTGAACATGGTGTCTATCAGCAAGTGAGCGCAGAATGACCGATATGAATCGATTCTTAAAAAGCGTATAACATAATTTGGGGCGACATTTGTATGGTGACTAGGTATTATCCAAAAAATTATGTTGGTCTTATGTAAATAATTTAATCACATTACCTTAAATATTGCCACTTGTACTTTGTGTACAAGATTTGTATGAACGTCTGAGACAATCTATAAACTAAAAACAAATATTAAAATTGTTCAAACTTCAGGCATAAACGCATAATACCTTCCCCACCTATGGTGGTGTAGGGTAAAATGACAATGTTCTTTGTACTTAAAAATACACGTTCCCCGAAGCTGCTTGAATTATTGGCACATGCTATTGCAAAAACCTTAACAGAATTCTAATAGAAGTTTGAGTGAATTTAATAGTTAATGACATGTCTGTATGTTTTTCTGTCTGTATGTCTTTCTGTCTGCCGGTTCAGCAGTCCAAGTGTATGTTTACATCATTAAAATGTTGAAATTTGCTTAAATGTGTTTTTTTTCTCTTATTTTAATTTTCATAAAATATTATAAAATATTCTAAAAATAAATAAATTTATTAATTACATACACATGCTCTTAACAAAGCCTGAGTTTAGACATGACATCATCTACACATCTGTACCTGACTTCAAGTTGCATCTTTTGGTAGGGTTTCGAAAGTTTCTAAACGACCTTGCGCGCGGCATAAAGGGGGAAAATTACATGATAGCCAAACGTCTAATCAACCACATCCATTCATTGTTTTGCACAAGATGTTTGTTTATTTAAATCTAAACATTCATAATTTTTTTTCCCCCGTTCAGTATGTATGTACATTAGAAAATTTTAGCTATTTTATGCATAATTCATACATCATCATTCATACTACTGAAAAAGAACAGTTTTTGCTTAAAGCAATTCTTTACACATAAATTTTTTCATTTATTACTAAGCAGTAATTAATAATATTAATTGCTGTTTTTAAATTATAATATTTAGTAAAATTAAACATATTCCTATTAGTGCAATACGTCAAATTATTACGAAAAAAAAATAATATAAATGTAAATTTATTGACAAATAATAACTCGTATGCTAATAATGGGAATTGAGAAGAAAATTTTAATAATAAATTAAATGAAATATGCACCAGGTCGAAAGGGGAAGGCTAAAAGTTTGAAAATTTATGTTGTGTTTTTTAGATACAACAAGGTTAATCTTTTTAAAGCACTTTTGTTAAATCTAATGACTTGCATTTATTTATACCAATTTTAGTCCGTTTTCATTTACTTTGTTAGAGTAATGTATAGTTATTTAATATATCTTTGACTTACCAAACGAAAGAATAAAAGAAAAATTAGTTAAATCTAATAAAAATCTCAAAATTCTCTTTTTGACTTAGACCTTTTTTTCTCTTCACTTGCAGTTAAATTGATTCAATCTAACCTTACTTCTCGCTCTCTACCCGTCCCTAGAGGTTATCATGTTATATTGTCATAATGTTCTAACATTTAATAATGGTTTAAAAATATCGTTGTTGCTTTGTAAACAAAAAGTGTCTTAAATTAATAGAACTTTGCTTGCTATGTTTATTGTGCTGTCGTTATCAATGAGAAGAGACCAGCGCTGAGCGGCTGAGCCGTGCCGGGTTAGTTTTTGAAGCCGTCGCCGTTGATGGTATAGTTTTATCCGGCTAAAATCCGTATTTAACCTGCGGCTGGCAATTTTTGCAGCAAAACGCTTGCAGTGCCAAATTAGATCGGCTTAGGACTCTGATGTTTGGTAAGCAAACAAAATAAAATTTATTTGTGGTTTGCGTCTGAAAAATGGAAAATAGTCAGGTAAGATCTAATTTAATTTATTAATTCATGGATTAGAACTAAAAAATATTTTTATTTTAGGTAAATATTTATTTTGTTTTAAATCAGCTGATTTAAATATAAAATAGCACACTAAATTATGAGGGGTTGTTCACAACAGTCGTATTATTTCATGTTATTATTTTAAGACATATGACTTTATGACACCTTGTGAATCCCCCAATTATTAATTTCTATTTATCACTTTTTTTTTAGCACCCATATTGCTTGGATAGTTTTAAAATATAGAAAACTGAATTTTGTTTAAGATCAATAACTAAATAACTCTCCGGTAGATGATTTGTATTTCGTTTTATGGAAGAATACGAATGTAAGAAAACAGGCGAATTATTTGAGCAGTTAAATGCGGATATTTCTTATATCTCTAATACAAAATAAATAATTTAAAAAGAAATACGCTTATATTTTCTAATTATATACAGTATTTGTCGAGGGCATTCTTGATAAACGTGGTGCTCTTAACGCCGAGTAAAAATATATCGACCCCTAACCGCGAAAATAACGTAAGCGCCAAAAATCAAATTTTACAGGAGAAAGCTATTTTATTTAATATAAATTTTGTATGAAATTTGTCGCATACAATAAAATTGTTCTTGCTATAAAATCGTAACGGTACCTTATTTGACCATGACATTTTAGGAGATGATGGACGTGTTGCCAATTATGTCATTTATTAAAAAAAAACGAAAATTGAAAATCATGTCGCTTACGTTATTTTCGCGGTTAGGGCTCGATATGCTCCTCTGGATCATGCACTTACAACTTGTTTAAAAATAAGTGCACAGGAACAAACGTTATCAGGCCGAGGCTAACACTGGGCCAAAAACTAAAATTGCACTCTAAATTGGCATTTTAAGCAATCCTTTCTACTTCCAAACGGAATTGTACTCTTTTGGGTAAGTAAAGTTGTTTTTGAAATAGTAAATAGATTTTAACGGATCTTTTGTTTGTTCTAGCTTTCAAGTTCTGGTTCATAATGAATGGTGTCAAAAATCCGTTTTATGCATCTAGTTCTAAGTTTGTTTCAAAAATTTGTATGTTTGGTATTTGTTATGTAATTTTTAATATATCAACATATTTAAAAAAATTAAAAATAAAAAATCATTTGAAATGCATTTTATGCTTTTGAAATGAAATATACTAATTACCAACAACATATTTCGTGAATATGATAAACTCGTAATAGAAATCTATATCTAATACATGTATTACTAATTCATTGTTGAAATATTTAAATTAACAAAAATATTGTTTGTATTTAGAAATTCAGTTGTTAGTGCCTTTTCAATTACAATATAATTATATTGACGACTACAGTTTTCAATATGACAATTGATTTGTCGCAATTTTTATTGTGTACAAATATGTTCCCTCAAAATAAAGGACTAAGTTTCGGTAAGCATAATTTATTTAGTTTTCTTTTTTGCACGCCAATGCTACAAGACCAAGTCTCTTTAACAGCATTGGAAAAATATTGTTAATAAATACATAGTTTCAATTAAATAAAAAAAATAATTATAGAGAATAAATTAAACAATTAATGACAGAAGTAACAAATCAAATTTTTAACAAAAAATAAATTTAAATTTGAGCAATTGTAACAGGCATATTTATCATTAGTTAGAAAGTGTCAATTAAGTTTAATATTTAAATATAATTAAATCATCTTAGTTATCTTTTTCCCCCTATTTGATCTAAAGAAATTTCGTTTACGATACAAGTAATTAGGCTGCTTTGTGTATATAATCTTGTGTAGTAAAATTAACGAACGGCACTTTAACAGGTTATCAAACGATATATTGTATATTATTTTTGAACAGCGTGAGATTCTAGAAAAACGTTTCAATCCAAAAACATATCTGACAATATTGTTATATGTTACATTTAGTTTTCTCTTACTTGACGAATCACAGTTTGGGAAAAGTTCACATCCATAAATTAATGTTGGCAGTAGGTAAGATTTTGCTAATAACATTCTAATTGTTAAGGGAGTATAATGCTGACTGATCCACAAATTACGTAACATTGCAAATGTTCTACCACAGATTGTATTTATGTGGTCTGACCAATTTAGTATTTTATTAAAGATTATTCCTAGGTTCTTAGCGGTTTCAACTAATTCAATTGTTGTATTATTAATCTTTATTGGTTGTATTAAAGAAGGAACCCGTTTTGGTTTTCCTATTATCATCGCATGAGACTTTCTGGCATTTAAACAAAGTCCATTTCTTGTCGCCCATTGGTTAATCCTGTCCAGATCTTCGTTTAATTTACTAGTACAGTCGATGTCTCTAGATGGCTCGCAGCTGATGTAAAGCTGTATATCGTCTGCATACATTTGGATTCCACAATGTAGGAGTTGGGAAGGTAAGTCATTTGAATACATGGCATATAGAAGAGGGCCAAGAATGGATCCCTGGGGTACACCTCTAGAGACTGCGCAACAATTAGATTTTTTAGAACCATGACAAACAGACTGCGATCTATTACACAAACAAGACGACATTAGTTTTACTACTGTTGATGAAAACCTAAACATATGCTTGAGTTTAAGGCATAAAATCGAATGTTCTACGGTGTCAAACGCCTTAGAATGGTTTAGTAACACTAAGAAAAAAATATTGTTATTATCCATTTGGCATCTTAATTCCTCTGATACATCAATAGGCGCCGTAAGACAACTGTGCTTAGGTCTAAAACCTGATTGTCGCTCAGTAAGTAATGCGTTTTCATAAAGGTATTTGCTCATTTGTTTATGAAGCAAACGCTCAAAGACCTTTGACAAAAAAGGTAAAATGGCAATTGGACGATAGTCCTTATCTGATTTTGGTATCGGTACAATCTTGGCATGTTTCCACATAGACGGGTAACAGGATGTTGTTATTATTGTGTTAAAAAGGTAAGTGACATGTGGTAAGATATACGGCAGAATAAGTTTTAAGAATTTTGGATGGATTCCATCATGTCCCACAGATTCAGATTTGACATTCAAAAAAGACTCCAGAACATCTTCCTGAGTAAAATGAATGAAGTCAAAGCATATGTTGATGTGAATGTTATCGTTAATATTGTTGGTGTTGTAATTGGTACTTTCGCTAAAGAGATTGTTGTAAAAATTTAAATCTGCTTCAGGCGTAAGTATATTCGCAAAAGTTGAGTTTAGTTTATTAACATCAAGATTGCTATCTATGTTACTATTGTTTGCACAATGTAAAATACCCATATTCCGAACAGCCTTCCATTTCTTTTTTGAGCAGACAGCGGATTTGAATTTTTCCTCGTAATATTTTGATTTTGCGATCTTAATCTGTGAGTTTACCCTTCTTCTAAATGATTTAAAAACTTGATGAAGCTCAGTTGATTTGAACCTTTTCCATCTATAATATGCAGAATTTCTAGCATCAATAAGCGATTTTATTGCATTGGGTGCTCCACACGTATACGTTTTGACTTAAGTGCGACATATTTGTTGTAAAGCGAATCAAAGTTGTTATGTAAAAACGTTATCTGATTATCCACAGTAGGCATGTAGAAGATTTGATTCCACGAAATCATGCCCAGCTCAGTCTCCAATGACTGATAATCAATGTTCTTAAAATCTCTGAAAGTTATTGTGCGATGGCTACAGGCTTCAGTTTTAAAACAGTATGTTAAGAAAAGAAGATCGTGTTTTGAAAATAATGATGCAGAAATCTGGTCAAATTGTAGTAGTCGGGACTTGTTGTTAACGCAACACAAATCAAGAAGTGTATTAGATGTTTTAGTAAAGTGTGTTGGTGTTGTGCAATTTACTAAATCTAGACCTATTGCGCACATACTTTCCATAAGTTCCCTGTTTTCTAATATATTGTGGTTAAAATCCCTAACAAGAATAACATCGGTAAAGCCCATTGCTGTTGTTGCAAGTTTGGTTAGCCAGTCATCCATTTTAATTCTTTTGTTTGGCCTGTAGATTGTGCCTAATAAAAGCCTAATGCTTCCGTTAAATATCTCTAAGAACATATGCTCTATCTTCCCATGTGGATTAGCGCCATTGCTATCAGTTTGCATATATATTTTCTTACAGTGTATTGATGATTTCATATATATGGCAACTCCACCAGCGTTAGTAGCTCTATCTTCACGAAAAAGTCGATAGCCGCGTAAGTTATAAAAATTATCACTGACATCAGGAATAAACCAAGTTTCAGAAACACATACGACGTCCACTCCGGAATCTTCAAAGATAAATCGAAACTCATCCATTTTGTTGTTTAGGCTTTGAGCATTCAAATGGCAGATTTTAAGACCAGATTTTCTATAAGAAAGTAATCTAATCATACTAAAAATATTGTCTTTAGAACCAACCCTCGTATTATAGGTTGGAAAAACCATCATTTAAGAATATAAATATATAATAATATTTACTAGCAATGCAAGCACGAATGTACATAAACGTTATTTCTAAATAAATAAATAAATTGTTACATATCAAAAATAGGCTAAATCGGTATGTTATTATACTTATGGCCAATTTCTCCAAGTTCAGCTAAAACTAACTAGTACTTTAACTGCCAGTTTACATTATATTTTAGACACTTATAACTAACTGTCTGTTTAGCGATTTCGAACGTTAACGTTCGCATAGAAAATTAAATTTAAAACAAAACCGAATTTAAAAATTTTATTTATTTTATATTTTATTATTTAACTGAACTTGGTGAAATTGGCGGATAATCTTAAAATTTATTATTAATAAAAAATCTGAAGCATCAATTACCGCTAAGTATTCATCTGCAGATTTATAATGAAGTTGACCTTCAAGTTTTTTTCTTGTAATATTCAAGTAATTAATCTTTCCAATTGGCAGAGGCACCACCCAAATATTTTGTGCCGAGGTTGAAAAAATACCTTTAAGGTATAAATAAATCGATTTTGTGCCACCCCTTCTTATAAAATACTGATCTGGCTGAATTTTAATAGCAAATTTTACCGGAGTTTATGTGATATAAATGTAAAGCGACCTAGGCTCCATAATTTTCAGGGTCTTCGAAAAACCCTTTTCAACATTTACACGGATAAAGGCATAGACGGATATCCTTAAATCAATTGTGATGAAAACATATAACAATCTAGTTCCCATCATTTCTGCGGTCTTTGGAATCCTATTTCCAGGGTTTAAAAAACTGCAGTCGAAAACAAAAACTGTTAAACAAAAAACGAATATTTGTGTACAACTTTTCACATTTTGAGTTGATTTGACAACGACTGCTTACATTTAATAATTCAGAAGTAAAACCACCGGTTTTTTTTTGGCCAATGGCAAATGAAGAAGTTGAAGAAATGGCAGTTTTTCTACTTTGACTGCAGTTTTTAAACGCTGCCCATTTCGATGAAAACACGTACAGAAGAAAAAAATACAAGTTAAAGTTATATACCCTTCTCAAGTTGATCACCCTAGCTTGTTTGGTATATCTCCCATTTTACCAAAACCGTTATTTTTGGAAGGACACTTTTATAGGGGCCAGGTGAAAAAATAACCCGAAGGGTATTGGTATTTATATTTAAGCCCATGGCTCGTATGTTATTGGCGCTAATGTGCCAAAACCTTTATTTAGAGAAGAAAAAGTTATCAGAAAAAGTATTTATCTATAAAACATTTGTAGACCGGTTTTGTTAATTTCCGCTTCTAATTTTATTTCAGGTAAAACTCTAGAAATAAAGTTTATAGATAATGAAAAGACTTTAAAAATAAAAGGGATTCCTTGGCTTATTTCTCATATCGTTCTGACTAAATTTCAAAAGCATAATATTCCGGACAATATGTGATACAAACATAAAGCGTCGTAGTCCCTATCACATTTGGGGTCTTAAGAAAACCCATACACACGAATAGACAGATTGACATCATTAAATCAATTCCGCTTCTCAAAGAGATTCAAAATAAACATACTTCACATGGTCTAAAATCAATATTGTTAAAATTGCAAACTGAAAGACAAATTTATGCATCATATATATATTGTAGATATTACAAACGGAATGACAAATTATGTATGCCCTTACCACCTGCGGTAACGGGCATAGAAATCACCTTACAGATAATTTATCTAATATCTTCTTAAAATATATTATTTCTATTTCCTGATATTGTAATAATTTTTCTTTTTAATCTTAAGATTTATTTTTGTAGTTAAATTGTAATTTATATTCAGTTTAAACAAATCATTTGTTATTTCTTTTTTGAACTGATTATTATGATGACAATAATGACGACAATGATTACGATGATGCTATCAACATAAACTCGTTTAGCATAATGCTTTTTTTCCTGCTTTATTAAAAGTCTTCCTTGACCGCCCACTAAACACATCACCGCCACCACAAACCACGATAATAACAGGAACTACACAAATACAAAAGAAAATAAATCAACAAAAGAATAAAACATAAACAAAACCATTAAACAAACAACAACAACAACAATTTCGAAACAAATAAGAATTTGTTTCTTGTAAAAAAGAGTGGAATTTTAGTGAATCGCTTTTGGTCCTACACCAAACTGATCAAGTTATGTATTGCAATAATGCAATAAAAAGGACTATTTTTAAGTTTTTATGAAAGCCGTCTAAAGCTTCACCAAATCTTAGGTTTATATAAAAGGCACGGTTGAAAAATTTGGTACAAATGTACTTTTTTTTTGGTACAATTCAAAGCTTGAAAGTACGCTGGTACCCCCGTGACTCATTGGGTACTATTTCCAAATTTTTCAAATTATAATTGGATATCTATATATATATATATATATAAAGAAGTGTACACTCTGATATCACCACTAACTGAGGAAACCGGTCGACCGATTTCAAACAAAATTTCAGGGTACGTTGGGGATAGTCTGTAGATGGTTTATGTTAAGTTTGCACGATATCGGCCCAGGGGTTACGGAGATATGGAATTTAGATTTTCCTATATATTTTCATACAAATATCAATAAAATGCCCACCATTTTGAACTCCTATAAAAAGGCTTGACGGATTTTTATGAAATTGTGTATGTGTATAGTTCGTAAAGTTTATTTTATATAGCTCCGCCTCCCTATACATTCTTAATTAATCAACCGGTTTTCTTAAAATTTGGCATGCAGACACTGTAATATTGTAAAGGAAATAGAGAATAGGGCATAAAACAGGGCAAGAGGGGAAGATCTCCCCCCCCCCCCTATATCTTCTTAACTTATTAATCGATTTCTTGAAATTTTGCTGCCAAATAGTGTAACATCTGAAAAGAACTATAACCTATAAGTTTTATTATTTAGGGCGTGAAATAGGGCAAGTGGGGTTAAAGCTCCCCATCTCTAAGATTCTAAGCTAATCACCAGGTTTTCTTAAAGTTTGGTATGCAGACACTGTAACATCTGAAAAGAAATACGGAATAGGGCGTATAGGGCAATAGCTGTAAAAGCTTCGCTTCCCTATATCTTCTTAACTAAACAACTGATATTCTTGAAATAAGCCGGCAAAAAGTGTTACAGCTGGAAAGAACTATAGCCTATACTTTTTATAATTTAGGGCGTTAAATAGAGCAAGATCTTAACTAATTCTTAACTAATCAACAAATCAAATTTGGCATGCAGACACTGTAACGTCTAAAAGAGAACAGAGTATGAGATAGGGCAAGAGAGGTAAAAGCTCCTCCTTCCTATATCTTCTTAGCTAATTAACTGATTTTCTTGAAATTGAATAGAAAGAACTATAGCCTATAATTTTAATTATCTTCTTCTAATCAACCGGTTCTCTTAAAATTTGGCATGCAGACACTGAAACATCTGAAAGGTATAAGTTATATGGCAAAACAACGTTTGCCGGGTCAGCTAGTTTGAAATAAAATAGCAACTTGTTTTTTCTGTCCAATGAATATTAATGGAGTTCAGTGTTTGGTTCAAATGATCTGCAAAGTAAAAAATGCTAAATTTCTTAGCTTTTTTATGAATATTTTGTTGTTGCATTTAACAAAACAATTATCATTTCGTTAGTACGATATTGGTTTCCTCATTTATCATCCCTGATCAGAGGTATGATCCTTGTTGGTCTCATACATCTTTTTTTATCCAACTGTCAATGAACCCATAACTTTATTAACAACTGCGGCCCGCCCGCTAAACTTATAGCAGGTGTTAACCGAAGTAGAGTTAACTTTGTTTATAGTTTATTTTTGTTTTGTTTTTTTTTTACTATCGATCTTGTTTTGTTTTTTTAGTGAACTAGTTTAAATTGTCTTTTTTGCAGTCGGGTTTTTGTTTTTTGTAACAGTCTAAAAGCAGTTTAAAATGGTCATAACTTTATATCAAAAATCTAGATCTAGAATCTAGATCCGAAAATAGTGCTTTATTTCTTCCAAAAATAAACTATTACGCAATTCACACTGTTTTCTATATTGTCATAATTTTTGTATTTGCTATATTTTTATAAATGTCACATTTATTTATTTTGTTCTATAAAGTAATAAAGCTACTTACCTCCGAGCTTCTCCAGACGTTATGCACATCAATAAGCGTCAGCACATTTTATTAGGGTGATGTGCAACGACATCGGCTTCCTATTAAAGGTGTTTGGAAGATCCGCAACCTGAACGTGTGCCATGAAGCAGCTCATAAGCCATACTGTACGGGTTTTGTTTTCCATTGCGACAGTGCAAGTGTCCTTATCGCTAAGATCAAAGAGGTCAAAACAGAGTTCAAATGTTTACAATCAGTAAATGATGTGGCAGAACGAGGTGTGGCATTGGCTAACACTTACTTCAATGTCACAACTTCTGAAACTGATTTTCAGAATTTATTGTAGGGCATATACTACAACGTAAGAACCCCAATAAATGATTTTGAAACAAAGCAAAGCAAAACAGTTGATGTTAATTTGTTTGTTGGGTATGAGTAATAATATTATTAACTGGGTTGAAAATCGGTATAACTCAGTAACGGTAAGAGAAAACTCAAAAATATTTTAAATTATTAAGAATAAATTGATATTTCAAACTGCATTGTTGGTTTGTTTCATTTTCATAAAAATTTTAAAAGTTATTAAGCGTTATTTACAAAATTTATGGAAAAATAACGAAAGTTTTTAATGAAGGGTTTATTAATGAGCAAATGCATTGCATTTGTACACCAAAATAAAGCTTGTACATTTTTGTTTTAAATTATAATCTTAAATATTTTGGCAAAAATTCGTCTTGGAACTATTTCGAAAAATCTGAAAAACATATTAAAAATACTTCACCCTGTAAGCTCTTAAGTTGTGCTTGAGCACCCAAGAAAATCCAAAGAACACACTAGTCGATACCCAACCAGATAGTGGAATGGACACAGTTTGACTCAAAATTGTCTAAACAGATTCTTTGTTATTCGTTGTCACTTAAAGCACAAAAGTATAATTTATAAAAATTGACGCTAATCGATATATCGATAGTGCCTTATAACTTAAGAGATTATGTTCTCATGTCAATATATACTTATTGAGAACTTTTAAATCAAACTACACTGATAGAAAAGGCGTCATAACGCTGATGTATTATGACAAGTGTCTTCGTTTTTGACCCCATTACACTTTTAATCATGGTGATGTTAACATCACTTGGCCAAAGTGTCATCAGGGTCAAAATGAAATTATGTCATCAATGGAATCACACATCGGCATCACAGAAAGGACTAACATGTCCTCAGTGCGATGACGCAGTAAAATCGGAGAAAGGACACATTAGCATAGATTTGATTACAGTTTGTCATTAAGTCAAAGTCATTGGAACTGACTTAAGTCAAAGTGAGAGAATATTATTATTTACTTACCCGTTACTTATGTTTGCTTCACGTTTGTTGAATTACGACCTTTGCTTACAGCAGAACTCTCAATAATAAAACACCAAAATCATGGCCCATATGGTTTTCGTAATCATTCTACTTTAAAAATTTGATGTATTTAACTAAATAATTTAAAAAAAATAGAATATAATAATTTTTGCTTCTTACAAAACATTGTACTCATGAAAATAATGTTAATAATAATATACAAAATGTGGCATCGAATTGATGTCACTATAGTCATAAAATAGACGACACGTCAAAAATGTCAAAATTGTACAAAGTCGTTAGTCATTGGATTGATGTTACTTTTTGCATCATTGATGCCATTTGTAGGAACATTGATATTCATTCATTTTTTTTTTTATCAGTGTAAAGATTAAAAATAAAAAAATATGTACATTGGACCGACCCAAAAAATGTTATTGATGTACCTCCCTCAAAACTAACATAAACATGTTTTATGAAGATTCCCAAAATATTTTGCCTCTAGGGATACTCTCCCGTGAGCTAAGCCGCGTCAAAAAAGAATCCGAAAATTGTATTTTTCATGCATTAAACAATCGGTAATTCTTTGATTCTACATTAAAACATTTTAAAAATGTAACCATAGACTCGAGATAGCGAGATGTCAGTTTATTGATGCTTTTCAATTCGATTTTAATAAAAATTTAAATAACTTAACCATTTTTTGTCCGATTTTTATTTCCAATACGTCGTTACACATTTCTTGAGATTTTAGTCAAAAATTAACCCTTTACTGCCAATCTTACTTTGTTATAAGATTCATTAAGACCAGTGATAGCCACTCCATAGTCTCGCGAGGCAGTCAATAATCGTATTTTTCACGCAGACACGGTCGGTAATTCACATGTATACAACAACTTTGTTCGTATCAAAACATCAGACTATCATCAGTCTCTGCGACCGCACACAAGCACATAATATTTTTGTGTGCGTGCGTTCGGGGCTTGGTTATCACTGCTTTAGACATCACTAAAAACCCTTTTTATAACCACAAAAAGTATAAATTTGTCCAGGTCATTCATTGGTCATTAATTTTTATTCATGAAAAATATCATTTTTGGGCCCTTTTTTGACGCGGTTTATTTAGCTCACGTGAAATTATCTTCTTAAAACATGTCAAAGTCTTTTTAATGTACATGTGTGTGTATAAAACACTTAACTCTACATACTTTTTATATATTTTATATTATATAATATCAAAATGTTACAAAGCCTAAGCTAAAGTAAAAATACTTCATCTTCTTGCTTGCAAGTAAAAGCATAATGTAGCAAAACTCTTAGGAATAAGTATTCCTAGTACATGAGATGCAACAAATGGCAACAGTAATAATACTTAAAGACAAGAAAACACAAAAATTGCAACTTCCTAAGAAAACTCTAAGCAATTTGAAGATGTGCAATGAAACATTTGCAACAAATAACATCAATAACGAACAAAAAAACATATAGCAAAGGAAAAAATAGATAAAAATACTATGAAGGTAAAAAAAAATCATGAAGATTGTTGCTGTTATTATTACACATAGACAAAAAATGCAGAATGATGATGATCATGGCCACGATGATGACGACTGTGACTGTGATGACGATGACCAAAACGACAACTTAACAATGACGACAACTACAATGATGATAACGATGACGACCTTTAATGCTCAAGCATTTGCAAAATCATCTGCATTAAAAGTCATAGACTTTATTTGTTGAAAGAAGACCCATCATATGCAACATTTGTATTTTTTTTTTTATTCTTTTGTATGCGGTTGTTCGTGGATGGGTGTACTGGGAGTAGAGACTGTGTTTTAGAAAAAAATTTTAGCTGTTGTTGTTGGTGTTATATACTATTTGTAGCTGTGCTTTTTGTTTGTTCAAGCCAAAAACAGCCACAACATTACATGCCCATCTTCTTGTTGATCGAGTGTGTACTTTGTTTAAAACAAAAATAATACTGTGAACTAATGGTCGCAATGGTATTCTATTGCTGTTGTTATTGTTGTTGTTATTGTTGTTGTTATTTTAGTTGCGAAAACCGCTCCCTTAAGTGGAGTAATGAACTTCAAAAGGTAATTCCAAACTTTTGTACGGGTCCGTTTAAACGAAGCCTTGTTGACTTCATAGACTGCGTATAGGACAAAACTTGAGCTCATACTTTTTATACCTTACATACCAATTTTATGGAAAGATATTTTGCGATTATTTTTGTAACAAACAAAAATTATTAATTATTTTAATAGAATTTTTTCTCAGCCGATCGAACGCTGTTCCTCTGTTCTTGCGTACAATTTTAAGATAATATAAGATTTGGTATAAGCTTAAAGGAGTTTCCCAATGTGTCTAAAAATTTAATTGTGCGAGGCTAGGATAAAAAATAATTTACAAAAATTTGATCTCGATAGGTTAAATTAAAAATTAGAGTGCCGCACGAGAGTTAAATGTCGTGAGAACGAAATTTGGAGGCTTGTAACTACTCATGACTCACCCTAGGGAGACAAAATTTATAAGAAGCTCTGATTTTTTTGTATTCTCAATATATTTCTAGAGCATACATTCTATATCAAACCCATCAAGGTTTCCCCAGAATTTTTACGACAATTTACCAAAACAGAAAAACATAATATACACAATTATTGCAATAAAATATAAGTTTTTTATTTTAAGTTTTTTATGAATAACATAATTATTAATGCTATATTAAATTGTTTTTTTTTAATTGCGATAATCGAGGAGAACTTAAATCGAATAGTGCTTCTCTTCTACGTTTCTGCACATTATTTTACTGTAGTCCTTCATCATTTTCTCGCCTCTTTTCGCGGTACCGCTTAAAGGGTGAAATTTTTCGACAATTTACAATGCTTTCTGATAATTTCTGCACTGTGGCTACGTTTCCAATAGATATCGCATTCATGCTTTGGAAAATGTTTCTAGTTTTCAAAGTTACGTAAGCACTCAAGTCATTCAACAAAAAATTTTTATTTAGCTCTGTAAAATTGTAGGTATCATAATCATCATCTTCTTCGGTTGCCTCATAAATTTCTTTATCAGTTTCTTCTTCCGTTTTTCTTTTTTTTTTAACATTATTATCAATCACCAGTGCACATAATAACCAAAAACTTTTCGCATTATGTCACACGAAACATCTTCATTGAAGGCGAGAAATACAGTCCCCCTCCGCCGGATAACACAAATATCTAGTTAGCTTTGTTATCATTATTTTAAGCAATTTGTGGCTTTATGAATATTAATATATCCGTGAGTGGTGAATTGGTATGAGTTCTTTAAACTTATATTTGCCAAAATCACCGCCAAGAAAGGAAACAATCAGTTCCAATAATACCTTCTAACACACATACGCATCAAATGAGAAGGAACGCAAATTTGGACTTAGGTTTGGTTGGGACTCGTGGGGCTTAAATAAACTTCTACGGAAGGTTAGATTAGTATTAATAAGGAAGAAGGGAAATGTATGGTAACTAGAAGTATGGCTAGAAGGGCTAAAGTTATAGAAGGGAAGTGATTTTGTTTAAGTTGGGAGGGGTAATGTGTATTATCATAAGGTTCTTTAGTAAATAAGTTATTCGTAAGTACTCATGTGTATTTATTTCATGTGTATATTTATGTGAATAAGAAGTAAATGAGTTAGTTTGGTCATGGAAATAAGCTTCCACTTGCTGAAGGATGGAGCCTATTAAAACAAGCAAGAATAGATCTACATATTGTTGGAATATATACTTTAGGCTCGAAAACGCCGTTGTTAGGTACAAGTTAAGCTTTAGTTCGGTACAAAATTGTTTTATTACATCCTAAATAATGTTACTTAAGTTTCTGGAAACCGGGCGATATTATTTGTAATAAAATAAGTAGCAATACTCTTAAATATTTTGCAACCGTACAGGGAGATAAGGCCAAAAATCTGAAATGAATTTTGCAAAATTATTTGTAACGGTTGTATATGATTTTGAAAAATTGTCAGCTATTAACCAAAATTCGATACAAAAATTTATAGTTATCTGAAAGGTAGGTGAGGCTAGATTGCCAGACGCGACCAAGTACAGCTGACGTGAGTCTAGTAAGTTTTTCCCGTTATGTAACCATGTTTCACCGTCTTCCAAGGGTCTCATGTTACTCAAACACCCGGTTGATTCTATGAAGGAGTGAATCCTGATTAAATCAATATCAGAAAAGCAAGTTTTGTCCCAAAGTGTTCTTCGAACACACAATGACATAGAAGATGCTGTGTTGACTTTTCTTCCTCTTCGTCGCCACAACTTCAGTAATAACCGCAATTAGGTTCCTGAGGGGATGTCTGAACAGCTCTTATGCGCTCCAAGTTATTTTTGCGTTTATAATGGCCCAGGTTTTCCTGGTTTCCCCACAGGTAGTTCCATCAAACAATCTCTGACTGGCAGTAAGATGAAACTTGTGTGTAATCAGTTGATTTCCGCTTCGATTCAACGTGGTGCCTGCATGCGCCAATGAGTCAGCCATACAGTTTCCATGTATGTGCCTGTGTCCAGGGACCCACTTAAGGGTAATCACTGAATGACTAGCTATCTCTTCCAGAGACATCCGACATTCCTGGACAATTTTCGATGTGAAAAACATATTCTCCAGGGATCTTAGGGTCGTCTTACTATCGGTAAAAATGTGAATGTTTCTACCAGATATTTCAACATAGCAAAATTACCTCGGTCTGTATGACATTGCAATGGTACGGCGGCCTTAGAGGGATGCTCTAGTTCAACTGCTCGTACACCCAGAGAAAAAACATGTTTAAATATCACCTCCAATCAAACTATTTTTAAAGAAAATTTTAAACATATTGTTAACTTCTTGCAGGAATGAATTGAAACAACACTTCTTCGTTGAAGTATAAAATAGAACTCATTTATTTACATATTATTATTTCACTTAAATACTAAATTCTTATCACTAAAACAGTAACAATATTCTTACCTACTAGATCTTATAAATTACAATAATACATACATGCACCCTAAATAAACAAAAGATAAAACGATCGTTATAAACGCATTAGTGTTTATTAGAAAATAAAGGATCGCTCACATGCATGTATGTATTACATATTATATGTGTGTACCACGTGTTGAGTTTAAAATAACATTCTGGCGGCCTTGAAAGATTGTAATCTGTTTATGATGTGTGTACACCAGATGTTATTTCAAACTCAACATTCTGGCGGCCTTGAAAGATTGTAGTCTTTTAACAAATTGTTATCTCGTTAATATTTTATACGTATACATCTTTTAGTCTTAACATTATAGTTACATTAATCTAGTTAAATAATAAAGAATTAATACCTTTTACAATATAATTACATTAATCTAGGTAGAGCAACGGTTGCGGGTAAATAGTTTGAAGATATAATGCACAGCTTCCTAAATATGTAAACAACTGCAAATATAATAACACAGATTATTATTATTGTTGTAATGCTGATACCATAATGTGTCAGATGATGAACGTTGAGTTGTGTAGTTAATCCAAATAAACTGGTTGCTGTTGGGATGTCCGGAATTTTGTATATTTCCATTTCACCAGCAATCTTAACGTGAGCAATCGCTGGTATGAATTTCGAGATGTTAATTGTTGGGAAAACATAGCTTACTTCTGAATCATATACATCGTAAGCCCAAAGATTTACTTCAGCTGAATCGAGTTGACATTCAGCATACAATTTTAATATACCAGCACCTTTTATTATGATCGGATGGATTTTATCGTTACATATTACATCTGCTGACGTATCTTCCTTAACAGAAAATACCCAAGAGTTTGCAGTGTGCATCTGTTGCCAATAGTTCTTGAATCTTTTTATTTCTATTTCGCAACTATTAGGAATATTATTCGTCTTTAAGAAGAGTTCCATCTCGCAACTAGTTGTACCTCTCATCTTAAACATTGGATGAATTTGGTTGCATAACATCAGCTGATTCATTTTTTGACAATGACCAAATTCATTATTGTCTAACTTGTAGTATGAATTCTTTCGTTCATTGACAAGAATATATCTGTCGGTTGTATAAATTTTTATAGATAATCCGTCGTGTAGAATGGGATACGTATAAATTTCATACGCTTGAAGAATCTCCTTGTTGATTAAAGGAAGACGTATATTAAACAGGATGAAATCTGTCGTTGTTCTTGTTGATACCTGAGCCACTCTTTCCATTTCAATAGGATTTTCTGAAGGAAGACGCAAGTTCCGACTTATCTTTGTCTTGATCATTTCAATTTGTTGCTTAAATTTCTTTACAGGCAGTATTCGGTGAATGAAGTTGCCTTTCAAATTAAAAAGAACTTCAATTATGTCTTCTTGTACTTGCTCAAATATTTCCACCGATATCAAAATGTTTGTTATTGCTCTGATTCGTGCTGCTTCATCTTTCGTCACATGTATTTCGGTCTCCAATGACTTTATGGACTCGCTCAGCTTTACAATATTTTTAAAAACAACCTTATTTTCTTTTTTAATCACATCCAATGTCATATCTTGAACAGATGAAATATTTTGAATGACGTTCAGCATCTTCAGATTATCTTCAGAGCCTTGTTTCAATTTTCGTGATATTCTATCGGCATGTTCTTCATCCATCAAACCGAATAATGCATGCTGTATACTTCCCACGAATGGCAAAAGAGATCGTGTTTTACGTCTTGGAACTGAAGACATTATTAATTCATGCCTGTTCAACACCCGATCATACATAGTATATAGGTTTTGTTCTGCTGATGATGAAAATATTTGCTTCGTTTTTCTTAAATTGTCAAGTGTACTTTTCGCTTCATCTAGGAATGATTTGGCTTCTATATAATCCGATATGTTGACATGTACTAAAATATTCCACGAGCTTGTTGATAACCCTACCGTTTCTACCTTTTCAAAAAATATACCTGTCTTATTACTAAATTCTTTTATATCAAATTGGGCATTAATCGGATTAAGTATGGATAGTAATGATAACAAAACCAATAACATATTTTTATTTTTCAATCTTTTAGTGACGTTATTGCTACGGGTATTATAATTAATATCATTATTACTACAACTTCTTTCAGTTTTGCTCTTAGCATTATTACCTAAATGTGAATACTTTGAATTTTCTTCTTTATTTATTAACGTAGTCACTTTTTTAATGTCGTCTTCGACATCATCAGCGGGAAAAGGACAAACATTGTGAATTGACCTTTTGGTCTCCCCATTGCTTGTCCTTACATCCACCATTCTACATAAACCATCCGATCCTAATATGGTTCGGATGATCCTCCCCCGCCTCCAGCTCATTGGAGGAATGTTGTCCTCTTTTAGTAGAACTAATGTTCCCGGCTTAAGATTTTCTATAGGTTTTTTCCATTTGTACCTTTTTTGTAATTCGGATAAGTATTCTAATGACCATCGACTCCAGAATTCTTCCATATTGGATTGCACTGATTTCCAATGCTCTCGTACATTATGATAGCACTGATTATTTAATGAATCATTAAAAGTGGTCAATGACTCACCAATTAGAAAGTGTCCTGGAGTTAAGACATGCAAGTCATTAGGATCATCGGACAAAGGAGTCAACGGTCGTGAATTTAAAATTGCTTCTATTTGTGTCATAAGAGTATATAATTCTTCGTACGTCATTGTGCCCTCTGTTACTGTATAAAAATGTTTTTTCACTGACTTTACGACGGCTTCCCATAATCCTCCTACATGAGGTGACCTTGCTGGTATGGTTAGCCATTCAATGCTATTATTTTCACAGAAAATATTTAAATTCCTCTTGTGATTGGATTCAGAAAAAAGTTGATAAATTCTATTTAAACTGTTAGCAGCCCCTACAAAGTTCGTTGCATTGTCCGAAAAAATTTTCTGTGGACAACCTCTCCTAGCTACAAACCTTTTTAAGGCCCCTATAAATGCTGCTGAGGTTAAATCTGAAACTACTTCCAAATGCACGGCTTTTGTAGAAAAACAAACAAATACACATACATATGACTTGTCTGTCTTTTTTCCTCTAATTTTATAATGAATTGTAATGGGACCCAGAAAATCTATTCCTACATTTAAAAATGGACGAGTCCTTATAACCCGATCTTTCGGTAAGTTTCCCATCAACTGATGCAACTGTCTTGGTCCTTTTCTAAAACATCTATAACATTTGCTAACAATTCCCTTTGTCAGCTGTCTACCATTCAATGGCCAAAAACGTTGTCTAGTTATTGTTAATAATCCTTGAGGGCCTATATGTAGATGTTCTTTATGTATTTGTTCTATTAACAATCTAACAATATCATCTTTGTAAGGTAGAACAATTGGATGTTTAGCCTCAAAAGTTAAGGAACTATTTTCTAACCTACCTCCCACTCTAATCAGTTCCTGGTTGTCCAAAAAAGGGCATAATGTTGTAAGTTTTGATGATTTTGGAAGCATCTTTTTACGTTTTAATATGGTTAATTCTTCTCCAAAGTGTTCCTTTTGAATATTTTTTAAAATAAATTTTAATGCTTCTTTTCTGAAAAATAAAAATGGTTTAGATTTTTGTCTTTTACTTAAATGAATGAACTTTAAAATATATGCTATACTATTTTGAAGAAAGTTAAATTTGTTCCTATGATTAATTGTGTTATATAAAGAGTCGACCTTTTTTACCAGCAAAACATTAACTCTTCTTTTTTGTTCTGGAATTTTTGGTTCCAAAATAAATGAAGAGTAATACGGCTCGGTTTTCTGTAAAAATTTTGGACCTTTAAACCAAAATTCATTTTGAATTAATTCTTTTGCCATCAGTCCTCTAGATATAAGGTCCGCTGGATTTTCTTCCGACCTTACATGTCTCCAATATTCTATATTAGTATTAGATTGTATGAAATTAATTCTGTTAGATACAAACAATTGCAAATTTGCCGGATCCAACTTTAACCAGCTTAATACAATGGAAGAATCAGTGTAAAAGAAAAAGTTTTTAAACTCAATTTTAAGACTCTCTATTACTACTTTCATCAACTCTGTTAGTAATACACTGGCACATAATTCCAACCGTGGAAGTGTAATCAATTTAATTGGAGCAACTCTTGATTTTGATGCTACCAAATTTGAATGTACATTTCCATAGCTGTCTATTGACCTTATATAAATTGCTGCACCATATGCTTTCATTGAAGCATCACTAAAGCCATGTAATTCTACAAGTGTTGGTTTTACACTAATAAAATGTCTAGGTATTGTTATTTCATTTAAATATTTAAAATTATTTTTTATCTTTTCCCATTTGTGACTAATTTCTTTTGGTACTTTTTCATCCCAATTTATTTTTAATTTCCATAATTCTTGCATCAGTATTTTTGTACTCACCACGACAGGTCCAACTAATCCTAGCGGATCAAATAATCTAGAAATTTCTGACAGTATGGTTCTTTTTGAAATGGTTTCGCCAGCCTCCCATTTACAGTTTAGGCTTAGTTCGTCTGCGTTTGGATTCCATATAACACCTAGAGTTTTAATAAAATTTGAACCTTCTGATTTAATATTAAGACTTTCTACTATATGGTTTTCATTTACTCCATTTAATAAAGACATATCATTTGCACACCATTTTCTTAAAGGCATACCAAACTCTAGCAAAATTTTGTTTAAATTTTTTCTAAGTATTGTAACCTTTTCTAATGAATCTCCTCCGGTCATTAAATCATCCATATAAAAATCATTTTTTATGATTGCGGATTCTTCCGGAAATTGATTTGTTTTCCAATCTGCAATTTTTTGCAGGCATTTAACTGCTAAATATGGGGCTGATGTCGTACCATAAGTTACAGTTTTGAGGGCGTATGTTTTTAATTGCTCTGTTGGGTTAAAACGCCAGAATATTAACTGATATTTTAAATCATTCTCTGATACCCAAATCTGCCTGTACATTTTTTCTATGTCGGCTGAAAAAACAAATCGATGTTTTCTAAATCTTAGTAGAATATTAAAAAGGTTTTCCTGAAGTTTAGGACCCGTGTGCATAATATCGTTCAATGATATATTTGTTGTAGTTTTGCATGATGCATCAAACACAACTCTCAACTTTGTAGTTGTACTTTCAGGTCTAATAACACAATGATGTGGTACATAATACACATTATTTCTTAAATTTTTAATGTTTATTAATTTCATATGCCCCATTTCCAAATATTGTAACATAAACTCCTTATATTGTTGACCTATTTCCGGATTTTTGCTTAATTTTCTTTCTAGAGAAAAAAATCTTCTTTTAGCTACAAAGTCAGAATTGCCCAATTTGCTAATATGGTCTTTAAAAGGTATTGCTACTTGAAATTTTCCATCTGCCAATCTCTTAATATTCTGATCAAATAATTTTTCGCACTTCTCTTCCATGGCTGTTAAATGATTTATTTTTGGTACTTCTTCTAGTTCCCAAAATTTTTCCAATATACCTTCGCATGTTGTGTTTACCGTAACTTTAGTATTTTCACTAATACCATCTAACTTTGTCATACTGTAGGCTACCCAACCCAATTTTGTGTTCTGTAATTTTGTTTTTGTTGTTTTATCTTGTATTTTCCCATTGCATATGAGATCAAATACAAATTCGTTTGATAGAAGTAAATCAACTCCTCTTGGTATATTGTATTGAGGATCTGCTAACTTAGTATTGGCAGGAAAATTTCCTGCTAACATCTTAGAACTTGGTACATCAGACACAATCTTATTCATTACCACAGCATTTAAGAAAGTTTTATATTCAGATACCTTTGATTTAATGTTTATGCCTATTTGTTCCTGTACCGATGATTTTTTCATTTGTAATCCCTCTATTTTTTTATTTATCTTAATAATATCAGGTAATTTTAATTTGTTTTTAAATTCTTTTGTTATTATATTTAGCTGAGAACCATTATCTAATAATACTCGACAGTCTATCCATTTATTATCTCCAGTTTTAACTTGAACAATTGCTGTAGATAAGAAGACGTAATCATTATTATTATCTTCATTATCACTGTTTACCAATACCGTTTTCTGCTGGAATTTTTCTTCATGGAGAAGAGTGTTATGGTCATGTTTGCATATTCTGCAATTGAAGTTAGTAGGGCATTTTTTTTTTAAATGACCTGAGGAAAGACATTTGTGACATACTTTAAAATCTTTTACCTTCTCCAATCTATCTTTAACAGATAAACTTCTAAATTTGGAACATCTAAATAAATTATGATTTATAGAGCATCCCAATAAGCATTTCATGTTACTTGACCCAAAATCCTCTTTCTGTTCTTCTTGCTTTCTAGAATATTGAAATTCTTTTCTGTTATTTTCCCGAAAATTATTTGTTTCATGATCCCATTTTGTAAACTGCTGACATGCATCTAGAGAATATTGAATTTGTTGCAAAAATTCAATCAATTGGTCTACCTTTGGCAATTCTCTAGATGCACCCAAAAATTGCTCAAATTGGATTCTCATTTGATAATCCAATTTTCTTTGCAATATAAAACAGATTAAGGATTGATACATTTCCGCTGGATCAATTTTCACTACATTTAATGCTTGCAAACTTTCGTTTATTATATCTATAAAATTTCCCACACTTTTAGAATTAAACTTTACTGAAGGAGCGTCAAGAATAGATTTAAAATAAATTGAGGTAGTAGCTCTATTATTCGAATAATATTTTTCTAAAATATTCCAAGCTATATCAAAATTTTCTTCTCTGGAGGGTAATTTTGCTATTTTCTTTATTGCCTCACCAGTTAATTTTGATTTTAATACACACATCTTTTGTGTTTTTGAAATTGGTTGATTCATTATTAATTGTTCAAACAATTCTTTAAATGTATCCCATTCCGTAGTTTTTCCATCAAATTGTGGTAGGTCAATTGATGGCAATGTAAATGGAAGGGATTTAAAACTTATTCCAATATTTGAAATCTCCTGATATGAATCACGCAATGAGTAGAATACCTCAGTCAACTCATCATCAGGAAATTCTCCAATATATTGAAAGAACACTTTTTCTGCAATTTCAAACTTGTCTTTTACAGCATCAATTGTTATCTTTTTACATTTGAAATTGTCTATATTTACTTCTACCTCATCTAAAATATACTGAAATTGCCGTTTCAAACCAGCATGTTTTTCCCTTTCATACTCTAGCTTCACAGCAAATTTTTTCATTTCACTTTCTTCCTGAGGTAAACATTTTTTAGCCTGTATATTAGAAATAGAAGCTTGTTGCCGCATTTCTTGCTGCTCTATTCTGTCTTTTACATTTTGATACAATTTTTCAAAATTTTCTGAAATTTCCTGCACCTTCTTCACAAAGTCTGTTTTAAAATAATTATTCTTTTCCATTGTTGCGGAAGGTGGTCGGAGCTCTTTATCATTTTTATTAAATTCTTCAACTGAATTTTTAAACGATTCTCTTGTTTTTTTTACTTCAATTTTTAATCCCTGCTCATTAACATTGCCCTGAGCTAAAGCACTCAGAGCATTGTAAAGGCCTGAAATTTTCTGCCCTAACTTCTCCTGGTATTGGATAATATCGATAGGATTCATTATTCACTTGCCTTCGTTTTTATTTAATAAAAAAAAAAAAAAAAAAAAATTATGATTTTATTTTTACTTACTTGAAATTGTTATTACCTTTTTCAATTATCACGTCGGGGTCACCAAAATGTTAACTTCTTGCAGGAATGAATTGAAACAACACTTCTTCGTTGAAGTATAAAATAGAACTCATTTATTTACATATTATTATTTCACTTAAATACTAAATTCTTATCACTAAAACAGTAACAATATTCTTACCTACTAGATCTTATAAATTACAATAATACATACATGCACCCTAAATAAACAAAAGATAAAACGATCGTTATAAACGCATTAGTGTTTATTAGAAAATAAAGGATCGCTCACATGCATGTATGTATTACATATTATATGTGTGTACCACGTGTTGAGTTTAAAATAACATTCTGGCGGCCTTGAAAGATTGTAATCTGTTTATGATGTGTGTACACCAGATGTTATTTCAAACTCAACACATATTATGTTCAATATAACCATATTATTGTCAGCGGTAACCATATAATGGTTAAATTAGGCCTCCATCAAGAAACCCTAACCATATTATTTTACTTTTCTGATGGTGCTCCGTAGTAATTCAAAACTTTGAAGTAAAATTTTCTCCAGAACAGCATTATTTTGACCCAAAAGTAACATTGGATTTGCGATATGAAACAGCCAAACCAATTCCGGGGACGCAAACATTTCATTCAATAGTTCCTTTTAATGCTGGTACAACAATTGCTAAAAAGTTTTCTTCATCAAAAAATGAAAATGTATGTTGTTATATTTTTGTTTGGCTTAAGGTCATATAAAAAAAATTATAAATAAAAAATCCACAAATTTTTGTATTTTTAATTTTGTTTTTTATTTTTCATCCGATATTTCGACCATACATCGATGGTCATCTTCAGGGGATTTTAAACACTGTCAAATTAAAAACTACAACAGTTGATGAAAATATGACAAGCAGTTAGGACGTATTAACTTTTTTGTAGTTTTTAATTTGACAGTGTTTTAAATCCCTTGAAGATGATCATCGATGTATGGTCGAAATATCGGATGAAAAATAAAAAACAAAATTAAAAATACAAAAATTTTTGGATTTTTTATTTAGAATTTCTATATGACCTTAAGCCAAACAAAAATATAACAACATAGATAATCAACACAGGTCAACAATAAATATTGAACAAATGAAAATGTTTTAAAATTTAAAAAAAAATAATAATTATTGTTTTTTTGATAAACTAAAATTGTTGCACAGTGGTTTATTTCGAAATTTTTTTTTTTGAACAAATTTCAAAAAATCGGAAAAATAGTAGTTATTTGAAGTTTTATATAAAAAAAAAATTCAATAAAACCAAAGAGTACAAACAGTGAATAAAATATATTTAAATATTAAATCCCGAAAAGTGCATCCAATCCCGCTTTGTAATTTTTTTTTTATATTTTTTCTTGGATAGTAGACAAAAAAAGAAAGATATACAAAAAATTTAATTATTCTATTTGGACTTATATTGAAAAAGTTATGAGTATTTATTTAAACATAGTTTTCTTATAACGCGATTTTTTCAATATTCGATATCTTTGTAACCATAAGCCAAAAAAATCTGAAAATTTGCTGATATATGCTGTTCAACATCAACATCAACACAGTAAAAAAATAAAGGAAATAAAAAAATATTTTTCTAGAAACTGTCCGAATTCACTTGGATTGCCCCATTTGTATTACACATTGTAAACCATATGTCACTATATGGTCACGTATAACTTGTTGCTCTAAAAATATGGTAAATTGAATATTATTGAGTTCGCCGGTCGGCTAGTTGGTAGTTAGCTAGTCTATCAGTGCCGGGGTTGCGGGTTTGATTCCCGCCAGAGACTCTGGTCTTCTGCAGACAAGCGTAGAGTTTCGCGGGATAAGCTTAAAAATAGGTACGATTAAAGTTACAATATTTATTTTATATTTTCTGGAACTATACTTCTGTGCTAGGTGTAGCCTGTGATCTAACAAACCAATAAATTTATACCAACGATTATCACTCTATGCCCCCAGGGGCCGAGCACTTATCGTGAATTTCACACACACAACACGAATGTTAACGAAACAATTGTAAAAAGCCATAATTTCATTCAGTTGTATGCTAGCTTTTAGACACAGAATACACAGAGCTATAAAAAGTGACGTGTGAAAAAGGCCCAAGACAGTTGCGAGGGCAGCTTTCGAAGAAAGATACAGAAAGCTTAAACGTTAAACAAATGCATTAGTTCAGCAAACGTTGGCTTTTGTGCAAAAATATGTATTTAGTAATATTTTTTTTTGTTTTTTAATGTTATTTACTTACTTGAATATTATTTACTCGTGTTGTGGTGGAAATCTACTACTGACGTTGGTACTACTGACTAGGAAGTTCCTTTGCGAACATATGTAGACATTGGAATCAGAGATTCGAGAGTAAAATTAGTCTACAATTTTTTTAAGAATACGAAATCATAACAATCTTTTTTCATTATTTCTTCAACTTTTATAGGAATTGTACTTCTCAGTTGTTATTGATAAAATCTGTTTCGTATTAAAGCCAAATATAGGGGCAAATGTAATGTAGTGTAGACACTTTGTTGACAATGTCACCAATATAGTCGACAAAACTGGTGACTTGGAGACAATTGCACCCAGGTTTCCTTCAGGGTCCCTTTGTAATTACCGCTGATTTATACCCACATGCAACACATAAATATATTCGACAAAGACAATTCTGTTAGTATCACTTTCTGCGTCGATATAATATTGTACGTCTGGCTGGTTGGTTGTCTGTCAATGCTTCATCGTGCGCAAAGTACAGGTCGCATTTTGAAATGATTTAATGAAATTTGGTACATATCTTTCAATTAAAAATGGTAAGAAGCAGTCCATTCCCGAATGGAGTCTTTGTGAATATAAACTATGTTATTAAGTTGGTATTTTGATTCAATTTGGTTCGAGTTAGTTTTATTGTAATTTAAATCTCCTTACCAAATTTTTTTTTAGATCAGTTTCTATTTAAGCAAAGCTCCATATAAATACCACTCCCTAAAATGGTTTGATATAAGATTGAGCGACGAGCACTTATATAATAGCTACACCAACCAAGGTCCAGAACTTACCACAGGTGCCATAAAAATCCTCTGATATCTAAATACTTTTTGTACAAAGAACACTTATATGAATCTTAACCTCACAACATAATTTTGTGCTGTCGAATTCGTTATTGTCCATCAATCCCAACTAGGGTACAAATAAAATCTATAGTGCGCTCGCATTTGTTTCGTCTATAAACTTTTATACATACATATTACGATGGTCCTTTTTTTTACTTTGAGTCAACACTCAGGGAATGCCCCCTACTAATGCAATGCATTGTGTTGGTAATGAAAAAATTAGTTATGAGGAGAAGGAGAGAGGGATTAGTGGTTGTGGACATTTTATTTGAATTTTTGCAAATTGTAGCCGACTGGGAAGACTTCTGCCGGAAGTCTATTCCACATACCCATTTCAGTTGAACACTTACCATGGTAATATTATTATAACAATGACGCACAACCAACATTCCGACCATGTTCAAATGATACCCTACTGTCATTGATGAGCTTCAACACACTCCTTTGCATCCGATCCAGAAGCCTTAAGATAGACCTTGAAGCCCCTGCCCAGATATGGGAGTTGTATTCCATTTTTGGTCGTATATAGGCAGTATAAGTCGGGAGGAGATCAAGCGGAACTAACAGCCTATTCATGGATTTCGAACGTCATCGTTCGCATAGAAGATTACATTTAAAACAAAAACAAAATTCTAACATCCTTCGAAGTTTGTTTTTGTTTTTAATGTTATTTTCTATGCAAACGATGACGTTCGATATCGTTAAACAGGCAGCAGTAAGTTGTTCTTGCATCGTTTTAAGAAACCAAGACATTTGAATGCTTCTTTCGACACTTCAAAAACAAGTTGGTTCCATCATACATCAAATTGAATTTTTATGCGCAGAACATCTATGCTATGGCTCCCATGGATACAGATGACGCTGACTTCACAAGACATCTGTGGGTCAACATACAATAGTGGGTCTTAAGCCTAGATTACACTATCTCAGAAGTCTTACGTATTCCATAATACTTTGTGAGATAGAAATCTAATGAGTTTTATTGCCACTGTCAAAAAATCTAATGTAACATGACAGTTTGTGTTCACACCATCACACAAAGCATAAACACTTACACATGATATAAAATGCAACCCTGATCCAATGAAAAGTATTATTGTTTAGAAAATTTTCAAAAAACGATGAAGTCGTATGGGATGTCAAACTTTTTTCTTTACACTTGTCTTTTTCGTGATACATTGCATTCACACTATCACACTTTGTCATATTACCTGAGTTTTTGACATGTATTAATACAAAGTATAATAGTGTTATCTAGCCTTTACCAGCAGGGCTGTCAGATATGGTGATTTCTCGCCAAACGTGGCGATTTTGAAAAGTGTTTGGCGGTGGGATTTTCCATTTGGCGATCGAGCTCAAAATTTTTGCCAATTCTTTTTTATCCTTATCTCGCATAACAGTGCTGTGCGTTTTTGAAAGAGATGAGTTGTAAATTTTTTCAAATATTGAGGGTCCACCTTATTCCATACATACATATCGCACCTGTTCATCAAAAGTAACACAACTCCAAAAATTCTATTTTCCATTTTTTTGAAGGAAACAGTGTATGGTTACCATATCTAACCATTGTAAAATTTTTGGTATTCTATTTGTAATATTTCATGAGAGAAATGCCGTTATGTCTTTCTTTGCGTACTCATATTATTTGTTTTTATTCAATTAAAGAGTTGTAATTTTAGTTGCGTTGAAGTGTTCAAGGGTTATGGTGCTCAAATGAATCAGCGAAACTGTATTAATTCGAGTTGTGATTGTTTTCATGTTAAAAATCTGTTTATCAATAGCTGTTGATTTTGGGTTGTGATAAGCATAACTTGAAATAATATTGACATGTAGATCAAAAAATTTCATGAAAACTGTATTAAATCAAAAATCCGTAATAATTTCGGAAAAAGGAAGAAGAGAAATAAATTTTGTGATTTTATTGAAATATTAGTGAGTTTCCTTTATAACATTATATTTGTTTATAACAATAATTCCATCATATTAGCGGAATTAGTTTTTTGCCTCTACTGAAAACTTGTAAATTTTGAGTTGTGTTACTTTTGATGAACAGGTGCGATATGTTAATCCGTAATATTTTGCTTAAGGCAAATAAATTTAAGATACAAAATCTTATTTACCGTAACATAGGTTGGAAAAAGAGATTTCCTTGCTAAACAAATGCATTCATTACGTCAACAATTGTTGTGATTTTGTTGTGGGCTGTTGCTTGTGGTATTCCATTATTTTAACAATTGAACAGATGAAAAAAAAAAAAAAAACAAAATCTAGAAAAACCATTCGTAATTTCTAACAAATTTACAAACACAAAAAAAATACAAAACGCCAACGAATGAAAATCAAGTGCTCCAAGTAGTTGGTTTTTATATTTTTGCTTCAACAAGAAGATTCTTTCAAGACTATTTTAAAGAAAAAAATTTTATTTTTTGATTTTACAAAAAAATAGAAAGTTACGTGCTTAAAATACACTATTAGTCGTCCAAAGGGTACAACAATCTTTTTATCTTTGTATTAGTCAACAAAAAAAAAAAAAAAAAAAAATAAAAGAGGAAACAAGGAAGGCTCAAGATCATGTTTGATCTTGTTAAAAACAATTTACTTTTATGTAAAAACAAATGCACCAAAATAACTACAGCAAAAATATAATAAAATGCTTAGTCAAATGGTAATAACAGTCATTTTCAATTTCTATTTTTTTTCAAACTTTAAGTACAAAATTTTTGTTGGGTTACATAGTTAGTTATATAGAACTATGAGTGCATTTAATTTGTTTTACACTCAGAAAATTATTAGAACTATTTATGAATTTCGCTAATTTTAATTATTAGCTAATATTTCATGCAAAGTTTTTTAAGATAAGTGGAGGGGAATTATTTTCGAATCGATCAAACGATGTCCGTTCGTCTTGCTGTCTGACAGTCTTTTAAAGTTAATTTCATATAGCCCAATACAAACTTATTTCTGGAATACAGTCTTTGAGCGTTTAAACCATCTGATTATGTTTGTATTTCTGTTAAACTTACAAGTTCCTATAAGGAGCATAGGGTCGGGCCATACCGACATGTCTTACTTTCCAAGCAGCTAATTACTTCCGGTCTTAGACTAAGTATTTCCCGGGCATTGTCATTTCAGATTCCTCTGATAGCTAGCTTATGTGAGGAGGCACTCAGCCAGGTAGCCTGATTGGTTACAGTACATCTTAACGTCTCAGGCAAGTAGGTAAATAGTCATGAATATTTATTGAAGCATGACTGCATTGTGGATGTGGTGATTTAGTACAAGTCCACTGTATGCCTAGAGGCGATGCTGGCAGCCCCAGCTCCAGGATCGGATGCTTTAGCCCAGCCAACTACTCATCTTAAATTTTGAAGATTACAGAAACTTGGTCCAGAAATATTTTTTGGATATCTCCCAATACAAAATTGTATCATTTTGCCATAAACATTTACATTTATACACTTATAAAAATAAGCGCACAATTATACACTCCTCAATAAAACATACAGAGATGCAGTAAAGTAAGTGAAGGTACTCTGAACAAGCTTTATATAAGAAAAACTATCATTTCAAGGGTTACGGCATTCCCTTATACGAAGCAGGAATGTAAGGGTACTACTAAAAACTTACTATTAATTAATTACTTACTATTAATTAATTAATTACTATTAATTACTACTAACGGTTTTATATGCGTTGCATAAAACGCTTTTTGTGTCAAAAAGTGCTGCTTCAAAGTGGTTTCCTTAAACGATATACATTTCGCTCTTACAAGCCCGATTCGTTTGAAGCTCAATTTTTTATTGGGCTTAATTTTACGAAATGTAAATGTAATCGGCCCATATTTGACCAAAGCTCCTATAAAATTACCACTCCCGAAAAAATCTTTAAATGCCATAAGTTCTTTATAAATGTTGTTATTGGCATAGCTCCTATGTCACGGCAAAACGTTGTCCAGGTAGGTCCAAAATTTATGATATATTCCATATAAAACCCCGTTTTTAAAACCACTTAAAGGTAAAAAAAAAATAACATATAAATCTATTTATCTAAAGAGTGGTCCAACATACATAATACATGATCTAAATTGTCAGTCACACCTTAACTTTTTTGCACAGATCCCCTCAACTTAAGAACTTTCTAAAAGAGTGTACAAAAAGACTAAGAAAGTTATTTCAAACTCTTAAATTTTGAAAAATATCTAAAGGGACTTGATGCAACCCCACAATCAGACTTCTCATTATGGCGTGCAGCTAGAAATCTCAATAGACCAGTTGTCCACAATTAAGAAACTTGAATGGAAGTTGGGCAGGAAATGATGTTGAAAAAGGAAATCTGTTTGTCAAACCTGTTGCTGCTAAAGCCGCTGTTTCCCTAAGATTTGAGATAAGAGAAATCGAAAAGGCTGTTTGTGATTTAAACCCCAAGAAGGCTCCTGGTTTTAATAAGTTCAGCAACAAAATGCTTTTGGCGCTGCCCAGCATAGCAAAGAAAATCGTTCTTTTAATTTTTAATGCTATTTTACGCCTTGAATACTATCCTCAAAAGTGGAGAGTTTCCTTAGTCACCATGATACCTAAACCAGGAAAGGATCACACAAAAGTTGAGTCATATAGGCCTATAAGCTTACTTTCTAATATATCAAAGCTGTTTGAGAAGCTGTTAGCGTCAAAATTAACCCCAATTTTAAATGAAAATAGATGTATTCCTAACCACCAATTCGGCTTTAGAAGAGAACACAGCACAATTGAGCAAACCCATCGTATAGTAAACGAAATAAGAAAAGCCTTTGAAGAAAGAAAATATTGTTCCGCTCTCTTCATCGATGTTTCTCAAGCTTTTGATAAAGTCTGGCATGAATGCTTATTGCATAAACTGAAGCTAAACTTAAATAGTAAACACACACATGCTTTTAGAAAGCTACTTAGTCGGTCGAAAGTTTATTATTAAAGAAGATGATTATTTAAGCTCTCCTCAGCTAATTGGTGCTGGAGTCCCTCAGGGATGCATCCTGGGCCCACTTTTATACTTAATATATACCTCGGATATGCCAACAAACAACTACACCCAAACTTCAACATTAACTGATGCAGCTTTTCTAAGCGTGCACGAAACAGTCAAGAAGCATCTCGATACCTACATTATCATATATTTCAACTCGAACTATGGTTAAAACAATGGAGGATAAAGGTCAATGAGCAAAAATGCGTACATATAACATTCACCTTGCGTCGAGAATAATGCCCCCCTATTAAAATCAATAATCAAATAATACCTCAAAATTCGCATGTAAAATACCTCGGTATTCATCTAGATCGCCGTTTAACGTGGAAAAGCCATATAGAGGTAAAATTAACTCAAAAGAAACTAAAAGCCATCCAAATTCATTGGGTTATTGGAAGAAACTCTGTCCTTAGTCTCGACTGCAAACTTCTTCTTTACAACTCCATCTTAAAGCCAATCTGGTGCTTTGGTATTCAGTTATGGGGCAATGCCTCGGCCTCTAATAACGAAAAAATTTAAAAGCGCCAAAATAAACTACTTCGAATAATCACAGCTGCCCCTTGGTATGTTAAAAACTCAAATATTCACAAGGATCTCAATGTTCCATTAGTTAAAACTATGATTAAGAAATATGCAGTAAAATACTTAAAAAGGCTCGAATTGCATCCGAACCCACTTGCACGAAATATTTTAAATGATAGCGGTCACACTCGCTTAAGAAGAAGAGACACTGCAGCACTTATCCAATTAGATGAGCGATAAACACCTACATATATAAGTGAACAGAACCCGTGATGAAGAAAATTTTATGAATTTTCAATAAATAAATAATGAAAAAAAAAAACACCTTAACTTAAAGTCTTTTACCCCACATAATTTGACATTTCTTTGTTTCAGTGTTTGGCAAATTCAACCATGGAGAGGTACACAATTGAGTAGCGCGTTAAGATTTTTGAAGCCTTTTACGAAAATGGTAGTTCAAATCAAAAGGCATTTTGTGCACTTCGTGATTTTTTTGTGTCTACAATCGGTAGAATTGTGCGCAAATATTGAAACAAACATCTGTTTTTCTCACTAAACTGTGTCTGCAATTTTTTTGGCGAGTACTAGCTGTCACGTAAGGAAATTACTCGCCAATTTACAGAAAAAGTGTGCCTGTAACATTTGTGTGAGAAAAGTTCCCGCTTTGAACTGTCAAATAAACTTATGAAAAAAATGGGGCGAGAAACAATTTAAACACTAAAAAAACGACTAAAAATGCAAAATGCAACGAATAATAATAATAATAAGATTTTGTTCTTGGGACATTTTTTCATTGTTTAATTATTTTGCTTTTAAATCGCTTGGAAACAACACACATTAAAGTCGCACTTTTTATTATTTGGTATAGCCGACGGTTGTATTTTCGCCGCCGTCGTTAAAAATTTTTCAATTTTGGTCGCCGTCAACGATATGTGTGACTGGCGTTCTAAACGCCTGCAATGTTACATCGTAATCTCTTTTAATAGTTTTCGACATGAGTTACAGACACGTTTTTCTCACTTTTTGAGAAACGATGGAATATTTTGTTTCACATCTATTCGATGCGAGAAGTCCTCACTAAAGTTACAGAACATGGGAACAAGTCTGTAGGAAATGTGAAAAGACCTGTGCCAGTGCCAGACCTCGCCCAGTTCGTTCCTTGTCATCGGGCCGTACTTCTCCGAAAATGAGGTCGGCCAAGCAGTTACCGAAAATTTTGCTAGTTATCACAAGTTGATAACGGACTTATTGTGGCAAGAAATTAAGGATAAAGATGCTATGTGGTGCCAACAGAATGGTGCCACTAGCCACACAGCCAACGAGAACTGGCTCTTTTGCACGAGAAATTCAATGGCCGTGTTATCTCACTTCATGGCGATGTCAATTGGCCGCCACGATCATGTGATTCCGCAGTATACGTTAATATGCTCAGAAGAGTCCAAGAGCTAAAGTATGAACCTCAATTATGTCTCTGAGTCATTAAAAATATGGACTATCGGATAGCGGTATGCCACCGAAGCCGTGGCGAGCTTTTCGCCGATATTTCGTTTCACACATAACTGCCAAGGATCCTTCTATCATAATTGAAAACATTAAGATAATTCTCTGAAAACTTTTTGTTTTATTTAGAGTTAAAATAGTGCAGATAACACAAGAAACTCCTATATGCACCTTAGCCTCATAAAACTGTTCTAGCGAGTCCATCATGTGTCGAAATATTGTGGTGTACCCCATCATATGGTTAGGCTTGACAATACCAGATTCGGCATTGAGCATTCCTTTTGGCTTTTACATGGTTGCTAAGGCGAAACTTTGTCTGAAACATTAAATTAGAAATAAAGTTCAAAATAAGATGTAAGAGTTCTTTGGAAAATCAAAAAAAATTATTGCAAAAATGTCGATAATACACATCAGTATAAGTGACTTTCGGTTTACAACTTTAAATTGCACAGAAAAAAACTCAAATTGATTTCAATTAAAAATTGATGTTGATATTAATTAAAAAATTAATTAAATTGGCACCAGTAAACAAATTAATAGTATCAGTTAAAGGTTTAATTCACTTGATTAAACGTAAAATTCACTTGATTTAACATTTAATTCACTGAATAAAATTTTTAATTACAACTGATTTTTTTCTGTGTGTATTCGATTTCTTTTTGTGTCTATAATTTCAAAATATTATTTCATAATACTTATGGAAGGTAGATGTGTCCTTCAATCGGGTTTGTCTAAATTTTGATTCACTATTGCTTACAAAACTTTTTCCAGTGTACATTCCTTCTGAATATTTAAACGTAAATGTTAAGGATTATTTAGATTTTATGGTTATTCAATTGGCAACGTTTGGTGCACGAGTGTTTGTTACCAAAATAATGATTTCCATTGAGGTTGGGTCGTTGTCAGATGCACTTTCTATGCAACGAATAAAAACGGTTGAGTGAATACTTAATGATCAAAATCATTAGACAAGCATGGTTTTGGGCAGGACAGTAAAATTTTAGAAATACAGCAGGTTTAACAATATAGACTATAAATTATCGATGTTTTATCAAATCTTTGTTGCTACTTAAAAAAAAAACTTGAAAATGTAAAATTAAAACTTGAAATTTTTTTCGAAACTTTGTACAGTCTCATAAAATTGTTCAGTGTTAATGGTATATTTTTATTGCCCCCAGCTAAATTTAAACAAATTAAAAACATTATCACAACAAAAATATTTGCTCGTAAGTACCAACAGTAATTAAAAAATTAGAACCTTGCTGATTCTCTCCTTACATTCGCCTTCTTCTCAAAGTGGGTACACGTGTATCAAATAAAACAACAAATTTCCACTTTGTCGGCATAATGGGAAATGTATTTTCATTCCATCATTGTAAGTTAGTACTCCTCAGTGCTGCTGTTAGCTTTTTTACATACACATATATTTTCTTAATTTATTTGCATTTTAAAACATTATCATGCAGCAACATCAAACGTCAATATCTATTAAAATATACAAACCTAACAAGTTTATTTAATATTGTATAATAATCATGAAGAAAACAAAAACAAAAACCAAAAAACAAAAAAAAACTAAAATTATACATTAAGCAACAACTATGAGAAACCGCTTAAGATGAACTCCTCCTCTTTGGTCACACTCCCTATCCTGAAACACACACTATTATGGGGGAAATTCTAACAAAGTTGTATGTTGTAATAAAGTCAAGAAATGTACAAAAAAAAAAAGCTTTGGAACAAAATAAAAAATAAACTGATCACTAGACCACAAAATGATTGAAGGTCTACAGAAAAATACACAGACGAATAGACAGACAGATTGGCATACATATTTGTCTTAAGGGCTATAGTTTGAAACGTACCGAATTTGAATATTTTTACTTTAACGCTTTAGCACTTAAATAGAAGAACAACAAAAAAATTAAACTACACGTAGGGAATCTACAACTTTTTAAAGGATGAGTTAATGGACATGTTTTATAAAACATATGTACTATATGTAATAGAAGGGATGGATAATGTTGGCCGATATTAACCAAATGGAAAATTTGTTGTTGGTTTTTTTTTATTAATTATAGCGTTACTAAAGATATGCTCAGACCCAGCACATATTTGACGAAAATATCCAAAAAAGCGTCACCAGTAAAATGGTTTAACTTAAGCGTAATTTTATACAATTTCTATTGAATTACTAAACTTTATTTGTTATAAGATAATTCTATAATTTCACTTTGAATGATATTTGAACTAGCCAAACATGTTGTAAAAGCAAATAATTTTTTAATAGAACTAGTGGTTAAGTCAAATTTATCGAGCCCTAAAAGCGAAAATAACGTAAGCGACATGATTTTCAATTTTCGTTTTTTTTAATAAATTACTTTATTGGCAACACTTGCATCATCTCCTAAAATATCATGGTCACATAATGTACCGTTACGATTTTATAGCAAAAACAATCTGAATGTAAGCGACAAATTTCATACAAAATTAATATGAAATAAAACAAAAGAAGCTCTCTCCTGTAAAATTTGATTTTTGGCGCTTACATTATTTTCGCGGTTAGGGGTCGATATAATAATGGGTGATTTTTTAAGAGCTATAGGAAAGTTTAAAAAAAGCACATAAAATTGAGAAAAATGCATGAAATCTTTATTTGAACCAATAGTACGGTCCATATAAGTTATTGTTTGGAGATTACTTCATGCAAATGTTGACCGTGACAGCGCCTCAAATGGTCCATCCGCTTAGTCCAATTTTGGCATACTCTTTCCAACATTTCGGCCGGTATCTCATGAAGAAATGCTTCAATGTTGTCTTCCAATGCGTCAATTGAAGCGGGCAAGTGTGTATAGACATGAGCTTTAATATAGCCCCACAAAAAATAGTCTAAAGGCGTTAAATCGCACGATCTAGGCAGCCAATTGACCGGTCCCGAACGTGAAATAAAATGTTCACCGAACCCGCCTCTCAATAAGTCCATTGTTAAGCGTGCTCTGTGGCATTTGGCACCGTCATGCAAGTCAAGCTCTTGCATTTTGGGCAAAAAAAAAGTTGGATATCATCTCACGGTAGCGCTCACCATTCACAGTTACGTTACGATTCGCATCATCTTTGAAGAAGTACGGTCCAATGATGCCACCAGCCCATAAACCGCACCAAACTGTGACTTTTTCTGGATGCATTGTAGCTCTTGCAATGCTTCTGGCTGATCTTCACTCCAAAATCGACAATTCTGCTTATTAACATACCCATTGAGCCAATAAATGAGCGTCGTCGCTGAACACAACAAGCGCGCGATGAACTTTCTTAACAGAGCACGCATTTTGATAATAACATTCAATAATTTGCGAGCGTTGTTCGTTTGTAAGACGATTCATGGTTAAATTATAGACCAAACTGAAGATGTTTGACAGTGAAACAAAACAAGAAACGTGCGTCAACTGTTTAAACCAGTGTTGCCAAAAAGATAATAGCTAAAAATTCACCCGATAGTTGTGAACATAGCTTAAGAAAAATGAATTTCTTAATTTTGAAAGTTTGTTTTGTTTGTTTGCTCGTGCTTTAAAAATAGGCAGTTATACTATGTTTCCACTATGAGCAAAACAACTTGTTTTGTGCAAAACGTGTCAAAGTGTTTCCGTAATGTTGAACTGGTTTTGGTTTTCGAATTTTCGAAATCAATTTTACGACTTCATAAAAATGTATATCCAATATTTGTTTAATACTAACCGCAAGAAATTAATTTTTTTGTTGCTTTAATTAGATTAATAAAAACTATAGTAAACATTGTATCTTTTTTGTGTTTACTAATCATTTTTACTTTGTTCGAATAAAAATTAAACAAAATATATATCATGGCGATATTTTTTAATTTTTGGCGGATTTTAGCTATCCAGAACAAATTTATTTTTTAGGATCAATTAAAAATTTAAAAAAAAATTATTTTATTGTCAAAAACTAAAACATAAAGGCTTTGGCGATTTTTGACATTGAATTCGGCGATAAAGGTTAAATCAATCTGACAACTCTGCTGGAGTATGTATGTACATCGTGTAGTTTTAAGACTACTCCGTTGTAATGCAAAACTGGGTTATATGGTCCAGCCCTAGGACATCGTAATGTTAAATAGATCATGTTTTTTCAATACATTTGTGTTAACTTTAGACTAGTCCTAGTCCCTTATGGGCTACATTTTACATGCATGTGTGGACTAGTCGTATTATTTGCAGGGAACCACATAGTCTTCTTCTTCTTCTATATATATATATACTAGCTGGCCCGGCAAACGTTGTTTTGCCATATAACTTATTTCTTTCAGATGTAACAGTGTCTGCATGTCAAATTTTAAGAAAACCGGTTGATTTGTTAAGAAGATAATACAAATTTTATGCTTTAGTGCTTTCCGGATGTTATTTGCCCGCCAAATTTCAGAAAAGTCAGTTGATTAGTTAAGAAGATATAGGGAGGGGGAGCTTTTACTCCTCTTGCCCTATTTCATGCTCTTTCTCTTTCAGATGTTACAGTGTTTGCATGCCAAATTTTAAGAAAACCGGTTGATTAGTTAAGAAGCTATAGGGAAGGGAGCTTTTTCCTATCCTGCTTCACCGAAGGGGAGCTTTTACCCTTCTTGACCTATTTCACATTTTCCTGAACAATTTTAAGAAAATCGATCGATTTGTCAAGCAGATATAGGAAGGGGGAGCTTTTGCTCCTCTTGCCCTATTTCACGCCCTATTTCCTATTTTCTTTCAGATGTTACAGTGCCTGCATGCCAAATTTTAAGAAAACAGGTTAATTAGCTAATACGATATAGGAGGGGGAGCGCATGCCAGATTTTGAGCCCTCTAGCGATAAAAAATATTCTCTACGACCTTTTCTCATACCTAACAAAAACACTTACAAAATTTCATAAAAATCAGTCAAGCCGTTTCGAAGGAGTTAAAAATGGAGGGCATTTTGTGGATATTTGTATGGTAATATATAGGAAAATCTAAATGCCATATCTCGGGAACCACTATGCCGAGATCATGCTAACTTTTCATAAACCATCTACAGACTATCCCCAACGTACCCCGACGTTTTTGTTGAAATCGGTCTACCCGTTTTCGCGGTTAGTGGCGACATCAAAGTGTACACTTCTTTTTATATATATAGATAAAAGAGTTGCGTGAGTGACTGACTGACTGACTCATTCATCATCGCCTTACCCAAACCGCTGACCCTAGAAACTTGAAATTTTGACAAGCGATTGGTCACTCCCCAAATCGATCCACTAAGAGGGGGTCTTTCGAAATTCGCATGCTTAGGTGGTAAAAAGGTAAAAACGGAAAAATTTGGTAACCTTATATTTCCAAAACTAAAAAAATGCAAAATAAATGTAGTACTTATCGTTGTTCTTTAGAAGATAAGCGGACAGGTGTCTGGTACTTTTTTTGAAATTCGGCCCTATTAGGGAGTAAACGGGTAAAATTAGAATTTTAGTACTTTTTTGCCACCCCATCTATCTTTTATACTAATAAACATACAAACAATGTTAATACCAAATTCGAAACTTATCAAAAAAATACGTATATAAATTTGGTACTTTTCAAAATTCGAACATTTAAGGGGTGAAATTCGTAACTATTTTTGGTACTTTTTTTACAAAACAATTTCCTCCATTCATTAATATATTCGTTCCAAATTATGGGCTGCCACTTCAATACTGAAATTTTTGATACTTTAATGGGGGAAAAATATAGTACCCAAAAAAGAAAATACGGGAAATTTGATATTTTTCTTTAGCTTTTTGGTTCTACTAAAGTAGCGGGTAAAATGCTAGAATTTAAGCAAGTTTAAGCCTAGAAAAATAATCTTTGGCATAAAAATATGTCCACGAAGAAAAAGGAGACGCTAACGAAGTAGCGGGTATATGCTAGTTAAATATATTTGTATAGTATTATTTAATTATTTTTTAACTGCAAAATAAAAACAATTAGCTGAAGAGCTGCATGTACCTACTATATCAGCCTTACTATTTTGGTAAATATTTTTTCGAATTTGTCATTCATCATTATTGGATACCAGAGTTGCATTTATAATTTTTGACATATTTTGGAGTTTTTTTTGTTTGAATTTTTACACAAAAAAATTTATGAAAAAACAAGTACAGGACGTCCGGTAGCATATTTATCAGCCTGGCCCACAATATTGAAACGAAAGTTTCTTTCGCATATTTACATTGAAAACAAATTTTTGTTTTTTATTATTGTTTTCAATATAAACATAAGAAAGTAATGTTCTTGTCGGCATCGTGGGCCAGGCAGTATATATTCAAACTTTAAGTAAAAAAGGTAATAATTGCCACAAAGTTTAATGAAGAGCATTGAACGATTGAATGGGAATGCGGATTTTAGTTGTTAAAAAGTATGCCATCTTGTCTTCCGTCGAGTTGAACACACTGTTCAAAACGGAGCCTTGTTTTTCCAGAATTTTCAAAAAAAAAATGGTCCAGTTATCTTGTGCGTGGATAAGGCACTCCAAACAGTTATCCTGGGGCAATGCAATGGTTTTTGATGTTTTAATCGAGGCTTGCGTTCTTGGAGACCGTTACTGGTTTTGCTTGTTGTCGTGGCCTTTTAAGTAAAAATGAGCCTCGTCGCTCCAAAAAATGGGATTTACTGTGCGAAAACGTCCCAACATCGTTTTACAAAAATTTTTGCGGAAATCAGAGTCACTTTCTTTCAGTTCTTGAACGATTTGATTTTTAAAAGAATGGAACTTCATATCCTTTTTTTAAAATTTCATGAATAATCGCTCTTGGAAGTCCCAGTACATCTGCTCTTTTATGTATTGAAAGTCGAGGATTTTCACGTAAACTGCTTTCAACCAGTTCAATGTTTTCGGGAGTCCATGAAGATTGACTGGGACCTGGCCATGGGACATTCATAGCCGAAGCAGTTTTGCGGAATCTCTGCACCCATGAACGAATTAAATTGTCACTCTGTCCATCCCGTATTTCCCGAATACCGAACTTTGAACAAAATTGTCGATGAGCAATTACGTAAAAATCATTACTCTTTGAAAATGTCTATGAAGCGAAAGCGCGACGCTCACCCGACCCCTGCGATATCTTGACTTACAAATCCGCACAATCGATAATTCCAACGGCGTTTATTACATTGTAATAATCGTATTTAAAAATATAAATTTGTCAAGAGACACCCTGTAGAAAAACACTTCTGTTAGTTTTAAAATAAAATCTAAGTTTTGACAATGTTATATTTTTTTTTTTTTAATTTAACGGCTGTTAAACGAACACATGCATATGATTCGAAAGGGGCAAACATTTACAGGACATTTACGATAGAAAAATCTTGCTCGGGCGAAAAAAAATTTGGGGGAATTAAATATTGCCACGATAAGGATAAATAAATTTTTTTAAAATGCCTTATTTAATATTTTTAATTAAACCCTTTACAAACTGGGCTAAATTATTATTGTTTAATACAATTATTTGAAAAGTGACCGTAGCAACCCAATTGCCAGCATGAATGAAGTAACGTACGACGTAGATACGTTGTCAAATTAAAACGAATAATATTTCATACAAAGGCACAAAATTGCTGATGTAAACTTAAAATCGTATCTACGTCGTACGTCGACATATATCTAATTCTATATCATACGCCGATCATAGAAAAAAAAATAATGATAATAAAAATTTTTATGCATAACAACATGTGTTTATCAAAACAGAACCCTAATTTTCACTAAAAAATTATTTTCAGCAAAAATTCCGTTTTGTGGAGCAATGGGTATATCAGCAAACAAATTTGTCGCATTTGGGACGGTTCACATAAGATTTTATAGCATTTAATGCATTTCGAAAAAGTCATTGCTTAGTGTGGATTTCGATAGTGGGTAATTTTTTAGGTATTATCTTTTTTGCAAGACTGGTTTAAACAGCTGACGCACGTTTCGTGTTTTATTTCACTGTCAAACATCCTCAGTTTGGTCTATAATTTAACCATGAATCGTCTTACAAACGAACAACGCTCGCAAATTATTGAATGTTATTATCAAAATGCGTGCTCTGTTAAGAAAGTTCATCGCGCGATTCTTGTGTTCAGCGACGACGCTCATTTATTGGCTCAATGGGTATGTTAATAAGCAGAATTGTCGATTTTGGAGTGAAGATCAGCCAGAAGCATTGCAAGAGCTACCAATGCATGCAGAAAAAGTCACAGTTTGGTGCGGTTTATGTACTGGTGGCATCATTGGACCGTACTTCTTCAAAGATGATGCGAATCGTAACGTAACTGTGAATGGTGAGCGCTACCGTGAGATGATATCCAACTTTTTTTTGCCCAAAATGCAAGAGCTTGACTTGCATGACATGTGGTTTCAACAAGACCTTGTCACATGCCACACAGCATGCTAAACAGTGGACTTATGGAGAGGCGAGTTCGGTGAACATTTTTTTTCAAGTTCGGGACCGGTCAATTGGCCGCCTAGATCGTGCGATTTAACGGCTTTAGACTATTTTTTGTGGGGCTATGTCACAGCTCATGTCTATACACACATGCCCGCTTCAATTGACACATTGGAAGACAACATTGAAGCATTTATTCATGAGATACCGGCCGAAACGTTGAGTATGCCAAAATTGGACTAAGCGGATGGACCATTTGAGGCGCAGTCACGGTCCACATTTGCATGAAATAATCTTCAAACATTAAATTATATGGACCGTACTATCGATTCAAATAAAGATTTCATGCATTTTTCTGTTTTTTAAAAAATTTCCTATAGCTCTTAAAAAATCACCCTATATTATATTAAATGTGTTAAACGGTTATTGTCGCCAGGTTTTTACGACCAAAACTGCCTATATTTTTTGCGAAAAAAGACCAAATGTTGGCTGTAAAATATGTAAACCAAACTGTTTTACATTAAACAGAAAATAATTCATTTTTTATAGAACTACAAAGATAGAATTTTTGAAATAAAAAAAAAAAAAAACGGATTGAAGGACTACAATCAATGTCTTCTTATCTAAAAGATGTACTATTAAAGGAGCATATAGACGACATGTTTTTGTCATCTGACATGTCAAATTTCCCACTGCAAAACACATACATGTCGTGTGTTACCTTTTTAACTTTGCTTCTGTAAAAGTCAGACGCAAAGTCATCTGACAAAATTTCAATTAGAGCGTGCTCTATTTTCTTCTGACAAGCCATCTGACATCAGAAATCTATGCCGGGAAGAAACTGGCAGTGGCGTCAACTATTGACGGAATCATTAGCCGGCTGAAGTTAATATTTTACAATACCAAGATATGTATGCTCATCTCACCATTGAATAGAACTTATGTAAATATATACATAAAAACCGTTTAATTATAAAATTCTAAATTGGTATCTTTAAAATAAAAGAAAAAATGTTAAGATGGCTAAATTATTTTACGGCGCAAATAAATATTTTCGTGGTGGCAGCAAGCTATTTTGAAACCGAGAACTACTTTGGTTTCTGCAATAACAATGCGAAAAAAAACAGAGATAATGTCAGAAGCAAATTACAAGTACGTTTTGACAGACATGAACAATTACATGTGACTTGAAAATTTGGCATGTCAGATGACAAATACATGTCGTGTACGGGCGCCTTAACCTTTCCAGTGTAGCATGTAAGCTTAACAAGTTACGTAATTGGTTACGTTTTTTTAAGACTTTTTCGGTGGATTGAGACATTCCAAGCGAGCTGTGGCTATTTATATAACGATTGCAACAATATTATAACTAAATAAATTTGGCCATAAGAGCCCTGTTTTAACTTTAAAAAATTGTTTACACTTCTAATTGTTTCGGTTTATTGTGTTAAAGATTTTTTGTTGTCAAGTCATTCTGCAAAAATGCTTATTTCCGAATTTCTTAGTTTCTGTTTATGAACTGTATTTTTAAAATGTATTGCTAGAAGGAAATATATTATATGAAAAAATATTTTCTAAACACATACCTTTCGTATACGAGACGAAACACATAATTAAAAACACAATAAATATGTTATAATACTACAAAAAATTAAACATTTTGTTACATCGTTTAACAGACTGGAATCAACCAGCTTAATCGGCAATCGAAAAAAAGCCAATTTTAAATTAAATGATCAGTAAATCGGGAAACAATTAATCGGTTAACCGTTTAAGAATAACGTAGGTGTATGCATACCTTTGATCCGACAATAATTAAAAACGACAGGCCTTCTGAAGACCAAGGATCCCCAGATATGCAATTTATCTGATGCCACGGGTGTCAGAAGCCCCCGGTGAGTAACGATCAACGATCTGACTGATGTTTAAGGCCCCCTTTGGTATGCTTCTTGCGAGAAATGCTTCCTTTCTTTCAGCATGATTGTCTTTACGTAAGCTTTACCTTTCTGATAACTAGAACTTTATAAATGTTGAGCCTCCGTATAGAAGGGATACATGAGTTTCAACGCAATTGATTTTTTTAACAAGGGGATAATTTCGGGGATCACATGGTGATTTTGGATGTAAGGTTGAGGTATCGAAGTGCGGTGCTGGTTGCTATAAGACGTTGGTTTTTTACTTTTATCATTAGATGTGTTTTCGAAGGGAAAGTTCGACCTGTGTCGGTTCTTCCAAGGTGCTATTTAACGGGTGCTGCCGGGCAGCGTGTGTATAATTTTTGTCGGATTATAAACTCAAATTGCTGCCTGTGTGTATGTTTTTGAGTTAGGCTATAACACATGGCGCGGTTGTGATTATGCCATATATCAGGTGGTCATGTAAATCATTTCCACATTTTTGCGCCGTATGAAAATGCGTGTTGCAAAGTACATAAAAAGTCATAAACTGGCTGGGTCCTTAACAACGAATCTTTATTCAAATAGGCTTAAGTTAGAGGTTATTAGTATTTGCTTACATTAAAGTTATTTTTAATTGCTATTTCCTAACAGATGATTCGTTTTTAAACATTCTAAAAAACTACAAGTACTCATCATGATTAATTTTATTCCGTTTAAGTGGATTATTATTCCAAACAATTAAAAGGTCATTTATTTTATTTAAAATTTATTTAAATGATTTCTGCCGGTAATTCATACTTAATATTTGTGGCTAAAACAAACGCTGAACCACGTGTTAACTAATATTTTTCAATAATGGATATGAAAACGATAATTTCACCATAATGGAAATTATTTTTAGACACATAACTAAGCAAAAAATACTTTTAAAATAACAAATTATTTGTTATTGGCAAAAACAATTAACAATAAGATGTGTCAAGTTTATCTGACCATAAAAAGAAAAAAAAAATTATTAACCACAAAAAAAGTTTTACATTTATATATGTAAAGGGTGATTTTTTAGCTATTATCTTTTTGGCAACACTGGTTTAAACAGCTGACGCACGTTTCGTGTTTTGTTTCACTGTCAAAACTCTTCAGTTTGGTCTATAATTTAACCATGAATCGTCTTACAAACGAACAACGCTTGCAAATTATTGAATTTTATTATCAAAATGCGTGCTCTGTTGAGAAAGTTCATCACGCGCTTCTTCCATTTTATGGTCAGTTTTATCGGGCTCAATGGGTACGTTAATAAGCAGAATTGTGGATTTTGGAGTGAAGATTAGCCAGAAGCATTGCAAGAGCTACCAATGCATCCAGAAAAAGTCATAGTTAGGTGCGGTTTATGGGCTGGTGGCATCATTGGACCGTACTACTTCAAAGGTGCGAATCGTAACGTAACTGTGAATGGTGAGCGCTACCGTGAGATGATATCCAACTTTTTTTGCCCAAAATGCAAGAGCTTGACATGTGGTTTTAGCAAGACGGTGCCACATGCCACACAGCACGCTAAACCATGGACTTATGAAGAGACGAGTTCGGTGAACATTTTATTTCACGTTCGGGACCGGTCAATTGGCCGCCCAGATCGTGCGATTAACGCCTTTAGACTATTTTTTGTGGGGCTGTGTTAAAACTCATGTCTATACACACATGCCCGCTTCAATTAACGTATTGGAAGACAACATTGAAGCATTTATTCATAAGATATCGACCGAAATGTTGGAAAGAGTATGCCAAAATTGGACTAAGCGCGTGGACCATTTGAGGCGCAGTCACGTTCAACATTTGCATGAAATAATCTTCAAACACTAAATTATATGGACCGTACTATCGATTCAAATAAAGCCCAATAAAAAATGGAGCTTCCAACGAAGCAGGTTTGTAAGGGAGAAACATAAAAGTTTCGCTTACCATTGCGCTTACGGAAGACATGAATTTTATATGGCGAGTTCCCACTTTGAAGCAATACATTTTTGACACATAAAGCGCATTATTCAGCGCACATAAAAATTGTTGGATGTAACGATCAGCTTTACACACTGAATGTTTTGATACAGCTATTTTTTAGTGCTCTCCCTTACAAACCTGCTTCGTGGTAAGGGAATGCCGTAGCACTTTAAATGTTTTTTTTTTTAATAAAAGTTGTTGAGAGTTCTTTCAGTTACTTTACTGCATTTCTGCATGTCTTTTTGCGTAGCGCATAATTGTGCGCTTATTTTTTTAAATGTACCTTTAGTGCTTCGCAAAATTATGAAATTTTTTATTGGGAGATTTCATGCATATTTCTGAATTTTATGTGTTTTTTTAACTTTCCTATAGCTCTTAAAAAATCACCCTTTACATATGTATTTTGTCTAGCAAGAGTAAATGGCTTTGAAATCCTTAAAATTTTTACATTAAATGACTGATGTCATCATTGAAATCAGTGATTAAAAAACAAAAGAATTTGGGAAATATTTCTGAGTAATTGAAGCAAAAACTACCTTGACAATGCCATAAAATTTATTTAGTTAATAATTTATTTTGATTTAATCGTTGTGCATTATTTATTTTTAATCTGAGTGCATAATTCACTATTGTATAAAACACTTTCAAAATATTACCAAATTTATATTTTAATTATTTTTGTAATGCAATTTTTAGCTGGGTGCGTTAAAATTATTCCAACCATGATATAATTCAGTAGCCAGCCAAGGTAATTATGATTATAAAACGCATTTTTTCACATGTTGCATATGAGTTCAAACAATACAAACACAGCTGTGGGGTTAAACATTTTTAACTTTCATAAAGTTCTGACTCATTACGGGCTTAAGTCCATAATTTAGTATGTATAATAGGAAAGCAGAGAACTTTGCGTATCTGTGGATACCCTGCAAGCAATTTGATAGTCGACTACAAAAATAGCGCATTTATAATAAACTTTTTAATAACTAACTATAAGCTAAGTAAAAACAAGTGCAGAAATTCCCCGAAATCAATGCGAGTGAATCCGGGGGGGCAATTTTTTTTATTTTCATTTGTTTCTTGTCTTTGTTGTCTTTTGTTATTTCGAATTTTGATTTTTATAACTGTTTATTGTTTTGTATATGCAAAATTTAAGTGTCGCACTGACGCCTGTCGATCATTTGTCTCAAATGAGGAAGATACGGACATTAGAAATGCCTTTTAGTTTATAAAAAAAAACGAAAAGTCCATGCAGAATGCGTAAAAAATAGAAGTAAAAACACTTAAAATATTAACATAACTGAATTCAAAATAAAAATATTAAAAATACTAATATAAAATAGTTTTTAATAATTAAAAAATAAAATCGTTTCCTTATTAAGCTTATGGTGTATTAACACAAAGTAAGCTAAAAGCTAACTACTACCTAACTCACTTTAAGCTAACTTTAAGTTAGTTGAAAAGTCATGCAGAGTCGGACAATTGACTACTTCCTATGACATGCCAATGTTAAAATAGTCAGTTGCCTCCATTAAAAATAATTCAGGCATCAACCACAACTGGCTTAAAAAGAGTTAACTTAAGCTTAGCTTAAAGTTACTGAGTTGCTTGCAGGGTGTTTATAGCACATAGCAAACACATACTGTTTGTCATACAACTTAAATAGGGCTGTGAGGGTACAAGAATTCAAATAAATACATTCCAGACAATACTTATTTCTTTCAAACACTTTCAAAACAGTAAAACTGGTTTGCTAGAATTTAAGTACTACCGCGTGCAGTCTGCGAGAATTTGTGATAATGTTCGTATCGTATGTGGCGGACTCCTACAAAGAATTTGTGATGTTTAATTTAATATTGTGGCGTATGCATACAAAGAATTGTTTTTGAAAAGAATTGTTGTTGCAAAGAGTTTTTGTTGCAATATTGCAAAGAAACTTACATATTTCGCACACTAATATTTTAGGATCACATTAAAAAAAGATTGTGTGTATTTACTGTATCCACTCCCATTGCTGCCAGTATTTTTCATTCATTCATTTAAGAGTGTAGCAGTTTTTTTTTATTCTACAAGTTCACATACACTGATAGAAAAAGCGTCATAGCGCTGATGTTTTTTGACATCTGTACTATGACAAGTGTTTTTGACCCCATGACAATTTCCATTATTGTGATGTTGCCTAAATATTACTTAGACAAATTGTAATCAATGGAATGACACATCGCCATAACAAAAATGACGAATCGGGGTCTGCTTAATAAAAAATGTCAACAGTGCGATGACTCAGTAAGATCGGAGAAAGGACTCATTGGGCTCAATTTAATGACAAGTTGTCATTCACTTGAGTCATTTGGATTGACTTAAGTCAAAGTGAGATAAAAGTTTAACTCAAACAGTGCTTCACTGAAGAATTTCTAAGTTGGTTTTTTTCTGAATTCTTACTTGAAATAATCCGAAAGTGAGATTGAATCTCACCTACACTGAAAGAAAAATGCTTCATATATTTAATGAATCATTTTCATAAAAAAGTTTTCCTTGGGTTAATGAAAATTTTCATTGTCTAAATGGAATTTCATAGGTTTGATGAAGTATTTTCGTTAAAATCGCTTCATTAGATTTCGTAATTACGTTAAAAATTTTCATTGGATATATGAAAACTTAAGGTTGTCCAAGTTAAACAAAAAATTTTAATTGGGAACTTAAAAAAACAATAAACAAACATAACTATATTCATAAATTAATACAAAATTATAGTTTCCTTAAAAAAATGTTTAATTGTTATTTAAAAAATGTAAGATTTAATAACTTCATACATCTAATGTTACATGTATGCCATTAAATTTATGAAATCAAAAAATTTTTTTATAAAAGCAACATATTTCAATAATTGCCTTCATAAATTTAAATTTTCATTATGACAATAAAAATGTCATTATAGTAATGAAACAAAAACTTTCAATCCACTTTCAATCAACGTTGTTATTGTTATTATGGACAATTTAATCTCATATTTACGGTCTTAATTGAGAAAAAAACATAGTTTTTTTATACAAAAACTACACTGCCCCGGTAGACTAGCTGGTAGTGAGCTAGTCTATCAGCACCGAGGTTACATGTTCGAATCCCACCAGAGACAGAAAAAAAAATAAAAAATAAAATAAAGTAAAATAAAATAAGAAAAAAGAAAAAAAATAAATAAAAAAAAAAATAAAAAAAAAAAAAATTTTACTTTATTGAAAGTATTCATCCAATGAATAATATTCATGGATCTAATGTAATGTTTCATTAAGTCATTTTAATGAAACAGGTTTCATTGATCCAACGAAGCGCTGCATAGGTTCCTTTATAATGCAATTTTTCATGGGATTAATGTCAAAATTCGTTAGTATTGCGAAGAAAATTCTTTCAGTGTAATCACTTATCCCAGAGATAGTGAGGATATTATTATTAGCTTACTCGTTACACATGTTTGTTTCACTAATATACAAAATGTGGCATCGAATTAATGTCACTGTAGTCATAACAAAAACGACATAAATATGACATAATTTTATGATGACGTTCGTCATTAGATTGATGTTACTTTTTATCCAATTGATGCTATTCGTTATAACATTGATGTCACAGTTCTGATGTTGGGGCATCATCAATTAGAAGATGCATTTTTTTATGAGTGTACTTAAGTAAATTGGTCGTCTAAACTATTTGTTTTTGTCAGCGACACTAAAGTATATAGTTTGAAATTTCTTAAAGATCCTTTAGGTAGGTCTTAATTAAGACTGCATCTTTAAAATACTCAAAATCTGTTTTGCTCTTAGAAAATTTGAGAACATTTTTATTTATTTCTTAGCAATACTTTTTTAGCTCCATACATTTTCCCTATCGATATTCAGTAACTTCGATACCCTGTTAATAATGCATTCCGCCTGTTCAGTGTTGCAAAATCTTTTACCACTGAAATATTTTTTTTTTAAATTTGGAAAAAGAAAATTTGTGGTTTATTGGTTTTAGTCATCGTAATAGTGGATGTTTGAACTAGCGTATAGCTTTCTGATTTTTAAGTTTTCGGTCGATACGAATTATAAAGCACTTTTTTAAATGCTTACGTTCCTTCGACCGGCATCCATCTAATGATATCTTGTAGATTTTCTTTACCGTTTCTAGCGTAAAAAGAACCTAAATAATTACACACAGAAAAAATCAAGTTAAAAACGTCGAAAACAAGGTTGATTTAAATTTTTTCGGTGGTGATTTTGCTTCATACGGGTTTCATGTTAATTCAACCTGATTTTACAATAACTGCGAACAACATTTTTTTCTTTTGATATAACTATAATTCATGTTAATTTAACATTGCAGTAAAGTTAGAGCAAAATGTAATTTATATTGAAATAACAATCGGAATCACGTTGAATGAAAGTTATTTCCAGTTGAAACAACGTGAATTTCATGTAGAATCAAATGGGTTTGAGTGTATTTTAACAGTGTGAAGAAGCTTCAGACAACATTTGCATTTATGTAAGAATAATTCAAAACCCTGTAACACATGTTTCACTTATTTTGTATTCTCCTTTGTTAACAGAAGCATCAGCAGAATCGCCCGATATGGTCATCATTCTACTTTGAAAACTTGATGTACTATTTAAATAAACAATTTTAATTAAAAGAATACGGGAATTGTCTTCTTTTTATAACATATTTTAAAAGTGAAAATAAAAAATGTACATAGTTAAGTAGGTATGCATGTTAATTTAACAAGATAAACTTTTGATTTTAATACAAAACAGGTTTTTATGGGTTCAATATTGAATCCAGATTTATTTATATTTTAATATTTTTTTTTTTATTTTTTTAACAGTGAATAATATTAAATAAACGTAATTTAAGGTTATTTTGATATTTTTTATTAAAAATTAATATGAAATAATGATAAATTTAAGTAAAGGGCATAATTTTTCTGAAATTTAACATGATTCTCAATCAACATTTTTCCATGTTAATTTTACATGGGTATTTTTTTCTGTGTGTACGGTGTTCGTCATAGCGGTTCCTAGCGCCTCGTTTAAACTCTTTTAGCAATATTTTGTAGCCGTTAATTAAGAAACAAACGCCACTAGAGCAGAATCTAGCTCCGCTAGATTAAAGGAGGAATAAAAAACATTTAAATAAATCTAATACATATTAGAATGTGAAATTATGTCCGTAATTAAGTTAGTATTGGGCATATTGCAATCCAACCATGTGGTAGGGTGTCATATAATCAGCCTTGGCCAAGAAAACTTCATTTTTTATTTGAGGTTAAAATTTTCACACCTCTTAAAGCGTTTATCATTTTGTACACAAATCAATTTCAATTACAATAAATTTACTCATTTCCTCCCCCTACTTTTTAGTAGTTTGTGCCAATAAAACCAAAAGAAAACCTAGCAATAACCTCAAAATCTGTAGAGAATGAAAAACATGCCTGCATCATTTAAATTGCAAATTTAATTCAATCATTGTTAGAACATTAAACGGCACAACGTAACAATCATGCATCGGCATCTTTTAGTTTTTGATGCATGACAAAAGTCAAACTAAGTGTTGCAACTTCTTTCTACCCACCAACTTCCAACAACAATCAACAACAATATCAGCTACATAACCCAAGAAACACAACTGCTTTTTAAAACTGCTGATCATGTCAGTGTACAAAGAATATTTAAGGTAAGCGCAAATTACATGTCCCACGACAACATCATTATAAATACTCTATTAGGCATGAGTGTACTTTATAGTTTAAATCTCTAAGTAACTAACTAAGTATAGTTTAGTAACAAAGTAAGTAACAACTATTTTTAATACGTGTATGTATGATTTTTGCTCGAATGTGGGTCTTTAAGGTGTCTAAGTACCCTCTAACTTGTTCGTGTTCATACGTGTATGTTTGAAAGTTCATGGTGAAGATGATTAAGCACAAGACAAACTTCTAAGCACAATGTTCATTATGTTTGCTGCAGTTGTTAAGATATTTTTTGTTATTGTTTTTATGCCCCCATAATAGCTTGCAAAGAGTATAAACCTTAAGTGGCAACTTAGAAAACTATTAGAATTTCTAATTTCTCATAGAATGAAAAATAACTTTTTTTGCCTTTACTGTGTATTTTTAATTTGATTGTTTTTATTTTTGAATTGAGAAAAAGAAACAAACTTCCCCCTTTTTACACCGTTTCCTTGTTTTTTTTTTGTTTAACTTTGTTTCTCATATATAAAATGAAAAATGTTTGTCTGTTTGTTTTTTTGGCTTATAGACTCCTAAACTACCGAACCGATTTTCCTGAAATTCTAACAGTAAAATCATGTAAGCTGCGAAAAGAAAATTGGCAACTATTTTTCCGGTAGCAGCAGGGGAAGTGATACCTTTGATAAGATGGCATTATTAAGTATCGCATATCTTAAGAGTCGCTGCACTAGCTGTTTAACTAATGAAGTGTGTTTGACTAAGTATACTTTGGAAAATTGCCATGCAAAGACTTATACTAGAACAATCTCTACAAACCGTAGAAAGTTATTTTAAAAATTAGCGCTCTGTTTGCCAAACTTAAAGAGCACTTTCTCAAGTTTACCATGTGGCTCAATTTATGTTAGGCAGTCATGTTAACAAGCAGAACTTTCGCTTTTGCAGAGCACAATCCTCATGAGACTCCATGACATTCCGAAAAAATCACTGTTTGGTACAGGCAAATGATTCGTAATTTTTTATTCCTCATGTCATTGTAAGTCGTTTGGAGGATAAATGATTCCAACAAGATGACACAACTTGACGTGAGACCATCTCTTTGTGACCGAATTATCTCCAAAATCGACATGTGAATCAGCCACCTCTTTCTTTTTGAGGTGGTGCGTCATATGTCTGGTCCATGCATAAACTTGCAACGATTGATCAGTAAGAAGCCAATATTCGACGCACTTTTGAAGAAATAAGACCTGTTATGCTTGATAAAGTGGTGACTGGATGGCGCAGACGCGGACCCTATATGCCAGAAATTGTTTTAAACACTAATTGTCATGACATTTTTGAGATATTAAAGCCAAAATTTTGGGTCATTCCCATGAATTTCTAATTGCTTTCCAAATATCAAACAATGATTCTTAAAATAGACAAAAGAAATTGATCAAGTATGATTCTTGAGCTAGAAAATCTTGAACTAATGCCTGTGGAAATGGTGTACTGGTATAACCTTATAATTTGCTTTGTTTTTCTTTTAAATGCAATTTTTGTACCATTTTGTTGAGGAAAAAAATAAAATCTGAACAATAGCAAAGCGTGCGAATTTCTCACGAAAATTTTGTTTTAAGACAGTTCATTTCTACTTTTCAAATTTTTTTCCTTCCATTTGAAAATGTAAAAAAGATATTGTGCAGTTGTATATTGAATCATATTATACTTATTCTTCAGATATTTAATGGCTTCATATTTAGTGTTATAATGAGATGCTATAATCAGTTGGTATTTTGCTGTTTTCAATGAAATTTATCTAAGATTAAAATTGAATTGTTTTTTCATCTTTTTTAGATTTTTAAAACTAGTACGAAAGCATAGTGGGTCAAGCTACCCATTAACTTACATTATTTAACTGTAAAGCGCAAAAGTATGATCAATAAATCGAAAGCAATTTTTGGAAAGATATCGAGCCCTAACCGCCAAAATAACGTAAGCACAAAAAATTAAATTTTACAGGAGAGAGTTTTTTCTATTTTATCTATATATATAAAATAGGATGTATGTATGTGTGTATGTAACGTATGGACTCCTAAACGGCTGGTCCGATTTTGATGAAATTTTCAGGGATTCTTCAGAATATTCAGGCGGGTGACACTGTGAAGTCTGGGGTCTAATCACCGCATTCAATACTATCGTATCGAATAAACTATCGAATGTTTTTGTATACGATAGACACTGACGTAGCGAATGAAAACTCGATAAATGTAATGTTGAGTTACTCGATAACGAATGCTATTATTTCAAATTCAATACATATCATTCGATATCGAGTTTCATAATACCAACATAAGTAATTTCGATCAATTTTGTTCGATATCGGATGCGGTGATTAGACCCCTGATTTTTGATTTTCGGTCTGCGGGCGGAGGGGCGTGGCAAAATCAAATTTTCATATTGCACCACCAATGACTTCTAAATAATTTGGACAATTTTTTCTTTAAAATGATCGCCATGGTCCAACTTAGATTTATACGAAAAGAAAATTTTGCCCCGCCCACTTTTACGCCCACTTTTTTCGAATTACCTAAAATCAGAAAACGGCTCCATCAATTTGACAAATTTTTCTTTCAAATGTTCGTATTAATCCATTTTAAGTTTTCATCGAAAGAAAAATTTACCACGCCTACTTTTACGCCCACTTTTTCTATTAAGCGCATAAGTTGAGAACTGCTTGACCGATTCAAACGATTTTTTCTTTAAAATTATTGCAAATTAGGTTTTTACGGGAAGAAAATTTTGCCCCGCCCACTTTTTTCGATTTACCTAAAATCAAAAAACGGCTCCATCGATTTGACTAATTTTTCTTTTAAATGTTCGTATTTATCCATTTTACGTTTTCATCGAAAGATCGATGTATTACGCCTACTTTTACGCCCACTGTTTCTATTAAGCGCATAACTTGAGAACGGCTTGACCGATTTGGACGATTTTTTCTTTAACATCATCGCCATGGTCCAACTTAGGTTTTTACGGAAGAAACATTTTAAAGGCCGTTAATTTCGTTTAAAGCTCAATTTAAATCGTCTGGTAATACAACACTAATGTTTGCTTAGGGCCAGCAACGCGGATCGGGTCAGCTAGTTTCATATAAATTTTGTATGAAATTTGTCGTTAACAATAAAATTGTTCTTGCTATAAAAACGTAACGGTACCTTATGTGACCATGAAATTTTGGGAGATGATGCAAGTGTTACCAATAAAGTCATTTATTAAAAACAAAGAAAATCGAAAATGATGTCGCTTACATTATTTTCGCGGTTAGGGCTCGATATGTATGTTTGGTAATTAAGTACTAAAATTTTTCTCGTTAATAATTTTTGTGTTATTTTCTTCTCTGTGTTCAAGTGATTTTTGAAAGTGGGTCTACATCTTGTCTTGATAATAACACTTTTGTTTATTATTCGAACCGATTTCTTGAATAGGATCTTATATGGGAGCAAGGAAGATTTATTATAAAAACATTGTTTGGAATCATTAAACTAACTTGCGGTAATTTCAGTTTTTTTAGATTTGTCGGAATAAATCGATTCTTGGGACTTTAGAAATTTGTTAAATTATTTTAAATTGCAAACATTAATCTTAATTCCAAGCTTTACATATACCCTTTTGCGCTATATTTTCCTACACGATGATCCCTATGTCAACCGACAACTATATGGATGTCCTTACTGATACCCAGGGAAACCAGAAATATGCTCCAAAAAAGTATGTATTTATGCCCATAAAATATGCAGTAAAAATTAAAAATATGCCATAAAAATTGTTAAAAATATGCCCCAAAAATACAAAAATTGCTTCTTCTAAAACAAAATATTCAACAAAACAAAAATAATATTTGCATTAAAAAAACAAGCCTAAAACTACAATCGCTAAACCCCATACACCACAGTTTTTAAAAACGAATTTTCGAGATTGCACCCTATTTGGAACCGAGGGACAGCCATGGGCTTACCAAAATATCTTATCTTATGGGCTTAGATTTCATATAAGAGTTATTTTGGCAGAATTTTCGGCGTTATTATGAGTGTCGTAGTCGAAAACCAGTCGATTTTAGAAATTGGTATTATTATTGACGTAAACGACATAAAAACGACAAACTTTCTATGTGTTTTATATTGTCGTTGTTGTGATAACAACAAATATTTCTTTCGACTACGACAACGACTTTCGTTATAAGGCCGATTATATAGATACACTATCTATATGAGATTTTTTGCCTAAAACGGATTTCAAAGAAGGTCGCTAAATTTTATATTAATAATAACTTTTAAAATGAAGTTTAAGCAAATGTTAAGCGCCTCCAAAAAAGCAAAATTTCCAGTAAATTAAAATTATATGGTTTGCGAGTCTATTTCAAAAAGTAGTTTATACACACAGAAAAAATCAATGTAAAATTCTTGAAAACAAGGTCGGTTTTACATTTTTCGGTAGTGATTTTGCTTCAGTAACTCATGTAAATTTAACATAATTTTACAATAACTTGCGAACAACATTATTTTCTTTTAAAATAACTATTATTTATGTTAATTTAAGATTCCCGTACAGTTAGAGCAAAATGTCATTCATATTGAAATAAAACTCCGAATCACGTTGAATTAATGTTGCATCAAGTTAATACAATGTGAATCTCATGTAAAATCGAATTGGTTTGAGTTTGAAATAACAGTGAGAAGAAGCTTCAGAGACAACATTTGCGTTAATTTAAGAAACATTATAAACACTTACTCGCCGAACCAGAAAAGAGAGAGAGAGAATATAATTATTTATTATCCTGTAACATATGTTTTACTTTTTTGTTTTCCCTTTCGCTTGCAGAAGCACTCACAATTACAAGACACCAGCAGAATGTCCCGATATGGTTTCCGTCATCCTTCTACTTTGAAAATTTGATGTAATTTTTAACTAAATAACTTAACAAAAAGAATGCGGGAATTTTTTTCTTTTTATAAATAATTTTAAACAGGAAAATAAAAAATTTTATAATAATTTGTTAATCACTTCAAATTGACATGATTACAACTAAATCACTCCGATAATCACATGGAATCCTCTGAACATACCTCAAACTGAGTATGATGTAAAATAGGCCAACATGTACGTGTATAACCTGCCACGAATTCTGCTTAATGTTTAATTCATAAATTTTCACAATTTCATCATCATTATGTTTAAAATAATCAGTTGACAACTTTAAAAAAGTATTTTTATTTATTTATAAGAAAATATAAATAAAGAAATATAAATTTGTTTGTTGTATTTTTTTTCTTAATCATCTGTCATCTTAACGCTTGTGTTAATACCCAACTTTATCGACATTGTTTAGCACCCGGGGTACCCGGATACCCACATACTATAATGTATTAATAATCCATATTTTTATGAAATAAAATTAACTTTTTAAACTTTTTACAAGCGTTTTAAATTATAGAAATGTTTAAATGTCATTGTTTAACTTTGTATTGCATAACGGCTAAAATTTGAAATTTTTTATACATTAAAGTATTTTTTTGTATAACAGTTGAAAATTTTTGGTCATACATGCCATGTAAATGAGACTTCCCCGTATTATAATAGTAAAGCCCTTATGACACTACATTTTTATTCATTAATTGATATAGAATTGATAGAAAGAAACCATTAATGCTAGAAAAAGCAAACTATAAAAAATGTAAACAAAGTTTTTAGTTTTTTTTCTCTTGTTACGGTTTCGTTTCAGGGATGGCGTTGAGAATTTTTAATATTGTACCAACAATCTTTAAAAATTGTACCTAATTGTAATAAAAGATTTTTTTAGTTGAAATTAATTTTATTTATGTTCTTAAAAAACACCACAAAAAGGTATTATAAATCTTAGTTTAAAAAGTATCAACAAAAAAGTACACTTGAAACAACTTAGCCATCCCTGTTCTGTTAATTTTATTAAATGTTGCCAACTTTTTGTTTATGAGAAACCTTAAAACAAAAAGCGGTAAATCGCTGAATTCGCCCATAAACCGCTGATTCAGCAACACTTTTAATATTTCAAGTTTGAAATGTCAATTTTAAGTTAAACAATTTTACATTTTTTTTGACATAACTTCATTTTTTATCGATAACTTTAGTAAAATATTTGACAGCTTGCCATTTATCTTAATACAGCTGAACCCTTCGCACTTGGTAAATTTTTCTATTACTTTATATTTGCACTGTTCACCAAAACTTGAACAAAGCATTTAAAATGTAGTGTCATAAGGGCTTAACGCTTTGGAAACTGAACTTAAGTAATTGTATGATACAGAATTAAGTTTATTGACTTTTTTGAGCTGTTCAAACGGGTTTTTGTTATCCCATAAAGTGTATTGTATTGTATTGGGTACCGGGATACCCGGGTGCGCATATTGCGATGGTTAAAGTTTTAGCAAATTTTTTTGAGTATCAAGGAGCAAAAAAAAAAAAAATCGAGAATATGAATTCGCTTTCTTTTAAGTTAAAAAACGACGATCCAGAAGCTTGTTTAAAAATTTTAATTCTTATTACATTTTGTTCATGTAAATATACGTAGGTGGGTACCAAGGTACCCTTGTATTAACACAAGGGTTAATCATCTCAAATGTAATTTGAACGGCTTTGATTAACTTAATCAACATATTGCTTAAACGCCTTTTAAAACCCAAGTGTGAACATAGTATTACTTATTCTTCATTAAGCGAGAACACAAATTTTTGAAAATCACAAAAAAAAAAAAATGGCTGAGAAATGGTTATTTACGTAAAAAAAATAATCAAAAATTTTTTTTTTTTTAAAAATCATGAAAAATCCAAAAAGAAAAAAGTAGAAGTCTTATTACTTTCGCGTAAAGTCACATAACATAGATGTTATGTATTATCTGGAGTGCCTCAGGGCAGTCATCTTGGGCCGCTCTTATTTAACCTATTTATAAATGATCTTCCTTCTGTTGTGAAAAATTCCAACACACTGATGTATGCAGACGATGTTAAAATGTTTATTACATGCAACAACATCGATCAACAAAAACTTCTGCAAGATGATATTAATTACTTGACATCTTGGTGTAGTGATAAGTTAATGGAACTAAATGTAAATATATGATATTCTCAAGAACGTCACCAATTAATGGCCTATATACTATGAATGCTTCTTTACTTTAATTGGTTGATTCCATCATGATTTAGAAGTACATTTTCACAGAAAGTTGGATTTCAAGAATTACATCACGTTAACTACTAACAAAGCTACTGGTGTCCTTGGATTTATAAAAAGGTGGTGTAGAGAGTTTTCAGATCCAAGCAACTGTTTACTTCTTTGGTTCGACCGATTCTTGAATATGGATCGGTGATATGGGATCCACAGTACTCAGTTCACTCTAACAAAATCGATTCAGTTAAAATCCAGTTCCTATTATTCTGTCTTCGTGGATTGGGTTGGGACCCTCACATAAGGTTACCATCCTATGGTAACAGTTTGGCACTTATTAGGTTACCAACTTTAAGAAGTCGTAGGAAAATGTTAAATGCTCTTTTTCTACTTAAGCTAATAAACGGAAGCGTCAATTCTCAATACCTTCTGGGAAAAACTAGCCTTAACGTACCTGTTCGTCTATCAAGATATTATAGCATTCTGAGTATTAAATATTATACTACAAACTTTGCTCAGTTTGATCCATTTCGTAGAGTCTGTGATGATTTCAATAAGTTATATAAATATATTAACTTTAGCAAAAACATTAAAACCATAAAGAGTGATATAATATCATATTTAAATTCGTTAAACTAATCGTTTGTTTATATGTAATTGCTAAAGCTTGTATTTTTATATTTACTAAATTTTTCAATTTGTAATAGTCTGTAAGGATTTTTACATAGTCTTAATAAAATAAATAAATAAATAATAAAAAACTATCAACACAATGAGACATAGATCATAAGACACGACGAACGCGTTTCGCTTTTATTCACAATTTAGTAAAGGTACCTAATTTATAAGTGAACGAAAAAACGTCTATAAATAGAACAGCAGCAAACACATACTACGTTTAAAAGTAGCCTATCCAGCAAAAACTTTACTTGCCTGTTAAGTTAGCAAATAATGTTGAAGAAAATAAACACTACTTATTTTTCGGGTGAATAACTACTTATTTTTGTTCGAGGTGTCCAAAGAATTTAGAACTTAAAAAATACACTTACTAGTAAGTAAGTAAGTATTGTAAGTACTTACAATAAACTTACCAGAAGCCAAAAAATCACTAGTTAATAGACCTAATAAGTAGTTATTGAGTACCTTACCAGTAAGCAAATATTCAGTAGTGAAAATAACAGAAGTAATAAGTAGTTGCTGAGGTCATTATTAGTAAGTACTTATCGCAGTTTTCAGAATAATGACAATTGTAATGACAACTACTTACCAGGTAATGTATGAAATAACTACCACCTATTACTAAAAATCAAAAAGTTTTTCCTGGGTATTCGCGAATAAAAATTATTTGCGATTAAATAACTTACTGTTTATATGTAAATTTTCTTAACGAGATTTTTATTTTTAAGTTATGACTGTATGTATATAAACATTTTATTTTTTATATGAAAAAGATCAAAAATTATTGTGTATTGTTAAATTTATTTGCACATTTTTGATTTAATTTTACTTTTGTTGTCATATGAATGTGCCACATCGAAATAAAAACGTAAAACGGTTAAAAATATGGCAATGCTTAAAATCTTATTTGCAATTGGTGTCGTTATTTTCATGACTTAGTTATTCGCAAATAAAAATTTAATTCACGGTTTATGCGGCAATATTCTCTACTTGCAATATATTTATTTGCGAATTAGTGGTGCGTATGAACGTAGTCACATACACATATTAAAAACTGTTATTTTTTTTTTTTTTTGACTATTTTAACAGAATATGATTTACCGTTTTCAAGTTATTCCAATATATGTATGTAGCGGAAGTGCCATAATTTTGGACATAACGGTAAACCGCAAAAAGTCGAACTGCTAGAAAAAACCTATGTAAGTGCAGATTTGGATTCAGCCAAAAAAATTCTTTTTTATTAAAATAAAAACGAAACCGCAATTTTGGACACCCTTTACAAAGGGCGAAAAACTGTCTTATGGCCAAATTCAGTTCTCATAGCTTAACACGATAAAGAAGAAATTGGCAACACTGCCCCTGCCCTATGATGGTGTAGAGTAGAATTAATTATTATTATCAAGTTTGTTTCTGAGAACACTTTAGGTTTTTTAAACATTTTTTAACTTATTAAAGAAACTTCACTTATTAATCTTCCTACAGGATCACTATCTTGCAAGCCACTAAAGAAAAAAAAGAGAAAAAACTTTTCAAACAATAGAAGACAAATGACAATAAATCAATTTATGTTCTTTATAAATGCTTCATCGTTAATCCCAATGATCCATTGTATGTTTCATGGCAATATTTTTAATTTTATTATATCTATTTCATGTTTATCTGAAGGATTTATGTCGACAAAGCTATTGTTTTCTATTACTAAATTGTAAAGAGTTTTTAAAGGTAAGATTTTTATTTAGTTAAATAAAAAATTAAAAAAAAAAAAATTGTATATTAAAATTCTTTATGCATTCGATCACCTATGACTTCATAGCCGATACGTTTAACAGTCTCTCTCAGACGATCGTTAAAATTACAAAGAACTTTATATCATAAGTTTTGGCTATTATGACTGTAAAAATCGTAAAAGCTAATAATTTTTTTTAAACGTGTAACACGCTACATTTGATTCTGCCGAATGCATTGAACTCTAATATTGTGTGACTTCAAATAAAAATTTAGCAGATCCTTCATAAACTTAAACACGACATGTCTTGAGTGAGATTAACAATATAAATAATAATTTTCATCTAAGGTTATAATTTGATACTGACAATCATCTTTTGGATTCTTAAATATTACAGTAAAGTTTTTAATCAGGCTTAAGTTCATTAAATTTAATTTTCATTAAATTATTTTTATGAAGAAAGGAATTTTACAACATGAAAATTAATTAAAATTGTTATTGATAATCTTTCATCCTTGACCGTGGCCGGGGCTCGAACCCTGGCCGGCAGGTTACCATGACATTTGATGAACTTAAGCCTGATTAAAAATATTAAAAAATTTGTATTAAAAACCATAAATAGTTCAACAAAATAGCCACAATACTAATTATTGTTAAAGCTGAGGCACGAGCTCTATGTGTACATTTGTCCTTCAATTTGTGCTGAAAAAGGTCAACAGAAAAAAGAAAGACAAAAATGAAAACAAAAAATTTACTTTGGACTTCAAGAAGAATTCTTGACAAAAAGTACGAGAAAACATATGTAAGGAAACAACATGTAAAGTCAATTAAAATGGATAATCATTCAATCAAGCAAATTTCGATCTACCAAATGTTAAAATACAATTTGGTTTAAGGATTGATGTTTGACTATTGACGTCAGCAGTCGTCGATGGCTGCGAGTGTAAGACGGCAAATCAATCTGAAGAGATCGAGTGGTTGCGATCGAAACATGTCATGGTAACCTGCCGGCCAGTGTTCGAGCCCCGGCCACGGTCAAGAACGAAAGATTATCAATAACAATTTTAATTAAATTTCATGTTGTAAAATTCCTTTCTTCATAAAAATAATTTTATGAAAATTAAATTTGATGAACTTAAGCCTGATTAAAAATATTAAAAAATTTGGATTAAAAACCATAAATAGCTCAACAAAATAACCACAATACTAATTATTACAGTAAAGTTTTTATAAAATAGTTGTATACCAAAAAGTTATGAACAAGTCCCATTTTAAGAGGTTATATTTGTTCCATTTTTGTTGTCAATTAAAAATTATACGCAGCAATAAGTTTTATGAGAATGGATAAGTGGTGGTGGAAATTGTGGCGCAAAATGAGCTATTCACAGAAAGAAAAACAATCGGTATAATTTTTTTTTACTAAAAAAGGATGAATACGTTTATATGTTATTAAAACAATCCTAAATGGGATTTCTTTCGAAAATCAATCCCGGAATTTCTTGAAATAAGTACAAAATTCCTGAACCAAATAAAAAAAACATTGGTATGTATGAAAATACACGCAATCATTGCGTTGACCGAAATTCGACGTGCGTAACGAGCTCTACGATATGTTTATTTCTATTTCTTACGCAGACAAACGACGAATAAATTGGGACAGGGTGACCGCTTTTTATTAGAATTTAGAAGTGTTTTAGTAAATAATGTTAATTTTACTTAAAAATTGTTTTAATTTTATATGCATTTATCCTATATAAATTTAATTACCACTTTTTCAATTATGGTTATATATAATGGCCTGTCACAGAAATCTATTCCGATCGAAAGTGGAAGTGATTTTGTATCTTGCTTCACATAAAACGAAATCACTTGCGATCGGAATGGATTTCTGTGACAGACCTGATAATATTATTTTAAACAAAATTTTGTCAATATGTATTTCTTATATTTATAAATGGTTTAAATGAGAGTGAAATTAAAAAGTGAGTTCTGAAATCTCATTTAACTTATCAAAGTTTATTGCAGACACTACAGCAACACTACACAAGTCGGTAAAAAACATCTGATTGTTGTGTGTAGAAACAAAAAACAACAGAACATGACGAAAACACATTATTTTCATGTTTAAAAAGTAAAATTGAGAACTCCTGCCTCTCATTTAGTTTATATTTTCAGTGATACATACACAGAAAAAATTAAAAATTGTCTCTTATTACCAAAATTATACTAACGAAGCTACCCATTTGCTGATTTTGCACATATTACCTAAATGATATAATATTTTGAATATATTTTTTTCAATAAATGATATTTTTTATTTTATTAAAGACAAGTTAGCGTGCTATATTTGGCTGTGCCGAATCTTATATGTATACCCTTTACCATTGTGCGAGCATAATACAGAGCAACTAGACAAAAACTAAATAATTTTTACATATACATAATACATAAGTACATATTTACAATACTAAAAACTTCATTATAAATTTAAATTAAAAAGCGAAAACTGGTAAATATTTTTTACAATCGTTTTAAGAACACAAAAAATAAGAAGAGACGGAAAACCGGATTTGAACTTCGCTTTTCATAATGACCCAGAATACATATACTTTATAAGGGTAGGATCAATATTGTGGAACTTACAAACGTAATGACAAAGTTATATATACCCTCTTAGCTTCGGTGATGGGTATACAAATGATCAAAAAACTTTGCCGTTTCAAACAATGTGTTGATTGATTTTGACAATTTCCAACAACAATTTCACAAGCTTAAATTATTTTTTTTTAAACGAAATAATTTTTTGTTATTTAATTATTATTTTAATTTAAAATTTATTTCAAAACAACTTAAATGTTTATTAAATGAAAATTATATTTTTAATTTTCTTTCAACAAAAAAAAAAAAAATAAATTTAAATACTTTTTAAATAATTTGTTTAATTGATTTAAAACTACTAATAATTTTTCCTTTGTATAAGTTCATTAAGTTTTTAAAGTACAAAACCATATCGGAAATTATTATATAACTGAAATTCTGTGAGGTGTTAAACGGATGAGTAAATCAATCAAAATGAAATTCTCCTGCGAATTTCACTTTTGGTTAATTTCAAGTACGAATTCGTGATTGAATCAACTTTATAATACTTGAATCAAACGTATTTTGAGATTGATTCGATCTTAGTTTTACTTAAACCAATCTCATTTTCGGATTATAACAAGTACGAATTCGGGATTGAATATGGATGAGTTAAGTATTTCCCGATTGAAAGTCCGTTCTTGAGTCAATCTTTCTGTAATTAATTTAAGAAAACCTGTACTCACCGTATTATTAAATTGATTTGAGTGATTCTTCGTTTAAGTATATGAGTGGAGTTCTTTTTAAATTTATTTATTTATAATTTGTTCCTTGTTTTTTCAGTCAGTTGTGAAATAGACTTGGGGAAATAATTTTGAATAACTATACAATCGAACAAAAATAATTATACCCGAAATTTTGCAAAAAGTTGATATGTCAAAAAAAGTAGAGACTTTAGGATATAATTTTTTAAAGCTTATTGCAAAATATTCCCCAAAAATATACTGTATTTAAAAAAAAGGAATAATAATCGCATAAATGAAAAAGTTTTAAGCCATATAGCTTTTTGTTTGCAACCTTGTTTTTAAATATAAATAAGTATAATTAATTCAAATTAAATATAAATTCTGTTATATTAATGGCGGATTTTCACTGAAGGAAGGAATTTTGTTTTACAACATGAAATTTTTATTAAAATTTGTTGATAATATTCAACATTTTTTATTTTTCGAATTTATTCTATGAGCTAAATTTCAGTTATGTATTTTATAAAGCTTTTTTGTAATAGTCCTATTCCTTCAATTATTCAGAAATGACTTTATACGGTGGCATGTCATAACGTCCAGTGACATAGTGTCGTAACGTCCATCAGAGAAATGTCATAGCGTCCGCGGACGTTATGACACTTTGCAAAGTGTCATAATGTCCACAACTTAACTTATAATGAAAAATATTAAAATGTGTAAAATTTGTTTTGAAATATCAAAATAAGTAAGTATAATGCCTAAAACTCTTACAAGCAAGAATGTTAAAAAATTTGGGATCATAGCCGGCCTTTGGCTGGGCGCAAGGATGTTCTTCTCTATGGTATAATAAATACCGGCTTCGCTAACTAAAGCTTCTCTGCACAGCCGGCCTTCGGCCGGGCGCAAGGATTTCCTCCTCTGTGGTATAACAAACACCGGCTTCGCTTAGTAAAGCTTCTAAAATCTGCCTTGTTCCGAACGAAAGCCGACTATGCAGAGAGGCTTTAGTTAGGGAAGGCGGTGTTTCTTATACCATAGAGGAGAAAATCCTTGCGCTCGGCCGAAGGCCGGCTGTGCAGAGAAGCCTTAGTAAGCGAAGCCGGTGTTTGTTACACCATAGAGAGAGAAATCCTTGCGCCCGGCCAAAAGCCGGCTGTGCAGAAAAGCTTTAGTTATCGAAGCCGGTATTTGTTATACCATAGAGGAGAAAATCCTTGCGCCCAAAAGTGTTTTCGTTATATATTTAATATATACACCCAGAGAAAAAGCAGCAAAACCATTTTTAAACATTTTTTTACCATATTATGTTTCATTTAACCAAATCATTGTCACCGACAACAATATTATGGTTAAATTAGTTTCTTTAAAAATTGCTTTGTTGGTTGGGACCATAATGAAACATGTTTTTCTCTGCGTGTATGCAGATCATTTTTTGTGTTTAACTTCTTTAGTAATTATGGACCTAATGACACTTTTGAAAGTGTCATAATGCCCATTTGCAAAGTGTCATAATGTCCATGGACACTATGACACTTTCTGGAGTTTCATAACGTCCATGGCTTAGTGCTTTTTTACGTTTTTTTTTTTTGTTCGAAATAGTGCTTTTTAGTGCTTTTTTTTAATTTTAAAGTGCTTTTTGCTCTCAAAAAGTTGGCATCACTGGTTTCTGGCCCGCTACGGCTTTCTTCAGCATTCCTTGTGTCACACTGGATAGTGATACTTTATAAATTGAATGTATTTAACTCGTCAATTTTAGCAAATAGAAACTGGGGCTCGAACCTGGGTTGAATTTACATGTTTCAAGAATTACCACATTCTTTCATCAGAATTCTTTGAATTCTAAATTCTGCACCACTGCGGGCTAATTTCACCAATTCTATTCAAATATAGTTTTTTTTATATTTATATTTAAATAAATTGGTGAAATTGGCCATAAGTAATATAGTATATTGTTTCAAGCGTATATTAATTTGTTCCTATTCCAAAGTGAAGAGCTAGACACGCTTCTTTTTGGAAAAAAAATTATAAACGAATTTTAATTTAATCTGTAAGTTTTTATACCCACACCACAAATGTGGAGAGAGTATTATGCATTTGTGCTGATGTGTGTAACGCCTGAAAATATTGGTCCAATACGATGTCCGTCCGGCTGGCTGGCAGGGCCGGATGGCTGTCCATGTAACCTTGTGCGCAAAGTACAGGTCACAATTTTGGAGATAGTTTGATAACATTTGGGACATGGCTTCCTATTGGCACAAGGACCAAACCTATTAAAAATGGGCCAAATCGTAAGACCACGAGGGAAGATAGGGGGACATTTCTTCCTCTCAGAAACTATCAAACCTATTTCAATGAAATTGAAAACATACATAGAACCATATCTTTATGGACACAAAAGGGATGCATTTTTTAAAAAATAGGACCACGAGGGGAGATAGGGGCAATTGCTGCCTCTCAAACCGATTTTAATGAAATTCAAAACATAGATAACCCCATATCTATATGGACACATAAGCTATACAGTTTTTCAAAAATAGGACCACAAGGAGAGGTAGGGGGCAATTTCCGCCTCACACTAACTTTTAAACCGATTTTAATAACTTTTATATACATAGATAAATCCATATTTATATGGACATATAAGCATGATATGTTTTATAATACTGTGGTGTAGGGTATCATATGGTCGGGCTTGACCGACGATACTTTCTTACTCGTTTATATTATTTTTTAGTTTCCTACGCTTTTTATATAAAATATTTATTTATTTAATTATTTTCTGTTCGATATTTCGCTTACCTTAGGTTTTTTATTTTTTATTTCTTTGAAGATGCTAACTAAAGTTTAGCGAAGTATCGAAGAGAAAATAATCAAATATCTTCTATATATATAAAAATAAGTTGCATTGCGTTAGTAATTATTGCTCTCTGAAATGCGTAAACCGATTTTGTGGAAAGTGACGTCAATACCAAGGTTTTTATGTATCAACGGTCTTCAAATGTGTATTGGTTCATGCGTTATAGCCATTTTAGTGAACACTGCATTCATTCCGAAACATATATTTATATTCCCATAAATATATGTTTCGACGATTTTTATGAAATTTTGAATGTGTATTTGTTAGGTATTAGAATAGGTCGTAGAGTATATTTAATATCGCTAGAGGGCGCAAAATATTGCAATAGGGGTAAAAGCTCTCCCACTCCCCAATCTTCTTAACTAATCAACCGGTTTTCTTAAAATTTGGCATGCAGACAATGTAACATCTGAAAGAGAATAAGGAATAGGGTGTGAAATAGGGTAAGAGGGCTAAAAGCTCCCCCTCCCTATATCTTCGTAACCAATCACCGATTTTTTTGGAATTTCGCAGGCGAATAGTGTTACAGTTGGAAAGAACCATAGCCCATGGTTTTTATTATTTAGGGCGTGAAATAGAGCAAGAGGGGTAAAAGCTCCCCCTCCCTATAACTTCTTAACTAATCAACCGGGTTTCTTAAAATGTGGCATGCATCCACTGTAACATCGGAGAGAGGACAGGGCATTGAACAGGGCAAGAGGGGTAAAACCTCCGCCTCCCTATTTCTTCTTAACAAATCAATTAATTTTCTTGAAATTGGGCAGGCAAATAGTGTAACAGCTGGAAAGAACTATAGCCTATAATTTGTTCTTAAAATTTGGCTAGCAGACACTGTTACATCTGAAAGAAATAAGTTATGTGGCAAAACAACGTTTGCCGGGCGAGCTAGTTCTATATAAAAAGACCTTAAAATACTAAATATAAAAAAGTTTATAAGAAGATAAACATTGGGGTTCCAAAAAGTATTTAAGCTTTAATAAAATAGTACGTGTTAAATTTAACTTTATTTAAGCTTGCAGGAAAAGAAGATTGTACTACAGTGATTTTACTAAGGCAACTTTTTCGCTGTTATTATAATTAAGATTAACATTTGAATTTTGTAATTTAAACTTTAAGTCTAAATAAATTTCGGTTTTAGCTTAAACACAAGCCCAACAAGTTCTACGCATGATACTAGGTGAAATAATGATATTTTTGGTCCATTTTCATTTATGGCATATTTGATCGTGTAACAATCTCGGTGTAAAGGACACTTTATAAGATACTTATTCAAAGAATCGACTGGTTTGGTTAATATAATACCAAGCAAACTTCACTGTATATCACAATATATATAGGCTAAAGGGTGATATGGAAAGATTTAATTTAATGGCAAAATTTCTATTCCAAAGATATTTATTTATTTATTATAACGTTTTTTTTTTTCAAAAATAGTTATAATTTAACTACTTTGCCTCTCATCATTAAAGACTGGCTGGTTGATTAGTTGGTCGGCGCATTTATTTATTTTATTGCCATAAGTAGTTTACAACCACTTGTTTGTGGCAAAAGTATCATCGTCATCATGGCCATCGTCATGTTGCTAACAAGCAGCATTTTAATCATGATCACTTGCAGCCTGTCTGCTCTGCAACCACAAATCCCTAACATTCTTGTTCAGAATACAATAAAATTGCAGTTTGTATATTTATTTTACAAGTTAATTAGTTGTGGTTATGGTAATTCGTGTTTTTCCTTTTGCCCAGCGTTTTTTCCCCTCGTTAATATTTTTATTTTTTTCCATAAACTTATTCCCTCGCAAGTCTTTTCTTTTCTTTAGTTAATATTATTATCCAATTTGTGGCCAATGTTCAAGGTCACATTATTTGTTAAGTCGTTGGCTGGTTTGTTAAATGGTTTGCCATTTAGTTTGTCTGATCATAGTTAGACGTTTTCCTTTTTCCAAATCCACCTAAATAAGAGATTAAGGTAGTAAACTTTTATTATAGTTGTATTTTTATTTTGAATAACTTTTTAATTGCGATATTGAAAGTTTTAAAACTTTACTGTTAGTGTAACAATTGCCTATATTCCGTACTTGTTCCCATATAAGTCCCCTTCCCGAAACCCATTCTATGGTCCAGAGTTGATTTTCTTGTTTCAAGCAAATATTCCCCATAAAAGGGATTAATAAAAATTAAACTTAAGATATTTATTTTCTGCAATGTTACGTGGGCGCGTCAATAATTCTTTGACTTTTTGAATTGCTACTTAAATGAAAGTGCAATACTGGTCCTGTCAACAATCATCTGTCAGTTGATTCCTATTCAAATTTTGATAAGCTGCAAATAATTACTTGCGAGTAGTGTACACGTATTATCGATGAAAATGTCGAATTAATAGCCGAAAGCCTTGCAAGTCGCTTGAGTGTTTTTACAGTCAGTTGTAGGTTTATTTTTCAAATGTTTTGTTAATATCTTAGCTTTGCTTTTGGAGTTAATAAATATCATCATGTGAAAGATATAAAGAAATTAATTATATAATTTATTAAATTTATTTTACAAATATGTGAATACAGTGTTGCCGTGTTTCCGAGTATTGCCGTGTTTCCAAACAATATTTTGATTAATCATTTTCATGTTTAAAAATACTATTAGGATGCATTGTTGTATAGTTTTGTTCTTTTTAATTGTATACCCTTCACCGAAGGTAAAGTAAATAACTTTTTCATTGTGTTTGTATTTTCTATAATATTACTCTAAGAGCCTATAAAGTATATATATTCTGGATTCTTATGAGGAGAGAAATTCAAATCTGGTTGTCCATCTGTTGAAATGGTGTATCCAAAGACCCCACATATGACGGGGACTTGGTAGTTATATATTTATGTCACATATAGTCCGGAATTGTTTGCTATTAAAATTTTGCCTGATCGATCCACAAATGGCTGAGATTTGAGCAAAACCAACGATTGCCTCTAATTTTACCAAAAAAATCCCTTGAGGTTCTTATTAATTTTATTTTTATGTGTATCTGAAAGTTTCCAAATTAGGTACAACCAGCTTGGTAATCAATAGACAACATCCTACACAATTTGGTCAAGTTGAGCAAGTGGGCGTGGCACCTCTCGTATAAAGCCATTAATAATTCCTCTATGTCTGGACAAAGGCAGGAGCCTAAGTTTTCGAATTAGGTACAAGCTTCTTGGTTATCAAAACACAAGATTCAAAAATAAGTTTGCAGCATTGGACAAGTGGGCGTAGCACTTTCCATGCAAGTGGATTGAAACAAAATTAGGCTAAACCTACCCTACAAAAAATATGCTTAAATGTTAAGTTATCTCCCTTGCTTTTAGAGATATTCGGATAAAGCGGATTTTCTGGGTGGTTTTATAACGATTTTTCAAGTTTTTTAATCGGGTGGATTATGTTAAATATCAAACTGTTATCAATAGTGTGTTAACAATTTTATATATATATATTTATAACTTTTTTTAAATTCCCTATGCTAATCCTGCGATGCTCTACGCTTGTCTGCTGAAAAGAAACCAGAGTTTCTGGCGGGAGTCGAACTTGCAACCACGGCCTACCTGGCATTAAGCAAAAGTATGTTGTATGGTTAAGCGCTCATGCATTTTCCTATAAGTATAGTGTTATTGACGAGGCGAATGTATATGCCTATAAGGTCCGTTTTCAGAACTTACCGATAGCTTAAAGTAGACTTTAAACGGCCTTATAAAAACTTTTTTAAACATTATTAAAACTTTACTTTAACCAAAAGTGAGCGATAAAGTAAATTAAGGTCCATCCTACCTTGTAGGCAAAAGTAAAGTTGTAATAATGAAATACTTTTTATACGGCCGATAAAATCCTACCTTTAGCTATCGGTAAGTTGAGAAAACGAGCTTAAGGTTATACATATTAGTACTAATTTTTACTATTTCACCAAACGATGACTACGTTCTTTCGCTGATAAAACAATTTTTTCTTCAGAAATATATAAAAAATTTTATATTCTTCGAAGGAAAACGTCATAAGTATGCTTGTTGAAGCAATTTTTAGTCAATTTGACACACAGAGAAAACAGATTCGTGATCACAACCGAATTTGGCGCCAATCGAATTTCGTCGGTTGCATGTACTATCGCTCAATTCGGTTACAATTACTGAAAATTTCGTTGCTTAGCATAATATTTTTGATAGCAACATTTGAATTTTAGTACACCATAAGTTTTAACAACAGACATTGTTAGTTGCTAGTATGATTATTAGAAAACAAAACCATGCTTATACCCGAATATATGATAGATGCAACTGAATTAATACATAATTGGTGTTCGCAACAAAAGATTTGATTGTCTTTATCAATATATTTTTTTAACCGGTTACATAAACCATTTTCCCGATTTATTAGATAGAAAATCAAAATAATTCCAATTTTTTTGGTTAGTATATTTATTTATTAATATTTTTGTGTATAGGTTATACATTATTTAATTATATACAATCACATACATATAGGTGTAAAGCTTATAACTTAATGTACCAACAAAAACAATCTTTGGCGGCAATTAAATGCAATTTCTTTCTTGTTCTAGCGGCTAGTGGTTCTCACAATACGCACATTGATTAAAGCTGTAAATTAAAAAACAGAGCGATTTTCATGTAATGTATTTGACCAATGTACACGCGGAGAAAAATAAAAACAATATGTACATACAGTATCGTACATATCGAGCCATAACCGCAGAAAAAGCCTAAGCGACAAAAATAAAATTTTACAGGAGAAGTTTTTTTTATATTAAAAAAAAAAAAGAAAACATACTAAAAATGGCGCTGGAGCTTTAATTGTTTTCGCTATAAAATCGTAACGGTAGCTTGTATGACTATACAATTTTATGATATGATACAAGTTTTGCCAATTTATTAATTTATTGCAAAAAACGAAGATTACAAATGATGTCGCTTAAGCTATTTCTGCGGTTATGGCTCTATATATATGTATGTTTGAGATATTACCCAGCTAGCATTAGATGTTTGTTAGACGATTGTGTTTAATATTCAACTCCTAAAAAAATCTTCTGATGATTATCTTATGAGTAACAAGAATAACAACATATACAATTTTGATTTAGTAGTTTTTTACAAATTTTCTGACACGCCTGTCCTTTAATCTTGGAATGAACCTTTTGCGACGCTCCTTATGAGTCATATAACAATTACTGACCTACCTAAATAAGAGCGTTTTTAACACATGAAATTTCTATTGTAAACACAATTTCATTAAAACAAACCGACTTAAGGATCTGCCAAATAAGATTTTCCAACAGGATGGCGTTGAATTCCTAATCTTAATGTTTGTTTCGCATAAATTGTATGAAAATTAAAAGTCTTGTCATGAAGATGCTCTTGTTTAGGATGCTCTTGTTTAGGTGGCTCAGTTATATAGCTGAGCATTTCACGAGTTGTAAGAGAATTCTTACATGAGTCTCATATGATTCTTGATGTTACACAAATCTCAAACGAATCCCTCTACGATTAAAAAAAGCGAGGAATCATCTTGTGTAACAGTTTCTTCCGTGCGACAAATCTTCTACGATTAAAAATTGTGCTCGTCGACGATCAAAACGCACTTCATTAGATTCCCAGTAGATTTTTTCGACTGAAAATGCTAGCTGGGTACATATGTACGAATGAATGTATGCAGGTATTTATAAGAAAAATAATACAGACATACATACATATGTACGTGCATACATATGTACATTTATTCTTATAAAAATACGTTAATTACTTACCCCTATTAATTAAGTTTTTGCACCTTTTCCGTTTTTGACCGCAAAAATATTGTTTAAATACAAAACTATAAATTATTTTATTATATTAAATGTTTTGACAGCAAATTTAGTAAACAATTGGGAATTTCAGCTTTTATTTGGTTGTGAATTCCAAATAATTATATTTTCAGTTTTTGTACCCGAATTGAAACTATTCCTACAATCAATAATTAACTGCTATAAATGAATTAACATTTATATTACAAAATTTATCGACGAAAGCAAATTATTAATTACAATGACCAATATTCAGTATTGCCTTGTATTTAAGTCGGTTGTGATTTTAACCTTTTGTACTTATTTTTAGAACTAAATTAAATTATTTATCATAACTAATAAAAGAGTTGAAGCAATCATATTTCAGTTAGAATAACGTTTTAATAATCAAGAGAATTAAAAATCAGTTAGAACTATACATTTTTAATAGTTGCAATAATAAATTATGTTACTTGATCAATATTTTATTACTGCAACCGTCTCCCAACCAATTGGTTTTCTGTGTGCATTTGCTTTTATAATATAAGAGGGTAATTCCATGTCAAAACGCCCAAGAGTGGGACACGACCCCTTCCGATTTAAATCAAATTTGGTGAGAAGGTTGCTTTTATCTTATAAGGAACATATATGAACGAAAAAAAGTTTTAAAATTTGTTTTTCGAAAGTTATGTCATATTCAAAATGTCATAATTTCGCAGATTTAGCCGAATGTGTTGAGCTTATTTCTTCAATATCTCAAAAACTACTTGACATACGAAGATTACTTTAATGTCATTTTAAAGAGAATACTGGGGGCTATAAACCATATATTAAAAAAAAAATTGAATTTTAATATTGTAATTTTGAGCAATAAGTACACTGTGCTTATTATAATATTATTTTTTTAAAGGTTGCGAAAGGAAAAAAATCATATCTTAAAAAAGAAAAAAAACACCTCCTTCAAAGTTTCAGAATTTTTGACTTAGTCCGTTTTTAAAATTTAACATTTTGCAGATATTAAATTTTTTAAAAAAATTTTTTTTTTAATTTATGGTTTATAGCATCTTCGTATGTCAAGTTGTTTTCGAGATATTGAAGAAATAAGCTCAACACATTCGGATAAATCTGCGAAATTATGACATTTTGAATATGACATAACTTTCGAAAAACAAATTTTAACATTTTTTTTCGTTCATATATGTTCCTTGTAAGATAAAAGCAACCTTATCACTAAATTTCATTAAAATCGGAAGTGGTCGTGTCCCACTCTTGGTCGTTTTGACATGGAATTACCCAGGAACAGTAATATTTTCTTATGTGTCCACGATTTTCTGGAAATTTCTTATCAATATCGAGTGATAAATAATTACAGTTTTTCCATTTTTTTTTTAAAAGTCATTTGTTTTAAAATAGTTTTTTCAGTGTATTTTTTCATAAAAAATGTTCGGTCTACATAACTTTAAAATTTTATTGTGAAACCTCTATCCATGTCAGATTTATGGAATGTCAAACATTTAAATTATTGTTTCTATAGTGTAAATGAATGAAAGGGCTTTTAGTATGAAATGGGAATTTAGCACATTATAACGAAACCTTAATAGTAATTTTAAGATTTGACATTCTATAAATTTGACTCTTGATAAAGATATCATAATGAAATTTCTCGGTCAAGTAGATTAAAAAGTTTTTAAAACAGTGCACTTAAAAACTTCCCTCTTTTTGAATAAAAAATACCATAATTCTTAATCGCAATCAAAAGCATTTTCTTACTAAATGTTAAAAAACATCAAAAGCCCAACTTTGATTTTAAATTTCTCAATTACTGCTAAACGGATTTTAATAAAATAAATACTGCAGGAAAGCTCAAGATGTCTTATCTCCAGCACAATTAACGTTTTATGTAGGGCAATAAGGGAATAAGAATTTATACACCTAAAAGGACATCCTAAGCTAAGCTAAGAACCCACTATCGGCGCAATGTACCAATTTTTGGCGTCTTTCATATGCCGAAAGTGTGAACGTTCAAAATGTTTTTATATGCGACAATCTGTGCCGAAATTGTGCTGACTGTGGACAATGAAAATTAACCTAGATGCGCCGACAATGTGAACACTATTTTGCACAATGTGGAGCAATCAAATTGTTTAATATGCACCGATTTTTATCGGCCACTTATGTGCCGATCACAGTCGCCAATCAGCGCCGATACAAGGGATGGCAAAACGAAATTTTTAAATTGCACAAACTGGTTACTAAAATTTTACTTTTTTGAGCTTAATTGTACCAAAACTACATTTGTTTTATCTTTTATTTATGTATTGAAACGTTAAATAGTACATTTGTACCACTAAATGAAAAAAAAAACAACTCGCTTTAACCAAAACATTGCAGTTGTATCAATGTTGCCAACCCTGGTTTGTAAACATTTGTTTACAAAACAACAATTACAAAAAAAAGTTTGAATGAAATTAAATATATTTTTTATTATACATATGTACATATATTAACATATTATTTAAAATTGTTAGGAAACATAATTTAATATTCGGACGGAGAATTTTGCGAATTTCTAAAGTAAAATTATGTCTGCCAACAAGTAAATAAGCAAAAACATTTGATTTAATTTGCCCAAATAGCACGATAGTGTGACCGCATTGTACCGATTATTGTCGCAATTGAGTTTTGGCCGATATGAACCGAAAAATATTGTCACAATGTGCGACGATAATGGGACCACCTAAGAAAAAATTGTGCAATGTTTTTAAATGTGTGCCGATATAGCACGATAAAAATCGTCACAGATTGTGCTATTTGAGCCGATAGTGGGATCTTAGCTTTATATTTTGTATTTTGTTAAATTTGCTGAAGTGCTGTTATATTATTTTTGAAATAACTTAAATATTTTTTTGACAAATTCTTAAAATACCGATATTAGGATTGCGGTTATTATTATGTCGCACAGTAGGTAAACGGTGATTTTTTAAGAGCTATAGGAAAGTTTAAAAAAAACACATACAACTTAGAAAAATTCACGAAATCTTTATTTGAATCGATAGTACGGTCCATATAATTTAATGTTTAAAGATAATTTCATGCAAATGTTGACCGTGACTGCGCCTCAAATGGTCCATCCGCTTAGTCCAATTTTGGCATACTCTTTCCAACATTTCGGCCGGTATCTCGTCAATTGAAGCGGGCATGTGTGTATAGACATGAGCTTTAACAAAGCTCCACAAAAAATAGTCTAAAGGTGTTAAATCGCACGATCTAGGCGGCCAATTGACCGGTCCCGAACGTGAAATAAAATGTTCACCGAACTCGCTTCTCAATAAGTCCATTGTTAAGCGTGCTGTGTGGCATGTGGCACCGTTTTGTTGAAACCACATGTCATGCAAGTCAAGCTCTTGCATTTTGGGCAAAAAAAAGTTGGATATCATCTCACGGTAGCGCTCACCATTCACAGTTACGTTACGATTCCCATCATCTTTGAAGAAGTACGGTCCAATGATGCCACCAGCCTATGAACCGCACCAAACTGTGACTTTTTCTGGATGCATTGGTAGCTCTTGCAATGCTTCTGGCTGATCTTCACTCCAACATCGACAATTCTGCTTATTAACGTACCCATTGAGCCAAAAATGAGCTTCGTCGCTGAACACAATTTTTCGATAAAAAGGTGGATCTTCGGCCAACTTTCCAAGAACCCATTCATCAAAAATTCTACGTTGCGGTAGGTCGTTCGCTTCAATTCTTGCACCAGCTGCATTTTGAAAGGCTAAACCTAAATCCTTCCGCAAAATTATTCACGTTGTTTAGTAACAGAGGCCCAATTGCTGCGAACGGCGACGAATCGATAATTGATGGTCATCATTAACACTGGCCGATACAGCTGCGATATTTTCTTCACTTCGCACTCTACGTAAGTGTGTTGGTGGTTTCATGTCCAACAATGTAAATTTGGTGCGAAATTTAGTCACAATAGCCCGAATAGCCGCTTCAGTGGGTCGATTTAACTGACCATAAAATGGAAGAAGCGCACGATGAACTTTCTTAACAGAGCACACATATTGATAATAAAATTCAATAATTTGCAAGCGTTATTCGTTCGTAAGTCGATTCATGGTTAAATTATAGACCAAACTGAAGATGTTTGACAGTGAAACAAAACACGATACGTGCGTCAACGGTTTATACCAGTGTTGCCAAAAAGATAATAGCTAAAAAATCACCCTTTATATTTTACCACGATATAAAGCCCATTTCCTGAAAACTTTACTAAAGACTAAAAAAGAACGAACCTTGATACAAACAAGTTCTTCTTGAATTCTGTTTAAAGGCCTTATACTGTTTAATGATTTTAAATTAAGCTTTATATTCGAGACCTTACTGTATTTTGAACTTCCGACAGTTAGAAAACCACATGACAATTTCCATCTAAAAAATGCAAAAATTATGATGGGTGCCTTTGGTTTGCAAATGATTGGTTTATGTGCATTTTAAATATTTATGCATTTAAGTTTTTAACATCATAATAAAATAAAATATACAAATTATTTCTCTTTTGTAAATTTTTTTAACCACTCGCGACAGCCAGACGCTTTGCACTTTGCCTATTATCATTTTAATCATTTATTGCAAAATAAAAATGAAATGGAAAACTGAAATTTTAACATGCTCACACAACAATAATATCAGATAACGTTTTATATAAAAAATAGCTTTTTAAAAGTTGATATAAGGCGGTATAAAACTTAATAAGCAAGAAAGTTTTATTCGCATATGCCGAATTTTTGATACCCTATATCAATAATTTTAATTGTTTGGTAGTGGATTTTAGGAACCAATCACAGTTTCTTAAATCATATTAAACTACTGTGTGCCAGCTTTCCTGTATTTGTGTACAAGAAGCGTATTCCGAGAGTGGAGTTTTTATGCGGCTTCTCTATATATTAATTAAACGCCTGAAAAAATTTTCTTAAGCTTTTACAGTATTTTTCTAATTATTTGGGTAATTAGGATAAATAATTTTAAGTTTTCAAGTAAGAATGGCCACTACAATACAAAGACAATAAAAATTTCGGTATTGCTTGATTATTTATTCGCAACAAGGGTCTCAAGGTGAGCTGGACTGGGGAATTGGGGAACGCGCATACAAGGACAAAATAAATATTTGTATAGCTGAGGAACGGTTACAGTAACAGTACTCAAATTTGGAAAAAATATCTTGGTCATCAATACACAAAACCTAAAGGGTGGTCCAATCATAATGTACGATGTGAATTGTGAGTCACACCTTAGCGTCAAGTTATTGGTCCAACTAATTTGACTTTGTTTGTTTCAGCGTTTGACAAATTCAACCATACGAAAATGGGCGTTCAAATCAATCTACATTTCGTGCACTTCTTGATTTAATTGGTAAGCATAATCGACCAACTGGCTCCTCCATCGGGAGAATTATGCGCAAATTTCAGCAAACTGGGTCTATAGGAAATGTGAAAACACCTGTGCATGTTTGCTTAGTTCGTTCTGGCTGGTGGCGTCATCTGGCCGTACTTTTACGAAAATGAGGTTGGCCAAGCAGTAACCGTGAATGGTGTTTGCTATCGTGAGATGACAACGGACTTCTTGTGGCCAAAAATGTAGTATATGGATCTGGACGATATGTGGTTCCAACAGGATGGTGCTACTTGCCAACAGCAAACGAAACAATGGCTCTTTTCCGCGAGATATTAAATGGCCGTGTTATCTCATGTCGTGGCGTTGTTAAATGGCCGCCACGATCATATGATTAGATACCGTTGGACTTCTTTCTTTGGGCTTATTTAAAAGGAAAAGTGTACGTCAACTAGCCAAGAACAATTTAAGAGCTTAAGGATGAGATAAAACGGCATTCGTGACATTGAAGCCAAATTATGTCTCAGATTCAATGAAAATATGGTATACTAAAGAAGCCGGGACAAACATTTGGCCGATATTTTGTTTCACACATAATTTTCATAGATTCTTCTATCATAATAGAAAATATTAAGATAATTCTCTGAAAACTTTTTGTTTTATTTACAATTGACATCGTGCGTTTTGGTTGGACAACCCTTAATAAAACAGCAAGCTTAGCTGGAAAAGTGTCCGTGAAAGCTCCCAGACAAGGAAAGAATAAATGTGTTAATCTGTACCTTTATCTGGGAAAGACAACGGAAGAAGTATACAAACATAAACTTGATACAAATTGCTAAGCTCTCAATATATCGGGTGATTTTTTAAGAGCTATAAAAAGTTAAAAAAAAACCTTAAATTCAGAAAAATGCATGAAATCTTTATTTGAATCGATAGTACGATCCATATAATTTGATGTTTGAAGATTATTTCATGCAAATGTTGACCGTGACTGCGCCTCAAATGGTCCATCCGCTAAGTCCAATTTTGGCATACTCTTTCCAACTTTTCAGCCGGTATATCATGAATAAATGCTTCAATGTTGTCTTCCAATGCGTCAATTGAAGAGGGCATGCGTGTATAGACATGAGCTTTAACATAGCCCCACAAAAAATATTCTAAAGGCGTGAAATCGCACGTTCTAGGCGGCAAATTGACCGGTCCCGAACGTGCAATAAAATGTTCACCGAACTCACCTCTCAATAAGTCCATTGTAAAGCGTGCTGTGTGGCATGTGGCACCGTCTTGTTGAAACCACAGGTCGTGCAAGTCAAGCTCTTGAATTTTGGGCAAAAAAAGTTGGATATCATCTCACGGTAGCGCTCACCATTCACAGTTACGTTACAATTCGCATCATCTTTGAAGAAGTACGGTCCAATGATGCCACCAGCCCATAAACCGCACCAAACTGTGACTTTTTCTGGATGCATTGGTAGCTCTTGAAATGCTTCTAGCTGATCTTCCCTCCAAAATCGACAATTCAGCTTATTAACGTACCCATTGAGCCAAAAATAAGCTTCGTCGCTGAACACAAGAAGCACGCATTTTGATAATCAAATTCAATAATTTGCAATCGTTGTTCGTTTGTAAGACGATTCATGGTTAAATTATATACCAAACTGAAGATGTTTGACAGTGATACAAAACACGAAACGTGCGTCAGCTGTTTAAACCAGTGTTGCCAAAAAGATAATAGCTAAAAAATCACCCGATACAAGATCTGTTTTAAAATTGTTTTAATAATTTTATATCAACAAGGGGTAGCGAAGCGAGCTATAAAACTAAATTTGACTTGATTTTTTTTACAACACACAAATGTAATCGTAGTCCGACAAAACCCTGATTTCTAAAATATTTTGTACTTCAACTATAAAAAATGTTTATGTTTCCACACAAAACTTTAAAATAATGAATAACGAGAAAATATTTAAATACTTATTGCTACAAACAAGCAAATATGTATGTCTACATCATTTGCTAATGCAGCGAACGATCGTACAACAAGCCTTCATCAGTGGACAATGTTTAAGGAGCAACAGTAACAAACATTCAAATAAACAAATATCGAAAAAAAGAACATATAATATCTTATGCATTTTTTATAACTTTATGATAATTTTGTTTTAGTATTGCTTTTAGCAAATAATTTCAAGACACAAAAATAAAGAGTGAAATGGTCAGTATATTTTGGCAAAATTTCTAAGATTTATGCAGAAGATAAGATTAGATAAGAATTCAATGGAAACTTTTTTTTAATAATTTAAAAAAAAAATATACTTTACCAAATTAGAATGCTATATTCGATTGCAACAGTGTTGCCATTTCTTCACTTTAAAAACTAATCTAGTTTTTATTAAAAAAAATATTCAAACAAAATTTTTTTACAAAAACTTATCATAATCTGGCAAAAAATTATACGTTAACGGTCTAATTCATAAAAATTTCTTGTTTCAGCTTTAATGAATACAATAGTTATCAAACACTTTTTGTTTTATAAACCATTAACAAAAAATCTAATTTATAAACGCTTAATAGGAGTGGATTAACAATTAAACGTTTATATTACTTTTGTATTATAATGTTGGCAACATCATGATATTTTAATTGTAATTTTTGTAATACTGATGCATACAACTAGGGATGAAACGATACGAGTAAATAAAAATATACAACGAACGAATTTTAAGTGAATTTCTGTTTTGTTTTCAGTTTAAAATGAATTTCTGTTTTTTAAAACGTTATATTTGAATTAATTTTATGGTTTTTTTTTTGTTAATAAAATACATACTATTGAAATAGAAGCGAAATATGTAAATCATATTTCAATATCAAATTTTTACTGCTTTAACTCTGTACGTTCCAAAAGAGATTATACAGCTTTATGTTTAATGAATAATTTAACCAATTTTAACCAGATGTTTTGAAAATAAAACCTCATAGGTTTTAACAAAACATTTTTAGCCAAATATAACTGCCAAAATATTTTAAGTTCAAATGTTTTCATTTACCTGAACATTCTGTTTATATAATATTGGGCAAAATTTGCGCCGGTTTTTTTTTTTTTTATATGTATGTGCGTACCAATAACGTTTGGGAAATTTTTAAATGTCTTAAATTCTCTTATTAGGATTGCTTCCTCTATAAGAGATGAAGGCATTTTAATTTTTCTATTGGCCCAGCGAGCTAAGGCACGAGCCACTCTGGCTGAAATTCTACACATCGTTGCTTGAGAGAACCCATGAAGATCTTCTCATTGTTTTGCTTCATTTGTCACTTTGTGTGCTATATTCAAAGCATGTAGGTTAGGTTAGGTTAAATGGGTAGCCGTCACGAAGACGACTCACTTGGGTCCTTATAGCGGTCCCTTTGTGATACCCCTAGCCAGTGACAAGGGTCAGCCAGTATCCACCAGACTATTCCCCAGAGGTCACCGCAGTCTCGAACCACCCCGATTCCCTGCAGAACAGGGAGATCGATTTCAGTCCCGCATTGGACAAATCGTCCAGACATGGCAATTCCGGTCTCCCAAAATGCCTCACCCTAACGCCCGCCAGACCGGGGCATTGGCAGAGGAAGTGAAACACCGTCTCCTCCTCCTCCTCCTCATCTTGACAACTCCTGCAGTAGTCATTATACGCAAGACCCATTCTCCTAGCATGAGTCCCTATCACCCAGTGACCCGTGATAACCGATATCACTGTCCTTATCCGGTCCCTGCCGAGACCGAGTAGTACGCGCGTTCTCGCCGCGTCATAGCCAGGCCATAGAGTCCTGGCCATCAAACAGGTATTCTCGCCCTGCCATCTCCCCTGAGCCCTTCTGTACGACTCCCGTCTGATGAGAGTCCTGCAGCGGGCCATTGAAGTGCCAATCAGGCCGTCGACGAACATGTCGTCCAACAGACAGCCTTGTTTGGCTAGACTGTCCACAGTATGGTTGCCCAGGAGCCCACTGTGTCCTGGTGTCAAAGCATGTAGGACAAAACCTTTTTGTTCCGTGCGGCAAACCAGTAACCAACAGACGATATACTATGCGGTTTCTACTTTGTGTTTACTTTAACAAATACTAGCTATACCTATTTGAAAGACATTTTAAAATATAAGTGTAATGAATGGTAAAAACGAGGTTTACATTATTTGAAATAAATCTTAATAGCTTTTTATGCAAAAACTTATAACGACTTTAAGTTTTAACAGAGAACATACATAAGTATCTCGCGACCCACGTTATTTTTTACAAAAAAAATTATTAAGCTGCTTATATTATATAAAATTAATTCAAACATTAGTTATCGTTTTTCTAGAAAAAAAAATTTTATACGTATTAAACTTTTTTATTAAAATAAATAAGAAGACAAAAATTTTAATTTTTCATGCAATTATTAAAATTTTATTTGAACAAACATTAAAATATCAGTTTATTAAACGCTTAAAGTAGGGTAAAGGCAACAATAAATATTTCAAATATATGAAAAGTTTATTAAACGTTTAATAGGCTATTAAACATTTATAAATACTCTTTTTTCAACTTTTGCTTATTAATGACTTATAAAGCTGCAATGAAGTGTTTATGAATTAGACTGTAAAAGTGTAAATAAAAGATGATTCTTTGCTTGATACCGATAACATTTTTGGAAACCTAAAATTTCATCTCATGAATATAACTGATTCTTTCTTTCGTTAAAGGTGTGATTTTTTTAACCGTTTAGGTATTGAAAGTGGAATAAAGCAAAAACACAGAAAATTTGCAATAACGAAAGGAATATTTATTTGGGGCGATAAAAGAATGGCTGCCATTATCACTTTTCAATACTTAACGTCTTCCATAAATTTGCGAAGATGTTTCAATATATTCCATGCGTTCCTCGGAAATGTATGCAAGTGTAAAAAGGATATTATGTGGTCCATCGGCGCTGCGAGATACGGCCCTAAAAATAAATAAAAATTGACCCCCAAAATCAACTCAAAATTTATAATGAATTTTTACCCCCAAAAAAGAAAAAAACAACACAAACAAAGCTCTATTCAAAATTTTGGGTTGGGTTCATATCAGAGATCAGCAATGAATCGTTTTTTCGCTACTCATACTGACTCATGCAATTGTAAGTATAAGTGCGTAGAAATCATTTAAACTAAACTACTCTGATTCACTCATACTCACAAGAGAAATATTTATGAGTGCGACGTCGACATTATACGCATACTCAGAAATGACCTCAGCTTGATTTATAATTTCAAGAAAATACTTACAATACTCATAATGATTCAAACCATTTAGCTCATCCATTTACCGTTTTAACACAACAGATAAAACACACAACTTAATAATCAGCGCTGCCAGATAAATTTGCCAAAAAATCGTCCACTTCATACATGTAACTTTAGTAAACTGTAATTGCCAAATCGTCACTTTGCTATTTCGGGGACAAATCTGGCAGCCTCGCATTTTGCTTCGCCTATACACATTGAGTTGAATAGATTCTAAATCAAACACTACAAATGTTGCTTAGGCCCGTTTTCACAACTTACCGATAGCTAAAGGTAGGATTTTATCGGCCTTATAAAAAGTGTTCCATTATTACAACTTTACTTTAACCTACCAGGTAGGATGAACCTTAATCTACTTTATCGCTCACTTAAGGTTAAAGTAAAGTTTTAATAATGGTACTCTTTTTATAAGGCCGGTTAAAGTCTACTTTTAGCTATTGGTAAGTTGTGAAAACGGGCCTTAGTATGAGTACGATGAGTAAAATGAAACTTTTGAGTGAATATGAGTTTGAATAACATTGGAATAAGTATGAGTGCGTGTAAGTACAAGAATTTATGAGTCATTATTTAGCTCTACTCACTTTTTCACAACTCATTGCTGATCTCTGGTTCATATGCCCGAAACTTGAAATCTCAAATTTAAAATCCCGATTTCAAAATCTGAATAATTATACAGTTTTGGTTTTAAAAGTCGTTCGATTGGTTGCATGGTGCTTTCGGCCATGCGCAAGCATTTGTTCCTCTATGGTGTAACAGACACTGGCTTCGCTAACTAAAGTATTGCAAGTATTTTCTTCGGCGGCATGAAATAACCCCCCAAAATATAACCTCCCAAAAAAATAATGAAATAACCCCCAAAAAGTTTGTACAGAGAACAACAAAAACGATTTTTGGGGAGTTATTTCATTTTGTTTGTTGTGTTATTTCATTTTTTTAATTGGGGTATTATTTCATATGAAATTATTCCCCAAAAAATTTATTTCATAATGCCCCAATATATTTTTTGGGGTATTATTTCATTTTCAAATTTATTATGAAAACGTTTTTGGGCGCAAGGATTTATCCACTTTGGTATACAGAACACCGGCTACAATAAACAAAGCTGCCCTGCATAGCCGGCCTTCGGCCGCGCGCAATGGTTTTCTTCTATATGGTATACCAAACACCGGCTTCGCTAACTAAAGCTTCTCTGCGTAGCCGGGTCGAGTCGGTATTTGTATACTATAGAGGAGAAAATCCAGGCGCTATGCAGAGAAGCTTTAGCTAGTGAAGCCGGTGTTTGTTATACCATAGAGGAAAACGTCATTGCGGCCGGCCGAAGACCGGCTATGCAGAAAAGCCTGGCGCTGCGAAATATGGCCCCAGGAAATATGGCCCCAAAAAATAAATGAAAATTTACCCCAAATTTGGGGCTATTTTTCATAATGCAATATGGCCCCATTTTTTTAATGAAAAATTACCCCAAAAAAATGAAAAATAACCCTAAAAATAAAATGAAATATGACCCTAAATTTGGGGCTATTCTTCATTATGAAAAATCACCTCAAAATTTATAATGAATTTTAACCCCAAAAAAGAACACAAAGAAAGTGACATTTAACATTCTCGGTGGAGTTCATATGCCCAAAACTAAAAATCCCAAATTTAGAATCCCTATTTCAATATCCGGATAACTATACAGTTTTGGTTTTAAAAATCGTACGATTGATAGCACGGTTGGGCTTTCGGCCATGCACAAGGATTTTTTTCTCTATGGTATAACGAACACTGGCTTTGCTTACTAAAGCTCTACGTTATAGCCGGCCTTCGGCCGGGCGCAAGGATGTTTTTCTCTATGGTATAACGAACACTGGCTTCGCTAACTAAAGCTTCTCTGTATAGCCGGCCTTCGGCCGGGTGAAAGGATTTTCTTCTCTTTGGTATTACGAACACTGGCTTCGCTCACTAAAGCTTCACTACATAGCCGGCCTTCGGCCGGGCGCAAGGATTTTCTTTTCTATGGTATAACGAACTCTTCTCGTAATAGCCGGCCTTCGGCCGGGCTCAAGGATTTTTTTCTCTATGGTATAACAAACACCGGCTTCGCTAACTAAAGCATCTCTTCATAACCGGCAAGGATTTTCTCTACTATGGTATAAGAATTTGGGTTTTTTATGTTATCCCTAGAAACTTTTACATAGAATTTTATATAAATTTGTGTAAAAATGTTTGGGGTGATTTTTCATTTCTTTAAACTTGCATTTTTTATTAGTAGATGAAAAATAGCCCCAAAGTAAAAATGGTGATTTTATTTGGGGCCATTTTTCATTCCTTGATATTGGGGTCATTTTTCATTCCACTTAAAATGCAAAAACACCCTATCGAAAAAATGAAAAATAACCCCAAAAAAACAAAAAAATTGCGCCAAAATTGCGTGTTGTTGTGTCTCATGTAAAATTTTGGGGCCGTTTTTCATTTTCCTTTTGGGGCCATATTTCCTGGGGTCATTTTGCGCACCGCCGAAAAGCCTTAGTTGGCGAAGCTTGTGTTTGATATATCATACCAATATATCTATCGCGTGATTCTTTAGAGCAAAACTGTACATATATTGGGCTCTTATTTAATTTCAGAAATTGGGATTTTATTTCATATGACATAAACCCCCAAAAATTAGGGAATTATTTCATTTATGTTTGGGGCATTATTTTATTTCAAATTGGGGCTTTATTGCATATGAAATAGGGCCCCACGCTTTGGGGGGTTATTTCATGATTTTTTTGGGGGTTACTACATGTCGCCATTTTCTTCTATATGATGTAACGAACACTGGCTTCGCTCACTAAAGCTTCTCAAAATAGCCAGCCTTGGCCAGCACGCAAGGATTTTTTCCTCTATGGTATAACAATCACCGGCTTTGCTTATTTAAGCATCTTTGCATAACCGGCAAGGATTTTTTCCACTTTGGTTTAAGAACTCGGAATACTTTCCCCAGAAACTTTTACATAAGCTTTGTGTAAAAATGTTTGGGGTAATTTTTCATTTCTTAAAATTTTAATTTTTTATTAGTCAATGATAGCCCCGAAGTAAAAATTGCGATTTTATTTGGGCTCATTTTTTATTGCACTTTAAATCCAAAAACACCCTAACAAAAAAATTAAAAGCAAACAAAAAAAAAAAAAAAAAAAATACAAAATTTCAAAATTGCGTGCTGATGTGTCTCATGTATAATTTTGAAATCGCTCTTGGGATCATTTTGCGCGCCGCCAGTCCATCCGTGAGCCACCATTTGGCATACTTTATCTAGAATACCGGCTGGTTTCTCATGAATAGCAGTTGTAATGTTGTTTTTCAGGGCTCGAATTGTGGCTTGTACATGAATAAAGAGGCTTTACGTATTCCCACAAAAAATAGTATAGTTGGGTCATATCGCATGATCTTGGCTGCCAATGGACTGCTCCAAAACGCGAGATTAATTGTTGACAAAACTTGGGATTTTTTTTTCTTTATTTTTGGCCACTTTTTTTGTTTAAATTTATAAATTTAGCTGGCTAGGCCTAACTCCATTTGTAAAATTTTTTATTGCGATTTTCATCATTTAAGAAATCCCACTATTTGCAAAAAATAGTGCATCGTTCAAGTGCATTGGCAACTCTTGAAGTACCAGTGGCTGCTGGCAATTCGAATTGTTGACCTACCCATAGAGCCAAAAATGAGCTTCGTCGCTGATGATAATTTTTCAAACGAAAAATGGACCTGCGTCCAACTTTACAAATCTTCATTTACCAAAAATACGACGCTGTGATATTTATCTGGCCTAAGTAGTTGCAGCAGCTGTATTTTGTATGGTTTTATACAGAGGTGCTTACTTAAAATCTTCCAGGTGGTTGGAAATCTCAAGCCCAATTATACATATATACAACGGTGACGAATTGATGCATCACGAATTGATGATCACGAATATGAATTTAAAAAAGCACCACTTCATAAACATTGAACTATTTATCACATTTTTTTGTTCAACAATTTTCAAAATTTTATTCTTTTTATTAAACTTTTGATCCATGTACCACAATTGTATGATAACGTCATAAGAGTTTGTAATCTTATGAAAACTATAACAGCTTTAGATAAAAAAAATATATATAATTTCGGACAGGTCAATAAAATTTCCACCCTAAAAAGTCATAAATCCCGCAAAAATTGTACTTAGACTTACTCCTTGGTCACACCAAGCAAATATTTGAAGTACATATGCATACGTCAAATTATTATATCATCCATCATTAGCGCTGAAGATGGTATACTAAGGCCCGTTTTCATGACTTAACGATAGCTTAATGTAGGAAGTAATCGAACAGATAATTAATTTTTTATTACCACAAGTTCCCTTTAATCTAAAATTGGTGGATAAGGTAAAGGGAGGAACGTTCTTCCTTTAACTTTTGTCGTAAGGTTTAGATCTGAGATTGCCATATTATATTCACATATTTTTTATATATGGCAGCTACAAGTATACGTATATTTTGTAAATTAATTACAAACTCGTATTTTGACAAATACAATTTACAAAATGTTAAATTCGCGTGTTCGCGGTATTTCATTAATATTTGCCATTATTAAAAAATATTTGTGCAAACAAAAATTTAAAATAAAAGAAAAGTAAAAGAAAGTACGTAGTTGCCAGTTCGTATTTTCATTTCGGCAAAAATAATCGGTATTTACTTTAGTATTGCCACATTTTTAAAAATGTTAAGTTGTGAAAACGAAAAATAGTTGAAGGTAACCTTATTCCTCACTAGTGCTAAAGGTACCATTAACTATTTCGATCTTTAAAGGTAAGTGAAAACGAGGCTAAGTCTGTTATTCAGTGTGAACCTTTTACATAAAGTACATAGATTCTGGGTCATTGAGTAATTCTAAGTCGATTAAGTCACGTCCGTCTGTCCATCTTTTGATATCATGTTCAGTTTCATAGGACTTACAAGAAAATTTTTTATTTAAAATAAAAGACTTGAAATGCAGCACAATCGGTCATATGTAAAGCAACCTTCCTAAAAAAATTATATTTCTAATACAAAAACTAACATACAGCTATGTAACACAGTACAATTCCGTTCGGAAACGGAATTCATTCCGTAATTTGGTTCTTTAGAAAATGACAAAAAAAAAGTTTCGGAATGAAACCATTTTTGTTTTCATGAAAGGAATGAGGAGTTTTCTGTATCTGAAAGGCAAAAAATCTTTTAAGCTACACTTTCTTTAATTCCGAACGGAATTTTATTCTGGGACGTGGCTCATAAATTGATGATGGAATGAAGCGATTGCTTTTAAATGTGGCAAAAATGCGTTTAATATGACTTGAACTCACTAATCTTTAGTTTGTGAAGATTTGTCGATAATTTACCACATTAAACGCAATCTCGAAAAATGAATTAACGCAAGATTTAAATTAAATGTAAAGGACTGTTTTCTCAGCCGTTTTGTAAGGGTTGCCAATACTTTACTGCACAAATGGCGAACATTTTAAATCTTGCGCTAATTTGGGGACACTGTTTACTTTTTTACGCTTAAACAAAACGCTGTTTTGTACTTAATTCCATAAAGCTAAAAACCACATCAAATTTTGTTAAGATCGGTCAATTATTTATCATAAGTTCAATTTTAAATTCCCTCCTAAATATCACTTTACTACGCCTTGAACTAAAAAAAACATTTCTTTTGTTGTTTTTAATTAGTTTAAATTAAGTTTCATATGACTGAGAGTAAAATCATAAAACGTTGCGATATTCGGCTTATAATGTACTATAGGATCCAAATAAGGCTTACTTTGGAAAAGACTTTAATAAGACTTTAAAATGCAATGAGTTAAATTACTGTGAGGCTAGTTTTTTAAATGATAGATTCCATATAAAGCCTTGTCCTTAAATATTCTAACTTTCAAATCTCAAAACGCATGAGGTGTGTTGTAGTGTGTACTCAAACAAATAAATTATTTTAAACCAAAATCTTATCACTTGCAGCCTCAGAAACAATTTGCGTTTGAAAAGCAGTAGAAAATGGAATTTGTCTCTGTCTGGTATTTTAAAACTTTTACGTATTCACTCACTAAAAATATAAACAACAATAAAAAGTTGTCTACTCTTCTCTGACACTATTGACAAAGAATTTATGAGTTTATCTGTATTGTATATTCATGACTTAGCGCTGATTAGTTCCCATAAAAGTGTAAACGTTTGATTTTTGCAAATGAAATTTTTTTGGTATTAACCACAACAAATATTCAAACCTTGTTGGTGTATGATTAGGATAATAGTTGTCTGTCTAGATAATTCTGCCAAATGGCTTAAAAAAGTGTGTGAGTATATAAGTCTTCAAGTCTTACAAAGGACTAATATTTATGTGTACATAAAGACATATGCATGCATGTACATTTGTGTGTAGGTAAATGAAAAAAAACCATCATCAAGAGACTAACAGCATGTTTTATGATATCTTCATGGTGATTTATTATCATTTGATTTTAAAAAGGCAGACGCCTAAACATAAAATTTATATAAATACACTCACTTAACAAAACGCGCATTGAATCTGCCAAACATTTATGTCTTAGAAGCATCCATCCTAAAAGGGCTCAGGAACAGCCAGATACTATTATCAAAACTTAAATAGGTTTGGAAGAAGACATGTTGTATTTATAGTAGAATTTATTACAAATTACAAACAGTTTTATTATTTTCTTTTTTTTTTTCTTTTATTTTTCACTTTTTTATTCTCTAAGACTTAAATAAAAACATAAATTTATTTTAACTCTCTAAGAACATTTAACTTATTGCTTCATTCTAATAAACATGGCAAATAATGATTTGGAAAAAAATTAAAAAAAAACGTAAGACTTAAGCAACAAACTTCATATTTTGTGTTTTTATTTCGCTTGGTAATAATGTCCCTCTCCATGTGACTTTACTTTCTTCTTCCCTTTCATTGTAGCTGCAGCTGTTGCTGTAATTGTTGTTGTTTTTATGTTTAGTTGCTAATGCTTCTCACAATCTTGTCACTTGTATAAATTTTCTTCTAACCATTTCATTTTCATGTCCCAAGGGCCAAGAGCGTGTCCATAAGTTCAACATTCTTGTTGGGTTTTTGCTTAGTTCGTTTATTTTACTTATAGTTTAAATGTTAGAACAGTCAAGAGTAAAAGTGGTAACATTTTCAAAATCTCTTTCTTAAAACAATTTTGTAAAAATGCTGTATTTGTTATTGTCAAATCTTCAATTTAATTTACTTTAAATAATAAAAAGCAGACAAGCTTCAATTGTTTTTCGGATGATACTCAACATATGGCTCGATCTAAACATAATTCAGCTTTTTTATTTTACTTTGTGGGTTCCTCTCTAGGATGGTTGGTAGTGAGCTTGTCTAGCAGTATGAGGGTTACAGGTTAAATTCACGCCAAAAATTCTTTCCTGTTTCTCACACAATAACAATTTCATACAAATAACTTATTTGTTCATGGTTTCAGGACAATGGTATTTATTCTTACATTAATATTAAAGCTATACGGGCAATTATTTCTAAATATGATATTATAGATTCTATTCACAAAAAACTTATTTTGCAAATTTCATTACTACACTTATTTAAACAAAATATAGAAAAGTGTAGAGGGCCAAGCCCGACAATAATGAACCCTGCACTGCATGAGAGTATTACAGAAGATGTAGTCGGATTTAAAATTATGTTTTTTCCAAATTTTATAGTTCTCACAATTGTAATTATTAAAGTGATTTTCTAAGGGCCTATTCCACCAGTTATATTTAAATATCATTTTATGTTTAAAATTCGTTTTTCATGTCAAATAAAAATAAGGCTGTGTCGATTCTTTGACACCCTCCACCGTCAGTTCGAATTATGCAGGAGTGGGCTCTATATGATATCTGTATATTATTAATTTATCTTTATAAAAACAGACGTCAGCATTAAAATTGATTGCGCTTTAGATCTATTTTAAATTATTGAATGACAGTAAAAAATTTGTATGCTTTTCTTTTTTTTTAGATTTCAACTAGCTTGAGAAAAATATCATGATTCGTAACAGTTTCAGCTGAACTGAAATGATTTTCAGGAGGGAAATTTATGTTGGACCTGTGGTAAATTAGCCTACCGGGAGTGCCCGGTAGGCTAGCTGGTAGCGAGCTAGTCCATCAGCGCCGAGGTTGCGGGTTCGATTCCCGCCAGAGACTCTGGTTTCTTTCCTGCAGACAAGCATAGAGCTTCGCGGGATTAGCTTAGTAAATTAAAAAAAAAAAAAAAAAAAAATTGAACAAAAATTCCGATCATAAAAAAAGCAACGGTTTTTTTTTGCTTATTTTGGCAATATCGGCTTTTTTTTTAGTTATTTTTGCAATATCGTTTTTTTTTACTTATTTTGCCATTATTAATTTTTTTTATACGAAAAAAATTTTATGATTATTATTTTTGATGTACAACTTTTTTTTTATAAATATGTACTAAAAAAGCAACACTTTTTGTACTGTAACAACTCTGGTTAAAAAAATCGTTCAATATTTTGGTAATATTTTGTGTTTCCGTTGTAATATATCATCCCAACAACTTATATCTGATTTTTTAGCTATTATCTTTTTGGCAACACTGGTTTAAACAGCTGACGCACGTTTCGTGTTTTGTTTCACTGTCAAACATCCTCAGTTTGGTCTATAATTTAACCATGAATCGTCTTACAAACGAACAACGCTTGCAAATTATTGAATGTTATTATCAAAATGCGTGCTCTGTTATGAAGTTCGCACGCTACTTGTGTTCAGCGACGAAGCTCAGTTTTGGCTCAATGGGTACGTTAATAAGCAGAATTGTCGATTTTGGAGTGAAGATCAGCCAGAAGCATTGCAAGAGCTACCAATGCATCCAGAAAAGTCACAGTTTGGTGCGGCTTATGGGCTGGTGGCATCATTGGACCGTACTTCTTCAAAGATAATGTGAATCGTAACGTAACTGTGAATGTTGAGCGCTACCAACTTGTTTTTGCCTAAAATGCAAGAGCTTCACTTGCATGACATGTGGTTTCAACAAGACGGTGGCACATGCCACACTGCACGCTTAACAATATACTTATTGTAAGGCGAGTTCGGTGAACATTTTATTTCACGTTCGGCACCGGTCAATTGGCCGCCTAGATCGTGCGATCTAACGCCTTTGGACTATTTTTTGTGGGGCTATGTTAAAACTCATGTCTATACACACATGCCCGCCTTAATTGACGCATTGGAAGACAACATTGAAGCATTTATTCATGAGATACCGGCCGAAATGTTGGAAAGAGTATGCCAAAATCGGACTAAGCGGATGGACCATTTGAGTAGCAGTCACGGTCAACATTTGCATGAAATAATCTTCAAACATTAAATTAAATGGACCGTACTATCGATACAAATAAAGATTTCATGCATTTTTCTGAATTATATGTGTTTTTTTTAAACTTTCCTATATCTCTTAAAACATCACCCATTATAACATCTGTATGTTATTATTCCCACACCATAAGAGTGGAGAGGGTATTATGCATTTGTGCTGATGTGTGTTACATTTTAAAATACTGGTCTTCTGAGTCGATTAAACGATGTTCGTCTGTCTGTCTGACCACATAACCTTGTGCGCAAAGTACAGGCCACAATTTTGAATAATGAAATTTTGTACATACATAGTAGGTTCTAACTGCCCAAGGGCGGATCGGTCCATAATTTCATATAGCCCCCATACAAGCTGCTTTCCGCAATAGGGTCTTTGTGCCCACTATCAAACAAATTTTAATGAAATTTAAAATATATGTAGATAGATCAGCATTTATATGAACACGTAATGTATGCATTTTTTTAAAATAGGGTCACGAGGGGAGATAGGGGACAATTTCTGCCTATCAGAAACGATTAAACCGATTTTAGTGAAATTTGAATATAGCCATACACTCTCGAAAATTTGTTTTTAAAAACTGTGGTATTGGGTTTCACATGGTCGGGCTCGATCGACTATAATTTCTTGCTAAATTTTTATGTTACTTTGTCTAAGAGGTACTGTATCGTAGTTTTTATAGTTTTGTATATAATTGTTATGTTTTAAAGTTTTTAGTATTACGCCTTTTTATCAACGTATTTTATTATTTGCTTGTTTAGGTTCTTTTCTCTTGAAAATTTCATAGCTGTATTCTAACGATCAGGCATGCAAAAATACTCTTTCTGTAACGTCGTTTTACCATCACTGTTAGTAACGTCTTATTTCTTTTTAAATATAGCTTTTGAATAAAATAACGTCTGTTATTTCCCCAGCTCTCTGCTTTTGGTAAAGTTAGGTTTATTTATTTTTTTAATATAGTTTTAGCTACACGCAGAGAAAAAATATGGTTGGGCATTGTTACGGCAACAACACTATGTTTAATGAAACAATATATTGTTGTCATACACAAATTATTGTTATTTTTATTTAATATCAACAATATTATAGTTACTGTAAACATATCAATGTTTATCGCAATTATGAATTTGAGTATTGTTGACCGAAAAATAATTATTTTTCTAACAACTTAATTATGATAACTTTCTAAACATATTATATTTCTCAAAACTATATCATGATATTTAATAGCCATAACATGATAACTTTTTATACATTTATCATATTATGTTAAAGATGCAATCAAACTATTTTTACTCTAATCATATTATGTTAGCGCCATTTGTAAAATAATTTTGAATCAGTTGTGTCGTTTATTTTATATGTGAGCGGTTAAACTATTTAAAGATAAATTCCAATAAAAAAAGAAGTTTAAAGAAAGTAAAAAATTAAAATATGTGCGTAGTTTATTCGGTATAAGTAATGAAATAGTGCAAATGCAAAATATCGCAGTTTTTTGTAAAATCCAACAACAAAACACACAGAGATTTGGTTATATTTTATAAAAGCGATACTATATTGCTGTGGTTTTCATAGGCAACCGCGTATGTCTTAAAACAAATGTTTCAGGAAAGCCATTGAAAGGAAAGGCATTGCACTTTTTAAACTTTATCATTACGTTTAAAAATCGGAATTGATCCATCTTTTTTCAAAAATTTTATGAAACATGTAAAGAGCGCTTAAAATTAGGCAATATGGCATCAATATCTCAAAAACGGAAGGACATACGCGGTGGCCCATGAAAACCATAGATTTTGCATTTTCTCTTTTGCAAGCCTTAAATTAAACTCCGCTATTTGATTTACATTAAGAAAAATTGTAAAAGGTCACAAAGTTAAAAATCGATGCAAAAAAATTTTAATTTATTTTGTATTTGTATGACAGTTATGAAAGGGGCTTTATCATAATATGATTGCTTCTAAATTTATTATGATTAACATGATGATAATATGATTACTTCTTAGCTTATTATGATTAACATGACAATAATATGAATTATTCTTAACTTATTATGATTAGCATGACAATAAATTGATTACATCTTGACTTAGTATGATTAACAGAATAATAATATGATTGAGGGTAAAATATTATGTTGTAATATTACGAGTATATTTAGTCATACTATGATTCTATAATAATCTTAATATGGTGACTTCAATCATGAATCTTATCATAATATGTTGCTCTTAGAATATGTATGTTTACCACAACCATGTTTTTTCTTTGCGTGTATTAAAAGTCTCTGTATATATTGGAATGAAAGTGATTTGCGGAGCCAAATATTGTTACACGAAGTTGTAACAAAATTGGAAACAAAAAATCTTTCATTGATTTTCCAAGTGAATATAGTTATGGACACCGTAAGAAAAATGTCCTGTGTTCCAGGGGATATAGAAGACAAAATTTATAAAAAAAATTTAAATCAGTTTTATTAAAAAATTGAGGATTTTCGGTACTTAAAGATATTGGGGATATTTTGGGAGGCAACCGAAATTGTGAGTCCAATCCAAATATACTTCAGAGCAAATACTCAATTTTAAATATGCTCCCTAAACGTCTGTAGGAAGAAGTTTTTCTATGTACAAGAACTTACTGACTCCAAATAAACATTATTTTCTTTATGAAAATTTATTGCATCAACTTATAATTTACTGTAGCAACGTATTAAACGAATAAAAAAAAAATTTGAATATATTATTTTAACAGCTTATTTTTATGTTTTTAAATGCTTTTTTAAGAGCTTAAAACAGTTTTTAGTGCTTTTTTTTTGGTTGCCCCAATTATTAACCAATCATCCTAAAATTCTGTAGAATAATTTATGGCTTTAAATAAAGTTTACAGTGAATTTCAGAAGGCTGCTTAATATGGGATCTAAGGTAAATTATGGACTGTATATCACAAAGTTTTATGACATTTTTTCGGTCCATATGAAGCTAAGTTGGAAGAAATTTTACCGCCATATCTATATCAGCTACGGTCTTAGGTGTATTTAAATAATTTCCGAGAGTATGGCTAATATGTGGCCTTTAGTAAATTGTGGACCGATCTTTACGAAACTTAACAGTATAGTTTCCAGTCGTATAAAACGAATTTCTGCAAATCTTATATCATTGCGTGCATTATTCCACCATTTATGTCAGTTTTTGTTTCTAACAAAATTATCAGTTTTTTAGGGTGGTGGTTGCACATTTTGATTCATAGCTCTGATCCTACTGAAGCGATTTTGCTTGATTTCAATCCCAAACTGCTTAGGATAACTACAAGCAAATTAACGTCAAGTTTATTCTTTTCTTTTCAGTTTTTTGAAAGTGAGCACATTTTTAACAGACGGACATACGGACAGACGGATAAACGGACAGATGGACAGACAGACATGGCTATATCGACTTAAAATTACTCCAGGAGCCAGAATATATCTGTGGCTTGGTGCTAAAAGGGCAAATGTCAAAATATTTACTTTTGAGAAATTTTTTAGTTAAATTGTTTTTAGAGAAGAGTTCCTACTGAAATTTGCTAACAAAACCCTTATAAAGCTGTTCTGGGCTAAAAACATTGGCTGTTTTATCAAAAAAAAAAAAAAAAATGTTAAGAGAAAACACCTAATGCAACGATTACCTCAAAACAGACAAATATTGACATTGGCTCTTTTAGCACCAAGCCACAGATATATACTTTATGGGGTCTGAGATGAGTAGGAAAAATAGTAATTAATAACTGTGGGCAATTTATTTGTCTGAACATTTTGCTTTTTTAATTTTTAGATGCATATTTTTTATTAGATCTCTATATGCGAGTTGGTAAAGTATTTGTGTTTATGCAATCGGCCTTGTTCTGACAATCACAAAACGCGATATTTACCATAGATCTGCCATAGTTTCTTAAATATTTTTTATTTCCCTTGAGCATACATGCAATTTAAAGTCGCCAAACTTCTTGCGATTGCTATCTACACAAGGCCTATGATGCGAATTGAATCAGAATCGCAAATGTTAAGCGTTTTGCAATTGCCAAGACATGCACGAATAGCTACAAGTGTTCTGATAAGAGTCTTAAATTCTTTTTCGGAAATGGGACCTTTATGCAAACAATGGTTTTTCTGTAACTATTCCCATCAAATTTGGTGAAGTTATTTAGGTTTTTTATTCCGTTACTGTTTTTTAAAAGATTTAATCGAAATAAAGCGATTTTTAAAGTTATTTTTGGGAATACTAAATTTAAAATTTTTCATATTTGATAAATACACTGAAATTTATTGTTGAGGAAAAGCTAACTTCTATGCGCATTTCACTGGTTGCTTAGGCCAGATCATCAGCCAAAAATATTATACAAATAAAACCTTAAAGCAAATAAGAACTAGAAACATTCAAAGTCATACTTGTAACAATATTAAAACATAAACAAAACTCCAACAATAAATAGTGAGTTTATCTTTTCTTACATTTCAGGCTTAAATAAAGGCTTTGGGAAACATTAAACATATTTTCCATAAAATTTGGCTTTATTCTTTTTGAGCAATTTACTTGGCTTTAAACAAATTTTGGAAAGAGAATCTATGTGAGAGTTAAGGTCAATTGTGAACCTATCACAGCCAAATTTCTTGAAGATTTCAAAAGGTTACTTTTTTAAAGAATTAAAGGACTTTAAACCTATTTCGGAAGATCATTTGTATGGTTGCTTAGAAAAATAGACCCCAATTATATGTGGGTATAGAAGTGTGGAAGTGCTCTTCAGTAGTAGTTTTTTTTTTAAACTTCTTGTTCATATAACTTTATTATACTTTAAGTATTTACCGCCACTGTTTAATGGCATAACTTAATTTTTTCTGCTATTTTTTTCTAATATTAAATGTTTGTAATCTCTTCTTCTTTTAATTTTATTTTGCTTTTTTTGTTTGCAAATCATGTTAACCATCTCTGTTTGTAGACTTTTTAATGTAACTTTGCCCTTTGCATGTTTACTTTTTCTATCGTCGTCGTTAGAACCATATTTTTTATTCTAAGGTCCACTTGCTGCATCTTCAAGCATTTTACTGTTTTAGTAGCTTTAGAGCAATTGTTTAGCATTTAAAAAAAAAATCATATTAAACACGATTTTCTATACGAATAAACGAAAGGCAACGAAATATTGTTGTGTTGTTTAAATAATTAATTTGAATATTTTGCATAAAGTATGAGTACGAGTACATTGACCAAATGGACAAAATAAATGATTATCTTTAGCTATGAATTTTATGCTTAGAATATTAATCTAAAATGTGTTGAGGAAAATTTGTGAATAAATTTGTGAGGGCAGTTTGTTTTAAACACGAAAAAATTATGTGAACAAAGAAAATAAATTTATTTACTGGTTTGTCGTACTTGCCTTTATGAAGCTTTAAAGTATTTTTGGTTGCATGAGATAAATTCATTATAAAGGATTTGAATGCTTTATAGGACAATTTGTAAAATTTCCTGTTTTATGAGGTGTACTTTGGTTTTTCATTAAAAATATTTTTAAAAATGTGCAATTTTAAAATAAAATTTATTATCCACCAACATGAATGAGGCCCATAGCAACAATTATACAAACCAGACATTGGACTTTAAAATTACGCTTTTAATTGAAATGTTACAGTTTATCATTAAACTTGAGTACCAAGAATGCCAGAATGCATACTTGCCGGAGAGCAATCCACCACTGCCGGAACTCGAATGGATATCCGTTACTATGTCAATAAATTTTTTCGAGCGCGTGCAGTTAAAAGGGTCTTTTAGCTACTCGTACCGGGTAGGAGTTTTTCCTTCTTGCTGGAGGGTAGCCAACGTCCAGCCAATCCCAAAAAGGGGTGAGGCTACAAACTCCGACAACTACCGACCAATAGCAATTTGCTCTACGCTCTCGAAGGTCATGGAGAGCATGATTAATCACCGCTTGGTAAATTATCTGGAATCCAATTCACTTTTGTACGGGAGACCTGTTACCGTTTCTTTCGGAACGTTGAAGTCGTTCTATTCAGCAATTTGGAGAAAGCAAAGTGGTTGCTCTATATATTTCCAAAGCGTTTGATCGTGTGTGGCACGTTGCACTGGTTTCAAAGCTTATTGCCTTTAATGTTGGTAGTGATTTCTCTCGATTTATATCGAGCTTTCTCACTTGTTTCAAAGCTTATTGCCTTTGGTGTTGGTAGTAATTTCTCTCGCTTTATATCAAGCTTTCTCAAGGACCGCTCTATACGTGTTGTTATAGATGGTTCTCCTCAGAGGAGTTTCACTTGAATTCAGGTGTACCGCAGGGCTCTGTTCCTCCTTTTGTCTAACTTCCAATCCTATCTATTTCTTCGCAGATGACAGCAGCATTTGCCATTCATTTTCCTTTGATCATAGACCAAGCCTTACTGAAGTTGAAGCTATGAGACGGAATATGAATGACACACTCAATCTTGACCTTACGACCATCTCCGAGTGGGGTCTTGCGAATAGGGTAAATTTTAATGCTCGTTAGTCTCAATTTTGCATTTTGACCCACAGACGTCTTGTGGAGTCGGCTTCATCTGTATCCATGGGAGGTATAGCTATTGAAGAATCAGACACTCTTGATGTTCTGGGCATGAAAATTCAATGTGATGTTCGTTGGAACCAACATGTCTTTCAAATGTCGAAAGAAGCATTAAAGTTTCTTGGTTTCTTAAAACGGTGCAAGAACTACTTCACTCCGTCTGATCTCTTCACTATTTATACCGGCTATATCCGACCGAAAATAGAATACAACTCCCATATCTGGGCAGGTGCTTCAAGGTCTATCTTGAAGCTTCTGGATCGGGTGCAAAGGAGTGCGTTGGAGCTCATCAATGACAGAAGGGTATCCAGCTCTATTGACTCTTTGGAGCATTGTCGGAATGTGGGTTGTGTGGCATTGTTCTGTCGATATTACCACGGAATATGTTCAGCTGAGATGGGCGAACTCATCCCTGAGACGCGGGTGCATGCCCGTAGTACTCGCCTTTCCAGCAGATCACATCCGTTTGTTGTCGACTGTCCAATGCATCGCACAATGCATTACAGGGAATATTCGTTTCTTGGTCGAACTAGCCGTGTGTGGAATAGACTCCCGGCAGAAGTCTTCCCAGTCGGCTACAATTTGGAAAAATTCAAATTAAATGTCCGCAAACACTACGTCCTCTTTCCTTCTCCCCGTAACCTATTTTCCTAATTCAAACACAAAGCATTGCATTAGTAGGGGGCATCCCCTGAGTGTTGGATCAAAGTAGAAAAAAAAGCAAAATATACATTTATGTATTTAATTTAGTTCCTTTTAGGAACCTCGAAGTAACTTGCAGAAAAGTTCTTTGGTTGAAAAATCATCCTTTCTGATTATGTTTCAATCCTACCTATTCTTCTTTCGCAGATAACAGCAACATTTATAATTAATTTTGCTTTAATCATAGACCAACCATTTCTGAGGTTGAAGCTATCAGGCAGAACATGAACGACACACTCAATCATGATCTTACGACAATCTCCGAGCAGGGTCTTGCGAATAGCGTCGATTTTAATGCTCGTAAGACCCAATACTGTAATGTTTACCCACAGACGTCTTGTGTAGTTAGCGTCATGTATCCATGGGTGATCTAGCTATTTAGGAATCAGACACTCTTGATGTTCTAGGCATGTAAATCCAATCTGATGTTCGATGAAACTAACATGTTTTTCAAGTGATGAAAGAAGCATTTAATGTCTTCTGTTTCTTAAAACAGTTCCAGAATAACTTCACTCCGTCTGATTATACCGCCTATATCCGTCTGAAAATAAAGTACAACTCCCATATCTGGGCAGGTGCTTCAGGCTCTATCTTGAAGCTTCTAGATCGGGTGCATAGGAGTGCGTTGAAGCTCATTAATGACAGTAGAGTATCCCGCTCTTTAACTCATTGGAACATTTACCAAGATTGGCGAACTCATCCCTGGAACGCAGGTGCCTGCCCTTAGTACGCGCCTCTCCAGCAGATCACATCCGTTCGTTGTCGACTGTCCAATGTATTGCATTACAGAGCAAATACGTTTCTAGATCGAGCTAGCCGTATATGGAATATAATAGATTCAAATTGAATGTACACAAGCACTACTCCCTATTTCCTTCTCCTCATAACCTTTTTTCCTAACACCAACTCATGGCATTGCATTAGTAGGGGGAATCCTCTGAGTGTTGGCTCTAAGTAGAAAAATATGAAATTATTCTGATTTTTCTTTTTTATTGAAGATGTTTTTATAGAAGTTGATTAAACAATATCCAACAAAATAATATTTAATAAGAAAATAATAACCAAAAAACTTAAATCGTCCATAAAATTTAATCGGGTGTACATAGTTTTAGCTTTTATACAATACTAATTAACATTTTTTCACAGTATATACACGCCGAAAAGGCTTTTCTATAATTTTCGGTAACAGTTCACAACGGGAAACATACGCATAAACTGCTGATACATTGATCATATTACAAAACAGTACCTGGGAACACCGATAACTTTTTCATTTCTTTGAATTAGTTTTACTATAAAATTAAACAATCTCTAGCAGGTTATTCCTTGAATCTAATATCGATTTGTCGTAATGAAATGTGCTTATGACATTGACAGCCTTATATTTCTTTGGAACGTACTGCTCAAATGAAATTTTGTCATTGACCAAAAAAAAAAAAAAAAACATGTTGGCAAATACTTAACATTAACGTTGTTTGTTGCTATTGACAATAGAAGTGTAAGATCGTATGATGTAAAAAATTGTAAAAAATGTTTTAGCTCCTTTAAAACATTTATAAGGTCCAAAACGACTCTCTGACCTTGATTATTTTCTGGTGTTTCAGTAGTAGATTACTTAAATACCAGAATATACTTGCATACTCCAGTCAAAATTAGTGACGCTGTCATAAAGAACCCACGACTTTACAATATATTTGGCAGGCGTTGACGTCATTTATTGCTTTATTGCACATCTATCTCGGAACTTTAATAGTTGTTCATCAACAGTAACGTTTTTATTTGGTTTATAAACACGTTGTTCACTATTTATCACATGATCTCTCAGTGAAGCTAACTAGTCACGAGCTCTGCACACATAGACAGCAAAGCTCTTTGAAATGTTTGAACGATATAATTGAACGAAATGTAGGCCTTCCCGCCAATACTAAAAACACAAAATTGAGGTGTTATCAATATCTTTACAGAAAAATCCGTTAACACATTCGTATGCTTTTTAATAATTTGTCGTAAAAGTTCAGGAAAACATACCAAAAAAACTGTCGTTTAGAGTACCAATTCGACTAGATGCAAAGTTTGTTAATTATTCCAGCTCGATCGCGAATAATATTTTCTACACAAGGACGACCAACAGCATTTGTGATCTTAGTGGTACACATCAGAGAATGACAACAAGTACCCATAAGAATAATATACAGAGGTATTTACCCACGCTTTTCGGTATTGTGTATACACATATTTATAATGTAAAAAGTATGGTTATTACCAGGGAAACCAGAAATATGCTCTAAAAAATGCGTTTTATGCGCATTAAATATGCAGCAAAAATTCAAAAATATGCCCTCAAAATTGTTAAAAATATGCCCCAAAAAAATTAAAAATTGCTCATTTAAAAACAAATTCTTAAATATTTGCATTAAAAAAAAAACACAATACTAAAATTATAATCGGTAAAGTATTTACAGACCAATTCGGAAATAATTTAATCTGGTGTAACATATTTTTTGGGCGCATTTAATCTAAATCAGAGGTCTGCAAAACACCGCACATGTGCAAATGCTCTCACACTAATAAAGAGAGCATGAGAAAATAATTTGTATCATTACTAGAAAACACTGAACAAAAAAAAAAAACAATTACGCTCAAAAATAAACAACCAAGAGAAACAAGAAATGTGAAGCTAAGTGTTTGGCGGACTCTGATCTAAATGCCAACATAATTAGATGGCTTACGTAATACGTACACAAATAGTCTAATTTGGAAAGAAGTTTTTATGAGGAAAATATTAAATTAAAGATCGATTCTCACCATTTACAAAGAGGTCGTCCTTGGTACAATTAAAATGTCTTTACCAAATTTGATTAAATTATGTATAAATTTCCAACTTGTACTTTGCGCACAAGGTTATTATGGACAGACAACATGCCAGACGGACGGATAGGCATCGTTAAATCACTTTAAAAAGTGATTCTCAGTTGATCGGTGTACTTAAAGATTGGTTCAGATTTCTATGTATTGCACACATCGTTAAAAACGTATGTTTATAATTGCTTTTTCCTTAATTTTTGCTTTTATATAAAACTTTAAACTTTAAACAACCTGCTTTGTCTTAATTTTTAAGTAAAAATTAAATGTGGATGGCGAAGTTAAAGCAACACGTTGGGTATACAGATACATATTTAAAAAAGCCATCTGTCAACCAGAATTTCGAAAAAAATTTTTTTTTTTTATTTGCTGCGGAAGCTTACAAGAGGCATCTAAAAAATCGAATATGTATCAAAATATGCCTTAAAAGGCAAAATATGCTCTAAAAACTTAAAAAAATGCTGAAAAAAGGATATTTAAACTAAATTATGCAAAATATGCTCCGAACGGTAAAATATGCTAAAATATGCACTAACAAATCGATGCCAAAATTCATAAAAAGCTCTAAAACGAATAGATATATTATTTCTGCCTTCATTGGTCGCACAAGGAAAAACATGCAATTGCATATTTATGGTTTCCCTGGTTATTACTTATACTTATGCACGGCAATATATTCACGCAACCACATTCAGGAAACAAAAATACATGAATATTATGCAGATGTTATTCAATACCCATGAATGTGTTTTGGTTATCTGCCATACAAATAAAATATCCATGTTTAAAAAAATACCTTCAGTATTTTTGGCACTTCTGTGTAAAAATGAAAAAAAAAAATTTACCAAAAATGTGCTTTGTCACTAGGCAGGTATGGGACTATGTACATATTATTTATGATATTTAAAATAAATTTGTCCGTAACATCAGCAGTACCTATGTAAAACTACACATAAGCTATACATTTTTTAAAAAATTAGGACCACGAGGGGTCGCAAGGAGCAATTTCTGCTCTCCGAAGCTATCTGACAGATTTTAATGAAATTTAAAACATAGATAAATTCATATTTATATAGACACTTGATGTATGTATTTATTTAAAAAATAGGATACCGAGGGGAGATAGGGAGCAATTTATTCCTCTCCAAAACTATCCAACATATCTTAATGAAATTTAAAACATAGATAGATCCATATTTACATAGACACATAAGCTATGTATTTTTTAAAACATATGACTAAAAGGGTTATAGGGGGCAATTTCTGCCTCTCCGAAACTATTTAATAGATTTCAATAAAATTTAAAAAAATATAAAGGTTTTTATTTATTTGGACTAATTAGCTATGTATTTTTTTCAAACTATGACCACGAGGGGCAAATTACAGGTACGTTTTTGATCGAATGTTTACCCATATTGTGATTGGCGTATTTAAAATACGCCTACGACTATTTGGTTATAAACTAAAGAGAACGTGAATTTGTTTTCTTTAATCTATTACCAAAGAGTCGTAGGCGTATTTTAAATACGCCAAACACAATAACAATAATTAAAAAAACTTAGTTAAACAGCAATTGTAACACACATGAACAGCAACATGTGACATGAAAAGTTGAGAAGTCAGATGTAAAAAACATGTCGTGTACATGTATCTTAAGCAAACGCAATAAATACATATTTATTGAGTGGTTATTTCACTCTTTCTTATTAGCATTACATACAAATCAATACTTACATGCATACATAAAAAACAATATCTTCCATCTCGTGTCGTCTACCTATGCTATGTGCGTGTGACAGCAACAAGTGGCTCTACGATATTTTTATTTTTGCATGTAAAAACCCTTTACGCATCCGCACAAGTTTTTTGCACTTATCGTTGTCATTGGGCGCAAGACCTTCCACACTTCCTTTAAAAACAACTTCGATCCCTTCCCAAAGAAGGGTGTAAGGAAGGTCACTAGAAATAAAAAGTAACTAAAACTGAACACCTTCCTTTCTCCCTTCTCAAAGAAGGGAGTAGCGAATGTGTACTGAATATTTCAGAAGGTCTTTTAAAAAGAAGTTTATACCTTCTAGAAGGCACACTTCTGAAGGCAGGATATCATGCGAAGCGAATCTTTTAGAAAGGAGTATAGAGGCCTTCAAAAAGGCCAGCCACTTGCGGTCCTTTCAATATTTACCGCTGGGTATGTGTATGGTTTTGATCTTTACCCATACATGTCCGTACATGTTTTTTCACTAATATTGAAAGAGTACTTAAAATGATACTTTTGTCATTCTCTGGTACACATTAGTTTTTTGTCCTTAGATAAAATGTTGTTGTTTGCTCGAATGGCAAACTCCTCGTCATCACTTTCGTAACTGGAAGAATCTTAAATTTCCTCGATCAACTCATCCGGAAAATAATCATCAGAGTCTGAAACAGAGTCCTCTGCAGAACCCCTTTCATCCCAACTTTCTATTATATGCACAAATTCAGCATCATCTAGAGCTACAAACTGATTACACAGTGCAACAAAATTCGGGTCATCGCAGCCAGCCTCAATACTTGCAACGCGAAATGAAACTAGACTAATGGTAGAGCAAATCTGCCAAAGGGTTTTGAAAAGTTAGTTTTTGGATTTTTTTAAAAGGCGTATGGTATAAGTAAAAAAAAATATACTAAATGTACTTCTGAGTCAAAATACTCTTTCAGATGTCTGCAGTAGAATTGTATGGCGATTCTTTGCTTAGAATATATTAACCCTCTAACACTAATTTTAAGGGGTCATTTTTGTCTTTTTTCAACTTTCACACAAAAGTATACTAAAACGGCACTTTAGAGGATTAAAATGTTCCGCGAATACTTTCTGCATCAAATTTTACTAGGGGTCTGCTAAGGCCAAAAGTTCGTGCAATGAATGTAAAACGGATTTTCGAAATTTCGGGCATTGAAATTTTTGAATTTTTTGTAAAGGCGTTTGGTACAAGTCAAAAAAATATTCTAAATGTACTTCTGAGCTAAAAGACTATTTCAGATGTTTTCAGTAGAGTTGTATGGCGATTCTTTGCTAAGAATATATTAACCTTCTAACACTCATTTTAAGGGGTCATTTTTGTCCTTTTTAAACTTTCAAACAGAAGTATACTAACACGGCACTTTAGAGGGTTAAAATGCTCTAAGAATATTTTATGCATCAAATTTAATTAGGGATCTTTAAAGACTAAAAAATCGTGCAATGTATGTAACAAGGGTTTACTAAAAATTTTAAGCCCGGAATTTCGAAAATCGGTTTTAAAAACATTACACGATCTTAGATGACCCCTAGTGAAATTTGATGCATAAAATATTCGCAAAACATCATGAATTTTTTTATCCAATCAAAGCCAGCATTTAAAAAAAAGATATAATTAATTTTGCTTGAACCAGCATTTTAATTTGGTTGGCTGCTGAAAAATAAGTATATGGCTTGAAATACAAATCTACTGTTGTCTGATCAATGTGTCGTGATGGGAGAAAACTGAGCTGATATCCAGCTTTAGCATGCCATAAAACACAAGATTTAGGTGGAATGGTTAAAAATTTTTTTTAAAAGCTTGCAAAAGTCTACCTGTTGTATTATTTCAATGATATGTAACCCCAGAAAATATTGGCCTTCCCGAAGCCGCGCTATGCTGGGAAGTTTTAATTAGCAAGCCAGTGTTATACCATAAAGGAAAAAAAAAACTAGCCGGCCTTCAGTCGAGGGCATGGATTTTCTCTTCTATAGAGTAACAGCAGGGTATCATTCGGTCAAGCTTGAGCGAGCGATTGTTTTTATGCCTTTATACAGCACAAGAAAACGTTTTACTATACTCGAACTCTATATAAAGTGTTGTTTACTTACAATAATGAAAAAAACGCTTACGTTTATTAAAAAAAAAATTTTTTTTTAATCTTCAGAAATAATTTCTAACTAAAATTACAAATATTTCAGTACTAAATCTAATTTTATGCTCTTATTAGTTATTTTTACCAAATACATCTAAGCAGAGTTAAGCAATTTCTTTGATACCCATAAAAATGCAAAAACAAAGTACAGCTTACAATAATTACGATTAAGATTTTACACATTTATGGCTTAAGAACAACCGATTATAAATGAAAAAATAAAAAATAAAAAATTTCTCATACATTTTCTATCTAACATTTGGCCCCAATCAAAGCACGTGGATTGAGCTAATATATCGTTATGTTACTTTCCGTTTCTAATCTTTAAAAAATTGTAAATTTCACTTTTAAATGAGAAAAGAGAAATACTTCCAACCATCACCTTAAGCCCTCAAATAATCAGTGAACATTGCGCCCATCCAATGCGGTTTATAATCCGTTGGCAAACATATCGCCATGTATGTTGAAGTAAAATATTTTTAAAGTTTTTTAAGTAGGAAAGTGGCAAAAAAATAAAAAATAGATTTAAAGCAATTTGATTTTATTAAAAAACTTCTAAGCGGTTGGCTATAGAAATGTAAAGCTATAAATTGAACAAGTACATGGATGGTTTGGTAGGTTTAAGACGAATTTTTTAAAAGCTACATTAACAATATTTATTTTTTGTTTTTTAATGAATACCTAGTTTGTATAAAAGTCGACTTATAACTGGGTGATAAGGTTAATCTCACTTTTGTCCAGCGCATTCTATTTTTGCACATGATCGCCTTACGGTAACTAAATGTAATAATTCTAAAGATTTTTTGTAATGATATTTTCCGATTAATTGAAATTGTTGTGGTGAATTTACTGAATTAAATTTATTCTTTTAAAAAACTTTAACGATAATTATTGCCTTTTTTCTATTAACGACAAAACTCGAAGTGATTGTTATCACTAGAACTGATTTACAACGATTTTAACTAGGAATGTAACGATATGCCTTTTTTGCTGATACGATAGAGACAGGAAACATTAGTGGCAGTAGTGGTCTTCTGCTCATATCTCAGCCACTTTTTGACCAATCAGGCTGAATACAATAATAGTTCCTGACTATATGTGATATAAATATATAGCAACCTAGTCCCTATCATATCTAATGGCGATTTCTTTTCTGAGAAATATGTTGCATAAATGTTACATGCTCTATCTCTTTTGTGTAGAGCATGTAACATTTATGCAACATATTTATCAGAAAAGAAATCGCCATAAGGTCTTCGGAAACCCTATTTCAACGGACACACGGACAGATGGACATCGCTACTCATAAAGACGCAGAATGGATATACTAAGATAAATTTTGTAGAAATTTTAACCGTATGAAAATCTAATATAGCAGGAGAAAAAAACCCTCTGAGATGTGACGGAACTCATCAGAACTTTTGCTAGGTGTAGTGGTGACCGTGTCTTTATTAATTTTGAAATATTCGAGCTTTATATCAAGGGTCAAGAATTGTAGATAAACAATATGTTTCATTATTCTCTACACACAGAAAAAATACCAATAAAATTAACATGGCGAAATGTTGATTGAGAATTATTTAAATTTATCATTATTTCATATTAATTTTAAATGAAAAATATTAAAATTACCTTGAATCACGTTTATTTAATATTATTCACTGTTAAAATAACATTGTTCAATATTGAATCCATAACAAACCTGTTTTTTATGTTAAAATCAAGAGTTTATCTTGTTAAATTAACATGCATACATACTAAAGTATGTACATTTTTTTATTTTCATGTTTAAAATATGTTGTAAAAAGAAGACAATTCCCGTATTCTTTTAATTAAAATTATTTAGTTAAATAGTACATTAAGTTTTCAAAGTAGAATTATGACGAAAACCATATCGGGTGATTCTGCTGATGCTTCTGTTAACAAAGGAGAATACAAAATAACTGAAACATGTGTTACAGGGGAAGGTGTTTTGAATTATTCTTAAATAAATGCATATGTGTCTCTGAAGCTTCCTTACACTGTTATATCACACTCCAACCAATTTGAGATTTTTGCTCTAACTTTACTGCAATGTTAAATTAACATGAATTATAGTTATTTAAAAGGAAAAAAATGTTGTTCGCAAGTTATTGTTAAATCAGGTTGAATTAACATGAAAAACGTATGAAGCAAAATCACCACCGAAAAATTTTAAATCAACCTTGTTTTCGACGTTTTTAACTTGATTTTTTTCTGTGTGCAAACCCTCAAAACTTTTATTCATAGCTAATGCTGAGTTAGTCGAAATTTTTGGTACTCTGAACTATTCTCCATTTCTATTGATTCATTTATTATAAATTCTCATAAGGTTCGAACAATTCTAACTATACTGATAGAAAAGGCGTCATAACGCTGATGTATTTTGACATTAGTAGTACTTATGGCAAGTATCTTCGTTTTTAACTCCATTACACTTTGTGGTGTCAGCCTTAACATCACTTGTCCAAATTGTCATCAGTGTCAAACATTGAAATTATTAATTGTATGACACATCGGCATCATAGAAATGACAAATCGGAGCCAGTTTAATAAAAAATGTTATCAGAGCGATTACTCACTAACATCAGAGACGACAGTTTGTTATTTAATTAAGTCATAGGGATTGACTTAGGTCAAAGTATGAGAATATTATTTTTATTTACTTACCCGTTACATGTTGGTTTCACTTTTGTTGCATTCCGATCTTTGTTTCCAGAAGAACTTTAAATTATAAGAAACCAGGAGCATGCCCGATATGGTTCGAAAAAGTGTATGTATTTAACTAAATAATTTAAACAAATAGAAAATGGGAAGTTTTGCATCATAATTTTCTTTTCAAAAATGAAACTAATGCGGTCATAGCATAGATGAAGCATAAAGTATGACAAATTTGTGTGATGACTCTAGTCATTAGAATCATGTAACTTTTTGCCTCATTGTTACCATTTGTAATAACATTGATGCTTTTTCTATGAGTGTTGCGGAATAGCGTCGAAAAGTTCAGCCGTGGCTTTGCTAATGGACTTTGTAGCTTCTTCAAAGTAACACAAAATGTTTAGCAAAAAGGATTTTGAATCTGTAAGAAATTAAGCAAAAAGTTCTGAAAAAGTAGAAATACATACAAGATCGAACCGATATAAAGGCAAACCTGAAGTATCACCGATATTTCTTTATCGGTTACAGCCCTAATTTCTACTACATTAATTTTAGTTAAAGATTTTTAGAAAATTATACTACTTACATACAATTAAAGCTATAGCCCAATGAGAGTTTTACCTGCATTAAAAGTGTCTTAGCGCTACATTATATAAATAAATAAATATATTAAAATGAGATCTATAAAATTTACAGTAATTTTTGTCACTGACTTTTATGGCGTAGCTATAATTTCGAAGTTACTTGTGATACATTTTATATCTACGAAACTTACAGAAACAAGAGATTTTCGATAGCGTTGTAAATAGCAAATCTACTATAATTCATTAAGAATTCACCAGCATATAAATTTGCGAATCGAATCTTTTAAGATTTTTCGACAATAGATTAATTTTCTAGAAAGTCGCTTGTATGTTGGATTGGTAAAATAATGGACCGACTTGAAAAATTTAAAAAAGGATTTGCGATGGACAAAAATATTTTGATTAAAAATTTGTTTACTATTTTTAAATTTCGACCTGAAATTTGATTTGATTTCAAAGACAATAACCCTAAAATGTTTGATGCCAATCACTATATATGTACGAATGGAATATGGGCAAATCCCAGAAACAGTCCACCCACCAAAAATTTTTCAAATTAATTTTTTTGTAATGGAATATAAGACTAGATATATAATTTCATTTTTATATTAAAAAATATGTATTTCAATTAGGGATTGCTGTTCGGTTTTAACCGAAACCGCGGTTTTAAATGCCTAAAAACCGAAACCGACAAAAAAAACTTAGGTTTTAACTTTTACTTTTACAATGTATTTATGCTTGAGAAATTGCAAATTAAACATCATACTCCTACTTCATATACATATAAAAACTTTATACATAAAAGCATTCAACAATGACAAGGTATTTCTAAATTCTTAAAATTCAAAATAAGTACTAAGAAGAACAAATGTTATCTTTATAACTCTTAAGTACACACCTTATTTGTGAGGCATAAAATGCCACCTGGGCCACTTGAATTTTGTATGAAGTTTCTTGTGGCTATAGAAAAAACTCACACTAACGAGCACCTGGGCAAGGCTGGGACTACTTTATTTGTATGGAGTTTTATGGCTATAGCAGGAACATTTTGTTAGGAAATAAAATAATTTTTCGAAGAAACAGAAAATAAAGAATTCGTATGTGTTGTGTATGCTTTTTGAAACGTTTCATTTTGATTTTATTTACTGCAGTACATATTTTTCAGGGAAGGGCCTGACCAGGCCCAGGTACATAAAGTTTTGTTCTATATACTTAATAATTATATAAAAAAAACTGGAAAAAAAAGGTATACACTTAAAGGCGAACAAAAGTACCTGAATTGAAACAAACAAAAAAATTGTATTACATGCAAAAAAAATATATAATTTTATGTATGAATTTAACTTTGATATTTTCAAAACCGAAAACCGGACCGAAACCGACCGGTTTTAATCATTTTAAACCCGAAACCGCGGTTCACATTTTAACGGTTTTTAGCAAACTCTAATTTCAATGATCATAAATGCAATAATTTTTATCAAATCCTACCCCACTGCTAATTTCTTAATTCTATACGTGAATTAAGCATTATTTTAGGTGATTTTTGTGCTTTAAGTAGCACTTACAGCAGACTTATCAAAATATAAATTTCGTTAAAAAAAAAGTTGATATTCATTAGTTTAGAAATTAGTTTAAGAAATGCAATTCATAAAAATATAATTTGTTTTGTTAAAATAAATAAAATATAATAATAAAATACTACTGGAAAAACTGTAGCGTGCGTCACAAAGGGTTCATGGCTTTTGTCAAAATATAACAATATTTGTTGCCTTCGAATAAGTGCGTTTAGAATTGTCTTATAGTCATCTTTCTTTTAGGAATTAGATTTTGTATACCTTATGATGCCAAATTAGGAAAACGCACTTCAACCTTTGCAGTTACTTCTAATTTTTGTAGCGTGCGTCACAAAACTTTGTGATCAATTATTTCGCAACAAATACTTGCTAAGAAATTATGATCAAGGTCATTCGTAAGTACATATTAATGCCACTAAATACTATATATAAGTTGAAGCTATCTCTTTTGAAAGACCAAAAAATGTCTATATTTCAATCAAGAAACGCATGCGAATGTAGCGTTCGTCACGCAGGATTTGCCCATATGTTAAAAATAATAATAAAAGTTAAAAATAAATAAAAATATATGAGACCCAATTTTACGTGTGTGTATAAGGAGTACTGCAATACAATCAAGCGTTAAATATTTAGTTTCGATACCATAACTTTTAACCCTAGAACGCCATAGTTCGTCGAATTGACGACGCATGTTTCTTTTTGGTACTTCTTTTTCTGGATTTGTGTCCTTTTTAAGCTGATTTTTCATAAAGCGCCAGCCATTGATATACTTTTATAGTGTGCGCATGTATAGCTGTCTAGGCATTGGAGAAATAGGTCTTTCTTTGCATATGCGTCGTCGAAAAACGAAGTATCGGGTAAGTTTTTAGCTATTATCTTTTTGGCAACATTGGTTTACACAGCTGACGCACGTTTCATGTTTTGTTTCACTGTCAAACATCTTCAGTTTGGTCTATAATTTAACCATGAATCGTCTTACAAACGAACAGCGCTTGCAAATTATTGATTTTTATTATCAAAATACGTGCTCTGTTAAGAAAGTTCATCGCGCGCTTCTTCCATTTTATGGTCACTTTAATCGACCCACTAAAGCGGCTATTCAGGCTATTGTGGCTAAATTTTGCACCAAATTTACATTGTTGGACATTAAACCACCAACACGATTACGTAGAGTGCGAAGTGAAGAAAATATCGCAGCTGTATCGGCCTGTGTTAATGATGACCATCAATTATCGATTCGTCGCCGTTCGCAGCAATTGGGCCTCTGTTACTCAACAACGTGGACAATTTTGCGGAAGAATTTAGGTGTGAAGCCTTTTAAAATACAGCTGGTGCAAGAATTGAAGCCGAACGACCTATCGCAACGTAGAATTTTTGGTGAATGAGCTCTTGGAAAGTTGGCCGAAGATCCACTTTTTATCAAAAAATTGTGTTCAGCGACGAAGCGCATTTTTGACTCAATGGGTACGTTAATAAGCAGAATTGTTGATTTTGGAGTGAAGATCAGCCAGAAGCATTGCAAGAGCTACCAATGCATCCAGAAAAAGTCACAGTTTGGTGCGATTTATGGGCTGGTGGCATCATTGTACCGTATTTCTTCAAAGATGTACAAATCGTAACGTAACTGTGAATGGTGAGCGCTACCGTGTGATGATGTCCAACTTTTTTTGTCCAAAATGCAAGAGCTTGACTTGCATGACATGTGGTTTCAACAAGACGCTGCCACATGCCACACAGCACGCTTAACAATGTACTTATTGAGAGGCAAGTTCGGTGAACATTTTATTTTACGTTCGGGACCGGTTAATTGGCTGCCTAAATCGTGCAGTTTAACGCCCTTAGACTATTTTTGTGGGGCTATGTTAAAGCTCATGTCTATACACACATGCCCGCTTCAATTGACACATTGGAAGACAACATTGAAGAATTTATTCATGAGATACCGGCCGAAATGTTGGAAAGAGTATGCCGAAATTGGACTAAGCGGATGGGCCATTTGAGGTGCAGTCACGGTCAACATATGCATGAAATAATCTTCAAATATTAAATTATATGCACCGTACTATCGATTCAAATATTTAACTCCATTTTCAACTGTGATACTGACATTAAGAAAAGTTTAACTGTGATATTTTTTATTAATTATACATTTATATTTTTGTTTTATTTGTGTGTTTAATTGTACTGTGTGTATTGTTTAAAACCACATTTAAGTTAGAAATTATAATGTAAATACAAATTCAAGATTTTATATTTCAATAAAAATAATCCCTGATAAATATGAAATAAATCTTTTATTTACATATAGAAAATAATTAGACCTTGAAAGCCTGTTTGGTAATCCCAAAACACATTAATATAGTAGAAAAAGGTCGATAAATATAAAAAAAAAAACAATAAATAGATTTAATGAATTTTTCTGAATTTTATGTGTTTTTTTTAACTTTCCTATAGCTCTTAAAAAATCACCCATTACTTAAAACTTTACAATCAATATGCATAATATCGACCCCTAACCGCGAAAATAACGTAAGCGACAAAAATCTAATTTTACAGGAGAGAGCTTTTATATTTTATTTCATATTAATTTTGTATGAAATTTGTCGCTTACAATAAAATTGTTTTTGCTATAAAATCGTAACGGTACCTTTTGTGACCATGACATTTTAGGAGATGATGCATGTGTTGCCAATAAAGTCATTTATTAAAAAAAACGAAAATTGAAAATCATGTCGCTTACGTTATTTTCGCGGTTAGGGCTCGATATGTTCTACTAATGTTTTGCAAAACAAGCTGAACGAATTTTTTTCCGCAAAAATTTTTAAAAACTCGAACTGACTTTTCAAAACCGGTTGGCAGATTTGCTCGACTAGAAGGATAGTATAATTTTGTACTCCAAGTATTGAGGCTGTTGGAGATGACCCAAGTTTTGTTGCACTGTGTAAATTGTGTTAGAATAGAAGTAACTTTGTATTAATATTATATTTAGAAACCTTTGATACCCCATAAGGCTAGTTTATAGTGATCTACACAGAAAAAATTCTCCAAAATTTTTCACCAATTAAAGCATTAATCAAAAATTAAATAAGTTTTAATTAAAAAGTTAATCAAGTGAATTAAAAGTTTAATCAAGTAAATTAAATGTTTAATTAATACTTTACTGGTGCAAATTTAATTAATTTTTTAATTAATGTCACAAATTTTTTAATTGAAATCAATTTTTATTTTTTTCTGTGTAGGTTATCAGTGCAAGGGTAGCGAACTAGTTTCCTGCTTAAGACTTTGTTCTCTTTCGTTGCAATGTCTTAGAGATCTAAGTTACTATTGCTTGGTAAATTTAGCTTAAATATAAATTGTAATTATATTTGTAGCTCCTTATGAAATTTATTTTGCTTAAAATATTTTAGGAAAAAGATCATAAAAGGAAACTTTAGTTAACAGTGGACCTGTATTTACGAAATTTGATAGAACAACTTGTGTTTATATCTGTCATTTGTTAGATTTTTTAGAAATTTATCAGGGTTTAAATCTATTTTTAAATCTGGGACCGCTGATCTTTCAATTAAGCAAATTAAAGCTTATGTTACAATTTCTATCCCAGTGTCTTCCAAATTCTGTCCTTCAGTTTGAAAACCACGTGATTTGAAGCTCACATTTTGTCATATGAACGGACCGTTCTCAATAGGCTCAAGGTCGCTCGGAATACTGAAATGATTTTTAGATGTTAGAAATTATTTCGATGACCAAAATAAAAAAAGCATAAAACGCAAAGAAACCTTAATGGTGTAGGATATGAATATCTTGTAAGTGTAGAAAACTCGATTTATAAACACACTTAGCATCAGAGCAAGAAAATGCGAGTTCATTGAATAAAACAACAATTTAAGTTGTTTAGTTTCTACACGTTATTAATGTTTGAAAGCTAAAGGCAAACGTGTAGAGAAAAAAGTAAAAACATCATTTCTTCATAACAATCTGCAAAAAAATAAAACACTTGATGATGACCCATTGCAGACACCTTAATCCAAACTGAGGAAAGAATTTTTGCGAAAGTGTTCGAACGAACGCTTACACTTGTCAAGTGTCTTGATAGTGGCTAAAGTACTTGCAACATCACTAACAAATTTAACTCTTCTTAGTCCTAAACATTCAACTTATTAAAATTAGTTTAGAGTGAAGAAAAAAAATAAAGAAGTAAAACAAAATACCTTGAAAGTTTATCCCATCATCCCATATTTCACACACACCATCGCAAGTCCAGGTTACCATACTTGGAATATGATGATCATTTCTAGACATACTTCTGCTATACATGATACATTGATGGGATGTTTGTATGGATGGATAAAAGGAACGCTTGAATGCGTAACAGACAAGTTAAATTGCAAACAAATTGTAATTATTATAATTTATGCTAACAAACATGTTAAATTATAATGTTCTTTTTAGTTTTTTTCTCCATTATTTCGTTCCTAAACTCTAACAGTTGGCTCTGGAAGCCCTGGAATTATTTATACGTGTTTATCAAATAGTGGGAATATTTTTCCTGTATTTATTTAAGTTGGCAGTAGGTGTGTTTTGTTTGCAGAAAACACACAAGACAGACAGACAGACAAATCATATAAATCATCATGATATGGGATTAATTTTTTCTCATGTTTTACATTTAAGAAAGATTAATTAAGGAAACAATTGAACTGGAATAGATTGAATGTACTTATGTGTACATTTTCAAGTGGCTTATTAAGAATTAAAATTAAATTTTCAAAGAACTTCTTAATTGGATAAGTATTTTGTTTAAAAGCTTAAATAGTACGATAGAAAAAACTTTTTTTATACAAGTAGGTATGAATCTAAAAGAGAAGTATCCTTTGAATTACTTTAATTTGAGGATTTGGATCTAATTTTAGAAAACGTGAAGGCAAAACAAAACAAAGTTCTTGGAATTCCGTTTTTGGTCATAAATTTAAGGTTTTGTATTAATCAGTTTGTGAATTTTTTTTAAATATCAAATGTTGTATGAATTTAAAAACGATCGATTACGTAAGTTTTTTATTTAAAAATATCTTTATCTTCTTTAAGAGGTCTTCCTTAATAAATATCTATTTTGCTAGTTTGTAGAATTGAAATGAAATGCGATACATATTAACCCATTAAGGCCCTGCGTTGCGTTTTCGCAACGTTCACTTAAACCTGCCCTCAGGCATTTTTTTGTTACGTGATATTGTTATAAAGCACAGAGAAATAAAATTTAACTTAATATCTAATCGACCTGTTTTTGGATTTGTATCATCATTTATAAAAATTTTTAATTGAAATTTTTAATTTTTCCTGTTTTTTGGGTACTTTTGAAAACAGTTAGAAAAAATAAAGTAATATATAATATACCTTTCTGAAACTTCTGAAGCAGGTAGTTAACATACGAACAATATTATTTCTTCTGAAAAATCCAATCATCGTAGACATTTGAGACTTTTTTTATGATTGGATACATCCGTGATGCGATAACGCAACACTGGGCCTAAACCATATACAAATTACATAAAATTATAAAATAAAATATATTTATACAATCACTTGCTATTTAAAACAACATAATTAAACATGTATACATGTAAATTATAGGCTGTTGTTATTACGCAGTAGGTTAATTCTCTATGTCAAGTGTGTTATTTTCCTAAAGGGAAGCGAACTTACACCAAAGTAGGCCCGTGACAGGTCTTTGGGGGTAGAGACCGATTCTAGTTCTAACAGTTTATATGAATAAGACCTATCACTTTTACATGGGGTTGTCATTGGTTAATTGACACCATTTGACCAGTCACACATCTATTCTCAATGAACGTGTTAAGTGTGAGTTATAACAATGTAAGATTATTTCGATACAATGTAGTATGTACCGTTGTTCATTACTTTTTTTTACCTTCTTGTTCTTTATATACTAGTTAGATGATTGCTTCTCCTTTCACTGGTCATGAGTTCTATCTTTTTGAATTTGTTCTATTTTCATAAATCCAGGAACAATTGCCACAAATTTCCAGCAGGGTTACTTCAATAGCTACAGTAATAGAAAACTGAACTTATCCTCTCCCAGGATATTACAGAAAACCCAGTTAGAGTGCTATATTTGGCTATGACAAATATATGATACCATCCACTGACAGCTAGGATATTTCAGGAATGGACATTATATTGAACCTGTGGTAAATTATGAACCGATCTTTACGAAAGTTGACAGTGTGATTTCTAGTCATATAAAACTGCGACAGAACAAAATTTATTACAATAGATAAAGTGTTTTTCGAGAGTGGACTGATCAATTTACAAATGTGAAAAAAGTGACGTAGCAGTGCAGCCAAAGTGCCTTGGAGCATATCATAATTGAATTAAAAATAAAATGTAAATGAATATCTTTTTTAATTTTTTTTTCCTAAAGACGCGAATAAAATATTTTAATTTAACTTTTACAAATGCGCTTAATTTGTATATCGTTAAGGCCCAACGTTGCGGTTTCGCAACGGGGGTTATCTGGGCTCCCACGTATCCGATTTGCCCAAAATTAGTTTTCTTTCATATTTAGGTATAAACAATCAAGTTGTAAAAGTTTCATCATTATAGCTCAAAGGGATCATGGCTCGGGCCTTAATGGTTTAATAAGACTTAAGCATAAATTTAAACCTTCGAACTTAAGCCTATTTTTATTTGTTAAAGCACTTAATTTTTTGCGTCAAAACTTTTCTTGGAATTTTTTTTTTTTACTTTAATCTCAAAGGAGAGTCAATCAGGTATGTGATAGAAATCGAAATTTTAAAAACGAAACGGTTTGAAACCGAAAATATCGTTTTCAGTATCTTTTAAAATGGATTTTAAATAAATATTCCTTTTATTTTTAGTCTTTATACTTTTAAATTTTATATTATATACGTTAACTGAAGTGTATTCTGAACGAAAATTTAATATTATAATTCAGAAATGGATTTTAAAATCCCTCGAAATTTATCACACCTTTTAAAAACGTTCGTTTTGAAGTCGATCGATTTTCATCACATAGCTGAATATAATTAGTATTGTGGTTATTTTATTGATTTGTTTATAGTTTTTAGTCCAAAGTTTAATATATTTAATTTTCATTAAATTATTGTTATGAAGAAAGAAATTTTACAACATGAAATTAATTAAAATTTATTGATATTTTTCTTTCTTGACTGAACTGGGAATCGAACCCAGGTTTTCACGGACTGGTTACCCTGACATGTTTCGATTGTAACCACACAACCTCTCCAGAGGGGTTTGCAGTTTAACACTTACCGCCAATGATGACGGCTGGCAGTCAAAAGTTAAACATCAATCCAAATGGTATTTTAATTTTGGTCGAAATTTGTTTTTTTAATTATTATCTATTCGAATTGATTTACATGTTCTTTCTTCTTCTATTTTTCGTAATTTTTTGCTGTTTTTCATGCAAATCAATAAATTTTAATTAATTTCATGTCGTAAAATTCACTTCTTCATAAAAATAATTTACTGAAAATTAAATTTAATGAATTTTAGAGAATCAAGGTATTTTTTAACTGTTCACTTATGTGTGTCGAAAAAAACTCCTATAGTGCGCGGCAAGGTGGGTTGGAAGTTAGAAGTTACGTAGAAAACAGGCATTTTTGCACAAAATTTCTGGTTAAAATGTTGTTAAGTTGTCTGGTTTAATATGGGATTAGCAAGGGGGGGGGGGGGGTGCTTTAAAACCATGGTAGATAAGGCCATGATGGCATTATTTCTCAATTGAATGGGAGATAAAGCTATAATGGCCTTATTGCCCAATCATTGAGAGGTAAGGTCATATGTATTTAAAATTTTGCGAAATGGGAGATAAAGCCATATTTTTTTTCGCAAACGAGAAATAAAGCCATATTTTTCAGAAAATTGTTATGCATGGTGTAAACATTCTGTAAAAGGGAAAATCCTTAGTTATCATTGAAAAACATTGTTTTATTCTTGTGACGCACGCAGGAAAACTTTATTCAGCGAAGCCACCTGCCGCGTCCTACTGGAGGAAAAAACTCCTAAGTCACGCAGAAAAACTTTAGTATGCGAAGCCAGATTTCAATACTTAACTTTAGTGTCTCCGGAACTGAAATGAGAGATAAAGCCATTTTCTAATATTGCTAATGTGAGCTAAGGCCATGAAAAGGCTTTATCTCCAATTCAATTGAGCAATAAAGCCATCATGGCCTTATCTACCATGGTATTAAAGCACCCCGCCCCCCCCGCCCCCCGATTAGCAACAGATAATTACTTTGATGGCATTACAACCTGGTTTTGGTCTCGGTATAAAAAAGGTTCTTCATTTGCTTAGATCTTTTGTGCGTTGTCTTTAGTTCTATTCACCAAGGAATTTTAGAACTTCTTCATCTTTTCCCACCGGCGTCTCGGTCATCCATGTTTACGCTTTCCTTAATGTAGATCTTTGAATGCCGTTCGTGATGAAGTATATGCGTTCATTCCTTTGACGTAACCCAGCTAGAGCAATCTTTGTATCTTGAATCAGCGTTGCCGTTTTCGTTACTTTGTTTTTCTCAATGTGTATATGTGTATTTGTGTACTTTTGTCCATTTTGGTAACTTTTTTTAACAGAAAAAATATCCAATTTTTTGACTTACTTTGATGTTAAACGATCAAGAATTGCACTTCTAGCTAAAAAACACCAACATTTTTGAACCAATTCACCCATAATTTTAAAAAATAAATCTAATTTGCTTTCAGTTCCTCTTTCAAGTTGAGTGTTTCAGTTTAAGTTCAACAAAACAGCTTATAACAATTTTAATGAGAATTTTTTTCGATTGTCTTCCAACATCTTTCACATCTTTTAATTATTGTAAATTTTGACGTGCAGTATAAATATGTAAAAAACTTGAAAGTAAGACTTGTCTGCATAAACTTTTGGTCTAAGAAGACCCCTAGTGAAATTTGATACAGAAAATATTCGTAGAACATTTTAACCCTCTAAAGTTCCGTCTTACTGTGGAGGTTAAAAAAGGACAAAAATTACCCCTTAAAATGAGTGTTAGAGGGTTAATATATTCAAAGAAAAGAATCACCATACAATTCTACTGAAGACATCTGAAATAGTCTTTTAGCTCAGAAAAACATTTATTTATTATTTTTTTTTTTACTTGAACCAAACGCCTTTTCAAGAAATGCAAAAATTTCAGTGCCTGAAATTTCGAAAATCCGTTTTACATTCATTGCACAACTTTTGGTTTAAGAAGACCCCTATGACAATTTGATGTAAAAAATATTCGTGGAACATTTTTACCCTCTTCAGTGCCGTTTAAGTATACTTTTGTGGGGAAGTTAAAAAAAGAACAAAAATTACCCCTTAAAATAAATGTTAGAGGGTTAATATATTCTAAGAAAAGAATCGCCATACGATTCTACTGCAGACATCTGAAATTATTTTTCAACTCAGAAGTATATTTAGTATGTTTTTTTTTTGACTTATACCGAACACATTTTCAAAAAATTCAAAAACTTTAGGGGCCCATATTTCGGGAACACGAGCAAACTTTTCAAAACCCTTTGGCAGATTTGCTCTACTAGTAGTCTACTTTCATTTCGCGTTGCAAGTGTTGAGGCTGGTGGCGATGATCCGAATTGGGTTGCACAGTGTAATTACCCATTGTTTTAATTTAGATTTACTTTTTTACTTACTTTGATTTACTTCAAGCGATTTCCGGGAAAAAAATTTGTATTAAGGGAATATTTCTTAAACTATAGTTAACTATTGATGTTTAGACATTTCAGTATGATACCAAATTGTTTCTTATTAAATCTAGCAATTTAACAAAAATTGCAATTAATGATGTTTGACTAATGACGTCAGCAGTCGTCAATGGCTGCGAGTGTTAAACGGCAAGCCCTCTGAGGAGATTGAGTGGTTGCAATCAAAACATGTCAGGGTAACCTGTCCGTAAACACCTGGGTTCGAGCCCAGATTGAGTCAAGAATGAAAAATTATCAATAAATTTTAATGAATTTTCATGTTGTAAAATTCCTTTCTTCATAAAAATAATTTAATGAAAATTAAATTTAATGAACTTAAGCCTCATTAAAAATATTAAAAATTTGGATTAAAAACCATAAATAGTTCAATAAAATAACCACAATACTAATAATTGTTAAAGCTAAGGCACGAGCTCTATGTTTGCATTTGTCCTTCAAGTTGTGCTGAAAAGGTCAACAAGAAAAAGAAAGACAAAAAAATGAAAAAACAAAAATATGTACTTTGAACTTCAAGAAGAATTCTTGACAAAAGTACGAAAAAACAGAAGTAAAGGAATAACATGTTAAAATAAATTAAAATAGATAATCATTCAAAGCAAATTTCGATCTACCAAAGGTTGAATACAATTTGGTTTAAGGATTGATGTTTGACTAATGACGTCAGCAGTCGTCAATGGCTGCGAGTGTTAAACGGCAAGCCCTCTGAGGAGATTGAGTGGTTGCAATCGAAACATGTCAGGGTAACCTGTCCGTAAACACCTGGGTTCGAGCCCAGATTGAGTCAAGAATGAAAAATTATCAATAAATTTTAATGTATTTTCATGTTGTAAAATTCCTTTCTTCATAAAAATAATTTAATGAAAATTAAATTTAATGAACTTAAGCCTCATTAAAAATATTAAAAATTTGGATTAAAAACCATAAATAGTTCAATAAAATAACCACAATACTAATAATTGTTAAAGCTTAGGCACGAGCTCTATGTTTGCATTTGTCCTTCAAGTTGTGCTGAAAAGGTCAACAAGAAAAAGAAAGACAAAAAAATGAAAAAACAAAAATATGTACTTTGAACTTCAAGAAGAATTCTTGACAAAAGTACGAAAAAACAGAAGTAAAGGAATAACATGTTAAAATAAATTAAAATAGATAATCATTCAAAGCAAATTTCGATCTACCAAAGGTTGAATACAATTTGGTTTAAGGATTGATGTTTGACTAATGACGTCAGCAGTCGTCAATGGCTGCGAGTGTTAAACGGCAAGCCCTCTGAGGAGATTGAGTGGTTGCAATCGAAACATGTCAGGGTAACCTGTCCGTAAACACCTGGGTTCGAGCCCAGATTGAGTCAAGAATGAAAAATTATCAATAAATTTTAATGAATTTTCATGTTGTAAAATTCCTTTCTTCATAAAAATAATTTAATGAAAATTAAATTTAATGAACTTAAGCCTCATTAAAAATATTAAAAATTTGGATTAAAAACCATAAATAGTTCAATAAAATAACCACAATACTAATAATTGTTAAAGCTAAGGCACGAGCTCTATGTTTGCATTTGTCCTTCAAGTTGTGCTGAAAAGGTCAACAAGAAAAAGAAAGACAAAAAAATGAAAAAACAAAAATATGTACTTTGAACTTCAAGAAGAATTCTTGACAAAAGTACGAAAAAACAGAAGTAAAGGAATAACATGTTAAAATAAATTAAAATAGATAATCATTCAAAGCAAATTTCGATCTACCAAAGGTTGAATACAATTTGGTTTAAGGATTGATGTTTGACTAATGACGTCAGCAGTCGTCAATGGCTGCGAGTGTTAAACGGCAAGCCCTCTGAGGAGATTGAGTGGTTGCAATCGAAACATGTCAGGGTAACCTGTCCGTAAACACCTGGGTTCGAGCCCAGATTGAGTCAAGAATGAAAAATTATCAATAAATTTTAATGTATTTTCATGTTGTAAAATTCCTTTCTTCATAAAAATAATTTAATGAAAATTAAATTTAATGAACTTAAGCCTCATTAAAAATATTAAAAATTTGGATTAAAAACCATAAATAGTTCAATAAAATAACCACAATACTAATAATTGTTAAAGCTTAGGCACGAGCTCTATGTTTGCATTTGTCCTTCAAGTTGTGCTGAAAAGGTCAACAAGAAAAAGAAAGACAAAAAAATGAAAAAACAAAAATATGTACTTTGAACTTCAAGAAGAATTCTTGACAAAAGTACGAAAAAACAGAAGTAAAGGAATAACATGTTAAAATAAATTAAAATAGATAATCATTCAAAGCAAATTTCGATCTACCAAAGGTTGAATACAATTTGGTTTAAGGATTGATGTTTGACTAATGACGTCAGCAGTCGTCAATGGCTGCGAGTGTTAAACGGCAAGCCCTCTGAGGAGATTGAGTGGTTGCAATCGAAACATGTCAGGGTAACCTGTCCGTAAACACCTGGGTTCGAGCCCAGATTGAGTCAAGAATGAAAAATTATCAATAAATTTTAATGAATTTTCATGTTGTAAAATTCCTTTCTTCATAAAAATAATTTAATGAAAACTAAATTTAATGAACTTAAGCCTCATTAAAAATATTAAAAATTTGGATTAAAAACCATAAATGGTTCAATAAAATAACCACAATACTAATAATTTTTAATCAAAGATTATTTTAATTGTTAAAACAAGCAAACACCCTGATTCTTATGTGTTAAAAAAAAACTTGATTAAATTTTCGATTTCCATTATATTTGATTCATTTATACATATTGATCTGGCTCCATTAACACAACAACTTTACCACCCGCCCTTAAAAACAATTTCTTTTTGATTTATATAGTAAATCGAAAATCAATATGAGATCGAAAAAATTACGAATGAACTGCCATATAAACAATATTTTTGCATGTGGTTTTTTAATCATAACAATTTTTTTTTTTTTGTTTGTTTTTTCGTTAATTTATTTCTTAAGGAGAACGTATTTTTTTAATAATTCAGCCCACTTTTTGCCGCAGTTTTTCTGTTTTTTTGTATCGTTGACGTTGCAATATTATAAATACCGAAACACGCATAACACGCATTTTGTTGCGACCTGTTTGTTTTTTTGTATTTATTGTAAAAACACACGTGAGGTGGTGCTCAAAACTCTGCTACTAACGAAACTATTTGCAACACAAAGATGTTGCACTTAAATGCCGCTGGTATTAAATAACATGCTACTGCCGATGTTGCTGTAGCAGTTGCTGTTATTTTCACTATTAATACTTAAGTTGGTGACCATTTAGCCAAAACATCCAAAGAAAAATACATGCAGTATCCCAAAAAAAAAGCAAGAAGCCCTTAGGGGAAAACTCTGTTCAGAAATGAGCCGTACAAATGAAGAACTCGTTCCTTTCCAAATTCAAACGAAGGAATGAAATTAATAAACAAAAATGATAAATTAATATCGTTTAACAGAACCCTTAGAATAAATCAAAGTATTTCTTATAATTTTTATGCAGTTTTATAAAGGAATTAATTGTTAGTTTTAAATATAGAATGTAAACGAATTGTAATTAAAATCTTTAGAAGTGTTTTTTACAAAAGTAAGTTAAAACTGGTACGAAAACACAAAATTCTATAAAAATTTTGATATAAAACAGTGAAATTTTAACCGTCATAACAATGTCTCACAAAGATCCTAAGTACATAATTACACTTGGTACCATACGTTCCAGAAAACAAGAAACTTTTACTTAAATTAATGAGGTAAAAGGCTAGAAGTTTCTTTATTCACTTTAATAAACTCAATTTGAATAAAAAACATAAATAGAAAAAACATGTTAGAAAGCTGATAAGTATATATTTACAAAAAAATGTTTGAGACTTGGAACTCAATAAAAATTTTATCAAATTATCCTCAAAGGTTACATTGACAGGCAAACAGTCAGCGGAGCCGAGGCAGCCAGCCATTTGGAGGGACGAATGGACCTAGTATCGCCAAGACACAAGCTTTCAATTGAGCAAAAAAAAAAAGGAACCATTTTTAAAAAAAATAAAACAAAGTTTTTAATTAAAAAAAAAAAAAAAATTAAATAATATGTTACATGGATGTGAAAGAACACCTGTTTGGCCAAAATGTCAAATTTCGACCCCCTCTAACTCAGAAACTTTTTGATCGATCTTGTTGAAAATTTGTGTCTAAGCTATTATCCTAACTAATCTTGGTGAAAATGTCAACCAAATCGGAACACATCGATCTCAAAAGTTGGGTTACTTGATATGAAATTCCCCATATACTTATGGAATTATTTGTTAGTGAATTGTCAAACAATTAAAAAAAAATACGTTTTAAAAGCAAAGACAAAATTACCAGCTTTGCCGAATCTTTGAATAAAACAGTTCGAATTATTCAGGAATGGATCTATATGATAAATATATATTATTAATTTATCTTTATAAAAACAGACGTCAGCATTAAAATAGGTTGCGGTTTAGACCTAAATTAAATTATTGACCGACAATCAGAAAGTTGTATGCTTTTCTTTTTAGAGATTTGAGAAAAATATCATGAGTCGTAACAGTTTCAGCCGAACTGATATGATTTTCAGGAGGGAAATTTATGTTGGACCTGGTAAATTATGAACCAATCATCCCAAAATTCTGTAGAGTGATTTGTGGTATTAAAAACCATAAATTTGAATAAATTTCAATACAGCAATGAAGTTAGTTTTAGCGTTTACAGTGAATTTCAGAAGGCTGCTTAATATGGGATCTAAGGTTAATTACGAACCGTATATAACAACATTTCATGACATTTTTTTTGGCCATATGAAGCTCAGTTAGAACAAATTTTACCGCAATATCTATATCTGGGTTGATATGGGGCCTATAGTAAATTATGAACCGATCTTCACGAAATTTGATGGTTTTATTGCCAGTCATATAAAACAGTAACGTATTAAATTTTATTACGATATCTTTATTTATTACGATTTATGCGTACTTAACTGTTTTCCGGGAGTAGGGTTTATATGGAGCCATGGAGCCAAATCTATTGACCATTGTTCGTAATTTGTATGTTATTTAAAGAGAAAAAGAATAAAAATACAGATTTCAATGTGAAATAATAATGTAAATAACAATCGAAGCAACGATATTATGATAACCTGCGATTACAATATGATTACTGTAACCATATTTTGAATCATAATATGATTCTTGCAGACAATAATATGATTACTTTTACCCATAACATAATCACTTGTATTACGATTAACAGGATGTAATAAAAACAAATAAGGATTAAGGAAAAAATATTATGATGTAATATTATTCATTAGGGCTATAACCAAATTTTTGGCATAGTACCACGGAGTGGCCAAGAATGTTTAAGTAATGAAAACACCTGTCTCCCGTCGTTTTGCGAAAAAACCTCACGCAGGGAACCAAATTTCTAAAACCTTCCAAGAAATTTTGAACCGCGATGAATTGTAAGCCGTACACTGATAGAAAATGCGTCATAGCGCTGATGTATTTTGACATCAGTACTATGACAAGTGTCTTCATTTTTGACCCCATGACACTTTTCATCATGGTGATGTCAACCTTTACATCACTTGGCTAAAGTGTCTTCAGGGTCAAAATGAAATTATGTCATCAATGGGATGACACATCGGCATCATAGAAATGACGAACATGTCCTCAGTGCGATGACGCAGTATCATCGGAGACGTCACATTAACATCAATTTAATGACAGTTTGCCATTAGGTCAGAGTCATTGGAATTGGCTTAAGTCAAAGTGAGAGAATACTGTTATTTACTTACCCGTTACACCTTTAACGTTTGTTGAATTACGACCTTTGTTTACAGCAGAACTCTCAATAATAAGACACCAGCACCATGCCCCATACGGTTTTCGTAATCATTCTACTTTACAAATTTGATGTATTTAACTAAATAATTTAAAAAAATAGAATATAGGAATTTTTGCTTCTTATAAAACATTGCAATCATAAAAATAATGTTAATAATATACAAAATGTGGCATCGAATTGATGTCACTATAGTCACAAAATAGATGACATGTAAAAAATGACAAAATTGTACGAAGACGTTTGTCATTGGATTGATGTTAGTTTTTGCATCATTGGTGCCATTAGTAGTAAGATTGATGTCACAATTTTGATGTTAGGGCATCATCAATATGAAGATGCATTTTTCTATCAGTGTAGGAAAATTTTTAGATCTGAAGCAGTGGATAAATTCCAAAATAGCATTTAAGTGATACGTATAGGTAGAATTATTAAGTAGAATTTTGTAAGCCGATTATGGTCAATAGGCTAGGTTACTGAAATTTAATAAAAAAAAATAAAAAAAGTATAGGAATATATACAAATATCAGGTGTATATTTTTCAAAATTTCCGTGAGATAAAATGGTTGTTTTCAAACTTCAACCCGATTCCTGCGTGACCTTTATTAACAATCCGAAAAAATTAACATATTTTTTTATTAATAATTTTTAATGTTCAACACGGCTATACTACGCCGTTTTTGATATTCGCAAAAAGTGTGAAAAAGTTATAGCCCTAATGTTCATAATATCATATTTTATGATTCTAATAATAATCGTAATATATTGACTACAATCATGAATTTTATTATAATATGTTGCTCTTAGAATATGTTTGCCATGACCATGTGACTCAAATAAGGTCCACTTTCGGAAATTATTTTCTGCTATACTAAGAATTACTATTTGTATATGAATATTATATGAATTTTTTTTTGCAAAGAAAAAAATGTTTTCACTAATTAAAGCATTATTCAAAAATAACATCAGTTTTAATTAAAAACGTAATCAAATGAATTAAACGTTTAATCAATTGAATTAAACGTTAAATCAAGTGAATTTGTTAACTGGTGCAAATTAATAGTATCAATTAAACGTTGATTAAATTTGTTAATTAAAACTAAATTAATTTTTGATTAATGCTTTAATTGGTGAACATTTTTTTCTGTGTAATATTTTTTGTACTTTCTTATTAAACGAGCTTTTTCTAATCGTAACTATGCTTTAGAACCATGGTGCGGTACTAATTGTTTTAAACATCCAATTTGAGTCCACTACCAAATTAAAACTCATTTAAAAATATTTGTAGAGTATGATTTTTATATTTTACATATACCGCATTTAGACTATGCAATTAACGCCGAGTTTTTTTTCTATTTTCCTTTGGAGTAGTTCCTGCGAATTTCTTTTCACATTTACATTTAAATTTTTTTCAACTTTATCAACCCCGTTTTCTCCCCTACACGTCTTGCTAACACACAAAAAGTTGCATACGAAAGTTGCGGCGTTAATAGCATAATGTAAATATGGTCATATTGGTTGTATTTGATAAAGTTTTTTATAGTTTTCCATTCAAAACGACACAATAGAACACATAACCCAGTAAAAATTTGGGTTTTTTGAAGCACTACAGAGAAAAAGCGCATAATCAAGCGCTTCAATTAGATAGCTCTTATACAGCAGTAAAAAATAAAGAATAAAATATACAAAAGAGCTGCTATTTTAGTGCTGACAACGAAGAAGGTTTTAAAGCGAAAAAAATAAAAAATTATTATGGTTTACGAAAACGATTCAAAAAAGGCATTTAAACAAGTAAAAGCAAAATATTAATGAATATGTTAATTTAGTTAGCCCCTAAAAAAGCACTTTAGGAGTGCTTTGTATGCATGTTAAAACACGCGCTTATTGTCAGCAGAAAATAGTCCTCCAAACCGGGAACACCCCGTACAAAAATCAGGCATCCCATCAGCAGGTTTGAATTCATACAAAAAACCTGCTCCTTTTGGAGCACATTTTTTACTGGGAAGATGCCTTAAACATTTGAAGGTTTTAAAAATTCAAATCGCATGATTTAATTATTTTAAGTTCGTGTTTAACTTTCAACGTATTTGTTATAAAGTGTTTGGTCAAGTTAATACGTTAATTTTCGCAGAACTCTTCATCACATGGTTTTGAGTTATTTTAATTTTAGCTTATAGTGTTACATTTAGGCCTCAAGATATTGAAATTTTTTTCGTAAATATACATGAATATAATTTTTTTTAATTTTTTTATTTTTGATTTTACACAAATCAAAAAAACGAAATAAGTTTTATAATTAAAAAGCGCTTTGATACTTAAAAAATATGACATACCAACGGGCATTTAAATAATACCATGTTACATACATATATTACGCGTAAATGTAAATCTGCCTACATTTTAATACTAACGAACAAGTAAGAATGTATAGATGGGCAACCCGAAGCTTATGATACTCTATACTATGGAGTTGTTCATTTTAAGCAATTGCGGAACTACTAGCGCAAAATTTTGTTATGACGTTGAGATTTCGTGTAAATATGTATCCAGGTACCAAAATTCGTACTTAAATGGGAGCTTTGGACAAATATGGATCGATTCCCACAAAATTTAGTCATATGATAAAGGTTGCAAAAAGAAAATATATTTGTGCAAAATTAAATTAAAAAACTTGCATCCTTAAAAGATTAATGCAAAGAAATACTCTATTATTTGGGGATAACTTTTGTATAGACGCAAATTGACAGAAAATTTCATTAAAGTTTAATTATTTTTCAAGTGCGACCTGCACTTTGTGCGTAACAACAACATCGTTGCATAGACAGACAGACAGATAGCCAGCCAGCCAGCCGACAAGATGAAGGGAAGGACGGACATGCTCCAATCGACTTTAAATTTGATTCTAAGTAGATCGCTACGTTAAACGGTAAGTCTAGATCTAACATTTTAATGCATTACAAACTTAATAACAAACGCATAATGTCCAACCAATTTGCGGTGACGTAGGGTGTAAAAAGAAACACAAGAAACATTTAGCTCTTATAAAACCACTAATTAAGTCTAATTTGCATTATTTTCTAAATTATCCAGCCAAACAGAATAACTTTTACTTTTTATAAATAGGAATACAGTCAAATCCCGATAATTCGTACCCCGATAAATCGTAATTCCCGATAATTCGTAATAAACTGTCGGTCCCTTGAAAAAATCTCGTTAATTCGTAAAATTTCCATACATTTTGGTCCCCTCGATAATTCGTAATTTTTGTTTCAAATAAAATCTTCTTTACCTCTTATAAATCGTAATTGCTTGCTAACTACCACTTATAATTCGTAATAAAAAAAAAACAAAATCATGGAAAGAATGATTTTTTGCTTACCATTTTTGCTTGGGTTTTTGCTTGTGTGTGGATTTATTTTCCTAAGATCAGTTTGTTACATGCATAATTTTTATATTCCTTAGTTTAAGCAATTGTTTTTTATGTTTTTTTATCGTTTTAGTAAATAAATTGAAAAACCCCGTTTATTCGTATTTATTTTTTTTTAACCCCGTTAAATCGAAACCCCGCTAAATCGAAAACTCCTATAATTCGTAAGAAATGGCCGGTCCCTTGCGGTTACGAATTATCGGGATTCTACTGTATTAACATCAAAACATACAAAACGTTCGACGATAATTTACATTAATTTGCATAAATGTATGCCTTCCCGTTTCTAGTTAAAACTATTTTCGCAAATTTATGACTTTTAAAATTTCTGTTATTTATTTCATTTTTATTGGCTAAAATTTACATGTATTTCGTATTCAAAAATAAAAAATGTATGTTTAGGATTTATTTAAGTTTTATTATCTTAATTAAGGGGAAATCGTTGTCTGAAAGTGATTTATTGCATAAGGGATCATAAAGTTCATCGGTGTTCATCTACAAAAGATCAGCAACTGAAGAATTTTTGCAATGTCATGTAACAAGCTGAGTGTGATCATACAAAGATCATAGTGTTGTAAAGTCTAGTTTCTGAATATCAGATCACTTGGGGAGAAGTTTATATTATTTATAATCGATTGCTCTAAAGAATTTTTGTTTTATTGACAGTTGCTTAATTAATTATCACATGATCGGTAACGTTTTTGTTTTCAAAATACTTTGGTTGCTTGAATAAATAATAATTAGATCGGTAAAGTTATCAAACAATCACAATATTATAATTTTTTTTTTTTTTGCTTATCATAAAAATATTTTGGCTAGAAAGCAAATATTCCTTGATCAAACAAAAATACTTCTTTTAAAGTTTTGGTTAGCCTTTTTAAAATAAGTATAAAACTGTTAAATTTCTTTGCTTTCAAATTTATTTTTTCTGATTTACTTTTTGTTGGCCATTTAGTCACTAAGTTGCTCAGTGGGCAGCCGACACATGGAAGCCTCACTTGGATCTTAATAGCGGCCCCTTTTTTGATACACTGAGCCAGTGACCAGAGACAAGCCAGTGTTCACAAGATTATTCCCCACATCACTGCAGCCTCGAACCATATCGATTCCCTGCAGCAAAGGGAGATTGATCTTAGTCCCACATTAGATATCTATAGAATCAATGCACGGCAATTCTGGTCTCCAAAAAGCGTCGCTCTTATAACCCCGAGAACGGGGCATTGGTAGAGAAAGTGAAGCACCTTTTCCTTCTCCTTTTCATGATAATTTTTGCAGATCAAACCGAATTAAAAACTGTAATATTATACTTGTTTTAATAATACTTCTTTTATATAATTTTGTTTCAATCAGATGGGTTTTGGTTTTAAAATTATTTCAATAATTTATTTTTTCATTTACCTTAATTTTATGTTTCAAACTTAAAAGATTTAGTTCAATAAAATCAAAATTGTATTTGTTGCTTTAATATAAAATACTGCGTACTTTAATATATGTATAATAGGTTACGGGCGATAGCAAACGCGATTCATCTCACGGTATCTTACAATTCCGTGGAGATAATTTTGAAGTTGTTCTTAGATTCTTGAGTCTATTAGAAGCTATCAGTGATGTTCCGCCCGCTTAACCTGCATCTGGGGAATCTTTTACGTTAAAAGATAAGAGAGGCTAAAGCGGCTTTGGTCAGTTTAATTGCTGATGAATACTTGGAGTGTGTACACTAGACTGGTCGCAATTTTTTTTTTTTTTTTAATTTAATTGTTTGCGCTGCTTAAAATATGCGGTTTGGTGTAAGAAATCATGATCTAATATTTCAGGTCAATCCGACGGTGCCTAGCCGTGCCGGGTGGGGCCCAAAGTTCCCCATATTATAAAAAAAACATCTTTTCTATCAGATCTTTAAAGTTATACTAGTTGAAAAGCCGAAAATCAAAAATATGGCTTTGTTACGATCTTCCGCAGAGAAAGTATTTCAAGTGTGCCAAATTTCAGCTTCATATGTCATCAGATGGCTTCAGAAAGTTGCGGAAAGAATAGGACATACATGCAAACATCCTGACATACTAAGTGTACACGATAAAAATACTGCTAAAGAAATGTGGTCTGCTAGTCAGACTATGCTGAGAAAGCAATTAGCATTGTTAAGAATGAAGGCAGATGAAGATCTGCGTAAACATTTTTTTATTGTTTGACGACATTATAAGAAAATTAAAAACTTCCGGTGCTCAATTGTCGGAAAATGATGTTGTTGCTCAACTTTTTGTCACACTGCCAGATAGCTTTGACCCGGTAGTGGCTGCGTTGGAAAATATGAAGGAAGCAGATTTAACAATTGAAATTGTTAAGCAGAGGTTGCTTGCTGAAGATGCAACGAAGCAAGATCGTATTTATTCTGAACTTACCAAGATAACGGCATTTAGTGGTGAAAAGAAGACTCACAAATTTGATGGCGTATGTTTTCGTTGCAAGAAAAAAGGTCTTAAACAAAAAGATTGTCGTGTTCGTTTGGGGACAACTAATATAAAGGCTAATACAGCTTCGTCATCTAAATCAATCTATTTTACGACAAATGTTTTAAGCAAAACTCTATCAAATTCAAACCATTTTTTGAAATTTAAGATAGATTCTGGCTCAACGGACCACATGTGCAAATGAAAGTGGTATTTTAATAATTAAGAAAGTCTTAAAAATCCTGTATCTATAAGTGTAGCTCAGGGCTGCCAGAAATTTTCGGCAAAAAATCTTAATTTCACCAAAAAAAAATCTCATTTTTGAAGAAAAAATATTATTTTTAGAATATTTTATTTAATACATAAAATAAACAAAAAAAACATAACAAAAAATTCAATTTCTTATACTAAATTGTACATTTGTTTCTGCCGTAGAATGTTGCAAACAAAATCAAACTGATCACGTTCTAAAACATTTTTAACGAGACAAGTCGTTTTTTACTGTCAAAAGAAATTTTCGGGGTTATCTTTGAATCTGGTATCGATTGTTTTAAAAACAAGGACAAGTGGTCCATACAGGCAAACGGTAAATTATGTTCAGCTTTAAAAGCACTTAATTTAATTTTTAAATTTGCACGCACCTTAATTCACCGGTATTTTTTCGAAATTCCTTGTCTATTGTTGTGTAGTTGCCACTAATACAACTGGCCTATTTCTTATGCCTTTTTGTATTTTAGTGTTGTATAAGGTCAGACTTACCACCACTTCCTTTAAAGCTAACGTTGCATATTTTACAAAATAGTTCATCCTCACCAGATGAGCTTTTAATTCTTGTCAACCAACTGCTAAATTGTTGTAACAACAATGAATTTATTTTTGTTGCCTTTTTAACCAAGAACAAAGGATATTTGACAAATAAAGAAAAATAAATCTAGGAGTTCTAAATAAGAAACAAAATATATAGGTTGACAGAAAATCGAAAAATAAGACGAAAAAATAATTTAAGGATGTGTTTGGCTTTTTTCCCATGTTCTATAATCCTGTACACGTTTTATATTTGGAGTCCCCAAAAATTAGTATCTTACCACAATATCTTCAACATTGCTATTATTTAATTTTTACAAACCTAAGTCTAACTTGCAATATTTTCTGTTCTGCAAAGAAAAAGCGCGCAAAGCTTACACCTGATTAATCCCCTTTGAACGCCCAACAGAGGTTGCTTTTTAAGTATTTTTTTTCCAGTAAACCGCAATGATGCATTATTAAGTTTAAACATTTTCAAATGGGAACAAAGAAGGTTTTTTTTTTAATTGAACCTAACCTTCGTCTTGACACAGCAAAAAGTCTTGTTTTTGGGGGAAAAATCTTAAAATCTTTTTTCGGTTAAAAAATCTTAAAAAATAAGGTAAAATCTTACTTCTGGCAGCGCTGGTGTAGCTAAAGAAACTGAAAAAATGAGATAATTTATTGTCCGTTTCCAAATTAACGGCAAATGGTATTCATATTGAGTTTTATAAAAATTGGGCTTTCTTTAAGAAAAATAATGATGTCATCATGAAAGCTAATAAAAATGGTAACTTGTATGAAATCAAAATGAAAGTGACAAACTATGAAGAAGCGAATGCAACTACAACAGAATCTAATAATTTATGGCATTAAAGAATGGGACATGCAAGTGATCATTGCTTGCAGGAATTAGTACGTCACAAGATGGTGGTTGGTATGGAAACTTTCTCGCCTATTGGTATGTGTGAGATATGTATTCAAGGTAAGCAAACTCGTAAACCATTTAGTGAAAGCCGTCCAAAAGCAAATCGTGTTTTGGAAAAATACATACCGATGTATGGGGACCCTTTACTCCCCAAACATGGGATGGTTATAGATATTTTGTAAGTTTTATTGATGACTATAGTCTATATACATATGTATATATTTATATCTAATGAAAAATATGTCAGATGTTCTAAAATGTTTGGTCGAATATGAGGCTATGGCAACTGCATTTCAAAATTTGTCTATATCATTTATAACTGTAGATCAGGGTTGCGAATACTCTTCAACTTCTGTAGCTTATACTCCTCAGCAAAATGGAGTAGCAGAGAGATTTAATCTCACTTTAGTAGAAAAGATGCGATCTGTGTTACTTGAGACCAATGCTCTAAAGTTTTTTTGGGGTGAAGCTGCGTTAACAGCAACTTATTTAATCAATAGATGCCCAAGCAAAGCTCTTGAAGTTGGTAAAACTCCATCGGAAATATCGTACAACAGAAAACCAGATGTTTCAAAATGAAAAATTTTTGGTTGCAAAGCTTTTGTATGGGTTCCACAACAAAAAAGAAAGAAATTAGATAATAAATCAGTTAAAATGGTTATGATGGGATATACTGCAAATGGTTATAGATTATGGAATCTTCAAAAAAGAACAATAGTTATATATTAAAGTAAGAGTGCTATATTTAGCTAGCCGAATCTTATATACCCTTCACCATGGTGCGATATGTATTGAAAGTTATATAATTATTGATCTTTAGATATAAATAAATCAAGCGAACTTCTTTAACCCCACCCAAATTTTTTCGCTGAGAGAGGTTATGCACAGCGTTGCCACGATAGGAAAAAAATTTGTAACCAAAATGTAAAAATTAAGCAATCAAAAGCGAAAAAAAGTAACTAAAATTATTTGTATCAAAAGTACTATCACACTTCAGTTTAAAAATATGTCTAAAGAAGAAATTAAGTTTATATGTATCTTGTAGGCCCAGGAAGTGTCACTACCTATACAAAATTAACACTTATTTTTGACAATTTTTAAAACTTTATGAGCTAGAGCTTTCAACCTTTTGATATGAAGAGCTCTTACAAGTACGACTTTTAAGTCTTGCTGTGTGTTATGGTATCAAAGTGCAAAATTAAGCTAAATTATGCGGTAGATCTTTATATATAGATGCTTTTTTCCCGGTGGAAATATAATCATATTGAAAGAGCTTTTGACCTTATCGTTTATCTAGAAAAGTGTTTCAGTTAGACCTATGAAGCATTAAGAATAGCAGATAATGGCCGTCTACACTTAAATATACATATTGTTACTTTAATATAGAAAAGCCCTAACTAACATTTTCCTTACTTTAAAGGAGAAGGAAAAAACTTAATAAAAATTATTGTCTTGTAGTCGCGATTTTTTAATTTAATATAATAATTTAATAAAAAACTGCGTTTAAAAGCGGAATTTTTGAAAATTCGCACAGTTTTTGAGTGTTTTTCATATAAATTTTACTGGACGGTCTTTTGTGCTAAAAAAAAATAGCACACAAAGCTTCTAAAAAAATAATTTTTAAGCAGATGAAAAAAGTAATTAAAATGGAAAAAATTACACGAGTACACATCGAGAAAAAAAGAAACCTAAAGAAACCAAAACGGCAACGCTGGTTGTGCATTGATAAAACAGCTTTGTGTACCAAATATGGAAAATTTTTCTGTAACGGTTCCTAAGATAAAACTAAAACTCTTTTGTGACACGCCAACTTCTTCAATCCTGCACAAAAATTGTCGGATGTTGTTTATTGATAATCAAGACGCTAGTAGCTTAATTAAGAAACTTGGGGTCTTCTCCAAATTTTAGTTCTGGCATTCATTAAGAGTTTAAAATTTCAAAAAAATATTGGCAAAAAAAAAGGCCACAATGTTCCCTGTGTGTGTTTTCTGCCAACGTTTTTTGGAGTAAAAATCATAAACGCATTTATATTAATAAAACAATCGCCAAAATATTACGGAGTAATTTCTACCTCTGGCAACATTGATTTTTAGTTTGTTTGAATTAACTGTGGACAAAAAGCAAAGAAGAGTCATTTCTATTTTGTTTTGATCTCAAAATTTTGTATTGAAAAACATAAAAGGTATAAAAATAGTAGATGATTATGACATTTAACTTACGCTTCAAAGTTCTTGTACTAAATTTGTCACTTCAATACATTAAATAAAAATGATCGATATTCCTCCGATGTTAATGAGTAAAAAAACATCAGAGTATCGAGTTGTGTTGAAAACATCGATGTACTGTTAGCGTTAAAATAAAGTGTACACCATGACTTGTTTTAACTAAATTTTTATTTCAGTCTTTTAAAACAAAATAAATTTCAACAATATATGTTTTTTATAAAGCTGTATTAAAGGTTAACAAAATGGTATAAAAACAACAGAAATATTTTAACAATTACAAAAGTTATAATCCAAAAACACTTACTTCAATATTGCAGAAAATACAAACGGAATGACAAACTAATTTGTATACTTTTTTCCTCCTGTAGTGAAGCGAATAAACTGGTAAAGGCGTAGTTGTTCACAGGGTTACCATTGGAAATGTTCGAAAAGGGTCACAAAAAGGGGATTTTTCAGAAAAGGGATCAAAAAAGTGTATTTCAATAAAAAAAAAAAAGGGTAAACATTTTTAAAAGCAGTATTTCCCATTATATAATAAACAAAAAAAAAAAATTATTTCAGGTAGGCAGTGCTTAAAAAACTTAATTTGTTAATGGAAACAGGAAACTGTTTCATCATTATATCCCATTTTTTTTAATACTTTTTATGTTATTTTCCGAAAATTTTTTTTTAACCGATTTAGCGATTTCAAATAAATTTTAGGTTTTGTTTCCAATTTTGCAATCGTTCGCGAATTTTTTTCTGCAAGTTTTGTGGTGCTTTAAAGGTTTTTCCCGTTTACCAAATATTTGGGAATTTCAGCAATTTTTACTGAATTTTTTTCATTCGTGTTAGTTTTAGGGACTTTGAATCAATTTGATGGCGCTATTTTTGCAAACTTTTTCGAGTTTTTAAGTTTTTGCGAAGCTTTCTTGCTCTTTGAGGCAATCCTTGCCGTTTTAAAAATGAAACCATACATAAATTGTAAATTTTTTGGCAAAAAAAACTTGTTACTCTTTAAGAGAGCAAAACATATTTAAGAGACGAACACCTAATTGCATTTTTGAAATAAAATGTCACATGTTTTTTGAAAAGAAAACACCATAAGTTATTCAATAAATAAAAAATAACAAATATGTAAATGAGTTATGTTTGCTATAAGGGAAATCGTACTTTACTATCGAAAATCTAATTAAGAAGTCGTAAAAAATCTTTTAACACAAAACTTTTTACGAATAGTAACTCGTTTTTAGGAATTTGCGTTCTATATTTTGCTATTAAATCTTCACTTGAAGTCCATTCCTCCATCAGCTCTTATTTCGAAAACATTTTTTTAAGCACTTACGTTCAGCACTGTGGACAAAAAAACAAAATTTAAGTGCTATTTCCAAAAAGGGTCAAAAAATGTCACAAAATAGGTGAAAATTATACAAAAGTATAATTTAAAAAAAGGATCATTAAAGGTATCAAGACCCGCGAAAAAGGGTCAAATTAATACTTTAGTATCACAACGGTAACGCTGGTTGTTCATTCTACGTTAAATTCATAATCAAATCAGTGCACTTTTAAACTTCAAAAATAAAGTTATAAAGCCTTTTCTCCTTCAAGCCTATTGCGATGCGTTGTTTAAATAAGCCCCGCACCACTAAATATTTGCTCGAAACACTCGTTGCCGAAGTTCCTAAATATTGCCTGACTGTTGGTAACCTATTTTCTGTCCACAACATCAGCAAGTGTAAAAATTTTAAAATTAACAGTATTGGCATTAACACCAAGTTCAGACTTTGGTTTTTAAACGCGCTAAAGCAAAACGTTGACTTAGCTGTTCAAACATATTTATATTTGTTTAAAGTTTTAAAGATGGATAAAATACTTTAATTAATAATATTTTTAATTAGGCTTAAGTTCATGAAATTTAATTTTCATTAAATTATTTTTATGAAGAAAGGAATTTTACAACATGAAAATCAATCAAAATTGTTATTGATAATCTTTCATTCTTGACGTGGCTGGGGCTCGAACCCTGGCCGGCAGGTTACCATGACATGTTTCGATCGCAACCACTCGATCTCCTCAGATGGATTTGCCGACTTACACTCGCAGCCATCGACGACTGCTGACGTCAATAGTCAAACATCAATCCTTAAACCAAATTGTATTTTAACATTTGGTAGATCGAAATTTGCTTTCCTGAATGATTATCCATTTTAATTGACATTACTTGTTTTTTCCTTACTTCTGTTTTTTCGTACTTTTGTCAAGAATTTTTCTTGAAGTCCAAGTACATTTTTTGTTTTTTCGTTTTGTCTTTCTCTTTTCTGTGAACTTAAGCCTAATTAAAAATATTAAAAATTTGGATTAAAAACCATAAATAGTTCAACAAAATAACCACAATACTAATTATACTTTAATTAAGTTATCAGAAGATGATTCTAAACATATTAATGAAGAAATTGTGAAAATTAAAGAATTCAAAGACGAAATAAAAACATTAAGAAGAAATTGTGGTCGGTTGTGCACGTGAGCGGTACGTTCATTGTGGTCGATTCTGCATTATACTCAGATTGAGGTATGTTCAGAGGATTCTATGTGAATCTTTATTAGTGCGGCAGTTTTTTTTTTAATTTATTGTTATCGACACAAACTGGAGATTTTTTTCAATTAAATTTGAAAAATCGAGTGGCGCAAAATTTCAGATTGGATATTCGTACTCGACGAATATTGGCGCAGTTATTCGTATCCGTAAATAATAAAAATTAATATCCGTTAAATCACTATTAGGGTCTACATGGACAGACAAGATTCAGAAGGGTTGTAGTAGTAATACGTGGGGGTTTAGAAATATCTGTTTAGTTGGACTAATGCTTAGGTTCATAAAAGTCTTCCATTATATTTGGAATGAGGTGACTATCGTTATGGCTTCTGTTGTTTCCTAAAAACTCACTTATTACATTCTGAAAAGAATTCCATATATCTTGGAGCGATTCGATAGTAAAAGAACGTGTATCTCTGTGTCTAAAAATCCCCATTTTCGAGTTCTCTTTTGACACTTTGAAGTCACGGTGAAAACCATTAAGTGCGCTTTGACTCATAATTTCATATTTGTATCATCTATAGAATTAAAACTCAGATTTAAATCTCCTTATTCATTATCTGATGTTACTTACAATGCCGGAGGTTTTTGCTTTGGGAATGGACATCAATTGACTTATAGCCGGATAAATAACATATCCATTTTTTCCGCTGTGCACTTTGGTCATGCAGATATAACAATCAATCATATGATCAATTGGATCCCTCCATTTAACTAGCTCACCGAATGATAAATAATTGTAATCTTTATATATAAAAAAGGATGTGTGTATGCATGTATGTAACGTATGGACCCCAAAACAGCTGGACCGATTTTAATGAAATTTTCAGGGAATCTTCAGAATATTCAGGCGGGTGACATTGTGAAGTCTGATTGTTGATTTTCGGTCTGCGGGCGGAGGGGCGTGGCAAAATCCAATTTTCATATTGCAATACCAATGACATCTATAAAATTTGGACGATTTTTTCTTTAAAATGATCGCCATGACCCAACTTAGATTTATACGAAAAGAAAATTTTGCCCATCCCACTTTTACGCCCACTTTTTTCGAATTACCTAAAATCAGAAAACGGCTCCATCGATTTGACAAATTTTTCTTTCAAATGTTTGTATTAGTCCATTTTAAGTTTTCATCGAAAGCAAAATTTACCACGCCTTCTTTTTCTATTAAGCGCATAACTTGAGAACGTCTTGACCGATTTGGACGATTATTTCTTTAAATTCATAGCCATGGTCAAACTTAGGTTTCTGCGGAAAGAAAATTTTGCCCCGCCCACCGTAACGCCCACTTTTTTCGATTTACCTAAAATCAGAAAACGACTCCATCGATTTGACTAATTTTTCTTTCAAATGTTTTAAAAATCGAAAGCAAACATTTTTCCTAATTTGGACAGGACAACGTCTGTCGGGTCAGCTAGTTTCAGAATAAAATACGTTTTCAGTTCATGGCTCATTGACAAAACTTGCTAAGTACAAATAAAAAATTTATAAGATTCCAAAAATATTTACTTTTTTACTCACTGCAAAGAACAAAACAAAACGAAAGCAAACGTTTCGTTTTGTTTGTTTTCGTACTCTGATTTTTACAGAGTATATTGAAGGTGGTAGCATTTTTATACAATTACATAAATAACTTAAATCAACTCAGGAAATTTCCATGTTTTTGTAAAAATTTAAAACTGCAACAATCTTTTGTTTTGTTATTATTTTTGATTTTACTTATACCATCCGTGTAAACATGAATTATACTTAAGCGGGCCATACACATGCAATATTATTGTTTATGATATTCGCCATATTATTTCCATTTTGTCCTACATTATGCAATAAGTCCCACAATGGTTTCATTCATTCAATAAAAAGGTGAACATAGCCTTTAGGAACAACATAAACAGCATTGTACAATGTTGCCAACATACTTCACTTTCTTTTCGTTGTGCAATAAAAATCAAAAGTCTTTTGATTGTTGCCAATATATTGTTCAACCTTCGAATATCACATACACATTAGCGATATAATTGTACAACACGCAAAACTGAGCAATTTTATTGCAAGTGTATGAGCCGCTTTACAAACGGTTTTTATTTTTTTCTTTTAAGCACGGATAGAATTTCATAATATTTTGATTCTACAATTTCGTAATACATTGTATTACTATGTAAACTGGCCTTTAAGATACATGTTAAAATTTACATGTTAAAAATAAACAGTTAACTGATGCCAAGAATAAAAAAATAAATGTTATACAAAATTTAAACAGTCTGGAGCTGCTGTTGACTATCGGAGATATTCTGTTAGCCGTGCTGAATATACATCACTAAATAAATCATGTTATGAAAACTATATTAACACAATGAAATATAATTTTAAACGCAATCCAAAATCGTTTTACAAGTTTGTTAATTCTAAGAAAAAAGCAACAGGCTTCCCTTCTTCTATGAAGCTTAGACAGAATGAGTCCAGCGATTATGCAACTATAGACAACTTATTTGCGGATTTTTTCTCAACAACATATTCAGATTCTACTTATGATGATTCTTGTAATTACCCATAACTGCAAAGCAAACAATAAATATACCATTTCTAGATATTTCTACAATAACTGTAGAACTAAGAAATCTAAAATTTTCGTACAACTATGGACCGGATAAAGTTCCGAGCAATATTTTAATTAAATGTGCCGACGCTGTTGCCATCCCTTTATAAATTATATTCAATGCATCAATAAAATATGGTTATTTTCCTGACGTTTGGAAAGATTCTTTCATAGTGCCTTTGTATAAATCAGGAAAAAAGTCTGAAGTGGAAAACTACCGTGGAATCGCCAAACTCATTATTATACCTAAATTATTTGAAAAAATCATCACTGAATATTTATCCTATCAAGGGTCCAATTTTATATCCCCTTATCAGCATGGATTTCAAAAGAGGTGCTCTACTACGACAAACCTTCTTCAACTCACAACCGTAATAAATCGTGGATTTCTGAAACAAGAACAAACTTATGTTACATACACTGACTTTAGTAAAGCTTTCGATAAAGTTAACCATTTACTCAATAAAAAGAAATTATATTTTTTGGGGTTCACTGACCTCAGTATTAAATGGATTTATTCATATTTAACTAATAGAAAACAAACAGTTCTTTTTAAAAATACCTGTTCCAAACGAATTGATGTTCTCTCTGGAGTACCACAGGGAAGCCACCTTGACCCGCTTCTTTTTTCACTTTTCATTAACGACTTGCCTAATGCAATTCAATCTTCGCATATTTTAATGTTTGCGGATGATGTCAAAGTTTTTCTAAGTTATTGTCAAGTATTTGACCAACAACGTCCCCAAAATGACTTAGGCCCGTTTTCACAACTTACCGATAGCTTAAAGTAGACTTTAAATGGCCTTATAAAAAGTGTTCCATTATTAAAACTTTACTTTAACCTAAAGTGAACGATAAAGTAGATTAAGGTTAATCCTACATGGTAGATTAAAGTAAAGTTGTAATAATGGAACACTTTTTATACGGCCGATAAAATCTTACCTTTAGCTATCGGTAAGTTGTGAAAACGGACCTTAAACTCGTTTTATTCATGGTGCCAAACAAATCTTATGGAGTTAAAACTTAATAAATGTAAATACATGCGATTTGTCAGAAAGAATCCAATACCTGCATAATATCATCTTGGTGGTAGTCAGCTGGAATTGGCCGTCAATTTCTTAGGCCTTGCAATTCTGCTTGATCCGAAACTTAATTTTATTTCGCATATTACTATGATAGTAAATAAAGCTAGGGGTGTACTTGGTTTCATCAAACGCTGGGCTAAAGAGTTTAATGATCCTTATGTTACAAAAACTTTGTTTACTGCGCTTGTAAGACATATTCTAGAGTATGGATCTATAATATGGGACCCTATTTATAAAAAAACATTCCGATGCTATCGAATCCGTCCAAAAGCAATTCCTGCTCTTTTGTCTTCGTGGACTAAACTTTAATCCAGTAAACTTGCCTTCGTATTCTGCTAGACTTTCTCTTATAAAGGTGCCCACCCTGAAAAGTTAAATATATCGTTTATTTTTAACATCATTACTGGCGAAGTAAGCTCTGGTTTTGTAATCCACAATATTTTGTTTAATGTTCCTCAACGCCCATCACGTCATTTTATTCCATTATCAGTTCAATGTGTTAGAGCTAATTATTAGAATATGTAATGAATTTAACAAATTCTATAGTTGTATTGGTTTTTCTTCAGGACCTAATGTAATCAAGAACTAAATAATTATTTTATTAAATTCATAATTTTTTAAGTAAATATTTTATATATTTTTTATTGTATTTTATGTTTAATGTAAACTAAATTAAGATAATTAAATTTAAAACGTCTGTAAGGATTATCATCCATAGACAAAATAAATAAATAAATATTTTTATTGCCTTACTTGAGCGAATTAAAATTATGAATTTTGAAAACACATAAAAAAATCACTTTTTTTCAAGTCTTAAGTCCTGTAGTTCAAAAAAAAATTTATTCGATCAAAACAGTATATTTATATATGGGCTGAAAGAGAAAAGACATATTGTACAATTCAGTTGAACCATTCTCGAGAATTTTCGAAATACTTAAAACAACTGCAGAAAAACACTACTTGTGAAAAATAAATGAATGCTATATTCGTGTTCAACAGCCCCGATTTAGCTTAGAAAGCATCTCATTTATGGTGTTCTTCTTTTTGTGGCATAGTGTAATTCCTATAAGAGATCATGCTCTTATATACCATGATTTCTACAGTACAGCCCAATTATTTGTAGATACTGACTGTGCTACAAATAAAAGTTGATCAATTCTTAACTGAATATATTTACATAAAAGTTTGTAATAATTAAAGAAACATTCTAACTTATGGCCAATTTTACCAATTCCATTTAAATGTCAATAAATAATTGAATATCAGCATTTCCGACAAAAGGTCCAGCGTGACCGAAAATTTAATTGTTATAAAAAGCTGATTATTTTTCAATATTGTTATAGAGAAATATTTAGATTTTACTTATTTTATAAATTTACCCATAAATTTGTTCACTTAGATGCACAATCAGACTGCAAAGTTGTGCAAACGTAATTTCTTATTTGTGAGAATGTTTTATTGTATGTTTTCCTTAATATTATCTTCCTTAAAAGAGGTGATATTTGATAAAAATTGTTCCAAAAAGATTTTCTTACATGGTCTGTAATATAAGGAAGAGTTCAAAGAGAAATATGTTATTCGGATTAATGATAAATTTTTATTTTATTTTGGTCATTATTCAGCTAAATTATAACGGAAAAAATTTCACGTTCGAAATGTCACGTATCGACCCAGATTTTGGCTTAAAAAAAAAAGAAAAAAACCAAGACATTTTAATGTAACTTTGCTACGTAAAATTCTTAAAGTAGCTTGACAAAACAATTGTGCCAGGTTTCGCTGAATTGCGCCTTTTTATACATAACCAAAAAAACTACTTCTGTTTTTTTCACGTTCGAACCGCTAATTCTTTTGCCATTATCTTTGACCTAGAATTGCGCCCTCTATAAACTTTAGCATAGAAAACAGTGCTTTCTTAGTGATATAATTTAAGGGTTAAGAGAACGTAAAAATATTTTTTGCTTAAAATGTTATTGCATTTTTGATGCGTACGACTGTCACGTTCAACATATGCTTGGTTTTTCATATAATTTTATTTTTATTTGACATGAAAAATGAATTTAAAACATAAATTGATATATAAACAAGTAAGAAAGTATAGTCGGTCTAGCCCGACCATATGATACCCTACACCACAGTATTTAAACACACATCATGCTTATGTGTCCATGTAAATATGGGTTTATCTATGTTTATAAACTTCATGAAAATCGGTTTGAAAGTTTATGAGGGGCAGAAATTGCCCACTGCCTCCCCTTGTGGTCCTATTTTTTAAAAACTGTATAGCTAATGTGTCCCTATAAATATGGATCTATCTATGTTTTAAATTTGGTTAAAATCGGTTTGAGAGGCAGAAATTGCCCATATCTCCCCTCGTGGTCCGATTTTTTTTAAAAATTTATACATTTTGTGTCCATATAGATATGGTTCTATCTATGTTTTAAGTTTCATTAAAATCGGTTTGATAGTTTCTGAGAGGAAGAAATTTCCCCCTATCTTCCCTCGTGGTCCTACGATTCGGCCCATTTTCAATAGGCTTGGTCCTTGTGCCAATAAGAACCCATGTCCTAAATTTTATCAAAGTATCTCCAAAATAGTGACCTGTACTTTGCGCACAAGGTTACATGAACAGCCAGCCAGCCAGCCTACCAGCCAGCCGGACGGACATCGTTAGTTCGACTCAGAAAGTGATTCTGAGTAGATCGGTATACTTTAAGGCGTTACACACATCAGCACAAATGCATAATACCCTCTCCACTATTGTGGTGTGGGTATGATAAATTGGTGAAATTGGGAATTAATCAGACATTCTGATTTAGTCAGAATGTTCTTTATTTTGGGGTTAAAAACTAAAGTGGAAATAATAATAATAAAATCTCTACCAACAATAAAAATTTAATGTCTGTTTAAAAATAAACAAAATTTTATTGGAGTTAAAACCACAAAATCTTTTAAGATTTGTTTCTTTACGTAAAAACGTATAAAATCTGTAAAATGAAATTGAATATTGATCTGAAAATAAAACAAGCAAATAAAAGAAGAATTAAATAAAAATCAAATTAGTCAAAGAGAGAATTAAAAAAAGAAAGATATAAAATACTAATAAGGTTACATTTGCGAAGTGATTATTGGGGGCATGAGTATGCAAAAAAAATTTACAAAAAAAGAGTAAATACGGTTTAAATGGCTATAAAATTTGTTAAGATTTTAAGACAGACTTAAAAGTTAAAAAAAAAAAATATTAAAAAAAACTTAAGTGATTTCCAAAACACTTTACTCTGAAGGTAACATTTTCTTTTTAAAAGAAATCTGCAAAAAAGAAAGATAATAAAAACAAAGAAAGTTAAAGAATATTAATTTGAATTCGGAATTATTTAAAAACCAAAATCATGAAGTTATAATTGCAGTGAAACTATAAGAAGAGGCGAGTTGAAATAAAAATTCAGCATTTCAACTGGGCTTGTGAAAGAGTTCAGTTGTTGGAGACAAAGAAAATATTTATTTTAGTTTTAGGCAAAAAGTAAAGTCTTTAAGGTGAAAACATGAAACTATTTATTTTAACCATCGGCTGTTTGTGGGCCCTGACACAGGCTGCTTATGTGTACGAAAAACCAAGAGATCATTTTGTGCTCAACCAAAATACATTGAACGAAAATTACGAACAAATTTTAACCAATATTGGAGCAGTGGCCGGTGAAAGTACAGATGCCAAAAACGAAACAATCAGAAACAGTAACTGTAGCAACAAATGCTGTAAGTTGGTATTTTATTTCTCTTGCAAAAAAAAAAAAAAAAATAAAAAATAAATCCTTTTAGAAAATGCAATAATTTTTAAATTTATATTATTTGCTTTCTTACAGTCTGTGGTACCCCAAATGTAAATCGTATTGTTGGTGGCACACAGGTGCGCCAAAATAAATATCCCTGGACAGCACAGTTAATCAAGGGTCGCTATTACCCACGACTCTTCTGCGGTGGTACTTTGATTAATGATCGTTACGTGTTGACTGCCGCACATTGTGTGCACAATAATCGTGATCAGATAACAATACGCCTTTTACAATTGGACAGATCATCCGGTAATCCTGGTATTACCAGAAAGGTGAGAATAAAATAACGAACAAACCCAAAAAACCTGGCTGCAATCCTTTGAACAATGAACTTATTTGTTTGTAAGAATTGTGGAAAAATTACAGTGACAAAAGAGCATACCTGGCAGAAACGAAATTTCAAGTAGATACGTTTAACAATTCGTTTAGAGCACAGCAGTTTTACGGGGAAAAAATTACAAAAATTAGCTTTTTTACTTTGTAAAAAATAAAGTTTCGCAAAAAACATTTTCAATAGTTTTAAAAAATGTTTAGTTCCAAAATTTTTTAGTTTTTTACCGCCATACAATTTTTACTTTGCAAATAAAACCCCCCTCCCTAAACCAGTGTGCAATTACTTGTTTACAGGAAAAACTAAATACTTAGTTAACAAACTTGCCGGAAGTTAATACTTTGAACAATTTCTCACATTTATAAAATGCAGTCTGTTTGGCGGCTTGTTAATTCGTGTTCTTACAATTTTCGTTCTACAATCTGCAACTAATTTATTAACTATTCTTTACTACAGACAACAACGTCCTACAATGTCTATTACAACTGTTTTGTAATACAAATTTCTCATTTTAGGTTGCCAGGGCCAACGTTCATCCCCAATACAGTCCTACCACTATTGTCAACGATGTAGCGTTATTGAGATTGGAATCTCCCATACAAATTAATGATAAAATTCGTCCTATTTGTTTGCCTAATAAAAATCACAATTTCGATAACAAAGATGCCATCGTAGCTGGTTGGGGCTTGGTTAAAGAGGGTGGTGTCATCTCCAACTATTTGCAAGAGGTCACTGTTCCCATTATTACCAATCAGCAGTGTCGTAATACCAGATATAAGAACAAAATTTATAATGTTATGCTGTGCGCCGGTTTAGTTAAAGAGGGTGGTAAGGATGCCTGTCAGGGAGACAGTGGTGGTCCTTTGATTGTCAATGAAGGCCGTTTTAAATTGGCTGGTAAGTTGAGCTAAAATTTTGTGTTAGAAATATTTATAAAAATATGTGTTTCTTTTAAATTGCTTAAGGTGTCGTTTCATTTGGCTTTGGTTGTGCTCAGCCTAATGCCCCTGGTGTTTATGCTCGTGTCAGTATGTTTTTGGACTGGATTCATAGCAACACTCGTGATGCTTGCTATTGCAGCAGTTGATTTCTTTATCGCTGATTTCTGTCTTTAATCAGACTGAGTGTGAACAATTTCTGATACTTCTACAAAAAAAAAAAAAAAAAAAAATTGATTAAATAAACATAAGTCATATTTATATAATTTTTTCAAAATAAAAAATGTTTTAAATATTTTTTCTAACGCTTTTTGTCTAAAGAATATTTAATAGCTTCCTTTTTACATGTGCATTGTGTTTACGTGTGCATTGTGTTACTGTTTTTTTTTTGATAAGAAAATACCTCACAAAAAAATAATGGCATAGAGTCTTGTTTACTTAAGACTTTCGAATGAACTGGAAAGATTGTGGTTGGGCTTTATAATCAAAAAGGGGTAGGTCAATGGTAAGATTTTCACCATATTTTAGACCACCCATTATAAGACTTGTATGGGAAGACTATGAAAACGTGCAGCTTAATTTGAACTTAACCGACAGCTTAGCGTAGCGATCGCAAATTTAAAAAAAGGCAAAACCTAAGAAAACATATTTTCTTATGCTCGCTTTTGGCAAAACTTTTTTTTAGAGATATTGATGCACTGAAATTGGGGCTAAATATTAAATGGTTAAAAATAACATTAATTTGCTTACCACAAATAGTTGTATGGTGGTTTATTAACAATATTATGGTTGAGGTTACCATTATATGTTTGCAATTTTTACTTATTGCACGCGCACTTATAAACGAGAAAACCTTTAAATGAATTCACATCTCTAATATTTTTTGATCCAACCAAAACACAGAGAGAAACATCTTAATATTTTTTATTATGATAGAAGGATCTATGGCAATTATGTGCGAAACTTAATACCGGCCAAATGTCTGCCACTTCTTCTGTGGCGTACCTCTATCCGATCGTTCAAATTTGTAATGGCTCTTAGACATAATGTGCTTAATTATCTCATCCTTAAGCTCATGAACTGTTCTTGGCTTATTGACGTTAAATTTTTATTTAAAAGATCTCCAAAGATAGAAGTACAACGGTGTCAAATCACACGATCGTAACGGCCAATTAACATTGCCACGATGTGAGATAACACGGCCATTGTATTTCTCGCGCAAAAGAGTCGTTGTTTCGTTGATAGTGTGGCAAGTGGCATCATCCTGTTGTCCATATTCTCAGTTATTGGCCACAAGAATTTCGTTATCAACTCTCGATAGCGAACACCATTCACACTAACTGCTTGGGCGACCTCATTTCTGAAGAAGTACGACCCGATGACGCAGAGCGAACTAAGAAAGCATGCATAGGTGTTTTCGCATTTCCTACAAACCCGGTTTGATGAAATTTGCGCTTAATTCTCCCGATATGGACACATTTGGTCGATTATAACGACAAAAAAAAAAAAAAATCACGAAGTGCACGAAATGCATTTTGATTTGAACACCCATTTTCGTTAAAGGCTTCAGCAGTCTTAAAGCGCTGCCCAATCGTGTACCTCTCCATGGTTGAATTTGTCAAACACTAAATCAAAGAAATGTCAAATTAAGTTGAACAAAAAACTTGACGTTAAGGTATGACTCACAATTAACATTGCGCATTATGGTTGGACCACCCTTTACATTGTGTCATTTTAAAGATGCATCGAGTGACTTAGTTTGGATCAGAAGAAGGATTTCCCTTAATAAATAGTGCTTCTCCAGTTGTCAAGCCTAGTCGTCAGTGAATTTAAAGCACCATAATATCATGTCATGATGCATGAAGAAACAGTATTTCGTGGGGTTAAATTTGTATATGGTCACATAAAAGAGTGATGGTTAAGGGTACCCTCCAGCCAACTTAACCCTAATAAAATCAAAAGTCGTCTCACAGAAATATTTGTTATTAAGAATGTTGTGAGCCAGATAAGATTAGTTCCCACAGCTTTCAACAATATTTACACAGCTAGCGGCACCACCACTTTTGCTTAGAAATTCTCTTTACTATGAATCAGTGATCTCCTCAGAAGTTAGCTAAGTAGTCGAGTATCAGGTTCATTAGAAAAATATAAGGATGGCCTAGCTAGCATTGACTTTGCACCACTTTATGGTGTTCCCAAGCTCATCAAAAAGAAGCTAGATATTAGCAGAAGTATAAAGCGTATAACAGCATGTCTTGTCGCAATGTAGAATTTATAGGCCTGGAATGTACTAGTCCTAGGTTACTTTCACTCTTCCGGTAATCCGATTTATGTCTTCCCGAAATATTTATAAGATAAACATTGTATCGGAGTTTAGTATGGATTAGGAGCTATGACTAAATTCTCTACCATATCAGGTGCTCTTTGAACAACATCTTTTCTTGCCATAAACAGTTTAAAAATATTAATGCTAATAAAAATCTCGGCACACACATCTCCTTTAAAAATGATTCATACTCATCATAATTTATCGCTAATAAATTTTGGTATGAGGATACAAATCTGTATAACTTCTAGAATATTACACATAAAAAAAAATCGGAAACATTCTACCGCCAACTCCCACATATTAATAATAATTTAAGGTTCGTATCTTAAGTCTTTTGCCTGATTTATAATCTACATTTAAACACAATAATAAATTTCAATTAGTCGCTACAATTTATGTTATATTTACATAAATTCCCTTATCATTTTCATAAATACTGTATTTTATGAAGCTATAAACATGTTTTATGTGCATATTTAAACAATTGCATACAAAATGATGCTTAAATGAAATATTTACTACTCACATGAAAAAAGGAAGAATTTTTTTTTTTATTAAAACAAAAAATCATGCAAAGTAATGCGAAAATGAAAGAAGAAAAAAATTGTAGAAAATCATTGGCTCTTTTGCGAACATTGAATGGAAGCGGTTTGCTGATTTACTTTAGAATAACTATTATAGGAAATAAATAATGCATGCATTGCAAAAGTGCGGCATGATAAATTCATAAAAAAAAGCAAATCTTTTTAAAATGCCCTAGAGGAAAATTCAAAATCTCCCTGTTCAAACAGAAAAGCTGATGATGACCAAAACGGCGATCATGAAGATGATCATCAACATTGAGATTTACCACAATGGCATCTTTATCAGCTTAAGAATAAAACGAAAAATGACAGGCTAGCTGTTGATTTTTGTTCACTATGAAACTGACACACTTTGATCTTCTTTCATTGTGGCCAACATCAAACCAAATTTATTCGAAGGAACGAGGAAACATCAACTTTCGCACTTGTAAATAACTTACACGCCAGTCCATACAAGCCCGTCAGTTAGTCATTGAGCCACAGTGACGCAGCTTTCTGTACGATAGTTAGATGGGTTAGATGACTAGTCAGTTGGTCAGATAGCTGGCTGTGCTGTTCGGCTGACGGGTTGGCAAGACAACTAGCAAAAGTTTGAAACATTGTTTGCATTTGTAATTTTCACACCTACTTCACTTATATGGTCATGCTTAGATTACTGACAGTGTGAATTGCTCGTGCCATTCTTTTCTATTCTATTCATACAGAAGAAGCGCACACACATACACTCTTAGGGGCACATAGGCAGAAAGTACAAGTACAAACGTTTTTAGTAACGCTTTAGTTTTTCCGCATTTTAAACATGCACGTATTCATTATGGTCATATCGTTGTTGTTGTTGTAACTTTCATTGTTCTGGCCCAACAATCTAAAACTCTTTTACTCCATAAAAGGTTCATATTCTGGTTGTATTTGTTGTTGTTTTGCTGTGTTAGCAGTTAGTTACTGATTTGAAATTCAGAAAAAGAGTAGTACTCAAATGGAAACTTTATTTGTCTCTTACATCTTGACAAACTTCAAATGTTTTTCTTTTTTTGTTTTTTGATTTTCTTTTAAAATAAAATCGAAAAAGTTTGAAAAAAGTGGAAGTTTAAGCAACTCAAAGAATTTGTCGTGACTTGATAATGATACTGTTGTACAAAACTTGACTTAAAACTAACACGTTTTATCTCACTTGAAAAGTGATAGCAAGAAACAGTGGTTTCGTTCGTTCATCCATCAGCCATAAAAAAAAAAATAAGGACAAAGAAATACGATTTTCCACTAAAATTTGTATTTCTTTGTCCTTAATTAATGCTAAATATCACTTTAACTATTGGTATAAGAACAAAACTATCAATATCAAAATTAATAAGAATAAAATTTCCTAAAAACAAGACTCGACTCAGGTTCCTAGAATGAACGGTTTCGGTTATAAAGACAAAGAAATATGAATTTAAGTGAAAAATAGCTGTTTTTCCTTAAATTATGCTCAATGAGGCACGTGTTAGCGTTATTTGATTAGGCTGAAACTTTCTCAGTTGCATTGTCTGTCCTATTAGCTTAAATAAGGGAATTGCCTCAACGGAAAAATTAACATTAATTTCTTGTAACCACATACAACTTTAAGTATACCGACAGACTCAGAATCACTTTTTGAGAAAACATAATGATTTTTGTATGTCCGGCTGGCTTTCTAATCATCATTCCTTGTAAACCTTCTGCCCAAAGTGCAAGCAAATCTGATGTAATTCACACATACATAGGCTTTAATTCTAACAAGGAATCCGCATATAATAATGCATAGCACCAATACAAACTTCTTTTCGGGACCCGTATAAACTTCTTTGTGTCGATAACCCATTTTTATGTTGGTCTTTAGATAACATACATATGTATGTATATTTAGCCCAAAAATATTCTGTTGCAACTGGTGAATTTTATTGGATCGATTAATATTTGACGGCATTTCCCATATCATTCTTATATTCAAATATCCAATTGGTAAATACCCGGTAAGTAGGGAAAATTTGCTAAGAATTGGTAAATACCCTGGTATTTACCCAAAGGAGGGATTATCGTTTTGTACAAACTTTGATAAAAATTTATTGTTTAACTTAATTAATATTAGCTTCACTAATAAACACATACTTTCTTCACAACTTTAAATCAATATACTCCGGGTTATTGTAGATTTAGTGCAATTTAACCATAATTTAAATATATTTAAGAACGCACAGACAGGTATTTGGCCCTAAAAGTCGCTCAAAATTGATTTTTTTATATTAGCACTACACTCTTTTTACTGTTATTTTTTAAATGTCAGGTAAGCCCTCGAAACAATAGAACCAACATGGCGCGCTTCAACCTTTCACCATCTGCATAAAGTCAGTCGGAAGTTACCATTCGAAAAACGTGTTCGTATGATTTGTTCTATACGCTCAAAACTTTAGTGTCTTCAAATATTTATTATACGGTGATGAAGTAGATTTTGTGTTAGTTTCTATTATGGATTGTGTTCAATCAGGTATGTGCTTTATCTTAAATTTAAGTTTAACATTGATTCTAATTATTAACTAGTTTTTTGCCCTTAATAATTAAGCCCTACAAATGCAAAAAAAAAGAACACACACATCTTCTTATTTCACAGAGGTTTTAAACTATTTCTGTTCATTTCTGAGCTTAAAATTTGATAGTATTTTGTAGAATAGATCCTCCAGAAATTTAAAAAGCACAAAACAGCCAGCCCAATCTTTGGGCTTTGAAAACTAGGTTAATCGAGAATTTTAATAAAATGTCATTTTTTTCGAGACCAACTGGGCTTATTGTTGGACATACCGAAGGCAACAATAATGATGGGAATACCGGTCGCCGCTATTTTGAAGAACACGAAAGATCAGCAGAATTATCTGGGATTTACAAAAATTTAATATACCGGTTAAAAATAATAATTGATGCCATGTGCTTTGGTATTAAAATTAAGGATACTGCCTTAAGGTGTTGCGCCGTTGATCAGCCGTAAAAAGGGAGGCGATTCTGCCAATTGGTCATTTCTCCCGTAATAAATATGTTCGCACATACAGGCTTGATTATTCTAGAAAATTTTTAAGAATAGAATGCAACCAAGATGTGCTAAATAGGTTGCTTTTGACATCAGGCCCTGTTCTGACAGGAATGAGGAAAACCAAATCAAAAAAGAAGATTGAAGTCTTAAATTTACTCGAAGAAAACGCCATTTGCAACGTTAATATTGAAAATAAATACGATACTGTAACAAATGACGAATAAATAAGATTTATAATAATGTTTTTTTGCCTTTTTCTTCACTGAAATACCCTAACCTACCTTTAAATCCAATAAAATACTAATATAAAATTTTAGATAAAAAAAAAAATACTTTTGGGCGACTTTTAGGGCCAAATACCTGTCTGTGCAACGTTTAAAAAAAACGAAAAGTAATTTAAAATTAAATTAAGTTTATTAACAGTTTATGATTGCCATATTCATTTGTGTTTTATAAATACCGAAATAAATTCCCAAAAAAGGAATATACTCGGTATTTACCCAGACTTTAGATAAATACCCGGTATAATCCCATCTATACATACAATTTGGAGCGATGATTACTACAAGTTAGCTACTATCATTAGGTGAAAATAGATACTGTAACGTTATTAGATTTATCTTGAAATTAATTATAGTTTTAGTTATAAGTGATCATGTAAATTATAAATTATATCGTTTAAATTAGTAGACTTAGATTTAGATGCATAACAGTTGTATTAAAATAAGACCATATTAACATTATGCAATTAATGCCGCAACTTTCGCATGCAACTTTTTGTTTGTTAGCAAGAGGTGTAGGAAAGAAAACGGGGTTGAAAAAATTGAAAAAATGTAATTGTAAATGGGAAAAGATTTTCGTAGCAACTTCTTTAAAAGAAAACAGAAAAAAAACTCGGCGTTAATTGCATAGTCTAAATGCAGTCTAATTCGTACAGAATGTTTTCTCCTACTTCTTCTGGCTGTTAACTATAAATACAGGCTAACTCATGTCCCCCGTATTCATAAACGATTATTCAATTTAACAAACGTTTATTAAGGACAGTTTTCATAGCAAATTTGTTCTTTAAAACTTTCTTAAATTTAAAAACCATTTTATGCATACAGGCATAAATGTTTAGTATAGTTTGATTGGAGACATTAAACTGTTTAGTTCGTTACTTACAATAGCTGCGTTCGTTTACCGCAAAACTTGCACAAATTTGTACTGGATTTTACTGAAATGCGTTCGCGTAAACAAATTTTCATATTACTCACCTACTGGATTTTACTGGGATTTTACTGGAAAAGTAAACGAACGCACATAATATTGTAAGTTGAATAAGTGTGTGTATTTATATTGATTTACAATTAAAATAACTCAGAGGTTTGTTATAAACGAATAAATTAAAACGCGTTTATTAAAGGAAAAACGTAACAATACTAACACGTAAAAATTTTGTGTTTGTGGGACAGAATCTACCATACGTCCCAAAAAAACAATGCTCCCTGCCCCAAAATTTAGACGAAAAAACTTCATATATTCAGTTATAAAAACTAAAATTAAGTACACAAATCTATAAGATCGTACACTTCAGCCTTATCGATTTCATTATTGGTGTTTTGACCTGCATACATACTAAGGCGTTCAGTTAATTAATTCTTGTTCGTTAATCGAACAATTTTACACCATTAATTGTTCGAATAATTTAAAATTGCTAATTTCGATTAAAGGATTAATCAAAGAATTTATACCGATTAATCGAAGGATAATAATATAGTGTATTTTTTACATTAATGTCGAATAAACAGACCAAATGTATGTGTCCGTTGATATTAAAAAAAAACAGTCATGCTAAGTAAGTAATTAAGCTTAAATTTTTGTTACATTGTTTTAACACAATTTAATGATTCATTTTACAAAAGTAAAAACGGCAAAGGTAGGTATATTAACACAAAGATTTATATTAATTTTTCGGATATCCCTGCAGATAAATAAACTAGTCCATACATGCATGATAAGAGTAGTCCATAAAGGAGTAGGAGTACTCCAAAACTACTCCAAATATATGGGTAAAAGGTGGTCCATTTAACATTATGATGTTCTAGGAGGGGACTAAACTACTCCCTGGAGTACTAAAGTGGGTTAGTTTTAAAAGTACTCCATGTTACTGCAGTACACTTAAAGGTTAGTTTAAGCATTTTTCTTTTTCATTTTTTAGTAATCGCTTTTTATGGTGTGTACTGTAGTCTATTATTGCTATTATTAAATATATTAACTTGGTATTTTCATTTTTTTTACCTTTTTTCCACAAATTTCACAAACTTTCACTTTTAAATAAGCAATTAATAATGGACACCATCAGGGCTACCAATGTATAATACTGTAAACTATAGAAAAGTAAACAGCATGCAGTTGTTGGCAGCACTGCATGTAAAATTCTTATAATATTGGACCATGTTGTAAGTAATCCATTTAAACCACAATGGACAACGTAGTCTAATATTATCTGTAGGGATGTTCTAGAAATTGAAATGAAGTGAGAGTGAAATCAAGCGATAATTTAAATTCAATTACTATTTACGAAATGACCGAAGTTTTTCGTGGTTTTAAGTGTTGTTCGTGCAAAAATAATAGATACTAAAAAAATAAAGTGGATAAAATGGAATATTTTTATGAACTTTCATTACAGGGTCGTTTTTAACTTGCTCGATTTTAAATTCACTTCATTGCATGCGTTTCCCTCTTTAGAATGAGTTTGGTTTAAAAATATTAAACGAAGAATTAATTAATCTTATAATGCTAAATGTAACAGGTGTCCAAAATATATTTACGTAAATGTTCTTCAACAACTTCACTAATTTATCACTTACACAGTGACTATAACTTAAGGTCCCATTAGCCGACCGTAAATGTAGAAATGTAAATGTAATGTAAACAGCTGATCGTTTCTGTTATATGGAAAGAAATGCAAATGCTTAACTGACTGTAATGTCACTTAACCGTAACGTGCCAACCTGTAGAAAATAGAATTTCATTACGAGGTTACGTGACAGTTGTAGATAGTGATGGGCTGCTTATATTTTATATGCAATGCGGGTATAATCACTCTTTTTGTTTGGTTCTTTTTCTGTTATAATATCTGTGGACTTTTGACAAAATAAGTTACAATCCATACATTTTTTCATTTATACAAATATATGTTTAGATGTATAAAATTAACAAATGTATACATATCCACAAACAAACAAAGTCTGGTTTTTAGTGGTATCAAAACCTTGTTTAGGCGTATGCACATTTTGAAATTAATGTAAGAACATGTGTACGAATATGATATAATACATATTTGTTTTTTGTTAATCTTTAATATTAATATCAAATATTAAATTATTTATTTATACATGCAAGAAATACAGTTTTAATACTATTCAAATCACTTGGTACTTTTTCTGCAAAGCGGTCACCATTTCAACATTTTTAATTCTCATCACTGTGTGTGTGTTGTTTTTTATATACTAATGCTTTTTTGTTTTTGGTTGTGAAAAACAGCTGACACGTTCTTACATGTTCTATAAGTGCACAAACGAGCTTACAGTACGTTACGGTACTTTACATTGCATTTAATTACATTTACGGTCGGCTAAAGCGGCCTTTAGTACTTGAAGGAGATGCTCCACCAACAAAATCAAAGTGGGCTTCAAGTTGTCCTATGAATAAATATTTTAAACAAGATACTTCGATCGATTCGCTAGAGGAAATTATTTGCAGAAGCATAGCAGAGGATGGAATATCCGTGAAAAGTTTAAAAAAATCCAAAGTCAGAGTCAATATAGATTCCTCTAAAATCTAAGTGGCAGAAAGTGGAGCAAAAATTTGGAGCTACATTGCAAAGTTTTATTTAAAAAAAAAATTTTTATTTACTCAGGTACTCATTTTTTTTAAATAATTGAAAAAAATCTCGCAGTTTATAAAATTTCTGGAATTAGAATTATTCAAAAATTTTATTCATTTAATCGAATAAGTTAAAAATGCCAAATATCGATTAATCGTTTAATCAAACAAAAATAAAACCCGATTAATAGATAACCCTAATACATACTATTAGAATTAAATAGTGACCAATTGTTTTTAAATATCAAATTTTGTTTTTCATGTCAAAACAAAAACAAAATTTTATGAAAATCTATATTTAAATATGAATTGCACAGAAAAATTCTAGAAAATTTTTCACCAATTAAAGCACTAATCAAAAATAAAATCGGTTTTAATTAAAAATTTAATCAAGTGAATTAAATGTTTAATCAAGTGAATTAAACGTTTAATCAAGAAAATTAAACGTTTAATTGATACTATTAATTTGTTTACTGGTGCAAAATTAATTAATTTTTTAATAAATATCACAAACTTTTTAATTGAAATCGATTTTTATTTTTTTCTGTGTGATATTTAAATACAGTTGGTGAAATTGACCCTGAATATAAAATTCAATTAAAATGATAACAAAACAAAAATCATGTGAAAAAAAGTTGCCGGATTTTTTTTTATATTTAGTAATGATAACAAAAAATGGCAAACTGTAAAAAAAATCGATGAAATAATATAAATGGTAAAAATAGCCAAGTAAATCGCCAGTTGTATTAAAAATCGCCAAAAATGTCTCCAGTCGCCAAATGGAAAATCTCACCGCTAAACACGTCTTAAAATCGTCACGTTTGGTGAGAAATCGTCATTTCTGTCAGCACTGGTCCCAAATAATGCTGACGTATTTTAAAATTGGTCTAACGAGCGAAGTTAAAAGAATTTTTGTGGTTAAGAAATCGTTGAGTTCTTTTAATATAAGCCAGAACACTGCGAGATTTATTTACAGTCCTCGCTATATGTGACGCGCAAAATAGAAAGGGACCTAAGGGTTTTGTTCAGAAGAGCCATTTTAAAGATTTAAATACGTGTATCTTTGGTGTACCATCACTGAGCGTGTTGGTATTGTTCTCGACAGTGACACATCTCATGACGTCAGGAACGTGTTGGTCAACCTTCAAAACGCGCGTAGGTCATCCCTACCTCTTGTTTTGTGAAGTTGGTTTGTACTGTTCCCTTTACCTTACTGGTCCCTTTCTCTATGCGCTGTCACATATATTGAATACAGTTAAGTTTTTTGTCTGACAATATTCCCAAATCCATTTGAAATAATAATAACAGATAATAATAACAGATTGTAAATTACAGCCATCAAGTTAGCACTCTTTTTTATTCTACAAAAGTGCATATATTTGCATTTATTTAAATTTAGTTCCATCAAGTTAAGTTAACACTATTCGTTAAAGCAATCCAGGTCATTCGTGTCTGGCGATTAAATTTCCATAATGACCCCGAGCTCCCTACACTGTTAGATCTGCCCTTGCTTCTAGAATGCTTTCCTAGTAAAATTTGGTCGTTGGTTTGACTTCCCATTAGGAGAAATACAAGTCAATGACCCGATTTTAAGAGACACCGTCACAAACGGTGCAGTTTTATAAAGCCATAGGCAATAAAGCTGTATTGCCTAATTTCTCAACAGAGTGAGATATAAAACCATATGGCTTTATTGCCATATGTTTAACAAGAGCTTTAATATATTGGTATCGGTAAAACTTTAAACAGAAATGCACAAAACTAACATGGATATCACACCTGCCTTATAAAAAGTTAATTTCGTGCCATAAATCGATTTAGCGTTCCGAAATTTAGAAATATAAAAATTTCATTTCAAAAAATGTTTTCTAAAATTTTGTTCTAATTCTATTTATGTATTTTTGCCCACTGTTCGTTTAGAATATTAACGTAAATAAAGTGAAAAGACTTTGAAGAGTTTAAAATGCGTGTTGTTTCTAAGTGTTGACCAAACACTACTTCGTTTTTGTTTTAGGATTTGTTACTAAACAACAATTGTTTCCTTATTTCTTCTTTTACTATTTTTTTCTTTTATTCTATTTAGCCTTAGACATTATTTAAGCCGTAATTTAACATTTTCGACTATTTTTTGTTTTAAGCTTAATACATAGGCAAACCCAAAGTGTGTAGTTATTGTATTTTTGCTTGTATGTATTTGAGTAAATCTTTTGTATTCATAGATATTTATATATTTATGGGATTATGTATGGGCTTTTTATCCCTTTTTCTTACCCGCGGGAGTTTTTTGTCTTTATATAGATTTCATCCTTTGTTTTTCGCATTGCCATTGAATGTTTTATAGATTATTTTTCAATTCACCCATCACGACAGCAGACGGTTTAGAAAACGAAAAAACCTCGTAAACGGAGGAAAAGAAAAAAAGGAATGTATGTATTGAAATGAAACTTGCAAATTATGGTGATTTTAGCAATTTGGTTAGGTGATAATGAATTGGAAAGGTACCTAAAGGTTTATTCGCCTTCTATGATCACTGGGTTTAGTAAGACTTTAAATTTTGCATTTTTCTTAAGCCTAAACTATGTTTTATTTAATACTAAATTATGTACATATATCTTCATTATTATAGTGTAATGGTTAAGGTATTTGCAAAAGTGTTTACGTTATCTTCAAATAAATAAATAGTTTAGGGAAAATATATGAATATTTAAGCAAGTCGATTAAAAGCTTCACTAACATTTTAACATTAATTGCCTTTGCAATTTCTTCCTTAACTTATTACTTTTTAAGCATAATTGCTGACCACAGCATTAAATTATACAAGCTCATGAAGAAGTTCCTCGTATTTTACACAGTATCAGGAAGTTAATTGGAATAAACACAAAAAATTTTAATTAATAACAACTTAATTTGCCGTAAACATTAAAAACATCAAATTGTGTCATTATTTAAAACCACAATCGTAATTGCATAAAATCCAAACCAATAATTTCAGAAAGGAGTCATAATCAGAGAAGACTAAAAAAGGTTTTTTTTGCTTTTTTGAGCTGTTTTTTATAAAACCTGCTGTTTTTTGCTTCTTTTACAATGCTGTTGCTTTTTTTGGAGTTTTTTGTTTAAACTTCCCATTTTTGTATTAAAATTCGTATGTTACTACCAAGGCGAATTCCTCTATAAAAGTGAATTCGCCTTCATTACAACCTTTTTGCAACTCTGTTTTCATTTTAAAAACAATCAGCTGAAATCATAGAAGGCTGTTAAAAATAGAAATAAATAAAAAATTTTAAAATATGCCGAAAGAGAAAAGTAATAGAAATTTATTATTAAAAATGGTAAAAACATATGAAGGAGTCTTTAAAATTAAAGAAAATTGGCTCGTTTGCAATATTTGCTGCTGCAAAATAAATTGTTCGAAAAAGTCTAATGTGGATCAACATATAAGATGTGGGACGAACCATCCACAGAAACTAATTAGGGAATATCCAGTGACTCCAACTGCCACAACATTTCAAAAGGATCTTTGTAAAGCATTGTTAGAGTCCAATATACCAATCAAAAAAGTTGGTTCTCCCAGTTTCAAAAATTTCATTGAGAAATATTCTCAAATGTCGGTTCCGTCTGAAACTTGCATTCGCCAGAAATACATACCGGAATTGTATAGGGAATCTATAGAAAAAATGCGTCAAGCAGCCAAATACAAATATATATGGATTTCTGTAGACTAAACTACGGACAGCGAACACGTTGCAAATTTTATTTTTGGAGTCTTAGAAGAATTGAATGACAATAAATCTTATTTATTGAACTTGCAAGTACTTGAAACGGCAAATGGCGCATGTATTCCAGCATTTTGTAATGATTCGTTACAATTATTGTGGCCAGATGGTAAAGTAGAAAATAAATCGAGTTTAGATTTGATATTAATTTTTTGTATTTAGGCATAAAATATAACAAAGTGTTACTTGTAGTAACGGATGCAGCTGCATATATGCTAAGTGGAATATCTTGTCTAAAGGCAATGTATCCGAAAATGCTTCATTTAACATGTTTTGCACATGCTATCCATCGATTAGCTGAATTCATTCGAACAAACTTTGAAAATGTCAATAAATTGATTTGCAATGTTTTCTTAAAGGTAAATATAACTATTAATCAGAGGTGTTCTGGAAATCGAAAACGCAAGAATTTAAAAGTCGTTTTTTTAATATGATTTTTGTAGTAAAAGAATTTTGTGACTAATATTTCTCTATTAAACAGAATTCTATAAGAAAATTATATAAAATAGATTAAGAACAGCGCTGCCAGAAGTAAGATTTTACCTTATTTTTTAAGATTTTTTAACCGAAAAAAGATTTTAAGATTTTTCCCCCAAAAACAAGACGTTTTGCTGTGTCAAGACGAAGGTAAGGTTCAATTAAAAAAAAACCTTCTTTGTGCCCATTTGAAAATGTTTAAACTTAATAATGCATCATTGCGGTTTACTGGAAAAAAAATACTTAAAAAGCAACCTCGGTTGGGCGTTCAAAGGGGATTAATCAGGTGTAAGCTTTGCGCGCTTTTTCTTTGCAGAACAGAAAATATTGCAAGCCTAACTTGTTTGGCTTGCAAAAATTAAATAATAGCAATGTTGAAGATATTGTGGTAAGATACTAATTTTTGGGGACTCCAAATATAAAACGTGTACAGGATTATAGAACATGGGAAAAAAGCCAAACACATCCTTAAATTATTTTTTCGTCTTATTTTTCGATTTTCTGTCAACCTATATACATATTTTGTTTCTTATTTAGAACTCCTAGATTTATTTTTCTTTATTTGTCAAATATCCTTTGTTCTTGGTTAAAAAGGCAACAAAAATAAATTCATTGTTGTTACAACAATTTAGCAGTTGGTTGACAAGAATTAAAAGCTCATCTGGTGAGGATGAACTATTTTGTAAAATATGCAACGTTAGCTTTAAAGGAAGTGGTGGTAAGTCTGACCTTATACAACACTAAAATACAAAAAGGCATAAGGAATAGGCCAGTTGTATTAGTGGCAACTAAACAACAATAGACAAGGAATTTCGAAAAAATACCGGTTAATTAAGGGGCGTGAAAATTTAAAAATTAAATTAAGTGCTTTTATAGCTGAACATAATTTACCGTTTGCCTGTATGGACCACTTGTCCTTGTTTTTAAAACAATCGATACCAGATTCAAAAATAACCCTGAAAATTTCTTTTGACAGTAAAAAACGACTTGTCTCGTTAAAAACGTTTTAGGACGTGCTCAGTTTGATTTTGTTTGCAACATTCTACGGCAGAAACAAATGTACAATTTAGTATAAGAAATTGAATTTTTTGTTATGTTTTTTTTTTGTTTATTTTATGTATTAAATAAAATATTCTAAAAATAAGATCTTTTCTTCAAAAATAAGATTTTTTTTTGGTGAAATTAAGATCTTTTGCCGAAAATTTCTGGCAGCCCTGATTAAGAGTGTATTAAAAAGAACTGAATTATATGTTACAAAAACAAAATTTTTACAGGCACCGCCAAGAAAATACCTCTTTCTAAAAATTAATCCTAATGTTGTACTTCCACCGTATCCATGCCCAACTCGTTGGGGTACTTGGTTAGAAGCGGTAATGTACTACGCTGAACATCCTGAAGAAGTTAAAGCCGTTGCCGACTCAATCGTGCAATCCAAAAAAAATTTGAAAACTCCGAACTAAGTTCTCAACTTGCATTTCTAAAATACAATTTTGCAAACATTGTGGTTGCTATAAAAAAATTGCAAACTGCTGTCTGTTAATTGAGGGAGCACTAATGCCTTATCGACAGTTTTTGACGGACTATGCAAGATCGAGGACCAACAATATAAAAAGAAATTTGAGAAAATATTAAAAAGAAATTCGGGATATCAGCAGTTTTTGGAAATAAAATATATTTTAGAATCTGGTACTGTTCCAAAAGATGAATATGTAAAAAGTTTGTTCTCTAATGAAATTCTCAAATTTAAATACATGCACCGTCAACCTCCGTTGATGTAGAAAGAAGCTTCTCTTTATACAAAACGCTTTTAACAGATTGACGTAGAAAATAAAATTTGAAAACATAAAAGCCCACATGATAGTATATTGTAATAATTTTGATGATGTGGAAGAATTAGAATAATAAATTTTTTAGTGCTTTTTTTTTTTTTTTTGCTGTTTTATCAATTTTTTGTTGCTTTTTTTAGAATTTCTTTTTGCTGTAAAAGTATTGAATATTGCTTTTTTTTGTCTTCTCTGGTCATAATATACAATATGGGTGTTTCCACCGAAAGGTCCACCGCAACAAACAAATTATAAGTTCTTGAAAAGACTTCGTTTTATCATATTTTAACAGAAAAATAATCAAATTTTATAGAAGTTAAAAAATTGATATTTATTTATAACCTGTTTCGAGATTTATGAATGCAAAGTCGAACAAGTGCAACTTTTCTTATTTGGATATTTCTATTGTACGTTTTGCTATGATAAAAGTTCTTAAAGAGAGATATTATTCGTTGACTTTTTCTCTCTAAAACCTTTCGGAAGATACAAAGAGTCAAAATAGAATGCACAAGAAACTATGCTATTGCAAATAGCTGAAATTGTTTTCTTTGTATAATACATAATATGAGATTATATTTCGATATCATGTGCGACATTGAAAAACATCATTTTCTTTCAGTGCGTCGAAAGTAAAATAGCAATATTTGTGATCTTGGTACTTATATAAAATTGTTCACGTGCGATATCGTAAGTGTGAAAATTAATAATTTGAAAATAGTTTTTTATACATGTAAGGGCCATTATTACAACTTGAAGTTAGCTAAAGTTAAGATTAAATTGACAGATAATAATGTGTTATCTGTCAAAAAGCGTCTGTTAACTGTCGGATAACAGCTAACGCCAAGTTATAATAATGGCCCTAAATGATTTATTTATGTTAATATATACATTTCAATCATTTAAATCTAGATGAGCAAAAAAAGCACTAGATTCAAAAATAAAGCCATATTCTAGCCATTAACAATGATATGCGATACGATGAGATAAGACTTTAAATGACGATGCTATATTTGTATATAAAACAAAAAGGGCTGTAATTTGGGGCGTGGTAGAAGCAATTTTTTTCAGCTTTTCAAACTTAATAAATATACCTTTTATTCTAGGGCGAGACTGATGAAAATATTATTGTTTGTATTGGCATCTACCTGCTTTAATGTGTGTGAAAAAGAAAAAAGGGGCTTTATTTGTAGGCGTGTCATAAAAGTGGGCATATTAAAATCTGTACATACGTAGTTTAAGAAGGACTTTCTTGGCACGAAAAAAAAAAGGACATTTGGGGAAGGATCCGAGATGGCATAAGTGGCACCCAGAATTTGAGGTCGGATTAAAAAGTCACCAAAGAGAAAAAGGAAGCCATTATCAAACCATGAACAACGATATCGGACTTTAAATGGCAGCGCTAAATATAAAAACCAAAAGGGCTGTATTTTGGGGCGTGGCAAAAAAAATGTTTCCTATCTTAGAAACTTCATTGACATATCTTTCATTCTTGGGGGTGACTGGCACAACTTTTTTTTATGAAGGTCGACCCGGTCTAATCAACATATCGACCCCTTTGCCCGAAATTATCGCATGTTACAAAAACCAAATTTTACAGGAGAGCCATTTTTCTACTTTTCTCTGCTATCACTTGCAATGTTAAAAATGTAAATATACATTCAATTTTTAAAGCAACGAAGTGAAATTAGCCTACAATATTTTGTCAGGTGACGTCTCTTCGAATGTAGAACAAGATTGCATCAAAAACTCAATTTCAGAAAAATTGGCATATACGATAATTTCGTGCAAAGGGGTCGCTATATATCATGATGGAAAAAAATGTCATATGCGACAGCGCTTAAAGCTTAATAAAAAAAGCATACATTATTTTTATTTAAAATGACAGCCATATTTAAGAGACATGTATGCATAATATTCTACAATTTTTTGCAGTCAAATATTGCCTCAGGTTCCGCTGAAATCGGCGTTCGAATTAATTGCCTCAAAAGCCACTTCTGTTTTCGTCACGTGCAAATGCCTTGTTTTTTTGCATTTTTCTTAAAAAGGAACCAAATTATCAAAATGAACAATAGCACCAATTAAAGGGCTAATTAATAGCTATAACTTAAATCTATTGCCAAAATAAGTATACGTTTTGTTTTGACTTTTTTTAACTTTAAATGTGTACGATGGTCACGTTCGACATGATGGAAATGCCCATATTCATTACTTAAGCTTCATTCACAATGTTAACAACAATTTGGTTTTTCTCTTATTTTCTGATCTTCCTCAATTTTTTTGAACAACCATGTAGCTAAAGTTTTTTTTTTTTAATAAAAACGAGTCTACTTCATTTTTACCCAAAATCTATGAAATTGTAAATGAAAATTTTAACAATTAGGCAATTCACAAAGTGTTATATTGTGTTATAATGATTGTATTTGCTAAGAATAGTATGAATTTCACAGACAAATACAACCAGTTTAATACAATAGAATTCATTGTGAATTGCCTTAATTTGTTTTGAAAATAATAGTTAAGGTAAGCTCGAAAGGAGGGAGGTAATGCATCATCCACACCTAACTATCTGAGAATAAACTTACGCCAATTTGTTATGTTGTTCGATATGAAGGGAGAGTTTTTCCGCTAAACTCCGTTTTAATACTAACTTAAAAACTAAGTAGCCTCTACTTACTTTCCCCAGGGGCTGCCATTTAATATTGGCTTAATAATTTAAGAGTTGGTTTATTGTCCGTTTTAAATTTTAAATAAAAAGCAGACTTTCACAAGAAGTGTTCTAGTGTCACCAGCTGTACATATTGTATTCTGGAATAATCCTATGCAGTGTTGCCAAAACTTATTGAGGAAAAAATGTTAGATTTTGTTTAAAAAAAATGCTAAAAATGCTATATAAATGCTTGAATAAATGCTTAAAAACTTAATATGAAAAATATAGATAGATCTTCATTTAAGTAAGGGCCTAGAAATGTTTTATAATTTGCTGCATATTGTCTGTCAGGTTCTACGACGAGCTGTCATATAGCCTTTAAGTGAAGGTTTGTCAGATACTCGGCAGGGGCAATCGAACTGTGCACAGCACACCATATAAAAAAAAGTCATTCCAATAACAATAACAGTTTCACGGTGATTGTTATTGAGTTATTTCGTGTTCTTACCTTGTTTTTTGTAATTGTTGACGATAGGTGAGTGTTTTTAGCCTGTGACCACCGGTGGTTCACATGGCACTTTACTAATAAGTATTTTAAAGTAATGCCATGTTTACCACCGGTGGTCACACATGTATTGAGGTTTTTTAAGTTTTATTATTGTTGGAAGAAGCGCCGCAGTAAAAAAGGCTAAAAAGTAACAACATATTGTGGTCAATGCAATGGTGAACCTGCCTTATGCCTGGGGTGCTTTAATAAAAATCATTAATATTGTGACTTTTCTACATTTTTTCTTTCTTATGCAGTTAATTTTAAGTTAAAAATGAATTAAAATGTCCAAAAATTAATTAGAGATAATAAATAGTTAAATAAAATGAAAAAAATATAATAAAATCAATGCTTAAAATTCGACTTGTGTGAGCAGAGGCCTACAAAATTTATACAGTAAAAACATTATAGTGTTACCAGGGTGCCACTGCTTAAAACTTTTATCTATTATTATTAGCAGGCCGAAAATTACTTGATGAACAAGTAAAGTATACGTGTGCACCACCGGTGGTACACATGGCCTCATAGTAAAAAAAATGTGACCCACTGGTGTGTCACATTTCAGTCAACGTGTTAAGTTTGTGCGCCTCTGCTGCACTTTGTAACAAATCCTTAAGAAAGGAATAGGATTGCTTTTAGTTATGCCGTAACACTTTTGTGCTATCTTTTTTCTGCGTGCTGCTTCAGGCCAATTATTTTAGACAATATTGGAATTGCAGTAATTGCCCAGGAAAAACATTTTGATTTTTAGTAATAGGTGGTAGTTATTTCATACGTTACCTTGTAAGTAGCTGTCATTACAATTATCATTATTCCGAAAACTTCAATAAGTATTTACTAGAAATGATCTCAGCCACTACCTATTACTTCTATCATTATCACTATTGAATATTTGCTTACTAATAATCAGCTCAATAACTACCTATTAGTTGTGTTTTTTTTCAGTACAGAATATTTACTTACAATTCCACTTACTCGTAGTTAAATAATAACTAGATATTTTTTGACTTCTAGTAAGTGTATTATAAGTACTGAATTCTGTGGACACCTTGAACAAAAATAAGTAGTTATTCAGCCGAAAAATAAGTAGTGTTTACTTTTCTCCAACATTACTTGCTAACTTACCAGGTAAGTTAAGTTTCAGCTGGGTGTGTCTTTCACCCATTCCTTTAACTTCAGTTGCTTGCCCCAATTTTTGTGAAACTCTCAAGAGGGGTTTAAGTAAATTTTTAAAATTAGCTTTTTTGTGATTTTTATTTCAGTGAAACGTTAATGAGTATTTACTTTGTTACATTTTAAGATCTAATTCAACGTTGGAATCTTCCGGTTTGTTCTTTTATTTAAGTATTTGACATGATAAAAATTTAACATATTAAAAATATCACAAGAACTAAATAATGCTAGAAAAATTCGACATGTCAAATCAGTTATTTTCATGCCAAATATCTTAAAAAAAAAAAATTCAAAATCTAGCATGAAAAATGCTAAATTGGCAACACTGATCCTATGCGAATTATTAGTTGCAATTGACCTGCTAATACCTTGATTATTATTTTATGTGCTGACATTTTAATCCTATAATCTCTTTTGACCTGTTAAAATTTGGGTATCCCTATAATTTGGTTATCCTCCCGACGCACATAGGGGTTTTTTGCCAATCTAGCCGGACATTAAGCAAAAAATTTTTTTTAAGAAATGGAAAAATTTAAGTACGCAGCTCGACAGACAACAAAGTTCTGCATCGTATAGTGAATTTTCAAGTCTTTTGCTTGAGATTTGTGGTTTTGGGACACTGTTAAAACCAGGAAAGTTGATTAAATTGCATGCGTGTTCATTGACTTTTTACGGTTTTGGGAGGTTTACAATATATTTTTTTGTAGATAAACGAATAAAGATTTTACATTGAATTTTTATGATAAAAAAATTAGTACGAAATTAAAAAAAACGATTTTTTTGTTCACTTTTTTGTAAAAAAAAAAAATTTAAAAGGTTTTTGAAGGTGAGTTCCGCTGAGTTCTTAAAAATTTTATACATCACGATAAAATTTGAAATCTCTACTTTTAAATTCAAAAAAAAAACGTTGCGCGTTGTTGCGCCATTTTTTTTTATGATTTTTTGAAAATTTCACCTTTTTTCTGTTTTTGCTCATCTTGCATAGGTACATATGATAGAAACCCTTTCGTCAGTCATAAAATGTTTTGGTTGTACGTAGATGGTTTTTATTTAAATTATTACATATAAGCCTAATATTACCTGTGTAAAAAAAGGGATGTGCGAAACAGTAAGTAACGGGTTTTAACCACCTGTGCGGCCGCTAAAGGACGTTATTTAATAGAGCAAAATAAATGTACCTGTTTTGCATAACTTTTAAAATCATTAACAACAAAAATAATATATAATAAAAAATCAAATCTGGGCTCTAGGTACTTAGTTTTTTTAAATATATATTGTGGTTTTTGCATAAAATTGTTATCAGAACCATTTTGAAGCTTCGAGAGTAAAATGGAAAAAGTGTATACGAATTTAGAGTTATTCCAAATTATACAAGAATGTAGTTCTAAACTCGTTGAAGAGAAATTACAATTTTTAGTTAGAAAATTGTGCGAAATTTCAAAATGTCAGGGAGATAGTGACATATCAGTAGTAAATCAATGCTTAAAGAAATTCAAATATTTTTTTAAAATATTTTGGCATTCAGCACAAAGAAAAAAGGATCGATTTGTAAGCATGCATGCCAAATGGCTGGAAGGAACAGTGAAATACCTTTTTTTGGGAGTTCGTCTTCAAAACGACTACAAAAGCCGTTTGTTGAATTGACCGAAAGAAGTAAGAGAAGAAAAACTGAAATCTTGCGAACTCAAACCGATGCTGATTTATTGATGCACGCTACCCAAACACAACTACAAACGTCTGGAAAAAAAGATGCCTCAGGTCTGCTTAAAGAAATTGTGTCTTCTCCGGCAAGAGCTACAAAAATAAAAAAAGCATACAAAGCTGCACAAGAGGATAAAGTAAAACAGCTAACCCCTCTAAAGGCTCTTTCTATATTTGTAGAAGCTGATCTTTCTCGAAAACAATATGAAATAATCCGAAGTGCCGCTAAGAAGGTTTATCCTAGCTACAAAATTCTGCAGAGAGAGAAAAGTGAATGCTATCCTCCAAAAGAATCATTTGAAGTAACGGAAACATGTGCTCAAATAAATCTTCAGGATTTGCTTAATCATACTGCAAGTAGATTACTTACATATTTAAAAGATGTTTTATGTGATTCACAAATAGAAGAATGCAACTCCCTCGAACTAATAAGCAAATGGGGCTGCGATGGATCACACCAGGCACAATTTAAGCAAAAGATGAAAAATGATGCTTCTGATTCTCATATTTTTCAGAGTAGTTTCGTACCGCTTCGACTAATATATGGTGCAAAAAAGGAGAAAATATTATGGCAAAATCCAACTCCTTCATCACCGCGATATTGTAGACCTATTCGCATCAGATTTGTTAAAGAAACTGTAGATGTAATCCAAGAAGAAATTAATTATGTACAAGATGCCATTACTACATTACAAAACACTAATTTTTTAATGGAAGGAAAGTTATATTCCATAAAACATACAATGGTATTTACAATGATAGATGCAAAAGTATGTAATGCCGCAACACAAACTACGTCCACAATGAAGTGCTATATTTGTGGGGCTACATCAAAAGAATTTAACAATTTGAAAATCAAAAGGGATATAGACGTAGATGCACTTTCTTTCGGATTATCTACTTTGCACGCCAGAATTCGTCTATTTGAGAGCATATTACACCTATCGTATAAACTCACAGTAAAAAAGTGGCAATTAAGATCGGATGAGGACAAAACTATTGTTAATGAGAGGAAAAAAACTATCCAAGAAAAATTTAGAAGTGAATTAGGGCTAATAGTGGATGTACCGAAGACTGGATTTGGAAACAGCAACGATGGTAACACCAGCAGACGATTTTTTTCCAATCCTGAATTAGCTGCAGAAATAACTGGAATTGCATTGGATTTCATCTACCGGATCAAAGTTATTATTGAAGTAATTACAAGTGGTCACAAAATCCATTTGCACGAGTTTGCCAATTATTGCTTAGACACTGCAAAACTTTACGTTACTCTATATCCCTGGCATCCTATGACACCTACAATGCACAAGATTTTAGTACATGGCGCAACTGTAATGAGTGAGGCATTGTTGCCTATCGGGCTATTATCAGAAGAAGCGTCTGAGGCACGAAATAAACATTTTCGGCTTTACAGGCAGAATTTTGCTAGAAAGTTTTCGAGGGTTCAGTGTAACAAAGATGTTATAAATAGACTTTTGCTCAGTTCTGACCCACTGATTACTAGTATAAGACCAACTCCAAAAAAAAGTCACTACCCTTTACGAAAGAAGCAATTTCTTTTATGCTTCCACCTGTACTTGGCTCTGAAGAGAATTCAGATTCAGAAGAGGATTTTGAAGAAGCAGACGAAGAAGAACCATGGCACTCATCATCATCTTAGTGCAAAAGAGAAGTTATTTTAAATAAATTAGTTGTTATTATTTTAAATAAAATTTGCTGTTACTATTATAAATAAGTTATTATTACGAATATATTAATTATTTTCAGATAAATTAAATACTATAAAATATATAAAAGTCACATAAAATCTTAAAAATTAATATGTTTTGGAAATTAGCAAAAAAAAAAATTTTACAGGGTCGTTCCGGGGGGGGGGGGTGTTTGGAGGGATATCTCCCCCTACCCATTAAAGTTCAAAAATTTAATTTTTATAGTATTAAGGCGTTAGTAATCTATTTCTTTTAATATTTACATTTTTTTTAAATATTATTTTATGTAACCGCCCTCAAAAGGGGGCGGGGGGCGAAAAGTGTAATTTTACGATCTCATGGGTCTTATTTTAGGTTTTTTAACTTTCGCCGACGTTAAAAGTTGCATTTGCCAAACAAAAGTATGGGAAAAGTTAAAAAAAAATTGCATTTTTCAGAGGTTGGATTAGTTCTTCTAGGGGGAACATTTTCCTCCTTGGTCCGATTTTATTTATTTTTTAGGTTTACCTGCCTATGACAATATCACATATTTCTGCCAAGTTTCATCGATCTAGGGGCACTCAATAACTTTTAAGAAGCAATATAAGCTAAAACAAAAAGTAATGTCCGGCTAGATTGGCAAAAAACCCCTATGTGCGACGGTAATTTCCTGCCAGCTTTCAGCATGTATGTCTAGTACCCATTCTTAACGTTCGCTTTATATCATGCTCTTCGCTCCCTATCAAGACCTTGGTGCTTTGAAATCCATATCATCTGCAGACCTACGTATTCCTAATAAGAGTTTATCTTATCCTGGAATATAAGAATTTATATTCTTCCTCGTTCTGCTTTTATTGTAAACACCCAGTGAAAATATTTCTGACACTGAATCTGGCTAATAAACTGATCGTTTAGCAAGGTTATTTTGTGCAGAATTATCAATATGGTTTGAATTAGGGATGTAAGGATATACGTTTTTACCGATACGATACCGATACCAATATTCAAAATAAAATATGGGCGATACCGATTCGCAACTGCGAAATATTCCTTAATTTTGGGTATAACATTTAAACAAGCGGATCTGTGTCTCTAGAAAAATTAAAAGATTTAAGGAATAACTGTACCTCTTCTTCATCTGAACCACAGCGTAGCATGGACAAAGGATCATCCTTTCTGATATTTCCTTTGAAGATTTTTAAAAATGCTCTAAAGGTCAATTCTTTTAGACTATCACAACTTTTACTAGGTGTAGGGGTGACCGTGTCTTCAATACTTTCGGAATGCAGAGTCATGTTACGAGCTAATGCTACGTAAGTCGCCATTTTTGGCCATTTCAGTTATTCATTTATTGTATTTTCTAATAATGTTCGAAGACTGCTAACTAGCGTCAGAATATGAGCAATTGCTTCAAAGTAACCCAAAATTTGCAGCAAAATATTTTCACAAAAATTATTAAAAATTAGCAGAAATATCTTTAAACGTACAAATACATACAAGACTTATCAATGGAAAACGTTTTACTATTATGGTGCAAAGCAAAACGTCTTAAGCTACAGGTCCATACCAAGCGTTCAATGAATTTATGCACCAGTCTTAAAAGTTGTAGTTTAAAATTTTATTGACAACTTACACAGCAAACCCATATGCGTATCGAAAGCATAAAATATAAATAATTTCTACTTTAACATGCGTCTTGAAAAAAGGTAAAAAGTAACATACGCTTAAAACGCTTAGTGTGGACCTCACGTTTAAGAATTAAAAGAAACAATTTATTATTCCGTTCCGTGAGTGTCACAAAGCATACAGAGATGAAAAAAGTATCATATGAAAAATGCCTAAATTATTTGCGAGGGCATCTTTCGAAGAAAGAGAAACAAAATGTTTTTTGGTAGTGAAGTGGCTGTGTAAAGATAGACCGTTTCTATCAACACAAAATTGCGTAATCAAAACAAAAAATGCAAAAAGGACAGCTTTCGAAGGTAAAAAGACAGAAAAAAACACAGTATTTTCTATCTTGTGACGCCTCTGTGTGCTCTGTGGCGAGTGTGTTATTGCTCCTTATGGTTATATAAAAAAAGCTTTAAAAATAAAATTGTTTGCACAAAAAACTTAGAAAGAAAGTATCATCGTACCGCAGGTAATATATCGCCGATACCAATATATCGGCAAGCACGAAGTATCACCGATATATCGTTATGGGTTCTCGTAACATCGTAGTTTGAATGCCTTATAAATTTAATAGTTATTCAGCCTTTTGAGGAGCACTTGGTAATCATTTTATCATATATATTATTTCTAAAGCACTTTTTTTTTGTCGGTTGCAAATATCTCCCATACCACCGCATCAAATTTAATGAATGATATCTCATTTTAAAGCTTATTTCTAACACTAATGACGAAAAATAATTAGAAATTGAAAAATTAATATTTTCATTGATAAAAATTATATTTTATATAGAACTGCAATAGAACTGCATGATAATACTGTTCAAACGTGGTAACACAGGGTCGCTTAACAGAACTGCATGATAATACTGTTCAAACAGGGTCGCTTAATAGTAATGCAGTTCTACATAATATAGTATGTATTAAAATCCATTCTGGCAATACCGCTATTTACTATAATGCCGTTTAATACTAAGTCAGTTATATATAATACTAGCTTAACCCGGTGCGCTTCGCTACACTGCTTTAACCACTTCTTCAGTTGAGAGATATTTAATATATGCGTCCTATGGAATGTTTTTTCCCCTGCGCATTCCCGCTTTATTTTTATTTTCAAAAGTGTAGTATACCATAGGAGTGACTTCTACTAAGTTTGAACATTCTTACTTTAACAGTTCTTAAGATATGCGATATTTAACATTGGCGTCCTATGGGGGTTTCGATTTTGGGGCTCAGATGATCCTACTACCAAAAGTTCAACAAATTGCTTGCAGCGGCTCTTATTAATAATGCTATCAATGAGTGGTACTGCTCCTCCTCTGGCTACCCCGCCCATTTCTATATTGACATTTATAGTTTACCATAATAGAAGCTTTAACCACGTTTGAAGACTCTGCCTTCAATAGTTCTCAAGTTGAGCGATATTGAATATATGCATCCTATGGAAGATATTTCCCCCTGCGCATACCCGCTTTATTTCTGTTTTCAAAAGTGTAGTATACCATAACTGTGACTTCTACAAAGTTTGAACATTCTTACTATAACAGTTTTTAAGATATCCGATATTAAACATTGGCATCCTATGGGGGGAAACACTTCCCCCGCTGCTATTTTGCTTCAATTTTGGGGCTCAAAAGATCCTACTACCAAAAGTTCAACAAAATGCGTGCAGTGGCTCTTATTAATATTTCTATCTATGAGGGGTACTGCTCCTCCTCTGTCTACCCCGCCCATTACTATATTGAAATTTAAAGTTTGCCATAATAGTAGTTTTAACTACGTTTGAAGACCCTCCCTTTAATAGTTCTTCAGTTGAGCGATATTTAATGTATGGATCCTATGGGAGGTATTTCCCCCCCTGCGCCTATCCGCTTTATTTTTATTTTCAATAGTGTAGTATACCATATGAGTGACTTCTACAAAGTTTGAACATTCTCACTATAACAGTTCTTAAGATATGCGATATTAAACATTGGCGTCCTATGGGGAAAACCACTTCCCCCGCTGCTACTTTATTTCAATTTTGGGACTCAGAAGATCCTACTACCAAAATTTCAACAAAATGCGTGCAGTTGCTCTTATTAATATTTCTATCTATGAGGGGTACTGCTCCTCCCCTGTCTCTCCCGCCCATTTTTATATTGAAAATTTATAGTTTACTATAATAGTAGCTTAACCCACGTTTGAAGACTCTCCCTTTAATAGTTCTTCAGTTGAGCGATATTTAATATATGCATCCTATGGGAGGTATTTCCCCCCCTGCGCCTACCCGCTTTATTTTTATTTTCAAAAGTGTAGTATACCATAAGAGTGACTTCTAGAAAGTTTGAACATTCTCACTATAACAGTTCTTAAGATATGCGATGTTAAACATTGGCGTCCTATGGGGGATTCAAATACCCCCGCTGCTATTTTATTTCAATTTCGGGGCTCAGAAGATCCTACTACAAAAAGTTCAGCAAAATGCGTCCAGCGGCTCTTAAGATATGCGATAATAAATATTGGCATCCTATGGGGGGTACCAATTCCCCTGCCCCTATCGAAAAAATAAGTAGCCTATTTTATTTTTAGGGCTCACGTGATGTTACTGTAAAAATTTCAGGAAAATCGGTTCAGTAGTTTCGGAGTCTATAAGCCAACAAACAAACAAACAAACACACAAACATACAAACATTTTTCATTTTTATATATATAGAAGATAGAAGATAGACAGATAGATAGATAGATAGATAGATAGATGCATATTAAATTGTAAAAAGCTGTTTTGGCAATACTTTGCAGTAGTTGTTAGATCAAGTGCGATAAACAGGGTCGCTTAATTGTAATGCTATTCCACATAATCATCATCATCATATATATTATTTCTAAAGCACTTTTTTTTGTCGGTTGCAAATATCTCCCATACCACCGCATCAAATTTAATGAATGATATCTCATTTTAAAGCTTATTTCTAAAACTAATGACGAAAAATAATTAGAAATTGGAAAATTAATATTTTCATTGATAAAAATTACGGTGCGAAATATTCGCACGGGTCATCTAGTATACATTTATACACAATTTGATAATAAGCGATGAAGCCCATTCTTAAAAATATCTACGTTCACATACGGAAAATGCAAGAGCAGTTCACTAACGACAATAACACCCCCTAAGTTTCGTGTGGTGTATTGCGTGTTAACATATTATGGAGAACGGTAAGAGAAAAATTATCCTAATTTGGTACACAACATTGGGCTAAAAATACACAATCTCTTTAAAAAAAATGGGTAAAATTGGGTAAATGGACGTGCAAACTCCCAGGCAAACATATAATAGATTTCTGTTTATCTGGAGAACGGTAAGAGCCAGAGTTTTTAAATAAGGTACAATCATCTTTATTATTAGAACAAAAAACCCGAGAAAATGTGGGCGAGAATGGAGAAGTGGGCATGTTTAGATACGTGCGCTCGGTACAAAAATAGTCCTGTATATCGGAAGAACATTAAGTGTAAAAGTGTCCAAATTTGGTACAAATAAAATGGTTCTCAATACAAAAAGCTGACAGATAGTGGGCTGAGTCATAGAAGTAGGCGTGGTATCTTCAATACAAAGACAATATAAATTTTTTTATCGCTAAAAACCCAGCTCCATTTAATGTTGCCAAATTTGGTACAAGAAGCTTAATTTTATTTACATTTAAATAAAACCAAGCTAGAAAGTAAAATCTGTCAAGCTCGACAATTTGATACCCTATACCATCGTATTTATAAAAAGTTTTCGACAATCATGGCAAAACGGAATAATGTTTTGCGGCTATGATTCATATATGGGTTCTTCGTTCCGATCTAGATATCTTCATCAATATAATATTTCTTTGTTCTAAAGTTATTTTAGCGAGGGGGCTTATATGGGACATAGTGTTAATTCCGAAAATTGTAGAACAAAACTCTACTATGACATAATAGATATTTAAATATGACATTAAAAGCAATTTTCGGGAGTTGTATTTGTTTGCAAGTACACTGAAAAAATTTTCTTCACAGATCCAATGAAATTTACATTAAAATTCAACCTATGTAACCTTTCATTGGATTAATGAAGGATTAATAAAATCAATGACAAAATTTTCAATGATTTTATGAATCCTCATTGATAAAATGGATTAAATAAACGTTTGTCATTAAACTAATGCAAAATTTTCATTGATTTTTTAAAACATTTCATTAATCCAATGAAAGGTTACATAGGTTGAATTTTAATATAAATTTCATTGGATCTGTGAAGAAATTTTTTTCAGTGTAGGTTTCAATATGGACCGGTACGATTAAATTTGGTAAGATAATTTAGGTTATAAAAAAAGTTTGTAGCCCTATTCAAATTTATTCCTGCGATACTAATATCGTTTAATATATCATATTTGCAGCTTGAAAGGAAATCCAAAAATAAATTTGGCTTTACACACTGCAAGACTTAAATTGAAGAAAATCTAGATGCTGGTTGACGAGGCGTATCTTTCTCTACCACACGGCATCAATCTACTTAAAAAGTTTGCATATTAAGCCGACGATATGAGATGTCCCAAGTAAAACTGTCCTTATTAATTTTAGTTAATTTAAAAATATCTTAAGCAAACTATTAAGTGTTGCAGGGCTGAAAATCTTGAAACCATGATACATTGATTTTCAAAAATTAAAAATGTACGCAATATTTTAAGGTGTGCCTGGCAATGCCAACAATTGACTACTTTTAATAAACTTTTAATGGTTTGCTGGTTATTGCGCTAGACCGAATAGACAGTTCTTTCATTAAATTTGTCTTAAAGATTATTTTGTCTTGAAAAAGATCATGTATTAATGATACTTGTACTGTCAATTAAGCAAAAAAGAAAACTTAAGTAAATAATTTTACACTTAGTTAGTAACTCATTAGCGAAAGTAAATATTGATTTAAAGAGAATTTGTATTATTCAATATTTTATGAACTAACAGATAACTAGTTAAAGTTGTGAAGTCTAAGGTCTGCTTTTCTAACACAAGTCGTGCCAGAGAGAAATAAAAATTAAATCAAAACGAAAGACTTAAACAGCCAACCACTCAAGACAGGGGAGTTAAGTTTTTCGTTTTGCTATCTGTTCCCTCTTCGACTATCAATCATTTTTTACTAATAATTTGTTTTTACTTTTAATACGCAAAGAATCGTCCATCAGAAATAAAATGGATCATAAATTTATTTATTAGTATATTCCTTGGTTTTTCGCTCGATTCTAAGTACCATTAAACCATCTGCGTATAATTTAAGCCTTTTGGCGGCAGAATAGTTAACAAAAATCACAAAACTCAAAAACTTTTATTTCAAGGGAAATACAAACATTTTTGCAATCTTAAACTGTTCAACTTATGTCTAGAATATTTTAACATTTTAATGTTTTATGGTGGTAAGCATCATACGTAGACGATTGATGCAGTGCACCGATGATTTACTATGTGAATAGTTAATGGTTATTTAAAGTTGTTAAATTGAATTAAGATGGAATAAATTTATTTGAATTTTGTATCAGAAAGATTTATGAAAATTGCACTTAGTGGCATATTATTTAAATAAATCCTCTTCTCAACTTAGAAGGCTTTAATGGTGAATTTTAAGAGTTGAATGTATTTAACAAATTCATCGTAACATTATTGTTAAATCAAAATTACCAGCCTTAATAATCAATCTGAAAACATTTAAGTGTAATAATTAAAAATGCACTGCAAAAAGCCGCAATATATAGAAAGTGATATTCGAAATAAAGCTTTTGATTTGCTTAGGCAATTTGAACTACATAATATAGATAGCTTGATGCAAATTGCATAAACCATTTTGAAATTCTGATCCTGAATTAAAACACAACTTTCTACTTAAATGTAATAAGGCAGAAAAAATTTAAAACTATTTTGTGGAACTTTTAGCAATTGTAAATGTAAACCAATCTATAATAAGAAAATAAAGTCGGGCACACCCAGCCATATGATACCCACCCACCACCACCGACTGGTCATCATTTGGAATTTGCGGGCAATTATGTTTAAACTAGCACAGAATTTTGTTATAAATTTTATCTTGATAACGAAACTGTATGAGATTCTGGGTCTAAAATTATTTTTGCCAAATTTTATCTCAATCATATTAAGTATATTGGCGGATACGTTTTTCATTAGCGATCGGCGCCTGTCTTGTTATGTGCTAGAGCTCGGGATTTCTAATAAAGGATGTTTTTTTAATAGAGTGACACAAGTTTAAATCGTAATAAATCAAGGAAATATATTTTAAATTTCAATGAAAAGGGCTTCATTGGAAAGAAAATTTTATGAGCTTAAAATTAATTATGATTTCTGCCATGTGGCCGCCACGGCTGGCACGTAGAAGGCGCAATCTTGAACACCAATTTCAAACAACTTTTCACAGCATTTGCGGCCGTATTTCGCCAATAACTCTTCGAATGTTGATTTTCAGGTGTTCAATTGTTTGTGGTTTATCGAAGTAGACAAGTGACTTAATATAACCCCAAAGAAAATAATCCAATGGAGTTAAATCACACGATCTTGGTGACCAATTAATTGGGCCATTACGTCAAATTATTTTTTCATCAAAAGTTTTTATGAATAAATCCATTGTAGCGCCCGCTGTGTGGCATGTGGCACCGTCCTGTTGAAACCACATATCAGCAAGATTGATGCCACGTAATTGAGGCACGAAAAAATTTGGAATTATGTTCCTATACCGTTCACCATTGACATTATTACCAACATCGGCGTCTCACGAGATGGTCGTTAGCAGTAACAGTGAAAATGTTCCGAAAATGATCTATTGTTCTTCGAATTAGCCGCTCTGAAGGACGATTATGTACGATGAGTTTGACGAATAGAACAAATGTTTTGATTAAAAATTTCAACAATTTGCACGCGTTGCTATGAACAAAACAAAAAGCAACTAGCGGCTGTTAAATGGATGCTCAAAATGTGACACTCTTAAAAAAAACACGCTTTAGTAAGATGCCAAAAATTATTTTAATACGTAGAATTATTTATAGCATAAGGGGAGTTAAAACATTGCAAAAATGTTTTTAAGCAGAGGACAGATTTGTTTGGTATTAGAAATCGTTAATGTTGGTCCATTTGTAAAATTTGTAAATTAATTTGAGTTCCATGTCGTTTTAAATTAAAAAGTGCATTTTAAGTATGAATTGGACACTAGTGTGGCCGCAAGTTATATGGACAATTTTTTTTTTGTATTTTCACTTGGCAAACCCCTTAGATTGATTTCAAATTAGAAAAAAAATATATATAAAAAATTTTAGATCGTTTGCATAGCTATTGGGCGTGCCTTGAGCCCACAAAGTTTGCTAAAATGCTATTTTTCTCACTATGGGTCGCTTTAATTGTTGATAACTTCCGTTATATTTATTTTAGAGTAAAACCTTATGCACAAATATTCTAGGGCTATATCATATTAAAAATGTTGTTCTGTATTAGTTTTTATTAACATGAATATTTAATCCAGAAAAACCCAAATTAAAAAATAACATCGAAATTTTCACATACTTATCTTCGTATTCTTTGCCTGATGATTACACTACGTGACAAATTTTCAACAAAGTCGTGACCAAATGAATCTTACAGCAAATCTTTATGTAAAACTTTCCCCTGAATCCGAATATGAAATCAGAATTGTCAAAAGTAGAACAGTTTTTTTGAGATATTAAAAAAACCATTATTTGTGTTTTTAAAAAGATGATGTGACTGAAATGCAAATATCTTCAACAATTGTAAACGGACTATATATTTCTTTCTATTCGTTGAGAGGTTATAAAATTTCTTAAATAACCATGGGTCGTTTGAGAAGATGAGTCATTAAATGGCAGAGTTATAGTGGACAAAACTTCAAACTTTATTATAGATATTATGATTTTGTTCAATAATGCTCTTTTCAAGTTATTTAGTTTAAGATTAACGAATATGCTATTCAATAAATAAAAAATTTAAAAATGAATGTAAAAATCATTTGTTTTAAATAAATTGTAAATGATCCGTTTTCTAAATGAATTTTTATTTGTTTAAAACGAATTTTTGTTTGAATTTAACTGCATAATATTTTGAGTGTATCATCAATATGAAGGCTGTGCTCTATTCATTGACAAATACAAAGCTTGAAAATGAGTTTGAATAACAACAAAAACACTCAGATAAGTTGAAATTTTGAAATTTCCATCAAATTTCATTTCAATGCAATTTGAAAACTTTGATTAACCTTTTAGTTTTCAAAGGTTTGAAGTTAAAAGTTTTCTCAAACTTCAATTTAAATTTGTGTAATTAGTGCAATCTAATGGCAAGCTAAATTTACAAATTTAAACCTAAAAAACCTTTGAAGCTAAACATCAAGAGGTCATGAATTATTTTTTTTATGATTTGATAATAAAATTTTACTGCTTTTATTTTCTAAAGTTAAAATAGGTTTAATTTTATGAACCAAAAAAAAAAACATTTAAATTTTTCAACATCTTCATAAAAATGTTTATAGACTTACTAAGTAGACTCATTAAAGCCACACTTTTTGTTAAATAAAAATATGAAAAACATTTGTGTTTTCTGTTTCTTCACCATGTTAATTTAGCAAACTAAAAATTCTTTGAATTTTGCTTAAATAAAAAGTACAATTTCCTATGAATTCGTCTCTGCTTGTCAGAAGATTAATTTTACTTTTATGCTAAAGACCAAAACAAAATTTTCAGTAGTTCTTTTAAGGTTTTTTTTTTTTATTATTTTTTATTTAAGAAATAAATGATACTTGTTATTTACAATAAAGACAATAAGATTTGAGCAGAAGTGTTAATAAGTTTTACACACAACTAGATTTTTATAATATGTAAATAAAATTTATGAATAGTAAGTAACAGGGTAGTAAAATGTAAGGCACCTGCTAAGTACCAAAGATCGCACAGTGGAATAAAATTAAAAATGGAGAAAATAATTGTATAAATATGCAACGAAGCAGGTTTGTAAGGGAGAAACATAAAGGTTTCGCTTACCATTGCGCTTACGGAAGACATGAATTTTATATGGCGAGTTCCCACTTTGAAGCAATACATTTTTGACACATAAAGCGCATTATTCAGCGCACATAAAAATTGTTATATGTAACGATCAGCCTTACACACTGAATGTTTTGATACTGTTATTTTTCAGTTTTCTCCCTTACAAACCTGCTTCGTAGTAAGGGAATGCCGTAGCACTTGAAATGTTTTTTTTTTTTATAAAAGTTGTTGAGAGTTCTTTCACTTACTTTACTGCATTTCTGTATGTCTTATTGCGTAGCGCATAATTGTGCGCTTATTTTTTTAAATGTACCATTAGTGCTTCGCAAAATGATAAAATTTTTTATTGGGATGCCAATATACGGGATACTTCTACTGGCTGCACACACAAAAAACAATTTCACCAATTAAAGCGTTAATCAAAAATAATATCAGTTTAAATTAAAAATGTTATCAAGTGAATTAAAAGTTTAATCAAGTAAATTGAACGTTTAATAAATAATTAATAATAAAAGAAATTAATAATTAAAGAAATTAATAATATCAATTAAACGTTTAATTCACTTAAATAAACGTTTAATTCACTTAATTAAACGTTTAATTCACCTGATTAAATTTTTAATTAAGGCTGATTTTAATTTGATTAATGCTTTTATTGGTGCACAATTTTTTTCTGTGTAAGAAAGTCTGACGGGACTTACGAATTCTATTAATGAAAACCGGCTGTGCCGACAGTAAGAATTTTTCCGCATTGGGAAATAATGGGCTGATATTCACGAAATTTTACAAAGTTATTTATCGTCTTATAAAAGTATGACTTCTAAAATTTTATTATAATAGCGTAATAAGTTACGGTGTTAGGCGTACTAAAATATTTTTCGAGAGTGGGCTTTATATTGTTCCTATTGTGAATTATGGACCGATCTTCACATACGTAAACAGGTTGATTAATAGTCTTACGAAACCATGACGGACCGAATTTTATTACAACATTATTATTGGTTACGGTTTTACGCGTGGAGAGTAGGGTTTATATGGGGCCTTTGGTAAATTATGGACTGATCTTCAAAACTGTGATAGACTAGACAGACTAGTAACTAGATACATAGATTAAATAAAAATAAATAGAATATGGGAAAAATACTCCCATTGATGAAATAACTAACACTCAATTTATATGAGGGCTCTTACAACGTCTCTTTTTGTTTGTGGGCAAACGGAGTAGAGAAGAAAGGGGTAAACAAAATGACAGGGTTTGTGTTTTCCATGTCGTTTTTTATATTTTTCTTTAAACTTTTTCTTGTTACGTTTTATTATTTTTCCTTCTTTGAAGTGTGACGTTGAAAATACAGTGAGACCTCGGTCATCGATAAGAGACGGGACCGGGTCATTCGTGATTATATTTGTTTTTTTTTGTGTTTCTTATTTTATGTAAATATAAAATTATCAAAATAATTTTTGGGAATACAAAATTTTAATTTTAAAAGATTTCGTTATTCGTGCTTAATACCCAATTTTTATTTTTGATAAAAACACTGAATTTATTGTTGATGGGATAAGCTATTCCTATGCGCATTTCACTGGTTGCTTAGGCATTGTAATATGGCTTATGGTGTTTTCTTTTCTACAAAAAAATTTGACATTTTATTTAAAAAATTGCAATTTGATTTCTGTTTCTTAAAAATTTTGCTTCCGAAAAGGATGGCTTATTTTATTCTAAAAAAATAACCCTTTTCGAGAGCAAAATTTTTAAGAAACAGACACCAATTGAATTTTTTTATGTCATGTCACATTTTTTTTTGTAGAAAAGAAAACACCATTAGGAATTTATATGAAAATTTATATTATAAAATGTATTATTATGTTAATAGTTAAATATGAGGAAAAAAGTAATTTAGGGAGAACATGTTTCTAGTACGTTGGGATATTATCTTTCTTTGTTTACTTAAATTTTTTTGGATTGTTCAAAAGTAACCAAAAAAAAAATAAGTTCTTTATAATTTCGGATAACAGAGGTAATGCCGGATAAAAGAGGTATTTTAAATCAATGCAAAATTGTTTTTAATTTATGGTTAATTGATGTGGCCGGGTTATCGAATTACGGATAATCAAGGTCCTACTGTAAATAAAACAACATGCAACCTAAAATCCTCGTATAAACGCAAAGGGAATTTTGAAGTTGCTTCAAAAGGTAATCAAGAAAATACGACGTCGTAAAAGCTCTCATGTAAATTCAGTGTAACCTGTTCAGGTGGCTGTAGGGCACTTCCGACTGTCTCCCGACATTCTTAGCTTGTTATTAAGGTATATTATACATATAACCGCATAGCTGCAGCGACAGAGCCCGAACTAAGAACAGAACATGCAGGATTCAGGGCAAAAAGATCTTGCATAGATCACATTAACAGTTTACGCATTATAACTGAGCAGAAAGAAGAATGGCAATGGAGTTTGTACCTGACATTTATGGATTTTCAACGTGCATTTGATTCACTTCATCATTCCGCCATATGGAAAGCGATGCGTTGCAAAGGAATACCAGATAAAATTATCAGACTCGTAGAAGGTCTATATGCTAATGCAACTTGCTCTGTCCTCCACAGTGGCCAAGTAGGCGATAACTTAAACGTTAAAACTGGTGTGAGACAAGGATGCGTCTTATCCCCCTTACTGTTCAACATCGTACTTGATGTTATAATGAATCAATCTGTGAATCCTGTTCATGGGATCACAATGGGCGTGACAGGTAGACTTACTGATCTAGATTATGCCGATGACATTTGTTTATTGTCACACAACCAACAAGACATGCAAAAGCCTCAAGCGCAGGTCTTATTATAAACATTTCAAAGACAAAATCTATGCATTACAATGTAGCAAGCAATTATGATTTCGCACTGATGGGGAAACAACTGGAAGATGTCACAACTTTTTGTTAATTTGGCAGAATTTTTTTACTACCGGTGGATGTAACGATGATATTCAAAACAGACTGGCAAAAGCTAAACAAGCTTTTGGAATATTGAATAAGTTCTGGAGGTCAGCTAACATCGCAGTGTCTACTTAACTTAAAGTTTTTAAAAGCAATGTGAAGTCAGTACTGCTTTATGGCTCGGAGACATGGAACCTAACAAATTCAGATATCCAAAAACTACAGGTCTTCGTCAACAAATGACTTCTTCGAATCCTTAAAATTTTCTGGCCCCAAACTATTACAAACTCAGAGCTATGGTTTAGAACGCAACAAACTCCAATTGACCACGAGATCAAAATACGCAAGTATAGATTGTTGGGTCATACTCTACGAAAGCCAACCGATGACATCAAAAGAAAATCCCTTGACTACAACCCACAGGGAGCAAGAAGAAGGGGTCGCCCTAAAAACACCTGGAGGCGTCAAGTTCAAGCCGAACTTCAAACTGTTGGTATAACCTGGAATGAAGCCAAAAGAGAAGCACAAGATAGAAATCGATGGAGATCAATTATTGAGGCCCTATGTTCCTTATAGGAATTCCAAGGATTACATATATATATATATATATATACTGACGACGCACAGTAGCGCCCGTAGAGCAAACGAGGTTGCAAAAATCAAAATTTTCATGAGCACCGACGAAGTTTTGAATAAACTCATGTTATAGGAAACTTTTCAACGATTTCAAATCTGCCACTCTTAATAATATCACATTTTTAGTTTAGAAGATATAGCCGTTCAAAGTTGACCGACTTTCGGTTTTCAAAAAAACACACAATTTTTAGTAAATTTGTTGCGATTTCAGGTGTAATATCACGAAAAATAGGTAACGAATCGCCTTATTTTTTGTTTGTATTGATTGATGCATTTATTAAATGTGTAATGATAAAAAAAAAATGAACTGTTTGCTTTGTGTTTCTCCTGGTAAATCACTATTTAAAAACTATCCGTTTTTTCACTATTTTTCAACTTTGACGGAAAATAACAAAAATCTATATTTTTCTATATTTGCCATATTTGCAAAATCTGTTCTTTGATTATTTCTTTACATAATTCAAAAATTTTATCTGCCCGTACGTGCCCGTTTGGCTTCTAGAGGTAAAAAAGGTTAAAAAGACATGGTTGCAGAAATTGTATGACAGTAGTTTGATCTAAAATCTAAAAAAACTACTCATTGAAATTAGCAGGTACGTACCTCACTTAAACAATACTTTGGCGTACAAATGGTCAAGAACAATATTGACTACAGGTAGGCACAAATCTTATTTGGACACGTGCATAATATCAAAATTGCATTATTCAGCCTAATTCCATTTGTATGCAGGGAACAGGTAAATTTTTCGGCATGGTAGCATAAGCCTATATATTGCAAATGGTCAAGAACAATATTGACTACAGGTAGGCACAAATCTTATTTGGACACGTGCATAATATAAAAATGCATTATTCAGCCTAAATCCATATGTATGTAGGGAACAGGTACATTTTTCGGCATGGTAGCATAAGCCTATATATTGCAAAATAAGCATAATGCCTGGATTAGTCTACGACTGAAAGTTGGCGCAACAATTACTGAAACCATTAAACAATTTAAGTACTGAAAACATGGCGTTGAACAATTTTAAATTATTTGAACTGTTTAGAAAGTCAACCACACCAAATTTTTTCACGGAAGCTGCTTTAGAAGAACTTGATAGCTTATACGGAAATATTGAGAGAAGCGAAATTATAAAAAATAATTTTTATCTGATATATGCAAATATTAAGGCAAAATGGGTGAAATCTAATCGAACCATTCAGAACTTCAACTCCAAATACGAGGACTGGCTTAATGAAGATACCATCCTGGATATATTGGCAGTAGATAAACCCACCACATCAACCAGAGGAGCAAAAGGAAGGCCAAAAAAAAGTATTGAGGAGTGTTCAATTTTCACAAGAAAGAGGAAACTTGCCGATGCCACCAATGACTTGACCACGAAGCAATTATCGGAAGCGCTGTCTATTAAATTTACAAAGGATAGTGAAAGAGTTAGGTCGCACATAACCAAATCTGTTGCTGATGCAAGCCCACTGCGACTAAAAAGGATTAAGGAAAGCATTCCCACGCCCACAAACGCACACATTAAAAAGTATGGTTCCGAAGAAGCCTTGGCCTTGTTTATGGACTTAGAACTTTCCAAAGAGAAATATGAGAAACTACGGGCATCTTTAACGCGACACGGCGCTGACGTTTTACCCGGATACAAGCATATTACGCAAGCCAAAATAAATTCACGACCACTGCATACGGAATTTACGGAAGTCTCTGCGAAAGCCAATCTGCAGGATCTCATGGGCCATACAGCAAAACGGTTGTTGGAGAGTCTTCCTGAAAATGAGGTGAAAATTCTTCCTGAGAAGTTGACATTGATCAGCAAATGGGGCTGCGATGGATCATCCGGACAAAGCGTTTATAAGCAAAGGATATCTTCCGATGACGCTACAATATCGGACGGAAATATGTTTATGGCATCTGTTGTTCCTTTGCGGCTTAAATCGGATGTTTCCCTTCACTGGAAAAATCCACGTCCGTCATCAGTGCATTATTGCCGACCAATAATGTTTCAGTTTGCAAGGGAATCGGCAGAACTCATAAGGACCACGGTGAAGGACATTGAAGAACAAATAAGCAAGATTAAGCCTACAAAGCTGCAAATTGGAGAAGGAAAATATATTGAATGCAATTACGAGTTCCATCTGACCATGGTTGACGGAAAAGTCGTAAACGAACTGACAGGAACAACCTCAACAATGTCATGCCCGATTTGCAAAAAGAGTCAGAAGAACTTTGGTAATTTAAACGATTCTACAAATGAGGAGAATTACGAATATGGAATGTCACCATTGCACGCAAGGATAAGGTGTATGGAATTCTTGCTAAAACTGGCGTATACCCTACCACAAGAGGAGGAAAACTTCGATGAAAATACATCAATAAAGGATAAGGAAAAGATCAGAAAGAAGCAAATACAGGATGCTTTTTTTAAAAAAGTTGGACTAAAAGTAGACTGTCCCAAGCACGGATACGGTAACTCAAACGATGGAAACACTTCTAGGAGATTTTTTGAAAATGATGAGGCAGTAACTAGAATCACTGGAATTGACAATCAAATCGTGAAAAGATTGGGAACGATCTTGGATGTTTTAAACTGCAAAGAAAATGTCAATTCTACAAAATATGGAGAATATGCGTCGAAAACTGCATCTCTTTTAGCAGAAATGTATCCACAGAAGAAGTTGACCCCGACCGTCCATAAAATATTGGCGCATGGCAAAGATATAATTGAGTACCAGTCTTTGCCAATTGGAGAGCTTTCTGAAGAAGCACAGGAGTCTCTTAACAAATTTTATAAAAAATATAGATTGCAGAACACATTCAAAGCATCAAGGGTAAGGCAAAATGAGGACCTCTTCAACATGTTGGCAGCATCTTCCGATCCACTTATATCTTCCCTGCGGCATGTGAAGTCACGAATAGAGTTAGAAAATAATTATAGTTTAGAAATGGTTAGTCTTTTAGATATACCTTCTCTTACGAACTGTGATGAATATTTTACAGAAAATTGAAAAAATAAATTTAAAAAAAAATAATTTTTTTTTTAATTTGTTGGGTAATAATTTAAAACATAAAAACCTAAAGAAAAAAAATAAAAACAATCTAAAAATGTAAAAATAATTTTTTTTAGTTACCATAAAATTGATTTTTCTACTAATTTTAACTTTGATAACCCATAATTAGGCCCCTACAGAGCGTAGCACCCTTTCCAAACGCTCATTTCATAGGCTGAACAGTTATCTATCATATGCTGTTTAAACTGTTCAATTATCTTATTCGGTTCAAAAGATATGATTTTTGCAACGAAAAAACTCAAATGGCGCCACTGTGCGACGGCTTGGTCGGCTTGGTATGCTTAAACAGCAATAAAATCATAATAGTCTCCAATCCATTTTTAAAATAGCGAAAAAATGTGATGCGGCAATTTTTCCTTAAATAATTTTTTTTTTTAGTTTTCCTACGCGAGTGGCTTTCCAAACATATAAAGTTTCTACGTAATTTGCACTAGAGACAACATTTTCTGCCGCCAAGTCTGAATATTTTTGTTATTGTTGCGAACTGCATTCAATGTATGTTTTATTAAGTGAATGCTTTTATAATATAAAATAGGATAAATTAATGTTCAATAAAAGAAAATATAACCATAGCTCTATACCTTTAAGTATTTCCTTAAATTGAAGCCACTGTGAATTTTTGAGGCGATGACGAAGCTACTTTTCAGGCGTCTAAGATAATGATAGCAATTTTTTTAATTTTATCATTTAGAAAATTTTAAACAATAAGAATTTGTTTTAAGCCATCAAAATTCTTAAAACTGACATAATTTTTTTTTCTCTATTAAAAAGAAAAAGTCACATGACATCATGTATGAAGTAATACAATACTGTTCATTGCTCTAAAATCTTAATATCTACACAAAATGAATAAAATAAATACGTACGTTTTGCAGTAAATCATGGGCAATATAAAATTTATGATTTATTACCAACATGAAAAAGAGAAATATCAGCTCACCAGCGACTCATTCACTCGGGTTATTAAAACAAATTTTTCATAGAAAAATTAAAACTAAAATATTTATTTTAAGGCGTAGAAGAAAAAGCACTAAAATGTTGGAAAAATAACAAAAAACTTGAACGATAAAGTGACCTTGAAAGACTAGAAAAAGTACAAGTACATTTTTCTTTTTAGTAAAAAAAAAAAAAAATATAATAATATTAAAGTAATGAAAAGAACTACTGGTGCTGAGTTGAAGAACATAGTTAACCCTCTAACGGCTGCAGTTTTAACTTGTTTAACTAAAAAAGTAAAAGCAAATTAATAGTAGCAACTTAAAGTTTTGTTTTTTATTAATTTCTCTTTAAATGCTTTATGGATGTGAATACTGGAATTCTACCTAAAGCAAAAAATTGCTTTCGAATCGAAAAAGTATTCGATCAAGACTGCCATAATTTGCCCCCTGTAAATGTGCTAGTTGCAATTCCGAAACTCAAATTGTATGCCGAAAGTGTAATTTAAACCTGTGTCTTTCTAATTACAAGCACTGCTTCTAAGATTTTCATCACAAATAACTTGAAAAAACAGTTTTTCCTCGAAAAAATTTTTTGTAATAACTGAAAAAGAAATGAAATCTATACTTCATATAATTGTTGCCGTAACAAGAATAATGATGTAATTAACATAATAAACAATTTTTTGCAACCAAACATTAATAGTTACGCAATTTAAAAACAGTATGAACTATATTTTATCGTTATATCATAAAAAGATGAATAGACGATGTAAAAGATCAAAACTCACTATAAAACCGGTAACAAAGCAACTGTATTGCATTAAATCTAACGTAAGTCGATTTTGTATTACCAGAAATTAATACTCCAATTTTAAAAAAGATTTCGTTTGCTAGATTCAACAGCAATTACCAGTGCCCATGTTCTGTAACTCTCGCGTCGAGGAACTTTTCGATTGAAATGTGTGAAATGAAACAAAATATTGAACCAAACATCTGTTTTTCTCACATAACTGCCTCTGTAACTTTTTTTGGCGAGTACTACCTTTTTACTCGCCAATTTATAGAAAAAGTGTGTCTGAAACATTCTTGTGAGAAAAGTTCGCACTTTGAACTGTCAAATAAGCTCACGAATAAAAATAGGGCGAGAAACAATTTTAACGCTAGATAACAATTAAAAGTACATAATACAAAGAAGTTCTTGGCACATTTTTACATTGTTTAATAATTTTTCTTTTAACATTTTTATAAAATATACGAATTTTTTCAAAGCTCGTTTGCAAACAACAAACATTAAAGTCGCACTTTACATATTTGGTATAGCCGACGGTTGTATTTTCGCCGCCATCGTCACAATATGTGTGACTGGCGTTCTTAACGTATGTAATGTTACCCCGGCTTCGAGAAGAATATTATGACATTTATAACGTAACGACGTAATCTCTTTTGATAGTTTTCGACATGAGGGACAGACACACCTTTTTCTCACTTTTCGAGAAACGGTGGAATATTTTGTTTCACATCTTTTCGATGCGAGAAGTTCTCACTAAAGTTACAGAACAGTTTATGAATAAATTTATTCTATAATTTTTTTTCAGAAATCTGGTTTAGTAAATCCCCAAAAATTGTAAAACAGAAAGCCAAAGGTTGACTTATCTAGTAGTAACGCTTTTTCAGACTTTTACATACCTAAAGTCTTAGAATTTGCGAGTCTTGTTATTAAACAAAAATATATCTTTATCCGCGGTCTAAGTTTTAACTTTACAAATTTCTCTTTAACTTCAGACTGGACATGATCTTAAATATTTTGTCAAACAGTGGCATTCAATGACGTATGAGAAGTCATAGATAAAAGCTTGGACTTTTCGTTGATCATGCCACTTTTTCGTCTGTATGCGTGCATACTCGTGTGTTTTATAAAAGTTTGTTGTAGTTTTGTAAAAACCCCAACAGAACAAAAATTGTTTACTTGTTTTGTGTGGAAAAAACAACAACACAAATCGTATATTATTTTCATGTTAGAAATTTGATGCATTTAGTTGAATATGTATATTAAATTTTCAAACTAGAATATTTGCTTATAATTGAGCGTTCTACTGTAAACAGAGGGGGCAACACAGTAAATGTTAAACAAACATGTGTTATGAACAGCGTTGTCGTTTTGGTTACTTTTTACCAAAATTGGTTACTTTTTTTCCAATGTGTACTTGTGTACTTTTTTCCATTTTGGTTACTTTTTTGCAACACAAAAATAACCAATTTTTAGTTTTTTGGGAACAAGAATAGCCCGCTCCGCTTATTTGACCCTTAAAGTGGTGGGTGGTATTTGCGCATCCAAAACCAATACATTTTTCGTCTACTTGAAAATTATTTGTTTAGGAGCTTAAACTTTAACAGACTATCAAATTAACCATATAAGGTATATACTTTGAATTGTAGATGGCCATTTTCTGCTACCTTCCCATCTGGTTTAATATGTTTCTATTTCCACCGGGCAAAAAGCATCTATATTTAAAAATCTACCGCATAATTTTTACACTGTGAAAGCATAATAACAAGGGAAACCATAAATATGCAATTGCATGTTTTTCCTTGTGCGACCCATCAAGGCAAAAACAATATATTTAGCCGTTTTAGAGCCTGCTATGAATTTTGGCATCGATTTGTTAGTTCATGTATATATATGTATGTATATGTATATCTGTATACCCAATTCAATTCGCCATCTACATTTAATTTTTACTCTAAAATTGTAAGATAAAGCAGGTTGTCATTAAAAATAAATGTTATGCGATGAACATAGAAAGCTAGATCAATATGTTAGTATAACGATCGACGCAGACTCACTTTAAACGATGTCCATCCGTCCGTCAGCCTGGTTTGTATATGGAGAATCGGTCTACAATTTTACAATTCCCCATAAAAACTTCTTTCCGAATTAGATCTCTGTGTCTGTAAAACATCTAATTATGTTCGTTTTTAAATTGAATTTGACGCAAAAATTTGTTAATGCAAATTTAATTATTTTCGAGTCAGTTCACATTTTCACAGAGCTTCCCTCCCATAAAATTTTTAACTTTTTTTTAAATGTTAACCTTAAAGACAAAAACCCATATGAATGTTAATATCTAGATAACGCAAACATCTCTTGTATGAATTTTAACCTAATATCGGCTTAAGCCTGGCACTCTGTTCAACATTTCACGTGAAAAACGCATATGAAAAAAACTTGTGTGGAATATCTATGAAATAATGTTGATAGAGATGTAATCTGTTCATTTTGTGAAAAAGTTTCGAAATGTTTCAGGCAACATTTTTTTACAATTGCGAAATAATGTAAGCTGCACTTTTTTCACGTGGAATTTTAAGCAAAAGTAAAAAATGTATGAACTGATTATTATATACGAAATAAAACATTAAAATAACACAACCGGTAACAATTTTGTATCCATATTTATTTCCTTTTTTATAAAATTTTTTATTAAAAAAATTATTTTTAATAAAACACATGTGGGGTTTGTTTACATACGAAAAACAATGTCGCATACTTTACATGCCAAAATTTTCGTGTGACATAATTAATGTTGCTCAACATTTTTCACAAATTTTAACAGAGTACTAGGGTTTAAGCGATAATATTTTTAGGTTTTTTTTACATTTTGTTATTAAATTGTTAATTATTTTGCCTTTAAATAAGCAATTTTTGATTTTTTAGGGCATATTCTTAACATTTTCTGAGTTAATATTCCAGTTTTTACTGGATATTTAATGCGCATCAAACGCGTTTTTTAGAGCATGTTTCTGGTTTCCCTGATAATAACATAGCAAGACTTAAAACAGTTTTACTTGTAAGAGCTCTTTATATAAAAAGGTTGAAAGCTCTGGCTCATAATGTTCTTAAAGCTAAGATCCCACTATCGTGCTATATCGGCACACATTTAAAAACATTGCACAATTTTTTCTTAGGTGGTCCCATTATCGTCGCACATTGTGACAATTTTTTTCGGTTCATTTCGGCCAAAACTCAATTGCGACAATAATCGGTACAATGCGGTCACACTATCGTGCTATTTGGGCAAATTAAATCAAATGTTTTTGTTTATTTACTTGTTGGCAGACATAATTTTACTTTAGAAATTCGCAAAATTCTCCGTCCGAATATTAAATTATGTTTCCTAACAATTTTAAATAATATGTTAATATATGTATGTATAATAAAAAATATATTTAATTTCATTCAAACTTTTTTTTGTAATTGTTGTTTTGTAAACAAATGTTTACAAACCAGGGTTGGCAACATTGATACAACTGCAATGTTTTGGTTAAAGCGAGTTGTTTTTTTTTTCATTTAGTAGTACAAATGTACTATTTAACGTTTCAATACATAAATAATAGATAAAACAAATGTAATTTTGGTACAATTAAGCTCAAAAAAGTAAAATTTTAGTAACCAGTTTGTGCAATTTAAAAATTTCGTTTTGCCATCCCTTGTATCGGCGCTGATTGGCGACTGTGATCGGCACACAAGTGGCCGATAAAAATCGGTACATATTAAACAATTTGATTGCTCCACATTGTGCAAAATAGTGTTCACATTATCGGCGCATCTAGGTTAATTTTGATTGTCCACAGTCAGCACAATAGTGTTCACATTATCGGCGCATCTAGGTTAATTTTGATTGTCCACAGTCAGCACAATTTCGGCACAGATTGTCGCAAATTAAAACATTTTGAACGTTCACACTATCGGTACATGAAATACGCCAAAAATTGGTACATTGCGCCGATAGTGGGATCTTAGCTTTAAATAGACCAAAATAAGTTTTAACTTTTTATAGGAGGTGCCACGTCCACTAAAAATTTTCAAAATTTTTTGATTGTTCATTCCGGACCGGTAATATACTTTCAAAACTTTATAAAAATCGGTCAAGCGGTTTATGAGCCTACCAAATACGAACGAACACAATTTCTTCTTTTGACATATTTTTCAACTGAATTGCAACTAAAATATAACTTTTGATACAAAATTGTTTTGGTTACTTTTTTTCGCTTTTGGTTACTTAATTTTTACATTTTGGTTACATTTTTTTTTTGGTTGTGGCAACGCTGGTTATGAATTGGTAAGTAAGGTAAATAAATAATAAATTCTCTCACTCTCCCTCTGAGTGTCTGTAGTTAGTGTTGAGGTAAGAATCAATCAATCCACTTTGGGATTATTTCATGTACCAGTTTGGGATAATAACCTACTTTACCGGGAACACATGTATCCACTAGCAATTTTAAACGTTTCTAGCTGCAAAACCAATAATAATAGAATATTGAGTATTCGGAAAAATTTTTTTAAAAAAACGTAAAAAATAGGCAAATTTTGAACTTTGAGGTGCCATAACTCAGCAATTTCTTATCAGAAATTGACGGAAAAGGCATTTAATTACCTTTCCAACGATATGCTATTTATTTCGATCGATTGGTTGGGCTCCACAAGGGTTTGAGTGGGCCCATACACCGAAAAACACAAAAGTACCGTAATCTTAAAAACGGTACGTAGAAAAAAAATTACAGCGTTTTTCGTGTTCAGGAGGTCCCAATTAAATTATTTAGGCATGTCGCGTTCTTGGTATTTTTCCAAATTAAAAATTTATAAAGCAGCGTAATTAAAGGATTCTAAAAAAAAATAAATATTTTAAAAATCTCTACGGCACAGGTTCGAATGTTTACATTTGTACTTCAAGTTGTACAAATAAACTGTCGACGAAACAAACTAATTCAGGGTTTCAAGACAAAGTCATGACAAAAGGAATTCGAAAAAACAGAAGAATGGAAGCACCATATTAATAAAATTGAAAATGATATTTACAGCAAATTTCGAACCACCAGTACCACTGGTTAAAGATTGATGTTTGACTGTTGGCTGGCAGGCACCGCAGTGGTGCAGAGGTGAGAACGTCAAAGAATTCTGATGAAATAATGTGGTGATTGTTGAAACATGTTGATTCAACCCGAGTTCGATCCCCAGCCCAGCCAAGAATATAAAAAAAATTATCAATAAATTTTAATAAATTTCATGTTAAAAAATTCCTTCCCTCAGTAAAAATAATTAAAATTAAAAATAAATAAATTAAATTTGATGAACTCAAGGCTTTCTAAAAATATCAAAAATTAAAAATTAACAGTTCAACAAAAAAATCACAATTGTTCTAATTAATAGTTTTTGCTGTGAAGCCGAAAATGATTGAAAATTATAATGGGGTTGAAATGTACCCTAGTTATGTGTTTGCGCAGTTATTTGGCTATGTATTTAACCGTTAAAAATTCTTAAGTCAAGCATATTTTGAGTTGAATTTGTATCTAACTTTTATTTTAGCCAATCTCTTTTTCGGATTTTTTTTAGGTACGGTTCACTTTAATAATCCGTCCTTGAATCAAGCATTCTGTACTTGATTTAAGAGAATCCGTATTTACCGTACTATTGGCACCGCTTCTCGGGTTGAAATGGTTTATTGGTTCAAAAGCTAGATGGGGTGACAAGAAAGTACCAAAATTCAGGGTTTACCCGGTTTCTCCCTAAAAGAGCCGAATTTCAAAAAAGTGCCAGACACCTGTGCGCTTATTTTTCTAAAGAACAACGATAAGCATTACAGTTTGTTTGTATCTCTTTTAGTTTTGGAGGTGTAAGGTTATTGAATTTACCTGTTTTTACCCCCTAAACATTCGAATTTCCAAAAATCCCGTCTTAGTGGCCCGATTTGGGGAGAGACCCACGGTCTGAATTTCAAGTTTTTGCTTCAGGCGTTTAGGCTGTGCGACGATGAATCAGTCAGTAACGTTTCAATTTTATATGCATATATTGATTGTTGTAAAATTTAGTTAAAATTTTTTATTTTTTTTCAAGAGAATAAATGATTTCGCTGTTTCCATGAAGCAGTAGAATAAACAGCGATTCTGCTGTTGTATTTAGCACCGCAAATTGTAGGATTGTATGCCTTATCTTACAGCAGAATGACATGCAGTATACGTATTCATTGCTTATAAATATGAAATATTTTTGCTGGGATGTTGCACTTGAAATAAAAGAAAATACTACTCTTAAATTAAAACATAGCTTCACCTGAGGTTTTAAGGGGTCAGCTTAAGGATATTTCTTCTTTTGCTGTTTCATCCTCGGAGGCAAATAACGTTGACATCAATCCCTGGGATCCTTGCAATGCTTATTTATTTAGCCTTGGCGCTTAAGTGTACTGGCATTCTTTGGTATCTCAAACAGCTTTAGTAGAAGTAAATTCTTCTTGGTAGCGCCAAAAAAACTACAGAAAGACAGAGTTTCCTGGAGTTCATTGTACCAAATTGATACGGTGATACGGTCAGTCAGTGGTCTTCTTCTCCAGCTCTTTAGAAGGACTGATCATTCACCTCGCGGAAAAGTTCGGTTCATGGAGGGATCCCTAGGTGCAGTTGATATTCGAAAGATGCTGCCAGGATAGAAGGCAACGGAGGCTAGATAGCTCCGCCCCTTGAACAAGGGGTGAATGTTTTATCTTTGGTGTGATTATATGCTCAAAATTGCTACATGTGTGACATTTGGTAAGTGTTTAATATTAAGACACCTGGTGGTTTAGATCCACCATGAGATTGGGCCATATGGCAGGTGTTAATGTTATTGGTAAACAAATTAATGTTTTTATTCACAAACACATATTCGAAGGTAACCGTAATATGGTTTTGGCTTCCATATGGAGAACTTATTTAACCAATATTTGTTTGCCGGTGACAACAATATAGTGAAAGTAACCATAATATGTTTAAAAATGTTTCATTAGGAATAGTTTTGGTCGACGTGACCATATCAATTAATGTGGTTTCTCTGAGTGTACAAATTTCAAAAATGTTATAGACGCTAAAGATAAATCAAATTTATTCCCTAATAACATTTTATGGTTAATCAATATTTACCACAAACTATACAAAGTATTAAAAAAAGCGTAGGTTTTCAAAAGATTTTTAACCTTTTTTTTTAAACAAACACACTCACTCGCACACACACACATAGATATTGAGATACGCATAATAAATATACAAACATTAATAAGCCTTTAGTGACGAAAGTTTCCTTCAAAATATTGAGTAGGAAAAGGAGACAAAAAAAAAACCAAGAGAGACTGATAATAGTTCCATATACCTAGTTTCTGGAAAAAAATTTAATGCGAAGAAGGGTTTCTTTTTCTTTTGCCGCTGTTAGGAATTGTATGGAAAGAGTCTATAAAAAAGTTACTAAAATAAAGGAAAAAAGTCTTGTGTTTTTTACATTTAATGGGATTGTCTGGGTGTTTCTTCTTGTATTTTTATATTGTTTTGTGAATACACTTGGCGTTTAACAGGCACTTTATTATTGAGTTAAAAATCAAAGAGGCGTAACTATTGGCTCTGTTTTCGTTCAAAGTTTTGAACATGAAAACACATAAAATTCAAACCACATGAAGTTTGTTGTTTGTAGACTAAATGGTTTTTCTATAAAATACAAGTGTTTTTAATTTTAACAAATATTTTTTGGTTTATTTATTTTGTTCTTCGTTTTTAAATTTGCACCCTACTTCAAATGGAATGACGTATTAAATAATATAAATAAGATCTCGAAGTTTTTTTTAGTAAAAAGTATGGTTTCTTACAAAATTGCCCACCGATAGTAATCAATAGGTAAATTACGTTTCGACAGAACTTTTCATGTTTTAAAGATCAAAAAAGAGATCGAAAAAATGGAAACCAAAAGTGGAAAGCGTCGCACAGTGCTTTGTTCCCATATAACGATGAGACAAAAATAAAAGAAGTTGTCGTCGACTATTGAAATTTGGTATGCCTATTAAAAATATCTTAGTTAAGAAAAATTTATTTTTTTTTTTTTAAATCAGACCAAGGATTCGCCTACATCCCATATATGGAGGGCTCAGAGCGGAACCGAACCAAGTCATAGAATATATCACGTATATGTATTTCAAATCTGGTGCGAAAATCTCCGAAAAAATTTAACTCAATCCAGTTCTGTAATGGGGTAAATCAAAAACAGTTTCGTTCCAAGGGTAACGGTAATAAATCCAAGTCAGTGGCTCCAGGAATTTAAGCCAATTTACTTACTTACTGCCTGTTTTTAGAAAACGTAAGCAAGTGAGTGAGTGAGAAATTATATTGAAAACAACAATAAAAAACGAAAATTTGTTTTTGTTTTCAATATAATTTCTCACTCACTCACTTGCTTACGTTTTCTAAAAACAGGCAGTTAAACTCAATATATTTTCGAATTTTCTTTTTTGACTTGCCCCGCTTCAGCTCTGAGCCCTCCATATGCCAAAAATAAAATTTTTTATATTGTCTTCATAATTGAACTAAAATCAAAAAAAAAAAAAAAAATCATATTTGTTATACGTACTAAGCTTACAATCTTTCTGTTAATTTTAGTAGTGATTGCAGAAAGGACTCTTGGTCCTGCCATATATCCATAATTGTAAAACTCTATAACTTTTGCAAAAACGATCTGATTGTAATGAAACTTGGTATATTTACTAAATACAAATAAATATACCAAATATATATTTGAGTTGAATAAGCTTTGTCCGTCCGTCATATATTTATATTCCTTATATTCCTTTAATAAATGTATCTTCGAAAATATTCGACGGAGTTTTTATTCCTTTCTTTTTTTCAAAGATAATGAAATTACTAATACAACCACGCTTGTAAATATTGGTCATAAAATGACTAAGTTACATTGAACCAAAGTTAAAATTTCACAAAAATTTTAATGATTATTTGCAATTTTTCTCTTTTCAACTCATTTTTTTTAAAACCAAACAATAAGATTTTTTACGTTTTATCAGTACGACGTTAGCTTGTTTACGCACATTTTGCGCTCAATAGGGTCCTAATCGGTAAAAAAATGACACAATTACAGAAGATTATTTTAAAATTTTACCTAATCACAAAAAAACACACCAACAATTTTTTTATTTTTTTCTTAATACATAATAAATTAATTTATTTATAGATACTAAGTTTAAATTGTAATCAAAAATTTCAGTATGAATTCCACTAAAACGTACATAAAACAATTCTAAATGGGATAACTTTCGAAAATCAATCCCGGAATTCCTAAAATATGTACAATATTCTTAAACCAAGTAAAAACAAGAAGCGAACTGACACTTATATAGTCCCGTGTTAGGCTAGTTTGTGGTGGAGACGGGTCCTAGTTCTAAAACTTTATTAAATGGGACCTATCACATTAAACCCCAGACGGATAAGGTACGTCTGCTAGACGAACAATTTTTCAATTATGTGCTCTTACTTTCACATTTTTTTTTTTTTTTTTTTATTGAATCTTTCTTGTCGAAAATTACAATATGTATTCAAAGCTAAATCCTAATTCTTATTTGTATTTGTTAGCCGTTGCCAATGTAACCGCTAAATAATTGTATTCAAGTGTTTAAAAAGCCTGCTAGGCTCAAAGTGTCGGATCTTTTCTGCCTCCGGTGACCTTCGAACTTTATTAGATCCCGAGCGAGGTAGTTGGGATGGACCATTAGTTTATCTATGTATTTGACTGGATACTTTTTAATTTTTTCCTGGATGGCAGCGATGTTAAGATCTCTGTGGATATTGTTATTACGCATATACCATGGGGCGCGACAATTTGCCGTAATATTCTCGACTGTCTTCTTTGTAGCTCCTGGATGTTTGATGCGCATGCAGTACCCCATAATTGGATGCCATATGTCCATATTGGTTTTATGATAGACTTGTATAAGAGAACTTTGTTGTCTAAGGATAAGTTTGAGTTTCGACCGATTAGCCAATGTAGTTGAGCTACTTTAAGTTCCATAGCCGTTATTTTCGCTTCAATATGACGAGACCAGGTCAGACGTCTATCTATATGAATTCCCACGTATTTAACATGGCTTTATACCGGAACAGTGATGATATTTATTTTAACAGCAGGGCACGTTTGTCTTCTGAGCGTGAAAGTTAAGTGAGCCGGGTTAACCTTTAATTTCCATTTTTCTAGCCAGGCTTCTAGTTCATTGATGTGGGACTGTAAATGCTGCGATGCAAATTTTGGGTCCTGATAAACACTAATAAATGCTGTGTCGTCTGCAAACGTAGAAGTATGTGTGCACGGTCTTGTTGGCATATCAGCTGTATATGTATATGTATACAGTATGTATGTATGTATGTATATATGTATACAGTAATATGCTGCATTGAGGGACACCAGCAGATATTTTCCTGGTGGGGGAGTATTGGTTTTTTGATCTAACCATGAATGTTCTGCCAGTTAAATAGCTCTCAAGGAGTTTGTGAGTGTTTTGTTCACATTTGATATGATACAACTTTCTCACATTCAATTATCTCAGTTGTTAGCAACACCTAGTTGGTGGTGGCAGTTTTTATGTTGTAAGTTATGTATCTGTTGAGGAATAAACACAAATAAACACAACATATTTCTGAGAGTCGTATCGTTATATTAAGTGCTGCGATCGGCAAAATTCGGGCGCCGTGTTTTATCTTTTCTCTTTTGTTCTATTTTATACTCTTTTATTACGTCAGTGTGTACACACATTGAATAGAATTAAATAACATTAACAACAGCAAATGTACAATTCATACAACGCATATAATCGCAAAATGTTATAGTATAGGTTGCCGATCGCAGATTTAGTGTTACTTTTGTAGCGAAGATAACTTTGTGTTTTGGTTAAATTTGAGGGTATTGTTTAAAACATGTGTTCTAAGCGCGGCTTGGAGGACGCAGAAATTGACGCTATATTGTTGCAAAGCGTGTTAGAGTACTCGGTTTCACTAAAAAATGTAAGCGAATCGGAAAGTCTTCAAACTGATGTGGAAGATGAGCTTTTGACATCCTTGAGCCTGACGAGAATATACCACCGATTCAGGAAAATCCTCATGAACCTGAACATTTTACTACTTCTTCCGATAGCTGCGTTATTACGATATCTCGACCCACCTTTAGAAGTTAAAATAAGTGGGCTACATCGAAGGGTCAAAGTGATGAATATTGAATACGTTAACGATAGAAACAAGCATACGTCCTTCAGACGTGTCGTTATCTTTTGAGTACAAAAAAATAACGTTATCTATTTATGGTTTAAGGGGGTTAATTTCCACCTAACGGGTGCCATTTGATCAGTCACACATCTATTCTCACGTGTGAACGTGTTTAGTGTTTTAGCTACTACAATGCTAGTCCGTGGTTCCAATAAAAATCCAACAAACAAGTCCAACTACTAATTTTAAGAAGCAATTTCTATATGGTCGCAAAGAAATGTATCACACCACCGGTGAACACCGAGCCTAATACAAAAACAGTCCTTAAAAATCAATAAAAAATCACTTTTGCATTTTTTAAATAAAAAATTTATGAAAAGAAAGTTAACACATTGAGTGTCAAGTGGTCTAGCCGAAAACCTTCCCAGGACACCAAACATTTTTGTTGTTAAATAAGTATATTATTGATAAAAAAAAATCCCTTGATATCCCTTGTCAATTCTGCCTCTTACTTTTTATTTTATATAGGGTTCTTTTGTGTCGTACATTTCTGTACGACGTGGAACTACACGACGGGTATGCATTTCTAAAAGTCGCTGTCGTAATAAAACGTACGACGCTTTTTTTTCTTGTTTTTTATTTTTGTTTGTTTTCTTTTTTAGTTTGCAATTAACTCTAATTTGTGGAACTTAAAAATAAAAGGAAATACCTAAAATATCAAAACGAACGTTAAGAGAAAGGGAAATATTGGAAGCCTTTATGGAGAGCGATGAAGATTTTTCAATGGTGATGGTTTTGATTGGATAACGGATGTTTCGGATTCTGACTCTGACTCCAGTGGAAATCGATGAGATGTTCTTTGAAGATGGTATCAATACGGAAGACGAAGCTGAAGAAGACAGTTTAACAGCAGACGCGGAAATATTGAATACCGAAGTCAATTGGCCTGAATTTTCATAGCATCAAAAGATCTTTACATTTAGCGGAATATCTGGTATCCAGCAAAATATTTCATCAGACATTTCCTGTTTGGATATATATTTGCTAGTTTAAGACAATGATATATCATTGATTTAATTGTCAAAGAAACCACCCAATACTGCAAAGAACAGCTGGACCAGAAAACAGCAAGGTTAATTTCAAATATAGTAAATTAAAAAATCTAGTTCAAAATGTTTTTGAACACATAATTATAAAAACAAAGTTAAGTGTTTTACATTTTTTAAGGATATACATATATTTTTAAAAAGTTTTACATTTTCAATATTACAATTCTTTTTTTTAATTTTAAATATTTATATGCATACCCAGTAAAAACTTCGCCTACTTTTTCAAAATGAATAGCTTCTTTAACTCATTATTTTGTAGCTTTCTTCTATAACTACATCTATAACAACTTCTATAACTACTTTTTTCTGAATGTATGCAGGTAAAAAAATAATGACTTACTTTTTAATGCGTTCATTTTGGGACATCCCTTGTAAAATTCATTGGTTCTTTCAGTAGAATTGCAAGTAGTGCTCTGATTACTCAACACATTATTTTGTAGGCGAAGTTTTTACTGGGACATATATACAAAATTTTGTACATATGGGCTACTTCAAATTTTTTGAGCACCTGCTGAAACCGACATACTATGGCTCTTATTTCGTTAAGTTTTATGAATTGAAAAAAACGTTGTACAGGGTTTGGATGACTATACTTGAAGGATATGACGTGCAAAGTTTTACGTTGAAAAGTCCTCACCTTAAGAATTGGTGGTCATCTAAAATTCGAAAAATTAAAAAAACGTCTTGAAACTTCCAAGAGTTTTTTCATTCATTCCGTTTTCTTTGTAATAGTTTTAAGCTTTTAGATCCAAACCCATACAAAATTTAGTCACTAGACTTGGAGGATATATCCTCTAAAAAAAAAATTTTGATATCGCTGCTGCGTGAAAAGTTGCATGGTGTTTTAAAGTGAAACCAAAATTTTCCGAATTTAGAAATATTTGAAGATTTTGCATAGAGTTTTTGCGCCGTTTAATAAAAATGAGTTTTAAGCGCAGAATTAAAAAACTCCGTAATTTTATAAAGTTTGAGGTGTATCAAGTTGGTGTCAGCGCACCAATAACGTATCACGGACATCACAAACTTAAAAGAAATTAGCGTAAATTTTTTAAAAATGTATCTTTTTTGCGTCTGACAATCTGAATTGCCTTTTAAGTTGGCTAGTGTATTGCGTGATGTGAGTAACTTCGTAAAGGGCACCTCCGAGGCGAAAACGCACTTTAAAATTTTTAAACGCAAAAATTTTATGAACTTTTGAAAATTTTTGCAAAAAAACAATTTATTCTTAAGCTTTTTTTTTATATCAAAACATGTCATGGGCACATGTTAAGGTATCTAAATAGATTCTTCGCGACGAACTAAACTGATAAAGTGCAAAAAAAAATAATTTTTTTCAACCCTGGCGCGTGCAGCGGCAGTTTTTTCCAAACACATTTCGCTTTGTGACAACTGAAGCGCTGTATCAATTCCGCTCAAACGTACATCGAATAGAAGACTTTACTGAGCTTGATACTAAAATTGAAAACGCACCAAAAAATTTTAAGGATTTAAAATTTTATGGAGAAACAAAATGTTTCTAACCTCAAAAAGCATCCTTGTATGAAATATTTGATTTGGTTTCAGAATATACATTTTAAAATTTCTAAACTTCGTTAAAAAAAAACTGAGAAGCGAAACAAATTATGATCATAGTAGCTTTTGCTGAGTGCTTCTAAGAATAATTATTTGAGTATTACTGATCTAAATATATAATTTGGTAAAAAAATCATGAGTGGTAAAGTTTAAATGGTTATATCTCTTAAGCCATTAGCGATAGCCAAATAGTTTTTTTCCCAAAATATTGCAAATTATGTCTTATACTAGCCGTAATTTTGTAAAATGTTTAACAATTTTAAATAAATTTTTATGTGCATACACGATCAAAAAAAATTTTTTTATATTTTTTTCCAGTGTATTTTAAAAAGTATTCAGGCTTTTACAAATATTTTAGTGTGCTAAGAAAGCCCTTAAGGGGTATTATCCACACGCGTTATCCTTTTTCAATTTTAACAAAAACTGTAATTTTTATATTTTTTTTTAATTTTTAACTTTAAACCGCAGTAAAATTTGCGCCGTGTAATAAAAATGATTAACGCGAACGGATTTCACATGCTCAAATATCGGTTTATACACACGCAAATCAACATTGATGTCAGACAAAAAAAAAATTAAAAAAAAAAAATGTCTAGGTGTCGTAAATTTTTGAAGTTGCTCATATACAAATCTGATTCAAAATATTTTAAAAATAAGTAAAACATAAATATACTTATTAAATTATATTTTCTCCTTTTTTGTTCTTTCTTAATATATTAGTTAAGAGATTAGTTCTCCTTTTCTTTGTCACAGGACCAGTTCTGTTTGGACAGTTGACACAGATTTTCCGCAGAATAGATTCAGCTGGTTATTTGCCACAACAATCAAACGATTAAACAGCACTGAAATTTTTTTTAGGCGTATTAAATAAAGAGTCTCTTTAGAATCAATTGAATCGAAATAGACTCATATTTTGCGAACATATGATTTAAAATATTGAAAAGACAACGTGGTGAATATCTCTTTAATATATGTTTTTTTTTTTTATTTACAAATGCTAAATTAATAAATGAATGATTTTTAGTTCTTGCTAAAAGCTCCAGGATATAAACATTTTTGGGGCCATCGAAGAGGCTGAAAAAAATTACCCGCCAATCAGTTTTTTGTATCGAAATTTACCATTTTCATAGTTGCAGTGTATTACACAAAAAATAAGAACCTCCTCCAAAGTCATCGGTAGTAGTACCGTGATAGTAGTCCCGTGATAGTTCTTTGGTGGTAAAGGCCAGTTCTTTTTCTATATCTCTTATAGTTTATATGAATAAGACCTATCACTTTGACATGGGGTTGTCATTGGAAGAAGTCCATTCCCACCATTTGGCCAGCCACATACATATCTATTCTCAATAAACGTTTTTATTGTCAGTTACTACAATGCAGGCGCGGATTCAGGGGGTGGGAAATAAGGAAATAAACCCCCCCCCCGTAAATTATAAATATATGTTTTGTTAATTTCGATAATACAAGAATTCCCAATAATAATATATTTTTTAATGTAAAAAATTTTTGAAAATCCCGGTTTTTTTTGGTTTTTTTTTTTATGGAATCTCTACACACAGAAAAAAATCAAGTTAAAAACGTCGAAAACAAGGTTGATTTAAATTTTTTCGGTGGTGATTTTGCTTCATACGGGTTTCATGTTAATTCAACCTGATTTAACAATAACTGCGAACAACATTTTTTTCTTTTGATATAACTATAATTCATGTTAATTTAACATTGCAGTAAAGTTAGAGCAAAATGTAATTTATATTGAAATAACAATCGGAATCACGTTGAATGAAAGTTATTTCCAGTTGAAACAACGTGAATTTCATGTAGAATCAAATGGGTTTGAGTGTATTTTAACAGTGTGAAGAAGCTTCAGACAACATTTGCGTTTATGTAAGAATAATTCAAAACCCTGTAACACATGTTTCACTTATTTTGTATTCTCCTTTGTTAACAGAAGCATCAGCAGAATCGCCCGATATGGTCATCATTCTACTTTGAAAACTTGATGTACTATTTAAATAAACAATTTTAATTAAAAGAATACGGGAATTGTCTTCTTTTTATAACATATTTTAAAAGTGAAAACAAAAAATTTACATAATTAAGCAGGTATGCATGTTATTTTAACAAGATAAACTTTTGATTTTAATACAAAACAGGTTTTTATGGGTTCAATATTGAATCCAGATTTATTTATATTTTAATATTTTTTTTTTTTTTATTTTTTTAACAGTGAATAATATTAAATAAACGTAATTTAAGGTTATTTTGATATTTTTTATTAAAAATTAATATGAAATAATGATAAATTTAAGTAAAGGGCATAATTTTTCTGAAATTTAACATGATTCTCAATCAACATTTTTCCATGTTAATTTTACATGGGTATTTTTTTCTGTGTGTAACGAAATTTTCAATAAGTATTTTTTTATTGATCCTCTAGCGATTTTCAATAAGTATCCATATCTTAATCCTAATAGTTATTTATTCAATATTTCCAAAGAAACATCTTGTTTACCGTATTCAATTACTTATTATTCTACACTTAATCCCAGCAGGTGCCAAAGACTAAACGTTTGACTTGATAATGCGTGCGGTTGAATTATTAAAACGCCTAAGTATTTGCAATATTTATGTATATATTTATGTGTTATATGAATCAAAATTCTATTCGATAATTTTTGACGAAAGCACGGATATTAAGGAACTCACTTAGTACTTTTAAATTTAAATATACATATTAAGTGTGATACCTATTGTAACACAGCCACTTAGTATCATTTTACAAAAGCACGATATAGATCTTCAAAAAGGATCAAGCCTTATCAAAATTTTAATCATGTGCCTTGAAGAAAAAGAAGTAAAGCCGAAGAACAATTTAAAGCGATTTTTGAAAAAGTTAAAGTTATTTGCGTTCAAATCGAGTTTCCTATCGAGAAGACAAGATTTGAACGAATTAATCACATCCAAAATGTTGAAGATTACTACCGAGTTGTAGGTTACATTCCTCTTATTGAATTTATTTTAGAAGATCTCATAACAACTTTCCCAATAGATATCCCAAATGTATTGAACACACCTAAACTTCTACCTCAAAGTGTAATCAAGTCATATACAGATACAAAACTTTTAAAACCAAAACTAGCGGATGATCCGATTATATTTGATAAAAGAGATAAACACCTACTAACATCTAAACTTGAGCCTGATCTATCAGATAACATTGTAGATGCTTTAATAAACTGTGATGAAGATACTATCTACCCAAATCTAAGAAAAATATTTCAAATTAACGTTTCAATGCTCGTCAGTAAAGCTACGAGCGGGAGGTCATTTCCTACCCTTCGTCGAATAAAAACATGGCTCGGATCAACAATGACAGAAGATAGACTGTACTGTCTAAATTTGCCTCACAAGGAAATCATAAATTGCTTATTTAAAAAGATAAATGTATATTGAGCTGATCTTATATTTAATTTAACTTTTTTGTTGAGTTTTTTTAATTAGGGTAATGACTTTTTTGGACAAAATTTCTTCATCCCACCACAAGATGGGCAATTTAGTATTGATAATGAAAATAATTTTTTTAGGCCATTTTGGCCAAAAAAGTTTCCGCACCAAATGCAATTTCTAAAGCTCCTCAAAAAAAATTTTTTTTTTTAATTTCCATACACATTATATATATTATTATTTTAGCCCCCATATTCATAAATGATTATAAAGTTTAATAAACGTTAATTAAGGAAAATTTTCAAAAAAAAATTTGGTTTTCAAGCCTTTATTAAATTTAAAATATTGTTATAAATACAGGCATAAATACATAAAATAAGCAACTGTATAACAAAAATGTAAAGCTATTTTTTGGGTTTAAAGAAATAAATTTTAAGTTTTAAGTGCGAGTTGATTTAATAATGGAAAACTATCTTGTGCAACTTTAATAGCTCGTTCCGCGCATATTTTACAACGCTGCTGAAAATTATCACTGTTTCATATATCCGCCAAACAACTCATCCATCACAACATCTTTCATTTGCCATTAAAATTTAGTTTTTTAAAAAAACCGCGAAATAGAGTCGCGATTTTTTTGCGCCCTTCTTCCATACGAATGGTAAGATTTTGTTATATTCATGAAATTATTAGAAAATACTTAAAATTTTTTAATTAAATGTTAATTTTGTATAGTAAGGAGAAAAATTGAAATTCAAAACTTTATCGGGTTTGGTGCGGAAACTTTCTTCACGATCGCGAAAAAGTAATGCATCATTTCTTAATATTTTTTCACGGTCTATACGGCTATGCGATGAAGAATTTGATTTTCGCAAAAATTGCAAAAAGTACTTACCCTAATACACATATTGTTTTTAATAAACTTATGAAAACAAATTTTTTACTTTTTTGTATCATGCAAAATTTCCCCTCCCCTAAGGCTCAAGCTGGATCCGCGCCTGCTACAATGTTGTATGTTTTCAATACAATGTACCATTATTTCAATTTTATTTCAAAATTTTAGAAAGTCCAAAAAAATGTGTCTCACGACCGGTGAAGACTGTACTGTAATTCATTACTTTTTCAACCTTTTTCACTGGTCATGAGTTCTTTCTTTTTGTACTTGTTCCGTTTTCAAAAATCACAGGACCAGTTGGACCAACTGACACAAATTTCCCGCAGGGTATAAATCATTCACATAAACAAGGATGGTCTGATTGCCTTTGAAAGATTATAATAATGACGGGAGCGCTGCTTACCCGGCCAGAAATGTGTGTGAATTATGTTGATCTTTACCAGAACTTAAAAATCTCCATTTATTTTGGTATCACTCGATTCTGATTTCCAAAACATGGCCGAATATCATTAAAAATTTCTTAAAACTGTTTTAAAACGAGTCTATAATTGATCACGTTATTGTAGTACCATCAACTTTTAGACCAATGCCACCCAAAATCATTCGTTTGTTGTTGGTTATGAGGGATGACAGGAAATCATGTTAAAAGTGTTAAAAATTATAAAAATACACACACACACAACACAGTGTAAATACATTTTTCTTATAATTTAGTTTTTGTGTTTTGGCATAAATTAATTTCATTTTTAGCTAGAACTTCTGAACAAACATGGACCAACCAAAGAAACAAAAAAAAAAAAAAAAAAAAAAAAAAAAATGAAGAATCATGAAATCAGTTTCCTTCCTTTAATGCGACTTTTTATTTAATTTGCAAATTATTCTTTTCTGATTGTGTGTTAATTGTATTTCTATGTGTTTATTTTTGGCTTAAGATTAAGCCAACAAATATCCAAAGTTTTTAAAGCCCAGCTAATCTTAGACAACGCAAAGCCAAGTTCAACTAAGCATGAAACGGTAACCAACATTTTTTAAAACTTTTATAAGCGGATGTTGTACCGTTTGCGCTTTTTTATTATTTTATTTTAAACAATTAAAAGTTTTTTTTTTTAATTTTGTACTAAAATTTGGCTAAATTTTAAAACATTATAATATTTTGCAGTCAAAGTTAAAATGTATAAATAAGTTTTACAATGCACAGTTTCCTTATTGTGTACGCATCGATAAATTTTAAGGTGCACTTTGGGAAAGATAACATTGCGGAGCCCTTCACGTTTGTATTTAAGAATGCAAGACTTTTGTTACTTTTCAACTGGGGATTAAATCAAAAGCTAAACGTTATCGTTTACATTCATGTTTGATATTGGGTAAAAGTCATTTGAGTAATTTGCTTTATTGGCTGTGAGCGTTCAAAGTCAAACAATTTTTACAAATTTTGAGTACTGTGATTAAAATTGAAAATTGATCTCAGTTTCGAGTGCTAGTATTTTGTATGAGGACTTCTAAAAGTAAAAATATTGGCGGTGCGCAAAATGACCCCAGGAAATATGGCCCCAAAAAATAAATGAAAATTGATCGCTAATTTGGGGTTTTTTTCGTAATGCAATATGACCCTATTTTTTAATGAAAAATTACCCCAAAAAAAAAAAAATGAAAAATAACCCTAAAAATAAAATGAAATGTTATCATGACTATATTTTAACCTAATTAAGTAATTTATATTATTTAATTATTATAATTGTTTTTCTTACCGGTTTAACACCTTACAGCATTTCAATAATCAGAAACCAGCATTATTCCCGATATGGGTTATTAAAGTTTGTACATTAGGGTGGTCGTTAACTGTATAGATCATATTTGTTTTATATTTTTCCATGATCTCAACCCCCAATTCGGTGGGTATTGACAAAAATCTACACCAAAAAAAGTTTTAGGACAATCGACTAAGGCTAAGCCGTCCCTCACGTCCGCCAAAATTTGAGAAAAATCCTTAAGTCCGACTTTTGTGCCTCATAACTCGGAAAATATTATTTCTACCATAAAAATCGATTTAAATAAGTTGTTACTACTGAAGTTCCCAACAACTTTTATCTAAATAAGTTTTCTCTAAATCTCATATTTACCAAAAAATAACCAAAAAAAAAAAGAGCAAACAGCAGCATAGATGCGAGTTTTTTCTTTAGAACTATTTTTGCTATACACGTCTGTTTAGCTTAAATATGTGCGTTTGCTTACAAAAAAAAAAAAAAAAAAATAGTCAAACGCATATCATTTGTTTCTACCATACCTACCCGCTATCTCTATTCCTTAAGGGTGCTCCCATACAAAATTTTCAATACAGACTAGAAAAAGGTCCATAACTGCCAAGGAATCGCCCCTAGGGACATAAAATGTATTACGGACCCTCATTAGTTATTTATGCTTAACATTTCCTTAAAACATACTTGCCATACATATATCTCCACCCCTTTAGGGGGGGCTCCTATACAAATATGGCAGTTTAATGAAAATCTTAAATTTGGCCCTTGCAGCGCCTAGGATGCCCCTAGATGAGTCAAATGTATGGCCGATCCCACTCTGATTTTTTTTATTGCCATCATTTGTTTTTAACATACCTACCCGCTATCACTATTCCCTAAGGAAGCCCCCATACAAAATTTTCAATACAGACTAGAAATATATTGAAGAAAAAGTCCCATAAATATCAAGGAGGATAAAATGAATGACCGACCTCCATTAGTTTTTTGTTTTTAACATTTTCAAATAACATACTTGCCCTTTATCACCACTTTATGAAATTCTTAAATTGAATGGAAATTTTTCGTCTTTTGTGAATAAAATCAAAAGTTGTGAACAGATTTTAATCACTTATGGCTTTTTTTTTTTGTTTTTGCAAATTCTTTTTTTATGTGCCTAAAAAAATTATAAGCACAGCTGCATCTTTAAATTTTTTATGATTTTTTAAAGAGACAATTGCTTATTTTTTGCTAAAAAAAATTACGTTTCAAAAATGAATGCGGATATAAGAAAAACCTTAAAGCTTTTTTTTAAGGTTATTTTATTGCGGAATTTCGGTTTTCTTAGTTTATTCAATAAATAAACCGTTTTTGAGAAACGCGAATATATTTTGTGCAACCTCCTCCATTTTCTATCTGGAAAACAAAAGCTAACCTAAAAAAAAACGGTTACTACCACTGGATTCAGCGTACTGTTTTTCAGTGGTCTGTCTTTTTTTTATTTATAATAAAAATGTTTTTCAACAAAATTAAAGATACGTGATTCATAGAAAATGCGTTTCTTTAATAAATTAAAAATTTTAATTTTTTAGTGGCATAGTCGCTATTTTTTAGTTTATTTTTTTTAATGAGAGATTAAGGAAAAACTTGTTAACAAATTTTCTACAAAATTAATATTTTCTAAGTTATGAAACATAAAAGTCAGATTTCATGTAAAATATCAAACTTTGGTGGGCGTGAGGGACCGCTTAGCCTTCGCCGATCGTTTTTTTGCGTTTTTTTTTATAATATCCAACCAAATTGGCGGGTGAGACCTAAAGAAATCCAACTTTTGATTTTAACGGTCACCCTAATGTACTTATTTAACTAAAAATATAAACTAAATGAGAAGCAAGAGTTAAAATTTACTTGTTAACTCTTCGTGGTCAGTGTGACCACAACTAAAAAAAAATTGGATGCTAAATGGGGATTAAAACAATGCTAAAAATGCTAAATATAAAATTTGAAAGTGCTAAAAAATGCTAAATTTTCCAAAACAATTGTATAATTTTAATAAAAGAATAATACATTAATTGACCTGAAAATAATTAACGACTTTAATATTTAAATGCAAAGCGTCGATGCCAGGATCCATATTTTGCTTTCCAGAATGGCATATTTGTTCTTACAACTGGCAAGAAAACTCTATGAAAAGGGATGAATAGGATAATATGTTAGTGGAAAATTTAAATGAAAACCATATTTATAGAAACATGCAATGTAAGGGAAATGGTTCATACAGTAAAAGAAACTGCGAAATAGTTTTATTCGACAATGTGCGAAACACTAAGAACTAAATTTTGTTTTGAAGATAAAACCTTAAAAGTGATAATCAATATTGTTTCCCGAAGAACCATTAGCATAATACTGATATTATTAATATTATTTACAAACGATAAAAAAGCTATAACAATATCAATTCTCAATGTCGTGTTCTAGCGGATCTTTCAGAAATAAAGCATTTCAGAACTGAATATTTTTAAATTTCCTGGAAAAATATAGCCAATATTATACCTCAAATATAAATACTGTTTGCTAATAAATACTTAGATAAATGAATTCTGTGGCATTTTGACAAAACATCTTAAGTCAAATTTAAAAAGTTGAAAAAAATGTTGGTAATCATGAGAATTTTAATTTTTTTTTTACGTCTTAAATTTTGTATTATTAACGAAATTTTTCTTTAATTTCGGTTTATTTTGTTTTTTGATTAAAATCTTTTTTTCCTCGAGATTTTTTTAAAAACTTTTTTGCTATCTTTTCTCGACTTAAGGTGTTTTCTCAAAATGCCACAGAATTCTAATAAAATATTTTTTGTTCCTTTTATTTTCATAAATTATTGTTTTTTTTTTTAACAAAAAGTACCATTTGGTGGGAAAAATACTCTTTTAGTTAAAGTTCAGTACCATTTCAAAATTTTAATTTTGCAACACTGAACTACACAAATATTATCCGTACAAACATTAATTTATCATTTTTGTGTCGTTTTTAATGAATGCAGACACCGATAGTGCTGCGGCAATTTTTTTGCGTTTTGGTTTAAACTCAGAAAAAATATAAAATAAATACAAAGAATTACAAGTAAAATTTGATTTTGTTTTGTTGCTAGCTTTGAATTGAATTTACTTTATAAAATTATAAAAACTTTGAATTATTTCCTTCCGAAGGTTACTTTTTTTATATTATATTCAACATTTTTCAATTTTCGAATTTATTCTATGAGCTAAATTTCAGTTGTGTATTTTATAAAGCTTTTTTGAAATAGTTCTATTCCTTCAATTTTTCAGAAATGACCTTATACACTACCAGACTATTATATTGTATTTTCTTTTTACATTTCTACCTTAGCCTTCCTTTGGAAAGCAATGAGGTATATTGAATGTACAGAAAAATTTGCAATTATTAGACACCAGCAAACCAAAATGTGCTTAAGTTGGCTTAAGAAAATGTGCGAATACATGTAAATCATAAGAGGCAAACCATATTGAACTTAAAGAAAATGTTTGTTAAGTTTTATGAAATTGTCATTTGCCTAAGCAAAGTGCGAAACTGATCGCACATTCCGTACGGAAGCAAATGTTTTTTGATTTTTTAAATACATTTGGGAGACTTTATGTTAATTTATGACAGTAGGTTAAGCAAGGCTATGCATATTATGGTTGGGCCTTTAGGTTTTACAAGAAAAGTAGAAGAAAAATAAATTATAAACAGTTTAAGGCGATTAATAAATTTATCATTTTAAATAGTTTTTTGTAAAATTTTTAAAATGTTTGATAGGGTTTTTTGCGTTTTAGGTAACGATATACATACATATCTGTGGCAATAAATAATAAAGGCTTAAGTGATCATTTCGTGTTTTGAGATATAAAGGGTTTTGTCTAAAATGAATTGTGTGTTGTATTGTGAAAGTTAAAATATAAATGCGTATAGTTTTATTAATAATGCCATTTTATACTTGAAATTCAGCTGCGTCATAGATCTTGAAGAAGATAATAAGAATATGTAACAAAATTAAAAAGCAATAAAGTCAACTTAAGACAAGTAAGAAAGTATAGTCGGTCAAGCCCGACCATATGATACCCTACACCACAGTATTTAAAAACACATCATGCTTATGTGTCCATGTAAATATGGATTTATCTATGTTTATAAGCTTCATGAAAAATTGATTGAAAGTTTTTGAGAGGCAAAAATTGCCCCCTGCCTCCCCTTGTGGTCCTATTTTTTAAAAACTGTATAGCTAATGTATCCCTATAGATATTTAGATCATTAAAATCGGTTTGATAGTTTCTGAGAGGAAGAAATTTCCCCTATCTTCCCTCGTGGTCCTACGATTCGGCCCATTTTCAATAGGCTTGGTCCTTGTGCAAATAAGAACCTATGACCTAAATTTTTATCAAATTATCTCCAAAATTGCGACCTGTACTTTGCGCACAAGGTTACATGGACAGCCAGCCAGCCAGCCGGACGGACATCGTTAGTTCGACTCAGAAAGTGATTCTGAGTAGATCGGTATACTTAAAGGTGGGTTTATTCTTTACGTGATAGAAAGTCATGTATCTCGTGCAAACAGTAAGTAAAAATTTTAATTACCAAGTAATTGTACCAACTACTGTTCACATGTTGGTTTATGCTTAAGAAAAAACACACAGCTAATTAATAAATTGCAGATTTAAGCTGCCTTTAATAATCAGCTCAATATACGTGTTTCATTTATGCTCGCGAGCGAACACCATCTTTTTGTAATTTTACAGCCATATTCATAAAAATTTCTTGTTTTAAGCTTATAGTATGTAATAACTATCAAACTTTTTTTGTCTTATAAACCTCCTATAAAAATTTGTATTCATAGACGTACATTAACAGCTTTTTCAACTATTAACTGTTTGTAGCGATTTTGTGTTTAAGTATGACAACTTTCTTTATATTTTGCTGCCATTTTGTTGCTAGTGATGCATGAAACTTCTATTCGGTTCACATGATATTCTATATTTAATTTTTTTTACAATTTTTTCTTAATTATTTATTTATTTAATATATATTTAGGTCTATGGATTAATCCTTACTGCCTAATACAAAATTAACTTAAGTATAATATTACGTTTAACAATATTTAAATCTAGAGAAAAATCAATAAATTCAAATATTTCATTAAAGCAACAACACAGTTTCCTAAATGGGGGTGCCATAGTTAGTTCGGAAGTTCGGAAAGTTTTTATAAATAAGGGATTATAGTACCGTACCATATGTCATGGAATGTTAAATGATAAACTACTTAAAAAAAAATTCGAGCATATTTTCCATTTATTAAGTTAATTACAAATGAGACATTTAGCATAACTCTGCGACTTTACAGTGTTGGCAAACGTATTAAGGATAATCTTGTAGAATATGAGGGCAGATTATCATATTCTCGATATGTATCTTTCAGGCAAAAAAGCAAGAATTTTTTTTGAATGGACTCAATATGATCACTATGAACCATATAATGTGGATCCCATACAATCGAACCGTATTCCAGGATTGGTTTAACAAGAGATGTGCAAAGTTGTTTAGTGACGAAAGGATCATTGAATTCTTTCGCATAACGTTTAATAAAAGCCAGAGTACAACGATCCATGTTGACAGTCATTGTTATGTGTTGAATAAAATCCAATTTTACATCCAGTAAGATGCCAAGATCCATAATTGTGTCAACTATCTCGATTTTATAGTCACCGAGTTTATAGTTATTTAAAATACTACGTTTTCTAGAAAAGCGCATATTTTAACATTTAATTAGGGTTAATTCCATTAGGTTATGTTAACACCAATTCTAAAAGGTATCCAAGTCTTCTTTAAGATAAATATGGTCTAAAGAGTTCGTGAAGCTTAAAAATATTTTTACATCGTCTGCGAACATTAGTATATGTGAATGTTTTATAATTTCAGGCATGTCGTTGATGACCTTGCGGAACACCGGATTTTACCAATTTAGGTTTAGAAGTTGAAAACCCAAATTTTGCGCATTGTATTCTGCCGAGAAGATATGATTTTAGTCAGCTTACATAAGTTTTGTCAAAACCCATAATATCAATTTTTTTCTTAAAAAGGTTGTGATTTACCTTATCAAATGCCTTACTGAAGTCGGTATATATAACGTCGGTATGTTGGTTGTTGACGAATCCTTCATTTACCAAAGTTGTCAGTTCTAAAATATTTGTCTTAGTTGATGATTCTTAACGAAAGCCGTGTTGAACAGGTGCTAATAACGGTGAAACTTGATGAACCAATGAATCTAAAATGCATTTTTCAAAAAGTTTTGGAATTGCGCTAACTTTGGCTGTACCTCTGTAATTAATTATATTTGATTTATTTCCAGATTTGAACAAAGGAATTAAATATGACTCTTTCCATATTTTTGGAAAATAACCATTTTTCATAGAAATATTAAAAATAATTGACAACGGCATTGCTAAAGCTTCCATACATTTAATTAAAATACTGCTTGGTATACCATCAGGACCCATTGAGTTTGAATATTTAAAAGATTTTAAGCAATTGATAATATTAAAGGCTCAGTTAGGCGAACGTTGCTGTACCGTATATGTACTGTATCCATCAGCTGTTCGCTTTTTGTTATATGAAAACCAATACAAAAGCTTACCGAAATGCAATGTACCGTCCCAGCGGGAAAACTCAGAAGACCTTCTTACTTCAGGCCTTTTTAAAGGCCTGCTTAAAAAATTTTTTGATTTAATTACTATTCTTACGTAACTGCTAAAGAATGCCTCATAGTAAATCATTTTAGTTGAAGTGGAAAAGAGAAAGAGTAAAATTTTTTGTTTTGTTTTTTTCGCCAAAGCGAAAACAAAGTAGGTGCATATTAAAATACAAAATAAAAACAATAATGTAAATCATTTTAGTTGAGTTTTGTCCATTAAGGAAGATAGGTACTTGTGCTTAAAAGTTTTATTTTATTATAAACTTTTATTTGCTATCTATTTTTAGCAAATTTGATTATTTCAATAAAAAAATAGGTATCACATGTTTTATTAAACTACAATAAGTTTAATAAAATATATGTATAAACATACGTTTGTAAAATAGGTATAGGTACATTTATAAAAAGTTAAATAACAAGATAACCTTTTTGCTAAGGCCTTTTGACAGTCATTCTCTGGAAAGCCTTCTAAGAGCCATTTATTTGAAGGACTTTAAGAAGCTCTGGGAAAGAAAGGAAAGCGGAAGACCTTCTCCGCAATGACAACGCGTGTAAAAAAGATATGGGTATGGAGTGGAGCGAGCAGGCCTTGTTTATCCAAAAGAAGGGGTACAGAGGCCGTCTGGAAGGCCTCCGTACTCCTTCTTTTTCCCGCTGGGGTAGTTGCAACGTATTAATCTGTATAAAATAGAATTTCATGCCGTTGTTACGTGACATTTGTGAGACAGTGATGGGCGGCTTGTATGTTACATTGAATGCGGGTAATGTTGGTCTTTTTCTTGGTACCTTTTTCAGTATATCTATGGAATTGCGACAAAACAACTTACAATACAACATATTTCCAAATATACAAATATACATATGTTTAGATGTTTAAAATAAACAAATGCATATACACATCCAATGAAAAAGGGAAACATATAAAATACTTTAAATGGTATCAAAACCTTGTTTGGTATATGCACATTTACAATATAGGTATGCTCAAAATTTATTTATTTAACATTTTTTACATACACAAAATACTGTTTTAATACCATTGAAATCACGTGGTACCTTTTCTGCACAACGGTCACCATTTGAAAATTTTTGATTCCCATCACTGTGTGTTTTGTTTTATGTATACCACTGCTTTTTGTTTATGTATGAGAAAACATATGACACGTTTTTAAACGTTCTTTAAGTGCACCAACGTGCTTACAGTACGGTGCGGTACATTACGGGTACAGCAACGTTCGCCTAACTAAGCCTTTAGTGTTGTTATTGGTGAAAATGAAATAGTTTGACCAGTAACTATGTATATTAAATGGATAATTCACATTGTCAGCAAAATGTGCATCAGAATATGTGGACGAAAAAAGTCGGCTAATAAATCACTGATTTCCTTTTCATCGTGTGTTTCAGTACCCATATATTTCATGACCTTCGGTGCGCCAGAGATCTTTCTTTTCGAATTAACAAATTTATAGAATTTAAAAATTATTGTTATCAAATAAAACTATATATTATTTTAGTTTCTGAACAAAATGTTGCGGAAAGGTATCATAAAAACTTTTGTTTGAACCTTTTTTAAATATACGATAAGAAAGTATTCGAATAAAAAGTTTGTTTACTTCTTATTAACATCACTATTATTATGATTTGCTTTTTTTATTTTTTTTTAATATATTTGAACAATAATTTTTTGTTTTTAACAAAAAAAAAAAAAAAACAACTGGTTGCAATAATTTAATAAATAATTAAAGAGAATATCTGCATTTGCCCCTGAACATATTCATTTAAATCATGTAATTTTTTTTAAATAATTAACAATATAACTTTAAATTGGTTGTCTAAAATAAAAAAATTTAAGTAAAATGTATTTAACATGTCCATATTAATAAATAAAACTTTTTTTTTATTATTTTTCAATATATTTCACAAAAATAATACACAGAAAAAAGTAAAAAACGGTTTTGATCACCAAAATAATTGAAACAAGCAAAAAATTGTTTAATTTTGCACCTATCACCGAAATGATTATACCAATTACTCAAATTTGCAAAACGAGGATTTTTTTCCAATTAAAAAGTTTTTACATTTTAATTACAAAAATAATTGAAAAAATTATTAATATTAAACAATATTTTAATTGAATGAATTAACAAATTAATTAAAAAAAAAATCAATATTTTAATTGAATGAATTACTAAAGTAATTGATTACAATACAAAAAATTAATTATTTTAATAATTGTATTGATTAAAACAGTGATTGAATTTTTGCATTAAATCGATTAAATTTTTAATTGACTAAATTAAACAGTGTATTTAAAATATACTCTAAATTCAATTACGCAAATAATTCAATCAAACAAATTGTTAATTGAATAAGTTTGTTAAATCAATTCAGTTGATGGTTAAATGAAGCAAAATAATAATATTTAAAATATATGTTTTATTTAAATATGGTTTAAAAATAACTTGTTTTATTTGTTTAATTGTAATAGCTCATGCTTAATTGTACAAATTTTGTAAGCTTTTTTGACAGAGGAATTTCATACATACAACTTTGTATAAAATTGTAGAATAATTCTGATTCTTCAGGATATTAAAGATTGAAAACAAAAAACTGTTTTTGTTTCGTTCTTGAATTTTTGAGAACGACTCGTACTTAAATTAATACAAAAAAATTTGGTTTATCCCTGTGGTCAGATTAATTTTGTTTATTTGTGCTGTGCTTTCTACTAAAACAGAATTGATGGTTTGAAATACAACTATTTTCATTTAAAATCGATATTAATTTTGACATTAGTTCTTTCTCAAATAGCTGTGATATATTACATAAAAAGCTAATAGACCTATGTGACTCAACTTTTGCATGATTGTTTCCTAGCGTTGGTATCATGGTAACTAAGGAAACCTTTTTGAGGGTAGTATTCAAGCCGTAAAAATAGCAATAAAAATGAAAAGAATGATTTTCTTTGCTATACGAAGTAGTTCCAAAAGCATTTTGTTACTGATCTTATCAATTCCAGGGGCTTCTTGTTGTTTAAATCACAAATAGCCTTTTCGATTTCTCTTATCTCAAATTTTAGGGCAATAGCTGCTCTAACATCGATCAAATCTTGGGGCAATAGCTGCTTCTAACATCAACAGGTGGTAATTTAACGGCTAAATCGTGAGATATATTGGGAATTAATACGTTTTTCAAATGTTTAACAAACACATTTCCTTCTTCAGTATCATTTCATGACCAACTCCCTCCGATTCGAGTTTCTTAATTAGGGCTTATGGATAACAGGTCTTTTAAGATTTAAAGTTGCACGCCATAACGAATAGTCTGATTGTGAATTTGCTTCAAGTGTCTTGAGATATTTTTCAAGGAATGCTGTTTTCTGAAATTTCATTAACCTTATTAGCCTTTTTGTGCACTCTCTTATTAAATTCTTAAGTTGGTACAATTTTGTAGCAAACAAAATTATTCAAAATCGTGAAATTAAATTAACATTCAAAGTAAGTTGTATCGGGTGATTTTTTAGCTATTATCTTTTTGGCAACATTGGTTTAAACAGCTGACGAACGTTTGTTTCACTGTCAAACAACTTCAGTTTGGTCTATAACTTAACCATGAATCGTCTTACAGACGAACAACGCTTTCAAATTATTGAATTTTAGAAACTGGGAATTATTTCCTTCCGAAGGTTACTTTATATTATATTCAACAGTTTAATTTTTCGAATTTATTCTATGAGCTAAATTTCAGTTATGTATTTTATAAAGCTTTTTTTGTAATAGTTCTATTCCTGAAATTAAGCTCATAGAATAAATTCGAAAAATTAAAATGTTGATTATTGAATTTTATTATCAAAATGCTTGCTCAATTAAGAGAGTTCATCGCGCGCTTCTTCTATTTAATGGTCAATTAAATCGACCCACTGAATCAGCTATTCGGGCTATTGTGTTTAAATTTCGCACCAAATTTACATTGTTGGACATTAAACCACCAACACGCTTACGTAGAGTGCGAAGTGAAGAAAATATCGCAGCTGTATCGGCCAGTGTTAATTATGACCATCAATTATCGATTCGTCGCCGTTCGCAGCAATTGGGCGTCTGTTACTCAACAACGTGGAAAATTTTGCGGAAGGATTTAGGTGGGAAGCCTTTCAAAATACAGCTGGTGCAAGAATTGAAGCCGAACGACCTACCGCAACGTAGAATTTTTGGTGAATGGGCTCTTGGAAATTTGGCCGAAGATCCACTTTTTTTATCGAAAAATTGTGTTCACCGTCGAAGCTCATTTTTGGCTCAATGAGTACGTTAATAAGCAGAATTGTCGATTTTGGAGTGAAGATCAGCCAGAAGCATTGCAAGAGCTACCAAGGCATTCAGAAAAAGTTACAGTTTGGTGCGGTTTATGGGCTGGTGGCATCATTGGACCGTACTTCTTCAAAGATGATGCGAATCGTAACGTAACTGTGAATGGTGAGCGCTACCGTGAGATGATATCCAACTTTTATTTGCCAAAAATGCAAGAGCTTGACTTGCATGACATGTGGTTTCAACAAGACGGTGCCACATGCCACACAGCACGCTTAACAAAGGACTTATTGAGAGGCGAGTTCAGTGAACATTTTATTTCACGTTCGTGACTGGTCAATTGGAAGCCTAGATCGTGGGATCTAACGCCTTTAGACTATTTTTTGTGGGGCTATGTTAAAACTCATGTCTATACACACATGCCCGCTTCAATTAACGCATTGGAAGACAACATTGAAGCATTTATTCATGAGATACCGGCCGAAATGTTGGAAAGAGTATGCCAAAATTGGACTAAGCGGATGGGCCATTTGAGGCGTAGTCACGTTCAACATTTGCATGAAATAATCTTCAAACATTAAATTATATGGACTGTACTATCGATTCAAATAAAGATTTCTTGCATTTTTCTGAATTTTATGTGTTTTTTTTAACTTTCCTATAGCTCTTAAAAAATCACCCGATAGTTCTCTTAAAAAAAATAGCTTACAAGAAGTTCCAAACTGCGCTTTTTGTCAGAGTCTTATTAAAACTCTAAAATCTTTTTATACGGCTTTTCCAATATTGGTGATAAAAAAATTTATTTATTGTTGAATTTAGAATTATAAATTCAGAGCCACCTTCAACCTAATTCACTCGCTTGTACAATACAATGCTTACATATACACATATTTCTTAAGGAATAGTTTAAAGTTTTTATTGCCCCTTTAACTTTGTCTGAAATTTTTTACAGATTTCATGACTTTAACTTAAAAGTCATTAATAATTTACTTAAGAATTTTCCAATCCAAAATTAATTCACATGTTCTCATAACTCCTACTGTTAATTATTGATATGAATCCATGGAGTTGCTGGCACATTTTCCATCTTTCGTACATGCCATTTGAGTTGCAAGCTGAGATTAAGATCCCGCTAAGAAACAACAACAACAAAAAATAGGGAACACCATCGTACTTATGAAGTTCAGATGTACCGCCAGGCAATACTCTCGTACAAATGGGTGACGACATGTTTTCATTTTATTGTTGTTTTTTGGTATCTTAACATATGCTGCTGCATCACCTTTAAAACTACGTGATTTAATAATATTTTTTTCAGATTTTATTTAATTTTTTTTTTTTATTTTAATTTTAATACGTAAAAAGTTGCAGTGGCTGTTATGTATGAATACGAGCAGCATTCGGTAAAAAAAAAATGGAAACAAAAATTAAAATAAATTGTTGGAGTGCGCACAAATATGCGTTTTTCCGTTCAATTCTGTCGATTTTTTTCTTATTTCATTCATTTTCAGTCGCAATACTGCAGTTTTTAGGCGTGTTTAGTTGGCACGCATGCCCAGCCTGTATCCGAGACAAGACCAAAGAGCATTTTGGTACTTTGTGAAATGAGTGTGTGCGTTTGTGTATTTGAATTCCTCTTGATGGTGGGCGTTCTTTATTTGCTAAAAATATTAAATTTTGTTGTCTACGTGACTATAATGCTTAAGATTGTATGGAGGAGATGGCAGGATGACTGTATGCGATGATGATGCATTGCCAAAGATATTTTAGGCCACAAAAGAAAACGAAAAGCCAACAAAAGTAACCACAACAGCAACCGCGACATTAACATCAACAGCAGCAGGAACACAAAAATCGAATTTGTGAAAGATTTTGAAATTTCAAATATGCTGACAAGTGAAGAAGGTTGATAGGTTGTGTTTAAAAATAGATTTTTGAAATATTTATTGAGGTTTTAATCCACAGGTATTTTTTTCCTTATCCATTTTGCGATTTCTTGTTTGTATACATATAAACAAATACAGGAAAGCATTTTTGTGTTTAGAATATTTTATTTTGTGTGAACTGAACATACATTTCTTGTTTAATTTATTTAATTGTTTAAAAGGTTCTTTTAAATGTTTTGAAATTAATTTCTTGTGCAAATTGTTGATTTAGCAAAATGTGAAACAATTTATAAAAAATTTATATAAATATGTCCCTAATTTTTAAAATCTTTTACGAATCAGCTTCACGAGCAAATAACCGCATATGAGCTCATATTTCGATCATAAATGATACTTTCGTTGGGAGAAAATGGTACCCTTCGTTTAGAAATTCTAACTTGTGCATATGAATCATATACATATGAACACTTTCAATCGTTCAAGTGATAAATCCGTTTTTAGTCATCAAAAGTGATCTGAGAAGACTCATTTAGGTGATTTTTACCAAAAATGATCACCCAAATGCTAGCTGGGTATATGGTATAACAACAGTTTACAAATCGAGCTCTAAAAATTAAAAGAGCTCCATGCAATTTTTATATACTTAAGCATCGAGAAAAATGTGACCAAAGTTTTTATTTAATGAAAATTAAATTTGATAAACTCAAGCCTAACTAAATATCAAAATTTCAAATCAAAAATCGACAGTTCAACTAGAAAATCACAATTATTTTTATTTTTTTAAACATTTTGTTGAAATTTTCATTTAAAATTATATAAAATTATTATAAACGTCATTTCCAATTTCATACACATTTGCCGAATTCACAACAATGTGTAACGTGTATCTTGTATTAAATACACTTTTTCTTGATTTGTTTGTGAACACCTTTTGTATATTAGTTGCGTTCGAGAACACAAAAGTTATTACTATTTTTTACTAAACTTTACTGCATTTTACGAAATTGCGTTCGAGTACAAAAAATACAGTAAATGAGAACATAAATTGAGAGCGAAAAGTGTCAGTTCTTGTCTGAGTATTTACAAATTTTTACTGCAGAAATTTTTGCAGTAAAATTCAGTAAATCAAAAAAACATATGTTTCAAAAGTTGTTTACCTTTACAAAAGTAACAAATAAAAAGCATACAAATTGTGAAAAAATTGTTAAATAAAAGAAAAGTTGAAATAGAAATTAAACCAAAACAAAAAGTGAATAAATATTAATTAATTAAACTTGTTTGTGAAGCATTTATTTGGCTACAATACAAACTTTTGAATTTTTTTTTTTTTTTTGTTATGTTAATTTCTTAGAGTTGTAAAAGTGTGAAGTATTTGGGTACTAAAGAAATCAATAGCAAAAAATTATTCATGTTCTTTTAAATAATTTAACCCACTACAAATTAGTAAAATCAAATAAAATAAAAAACAAACAAATATGAAAGATTACATAAAATAGTTTGTTTGTATTTTAAAAAAATGTTTGTGCTATAAAAAGTATTTAATCGAGTACCGATAAGAAAACGAGTTAAGTAGTCAAAAGTGTCAATACTTTTCAACACTTCAATTATTTGCCGTCAGCTGTTTAATTTATTTTACGAATTTTTACAAATTTTGCGTTCGCGTACTTTTTTAGACAACAGCTTTTTGTGAGAGAAAATTTTTCAGTTTACTCATTTACTGCATTTTACTGAAAAAGTACTCAAACGCACCTATTGTATCATTGTTTTCGACTGTCAAAAACCAAATAAGAAGAAGAAGAAAAGAAATTCAAAAGTAAATTCTCTAAAAGCAAAATGAATAATATATATATGGGCATTTCTCCAGAAATGTCAACCGCAGCCAAAAAATTCAAAGTCTATAAAAGTATGTTGTTTTAACATATTTTTATAGGGAATCTATCAACTTTCAATAATGTAAACAAATTTTACATTTATTCATAACACACTTTGAAATATTCAAATGCAAAGTCGAACAAGTGCAGAAGTTCTGTTTTGAACCTTTCTATTGCAAGATTTGTTTTGCTAAATGATCTAAATGAGAAACATTATGCATTTAAAAATCTTTTTTAAATATCAGTTAATATTCAAAGAATATAAGAAAAATGTAAAAGGAACGATGCGATTGCCAATTACGGTAAATTTTTTCTTTGCTTTACCATATATTTTGATGTATCGTGCGACATTGAAAAATAACATTTGTTATCAGTGCGTCATAGGTATTTGTATAATGCGAAGCAAATATTTGTTACAAACAGAGATTTATATTGCGATTTAAATAAAAAAAATTTTGTTGGAAAAAAATCAACGCTTTGCTCTTGGTACTTATTTGAATTTTGTAGCGTGCGACATCGTAAGTGTAAAATGCATAAATAAAATATCTTTCTTTGATTATGTAAATACAAATAATAAAATGTTTGAATGTAGATAAGTAAAAACAGCGCCGAGAAAAATAAAGTTAAGTTAGTTTCTTTTCTTTGTCTTTACAAATACTTTACATACATATAATACTATGTTCACACTTGGGTTCTTAAACGCGTTTAAGCAGCTCGAACGTGATTAAGCTCTAATCACTTCAAAATCGAGATGATTACCCATACATTGAAGTGATTTGTTAATCACTTCAAATTGACATGATTACAACTAAATCACTTCATAAACCACATAGAATCCACTGAACATACCTCAAATGTAGAATCGCCAACATGATCGTGTACAACCGGCCAAGATTTCTGCTTAATGTTTTTATTTTTTTCCTTAAATAATTCATAAATTTTCACAATTTCATCATTAAAATGATTAAAATAATCTTCTGATAACTTTATAAAAGTGTTTTTATACATTTTTAATACCTTAAAGAAATATAAATTGGTTTGTTGTTTTTTTGTGTGTTTGTTGTGTGTTTTTTTTCTTATCATCTGTCATCTTAATCATCTTAAATGTAATGGGAACGGCTTTGATTAGCTAAATCAACATTTTGCTTAAACGCGTTTAAAAAGCTAAGTGTGAACTTAGCATAAGATAAATAAATTTATTTTTATTTGTTTTTATTAAAAATTAAAAATAATAAACATAAAAGTATGATGGAACAAAATGTCGCATGCAACTCGTAGCGTGCGACAGTGATTAAAATTAAATAAAAAACAAACTACACAATATTTTTGAATGAAATAAAAAGCATTATTAAGATACACCAATGCATAACATTTTAAATTAGTCGCATTAAAATATTTTATCAAGTTTCGCTGAAATCAGTGTTTGAACTGTTTGCCGTAAAAGCGACTTCTGTTTTTGTCGCATGCAAATGCCTTGGTTTTTTTTAATTTTCTTGAAAACGAACAATTGCTCAAAACCAATCTTTACCACAAATTATGGTGCTAATCAAGAGCTATAAGTTTCGCCTTTTGTCAAAATAAAATTAATGTTTTGATATATGTTTTTTTCACTTTTTAGGCGTACGAATGTCGCATTCGACATTAGAGAAATGCCCATATATTAGTTTCTTTAAACTACTACAAGGAATATGGGGCCAAAACAAGTTGCTTCCAATATTCTCGATGCGATGCTCGATGTTTAAGTTCATTCCAATTTAGGTTTAGTTTGGACATCTCAATTGTTATCTGGCGTTTCCAGGCATGCGATGGACGTCCTGAACGTCGACTGCCTTGTGGGTTCTACTCTAAAGCTTGTTTTGCTATATCTTCTGGTGGTTTTCGCAAAGTGTGACCTATCCAGGACCATTTTCGCTTGCGGATTTCATTTTGAGTCGGTTGTTGGTTGGTTTCTGACCACAGTCGAGTGTTGGAAATTGTTGAGGGCCAGTATACCCGCAGAATCTTGCGTAGACATTTATTTATGAAAACTTGTATGGCTTGTATGTCTCGAGTTGCTGCATTCCACGTCTCGCATCCATATAACAAGGTGGATTTTACATTTGAATTAAACAGGCTTAGCTTTGTACGACGTGACATGTATGACGAGTTCCACACAGGATTTAGTTGCCCAAATGATTGACGAGCTTTATTTATTCGGCTGGAGATATCTGCGCCAGAGCCACCACTCCTGTCGAATATGCTACCATTCCACATCATCAAGTTGATGGGATTGTATAGTAAACCTTTGTTCGTTGTTAACATTCATGCGCCTACGGATAGTGCGGTTTCATAGATAGTTGTTAACTTTGACTGCATATCAGAAAATGAATGTGTCAGCAAACAGATGTCATCTGCGCAATCCAGATCCTCTAAGCGACCTTGCAGACCCCACGTTATGCCTCGTCTATGACTTGTGGCCTTTTTCATTACTACATCGAGGACACAATTAAAAAGCAGTGGTGATAAAACGCAGCCTTGGCGAACTCCATTTTCTACAGAAATTTTTTTACTTAGTTGCCTACAGGTGGCATTGGCGTATAGGCCCCTGATGAGATCTATTAGTTTATGGTGTCGAATGCCTTTTCAAAATCTATAAATGTTAGGTATAGTGGTGACCTCCATTCTACTGACTGTTCCACAATAATCCTTAAGCTATTTACATGGTCTATGCAGGATTTGTGCGCAGGAAAGCCGGCTTGTTTTTTTCTGAGCTCAGGGAGAACAGTTGTAGATAGTCTATTGCTTATTATGTTTGCAATAACTTTATTGGGCATATTCAGAAGTGTTATGCCTCTCCAATTTTTGCGGGCGGTTAGGTCCCCTTTTTTAGGAAGATTAATAATCACGCCTTCCGCGAGCTCCTCTGGAAGAGTTTCAGTCAGCCAGAAGATTGTTATAACGTGAGACAGTAGCTGAGCACTAGTTATTGGGTCAATTGAAAGCAGCTCTGGGGTAATATTATCTGAGCCTGGAGCTTTATTGTTTTTTAATAGTTTTATTGCCTCGGATATTTCTGTGATGTCGATGGTGATATTTGGGTTCGGAGTATGTGTGGCGCAGTTGAATATCGTACTGTGCGAGGTTTGAAGCGTGGGTTGGGGCGTGGAAAGCATATTGGAATAAAATGTTTCCCAGAGATTCAGTTGTTGTTCCTTGGATGTAACAAGTTGTCCAGAGTCGTCTTTTAAGGGTTTACCGATGGAAATTGTATTTTTGGTTAATTTCCTTGCAGCGCGATATAGGTCTTTAGCCCGATTTGTTTCAGCGGCCGCTTGTGCTTCTTTAGCTATGCTGTTGGCCCAATTATATCTCGACGTGCGCTGCGTTTTACTTTGCGATTAAGGTCGCTAAAATGAATAATAGAACTGAAAAAAGTAAATTAATTAGCTTTTTTTGTGAAAACTATAATTATAACATGTTAATGGTTGACTCAAGTGAGTATGCACTATATTATTTTTTTATTTGGTTTAATATAAGACAATTTGCAGGTGACGAAGAAGACGAGGATGAAATTCAAGAAAATTTTAGGATGAACTTAATTTGTCTACGGCCGAATCGCAGAAGCGTTCATTTACGACTACCAAAATCATCAGAATGGCAACGTAATATTTTAAGAAAGTAAGATGAAAATAGATTTAATCAAATGGTGCGATTACGACCACAAGAATTCACTCACATATACGACCTTATAAAAAATGACGAAGTTTTTCAAACAAAGTGAAAAAAAATTCAACTTCCAACTGATTTACAATTAAAAATCGTTCTTTATCCCTTAGGATCTTCAGAAGATGGAGCTTCTGTTCGAAAAGTGGCATATCTTTTTGGCTTTGGCGATGGTGGAACTGTGCAAAACATTACAAAAAGAGTGTTTAATGTTATATTAAAACTTAAAACCCAATTTCTAAATTGGCACAGTGAGTCGGAACGAACTCGACTTGTTTTAGCGACCAGAAACGAGTTACCTGGATATGTTGGATACATTGATGGCTCCAAAATTAGATTAGCCGATGCACTTTTCAAAAGGCATGAACTGTATTATTCCCGTAAACGTCAGTATGCTATTAAAATACAAGCTGTATGCGATCATAACTTAAGTATAAGACAGCTGACCATTGGATATCCTGGAAGTGTTCATTATGCTAACATTTTTGGAAGTTGTCCTCTTGCTAAACATCCCCGACGTTTTTATCTAATGGCCAATGGATTGCCGGAGATAGTGCGTATCCATTAAAACAGTTTATAATCACACCTTTAAGACGGAACAGCTCGGAACATTCAAGAGAAACAATGGATGAATTTAATAAATACTTTTGTAAATATCGTGTTAGAATTGAAAATTGTTTTGGCCATCTTAAAGAAAAATTTGGTAGCTTGAAGGAGCTTAAATTTAGAATGCTTACAGAACAAAATAAAAAGGAGTGCAATGATTGGGTTATGGCTTGTAGTATTCTTCATAACATTATTATAAAATACAATTTAAAGGAAGCTCATGAAGATGAAAACTTAGAAGGAGTTTCCCACACTGACATTTCTACAATAAATAATAGAAATGACTGAGTATTTTTATACAAAATCAGACAAATTAATAAATAATAAAAAACCACAAAATATACATATTTGTGTGATTGCATTTTTTTTTTTAATTAAATGTATGTCAAAAAAACGTAAAACGAACACTAAAGGCACAAAATTAAATTCAATTTATAAAATAAAATTTGGAAAATTATTTTTTACTCCTCCATTGCCAGACGTTCCTTCATTTCCAACTCAAGTATTTTCATTCTCTTTTATTTCTCTTTCTTTTAATTGTATTTCTTTTTTTTTCTTTAATTGCAAGTTATTTCCATTACGGACACTTCTCTTTGCTTAAACTCCTTTTCATACTCCTGTTTTTGGCTTTTTATTTCCATCGCTTCCGTCTGCATCAACATTATATCAGATACAGCAGTTCTGGGGGTCTACTCTCTATTGCGATGCGAAAGAAAATTGCAGCAAATCTAGCGATTGGTACTCTTTCGCATCTTTTAATTTTCTTTTTTTTTTTCGTAAATCATCACTTTATTTTATTTAAATTTTCCAATTTCAAATATTTTTACACACTTGGGCATTTCATTACTGTAAATCCGCGCCATCTTTAATTTTTATTGCCACTATCGTTTAATTTTTCAGAAAATTTTGCGAAAGTGATACAGAGTACCAAGTTGGCATTTAGCTTTCGCATCGAAATTGTTTTCGCATCGCAATAGAGAGTAGACTCCCTGGAATAAATACATTTGCGACATGTTGCCGGTAAATTTTCTTGCGATGATGTCTCTAAAGCTGTTGTTGTTGTTATTGAGGTGTCGTTTTCGGAGCACAAACTTTCTTCAATCGTCGCACATTCTATGATCCGGCTACCAAATATGTCGTCGAGTTCATCGAAGTAGCTGCACATTGTTTACCAGAGAACCTGAACCAAAAACTGTCATTGGAGTTATTGAAAAAACTTGCTTTTTAAGGCACTTCCATCCATAGTGCCGATGCCTGTAGATCCCTTCCACGCTTTTGCCTTATTGTAGCTAACCCGAAGATTCCTAACTTTGGATCGCACTTGTGGCCACTCAATAATCACATTTTTTCGACACAAAATCTGCGACAATACAATTGAGCTGTTGGTTTCTGAAATGCATATATGTACATATATGTTCATATACATACATTTAACAAATTAAAATCGAATTAATTTTAAACAAACCTCAATCTCCCGATTTTCCATTAAAAACTCTAAAAGAAGCTTCTCTTCTTTAAGTGACCACTTTCTCGTTGGATTAACTCGCACTCGCTTTGTTTTTGGCTATCAAATAAAAATATTTATACAATTACTCGTATAAAGCATTTTTATTTATAATCTTACCTCATTAGTTGCGCTAATTTCCATTATTAAATAAATATGAATTTCTTCTTTTCAATAACTGACATTCACATTATATTGATATCACAAAGTCAATACAAATTTTTAAAAACATATGAAATAAAAATGTAAAAGTGTATTTCAGTTTTATATGAAAATTACCAAAAAACTTTTACACTATTGTATTTTCGTACAAAAATACAATCGATACAATGATACAAATGGTTTTGTGAATACGGCGCTGATGTGTGGAACACTTAAAAAATTTTGGTTCTAGTTAGACCCAACAGATCGACTTAGAATCACTTTCTAACTCGATCTAAAAATGTACCTCCAACTGGCTGGCTGGATTGCTATTTGTCCATGTAAACCTTGTATCTTTCGCAATTTTAAAGATACTTTGTTACACACGCATTAATTGTCATATGTATGAGTGCTACTAAACATTATGAGAATTGAACCATATTTTTACATAGTCCATATACAAACTTCCTTCCGGTATGGAGTATTTGAATTCATTTACCACATTCTGATGCTGGCATTAAGATTAAAATTGACCCACAAATGTTTTGTCCACATACAAATACCTCTCTCGAAAATTGTTTTTAATACCAGGGCCTTGTTTCTTAAAACTATAAGTTACAAAACTTCAAGTCAATCTTTGTTTTTGATAAAAATGTATTTTATTTGTAGATTTGTTACTTGTAGTTTTGAGAAACAGGGCCCTGAACATTCTGATAAATTAAATGTGGCGACAATAAACTTCTATAATGTCTACTTTGTTATGTCAAAATTTGGTGCTGGTTGGTCTGAAATTACCCATGTATTATATTTGTTCATTTTACTTCTCCGCACGATGTTTAACTTTATTCCACTGCATACGTACGTGCATTCACTAATCTTCTCATTATTTTGCGTTTCCAGATAGATATGAGAAGGTCTACCTATCCGTATATTTTCTTGCGGGTTCAACTCAATGGTCTTCCGGATGGCTTATTCCTTGGAGTGTGTCCAATCCAGTTCCATTTGTTTATTTCGACTTCTTTTAACTGTTGATTTGTTATTCTCATTAGCTCGATGCTTAACACTATCCCTGGCTATTTTTCTCCATTTTTCACATCCATATAGCAGAGTGAATTTTACACTGAAATTCTCAGTTTAGTGTTTTCCGATATGTTTGATGAGGACCAAACTCGTTTTAACTATCCAAACGTATTTCTGGTTCTATTGATCCTAATGGTTATGTCAGCCGATAACCCGCCCGATTCATCGATGAGGTAGCAGAACGAAATTACACCATCTATATCCTGTTACAAATGAGACGCTGTGATTTTGTTTTAGCTTGATTTATTTTCAAACCGGTCCCTTGTGTTGCTTTCTGTACGGCGTATAGCCTCGCTTGCATTTCAGAGGATGAGTGACTCTACAAGCAATTGTCACCTGCGTATTCAAGGACACTTTTAGCCTGAACACTTTTTTTAAAGCTTTTGATATACAAAGGCAATAAGCATTAACAACTCTTATATTTATGAATCTTAACTTTATAACATAATTTTGTTTTGGCGGTAACTCAAACACCACCAATCACTAAACAAACATTTATCGGAGATTTACTCATATTAAATATTTCATAAACATAAGACTTCAATTCAGAATATTAATCAACTGTTTTTTTATTTAACTACTTAAAATCTTATATAAATCCAAAATTGTAATTAACCAACATAAAGGGTGCTCCAACCAAAACTCACGATGTTAATTGTAAAAAAAACTAAAAGTTTTCAGATAATTATCTTAATATTCTTTAGATAGAAGGATCTATGAAAATTATGTGCGAAATAAAATATCGGCCAAATGCTCGACACGGCTTCGGTGGCATACCTCTATCCGATCGTCCATATTTTCAATGACTCTGCACATTAATGTGCAGAATTGTCTCATCCCTTAGCTCTAGAATTGTTCTTGGCTTGTTGACGTACACTTTTTCTTTTAAATATCCCCAAAGAAAGAAGTTCAACGGTGTCAAATTACATGATCGTTTCGGCCAATTAAAATCGCCATGTAGTGAGAAAACACGGCCATTGAATTTCTCGCGCAAAAGCGCCATTGTTTCCTTGGCTGTGTGATAAGTGGCACCATTCTTTTAGAACCACATATCGTCCAGATATAAAGTCTCAATTTTTGGCCACAAGAACCCCGTAATCATCTCGCGACCTCGTTTTAACCCTTGTGTTAATACCCAACTTTATCCACATTGCTTAGAACCCAGGGAACCCGGGTACCCATATACTATAATGTATTAATAATCCATTTTTTTATGAAATAAAATTAAATTTTTAAGCTTTTTAAATGCGTATTAAATTATATTTATGTTAAAATATGATTTTTTAACTTTGTATTGCATAACGGCTAAAATTTGAATTTTTTATACAGGACAGTATTTTTTAGTATAAGAGTTGAACATTTTTGGTCATACATGATATGGAAATAAGACTTCCCCGTATTGTAATACTAACGCTTTGGAAACTAAACTTATGTAATTGTGTGATACCGAATTTAGTTTTTTTAATTTTTTGAGTAGTTCAAACGTGTTTTTATTATTCCATAAAGCGTATTGTATTGTATCGTATTGGGTACCGGGGTACCCGGGTGTGCTTATTTCGATGGTAAAGATAAAGAAAATTTTTTGGAGTAATAAAGGAGCAAAATAATAAAATCTAGAATCTATATTCGCTTTCATTTAAAGTAAACAACGACGATCCAGAAGCTTGTTTAAAAATGTTAATTCTTAATACATTTCTTTCATTTTAATGTACCTAGGTGGGTACCACGATACCTGGGTATTAACACAGGGGATAAAAGAACACCAAACAGTCAATCTTTTTGAATGCATCGGCTTTTCAACAATCACCCGTGGATTCTCAGTTGTCAAAATGCGGCAATTCTGCTTGTTAACGAATCTACTGAGGTGAATGTGTAGCTCGTCGCTGAAGATGATTTTCTTTAAATTCATTTTGATTTGAACGCCCATGTTTCTAAAATGTTTCAATAATCTTAACACGCTGCTTTATAGTGTACCTCTCCATGGCTGAATTTGTTAAACACTGAATGAAAGGTTAAATTAAGCTGGGAAAATAAGTTGACGTTAACGTGTGACGCACAATTAACATCGTGCATTATGGTTGGACCACCCTTTGTATCGCACTTGATCACAAAGAGGGCATTAATTTAAAATATAAAAGTTGGCGGTATGAACTAAGTCCCCAATGAGCTAACCTTCCAAACCCAAAATGAACTAAGTCCCCAAACGACTGTATGTGCAAAAAAAACAATGATATTTGGGGACTTCGTTCACGTTTTTGGAGGCATCGTTCATTTTATTTTTTTGGGAGTTAGTACATATGAACGAAGTCCCCAAAAAGGTAGTAGTAGAAGGGAATAAGTTCAATTCTTAAATTTTTTTAAATTTTGCAATGAGAAATAATTTTATTGCAAGGGGCCGTTATAAACAAAAAATTTGTGTACCCAACTTCTATTGAGTAAAACGCGCCCGGCCTTCGGCAGGCAAGGATTTTCTCCTATATGGTACAACAAAGACCGGCTTCGCTAACTAAAGATTCTCTGTATAGCCGGCCTTCGGCCGGGCTCAAGGATTTTCTTCTCCATAGTATAACAAATACCGGCTTACCTTACTAAAGCTTCTCTGTGTAGCCGGCCTTCGGGCGGGCGCAAGAATTTTCTCCTTTATGGTACAATAAGTACCGATTTGGCTAAGTAAAGCTTCTAAAATCTGCCTTGTTTCCGAACGAAGGCCGAATACGCAGAGAAGCTTTAGTTAGCGAAGCCGGTTTTTTTATACCGTAAAGGAGAAAATCCTTGCGCCTAAAAGTGTTTTCGTTATATTTTAAATATATATACACCCAGAGTAAAAACAACAAAACAATTTCTATGTTCACTTTCATTAGAGGACTTTTTTCACTCTTTTGGAAATTTGGTGAAATTGGGGTCTTAGTTCATTCCTGTTTAGGGACTTGGTTCACCTGTTTGGGGACTAAGTTCATATTAGCTTTTTCAGGTTTTTTCCATAAATGAACGACGTCTCCAAATTTTGGGGCTTAGTTCATTTTGGGTTTGGGGAGTTAGTTCATTGGTGACTTAGTTCATACCGCAATAAAATTGTCGACGGTATGAACTTTAGTTAGCGAAGCCGGTCTTTGTTATACCATAGAGTAGAAAATCCTTGCGCCCGGCCGAAGTCCGGCTATACAGAGAAGCTTTAGTTAGCGAAGCCGGTCTTTGTTATACCATGGAGGCCCAAAACAATTTCTATATTTTTTAATATGGGGACTTAGTTCACTTTCATTAGAGGACTTTTTTCACTCTTGTGGAAATTTGGTGAAATTGGGGTCTTAGTTCATTCCTGTTTAGGGACTTGGTTCACCTGTTTGGGGACTTACAGCCAGTTCATGGATTTCGAACGTCATCGTTCGCATAGAAAATTACATTAAAAACAAACTTCGAACAATGTCCGAATTTTGTTTTTGTTTTAAATGTAATTTTCTATGCGAACGATGCCGTTCGATATCGTTAAACAGGCAGTTAGTTTATATTGGCTTTTCGGGTTTTTTCCATAAATGAACGAAGTCCCCAAATTTGGGGACTTACTTCATTTTGGGTTTGGGGAGTTAGTTCATTGGGGACTTAGTTCATACCGCCAAAATTGTCTGTTAAAGTAAAACAATTTTTAATTTAACATTAAATTATATGACTATTTCCTTACCAATTTCGAATATATTTAAAGCGGGTAGATAGAAAAAAACGTGTAGATTTCTTCCAAAAAGTGAATAAAGTAAAAATTTTGAGTTAAAACCCTCTAAATGATCAAGGGCGATTTGTTTATATAAATATCGAAATTGCTAAACTATATTTCTATGAATACCAACAATTTATGAAAGAAAAAAATTCAAAAGCATTCCAAGATACAGATGGGCGTAGTGTTAGATTAAAAGTATCGAATTAGTTACACAAATTTAAAAATAAATTTGTAACAAAATAAAATATATTGATCAGCTCGTAACAAATTGCATTTTCAGTAGTTTCTAGTTATTGACTAAGTTTAAATATTTTTTTTTTTTTTAACTTTTCATATAAAAATTAATTTATCATGTTCGTTAGGTTTTTTTTTTTTTGCAGTTGAAGTTGCTGAATCTGTTGTAAAGGGCAACAACCAAAAGCAGCACAAAGTTCTTTTACTCTATAATTTCATATAATTTGTTCTTGTTCGTTTTTTTTTTTTTGCTAAAGTTCGTACGAGCATTTGTCTGCTCTTGTCAGATGGCTTTTAAATTACTTTTTTCCTTTGTAATAATAATTTAAGCCGTTGTGATTTTAGTTTTACTATTTTTTGTTTTTTTTTTTTTATTTTCGGTTTTGTCCAATAAGTCTTTTAGCGCCTCTACTCAAATCTAAAATTATTATTTTTAAAAAATGATTATGTATACACAGGTTTTAAATTAACTACAACATGCATTAATCTCTTTATAATTGCAAAATTATTCCTTTGATGTACAAAAAAAAAAAAAACCTGGAAAAACTAGAAATTTTATTTCTAAATTTAGTTTAGATTGAAATCTACACTTATAAAGCAATTGATCAGAATATTTTGTTGTACCCAACTGTATAACTTTATATTCAGTAGACTAATAAAGAATAATCTTTAAAAATTTATTAAATTTAAAATTGAAATACAAACTTTGTACTCTGTTAGTTAATAAGAAAATATCATTAACAGATTCGACTGCACCAAATAGAGGTCCTCTTTGCACCACCATAAAAAATTCTTATATATAAAATTCGACCGATATCAGTCAAATAAAAACTCGAAATATTTAACAATACCAAAGTTATTTTCGGGAATACAAAGTTTATTATTAATACGATTTCCGTATGACGTGCTAAATTCCCAGTTTTTCATATTTGATAAATACACTGAAATTTATTGTTGACGGAAAGCTAGCTTCTATTCGCATTTCGCCGATTGCTTAGACCAGCTCATCAGGAAACCATTTCCAAAGATTTTAGAAAAGCCAAAAATATTAAACAAATAAAACCCTTAAGCGAATAAGAGTTATAAACACTCTAAATCTTACTTGTAACAATATCAAAGCTTAAACAAAACACCAACAATAAGCAGTGAGTTTATCTTTTCTTACATTCTTACATCTTACAGCAACCGGCGAAATGCGCATAGAAGCCAGCTTTCCCTCAACAATAAATTTCAGTGTATTTATCAAATATGAAAAACTGGGAATTTAGCACGTCATACGGAAATCGTATTTAACAATACTATTTTGCAGCCAATCTCGCTTCAACAAATCTTATTACGTGGTTGCCAGAGTTAACGCAAGCTTTCAATTTGTCGCTATTTGAGCAGGAAAGTGCTGGCAACCATTAAAGAAATTCAACAGCTGACAGTTTAGTATTAGTAAAAATGGAGCGCTACACGATAGAACAACTTTTCTTCATTATTGAACAATATTTCAAAAATATTGAAACCTGAAGGCTGCAGTTGGAAAATTTCAAAAAGTGTTTTAAGTTCTTCAACTGTGAAAAGATTAATTGAAAATTCAGGGAGAAATTTCAGTAAGCACCCGGTGAGTTAGCACTGGACTGGCTTTAGGTTGAGGCCTCCCTTACGATGCTTTTTGCGTAAATGATATCTGTCTTTTAGTTTTGCCTTTTCGCTGAAAAGATACGACTTTCGAGGAGATGATGTAGTGGTTGAGGTTTCCTTCTCAAAGTCGCGGACAGGAAGATCCTAAAAAACTCTTTAAGGGCTGATTTTCCACAGCTTGTGAGAGTGTTTGATCTGAGGGAAGGTGATCCCTAGGCGTGGTTGCTAGCCATCAGATGCTGCTAGTATATTTGCAAATGCAGCGGAGGTAAGATAGCTCTCGCTCCTTAATATAATAATAAAAATAAAAATATTTGGTTTAATATCTTTAGTTTGTCTAAAATCTTTATGGATGAAGTTTCCTGATGATCTGGCCTAAGCAACCAGTGAAATGCATAGGAATAGCTTATCCCATCAACAATAAATTTCAAGTGTTTTTGTCAAGAATAAAAACTGGGAATTAAGCACGAATAGCAAAATCTTTTGAAATTAAAAGTTTGTATTCCCAAAAATTGAAATTACTTTTTGATAATAAACAGGCGAGTGCACGGCCTAAAAAGCACTTAATTGACAACATCTTTTGTAAGTTGTTGTTGTTTTTATTTTGTTTTTCTTAAACTACTTACAACTACAATTAATGTTGAGAGAATTTCAACTAATTGTAGTGGGGAATGTAAGATGAGATAAACCCACTGTTGTTTATTGTTGATGTGTTTTGTTTAAACTTTGATATTGTTACAAGTAAAACTGTTGCTATAAGTCTTATACGTTTAACAGTTTTATTTGGTTTAATATCTTTAGTTTGTCTAAAATCTTTATGGATGAAGTTTCCTGATGATCTGGCCTAAGCAACCAGTGAAATGCATAGGAATAGCTTATCCCATCAACAATAAATTTCAAGTATTTTTGTCAAGAATAAAAACTGGGAATTAAGCACGAATAGCAAAATCTTTTGAAATGAACACATATATTTAACAGAAATAAAAAGAAACATTATAATTTGGGAATTAAGACTTTTAATACCATAGCATTCCCATATAAAGTTCTATATAATTTTAAGTGCCTGATGTTGCAGTTGAACCTTACGGTTATGTAAAACATAAGAAGACTCAAGATGTTTGAATCAGTAGTGGTGTTAAAGACCCGTCATTGATGAATTTTTCTTTTTATTAATTTTACAAATTTTACTCCTGGGTGCTACATTATGCTACTTGGTTATTAGCTTGTCTATCAGTGCGAGGGTTACGGGTTCAATTCGAGTGAGATTTTCAGGTCTGTTTTATTTTTTAAGAAAAACAAACGACCAACTGCGTTTTAAATTGTTTACTTCTTTTACAATGTTTTCTATAATCATCTAAATGACTCATGCAATTTAAAAAATAGAGTAGACATGACTAAATATTTCTTGAAATACGAGGTCATTAAACACAAGTCTTATTAAAAAAATTAACAAACAAAGCAGAAAATATTAAATTCTAAAGTTTCTTGTCTAAATCCCACACAACATGTTCAGCAATAAAAAAAAAACTCTTTTAAATCAACACAAAACTACATGTTGATATTTGTTTATTTGTACCAAACTGAGTAAGTACTTCATAGACTTGACAATCTGGCAAATTATTGACAATATTTGTGTCTGTTGTCTATCACAGGCATGTCAGTAATAGATAAATGCTAATTAGATAAAATGATCAATGATCATACTTTTGTTTATGTTAATGACAAAAAATATATATAATTTTTTTTTTTTTTTGTTTTACCACCAACGAATGTTATTAAATTTCCATAAAAGTTTTTCCATTTATGTTTTAAAATTAATAAGAGACAAGCTCTTAAACATAAAGTTAAAGAAGGTCTTTGACACGTAAAATTTCTTTAATTACACGACATCAATAATTATAGAAGCATTTTTTTAAAAAATTGCCTTATAAATAAAGAATAAGCCATTATTTTATAAATTGGCTATTAAATAAGGCTTAAAGAAATTAGTCAATTGTTGTTGTATCCGTAGAGGTAAATAAGAACGCCTAAAAACATTGATTAATAAGTTAAAATAAATGTGCAAAACTTAAAAGGAATATACATAAAACCCATGCATAAATGATTGATCGCAAAAGATTAATTAAAAGAAACTAAATGTACGAGCGGTACGTAATTATATTAAATATTGCGGTGTTTAATGAGGGTTTTAGCTAAATATAGGCTCAGTAATTAATCAGCAAACAATTTCACATTATTTGATATCGTTCTCTCCCAACAAATGTCCACGTTTGATTTTTGATGGTGCGCACATTTTTTATACTATTATTACAACTAGCCTAACTTTACAATTTTGGCAATTTAATCATATAAGGCGGCTTGAAATCATTAAATTCAAAACCAAGTAAGAATTTTATATTTGGCAGTGACAAGAGAAAATTGTTAGGCACATTTAATTAAAAATCTAACCGGAACTTATTTAGGAAGATTCCTACAGGTACCGAATGAAATAAAGGGCCAATTTGGGCCATTTTCAACACCAAACGAACCGATCGTTCATAAATTATTTTTACAAAGTTTAATCAATCTACGTTCTGTATTGCGGACATTGTAACCTCCAAAAAAAAAATGCAAGATTACACTTGAGATGTTGCAAAGTTACCCGATTGAAATGAAACTATACCTGAGATCAAATTAACGTTTCATTATATTAAAAAAAAAACTTTTACAAGAAGCAACAATAAAGCCTAGTCGGTCAAGCCCGACCATATCATACCGTACACCGGAGTATTTCTCATTTAAACAAAATTATGTCATGAGGTTTAAATTAAAAAAAAGAACTCTTAATGGCGACTATTATCTTGATATTTTATATTTACATATATTTTTAATCATGCTAAATTTTATTAAAATTTTTTTTTATGAAGAAAGGAATTTTACTACATGAAATAAATTAAAATTTATTGATAATTTTTAATCCAAATTCTTAATATTTTAAATTAGGCTTAAGTTCATGAAATTTAATTTTTCATTAAATTATTTTTATGAAGAAAGGAATTTTACAACATGAAAATTAATTAAAATTGTTATTGAAAAGACAGAAGTAAGGAAAAAACATGTAAAATCAATTAAAATGGATAATGATTCAGGAAAGCAAATTTCGATCTACCAAATGTTAGAATACAATTTGGTTTAAGGATTGATGTTTGACTATTGACGTCAGCAGTCGTCGATGGCTGCGAGTGTAAGACGGCAAATCCATCTGAGGAGATTGAGTGGTTGCAATCGAAACATGTCATGGTAACCTGCCGGCCGGGGTTCGAGCCCCAGCCACGTCAAGAATGAGAGATTATCAATAACAATTTTAATTAATTTTCATGTTGTAAAATTCCTTTCTTCATAAAAATAATTTAATGAAAAATTAAATTTCATGAACTTAAGCCTAATTAAAAATATTAAGAATTTGGATTAAAAACCATAAATAGTTCAACAGAATAACCACAATACTAATTATTTATTGATAATTTTTCATTTTATGACTGAACTGGGAATCGAACCGAGGTTTTCACGGACAGGTTGCCTTGACATGTTTCGATTGTAACCACACAATCTATTCAGAGGGGTTTGGCGTACCTACCCTAGAGGGAAGCGAACTGTTTGCCGAAGTAGTCCCGCAATAGGTCTTTGGTGGTAGGGACCAGTTCTAGTTCTAACACTTTATATGAATAAGACCTATCACCTATTGACACCATTTGACCAGCCACACATCTTTTCTTAATGGACGTGTTTAGTGACAGTTACTACAATGTAGTATTATTTCAATACAATGTAGTATTATTTTAATAAAACATGTCCTAGAATTAAATTCAATAACCAAATTTTAGAAATACCAAAAAAATTTGTCACACAACCGATGAAGACGGTTCTGTAATTGATTACTTTTTCTATCTTTTTGTTCTGCATAAGCCAGTTACATGATTGGTTCTCCTTTCACTGGTCATGAGTTCTTTCTCTTCATACCTGTTCTATTTTCACAACTCCCAGGACCAGTCTGTTGGACCAATTGACACAACTTTCCCGCAGGGTACCAGCACAACATTTTGACACGGCAATAGCTGTTATAGAAGTTATCTTCAGCAAAATTTACTTCAGTAAGAAAGTTATTGCATTAAAAGCTATTTTAATATGGATCGATTTCAAAAAAAATTTAGTTAGATGATTTAGGTTAAAATAAAAAATTTTCGGATCAAATTGTCTCTAAAAACCATGATAATGTGAAGGATAATGTGCACAAATACTTTATTACGGAAAGAAGTTTGTAAGGCGCTTTGTGAAATTATGGACCGATTCTCACAATTTTCAATAAACGTGTGTACCAAATTTAATCAAATTGTATTTACAATTGAGTCCTGTAGTTTTCGCACAAGGTTTGCTTGGACAGACAACCATCCACCTAGATGGACGGACATTATTACACTGACTCAGAAATTGATTCTTTTACTAAAAAAAATACTTAATAAAATTTTATAAAATCAAACAAATTTCTTTTTTTATCACTATGAAGCTCAATCCAATAAAAATTTGAGCTTTAAACGAAGCAGGCTTGGAAGGCAGAAATGAAAGAGTTCCGCTTACCATCTCGCTTACGGAAGGCATGCATTTTATATGGTGAGCTCCCACTTTGAAGCAATACATTTTTGACACAAAAAGCGCTTTATTCAGCGCATATAAAAGCTGACACGTGGCGTTAATCGTTACAAACTGAATGTTTTTTACAATTATTTTTTTGTATTCTTCCTTACTGAAAATATTATTTTTTCTTTTATAAAACTTGTTAAGAGTTCCTGCACTAACTTTACTGCATCTTTGTATTGTTTTTTGCATAGAGCATAATTTTGCGCTTATTTTTATAAACATACCATTAGTGCTTCGCAAAACGATAAAATTTTGTAATGGGTATTCATCGAAATCTAATAATCCATCTAGCGCCACTCATTATCAAGCTTTTGCCTGATAAACGATAAAACTTGGAAAACCTTTTATTTTTTAATTTAAAAAAAAAAACAGTGACTTTGATTGAGAAGACTGTGAAATAAATTAAAATCACTATACAACCTATTATTCGATTCGGTAAGTGAAATAATTACATTTTGATCCGCTTCAAAGAAAATAAATACGTTAAAACAATGACTATAAGGATTTTAGTATGGACAATATCGAGCCCTAACAACGAAAATAACGTAAGCGACATGATTTTCAATTTTCGTTTTTTTTAATAAATGACTTCATTGGCAACACTTGCATCATCTCCTAAAATATCATGGTCACATAATGTACCGTTACGATTTTATAGCAAAAACAATTTTAGTGTAAGCGACAAATTTCATACAAAATTAATATAAAATAAAAAAAAAAACCTTTTTCCTGTAAAATTTGATTTTTGGCGCTTACATTATTTTCGCGGTTAGGGGTCGATATTATTCAGTAAAAAAAATATTGAACAACATATTAAATATTAAAAGTGGAATTGCTTTGTTTTGTTATGGACCTCCTCATATACATACATTTATACCTTATCTCCGATATAATGCAATTAATATAATTCAAGAAGAGTGAAATTTGTTTTATTGAATTTAGTATTAATTCAGTTATAGAGGGTACATGTTTATCCACAGGTGGAAAGTTTGTAATTTAAGGAGCTATAAAGAATATAATATATGTAAAGAATATATATTCAAGTTGCGAACTAGCTCTTGACGAGTACGGACGTGTATCAGTGAGTAACAAAAATACAAAAAAAAAAAAAAAATAATATAATAAAAAAAAAAAAAAGTGAAAAAATACTTACCGTAGGTGAAAAAAAAAATATTTGTAATAGGTGAAAAAAAAAAGAACAATAACTAGTGTGCCCGAAGAGATTTGTGAATGAGCCTCACAAATACTCCCAATAAGGAGAGTAGGCCCAGCACAAATAGCAGAAATGCGTATATTGTGGTAAGCTCCCCGAGCGTGAGCAATGAAAACATTCGATACCCTGAATTAAACAAACATTTTTTAAGTGCAAAAATTGCCAGCGCAACTGGTTTTCCATACAGAAATTTAAGTTCAAGTGTGCCCAACCTGAGCAAGTGTGTTGATCCGACCGTAAATGTGGTTCAAAGTGTGAAGCCGTCTGACCAGAGGAATAATAACGAAAAACCTGGAACATCACGATTTGCATTAACAAATACAGGAGCTGTACCAAAAAGTACTAAAGTGCAAACAGGCATGGACAGATATATAACAATAACTAAGAGAAAGGCTAGCCCTAGGTCCACCCAACAGGAACGCGTGGCCAAACAATACAAAGGCTCTAACGTAGTCTCTTTGCCAACAAATGGTAACAGATTCTCTGTACTATCCATACCTGACGATGAAGAAGCAGAATTAGCTAATGGGACAGCCACTAAAGAAGTTAAACCGCCACCTATCTATCTGCGGGAGCAAACATCAAATAGCATAGTCAACATGTTGACTCAACTTGTAGGTAAGAACAATTTCTACGTCGTTTCTATACGACGCGGACAAATTCAAGAGACCAAAATTCAAGCCAGTACAGAAACGAACTTTCGTATTATATCAAGACACCTGGACGCAGAAAATAAAAGCTACTATACATACCAATTAAAAAGTGCTAAGGGATTGATTATTGTCATAAAAGGCATAGATAGTTCCGTTCCTACAGATGAAATAAAATCTGCCGTAGAGCAAGAGGGGTACGAGGTAAAATCGGTTCATAACATTTTGAACAGGAACAAAGTTCCCCAACCACTGCACCGCATTGAGATATCGTTTGATTCATCGGTTCTCAAAACCAAAAATTCAGTTCATCCCATATACAACTTGCGCTACCTACTCAACAGAAGAATAACTGTTGAGGAGCCAATAAAACGAAAGGGTCCCTCCCAATGCACAAACTGTCAGGAATATGGGCATACAAAATCATATTGTAAATTGCCTCACGTATGTGTGGTTTGTGGCGACGCTCATAAAACCGCCGAATGTAATCGTTCTAAAGTTGACCCAAATGTCAAGAAATGCAGCAACTGTGGCGAAAATCACACGGCAAACTATAGGGGTTGTAAAGTCTTCTTGCATTTAAAAAAACCAGCTTTAGTTCAAAAATATACTCACTCCCAATATGGTCCATCACATGCGCCCAGCCAAGCCGCTGGCTCTATTGCTAGTACTACACAAACAAACAAACAAAACCAATCATATGCCCAAGTCCTAAAAGGAAACCCTAATGCGAAAAATCCCCCGAGTACTTCCAACGCAAAGCAACCTCCATACGCTAATGTTCCTAGGGAAGGTCTACAAATGCCTACCTCAATTGAAAATTTAATTCAAACTATGAATAATTTCATGGCCACTATGCAGAGCATGTTTCAGGAAATGATGCGAAACCAGAACATGCTCCTGCAAGTTCTACTCAACAAAAAATGAACCAGTTAAAAATATGTTTCTGGAATGCAAACGGGTTATCCCAACATAAACACGAAGTTGCAAACTTTCTTCATAGGCATGAAATCGACGTACTTCTTGTCTCTGAAACACACTTTACTCATAAAAACTGCTTTAGGGTAAATGGTTACCTTACGTATGACACAAAACATCCCAGCGGACGAGCTTGTGGTGGCACAGCCATAATTGTGCACAAACACATCAGACACTTACCATTGCCAGAGTTCGAAGAAGATTGTATCCAGGCCACATCTATAAATCTGACTGATTTCAAACTAACGTTAACATCCGTTTATTGTCCCCCGAGGCACAAAATTCTACACGATAAATTTCTCAACTTCTTCTCCACATTGGGCCAGAAATTCATTGCTGCTGGCGACTACAACGCTAAACATACATATTGGGGCTCCAGACTTATTAGTCCTAGAGGTAATCAGCTATATAATACCGTAACTGCAAATAACTTTGATGTGGTATCGAGTGGTGAGCCTACCTATTGGCCAACCGACTTCAACAAGCTACCAGACCTTATTGACTTTGCTGTAATCAAAAACATCAAGCGCGATCAGGTACTAGTTAGTTCCTCCTATGATCTTTCGTCTGATCATTCACCTTCAATCCTCATTTTAAAATGTAACTCTGACGCCGCAGCTGCAAACTGGTTTTCCTATCCAAACAGAAACACAAATTGGTTAAAGTATAAAATGTATGTGAGCTCTCACCTATCACAGTGCATTCCCCTAAAAAATTCATCTGACATCCAAATAGCTGTCGACCGATTTACAGAAGTCTTGGATGCTGCAGCAAGAAATGCAACCCCAATCAAGCGGACAATTAAACGTGCTCCTTACAATACATCGACGGATATAGAGACCCTTATCAGAGAAAAAAGGAAGTTAAGAAGACAATGGCAAAACAGTCGTTCCCCAACCACTAAGGCCCAACTACAATTATGCCTGACAACTCTTCGCAACAAATTGAGACAGAACCACGAGTCTGCAATAGAAGGCTATCTAAACAGCCTAGATGCCACAAAAAACTCCAATTATAGCTTATGGAAGGCTGTACGGCATATGAAATGCCCTATTACCCAAGAATCTCCATTAAGACTGGAAAACCGCACTTGGGCGAAAAACACAGATGAAAAATTAAACGCTTTCGCGGGCCATCTTGAGAAAGTTTTCACGCCACATGATACACATACTTGTTCCTGTCGTCCAACCATTCCTGATAAGGTAAACCATCCATTAAAATTTAACATTACTCAAGTAAAATCTGCAATAGAAAAAGTGAATATTAGAAAATCTCCCGGACTTGACCGTATCACAGGGTCAATGATAAGAAACTTACCTTCGTCTGCTTCCAGAATCTTGCTGTTCATTTTTAACGCTATATTAAGAGTCGGATACTTCCCATCCTCATGGAAGAAGTCTATAATTGTTATGATTCCCAAGCCAGGAAAAGATGCTAGCCAGGTTGCGTCGTACAGACCGATAAGCTTATTATCAATCCTATCAAAGCTTTTCGAAAAAATATTCATTTTAAGTATAACTCCTCATCTAAATGAACACGACATCATCCCGGATCACCAGTTCGGATTCAGAGCGAAACATGGTACAATAGAGCAAGTGCATAGAATTGTCACCCTTATTAGATCGGCGTTTGAGAAAAAGCAATACTGCTCAGCCCTGTTTATAGACATTTCCCAAGCATTTGACAAAGTTTGGCATGATGGGCTACTCATCAAAATAACACGAATGCTTCCTCAAAACACTCACAAGCTTCTGGAGAGCTATCTAACAGGCAGAACATTCATAGTAAGGTCGCAAGATAAATACTCCCCCCTCAAGAAAATTACTGCTGGTGTTCCCCAAGGCAGCATATTAGGACCGCTTCTATATATAATATACACAGCGGATATGCCAACAAACCTGAGCACGCATACCTCTACATTTGCAGACGACACAGCATTTATTAGCGTTAACCATGACCCAAAAGTCGCATCGCAAAATCTGCAGTCCCACATCAATGAACTAGAGGCATGGCTAGAAAAATGGAGAATAAAGGTTAACCCGGCTAAATGTGCTCACTTAACTTTCACGCTCAGAAGACAAACGTGCCCAGCAGTAAAAATAAATAACATCACTGTTCCGGTAGAAAACCATGTAAAGTACTTGGGAGTTCATATAGATAGACGTTTGACCTGGTCTCGTCATATCGAAGCGAAAATAACGGCTATGAAACTTAAAGCAGCTCAACTACATTGGCTTCTCGGTAGAAACTCAAACTTGTCTTTAGACAACAAAGTTCTTCTATACAAGTCCATCATAAAACCAATATGGACATATGGCATCCAATTATGGGGTACTGCATGCGCATCTAACATCCAAAAGCTTCAAAGAAGACAGTCTAGAATATTACGACAAATTGTCTGCGCCCCATGGTATATACGTAATGATATTATCCACAGAGATCTCAACGTCCCCACTATCCAGGAGGAAATTAAAAAATATTCAATAAGCTACATCGACAAACTAATGGTTCACCCTAACTACCTCGCTCGGGGTTTGCTTCAGTTCGAAGGTCACCAGAGGCTAAAAAGAACCGATACTTTGAGCCTTACTAGAAGACAGTCTTAAAAATTTGAATACAGCAGTTAGTGGTTACACAGGTAACAACTAATAAACAACAAGTAGAATTAAGATTTGAATACATATTGTAAATTTCGATAAGAAAGATTCAATAATAAAAATAAATTATTATTAAAAAAAAAAAAAAAAAAAAAAAAAATATTCTAGGTTCTTATAAGTAGCGCAGTCGATTAAAAGGTGTCGGTATGTCCGCGTATATGTTGAAATTAGTTTTCTTAACCCTTTAATGCCCGTAATTTCAACAAACAGATATCTGGTCGTGTTCGTACCTAACAGTTATCTTTACCTATGCGTTAAAACTAGTTTGGTAATTTCAACGTTAAATTTACCTACGTGTTTTTTCCTTTAAATTTTCTTTAAAAATATGGCAACATTTGTGTTTTTATTAATTTTTTGAATTAACTGTCAAAAATGGATGGTGTAAAATACACTACAGTTTAATCAGTAGATAAGACATACGTATTAAAATTATGAAAAATTCCATACACCATAGATATCTATACACAGCTAGATATCTTTTTGTAGAAATTACGGGCATAAGACATTTTGTCCAATATATTGGACATTTAAATTTTTCTTTTTGAAGTCATGTAGAGTTGACGCAAATCAACCGATTTTGATAGTATTTACCGTTATAAAAAGAGTGTTTGTTATACTTTAAACGCATGTGTTTTAGAAGTGATATTTTTCATTAATTTGTGTTAAATTGAGTGATTTTTAAAAGTTCCTTTGCTATCGTGAAATATAGTACTCTTAAGTGATAATAACGTTATTTTACACTTAGAAAAAAATTTGTTAGTATTACTTGAGTAGTTCTCAAGCTATTAGAATGTTAATTCCATTTAATGTTAAAATAATATAGCCTTTATACGCTTTTAAATGCACGTCCATTATATTGGACAAATTGACTTTGGGGTTGCAGTTTTTGGAATTGCCGAGAACATTTATTTTGCCAGTACTGGTGTTAATTTTACGAAATGGCTTTAAAACTACTACTTAGTGAAGAAGAAATCTTGAAACTTTTAGAAGAATCTTCTGATGTAAGCGATGCTAGAGCAGTTGATGAGCTTTTCTCTTAGTACGTTTCTTGAATTTAGTACAAACTCCTGTGGGGTTCTGTTGATGCACAGACGCGTCTGGACTGCCCTAAGCTAGGGGATAGAACGAGGGTCTATGTTGAAAACACAGAAACCGAGATATTCTACCGTTTTCCGGATAAAGGCAAAAGCTTCCAGGTGAAGTCCATGCTATTACGGAATGTATGAGATGAATGGAATCGAATATGGGGCAATTAGATGCCAGTATATTTACCGACAGCCAAAGGGCAATTAGGGCGATAGCAGTTAATAGGCTTAAGTCCAGGAATCTGACGAGTTTAGAACGTTTGGTGAGGAGGGCGAGACACTGAACACTTTTACAGCCACTGTCAGGACTTCGTCGAATTAAGATCGAAACACCTCGGGAGCGATGTCATGTTGGACTTAGGATCCCTGAGGAACGCTGACTGGAAAACCTTAGGAATTACGTCCGGGAAACTGAGTTTCTTAACGCCAGACGTTAATACCCTCCCTATAGGTGGTGGTAGCACTACCCACCTAAATCCGCATGTTTCCTAAGGAGTGCACAACAGGCACAGTAGTGGCCTAGGTGTATATCGTACTGAAATGAGGTTGTATCCTTGATGGGTCGTCCTCCTTTCGACCTACCCTTACCTTAATTTCGTGAAACTGTGGTTCAAGACCATGAAGCATTTCCAGAAGAAATTGAAGATGAAGAAGTCTAGGGAGAATTGAGCTGACCCACATTGTGGATTAAGTACCACAACCAAAAATTATGAAAGCACCAAAATTAAATTTACTGAAAATATATTGTATGGAAGAATAGGCTCATGCGAAATCAAAAACTAGTCAAATTTGTTTCGCCAAATGATAATATTATTATAGAAACTCCATTTTAAATATTTCCAAAAACATGTACATACATACATCGACAATAATTTTTTGACAATGCCACATGTTACACAATTTTATTTGCCGTTCAGCAGGCCAAGTCATCTTTTAAACCATCCAGCGCTGATGAAATACGTGTATTTTTTATGATGAAAAATGTTCCGTAATTACCAGTTGCCCGTGTAGGAAAATATTTACTTGGACGAGCAAATTAATCCATTCAAAGCAAAATGTATTTCTTTCTACTGAGCCATTGCAAAATTCAATCAAGCACAAAAAACAAGCGATGTTCACAACCACTAACCAATATTTAAGGAAAATACAAACACTGGTCGCTACAAAATAGTCGGTTATTCAAAAAAATAATTTTTTATTTGCAAAACCTGCTTTGCTAACTATCACACAAAATAGATTTTTTTTAATACCTTTGTCTCATTAAATTACACCCTTTGACTTTAAGTTTACTTAGAAAAAACATGTCCACCGAGTAACTTTGTCCAATATATTGGACAACACCTTGCGGCCAGGTGAGACAACCTACCTGTAATCTGAATCCAGATTCTTAATCAGCACTCCCAAATTAGCTTACACTGAAAATTTCAGATTTTTATCTCAACTGGTTCTATTTAATGTCTGAAAGGGTTAAGATCTCAGATATAATAGCAACCAGGTTGCCATATACTTATATTGTATAGAGTCTTGAGATCGGTCTACAAATAGATGAGACATGACTAAAAACCTTTACCTTTTTAAGTCTCCCTGTAATCTTTAAACTTTTTTTTTTTACTTTCACCTTAAATTTACTTAAGAGAATACTGGTAGTAAAAATCAACGAAACTGGTGCATAAATGACCGAGTTATAGAAACTTTAATACTTCTTTCTTCCCAAAACAATGGTTTTTGCACACAAACGTTTATTAAATGAAAATCAGACATGTCGTTAGTATGAAGGGGTCAGTAGAAGGCTATTAATGGACCAACGTTTATTTTACCCGCAAGTGTCCTTCAAAACTAAACGTTTTGAACTCGTTTTTAATCAAAATTCACACATCAAACTTCTTTATTTAAGTTTTGTATGTGTTGTTAATGTTTTTGTTTTCTAAGCACAGTCACACCAGTAGCTCGTTTCTGTATTTCTCGCATCGTAAAATTTCTCACATGAAGTGTGAAACAAAAAATTCCATCGTTTCTCGATATGTGAGAAAAAAGTGTTTCTGAATGCGAAAACAGACAATACAGATGTTGTTTTAACTGGAATATTTCCAGTAATCAAGTGTCAAATGAAAGCGAAACGTCAACGAAAGAAATATATTTTATCGTCATTTTGACGATTTTCTTGTTCCGAAATTAACAAAGTGCCGATTTGCTGATTTTTTCTTTAAAAGGGACGATATTATTTAGTCTTTGAAATAAGACAATTTTAAATAAAAAAAAAAAATAAAAAGATATCTTTAGAAACAAGGCAGCCTTAATTTTCATATTTATCCCTATTGTGAAAATTGTCCTCGAAATTGTTTGTCTTTTCCCTAAAAAATATATTGGCAAAATCAAAATTTCGAGGGAAAAGTGATAACTTTTTATTCCCGTGATTATTTAATACAGTTAATAAAGAAATAAGTTTGAGCCAAGATGATTTAAATAAAACAATTTAAAGTGCTATATTCGGCTAAGGTAAAACGTATATACCCTTCACCATAGCATTCAAAATCGCACCAAAACCTTACTTTCGAGAGGATACTTGCTTGTATGAGGACCAGGTGAAGTAATGAACCGACTTGGCTTTTTTATAAAAATATTTATTTCAGTTTTTGTACAATATCGTTTTGGATTCCATATGTTACATACTTACATACATACATTCATCGTACATACATATCCAGCGGGAAAAAGAAGCAGTACGGAGGCCTTCCAGAAGGCCTCTGTACCCCTTCTTTTGGATAAACAAGGCCTTCTCGCTCCATGCCATACTCATATCTTTTTTACACGCGTTGTCATTGCGAAGAAGGCCTTCCGCTTTTCTTTCTTCCCCAGAGCTTCTTTAAGGCCTTCAAATAAATGGCTCTTAGAAGTCTTTCCAGAGAATGAGTGTCAAAAGGCCTTAGCAAAAAGGTTATCTTGTTATTTAACTTTTTATATGTACAGTGGCGAGCACTTGTGGATACATGTAACTCATGTATTTATTAAAAACGCATTAAATTCTGCAAAATATGATTTTCTGCTAATACTATTTATTATGTTTCAATTAAAGGGCATGCACAAACATTTTTTTTAAACTGAAGTTAAACCTCAGTTTAGCTCATCTTCGTGGAAAAAGTCAATGTATCCACTTTTGCCCGTTCTGGTTTTTGTTATCTGGCAGCACAAATAGTGGTTGCAAAAAACAGTTATTTGTTCCGCTATTTTTGTTGTTTGTAAAATATCTAAAGCATACCCCTTACGCTAGTAACCACTTTTAAATTGTCGTAATTTTTTCAAACAAAGTTCAACTTTAAATAAAAATGAGAAAGATTTCAGCCGTTTTAGAAAATCAAATTGTGGAAATGACAAAAAACAATAAATCAGCACGTGAAATTGCGAGAATATTAGGAATTTGCCACCGTACAGTGCTTCAAGTAAGAAAACGAAAAAATATTAGCATAGACAGTGCAAAAAAATCGCGACGAAGTTTACTTACCGAGAGAGATGCACGGGCCATGGAACATTTGTTGGTTACGAAGCAGGCAAAAACACCAAAAGAAGCAGCAGCTGCGATCAAGAAGCCAGTTAGTGAGTGGACAGCCCGCAGGGCGCTTAAAAGAATCGGGCTCATTTCAGCTATAAAGCAAAAAAAACCTGCATTGTCGGAAAAAAATGTAAAAGCACGACTTAAGTTCTGTAAAGAGCATAAAAACTGGAGTGTAGAAGACTGGAAACGAGTAATATGGTCAGATGAAACCAAAATAAATCGTTTTCAGTCGGATGGCAAGGAGTACTACTGGCACCGTCCTTATGAAACCCTAAAAAAACACCAAGTAAAAGAAACCATGAAGCATGGAGGTGGAAGCCTTATAGTTTGGGCCTGTTTCACTTGGTGGCCCCTTGCTCCAGTGGTGAAAATTGAAGGAATAATTAAAAAAGAAGATTATCTTCATATCCTTACTGATAATTTACCCGATTTTGTAGACCAAAGTGCTTACCCGGAGGAAGAAGTAGTTTTTCAACAGGATGGTGATCCCAAACATACGGCCAAAATCGTTAAGGATTGGCTGTCAAATCAAAAATTCCACACAATGCAATGGCCAGCGCAAAGCCCAGATCTCAATCCGATCGAAAACTTATGGGCTTTGCTAAAAAAACGACTTTCACGGTACGACAATGCGCCAACAAATTTAACGGAGTGGTCAAATATTCCAAGGCATCTTATTGAAAACTTGGTCGAAAGTATGTACATATATGTATACCTATTTTACAAACGTATGTTTATATATTTTATTAACCTTATTGTAGTTTAATAAAACATGTGATACCTATTTTTTATTGAAATAATCCAATTTGCTAAATATTGTAAAATAGATTGCAAATAAAAGTTTATAATAAAATAAAACTTTTAAGCACAAGTACCTATCTACCTTAATGAAAAAAACTCAACTAAAATGATTAACATTATTGTTTTTATTTTGTATTTTAATATGCACCTACTTTGTTACTTTGTTTTTATAACGGGATCTGAATTCTTTCGCTTTGGCGAAAAAAACAAAAAATGTTACTCTTCCTCTTTTCAACTTCAACTAAAATGATATACAACATACATATGTTACTTTGTTTTTAAAGGGATCTGAGTTCTTTTGCTTTTGCTTGTGCAAAAAAAACAAAACAAAAAATGTTGCTCTTTCTTTTCTCGCTTCTCATAGAAGCGAGTGTGGAGGCCTTCTATGAGGCATTCTTTTGCAGTTACGTAAGAATAGTAAATAAATCAAAAAAAATTTTAAACAGGCCTTTAAAAAGGCCTGAAGTAAGAAGGTCATACATATGTATATACATACATACACACATCCTATTTTATATACATATATAGAAGTTAACTAAGTAAGTAAAAACTAAAAATATTATACTTCTTACTTTTGTTAATACCCAGTAAAAACTTCGCTTACTTTTTCAAAATAAATAGCTTCTATCACTCATTATTTAGTAGCTTTCTTCTATAACTGCTTCTATAACAACTTCTATAACTACTTATTTCTGAATGTATGTAGGTAAAAAATAATGACTTAATTTTGAATGCGTTCATTTTGGGACATCCCTTGTAAAATTCATTAATTCTTTCAGTAGAATTGTAAGTAGTGCTTATAAGTTTTTCTAATTACTTAACACATTATTTTGTAGGCGAAGTTTTTACTGGGTATTATTATTTTATAATTCTTACTTTATTTTATTTAACACGAATTTTAATTTTGTGTTTTCTTTGTTTTAATTTTCTTTTGAGTGCTAGATCAAATAAACTTGCGATAATTTGTTATCAAAATAAAAGATGATAGTACATTTTTCCTGTTTCGCAGCATGTTTCAATAATGATTGGGGCGCGAAAAATGAGTGGGAAAGCGAAACACGAGTATTGCTGTCCGTATCAACATAGTATAAAATTACACTAATTTTCAAAGCTTCACGCCTGTCAAAGTTCCTTGCAGAAACGCTTCTTGACTTTGGGGATACGAAGGTTAAAAGTATCCACTCGTGTGAGAAAGTGCTCCTAAGGCCAGTATTAGGTTTAATTTGGAAAAGTAATTGATCCAATTTTTTTCACATCAAGAGTGGATGGTAATTTTGATGGGTTATTGGTCGGTGATTAAAGAATGCCCTGTAAGGAAGTCGCTTTATTACCCTCTCTAGAGAGTGTAATTTCTTTTTGGGTTTTTCTACAAATTGATTTGCTTTTTACAAAAAATCTGGTATTGCATTCAATCTGCATCCATTAGTATCGCTAAGTATGTTTGTGAGTAAATGGATTTGAGTGTCTATTTTATTTGTCCGTTTTTGTGCTTTTAATAGCATGAATGATTATTGAGGTTGTTGGTTAGTATATGTTTTTTTCAGATTCAGTATTCCAAAGAAGGACCATTGTTGTGGATTTTATTAACCATGTGTTTATTAAAATTCTTGTGTGACTTAAATAAAAAATAAATTTAATATCGATAACACTGCTTTACAAATTTTTAATTTGGAAAATTACCAAGAACGCCACGTGCCTAGATAAGTTAATTTTGACCTCCTGAACACGAAAAACGCTGTAATTTTTTTTTCAAAAGTACAGTTTTTTAGATAACGGTACTTTTGTGTTTTTCGATGTATGGTCCCACTCAAACCCTTGTGGAGCCCAACCGAAAATCCATATCGCATATCGTTGGAAAGGTAATTGAATGCCTTTTCCGTCGATATTCTAAAAATTTTTATCTGATAAGAATTGGCTGAGTTATGGCACCTCGAAATTTGCCTATTTTTTACGTTTTTTTCAAAATTTTTTCATTTCTGTTTCGTTTTTTTTCTACGTTATAGTAAATATCTGGAATGTTTTATTTTTCAACCAAATAGTTTATTTAGCATATCGATGGAAAAGGCATTCAATTACCTTTCCAACGATATGCAATTTATCTCGATCGGACTTTTCGGTTGGGCTCCACAAGGGTTTGAGTGGGACCATACACCGAAAAACACAAAAGTACCGTTATCTAATAAACTGTACTTTTGAAAAAAAATTACAGCGTTTTTCGTGTTCAGGAGGTCAAAATTAACTTATCTAGGCACGTGGCGTTCTTGGTAGTTTTTGGCTGTAAACCAGTGTAATTAGGATAAGTATAGTATAATTGAATTTAAATTAAGAAAATAATTCAAAATTTTTTATTTTTTCGAATTTATTCTATGAGCTTAATTTCAGTTATTTATTTTATAAAGCTTTTTGTAATAGTTTTGTAATAATTGTTAACTAAATGTAAAATTTTATTTTTATGGTATTGTATTGAACGGTGGGTAATTTTACTTGATTGATTTCTGTTTCTATTACAAATTGCTTTTAAGTTAATTCATCTTGTCAACCAAATGATAATTTCAACACATTCATTAGAGTCCCATTTATTTTTAAATTAATTATTAACAAATTACTTAAAAAATTTTTTTAAAAAACAAGTCTATATATAAATCAGCTAGGGCAAAACAGTTAAGAACACTTTCATCCTCTGTATGTCAACCGATTTGAACAAAATATACACCATTTGAAAGATATTTACTTATAGAAGTGCACAATGTATATTTTATTAAAATCTGTTCAATAGTTTCAGAGTTATAAGCGTTCAAATTTGCTACTAACACGAATACAAACAATTTTTTTTCAATTATAAAATAATAAAAAAAGGGTCGATTATTCGACATTTTTTAGAAACCGGTTTTCGAATATTTCGACTTTATAAATTCGGAAAATTGAATGAAATTGAACTTTTTGTTTTTCCTTTTGTACGTTTTGAATTTTTGTTAATATTCGACCTACCTATAAAGATAAAATTAAAAATGCATGCTCCTGGGGAAATAAGAACATGTAAGGGGAGCTTTTTTATTTTTCAACATAGAAAAATAAAATTAAACATGCAATGTCCTGAGTGACAATCTATTAAGGAGATTTTTTGATACTTTTTTGTTTTATCAATTCTGATTATATTGAACTTATAAATTAACTCACGTGGAAGCTAAAATATGAACCGGAGGTTAGTTCCTCGCCAAATCAATTTACTAAGACGGAAAAAATGCTCAAACATGTAAATAAATATACACATAGATGTAATATGTTTTCTTCTTATGAACATGAACATTTATGGTCGAATTTTGAGCATTAGGTTAACACTAGTATTAATAAAATGCAAAGAATACTGCCTGGCGCTTATCTATTTCATAAGTTATTAACACTTTATTATACCCCGCCACCATCAGTGGTGTATAAGGGTATAGCAAGCATGTCGTGCCGTGTAAAACTTTTTAAATATTAATTTAAGAGCCCATAGAAACTGAACATCGTTAGCTAAAATGCAAAAGGACGTAACTAACAAAAATATAATTTTACAGAAGCAAAAAACTTTATTAAATGAAAACTATAAACATGTCAGAAAACATGCTTTAATGGGTCATCCATGGAATTCTTTAAACAGTTTTTAAAGGAAACCATTTCATTATATTTTGTTGAAAAAAAAATGGGTAATTACGTAGTTTTTCATTTATAAAATAAACACACTTGTAGTTACGTCCCTTTGTTTTTTTGTTAATAAAAGCGCAATTTTTGATCCCAGAAGTGTAAAATTTTGTGAAGACATGTAGTTCATTGGCATTTATAATAATCAATCAAAAACACGATTTTGAATTTTTTGTTAGTTACGTCTTTTTGCATTTTAGCTAACGACATATACTCTGAGCCTTTAAGTTATCCTAAGTTGATTAAGCCATGTCGTCTGTTAAGATCATGCTTACTTTCGATTGACTAAATAAAAAAATGTAAGCGTCCAATCGCGTCTAATGCCCAATTTTAAGGATTGTATTTAAATCTATATTTAGTTAATTTTCATATAAACTTAAATCGTATTTTAATACAGATTAATTTTTTGAGTTTTATTTGAATAGTCTTATTTAATTTAGACAAAAGTATGGTAGCACTAGAAAATACAAAAAAATATCATAATCAAATTTATTCCCTGCAGATAACGAGACTAGTTCATACATGCATGTAAAGAGTAGTCCATAAAGGAGTAGGAGTACTCCAAAACTACTCCAAATATATGGATAAAAGGTGGTCCATTTAACATTACGATGTCCTAGGAGGGGACCGAAGTAGTTCCTAAACTACTCCATGGAGTACTATAGTGGGTTAGTTTTAAAAGTACTCCATGTAACTACAGTATGGAGTACACTTAAGGGGTAGTTTAAGCATTTTTCTTTTTCATTTTTTACTAATCGTCTTTTATGGTGTAAACTGTAGTCTATTATTGCTATTATTAAATATATTTACTTGGTATTTAAAATTTTTTTTACCTTTTTTCCAAAAATTCCACAAACTTTCAGTTTTAAATAAACAAGTAATAATACACACCATCAGGGCTACCAATGTGTAATACTGTAAACTATAGAAAAGTATACATCATGCAGTTATTGGCAGCACTGCATGTTAATTTCTTATAACATGGTCCATTAGAGTGGTTATTAGCCATATGGGCACTTCCACAGAAAAGCTCTCTTTTTGTCACGTCACGTCACCTAGCAATTATTCTTGTATTTTAGAACCACGTTGTTCAAATTTTTCCTCTCTTTCACTAAATGAAAACCTAGTTGAGCTCTACACCCAAATGCAAAAAAGTAAATAAAATTTTCATTATTCTTTGGGAAACAATTAAAAATGGTTGGTGACGTTACGTGACAAAAAGTAGACATTTCTGTGGAAATACCAATATCAAAAATTTTTTTTCCTGATTTTTTCATACTCTCGATGGGTATAGGGAAAAACTATCCAAAAAAAATTTTAGACGAATCAGTTTAGATTAAGGTGTGTCGCACCCCCTCCAATGTCTGAATGCATTACCGGTCGTATAAATGGAACCTGTGCTATCATTGAAAATTTTTTTAGAAAAATAACTTTAATGTTTACCATGTAAGCACCATATCTATGAAATTATTTTGAAAAGGGTTAACAAGATAGATTTGTTCAAATGTGGTCATTTTCGAAAAATTTAAGACTGCATGGCCAAAATTTAATTTACAAAACTTTCGTTCTGGGATTGACGGCAAAACAGCATTAAATTCAAAAGATGGGGACGGGATTGCTTCTTCTGTTAAAGACAAAGAAATGATTGGGAAATTAACGGCAGTCAACGAAAGGGGAGTCAAGCTAATGGATGAATATAATTCATTACTGACAAGAAATGAAGAGCAAAAACAATATGTATTACAAGTTGTCCAAAATATCACGGATGTATTAAAAAATTAATAACAAACCAATATGAAAACTCTCTTAAAAATGCAATAAAATTATAATACCGGCCGAAATGTTGGAAAGAGTATGCCAAAATTGTACTAAGCGGATGGACCATTTGAGGCGCAGTCACGGTCAACATTTGCATGAAATAAACTTCAAACATTGAATTATATGGACCGTACTATCGATTCAAATAAAGATTTCATGCAATTTCATGCAATTTTCTGAATTTTATGTGTTTTTTTTTTAACTTTCCTACAGCTCTTAAAAAATCACCCATTATTTAGTAAAATAAAATAAAAAAGTTGAATTTAAATATATGTAAAATCCGATAACGACGAGTTTTTTTTGCGACTGATGGTTTAAACGCTGGTTTAGTTGAACTTAACTTGAATTTATATGTAGTTTAAACTCAACAACTATAAATCAGTGTCCCATGTATTATATGTTGTTAAAAAAATAACATGTGGCAGCACTACGATAAATCTTATCAAATTCATATGGTCTGTATTGGTAGTTTAAACGCCCAATTTTATGCGTTTAAAGATGGTTTATATGTTTAGTGATTTCTAGATTTGTTGGTTTAAACACATTTTAATCAAAAAATAGTGTTTAACTTGTTCTGATTTTTTAGCCCTTAATGTATCAACAAAAGCAGTGTTTAACCGTTAACTAACGTAAGCTCTACCTTACAAAACCATTAACAACTTGCCCTTCTCATTATTAATATTAGAATTGTAATTTATATTTTATAAAGTTTGATATCTGAGTTTGTAGACATGACTCATATATTATTTAATAAGACGCACAAATTATTTTTCTTTTAACTTTAAAATTTTACGAAAAAAAATCATTTGTAACAATTTTTTGGATAGAATAAAAAAATTGTAATTTATTGTTTACATTAAAATTCAAATTTGCAGCAACAACACACAAAAATATATTTATAGGTTTTTAAAGATCTTTATAATTAAATTTTGTTTGAGGTTAATGATAATGAGATTTTATAAATTTTTTATTTTACAAATAATGATAAGCTTTTTGTTGGGGTGTGTTTTTATCGTAAAATTTTCTGTGTTGATTGATTAATTAAATTATGATTTATATTTCTTAAAATAAAAATTTTTTAATTTTTAACAGAATCGTTTAATTTAATCGGATGTAGGTATAATTTATAAAACGTGAGATATTTACATTTGGTTGTTATTTAGTTTTTTTATTTAAAGTGGGTACTATCCTGAAAATTGTATTAAGTATTTATTAAATATCTGCACATACGCCAAGTAGTGTAAAGTATTGCATTTTTTCAATCACAAATAATGATTGTAGTGGTAATTGTAATTTAGTTAAATTAAGAGATAAACAAAGCAATAAAACTATTGTACAACAATTGTGTAGGCAGTAGTGTAAAGTGTACAATGAAATTATTGTACATTTCCTAGTGCAACTTGTGCATTTCATGAAAAGAGATTAAAATTTTTCTTGTAACGCAATTTTATTTTTATTTTCCTAGCAAAAATAAAATAAAACAAGATAAGACCCTGATGAACCGCGAACTCTAAAAGATTGGACAGTTTGGAGCCCAATACAATCTGGAGGTATAGCTCATCTCTATAGATCACGATAGTTTAACGTGTAAAGAAAAGTCTTCCTCAAAACGCTTTCTAACAATGTTATTGGAACTTACTACAACAAAAATTTTAATTTATCTATGTACTTCTGGACATATACTGAAATCGTGTGATTGTTTTTATGATTAGAGACCACCCATTTTCCATAGAAAACAATTGGGACATAGCGGTTCTTATTTAAAAATGTTTTACCTGCTTTTAAATACTTTTTCCATTAAATAGGACATGGCAGTCTTTATGCCAAAAATCACGCATTTCTAACGATTCCAATAAAAAATACAAATTAAAAATAAATAAAAATTTAAATAAATTGTGTTTTGAATATTTAAACATTCAGAAAACAAACAAAAATAAACGCAACTTTTTACCTTTTTCGTTGTTTTTTTTTCTTTAGAAAACTATCAATCATTAAGACAGTTAAATGCAGTTAGTCAGTATGTCAGTCAGTCAAAATATTTACACAAAAATGTTGTGTAATACAGGTAGTAGATGTGTTTGAGTGAAATAAAACACAAATTCATACAAGTCGTCAAGCACTTAAAGCCAAAACGCCACAAAAAAAATTTTATTTAAGCTTTAGTTAAATATTTACAAACAAATGTGTGTGTACATTTGTGTAAGAGTATGCAAATTTAAAATTTCTAATTTATTTCCGGGTTGGGCTTATGCAAAATTTTAATTCAAATCAAAAATAATATTCTAATGCTTATTTAATTAAATCATACACCCTCTCATGATTTTGCGGATTATAAATTTTTCTTTTCTTTCGAATTTGAAATTTTTATTATTGGGGCAAGTTTTTATATCCGCAAAAAATTGAAAACCATTTCAGAAAAAAACTTAAGCCCTTGAGATGTGGTCACATATATGCAAAAAAAAGCCTGAGTATGCACACAAAAATCAAGGGACTACAAAAACGACTATTTTTCCAATTTTAGCTAAAAAAATCAAAGTAAAAAAAGTGCTACTTGGGTCTGGAATACACGAAAGTAGTCCTTGTTACATTGACAACCTTAAGTTGCATTGATTTTTCTTTTTTTATTTAGGTTTTATTAAGAAAGTCAACTTTACCGATTATTTTCTTAATTTTATTTATTCCTTAGGAAATAAAAATTTTTTTTTTGCTTAGAAAAGTATTAGAAAGTATTATGGAAATTTAAAAAATATGTCACTCTAAAATGTTCAATTATGCAAAAATATGCGTTAAAACCCGAAATATGCAAAAATATGCATAAACAAATCGATGCCATTTTAACGCAAATTTAATGATTCGGAAAGATAATTGGTCGACATCGATCTTAGACTATCCACAAAATACATGCATTTGCATGGAAAGCGCATCCCTAATTATTACTCTGAATATAACTTATACCGTGTTCAGATATACCTTTTTTATTGAGTCAATATTCGGTTAATTGACATAATTATCTTTCTGTTCACATATACACAATTTACCTAACTCAATTTATATTTCTACTACATACAACATTCAACGTAAACAAAAATGTACATGTATAAGAAAAAGTAAACAACTTTTGACATCTTTAAGGAATAAACATCTGGTTTTTGCGCAGACCAAATAGATGAACTTTTTTTTTTTTTTTTGTTGTAATTTCAATTGCCAAATGTCAAAACACTGTTTAGTTAGTTGTGTTTTGCGTAATAAACACACTTGTTACAGTGTCGCATTTTAATTTCACTCAATATTTATAACAATTTCGTATTAATTGAGCAATAACTAAATTGCAATTTTGTATGGATAATTGAGCTCAATAATGGCATTTATTGCGTAAAAGTCAATTAAGGTGCATATCTGAACACGGTATTACAACCATTTCATGACATTAAATGGTCATAACATGGTAACTTTCTATACGTGTACTCATAGAATGTTTAAGATGCAAACAAAATATTTTTACTCGAATAATATTTTATTGTCAACATATGAAAAACAATTAAAAACAAGTTAGAGTGCTATATTCGGCTGTGCCGAATCTTTGATACCCTCCACCGACAGTTCGAATGTTTAAGGAGTAATATCTGTATGATGTTATTATTATCTTAAACTGTAACGATTTGTTATTAATTATGGTTTTAGGCGACTAAACTGTTTTCCGGTAATAGGGTTTATATGGGGCCTAGGGTAAATTATGTACCGATCTTCACGAAATTTCACAGTATCATTTATAGTCCTATAAAACTGTGACGACCCAAAATTTGTTATGATTGCATTATTTTTTACGGTTTTAGGCTTACTAAACTGTTCTTCGGTAGTAGGGTTTATATGAGGCCTAAGGTAAATTATGGACCGATCGTCACGAAATTTCACAGTGTTATTTCTAGTCCTAAAAAAGTGTGACGTACAAAATTTTGTTACGCTAGCGTTATTTTTTACGGTTTTAGGCGTACTAAACTCTTTTCCGGGAGTAGTGTTTATATGGGGCTTAGGGTAAGTTATGGACGGATCTTCACGAAATTTAACAGCGTGATTTCCAGTCAAATAGAACAAAGTTTTGCAAAATCTTATCTCATTCTGTGCCTTGTTCCAGCATTTATGTTATTTTTTGTAACAAAATTATCAATTTTTTTTAGGTGGTTGTTCCACATTTTGATTCATAGCTCTGGTCCTACTAAACCGATTTTGCTGGATTTCAATCCCAAACTGCTTAGGATAACTACAAGCAATTTGGCACCAAGTTTATTCATTTCTTTTGAGTTGTTCGAAAGTGAGCGTGTTTTCAACAGACGGACAGACGGACATGGCTAAATCGACTTAGAATTACTCAAGGACCCAGAATATACCCAGCGGGAAAATGGAATTAATAGGAATCGAGAAAGTAATACATATCTTGTATGATATTTGATTCCAGAATTCATTATTCTTAACACAGACCATGTCCTAGGATTGTAATAAATTATTTTAATGTATCCTGCGAATGAATTAAATAATTCATTCTTTGGAATAAATTATATTATTCAAAAGTCTTATAATAAAAGTCTTCTCCAATGCCGTTTGGAATACATTTTTTAATACCTGTTTACTTTAAATAACTTTGACCCACAGACATATAATTTGTGCTTTGACCGTACGCTTTCAAACACAAACTGCGACTAAAATAAAAATTATAAGTAGGCGACATAAAGGCAGCAAAAAAATAACGGATTTTTATTAAGGAAATGTGTATGTAAAGCAAAAACACGAATAATTGTTACTAACAGAAACAATACATTCCTTGTTCTGCAAATGTGGGAATATACGTGGTAATCAGTGCTTAAATTTTGTGTCTGATGAAATTACCTTCTCGATTCCAATGAATGCATTATTATTCTTTCGAAAATAATGCATTATTTTTTTAATTATTTATGTAATCAATTCCTCAAATTTCCCGCTGGGTATATACTTTATGGTATGAATAATAAAAAAGTTTCACACGGAAATGACAAACTTAATATACCCTATTCACAGCTAATTGTGATGGGGGGGTATAAAAATACCAATTCAAATAAAGATAAAATTACAAGTTTAAAGAAATTAAAAAAAAAATATATGTATACACAGAAAAAATTATTTTTCCAATTCAAACAAAAAATTTGTAGAATCAAACAATTTTTTGTCTGAAATCGGTCCTATCAACAAATTCGCATATTCAAACAATTTATTTGCATTTTGTTTATTGAAAAAAACACTGATTTTTTCAAACAAATAATTTAACTGAATCAAACAAAAAGTTTACTGAAATTCATATACTAAATTTCAAAATCAAAAAAAAAGGTTTTTGCACAAGCAATGATGCGCACACAAGCTGGCACTGTATTAGAAGATGATGGCAGAGAGAGCAGAGCGGCCGGCTGGCTTTGAGACACATTTTTTTGTTGGAATAATTTTTGAACGAAGTCTTTTTTTATACACACCATGTTTTTCGTCATCACTCACTGTTGCTGTATCCTTTCCTTTGCTAATGAAGAAGAAATGTAACCCAAAAACGGCGACAGACCGACTCGATATGTTTTTCGTCATCATTATATTTTTGTATTTGATGTATTTAAGCAAACAATTTGAAAAAATTGAATACGGGATTTTGGTTTTTTTTTAAGCAACTTTGAAACCAACCAAAAATTTATTTTGTTTCTTATAATGTTGTTGTTGTTTCTGTTGTTTAAAAAGAGTGAAACGTTGTTTTACCTGCTATTTTTTTGTTTTTTTTTACTTCAAACCTCTTCATCTTTCTTACTGTTGTACTTTTTTTAAAGTGTCCAAAAATAGACTGTATGTGTTTTTTGTTGTAGTTCTTATATTTCACATTAGGAAATGTTGCTTACGATCAAATAAAAAAATGCAAAAAGACGACAACATTAAAAAGCGTTTAATATTTCATACAAAATTATGAAAACTTGAAACCAATAACGCGTGTATTATATTTTTGAATGGTTGTCAACATTTTTGTTGGTTAAATAAAAATCAAACAAAAATTTTAATTGAATCAGTAAAAAATTTTTAGAAATTAAAAAAATTTTCAAACAAGCGTTTGTTTGAAAATAATTCGGCAATAATTTTTTCTGTGTACGCTAATTGTGGATACATTAAAAGAAAGTGTCACAAAATAGCTAATCTATATATATGGTTTTTATTGTTTTTATGTATTTGATTTCCAATACAACAAGATATAAAATCTTATAATTATAGTAATGGATTTTTAAATTGTATAGGCACATGACGTTAAATATTTAGTATTTATTTAAATTTGTTACATAGCAGAAATACAAAAAAAAAAATTCTTTTTCAAAATTAATAAAAACACGCAATAGAAATATTGATTTTTACAGAGTGAATCATCTATAATGCTTTAGCAATTCTTTCTTAGTCGGTGATAACGAGTTCCAAAGTTCGATATTTTATATGAATAATGTTATTCGACCTTCCTGATTGTGTAAATAAGATTTTATCAAACAGATAGACTGGTTCAAGGGTGTAGATAATCTTCGGTAGAAGCATTAATGTTCTTTTTTTCATTAGATTAAGTAATGTGACATTGTAGAGTTTTGTCACATATTCAGAAATCCGGTCATATTTCCGCAAATTAAACACATATCTTAAAATTGCATTGTACGTATTTGTTAGTTTTTTACGGCTGGCAGAATCACAACTTGCATATATTTCACAGCCATATAACAATGATGACATAAGATATGTTTTTCCCAGCAAAATACGTATATTAAGTGGGGTTATATGTTGAGTGTTCCATAGAGTCCTTAGCTTTCCGTATGTCTTCCCAGCTGCAAAATTTATGTGATCTGACCACGTAAGTGTGTTATTGAATATAGCAGATGTTACAATATAAATTTTTTGAGTGTCAAGCATTATCCTCGGTTCAAAAGGCAACTTTATTGTTTTCTTAGTAATTACAAGACACTTCGACTTCTGTGGGTTAAGACACAAACCATTTGCATTTGCCCAAACCTGGATATGTTTTAGCTCTATATTTAACTTTTCAACACATTTACCTATGTTACTAAGGCTACTACTATTATAACGTTGGACATCATCCGCGTACAAATGGGCATTGCAATTGGTTTTTTTTTGTTGTTTTCTTACGAAGATAATGGAATGAAGCAGTTTGTTTATTGTTTGTTCGAGTCGGAAAGAACCCAACCAATTGTAGGGGGATGTAAGAAAAGATAAACTCACTGTTTATTGTTGGTGTTTTGTTTAAGCTTTGATATTGTTACATGCAAGACTTAGAGTGTTTATAATTCTTATTCGCTTTAGGGTTTTATTTGTTAAATATTTTTGGCTTTTCTAAAATCTTTGGAAAAGGTTTCCTGATGAGCTGGCCTTAGCAACCAGTGAAATGCGCATAGAAGCTAGCTTTCCATCAACAATAAATTTCAGTGTATTTATCAAATATTAAAAATTGGGAATTAAGCACGTCATACGGAAATCGTATTAATAATAAACTTTGTATTCCCGAAAACAACTTTGATATTGCAATATTGTAATTGAGCAGGTAGATCATTGACGTAATGAGCAAACAGTAGGGGTCCGAGAATTGATCCTTGGGGTTCACCCTTTGGGACTGGCAGCATTTGTGAGGTTTTGTTGTTTAAGAATACTGACTGCTTACGATTTGTCAAGTAAGAAGACATTAAACCAACAGAAGCCGCGGAAAAATTGAACATTCTGTGCAACTTCCAGCAGATAACTTCATGGTCTACAATATCAAATGCCTTTGAGTGATTTAGAAGAACAAGAAACGAGACTTTGCCATCATCAATATTTCCACGTATTTCTTCAGACACATCAATTAAGGCGGTTATACAACTATGCCCAGGGCGAAATCCTGACTGCCTTTTTGTAAGTAGCTCATTTTCATTTATATATTTGCTTATTTGATTATGGAGTAACCTTTCAAAAACTTTTGATGGATAAGGAAGTATAGCAATTGGTGTTGGTACTATTTTTGCATATTTCCAGCTTTGTGGATAAGCACTCTTTGTTATTATATTGTTAAAAAGATAAGTTATATGGGGTAAGATTATCATAACAATCATTTAAAAAAATTTTGGGTGAATCTCATCGAAACCGACGGCATTTGATTTAATATTAAAACAGCTAGTCAGTACATACATCACATTCATTTACACAATTAAAACTTATGAATTATTATGACAATTTGTATTCTGGTTTGAATCAAAAAACGATAAATTTGAAGAGACATTAGGAAGATTTGTAAATTTTTCGATTACCATTTCCAAATTTATATTTTAGGTGTCCACAGTAGATGATTTTCCAACACCAATTTCACGTATTTCTCTCCATGTTTGTTTTGAACCAACGGCAGATGAAAACCGTGTGGCATAAAATCCGATTTTGCTCTTTTAATTTTTCTATTTACTTCCTTTCGTACTTTGCAATATTCGTCATAAAAATCTGGAATAAATAGGATGTGTGTATATGTATGTATGTAACGTAGGACTCTAAAACGGCTGGGCCGATTTTGATGAAATTTTCAGGGAATCTTCAGAATATTCAGGCGGGTGACAGTATGAAGCCTGACTTTTGATTTTCGGTCTGCGGGCGTGGCAAAATCCAATTTTCATATTGCACCACCAATGACATCTACATATATAATTTGGACGATTTTTTCTTTTAACATGATCGCAATGGTCCAATTTAGATTTATACGAAAAGAAAATTTTGCCCCGCCCACTTTTTTCGAATTATCTAAAATGAGAAAACGGATATGTGTTCACGGCGTCCTTTAGCGTAGATGTATCTTGCAATAATATTGTAGGCAACATTTAGTTTTTTGAGGTCGGCACTATTACTATTAGCGAAAACTTGGCATCCGTTTGAAAGGACTGGAATAAGGTAGGTTTTTGCTAACAACATTCGAATGTTTAAAGGTGTTGAGAATTTCACTGCCCACAGATTACGTAGCATACCATAAACTGTCCCTGCAACAGAGTTGATGTGGGTTGACCAAGTAAGTTGATTATTAAATGTTACTCCCAGATTTTTTGAAGAATTTACGAAATTAATTATGTTGTTGTTAATCTTAATTTGAAATTGATCATCTAATGTTGATTTACTTTTTGAAAGAAAAATACATTTGGATTTCGAAGGATTAATAAGTAAACCCTTGTCATTAGCCCAGTTGTTGATGTGATTTAAATCAGTGTTAATGTTATGTACACATGATTGAATGTCAGTGACATTGGTGCTTGTATAAAGTTGTACATTATCTGCATACATGTGTACTTTTGTGTTAATCGTAACTTCTGGTAAATCGTTTATGTATAAACAAAATAGGAGGGGCCCAAGAATTGATCCTTGTGGAACGCCTCTGGGATCTGTTAGTAAGGTATGAAGAAAGTATACTACATGCGGAGTTTGAAAAATAGAACAGTTTTTCGAGTTTCTTTATTAAGATTGGTTGGACAACTGTGTCAAATGCTTTGCTATGGTCTAGAAGAACAAGGAAGGATACCATATTTGATCGAGACTCGGCCTGAGATACTCAACAACGTTTGCAAGTGCTGTGATACAACTTCTTGCTTTCACAAAGCGGGATTGTCGATCACATAGTAGGTTTTTTTTTGGTTCAAGTATTGATTCATTTGTCTGCACATTATATTTTCCATCACTTTTGATAAATAAGGAAGAATTGCTATCGGTCGGTAATCATTGTTAGGCTTGGGAATTACCATCATTTTAGGCACCGTCCATCCATCTGGAAATACTTATTTTGTTTAAATAGAATAGGGTTAAGTAAGGCAATATCTTTGGAATTATCGCTTTTAAGAAAATAGGATTCATACCGTCCATGCCAACTGCATTTGATTTGATGGATAGAAAACTCTCAAGTACATCCACTACTCAACACAACGAAAGCTGAAACAATTTTTAATAGATAAACTGCAGATGTCATCATAAATTTTTTGGGTTGGTGGTGGGATATTAACATTTACAAACTTGGTGTTAAGCGCATTTACATCAACGACCTGATTACTAGTGAAAGTGAGTTTCTGCCCTGTATCAATGTTCCGAATTTCCTTCCATTTAGTTTTGCTTTCAATAGCGGGGGAGAACTTTCTTTGATAAAACGATGATTTTGACTGCTGAATATGTTTTACGACATCTCTTCTAGCAGATTTCAAATAGCTTGTAGTTCATCAGTTTTAAGCCTTTTCCACCTGCCATAAGCAGCATCAATTTTTAATTAGTTGTTTGATTTGCGAATTAAACCAAGGCTGTTGATTAGCTTTTATTAATTTAGTTTTCATGGGAACACAGAACTCAAATACGTTGTTGATATTGCTCTCAATAAAAGTCAATTGGTCATTCACATTGTCCAATGAATAAAAATGTCTCCAGTGTATGTTTTCAATTTAACAATTTACGTAAATCACGATAGTTAATAAGAGTGTCCTGACTTTTCATACAAAAATCATATGTCAAGAATATAATGTCGTGTTTTGAAAAACAGGTGCTGATAGCTGATCGTAGAAAAGAGCCTTTGATTTGTGGTTGACAAACACTAGATCTATTAAACTATTTGATGAACAATGAAAGTGTGTTGGAGAAATAGTTTTAACGGGAAACAAATTCAATATACGCATTGGTTCAATTAGAGGATTATCATCAAATAATTCGTAATATTATGATATAATATTACGAATATATTTGGTCATAATATGATCCAATAATAATCGTAATATGTTGACTACAGTCATGAATCTTAGCATAGTATTTTGCTCTTAGAATATGTTTACCACAACCATGTTTTTTCTCTGCGTGTATTCATTAATACCAAGTGCTTTGTTGGTGTTTAATTACTTAAGCCTTTTCAATATCCTGACAATATGAAGAGGATTTTTTCAAGTTTTGCAATTGAAACAATTTTTTGTCGCACAGATTAGTAGAGTATACATACTCTACCATGGATGGAAAATTTAAAAATCGAGATGGTACTGACCACCAAGCAATAGAGTATTTTTTTCAATATTTTGGTACTTTTTTTAAACATGTTTTTTTTTTTTTGAAAAACAGTTAAAACAAAAATACATAAAATTAAAAAACAAATTAATTTTAATAAAAAATATTTAATATTTTGGTTAAGAAACTAAAAATTATTTCATTTTTGATATTAACATTTATATAAATGCTTATTGTATGTATTTGCATACATACATATGTATTTGCTTATGACTTAATATAACCCTGCTGGATATGTCACTATTGAATCTGTACTGATTCACTATTGACACAGTCACCAGTACTAGTGGCTTATTATACCCCAGGCAATGTTATTTATAATAGACATTTAACATGTGCGTGTCATTAGAAATCTACTACTGACGTTGGTAATACTGACTAGGTACATATGTAGATATTGGAACCAGAGAATCGCTAGTACATTTTGGTAAAAGTAGTCTACACTTTTTGTAAGAATACGAAATCATAACAATCTTTTTTTTATTATTTCTTCAACTTTTATAGGAATTGTACTTCTCAGTTGGTATTGATAAAATCTTTTTCGTATTAAAGCCAAATATAGGGGCAAATGTAATGTAGTGTAGACACTTCGTTGACAATGTCACCAATATAGTCGACAAAACTGATGACTTGGAGACACTTGCACCTAGGGTAGCCAGATTTTAAATTCGGAAAAACAGTACATTGAACACAAAAAAACAGTACAATCAAGAAAAAAACAGTACATTTTTTTGACGAAAAAAATTACTCCATTTGCGTTTAAAAAGCAAACATCAGAAACGAAGCATTTGGCCAGGGAAACCATAACATTGCTGTAAGCCATATAAGAAAGGAGAAAAGCCGAACTTATATGGAAACAATCAACTCATTGATTGTGATACATAGTACGATTTTCTTTAAACATATTCGTATTTAAAGCAATTTTCACCACACATAGTTGCACAAATCATATAGAATTTGAGAAAATTTTTGTTTCCTAAATTAATTTTTCAATTTCAAACAATTTTCAAATTATTTACGGCCAATTTTACCAAGTTCAGCTAAAATTAACTATTACTAAAACAATAGATGTTTTTGACATTTATAATGATAGTTAATTATACCTGAACATGGTGAAATTGGCCATTAATCTATAACATCCAAAAAACATACATAGTTTGGTTTATTTTTATTAAACATTTATTTATTTAAAATATTAAAATAGTAAAAAATAAAATTTAAAACAAAAATTTCTGTCTGTAAATTAATCAAGTGCAATGAAAACGATGAATATTTTCAATAAAATTTTTGTACAAATTAACTTATCATTTTCTTGTTTCAGTAGTTTAGGTAAAGAAAAGTCGTCCTCAAAGGTTTTAGGTATTTTAATAAATTTTGAACACGGAGAATTTTCCAAATTTGCTCGTTTTCAATTTCACGTGATTTCGATATCCAGAACATACCCGAAAATTAAAAAAGTTCTACAAATTTAATTAAATGTGTTGGAATAAGTATGTATTTATTTAGTATTTAAAAATTTTTTTTTTGATTTTGTCTTTCTCAGGTGTGGAAAGGGAAATACTATTGGAAGAGGGAGCCATAAAATCATACATAGTACATATGTCTTAAAAATAACAAAATGAAAACATACTACTGCTGCGAGCCACTCATTATAATTTAGATTTCTACTGTGTATTTATGAGAAAACAATGACCACAGCATAAAAACTCGTATTATTTTAGAACTTTTTTGTTTGGAACCCAAAAAAATTTTTTAAGCTAAGTAGTGTTAAATATTAGGATATTATAAAAATGTGTTTTTAGTAGGGTTTTTCTTAATATCTTGGTTTTTTGTACACTGAACAAAAAAAAAAAAAGGACAAAAAACTGTACAAAGTGTAAAAAACAGTACATTTGCGTACTGTTTTAGGAGTTGTTCATAAAAAAGTACAATTGCAAAAAATCAGTACATGTACTGCTTAAAACAGTACGTATGGCAACCCTACTTGCACCCAGGTTTCCTTCAGGGAAGGTACACACATTTCGATGTCTAAGGCTTTTAGGTACTTTGTTTAATTTACTTAATGAGATCATTAATAATATTATAATTGTAACAACAAGAAACATTTAATGTTAATAAATCTTTTGTTTTAATTAAATTTTTTTCGTTTTTGTATAATTTTGAATTTAAAACGTGCGCTCAACTGTTGTTCTTAATTTGGCTTACAATTTTCCAAAAAATCGAAATATCTTCATTTTTTAATGTTTTATTTCTGGGAGATCCACTAACGCACGAATTTAGAAACTGATCGCTTTGAATTTGTGTTGCTCATTTTGAAATAAATTTAATAATATAAGGACTATGTTAATGGTCTTAGCAATGACATTTTCGGGCGCAAAGTCGTTAATCATAATTAAAGTTTTATTTTTGAAATTACATTTTGTTCTAAGTGTGTCGTAAAAGTTTTAAGTAAAACGATTTTGCAGATACCTAAAAAAGCAAATCAACATTTTTACATCAAAAAACATGAACGCAAAAAAGAACAATAAGTTTTGTGTAGGCAATGTTGTCAATGTTAGAAAAAATAGAAGCGCTAAATTTCTCAACAAAGAAGCATAACAAGAGGAGAATACTAAAACTGACGTGGGGGTACCGTGGTATTTTTGCAATAATACTGAAAAAAGTACCATAGTACTAAATTTTCCATCACTGATGTATACGCAAAATATTAACCTAATTTTTAACAATATGGAATCAATTTGGCAATAGTATCTCGATTGTCTGCTATTCCTAAAATTGTCGTTAATGACAACAAAATTATATTTTTATCAAGTAATTGATAGTTTGATTGAAAAATATGAAAAATAAATTTTTTCTTAAATATGCAAAACATCTGTTAGGCAAAAAGCTTGAAAAACTTGCCCTGGTTTAAAAAAAAATATTTAAGAGAATAGCGAATAACAAATTAAATTATTATTGTTCAACATAATGACAAAACTATGAAATCTTTTAAGACTCTTTACTACAGATGTGGGTATAATAAGAGCAATGGGTGTCTGGGCTACATACACTTTATTAATCTGGAATTGTATCTTCGTTCCAACGTTTGGATAAAATTAGCGGCTTTAAAAGTATTTCTCGGAATCGGTGCTCTATGGATCTTAAATTTTACATTGAGTGCAGGCTCCAGCGTCTTTTAATTATTATTTCGAGTCATAACCGCAAAAAAGCTGAAGCGACAAAAGCAAAATATTAGAGGAAAAGGTTTTTTTATTTTATTTCGTAAATATTTTGTATGAAGGTTGTTGCTTAAGATATAAAAGTATATAAAATATAAGATCGTAGCGGTACCTCATGTATACCCATGATATCTTAGGAGATGATGCAAGTCTTGCTTATTAAACAAAGGGCTCGATTTGTTGTGTTACTGTTCCAATATATATGTAATTTTTGGGATCTTTTATTTAAAAAAAAAAAAATCTGAAAATAGAATTGGTAAATATGATCTAAAATTGTTCAGTTCAAAGTAACACTTTTGCATAGCGTTTATGCTATTTTTTCTTCCTAGCTGTATTAGCTTCTAGCAATGAAAAAAAATATGCTTATTTATGCTTTATTATAAATTGAATATAATAAAATATTTTTAAACTTGCGATTGCTATTGAGTTTTCTTTTTTTTTTTTATTATTCTTATTTACCATACAATAAAGAAAGTCAATATCATATTGTCGACTTCATCGTCATCTGCATCAGTGTGCATAAAATCAGATCAAATTTTACATTTTCTACAAAAATAGATACGAGAGTAACTATATTCAATGTTATGAGCACTAAATGCAATTTGAATTTAGAATATTTGAACTGTAACTGCCAATCGTGCATGAAGATCTCAGAAAAAATGATATAATAATAAAAAAAGCATAAATAAAAAGTAAGTGGAAATAAATATGTAACATTAATGTTTAAAACATTTTGTATTAAAATGTAAAATAATAATCCGTTTAAATGCAGTCTCAATTCCAGAGTGGGGAATGAAAAACGAATAGCTGATCATTGACATCGTTGTGAAACGCTACGCTACAGGTTATTGGATTAAAGCATCCACAACTTTTCTCTCATGTCCCATACTATTAAGAGCATATGTGTTAATTTCAATAAAAATTGTCTTTAAGTTATATTTATTCACAGTGACTAAATATCGTATTACCTTAAGATTTTTTGTTAAAAATTGCCTGTCTACATGCTCATATCCGAAAATTCACCATATTAGAGCGTAGTGTGCCCAAATCCTTTAACTCATAAAACGATTTTAACTTAATGTTCTTTTATTATACAAAAGCTCAGTATGCATTCAACTAAATTTGTGTGCATCATGTACTGAGATGCATACGTGTAGTATTCAACACTGATATACGAGTATGTATGTATGTATGTTAGCAATGAAATCGTAAATATTATAAAATAGTTTAAATGTGGCAAACACCGTCATAAAATAGTTAAGCCATTTATACAGTAGTTCTTCAGCAGTTAACTGGTTTACGGTTGAAGAATTTTTATATGAAAGTTTCCATTTCGATTAGAGGTGTGTGCGTGATATAAATTTTTCGAGTCACGCGTCATTAATACCTGAATCACTAGTGATTGTGATGACTTTAAATATTACTCATGCGTAAGAGAGTTTTAAGGGTAAAACATTTATAAAATCATTAAAATAGCGGCCGTGATTCAAATCCTACATTAACTTTAAACACCCTACATTCTGAAATACACTTCTAAACGAATAAAAGAACATCTAATAAAAGAAAAACCCGCTTAAGTCAGCATGGCGGAAATGCCATGTCTTTTTCAATACAAAAAGGAGTCTGTTTAAGAAGAACACTTGTAAGAAAAAAAACTGATACAAGACATAGATGATTAATAAAAATCCGCATTAGAAACATTTTTATAAGAACGCATAAACAAAATACCCAAAAACTTAAGCTACAATAGCTGCTGCTGGCCCTTTTCAAAAGCAGCCGAGGGTAGATAGCACCAGCTTCTTAACAAGGGGCAAGAATATAATCTTGGTAATAGCTTTGTACGCCATCTAACTCAATAATATCCCCCATGAGATTAGGCGGACACGTCAAGTGTTCATGTAAATCTTTTGCACATGTGGACAAGACAAATTTCTTATATAAGTATAAACCTTGTAAAGAAAACAATTCTTGTCAAAAACAATTGCAAATCAGAAAAACATGCTCATAAGAAAAATTTTGGTAAAATTTTATAATTTTCTTTAGTGTTTAAAAAACTGCAGTCAAAGTAGAAAAACTGCCACTTCTTCCACTTCTTATTTTGTCATTGGGCAAAAAAAAAAAACTGTTGCTTTAACTTTAGTTTCCTTAAATGTAAACAGTCACTGTCAAACCAACTCAAAAAGCGAACAGTTGTACATACATTTTCGTTTGTTCGACAGTTTTTGGTTTCGACTGCAGTTTTTTTATTCCTGAGATTCTTATATCCGTTTTGTGCTTCTGCTTTATATTGTAATTATTATAACTATAATTATAAGTCAATTCACGCGCTCACCTCCAATTAAGAGATAAATTGTATACCCTACATTTAGTACTTGTCAGCAATACAATGATTTTGTATGATAACTTAAAAATTATTTAAAAACTTAAGATAATCTTATAAATCATAAACAGTAACAACTAGTGTTGTCAACCGATAAAGAATAATTCTATTAATCGATCAAACAAAATCAAACTCTTGTTCGAATAATTTTAAAACGACGTTTTTCGAATAACGAATAACTTCCATCTCGTATTTCTAATTTTGCAACAAACGAGCTTTGCAACTCACCTTCTTAATTGTATCAACTGTTTTATTTTTATGTCAAACGCTAAAAAATTTTCAAAGGATATTTTTCAAATTCGGGTGAAATTTAGAAATAAACAAAAAGATAAAAAATAAAGAATTGATTAATATAAATCATATCTTGAAAGTAGAGAATGTTGTTATTGTATTATATATTTTTTTTAATTATATATGTAAATATATCTTTACCATTTGCTTAAGGGTCAGAATATTACCATTGAAAACGATGTTGTGGAAGATAATCCAACGACATCAAGAAAGGCCGAACTTGGTCCAATGGAAAAATACATTAAGAGAGACCGCGGCTGTTTTATAAAAGAAATTGTAGATAGCAGTTTGGCTGAAGATGGTAGGTCTGCCATAGCCTTGCGAAAATCCAGAGTAATATCAGATTACGACGCCTTAAAGTACTACAACGATGCGGAGTTAAGATGGAAAATGTTATGCATCAGAAAAAAAAGAAGTCATGGCGGACAGAATGGAAGATTTTCCATAGTAATTTTTTTGTAAAAATAATTTTTTTATTCGTTATTCTCATCGATTAATCGAATAATTTTTTAGGTTTAATCGTTTGATCGAACGAACAAAAACAATTATTTGAATAATTCGAACAAAGTTGAAAGGTGAGTAATTGACAACTCTAGTAACAACTCAAAATTAAAAAATTTAAAGAAGAGGAAAAAACTGCCTTCAAAAATATGGTTGTAATTTTTTAATTAAAAAGAGTTCCACAAATAAAGCAAGTGCCGCAGACGAAATTACGTAATCGTAATAGATTTGAGTTGTGAACTGGTTTTTAAAAGAAAAAAACATTGGCTCATATTCATAGTCAAAATAAAGTCGACTTTAAGTTAAAACCGGCTTTAAATGGATGTCAGCAACATTGTTTTAATGTATACTTTAGAAAAAGTCGACTTTATTTTTGACTATGAATATGGGCCAATGTATTTTGATATGTTTATGATTTAGTGTGCGATATGTCGAAGATGCTCATAAAATAAGTCCCATGGTACAATTAATAAGGTAGCCCTAGTTCAACAACAAGGCAAAAACAACATGAATTTTGTTAGTATAAAAACATTTAAGATTGTCAAAAATATGTGGTTTTCTTGCAACAATAACTATGTAAACGAACAACTTTGTAAACTAATTTTGACATAATATTAGGTTTGTTATTTATTTATTTTATCATAATAAACCTGATGACAGTAGACCGTGTCGACCTCCATAAAAAAAAGTTGTGCCAGTCATCCCCTAGAAAGTCAATGAAATTTCAAAAACAGGAAAATTTGTTTGCCACGCCCCAAAATACAGCCCTGTTGGCTTTTTATATGTAGCGCTGCTATTTAAAGTCCGATTTCATCATATCGCATATCAATGTTCATGGATTGAAAATGGCTTTATTTTTGCCTTTGGCGACTTTTAAATCCGAGCTCAAATTTTGGGCGCCACTTATGCTAATTTTTTTTCAAGTGCCAAGAAATCCCTTCTAAAACTTCGTATGCTTTTAACATGCTCACTTTTATGACATACCTCCAAATACAGCCCCTATTTTCATTTGCACATACATTTTGCATTGAACCAGGTAGAAGCCAAAACAAACCAAGAAATGTTCATCAGTCTTGTTCTAGAGCAGTGAAGGGCACATTTGCAAATCCTATGTACGCGTGCATAGGAATAAAAATGCTGCTTGTGTGACGTCGACACATGTACACTCATAAAATTATTACAGTAACTGATTGTAGGTTATTAAATTCGTTTTCGGTACTGTTAAAATTGAATCAAAATATAGTTATTTTACGAATAAATTTATTTTTCAACATTTATGTTTGTTATTAAAAAAACAAACTACCAAAAAATAATGTTTTCCGTATTTTTTTTTGTTAATTTGTTTGATTTTTATCGGTTAAAATATATTTTTTAAAAGTAAAAACTATTCAATTTTAACGAATATGATGTTCAATAAATAAAAAACTAAGAAATTACTGAAAAAATCATTTGTTTTAAATGAAATGTAAATGATCCGTTTTTTAAATGAATTTTAATTTGTTTCAAATGAATTTTCGTTTGAATTTAACTACATAATATTTTGAGTGTACACTATAAACTTCTTTGTGTAGTCTATGACAATGTACGTTCGGCTGTTGCTTTGTTGTTATTTCGTCAACACAAGCCTAAATGTGATAGTATGTGTGTGCCCTTCACTGTTCTAGAGTAAGAGGTATATTAATTAACTTTGAAAAACTTTACAACTTTTTTTTCGACCCTCCTTAATATACAGTATATGTTATACAAAAATTAAAATCTTAATCAACAAAATTTGTTTTTCTGGCAACGTGGCTGCTCTTGACGAAACGCTTTCTGGACTACCAATTTTAGGCCAATTTTGAGACCATTGCTGGCCGTATTTTATGTAACACAAACAGTTTTGGCCTCCGAAGCGTCAATTGTTGCTGGTTGTTCAGCATAAACCAGAGAAATAATCGATCTATTTCTTGAAATCAACCTATCGTCAAATTTTAATTTCAATGAGTCGGTGGTTGCGGTCGTCCAATGGCAAGTAATGCCAACCTGTTGAAACCACTTCGCGCCCAGATGTAAGAAAAGGTAATTTTATTGCGGAATTTCGAAAAATTTCGCGGAAATTCAGAAAATTTTACAAGATTTATATCTAAAGATTATTTTTTTTTAATAATATACCAATAACGAAAGTAACGACCTTACTGAATTTTCTTAATGACTTTTCTGCTTGGTTGACTAGGCAACATTTCGAAGTTTGTAATTTATAAAGTTTCAGCGGTCAATGAAAATCGCTTCAGGGAGATGATCCGAAGCTTTTTGTAGCACAAAATTTACTATTTATACGTAGAGAATATGTGGTTTACACAAGATGGCACCACATGCTACACAGGAAGGGAAACAATGTAAATGTTTAAAGAAAAGATTGGAAATCGCATTATTTCTCGTAGAGGAGAAGTAAATCGGTCACCATGATCGTGTGATTTGACAGCTTTAGACTATTTTTTGTAGGGTTTTTTGAAATCACAAGTGTACATCAATACTCCTACAAAAGTTCAAAGCTTAAAAACACCATTATCGATCAGATATCATCCATTGACAACAGTATATTGAAAAAACGCAATTGACAATTAATTATGGTCCCTTGACTGAAATAATTTATCATTTTCAACCGGAAGCTATGTAAAGGGTGGTAAAATTTTATGGGCCGATGTTGATTTTGAATATTAAAAATTATTAAGGAAATTATTGTAATTTTTTTTTATTATGATTATATTGGTATGGGTCAATTTTGAATGGAACAAAATATCCGCCAAATGGTCGCCCCCATCCGATGGTCCAAATTTTCGATGGTGCTGAGGCATAATTGAGGTTCTATGCCGTTATTGTGCCGAATTTTATCATCCTTTACCTCTTGAATTGTTGCTGGCTTATCGAACTACACCTTTTATTTGGAATAGCCCCAAAGAAAGAAGTCCAACAATGTAAAAACAGATGATATTGGCGGCGAATTGACATCGCCACCACGTGAGATAACGCGGTCATTGAATTTGTCGCGCAAAAGAGCCAATGTTTCGTTAGCTGTGTGGCAAGTGGCACCGTCCTGTTTAAACCACATATCGTCCACATCCATATCTTCCATAAAAAGTTCGTTATCATCTTACGATAGCAAACACCATTCACAGTAACTGCCTGACCGGCCTCATTTTGGAAAAATACGGCCCGATGATGCCGCCAGCCCATAAACCGCACCAAACAGTCACTCTTTGTGGGTGCATTGGTTTTTCGACAATCACTCTTGGATTATCATTCACCCATATGCCTCGTCACTGAATATGAAATGCACGAAATGCATTTTGATTTGAATGCCCATTTTGATAATAAGCCTGAATAACTTTAACGCATTGCTCGATTGTGTATCTTTCCATGGGTCAAATTGAGTAAGTCTGAAATTGAGAAATGTGAAATGAAATGCAGTAGGAAGTTTGACTCTTAGCTCTGGTTCACATTCAACATCGGCCCTTAAATTTTAACCACCCGTTATATTTCATAAACCGAAATAAATTTTATTTTTTAATATCTCTAAAATAAACTCTTTTTTATTTAAATTGAAATGATACCTCAATTTTGGACACCCTTTATTAGCGATCTTTTTAAAATAGGACACCCCGTTTCGAGTCAATCAAATAGGCTATTTTGCTTAACAATTTAACACCCTTTTTGTAAGAAGATACAAGTTCTGGACTTTTTTTAAAGAGTACTTTTTAATCGGTTTTGATCAACTCAAATGCTCGTATTTAAATATTCTATTTGTACTTTTACATGAATTTACGTGATTTTACGATTTTACATTCGTTATTGGATTCCGTTTTACCTTTTACGTTTTCATTATTATCTATTTTTATGTATGCCTTTTATTTTATAACTTTTTTTTAACGTTTTGTAAAAAATTGACATCATAAAAATTTAATTAAATACATGTTCTCTGCAGGCAGCATGAAATTCTATACAGTTTTGTTTTTCTGTTCTTATGGAAGGAGTTCAAAACATAAAGCTCATAAGTTTTTAGGAGCTCAATCTAGAAAACAAGCAAGAGGCATGAAAAATTAAGTACAAGTCTTGAATCCTTTGTCTAGGGCATTACATAAATAATTTTATTATCTATAGATAATGAATGAGTTCTTGTTAGACTAATTAGTAAATTTTTTTTTGTACTTAACACCATCCAATTAAAATCTGTTCAGAATTGCATATGCTGAGGTTTGAAAATCTTAACTCAGTCGCTACATCAAAATTAATCAAGAAATTTTAATTTTTTTTTTTAAATACTTATTAAGATGGGAATAGAGATTCAGAATGTATATTAGATCAGTTTTGTACCTCTAAAAGAAATTTATGTACTTGCACTAGATGTATCGTTATCTAAAATGCAAAAGGCCGTAACAACACTTTCTTTTTAATTTTATAGGGACATTTAATTTAGTCTTGTGCATCGTAATCAATAAAAAATCGATTTTTATTATTTTTTTTTTTTTGTTGTTGTTACGCCCTTTTGCATTTCTCAAGATTTTATGCTATTCTAATTTTAAGCTACAACAAAATGCAAAGCCTTAAACATAAACGCAAAAAGTGATGTTTTATGAGCTTAAAGTAACTTGGATTTATCCAAAAGTAGGGTTAATAAGTGCTGCAAGAACTGCTGCAAGAACGAAAAACGATTTTTAATTTCTGAAATGCATCTTCAGCTCCACAAAATTGTTTTTGTTTAAAAAGTCCGTTAAGAATGTAAAATCAACACCAGAGACGAATTAAGTTCTGATTTACACGCTTTTTAGTCGTCAAGTCTTTACATTTTAAGGGAGAGGAAAAGAAATTGCATTAAATTATTCCAAAGCATTAACAATTAAAGCCTGTACCTTTGCGTTCATATTGCTACGGTTACGACGTTTATCTGCTATTTTCACATACACAATACAAATAAGGATTGGAAGCCATGATAAAAGGGTCCTCTTTGGTACATTTTTAAATTTGTTGGTACATTGGTACTGCCATCAAAAGCTTTCAATTTGTATCTAAAAAATCTCATTTATTAAACCGAAATGCTAAAAGGTCTTATCAGTGTTGCCGCTTTGTGGGTAATTACCCGAATTTGGTATAATTTTTACGGTCGTGGGTAGAGCGTGGGTAATTTCTCTTAGGTATAATTTAGGTGTAATTTGAAATTTTTACTTCAGATGCCCAAACAAAATCAAGATTCGATTTCAGTGATGACGCTTATATCTTTTTAAATATTGTTGCTAAGAAATGCACAGCCTTCTTAACCAAAGTCTCGCTTTCTTTTTAAGAAACGACTGCAATCATTAAACATACATATATTTTCAAATGTTTGGTAGTGAACGAACGATGACGTTCGAAATCCATGAACAGGCTGTAAGAATATTTAACGCCCTTTACAGTTGTATAAAACTCTGCAGGCATTTGGTTTACTAAATAAGGTATAAAGGGTATTTTTTAAGACCATGAAACTCAAAATAGTAGACAACACAAAACATTTAATTTTAATCGCAGATTGATACACGGCATTACCATTTGAAACTGATTTAAAACAAAAAGACACCGCGCTTGTCCTTGACGAAACGCATTGCAGACGTCCAATTTTGTTTCTCTTTTTCGAATAAAATGAACAATGTTGACCTCCAAAACACAGATTGTTGCTGGTTTATCAGCATTAACCACTAACTTCACAGCCCTATGGAAATCAATCAATAAGTGTCACATCGCACGGCCTTGAAGTCTAATTGACAGGGTATTTTCTCTTAATCAACACATCGCCTTTATTTGTAAAAAAAAGTTGCATCATTTAAATCATGAAGTCACTTTTAAGTTGCGAAAATCGATGGCTGATTACAAGTATATTTGGATAATTTGGTGGCGTTGTTCAAGCATGAATCTCTTCATGATGATGTGCCTGATCAAAAAGTGAAAATAGTATGACAGTTCGTTTCACAGCTAGCCTTTCGTAAGCTCTATGGGGCTATAAAGCATCCATTATAAAGTAATGACAAGGAACATTTTAAACCTTCCCAAGATATATCAACCAAATGTGGAAGTTGAACTCATTATTTTAGCAGTTTTATTTTTTGTTTTATTAAATTTTTTTTAAGTCTTTAATATTATTTTTGTTAATTTAAATAAAATTCTCAGTTTGACTAATATTGATCTTGTTTTAATGAGTTTGTTGTGTTTTTGCTTCTTTGTAAATGTATTTTTATTAAATACACAGAAAAAATTAGTTTTCCAATTCAAACAAAAAATTTGTAGAATCAAACAATTTTTTGTCTGAAATCGGTCCTATAAACAAATTTGCATATTTAAACAATTTATTTGCATTTTGTTTATTGAAAAAAAACACAGATTTTATCAAACAAATAATTTAACTGAATTAAACAAAAAGTTTACTGAAATTCATATACTAAATTTCAAAATAAAAAAAAAAAGTTTTTGCACAAGCAATGACGCGCACACAAGTAAGCACTGTATGAGAAGATTACGGCAAGAGCAGAGCCGCCGTCTGGCTTTGAGACACATTTTTTTTGTTGGAATAATTTTTGAACGAAGTCTTATTTTTATACACACAACACAATGTTTTTCTTTATCACTCTCTGTTGCTGTATCCTTTCCTTTGCTAAAGAAAATGTAAACAAAAACGGCAGCAGATCGACTCGATATGTTTTTCGTCATCATTTTATTTTTGTATTTGATGTATTTAACCAAACAGTTTTAAAAAATTGAATACGGGATTTTGTTTCTTGTATTGTTGTTTCTGCTATTGTTTTTCTTATATTTTCACTTTTTTAAAGCGTCCAAAAATAGACTGCATGTGTTTTTTGTTGTAGTTCTTATATTTCACATAAAGAAGTGTTGCTTACGATCAAATAAAAAAATGCAAAAAGACGACAACATTAAAGAGCGTTTAATATTTCATACAAAATTATGAAAACTTGACACCAATAACGCGTTTATTATATTTTTGAAGAGTTGTCCACATTTTTGTTGGCTAAATAAAATTCAAACAAAAATATTAATTGAATCAGTAAAAAAATTTATAGAAATTAAAAAAATTTTCAAACAAGCGTTTGTTTGAAAATAATTCGCCAATCATTTTTTCTGTGTATAATATACTTTGATATAAATATTATCATATATATACTAAGAATATTTCTTCCACAAAAAAAAAAAAATCAAACAAAAAACTATGCATTATTATTATTTAGGGAAACTGGCGATTTTTGACTTATGACGTTGTTGTCGCAAATGAGCGATATGTAGAAAATATATTTATTTTGCTATAAATATAAAAGCATTTTTATGTTATTATCTTCGTCAGTTATAAAACCGAGTAATTTAAATCTGCAAAATATTGAATTTTTTATTGACTTCGAACTATAATTCGTTAGCTATGAAACCACTAAATTTTCCTTATAAAGTTATAATTAGACTATAAAATAGTGCTCAAATCACAACAATAAACTTATGATTTAATTAAAGTAAATAAACAAATATCAGGTTTTTATAATTTTGTACTTAAATACAAGCTAACTAATCCTTTTAAATGATCAGCTAATATAACTTGAGCGGTCTTAGAACTTTTTAGGGTATTTACTTATAAAATATTTTATGATCACATTAAATTAAAGTACTAACTAGATATCATTAAATTTTATTTCCATTAACTCTATATTCAGATGCTGGTCAATAATATTTAAACTTAACCAAAAGAGAATATAACAATGTATTCAAAAGAATAAAAAAGCTGGAATAATATTTTCGACAATACCGAATCTTTGTATAATAATAATTATGCATTCTAAGTATTGAAACAAGTAAGAAAGTATAGTGAGGCAAATCCGACTATAACGTATCCTACACCGCTTACGATCATATTCTGAGCGAGTTTTTGTTTTATTGCGTATAAATTCCAAAAAAATATAAAAACAAGTGTGTAAAAAATACATAAAATTAAACAGAAATATTAATCTATATTATAAAAATGAAATGTTGTGTGTTGTTGATCGCATAACTTGAGAACGGCTTGACGGATTTGGACGATTTTTTCTTTAAATCGCCATGGTCCAACTTAGATTTTTACGGAAAGAAAATTTTGCCTACTTTTCTACTACTTTTTCAATTTATATTTTTACTACTTTTTCAATTTATTTCACCGATTTGGACGATTTTTTCTTTAAAACGCTCGCCATGGTCCAACTTAGGTTTTTACGGAATGCAAATATTGCCCCGCCCACTTTTACGCCCACATTTTTCGATTTACCGGCTCCATCGATCATTAGTAATCAGCTACCGAGCGAAGCCGGGGCGGCCAGCTAGTCTTTATAATAAAAATGAAATGTTGTGTGTTGCTGATCGCATAACTTGAGAACGGCTTGATGATCGCCATGGTCCAACTAAGGTTTTTACGGAATTTTTGCCCGCCCACTTTTAGGACCACTTTTCTCGATTTACCTAAAATCAGAAAACGGCTCCATCGATTTGACTAATTTTTCTTTCAAATGTTCGTATTAAGCCATTTTAAGTTTCATCGACAGAAAAATTTACCACGCCTACTTTTTAGCCCACTTCTTCTTTTTATTTGACCGATTTGGACGAATTTTTCTTTAAAATAATCGCCATGGTCCAACTTAAGATTTTTCGGAAAGAACATTTTGCCCCGCCCACTATTACGTCCACTTTTTTCGATTTACCTAAAATCAGAAAACGGATCCATCGATAATTAGTAATCAGCTACCGAGCGAAGCCGGGGCGGCCAGCTAGTTTTTAATAAAAAAAACCTCCTTGCCCCCTTAATTTGTTGAAATGTTACCAATTATTTCAATTTAGTTAAAAAGGAGTTACAAAGATTTATTTAGTTTTTAAAAAAATTTCATACTGTTAATACATTTTTAACAAAAATTTTAATATTTCTTAAAATAGTTTTGAGCATTTTTTGGCTTTGTCTAATGCACGACTTCAAGCAAGTTCTTTGGAATTAGTTAAATGACTTCAGGTATACAATATATTACCGTGTAGAATGATTGGCTTATCTGTAATCCTGATCTAATTCAGTGAACACTTCGGCTGCACAAAAGATCCTTTACATAAAAAATAACAATAACAAAAACGCCAGATTCTTTTTTCGGATTGGTTTGTTGCACTCCTTTCTTCTAGTCTGTAGCTGAAATTGTTTTGGTGGCAAGAAAAAAAAATTATATTTGTTTCCGAGATAAAAATGTGAGAAAAATTGCATGTTCTTCGGAAAAATAAAGTTTAAGCCAAATATTTATGAGGCCGTAAAATCCGATCGGCAACTAAACTAGCGAACTCCAATTGAGTTTTGTAAGATTCGATAAGTGCCTCGAGGTATTCCACAAGAGAAAGCGTTTGCATTTGATCAACGAGCAAAAAAAGATGAGATAAATATAAATATAAATGCAAAAAATAATTTAAATTTGTGTGAAATTTGAACTTTGGTCCACTGTAGGTCAGTAATTTATTCACCAATTGTTATAAACACCCACGGTTGCCTTAGTAATTTTATTAATAAAAAAAAAGAAATAAAAAATCCGTAGAATATTTTCGAAGATACTTTTATTAAAGTGACAACATCTTTTTTTTAACGCAAATTACAAATATCTCGAAAACGGTTCTACTTTTCTGCAACTCTGAATTTATATGCGGATTCCGCGGACAATTTTACATAAAGATTTGGTGTCAGATTCATTTGGTCACGACTTTGTTGAAAATTTGTGACACAGTAGTGGTATTCACACCGAACTTGTTAATTTGTTACTCGGTAGTTGCTTAATTTGTTAAAGTTACCAAGTGTGAACGACCCCCTTTTTAAAGCTTTGTTAGTCTGGTAACTTTAAAATAAAAAAATCATTTAATGAACATATTCACTCTCAATGTACACAAAAATTGCCAAAACACAAATATTTTTTTAGAAATGTATCACAAATGACTGTTTTATTATATTTATTTAGAAACTGCAACAGCAGATTGTGAGTTACCAACTAACAACTATTTTATCAGGGGTGCCGTGTCGTTAATTTGTTAAATGTTAGTCCGGTAGCGCGTTAAATATACAAAAACAAAATGCGTGTTAAAAAGTAACGATTAACGACTAACAAACTAACAAGCTCGGTGTGAATACCACTACCCATTTTTCATTGAAAATGAGAAAATTCCAAATGAAAATGAGAATTTCAATTTGAAATTGAGAAAATTCCAAATGAAATTGAGATTTTCAATTTGAAATTGAGAAAATTCCAATTGAAATTGAGAATATCAATTTGAAATTGAGAAAATTCCAAATGAAATTGAGAATTTCAATTTGAAATTGAGAAAATTCCAAATGAAATTGGGACGTTTAAATTTGAAATTGAAAAAATTCCAAATGAAATTGAGAAATTTGAATTTTTCATTGATACAATTGAAATATCTATATAATTTTTATTATATTCATTCAACAAACATGCTTAACTAACAAGGATCGAAAAAAATTAAACTAAATAAAAATCGCAGTATCATTGACCAACAGGCATCCAGATCCTCGTATTGGTATGTGACAATGCTCAATGCCACAGTCGGCTACAAATTATTTTTGACAGCTCTCCAGCTACGCTCCTGCGATTGAGCTTCTATTCACCGATGCTTAACCCCATTGAAATTATTTGGTCAAAAATAAAAAGTACGATAAAACAACGATGAATGTACCGAACGTAATTCCCACCCATGTAGGATAATAGAGGCTTGTCATTTTAGAACAGATGATTAATGCTTCTAAGACATGTATAACTACTGGAGATTGCAGTAGAGCCATACATCGTTTTACCAATCTGCTCTGGATCTAGAAGATATGCCTGTTGGTCAATAATACTGCGATATATATTTAGTTTCATATTTTTCGATCCTTGTTAGTTAAGCATGTTTGTTGAATGAATATCATAAAAATTATATAGATATTTCAATTGTATCAATGAAAAATTAAAATTTCTCAATTTCATTTGGAATTTTCTCAATTTCAATTGGAATTTTCTCAATATCAAATTGAAATTCTCAATTTCATTTGGAATTTTCTCAATTTCATCTTGAATTTTCTCATTTTAAATGAAAAATGGTTAGTGTATTTTTAAATAAAAGTTTTTTTCTTTATATCGTACAGGGCTTAACTTCGAAACAATAAAGACAACTTTAACCAATTCGTAACACGAAATTCAGGCACGCATCAAATAACAGGGCATCATTCTCAAGATCACTTACGAAACCCTAGCGATTATAATTAATTTCAAACATGAAATTGCTATCTAAACTAAGTATACAGCAAATATTATTGGAAAAAGTATTGTTAAAACTTCATTTCAAATCTGTTAACTTTTTGTACTTACATAAACTTATTATCCACAGTTTGCTTATAAAAAGTCGTAGGAAATCTCTTATGATAAGCTTATTTTACAATTCAGTTAACTTTTGCTTATGGAATGGTTGAAGTTTCTGTCACATTTTTCACCTAAACCTTCTGCGATGCGAGCAAACAATTACTAACATGGATGACAAAATTAAAGTTATGGAACCCAGATGGAAATTTTTTATGACTCGACTGACTCTTAAGACTAAGTCACAGAAAGATTCTCTATAAAACCAATTAAATTTTGACTGTCTTCATTATTTTTATACAGTTAATAAAAAACAGACAGAAGAAGGCAATATAACAAAATTAATGGCACATCATTACGCTAATGTTGGAGTACGCGATCATGTTGCAAGTAGCACTAAATTACAACTTTAATAGGAAGCTGCAACAATATGCAACTACTATTGAAAAAATAAATAAAAAAATATCAAGCATCAACAACCTCTGCAACGATTTATTTCTGTTGACCATATTTTTTTTTTTTTTTTTTGAGGCAATGGCCACAGAGCGCGTTGGGTCAAGAAACAGCTACAGAGCACATGGAAAACATTTAAAAAGATAAAGTAGTTAATAACAAGGAAAGAAGAAAAAAAAATTCAAAAGTATATATTTAAGAAAACGATTAAGGAATAAATACTTGCAAATTTTCATGAACAAAATGTTAACAGTCCTTTGGGCTATTTAGTTAGGTGTGTGGTAAAATGTTGTCTTAATTTTATTTTAAAATTAAAAGTCTATTTTTAGAAAGTTAAAGAGTTTTTTTTAATAAATTTCAAAAAAAAAAAAAAAAAAATACGCAATCTGTTTTGAAAGAGAATTGCAAGCATGTCGGTAATTCAATTTAAAATCGAAATAGTGTTTTAATCCAAATTTTTTTAATATTTTAATTAGGCTTAAGTTCATCAAATTTAATTTTCATTTAATTATTTTTATGAAGAAATGAATTTTACAACATGAAAATTAATTAAAATTGTTATTGAAAATTTTTCATTCTTGACTGCAGCGGGAGATCGAACCCAGGCTTTTACGGACACGTTACCCTTACATGTTTCGATTGCAACCACTCAATTTCTTCAGAGGGGTTTGCCGTTTAGCACTCACAGCCATCGACGACTGCTGACGTCAATAGTCAAACATCAACCCTTAAACCAAATTGTATTTAACAATCAAGGTTTCGTTATAATGTGCTAAATTCCCATTTCATACAATTGAGAAACTGAAGTTTATTGTTGATGGGATAAGCTATTCCTATGCGCATTTCACTGGTTGCTTAGGCCAGATCGTCAGGAAACTTCATCCAAAGATTTTAGAAAAACTAAAGATATTATACAAATAAAACTGTTAAGCGAATAAGAATTACAAGCCCCAGTTTTGCTTGTAACAATATCAAAGCTTAACCAAAAACAACAACAATAAACAGTGAGTTTATCTTTTCTTACAGTCCCGACCACAATTGGTTGATTTTTTGTCAACTCTAAATGTAGTTGTAAGTGGGTAAAGAAAAAACAAAAATAAAACAAATTTCTTTATTTTATTTTGCCAGTTCAGTGTTATTTACACTGCCACATGCATATTAGTTATCAAAGTTTTTCTTGGGATTCAAAATTAATAAACAAAGTTTCGTTATAATGTGTTTAGTTCCCATTTCATACTATTGACAAACTGAAGTTTATTGTTGATGGGATAAGCTGTTCCTATGCGCATTTAACCTTTGGTAGATCGAAATTTGCTTTGAATGATTATCTATTTTAATTGATTTTGCATGTTTTTCTACTTCTGTTGTTTTGTACTTTTGTCAAGAATTCTTCTTGAAGTCCAAAGTAAATTTTTTGTTTTATTTTCATTTTTTTTTTTTGTTGCCTTTCTCTTTCTTGTTGACCTTTTTCAGCACAACGTGAAGGAAAAATGTAGACATAGAGCTCGTGCCTTAGCTTTAACAATAAGTAGTATTGTGGTTATTTTGTTGAACTATTTATGGTTTTTAAAAAAAAAGTTCTTTTTAAGTTTTTTCGAAAAGTTATAGTCATTATCAGTGTTCGAAAATAAACACTAAATATCGCTCCTTTCGTCCACTTATAGTGACAAACTCGTGCTTGAGTACGCATTCCGGTTTGAGCGTAAGCAGCCTGGAGCCCTTTAAAGGGATGGGAATGATTTCCCTGTGATAAACTGCTGTGGCCTGTGATGGTGATGAGGTAGCGTATATCCATTGGTTCCTCTTATTGAGTGGTGCCCATTTGGTGGTAGTTTTTTCTAAGATGCATGCTGGTGTCGTTTTGTTGTTGAAAAGATTAATCTCACATGCACACCTCTCTGATCCATAGTTGTAACGCATTTGCACATTAGAGCAAAGGAACACGTCTTGTTGCACTACATCACAAGAGCTAAGCTCTGATTCTGCAAGTACGATATATTGCTTGCGAGATGCGGCTATGCTAAAACAGCAGAACACGGTGTGATGGCTACCATGGTACCGTTACTTGTGTTGGGTATTGGAGTCATGTAGAACGTCTTAAAGTCCTCATTTTCGACCAATGGTAAGGTTATTTTGAAAACAACATGCTGATGCGTAAGTCTACCTTTAACCTTCATCAGTTTGAATAGTTGCAGCAGGTCATTCTTGTCTGTCACAGGAATTTTCAAGGAAGATGGTGAATGAAGGTTAATATGATCGACTGCCTTTTGTAACTGTTTTGCGGTTAATAATGACGGACTGATCTTGCCATGTTGAGTATCCATTAGAGTGTTGAATATTAGAGACTGCATCTTCAGTAAGTTATTTGCTGTTAGTTCTAATTGTAGAGCTCCAGAATTGAATAGCTGGGAAAGGTGTACTTGAAGTAACGCCTTGTTGACATTCGTGATGTCCTTGGAGTACAATGTAATCTCCTGCTCTAGATGTTCAAATCTGGCTTTTGTCACCAATTGGTTCTGGCGCATTATATTGGCTGTTGAATCGACAACTGATGTTTGGTGTTGTAACAAGTGCAACAAATATGCTTCATTTTCTTTTACTTTTAGTATAGTCTCTGACATCTGGTTGGCATACTCGGAATCCAATATGCCAAATAAGGAGTGAGCAACATTACCAACTATGTTTATTGCTCCCCTTTTACTTCGTAAGAGTCGATTGTCCAGTTTTAATTCGCCACCCATATTCTCGAAGTGATCGATGATGTTGAGACATGACGTGTTTAGGGTTAATATCTTACAAAGTTCCCGTAGTGATCATGTGCCATTGATTAAACTTGCTGTTTCAGACCAATATGTGTTAAAATCGTAATATACTTATAGATTCCATTCGTGTTCCATTGTTCCAATTTTTTGATATCTACTGGAGTTCCAAGTACTAATGGTAAACAGAGCAGCAATGCGAGGAGTGACAACATGAGATGATTTGTTAGCATTTTCTTTCGTTTGGGCTTAGGTTCTTCATTAGTATCAGGATTGCAGCTGTTGAATTCCTGTTTGTCGTCATTAGTGGTAAGGGTTGCTTCTGGATATGTGTCGATGGGTAGTAGAGCGAGTCACTGTATTGTGCGTTTGAAAACTCCCTTGGCGGTTTTGACGTCCACAGCTCGTGTCGATTCATCAGGTCCTTCATGTACGTCAACTATTCGACCTAAAGGCCATTGTAGTACTGGCATGTTGTCCTCCTTAATGATTACCGATAAGGATATGTCCAGGAGTTAGTGCTTCAAGATTCGTCGGATCGTTAGACATGGGGGTTAGCGGGCGAGAGTTAAGTATTGCCTCAACCTCCACTATAACCGCCTATAGTTCTTCCTGTGTTAATGAAGCAGTTGCAACGCTGCGCAAGAGGAGATGTTTTGCAGATTTCATTGCTGCTTCCCATAGACCGCCAAAGTGTGGAGCTCTTGGTGGGATGAAATGAAAATGTATCCTCTTTGAACTAGCAGTGGACATGACTGTTTCCTGTCCCTTGTTGGAATATATACTATCAGTTAATTCCGATAATTGGTTCCTAGCTCCTATAAAATTAGTGGCGTTATCAGAGTCTATATGCTGACAGCGACCCCGACGACTGATAAAGCGTTTTAATGTACCGATTTATGCTTCGGTTGTTAAATCCGTCACTAGTTCAAGGTGGACGGCCTTTGTCGCGAAGCATCAGAAAACAGCTATATATGCTTTTGTCGGTTTCTTCCCTCTGATTTTATAATGGATCCAGAATGGCCTGCAGTAATCAACGCCTGCGTTGATAAACGGGCGTGCTAGAGTAACTCGAGATTGTGGAAGGTTACCCATTATCTGTTGACATAACTGTGGTCGGGCTCTGGTGCATCTTACACATTTTTGAACTGTTGACCGTGCCGTTATTTTCCCTTTCACTGACCAGAATCGTTGTCTAATAATGTTTAATAAGGCTTGTGGTCCACAATGTTTGTTCTCCTCATGAACCATTGTAAATAAAAGTTTCATGAGTGGATCATTGTATGGTGTTATCATTGGATGTTTCGCATCGTATGATAGTGTCGAGGCTTCTAATCGTCCGCCAACTCGTATCATATTGTTTTCATCGAGGAATGAGTTCAAGCTAGCGATAAAGCTTTTTCTATATATTTCTTGGCTTTTTCTGAGTTGATTGATTTCCAGTGAAAATTCCGACTTTTGAATGTTCCGTATAATGACGAACAATGTCTTATCTAGCTCAATTGGAGTTAAAGCCTTATGTGTGGGGCGGTCTTCTTTTTTCACTCTTGCGTTTTCGCTAAATCTTATACAATATGCCAGTATTCTCTGCAAAAGTTCTGAAGGAATTTCTGCACTTGATTCTGTAAGTGATATCATCATTAGATACAGCGGCTGCTGATATTGGGGACACCTTTTTCTTCTCGATATCATTAGAAGTTTGAAGCTGTTGCGAGAACGTAGGTGGCCACATTCCTTCACGCGCATCCAGAAAGTTTTGTTGCTGATAGGCCCCTGGACAGTATGTCAGCTGGATTGTCTTTTGATACGACATGCCGCCACTGATCGGCTTATGTCAATGACTGGATTGTGGCGATACAATTAGTTTGATACAATGATGACTGTGTATTTATCCAGGACAATACGATTTCAGAGTCAGTCCATAAAAATAGTGGTTGATCCTTCAATTGGATGTCGAGTTTGACTCTGTGTGCTAGTTGAGCAGCTAATACGGCTGCACACAATTCTAATCGCGGCAGCGTTTGTTCCTTTAAAGGAGCAACCAGTGTTTTTGCACATAATAATCGTACACTCATTCTTCCATCCTTATGTGATGCGCGGATGTATGCCACCGCACCAAATGCTTTTTCAGATGCACCCGCAAATACATGAAGTTGCGTTTTTACCGGAATTTCTCCCATAAAAATATGTCTTGAAATTTGTAGATTATTCAAGCTGTTCCAGGTTGCTTGAAGGTCCTTTGGAAGTGATTCATCCCAATCCAGCCTTAGTTGCCACAGTTGTTGAATGAACATTTTTGCCTTCACAATAATAGATGCTAATAAACCAAGCGGATCGAATAACTTTGCTAGATCTGACGTCGCTGTCCGTTTCGAGATTGTTTGTACTGGACCAAGTTTTGCCTTGACACACAAATGGTCAGTTTTAGGTAGCCACAGCAGCCCTAAAGCCTTATTAGAATTGGTGTTGTCGCTGTAGAAATCAAGATTGACCTCCTGATTGCCAATTGGTATGTTTTTAAGTAATTGCGGGTGATTTGCGCACCACTTTTTTAAGTTAAACCCGTGTTTTTGTAAGATCTGCATAAGTTCCTTCTGGATTGCAATGGCTATGTTAAGGCTGTCTGCGCCCCCAAGGCCATCATCCACGTATAAATTGTCTTTCAACATTTGAGATCCGAATGGATAATTGACAATATTTTCGTCAGCAATTCTTCGCAGGCACCTTGTGGCTAGGTAGGGTGCTGCTCGTGTACCGTATGTAACTGTGTTCAGTTTGTAGCAGTTGAGTTGATACTGATGATCGTCTGGATTAACCAATATTTGTCTATACATCTTCTCAATGTCGGTGGTGAAGACAAATTTCGGCAAGCGGAAACGCAGCAAAATAGAGAATAACTCACTTTGAACAGTTGGACCGTTGAACATTTAGTCATTGAGAGAATAACCTGTAGAAGTTTTTGCTGATGCGTCGAACACTACCCGGAGTTTTGTTGTGGTTTTGACACGCAAATATGGGGAATGAAGTACTTAGGACCCACTAAGCTATCGAGGTTGACCTGTTGCATGTGTCCAAGTTGTTCATATTCTTGCATAAACTGAATGTATTGCTTTCGAACATCTTCATTCTATAGGAAGAGAAACTGCAGCACTTACCCAATTAGATGAGCGATAAACACCTATATAAGTGAACAGAACCCCTGATGAAGAAAATTTTGTCTGGCACTGGCAGGACATAAAATAACGTATTAGGTTAAGATTTGATTAATTATTGTTAGTTCATATTTAATATATGAAGATTCAATAAAAAAATAATGAAAAAAAAAATCTTCATTCTATAGGAGTTTACGTTCAAGGCTCGTGAACCTTTTATATGCTATCGTGTATGATTCTCCTAATGTTGCTGGATTTTCACGGAAAGGAAGGCTTACTATGAATCGGCCATTTTTGCCTGTTCGAGTATTATGATTAAAGTGTGATTCACATTGTCTTTCTGATGTCGAAATGCTTTTTTCATCTGGTTAGACCTCGTCAAGTTTCCATAACCGTTCTATAGCTTCCTCTAGGGTTGTATTTGTAAATATTGCACACGTGAGTGCACATGACGGATTAGATGTTGTGGTTTGTCTGACTGACCCACCAACAATCCATCCAAGCGTTGTATTCTGTAAAACCGGGAGTTGCTGGGAAAGCGTGATTTGACCGACCTTCATGAGATTAAAATACAATTCAGCGCTCAGCAGAATGTCAATTTTTCCTTGTTGGTGAAATTCTGGATCCGCCAATCGAATGTTTTCAGGTATGGCCCATGAGGATGTATCTATTTGGTGGCTTGGTTGTGAAGGGATGATGTGTAGGAGTACGAATGCTTCTAGCCGTGATGAGAAGTTGTTTAATGTGGACTGCATTTTTAAATTTACTCGTTGAGTAGACCTTTTTTGTGCATTCCCAATGCCATCGATGTTCAGAACTGCATCGGTTGGGGTGATGCCTAGTCGGTTGATAAGTCTCTGGGATACGATGTTAACTTGGGACCCAGAGTCTAATATTGCCCTGAAATCACCAACGTTGCCGTTATTTGCCGTTATCCTTACTTTTGCGGTTGTTAGAAGAACGTAACCCTGGGGCCCCCCAGCATCCTTTGCAGAGGTAGATGTGACTGTTGCAGAGGATGTGCTTGCCTTTTCTTTTACTGGTTTTTCTTCCGAATTCTGTGCTGATGGTAGCTTTGAAGCATGCTTAGGCTTTGACCTCTGTTTAGTTTCTAAATGTAACAACGTGTTGTGTTTCTTGTAAAATTTTCGGCAGCAACCTAATGTGCATGTTTTTGATATGTGATCGCTTCTAAAGCAATTGACACATGGTGATTGTTGTTGGACCCACCTTAACCCTTTCACGCACAAAACTGTTACGCTAAACTTTTTAAGAATCTTAATATATTATATAGTGTATTGAGATCTATTTTAAACATATATATTAATAAAAAATTAAAAATGTTAGCGGATTACAAGATGGCTTGGGACAAATATGTCCCAATGTGCGATAAGGTATGACATTTTTTGCACTGAAGAGTAATTTTAAGTATTAAAAACAATTACATTTTCTGGTATAAAAATAATTTTTAATTAGTTATTTTATTAATGAAATTCTACAAAACAATTTCTGTTAGCTGTAAAACATAAGTACATTTAACACGTCGTTTACGTGATGGCGACTTTTTCATAATGTGAGATGGTATTGACCGTTTGAGTCCTATATTTTGAATTCGTTTTTTGTCATGGACGTTGAAGGCAGGGATGTTTCCTAATATAAAAATTGCTAATCATGGCCCTGGCAACAGCCTGCCTGAATTCAAGAGATGTAAGCTTTTTATCTTCAATACATTTTTCCTATATAATGTATGCATTGTTCATTCCAATGTCTTATAAATCGAAAAAAAAAATTAATAATATTTGATTTTCTGTCCACTTAGTATGTGACTTTTTTCTGGTCCATGAGATCTACACCACCCATGTTTTTATTGTACTTTCTATTTCGGGACATGTTATCTCTAGACATTAAGCTAATCCTACTTGTCTACGTTTTATCTACTACGGCACATTGAGCCGGCTCAATGGCAACTTCCGAGAGTCCAGCTTGAAAGTCGTCATGCATACATTATTGATCTTCCTCGTCCTAAATTAGGCTATCTTCAGTGTCACTTTTATCAGCCAACTAATACTCCTCTATTTAGTCAAGTAGAATATTCTTTCAATTTTGTGAGCCTAGATATAAAAAATTATTTTATGAATAGATACCTTATTTTTTTGTAAAAATTGTATTGTAAAAAATGCTTTTTGAATCTTCAGTAATTGCGGCCTTTTATGCATATTGGGACACCGGTGTCCCTTGACAAAAATTTCTTTGTTTAGTTACTTCAAAATCACGTTTTATAAAGAAAAATACTAAAAGTTGAAGCAATACATTCCATTCTAACAATATGTATCGAAATCCGATTTGAAAAATACAAAATCGTATCGAAAAACTGTTTTGAAAAAATTTAAAAAAACTTTGAGCTTTACCAAAAACCAAATAGCGATAATAGTCTTAGCTTTCTAGCTAAGTGGTACCAAGCTTGTTTACATGTGAGCGATTGGTGTATCAAGAGATGCGCAATTGTTTTCAATATGAAAAAAATAGTTTGTTTAAATTTAGGGACACCGGTGTCCCATCTGGTACTGGTGATTGCATGAATTTACTGCAGTGGTACAGTTGATGATTTCCATTGTTGCAAAATTTACAGGTTTTATGGTTCCCGTCTGATAATGCTAATGATGAAGCTGCCTTATTTGTTGGTTTTTGGCCAATTGCTTCCATTGATTGGAATTGAATTTCCAAAAATGATAGAAATTCGGGAATTTTTGGTACTTCCTTAGGTTTTGCTGATACTTGCATAAACCTGACAAGCATATTCCTATCTAGTTTTTTCATCAATAGATGTATGAGAAGAGGATCCCAAGCAGAAGTTTCGATGCCAATATTGTTTAACGCTGATAGACACTCCTTTGTTGTATCATGCAGATTTTTCACAGCCGTAGCAACTGATGTCCCTGTTGGCTGTTTCAATATTTTTTCAATCAAATTTGATACGAGGATTCTTTTATTGTCGTATCGATTTTTCAACGAAGTCCAAGCAGCTTGGTAATTTTCCTCCGTTAAGCAAAATTGGCTTCTCCGGATAGGTTAGTCTTTAAATACCACATTTTTTGTATGTTTGGTATTGCCTGCCTATCCACCATCTCAGAAAATAGGTCATGGAATTGGCGCCATTTTAGATAATCTCCATTGAACTGTGGGATTATCACCTTTGGTAATGGCAACAAGCCTCGTACTGTAGAGTGTGCTGGGATTGTTGATTGGGGTTCACCAACAATGGGATAAGCAACAATGCTCTGTAATGTGGCAGCCCTCACGGCAAGGTTGACCAAGTGATGCTGAACATTATCGTCTAACGTATTGTACTCCTGGATATTAAAACCGGACTCTGTTGGTTCTTTAAACTTACCAAAGATCTTATAATATAGCTCTTGGATCTGGTTCCATAGGTTGTTGATTGTGGCAATTTTAATGCTATAGTACTGGGCAGGTTGAGTTTCTCTAATAGAAGTTATCCCATTTAAGAACCATTCCAATGCTACCATTCGGGCCTTTATTCCCCGAATCAAGCCTTCATGTGTAGTCTGTTGCTGATTACTTGTCGTAGTAATATTGTTTTGTCGTGTGTGGTGGGTCGGTTTCGGTACATAATTTTCTAAACTTTCTGGTAGCTGATTTTTATCTTCTGGTAGCTGTTGTTGAGTTTCCGATAACCTTTTAAATTGTTCAACTTTAGATATGAATTTCTCCATGTATGAATCTGTCAACTCTTTAATATGGGAATAGTAGTCCTGCTGGAAATACTCATGCTCCGTTCTCAACTTCTGTGCATCTGCATGCATTCTCAACTTCGTGTCGCATGTCTCAAATTCCGTACAGGCATCACTTAGGCGTCGCAAACGCTCCTCATAATATTTAATTGTTGTTTTTCTATCCGCAGAGTCCTTTTTAAAATTGCGAATAATTCCTTGAACGATTTCACCCGTCTTCAATAGGGAGTCCAAGAGTTGTGCTGATGTGGCCATGGCGTAGCCTTCAATCTACTCGTTTGTTAGTTAATTTGTAAATTAATTTGTTGCCTGATGAGCTGTAGTCCTAATGATAATACCCTTGATGCTAACAATGTCACCAAATTATTGCTGAATGGACTGCTGTCCTGCTGTTATTAAATGTATGTGTAGAAGATGAATACCAAAATTGTGGATTTGGTATCTGACGAATTGACTGTTGTTCTGATGAATGTGGTTCCTGGATGCGAAAATGTCATCAAGTTATTGAACCAGTGTCTGTTGAATGGACTGCTGTCCTGATGATGTGGTTGTGTGTTCAAAAGGTGCTTTTTGTATTTTAAGAGTCCCTTACCGCTGGTGGGGGGAAACTCGAAAATTGTATACAAAAAAAAAACCAAAACTGGGGTCACCAAAAATGTTGCTTTGGTGCCTTAAAGTAGACTCATGTCTTGATGAATACGGTCGCCTGGTTGACCGTCGAATAAAGGATAAAAATAAAATAATTTTAAAGACAATGAACTTGAGGTACAATTAACAAAATAACTTTAAACTAGTGTAACTGAACTTTATTAGTAAACAAATTATGAACAATGGTTAAAGAACTTGAAGTGCTGTGTATGCAGTTGACAAAATAAAAACATTGGGTAAGTTGGTATAAATGTGTGTTCTTAACAGTGAGCAAATAAATAAATGAATAGGTGTATGGATGTATGTTCTTAACAATACGAATAAAAACATTAATATGTATATCGAAAACCTGACGCAATAGAGAAACACCAAATACAGATTCGAATTCAGCCCCCTAGAATATCTAATCCAAAAACCTTGCTGGCTAGTGTTATCGGAACCCATATTAAGTATATACATAAAAACGAAAATGTCTGAATACCCTGAAGATATTTAAATGATCCCTGTTTAGATATGGCGGTCGCTATGTGAAATTGTAAGCCAATTTCCGTCCTAAGCTTTAGTGCTTAGAAGATGTGTATGGTGGACCGACTTAGAACTAAATTTTGTGGCTTTGACTTTTGCTGTATAGCCTGGTACTCTAGTCATGATTCCCGTAAAACTTGTGTGGAATTTCTATAAATCAATGTTGATAGAGTTGTACGCTGTTCAATTTGTGAAAAAGTAACGAAATGTTTCTGACAACATTTTTACAACTGCGAAATAATATAAGCTGCACCTACATATATCGATTCTAATTTTACTAAAGTTGAAAAAATTTGAATTTGATATAAAACAAGTAAGAGAAGTATAGTCGGTCAAGCCCGACCATATGATCCGTGCACATTATTTAACCCTCAAACAGCTGACAGTTTACAAATGTAAACCTTACGACCTTCCACCTGTGGTGAAGGGCATAAAAAGTAGGCGAAGTCTTTACTAGGTATAGCACAATATTTTTACAGTATAGATAACCAGTAAGAAATTTCAAGGTTTCTGGAAGCAAGAAAACTTCATGAGCGCTAATATATACTAATATATATATACACGACATGTTTTTGTCATCTGACATGTCAAATTTCCCACTGCAAAATACATAAACGTCGTTTGTTACGTTTTTAACTTTGCTTCTGTAAAAGTCACACGCAAAGTCATCTGACAAAATTTCAATTAGAGCGTGCTCTATTCTGACAAACCATCTGACATCACTATTGTTATTTTGAAAAAAAAAAAAATAAAAAATTTGTTAAAAATATATGCCGCAAGGAAGCCGGAAGCGGTAGTGCACTATTGACGATTTCATTAGCCGGCTGATTTGTTTATTTTATTTTAAAATACCGATAAAAGTATGTTCTTTTAACCTTTTAATAGAAATAATGTACATACATATATAAAAAAACGTTTCATTATTATTTTCAAAATTTGCATCTTCGAGTTTAAAGAAAAAATTTTTAAGATGGCTGAAATCTTTTACGGCGCAAATAAAAATGTTTGTGTTATTTTCAAACCGAGAACTACTTTGATTTCTGCAATGCTAAAAAAACAACATAGACAATGTCAGAAGCAAATAACAAGTACGTTTGTGACCGAATATTATAAACCTTATGTAAAACAGCAATTTTGACATACATGCACAATTACATGTGACTTGAAAATTTGACATGTCAGTTGACAAAAACATGTCGTGTACAATGTACATGTATCTTAAGTGAATTTTTAATTTAAGTTAGTAAAAATTATTGAATAACTTCGCATTATATAAGTATAAGTAAGCAGGTTGTAAGTGAATAATTAAAATCATTATTTTAAAGAAAAATTTTCACGAACAATGTTCTAAGTGCTTCTGTTATTCCCTTACATGGAAGCAGGTTGTATTGCAATGATTTGTAAATGTGTTTACGAACATTCCCGAAATATTACCGAACATAGAAATAATATTTTCTTAAAACACAATTAGTTATCAAATTGTTTTTAGCAGAGAGGAAAAAAGTCGTGCTTCCAAGTGGGAATTCGCCATATAAAAATCATGCCTTTTGTAAGCAGGTTTGTAAGGGGGTATTGTGTTTCTCTCCCTTGCAAAACTGCAAACCAGTAAGCTGCATTTCTACTGAGTATGAATATTACGTGTCGATGTATTCAAAAAGCAAAAAAATAACAATTTGAGTTAATACCCTCTTCTTGATAAATTATTATTGTAGATCAGTTCAGATTCATTTGGTATTAAAAATGTGCTGAATAAGTTCATTATTTCACTTTGCACCATCAGGCATGACATATTGACATATTAAAAGTAACGATGAGACATGGAGGTGGAAGCTTGATGGTTTGGACCTGTTTTTCTTTGTGTAGCCTTAATCCATTAAAAAATATCGATGGTATAAGGAAAAAAAGAAGGACCCTAGAAGACAATTTACCGGATTTTGTGGAAAGCTGTGCCTACCAAAAGGAAAAAGTTGTTTTTCGAAAGGAAGGGGATCCAAAACATGCGACCAAGATCGTTAAGAATTCGCTGCCAAAGCAAGAACTTCAAAAAGTGAAATGGCCAGCGCAAAGGGCAGTACGCAACCCGATCGAAAATGTATGGCCTTTTTAGAAGAAACAGCTTACGCATACATGAGAGGTCAAACATAGTTATAACATATTCCGAAGCAAACAATCAAGATCTTGGTTGCCAAAAACGCATCGAGAGCATTATTAAACAAAAATCAAACTTTCCTTAAGTATCCACTTTTGCACGTGGATTTTTAATTGAAATTGCAGTTATCATTATATTATCTTTAATTATTCCTGACTCTCTTTTTGTTTTCCTATGCTAATACTCTCCTTAGTAAAATATTTTTATATCCCGAATAGATTTTATTATATTTCATGTGTTTGTTTAACTTCACTTTGAAATCTTAACTAGTAATCATGTATCGAATATTGCACAAACATATGTACAAAAATATTTCGCTTAAGAAGAATTTTAAAGATACCATTTTTTATGATACCCATTCACAAGGTTTTAGCAACTTTGTAATACAACATAACTATGTAAATTTTGTTAGATGAGTCCAACGAGTAGCTTTATCAAACACTTGCATTTAAAAAAGTTTGTAGATCTCTGAAAATGGGAAATAAAAAACCACAGGAACCTCTATCATAGAATCAACAGCAGCATTAAGGTTTTATTATTGCTCGTAGTATAGTTTTGGGTTTTCAAAGTATGATGATCATTGGCATTTCAAAAAATACCTTTTTGAGTGTTTTATGTTTGTTGTCAAAACATTTACTCATCTTCCTTTTCACAAACATCTTTTTAACAAAAAAAAAAAGAAACAAAAAAAAAATCTAAAGAATTGGACAAAAAGTCCACAGCAGTACACAAGTATAATTCATACATCATCATCCGCTAATGATGATCATTAGCAGTACACATTCCTTAGTCAATAATAATTTGATAGAACAGCGCAAGACCACAACGCGTACGCATGTGCAGCATAATTATGTATTGCAAAAGTGGCCAAGAGAAAAGGAGAGATTTTAAAGAAAATCATAACTTTAGAAACCAAATGTTTTGTCGTATTGTGTTGATGTCCAAATAGTATTTTAACACACTGCTAAGATCCCTTGAAAATTTGCTATTGAATTTTTTCAAATCGTTTTTTGCTCATTTCATAATGCGAACGTATGAAAAAAGCTTTTCGTGGCAAATAACCATAAATCGTAAAATCTGCCATTTAGTTAAGTTTTTGCCAATACTTAGTGTTTCCTTTTATTGTTATACCCTTTACTACAACAAGCGACGAAGTAGGGAATATGTATTTAGTTTGTCATTTTGAATGTTGCGCTTAAAAAGATTTATCAAAAACTGCTTGAAATTTAGTTATTTTTGCCTGAAGTTGAAGACTCAGATCTGTTTCATCATTGAGTCTACAACTTCAGGCAAAAATTTTAAAGCCCATAATTAAAACGTCGGCAGTAACTTCAAATTCTCTCTCATTTCTTTCATTTTCTTTTGTTCTTATTTTTCTTTGTTTACAAAATGTATGAAATTGAATGAAAATATGGTAGCACATTGAAAAAATTTTCTTCACAGATCCAATGAAATTTACATTAAAATTCAACCTATGTAACCTTTCATTAGATTAATGAAATGTTTCATAAAATCAATGAAAATTTTGCATTAATTTAATGACAAACGTTTATTTTATCCATTTTTTCAATGAGGATTCATAAAATCAATGAAAATTTTGTCATTGATTTTATTAATCCTTCATTAATCCAATGAAAGGTTACATAGGTTGAATTTTAATGTAAATTTCATTGGATCTGTGAAGAAAATTTTTTCAGTGCATTGTTAAGATAATATTTGTATTTATGTGAGAGCATTAGAAAAAACGTCCTCAAAATAAAATTGATTTTATTTCTCGACCGCATTCTCTGGCATAATTTTATGTCAAACTGTATGAAAAACATCGTTCAGCCCCAGTTCTGTTTCATCATTAAAACGTACTCAAAACAATCCTAAATGGGATTACCTCCAAAATTCAATCCGGAATTTAAATTTTCGTTGATAGAGCCATTCTGAGAGGAAAATTACAAAATGAGGGTTTTAATTACTCTCATCTCTCAGCATTACATTCTTTTATGCGTGTGTACGTGTGTGTTTTTTAAAACAACATAAGTTCGAACAAAACGATTTGCAAGAACAAAAACATATACATATGGGGGATTTCATGTCAAGTGACCCAATTTTTAAATCTATGTCTTCCGATTTGGGTGAAATTAGCACCAAGCTTAGTCCTATTAAATTGTAGTTTAGACACAAATTTTCAAAAAGATTATTATTATCTATTGGTTTTAGCGAAATTTGTCCCAAGTAGCTTAGATAGTTATTTGATCAATCTTTTTAAAAAAAATATTTTTGTATTTTTAAGTTTTTTTTTTTTAAATTTAAAACTTTTTTTTTTTTTTTTATCCGGAATGTTTTTTTTTTTTTTTTTTTTGCTCAAAAGAAAGCTTATGTCTTTTCCTTTAAGGTAGTTCTGGTCTTTTAGGAAAAAATTCAAAATAGTGCTGCATATGCTAAAAATTTAAAAACCCTCGTCTTGAGTTAGAAATTTTTTTTTTATATATTTATAAGCCACTCGTATCCCAAAAAGCGACCAAAACTATCTTAAAGGAAAACCCATTAGCTTTCTTTTGAGCAAAAAAAAAAAAAACATTCGCGCTAAAAAAAAAAAATAATATAAAGAGTTTGAAATTTAAAAAAAAATTTAAAAATATTTTTTTTAAAAAGATTGATCAAATAGCTATCTAAGCTTCTTGGGACAAATTTGTCTGACACCAATAGGTAATAAGTTACATGGATGAGAAAGAACACATGTATGGCCAAAATGTCAATCTTTGACCCCCTCTTTTTCAGAAACCTTTTGACCGATCTTGTTAAAAATTTGTGTCTAAACTACTATTTAATCGGGATAAGCTTGGTGCAAACTGCAACCAAATCGGAAGACATCGATTTAAAAATTGGGTCACTTGACATGAAATCCCCCATATATATATATACGTATTATTTTCATGTTTAGCCATCCGGCTTATTCATGTTTTGATTATCTATACACATTAAAGAAAGGTCTGGCCAGACTCATGTGTACCACGAAGGGTTACAAAGTACATTTGAACTCTTGTTTCTCATTTAGTTTATATATTTGTTTATAAATATGTACGAAAGATTTCTAAAGTTAAAAACATATCGGGCATGATGTTGGAGTTGTATCATTCTTTCAGGTGTAAAACGGGTAAGTAAATCAATCATAATAATTTTTTCTTTCTAATTGCTTTTTTGGTTTTTTCAAGCACGAATTGGGGATAAAATCAACTTTATAATACTTGAATCAATCGCGTTTTGAGATTGATTCAATCTTAGTGTTAATTAAATCAATCTTATTTTCGGATTATTTTAAGTACGAAATCGGGATTAAATGTGGATAATTTAAGTATTTTGGGATTGAAAATCCGTACTTGAATCTATCTTTCTGTACTTGATTCAAGAAAATCCGTACTCACCGAACTATCAATACCGCTTGGGATTGATTTGAGTACGGATGGATTGATTTTTCTTTTGAGAGTAGGTTCAATAAAGAGACCATACCTGAAAATCACTTTCTTATGCCCTTAACAAATCATTCTAATGACCACAACGAATTATGATACTCTGAGGCCAGTTGTTATAAATCTTCGTTCCAAGCTTTTTAGTCAATTATAAAGCCCAATCATGAAATTTTCTTACTATCGGTGTATGGTATGAAATATTCGGCGCATTCGAATTTAGCAATTTTACTCGTTTTTATAAGAATCGCTTGCAAAAATACCAAAATTCTCATATAAAACTAACAGTCATCTAAACGAACAACATTTTTTAATCTTAAAAAATAAAATTTTATTGTCATTAAATAATAAAAAGTAGTTTTATAATAAGAAAAGTATAAATACAATCTGACAATTCCCACACAAAATCCAGTCATCTGACTGGTTTTGTGTCAATTATCTATCCTCTGGAGTAACTTAACTTTAAACTCAAATTCTGGACCAATCATCATAAAATTTTTATACCCACACCACAATAGTGGAGAGGGTATTATGCGCTTGTGCTGATGCTTGTAGCACCTTAAAATACTGGTCCTAGACTCAACCTACCGATCGACTCAATATCATTTCTGATTCGATTTAACGATTTTTTCAGGCTGGATGGTTATGCATGCCAACCTTGTGCGTAAAATACAGGTCGCAATATTAGACCGTGCCTATTTAAAATGGTAATGATCGGACAACAATTTCACATAGCCCCCATACAGGGCTTCTCTCCGAAATAGAGTCTTGGTGCCTATAGACCATATAATTATGTTTTTATTGAGATCATATTTGGTCCAACCATATTTGTTCCAATTTTAATCACCTTACCAAACTTTTTTGGAATAGGTCCATATTTGAACAAAGCTCAAATACTACTTCCGAAATAGCTATTAATGTCATAACTTCCTTATAAATGTTGGTATTGATATTAAACTTGGCGACAGCAACTTTTACAAAAGCCACTAAGTCATGAAGATCTGTTCTGTCCCATGTAATCCCCCATCCCAAATTCACTTGAAGGCGAACAAATCCCATATTGATAAAAATATCTCAATTATATTCGGCACAAAGAACTCATACCATAATTTTGTTCTGGAGGGTCCATCATTTACCAAAGATCCCAAATAGAGTACACTCTCGAATCTTTTGTTTTAACTCTTCTTTCTTATTTATTTTAATGTTATTTTTCGTCTTACAAAACTAAGCGAAGAATTTTTTTGTGGAAATGCCTACTTTAGGGGGTGGGGGGGTGGGGGGTGGATGAAAATTAAAGTAATAAAATAATATTTCGAAGATGACATCCATAGAATAGGACGGATGCAGCGTTGGCATTGAATATTCCGAGCTTAGTCCATTAGTTGTTCTTGCTCTGCTCATCTGAGCTTTTACATCAAACTCTGTGCCACCGTCTGGTGCGACGAAACTTCCAATATAGTCAACAGCTATCAGTTGCGGACTGTTGTCATGAACAGTCAGACAGTCAGTTTTAGCTGCATTTATTGTTGTCATGTGCCATTCAGATTGTTTTGAAGATTTGAAACAGATCACCCACTTTGTTTCACATTATACAAATGTCATCCGCATATGATTGAAGTTAGTGTGTCTTAGCTCTTCTTTATAAAGGTTATAAGCTTTGGAGGAAAACCTCTTAAATGCAATGCTTTCTAATTGCAGTCGCGATTAACTCTTCAGTAGACACCTTATTTGTGTGGCACAAGTTGCCACCTGGTTCTGGCTGGTACCACTTGTATTTTGTATGGAGTTTTTTGTGACTATAGAAAAAATTCAAACTATCAACTTTATGGTTTCGCAGTATGGTTTAGCAGGAACATTTTATTCTCAAATGGAATAATTCTTCGAAAAAAGTAAAGAAAGAATTATTATGTTTTTAATACAATTCGTTTGCCTCGCCCAATTGTTTAGGTTTATACTTTTTTCTCATTTTCTTGTAAAAAAACACGTTGGTTGAGGAACACATAAAGTTTCGTTCTAATATATTTAATAATTATATGAAAGAATCTGGGACAAATTAAAAAAATGCCTAGCCAGGTCCAGGTATACACTAAAGAGTTACATCAATCAGCTTTGCCTTTTCTAAATTGATGAAAAATAGATGTGGTGTTGAATTTAATTCGAAACTTTGTTTACTAATCAGTCGGATGGTGCTAATATGATCCGCACAGGAAAAGGCCATTCGGAAGCCGGTATGAGCGGAATCAATGGAATTTTTTCGAAATTTATTGTGATTCATTTTATTTAAGTGTAAATTACCTTACAAAATTTATTTTGGTGTTACCGTAAAATAAGGTAAAAGAATAAAAGTTTGGGAAACTTGCAATAAATTGAGTTTGTTTTTTTCAACTTAAAAAAGTTTATCAGCATGAAAATTATCCAAAATTATCCAAAGATTTATAAATAGTTTTTTTTTTTAATTTTTTAAGAAAGTGGCAACGCTTGTTGAAAACCCGTTAGTCTCACAAATCTAAGACATTACTGTTATGTTTTAAATTTATTCTAATATCTTAACGATTTCTTACCTGATTCTAACGTGTTCTAATAAAATACAAATGGCATACATATTTCCAAAAAAAAAATAATTTTGTGTTTAGGCTGAATAATTCATTTCAACGTTATAAATGTGTCTTCCATGAAAGGAGTTATGGTTCTTAATTGACTTATAATTATATAAAACTAGCTGACCCGGTCTACGTTGCTGGCCCTAAGTAAACATTAGTTTTGTATTACCACACGATTTAAATTGAGCTATTAACGAAATTTACGGCCTTTAAAATAAAAATCCATGGAATACCTATCATAAATTTTTTTTAAAAAATAACTTACATATGATGTGGATATGGGCTCAATCAAAAAAGAATAAGTTGGACCATGGCGATAATTTTAAAGAAAAAATCGTCCAAATCGGTCAAGCCGTTCTCAAATCATGCTCTTAATAGAAAAAGTGGGCGTAAAAGTAGGCGTGGTAATTTTTTCTTTCGATGAAAACGTAAAATAAATTAATACGAACAGTTAAAAGAAAAATTAGTCAAATCGATGGAGCAGTTTTTTGATTTTAGGTAAATCGAAAAAAGTGGGCGTAAAAGTGGGCGGGGCAAAATTTTCTTTCCGTAAAAACCTAAGTTAAACCATGGCGATCATTTTGAAGAAAAAATCGTCCAAATCGGTCAAGTCGTTCTCCAGTTATGCGCTTAATAGAAAAAGTGGGCGTAAAAGTAGGCGTGGTAAATTTTTCTATCGATGAAAACTCAAAATGGATTAATACAACATTTGAAAGATAAATTAGTCAAATCAAAATCGTCAAAATCGGTCAAGTCGTTCTCCAGTTATGCGCTTAATAGAAAAAGTGGGCGTAAAAGTAGGCGTGGTAAATTTTTCTATCGATGAAAACTTAAAATGGATTAATACGAACATTTGAAAGATAAATTAGTCAAATCGATGGAGCAGTTTTTTGATTTTAGGTAAATCGAAAAAAGTGGGCGTAAAAGTGGGCGGGGCAAAATTTTCTTTCCGTAAAACCCTAAGGTGGAACATGGCGATCATTTTAAAGAAAAAATCGTCCAAATCGGTCAAGCCGTTCTCAATTTATGCGCTTAATAGAAAAAGTGGGCGTAAAAGTAGGCGTGGTAAATTTTTCTATCGATGAAAACTTAAAATGGATTAATACGAAGATTTGAAAGAAAAATTAGTCAACTCGATGGAGCCGTTTTCTGATTTTAGGTAAATCGAAAAAAGTGGGCGTAAAAGTGGGCGGGGCAAAAGTATCCTATGTCCGTCTCCTGGCTCTAAGCTACCTCCCTACCAATTTTCAGCCAAATCTGTTCTGCCGTTCTTGAGTTATAAGTGGTGTAACTAACACGACTTTCTTTTATATATATAGATTTGAACAACATTTCTCATCTTTACTAAAATTGAATGTACTTTATAAGTCAAGTATTGTAGGGCAACATACGTTCGAACTTGCCCTCATGCATTTCCCTATTCGCTTCTTATTGTTTTACGATCGGCAGGCAGTAAAGACTAAAATACTTATAATATTTTCAAATCTATATTTCACCTTTATTGATATTCTATTCGTACTTTAGTTTAGTTTATTTTTGTATTAAGATTTTACATTGTATTTGGTAAAGCATCATTGGAACCATACTCTGGACTCATTGTTTAATCATAAAGATGGTTAAAGTTTTTTTTTTTTGAAGAATACAAGCAAAAACTGAACAGAAAATAGGCAAAAACAATTCATATTTATTTTGTATTTGTGATGATAAGTTGTTGATTTTTATTCGTTTTTTTTTTTGTTGTTCTTATTATTAGTGCTAAGGAAAGGTGTTCTTCGTCTGAATTGGTACAAGTATTTACTAGTTTATTAAGTACAAGTAACCATGTAAGTTCATCATTATGGTTCAATCGAAAATTATAGTTTTAGGCCTAAATAGTCTTCATTCGAATGTGAGTTTTTTCTTGAATTACTGGAAACTGTTTAAAGATTAGCAACAATGTATGTAGTGAAAAACGCACAAGGAATTTTGTCCTACATAGATTTTGAATTATGAATCAAATATTTAGATAAATGATGTTATTAAGAAAATGTAGGCTTTATAGCCACCAAGTTTACTACAAATGTGTTTGCCTTCAAAATAAAATTTTAAATACTTCCAAGTATTCGTAATACGAGTTTATTTAACTTATTTTTGTATTTTCCATACAAATTTGTCAATATAATTTTCGTGCCAATGTTAGTTTCTACCTGCCATATTCTCTTCTTGTGTGTTGATAAACATTTGTATATTTGCTCTAAATGTAGTTCTGTACATCCCAGTGGCATGGCGTACTAGCTCTTTACGTGCATTTGGCTAGCTCATTAAAAACTAGCGCTTGTCCCACTGCAATCTACTTCACATGCTTTGGATTGGCGAATTTAACCCGAGGATCTCTTACGAGGTGGTGATTGACCCCTCCATGCATAATCTTTACCTACAATAAAGGTTAGCCTCTTATATCTTCAAAGGGTGATAGCAAAAAGCAAGCGATTTTGTTGTTCAAATAACGGGATATATTTCGGATACACATTTTTTTGTGTTGTCGTTAAAAAAATTTTTTTCTTCATTACTTGGAGCTATAGAATTAGCTAGCGAAACGTGGGTACCTATGTATTTTAATATGTTTTTTTTTTTTTAATTTATTTTTATTATTGAATCTTTCTTATCGAAATTTACAATATGTATTCAAATCTTAATTCTACTTGTTGTTTATTAGTTGTTACCAGTGTAACCACTAACTGCTGTTTTCAAATTTTAAAAATGTCTTCTAGTTAGGCTCAAAGTATCGGTTCTTTTTAGCCTCTGGTGACCTTCGAACTGAAGCAGACCCCGAGCGAGGTAGTTAGGGTGGGCCATTAGTTTATCGATGTAACTTATTGAATATTTTTTAATTTCCTCCTGGATAGTGGGGACGTTGAGATCTCTGTGGATAATATCATTACGTATATACCATGGGGCGCAGACAATTTGTCGTAATATTCTAGACTGTCTTCTTTGAAGCTTTTGGATGTTAGATGCGCATGCAGTACCCCATAATTGGATGCCATATGTCCATATTGGTTTTATGATGGACTTGTATAAGAGAATTTTGTTGTCTAAGGACAAGTTTGAGTTTCGACCGAGAAGCCAATGTAGTTGAGCTGCTTTAAGAGTCATAGCCGTTATTTTCGCTTCAATATGACGCGACCAGGTCAAGCGTCTATCTATATGAATTCCCAAGTACTTAACATGGTTTTCTACCGGAACAGTGATGTTATTTATTTTTACAGCTGGGCACGTTTGTCTTCTGAGCGTGAAAGTTAAGTGAGCACATTTAGCCGGGTTGACCTTTATTCTCTATTTTTATAGCCAGGCCTCTAGTTCATTGATGTGGGACTGCAGATTTTGCGATGCAACTTTTGGGTCATGTTTAACGCTAATAAATGCTGTGTCGTCTGCAAATGTGGAGGTATGCGTGCTCAGGTTTGTTGGCATATTCGCTGTGTATATTATATATAGAAGCGGTCCTAATATGCTGCCTTGGGGGACACCAGCGGTAATTTTCTTGAGGGGGGAGTGTTTATCTTGCGACCTTACTATGAATGTTCTGCCTGTTAGATAGCTCTCCAGAAGCTTGTGAGTGTTTTGAGGAAGCATTCGTGTTATTTTGATGAGTAGCCCATCATGCCAAACTTTGTCAAATTTTAATATGTGAACACTAGAAATTAGTGTCAAGGGAGAGATTTAAGTATGATTTGAATGCAACATCAGTAGTCCCTAGTACAAATTGAGTAAAAATGCTAGATATTTCGTCTGTCATTGGTGGCGAGCATATGTTGTACACACAAATACACAGCATATTTTGTACAAATTAAATGCGCAGCTTAATACTTTTATAAAGAAAGACAAAAAAATTAAAAAAAAAAACAAAACAAAATATGTACTTTGAACTTCAAGAAGAATTCTTGACAACAGTACGGAAAAAACAGAAGTAAAGGAAGAACATGTAAAATAAATTAAAATAGATAATCATTCAAAGCAAAGCTGGGTTCGAGCCCAGATTGAGTCAAGAATGAAAAATTATCAGTAAATTTTAATTAATTTTCATGTTGTAAAATTCCTTTCTTCATAAAAATAATTTAATGAAAATTTAATTTGATGAACTTAAGCCTAATTAAAAAAAATTAAAAATTTGGATTAAAAAACATAAATAGTTCAACAAAATAACCACAATACTAATTACTTTTATAAACATTTTATTCGTCATAATTAAACGCAAATCACACTATATTTGTTTACCTTCCACAACTAGTTGTGAAGAGGGTTAGTATGTTTTTCATTCCGTGTGAAAGTATATATATGTATATATATATATATATATATATATATATATATATATATATATATATAAATATATGTATGTATATATATATATATATATATATATATATATATATATATATATATATATATATAGAAATATATGTATATCTGTGGCTTGGTGCTAAAAGGGCCAATGTCAAAATATTTACTTTTGAGAAAATTTAAATTAAATGGTTTTTAGAGAAGAGGTCTTACTAAAATTTGCTAGCAAAACCTTATGAAACTGTTGTGGGCTAAAAACATTGGCTGTTGCATCAAAAAAAAAAAAAAAAAAAAGAAAACAGAAAAATATTGACATTGGCCCTTTTAGCACCAAGCCACATATATATTCAATTCATTTTTTATAGATAAGTAAAAATTTATTTTTTGTAGTTAAATTATATAAAATAACTGAATATTTAATTGTTTTTACTGAATATGGTGTTGAATTTTTGACAGTAAAATTTTATTAAATAACTGCATAATTATTTGTTTTTACGGATTTCGCGGATGAATTTTTGACAGTAAAAATTAAACGAACTTTTCGTTACTTTAAATTACATTTTTATTTAATTTAACATAAAGAAGAATTTAACTCAATCAACGGAAAATATTAACTGCAACTGAAAATCCGTATTAATATGCACTTAGTGTTTTGAATAACTGTTAGAATCAGTTAAAAATAAATTTGCTTGGAGTTTTAAATGTTTATTTATTTAAAAATGAATGAACGGAATATTTCTTAAATAAACTACAGTCCGTTACTGTAATAATATTGTGAGTGTACGATTATAATATGATAACTGTTATAATATTATAATCTGAAATAATCTAATAATGATTTAATAATCATTATATGTTTAACACAACCATGTTTTTTCTCTGCGTGTAGAAATTGGCCTAAATTTACTGTAGACCTCATTTAAATACCACTCTCGGAAAAAAAGTAATAAATAATGACATTGTGTTAAAATTTGGTCTGGCTTAGTTTTATAAGGCTCAAAATCGCACAACCAAATTTTATGATGATCCGTCCATAATTTACTTAAGGTCGCATAGAAAGCTCGCTCTCAGGAAACATTAAGCATACTAACTTAAACCGTAACGAAAAATAATAATATGGTGGCAAATACTTATGGTGTTTTCTTTTCTACAAAAAAATGTGACATTTTATTTAAAAAAAATGCAATTTGGTGAATGTTTCTTAAAAATTTTGCTCCCGTAAAGGGTGGCTTGCTTTATTCTAAAAAACTCACCCTTTTCGGGAGAAAAATTTTTAAGAAACAGACACCAAATTGCATTTTTTTAAATAAAATGTCACATTTTTTTGTAGAAAAGAAAACACCATTAATTTAATATAGTTCCATGCAACTAAAAAATGTAATGCTATATTTTGTGACGATTGGTCCAAAATTTACCTCCAGCGTTATATAAGGTACTCTCGGGAAACACTTTAGTACGTGTTAAACCATATTAAATATATTTGGTGGTTTTTCTCCAACTGTAGTGTAAGGCACCGTAACGAATAATGATGATATTAAGGTGAAATTTAGCTCTCTTTGCCTTTATATGGTTAGAAGTAACACCATTCAATTGTAATGATTCGTCTTTAGCTTTCCAGTATAAAGCTAACTCCCGTATATTCCCGGAAAAGACTAAAGGCCCAACCATAATATGCATAGCCGTGCTTAACCTACTGTCAAAAATTACCAAAAAGGCTCTCAAATGTATTTAAAAAACAATTACAGAATCAAAAAAACATTTGATTCCGTTCAAAATGGTTTACATGTATTCGCACATTTGCTTAATCCAACATAAGCACATTATGGTTAGGCCTTTACTGCCTTTATTTTTTGTTTTAAATGGTTTTGTCTTGTTTTTGTGCTCGCGTTCTTAAAACAGACAGTTAAATGTGCATAAAACCTTAACTTATTATTGTACAGTGAGCTCAGTTTTTTTAATGATTGGCTTATAATTTATCAAAAGATCATATATAAATTACACTCCTATTAAATTCTAGTTTTCGGTGGAGAAAATCAAAAACTCATAAATCCGAATATAGAATTTTTAATTGTTTCTATCAAATTTATAAAAATCTATTAAAATAAAATATTTGTACCAAGAATATACAGATATATATTAATATGCAGTGTTAATCATTGGTTTGCTAAAATAATAACTAATATTAAATTTTGATCACTTACACGTCGAAGTAAATAATTTGTTTATCAAGTGCTGTTTAATTTTATTCATACCGTAATAATTTGTAAACACTTTTGTTTAATTTATTCAAAACATTGAACAATAGAATGACGAAATTTTTACAAATCTAAAATTAAATAATAAAAAATAAACAAAAATCAAGTAAGAAAGTATAGTCTAGGCATGGCCGACCACATGATACCTTATGTTTTTGTTTTAAATGTAAGTTAAGCGAACGAGGTTTTTGTTCGGAAATATGTAGATGAATAGTCAGTTCGTGTTTTTTTAAGTTCCATTCTTAGTAGTATAGCAATTTTTCAAATATTATCTAATGGGATTCAGGCACAGATCCGTTTTACTGTTTGAGGGAGAAAACCTCGCTATATATAACTCCTCACACCCTGAAGCGCGCTCTTAACAGATTTTCTCTTGAGATAAGCATGTTGAGCATCGCTGTTGTCTTCAATAGGAAAGATGAAAGGCTAATTGGCCTAAAATCCTTGGGTTTTGAGTAACCGCTTTTACCCGCCTAAGGTATGGACAGAAGTGATGACCCTGGGATGTTCCTTTATATGGCCGGAATGATGCCATCCGTTCCAACCGATTTGTAGGTCCAAAAAATACTAACCGCCCATGTAACCTTATTAAGAATTATCCTTTTCTCTACTACTTCACTTACCTCCATTCTCGCACTTGACCCATTATTAAAACATCCCGCAAGGTGAGCTTCCATAAGCAAACAGAGAGAGAGAGATCCAGAACTCGATTCTATTCACGAGTTATCCGGTATATGAATAAATCGCAGAACACTAGGATTCGACATCTCATATTCAAATTCCACTGAATTTCTCGCTCTATTAAATCTTAAGTGTGCGGCAAAAAAACTCTGGTAATGGGCGGCAAGGTACCCGGGTACATATATGGATGATGCGTAGAATATAAACATTTTCGCACTAAATATTTAGTACAAATATGTAATATTTTACAGCAGTATTTTACAGGACTTGGCAACAGACACTTAAATTCTTACTTAGACGGCACTTTAACCTGTTGTTGGTCACGGCCTTCTAAAGAAATATATTCTTTTGTACGTTTTCTCCAGTTCGATGCAGCAGTATTATGAGGCTTTTCCCGTTTTCGCTTTCCTTAATATATATTCTTGAATGTCTTTTATTTTGGAGTATCTGACAGCGCAATCGTTTTATCTTTATGCACCTTGCTATGTTAATAGTGATGTTAGTCTCATACTGTTAATGATTTATTTGTTTTTATCGCTTTTTGCAAGTACCCATGTTTCAAGCACTTTCCTCGAAAATACAATAGCCTGCTTAAAAATTCGTCAACATATTTTATTAGCTTTAATTTTTCTGTAACTGCAATCAATATCTTTGTTTTGCCCTTGTTTAACGCCAGACAAATTTTAGTTGAATCCTTTTAATAGACAGCAGTTACATCTCGCATGTGTCTTTCAAGAAGGTCAATGCCATTTGCATAATCGGGGAGCATATGATCGGTTGAAAAAATTGCACGATAAGTTGTCCTGTTGTCTGAGACTGCTTGTAGTGTAAATGCTTCCTTACAGCGGTGCACTAATTTCACAGAAGTGCCATCATCACACAATAGATACATATACACTGCGTGTCATCAGATTAGCTCCTCCTCTATGAACTTATTATATTTGGTGGCATGTCAATACTCCAAAAAGTTTCACATTGTCCATGAACTTTATGACACTTTTAAAAGTGTCATAATGTCCATCAGAGCAGTATCATAATGTCCACAACATGCTTACAAACTCGAAAGCATACCCGGCCGAAGGCTGGCAAGGATTTTCTCCTTTAAGGTATAACAAATACTGGGGCCTAATTCTGGCAGTCGTGATCGAGTAATTTCTCGATTTGAAAGCAATTTTATTTCAGTCGATACTGAACGAATCGAAATAATTTTTTCAGTATTGAGAAACACAAACTAATGCTTTATATAACACTGAAAAATAATTCCGATTCGTTCAGTATTGACTGAAATAATTAGATATTAAATTGCTTTCGAATCGAGAAAGTACTCGATCACGACTGCCAGAATCAGGCCCCTGGCTTCGCTAACTAATGCGAAATCGGCCTTCGTTCGGAAACAAGGCAGATTTTAGAAGCTAAACTTAGCGAAACCGGTACTTGTTATACCATAAAGGAAAAAATACTTGCACCCGCCAAAGGCCGTCTGTGCAGAAAAGCTTTAGTTAGCGAAGCCGGTGTTTGTTATACCATAGAGTTGAAAATCCTTGCGCCCGGCTAAAGGCCGGCTATGCCGGTATTTGTTACACCATAGGGGAGAATATCCTTGCGCCAAAAAGTGTTTCTGTTATATATTTAATATAGGCACCCAGAGAAAAAACAACAAAACCATTTTTAAACCATATTATGTTTAATTTAACCAAATCATTGTCACCGACAACCATATTATGGTTAAATAAGTTTCTTTAAAAATAGTTTTGTTGGTTGCGACCAAAATAAAACATGTTTTACCCTGCGTGTATTCTTTTTTTGTATTTAACGTCTTTAGTAATTATGGACCTAATGACATTTTTAAAAATGACATAATGTCCATTTGCAAAGTTTCTTAATGCCCACGGACATTATGTCATTTTCAAGAGAGTCACAGTGTTCATGGACACTGCGACACTTTTTGGAGTTTCATAGTGTCCATGGGCACTATGACACTGGACGTTATGACATACCACCTTATATTTGCCCCTGTTGTTGTTGTTATTAAGAAGTACATTTTGCTGATACATTCTGGATAAATTAGGTTATTAGACTCGAGTACGAAAAATACTTAAACGTACTTAAAACAACCCTAAATGGGACTACTTTTGAAAATCAATCCCGGACTTTCTTAAAATAAGTACAAAATTCTTAAACCAAGTAAAAAAAGATACAACTTTTCGTTGGTACATAGTGCCACTCTGAGAGTAAAATTACAAAGTGAGCGTTTTAATCTCATTTAACTTATCAAAGTTTGTTACAAATAGTTAAAAAACGATTTGCTTGTTTTTTGTATAAACAAAAAAAAAAAAAAAAAAAGAACTAGAAGAAATCACCTTATTTTCATGTTTAAAAAGTAAAATTGAGGACTCTTGCTTCTCATTAAGTTTATAATTTTAGTTATATAGTACAAATAGAAACTGGGAATTATTTCCTTCCGAAGGTAACTTTATATTATATTCAACATTTTTCATTTTTCGAATTTATTCTATGAGCTAAATTTCATTAAGTTTTTAAAGTAAAAACCATATCGGGAATGATGCTAGTGTTTTATAATTGAAATGCTGTAAGGAGTAAAATGGGTAAGTAAATCAATCATAATAAAATTCACATTCTTATTTTACTTTTGGTTTATTCAAGCGCATTTTGAGATTGGTTCAATCTTAGTTTTACTTAAATCAATCGATAAAATAATAATTTTCGGATTATTTTAAGTACGAGTTTGGTATTGAATATGGATTTGTTAAGTATTTCGCGATTCAAAATCTGTACTTGAATAAATCTTTCTGTACTTGATTTAAGAAAATCCGTACTCACCGTACTAAAACCAGCGCTTCGGATTGAAATGAGTACGGATGGATTGATTTTACTTTTGAATGTAATGAAAACATGTGCTGCAAATTTACTGTTACATGGTTTCTTACATTTTACTTTATTTTCGATGAAAAATCTTACATAGTTTTAGATTAGAAAGAAAGATGATTAGAAAGCGTATAGACACCAATTTTTTTTAACTGATAAAGTGCTCTATTGTTATTAACATTGCTAAAATATAATCACTTTACGACTTTTACCGATTATTTGAATATTTCGATTATTGACAGCTTTTAATTCTCGTAAGCTTCAATTTACGCTTTCGCTTTCACAGGAAGTGTTTATCCTTTAGCCAGTTAGGGGTTCCCAAGATGTTTCAGACATAAGGATTATAAATTTGAATGAAAAAATCTTGGTTGAAAACACCAAAGGTACCCGGTTACTTTGTAGTAGACATAAGGGTTAATATCTGCCTTATACTGTTATAACTTTTCCAAAAGTTACTTAAATCTTCCGTATACGTGGTTTCTTTTTGAATAATACGTGCATCAGTATAAACACATTTAGTTCAAAATATTAATTTGAGAAAAGCATTTGTCTGAGAGCTAGATGAAATAATGAACCGATTCTTCCCATTTCCAATAGAATGCGTCCACATGACATTTGCAATCTATACTTTGCGCACACGGACAGAAAACCAGCCAGCTATACGGACAGACAAACATCGTTAAAATCAAGGGCGGGTCCAGCGTTCAGTTCCTCTCCATTAATCCGCTCTTGGTTAGATGAAGGGTGTACAATTCCTATGTGTTACAAACATGAGCTAAAACTAATAAAACCCTTCCTACATGTGGTGGTGTAGGGTATAGCAAAAAAGCTTCTAACTGTTTATTTGCTCATACCAATAAATAGGCGATGATGGCTGATCGATCGAACGAATGATAGGCAGGCGGACGGACACATTATTTCATCATCAAGCCCTAGACGCTTTAAAAACAGCTAAATGAGATGTTTAGATTTTGAATAGAATGCATGATGCTACAAATATCGAAGCGGATGTTACCCAGAAAATTTTTACGGTAATTTTATTGCACAAATCAAACACTGTAACTGAAGTGCTGAGTAATTGTGGGAATCATTTTTGCTAAAAATAGCAGTAGTCTCAATACAATACTCGTACAATATTTGCAAATCTCTTTATAATAAAGTAATTATAGAGGTGAAAAAAATAAATATGACATAAAAAAAAATTCCGCAAAAGTGATTGAAAGGCTTTTTTTTTGGTAAATATATGCATTCATGAGGTTGTGGTTAAAAGACACAAGAAAATAACTTTATCCCTTTTTCGTAAAAAGTATTTAAAATTCTTGAAATATGTACATCTTAATCGTGATCAGTTTCTAAAAATAGTTTTTAAAGAATTGTTTATTTCTGGGCTTTTTTTTTGTTGTTGGTTCTTGCACATTCGTCTAGCTCGCAATACTTTTGATCTATTGACTGTCAGTAAGGGTGATGTGTAATTCATTTTGTCTCTTTGTCCAAACCTCCGTCCGTCCGTTCACTCCTCTATTAGTCTGTAATTCAGCCAAACAGCATGTATCAGAAACCTATTCAGCATTTATTATATTACAAAATAAAAAGTGCTCTGCATTTTTATTTGTTGTCCTCAGCCTGTGTATATGTACGTGTTTGTGTTAAATGCGCAGTGTCCTTTATGAATGACAAAGTACTGCTGTGTAGCGAAATGAAGCAAATAATAAAATGTTTTGTAAGATAAAAAAAAAAAAAAAATAAGATTTACTTGAGTTATTTTTATTTTAGTGCAACAACCAAAAAGAGAAAAAGTGACAAAAGCAAAGATTTCTTATAAATAACCCAGTTAAACCAGTGGAATTTCTGATAAAGATTCCTTCTTATTAGTTTTTTGTTTTTTCATTTCCATTATTTTTTCGTTTGTGTCACAAACTCCATGTGATATTCATTTGCAAGTTTTTGTTGCCCATGTTTTAATTATAGAATCTATTTGTGGCAGCGGGCAGAACAAGGTATATCAACAACATTTCACTGACTGCTTTCATGATTGTTTTCTGTTTAGTGTTATTAAGTTTTCATGTAAAATTTTAATATTTGTATTTAGTTTATAAGAAGTTGACATATTTATTTTCACTAAGCAAGCATGTACCTGGATGAAGTTTTACTTAAGGCTGAAGAGGTTTTTATAAAACTGAGAGAGCTGTGCCGCAGGGAGATTCTTCTATTAAAAAGATTAAATGTGTTCAAGCAATGATTTAATTTAATTTATGAAATTAAGCCAAGGAGGCTATTTTCTAAATCCCTTGATCTTGCGTTAAACATTTTTTTATGTACATACATACATAAGTATTTACATTTGAATGTATTTGAATTTTGGTTAAAAAAAAGGGCTGTAGACCGTTCTTCACGAAATTTAACAATATGATTTCTAGTCATACAGAACGAATTTGTGCCAAATCTTATGTATATCAAATCTTATAACAAAATATAACAAAAATTATTAATACTTTAGGGTGGTGGTTCCATATTTGGACTCATAACTCTCATCTAACTGATCCAATTTTTCTGGATAAGGATAACAAGAAGCAATTTGAGATCCACATTGTTATTTTATTTTAGGTTATAAAACCACCTTAAAACCGTTTTTGATTTGGTTTTAAGTAGATTTTATGAAATACAACTTTGTTTTCGTTGTGCTAAATTCAGTGCTACCAAGTTAAAGAGATTAACTACAGCTGATAATGTTAAATCCTAGCTAGCATTTCATATCAAAATCGAATCTTTTAGGAATCGGCTTCATCGGCTTCTTGTAGTGAGAAAATACTTCACTACCGATGAATCACCTCAAGAATCATTTGTGATAAGTACAATTTTCTGATTCTTTTGTGAGCAATTTAATTGTAGTTTTGATAATCATAAGTTAGTAGTTATCGTAAATTATATAGTTTTTAACACCATTTCAAATAATTTTGTAATTGTCAGCTTTTCAATTTCTACTCCAATAAAAGCACAACCATAATGTCTTTTGATTATTTAAACCAACTTAATTTTGAACCAAACCAAAGTTAACAGGTTATCGCTAAGGAAATAGAAACCATACGCACTTACATTTATTTTCATTAATTGACAGAAATATGTTGGGCTTCTATTTTAGCCAATCTTTTTATTTGTTTGGCCGGCACGAAAATTTCTGGGATTTTCTTTTAATTCGACGAGACGAATGAAGAAAAATTCAAAATATTTAGAGATCATTATTTTAATATATTGACGAATCATATCGTTACCTAAAAAAAATGTACAGGAGACGCAAAAAAAACTATTTAAAATGATGAATTGCCTTAAACTACACTATGCAACAAACAAAAATTCCCTGAATAGCCACTATATTGTTTTGTTCCGCTATAGTCAACTAACTGCAAAAATCATCATTATTTCAACTTTTATGGTAAGGTTTTTTTTAAATTTGTTTTCTAAAAATTGAGATTTTTGAAAAGGCTGCTTCTTACGTCTTAACGTAACTTTGGAACGACGAACTCGATTTTGTTATGCAATCCCTCAAAACATTTGAAATTACGCCAGATTTAAGTTTCTCTGATATCATTTTTTTAATTTGGTAAAAAAAAAATATTATTTTTTGTTTTTTTTTTTTATAAAGTTTTTGAATCCAAAACAAATTCATAAACAATTTAATTCAACAAATACTTACCACTTTTAGTACTTAAGCTCAAAGTTGCATGTTTAAGAAGTAAAATAAATTTTATTTCATGAAAATCCATGGACAAATTCCTGTTTTATTCCCGATAAACTGAATGAACCCAGTTTTGTCCTTTTTTATCGCAAATTTGTGTAGTTACAAAAATCACAAAGTTTTACCATTTTATAACACAATATTTTTTTAATCCTTTACTTTATTTATTTTTTCAATAGCTGCATATAATAGAAATAAAATAAATTTTGCTTCATGAAAATCCATGTATAAATTCGTTTTTTATTCCCTATAAAGTGAAAGTACTTAGTTTTAACATTTTTTTATCGCAATTTTGTGTAGAGCAACATGTTTATTTTATTTTTGCAGCATGTTGCTAGGTACTTTCACTTATAAAGCTAATTATAATTTAATTTAATTACATTTAATTTATAATTTAATTTGCTTCTATTTATGCTGTAAACCTATCATTGTTGGGACAAATGACAAATTTGCGTTAGTCCTTTATAGATTTTGGTTGATTTTTTGTCTATAAAATCGCAAATTTTTGTCGAAAGATTCCAAATATTCCAAATTTTGCGGACATTTGTTTTGATGCAATACATACATCAGAATCGGTGTAAAACACATCTATTAATTTTTGATTAGAAATGGCCTTTTAGGTAACGATCTATGAATCCTTTTTTAATCGCTAAAGTGATAAATCAGTTTTTAATCATCAAATGAGATCTAAGAAGACTTATTAAGGTCATATTTACAAAAAAATTAACACCCAAATGCTAACTGAGATGGCGCTCAATAAAAATTAATATATTTAAAAAAAATATAAAAACTTCAAACAGATGAAATATTCTAAAATTAATAATTTTTTATATAAAATTGTTTGATTTCCAAGCATTCCCTTAATTAATTTCCTATACAAATTCATTTATTTCTACGAGAAATTGATTTTATTTTGCACAAAATTATTAGACACACTGTTAATTAAAACCTGATTTAACAAAACTTGCATTGTGAACGTAATATCAGCTGTCAATAGCTTTAATGTTAAAACCAGGCTTTAACTTCCCAGTAAAAAATGTGCGCCAAAAGGAGCAGGTTTTATGTGTGCATTCATACCTTAAATCGCTTCAAACCTGGTGATAGGATACCTGATTTTTGTATGGGGTGTTCCCGGTTTGGAGGACTATTTTCTGCGGACTATAAGCGCTTCTTTAAACATGCAAACAAAGCACTCCTAAAGAGCTTTTTTTAAAGACAAACTATATGAACATATTCATTAATGTTTTGCTTTTACTTGTTTAAATGCAATTTTTAATCATTTTCGTAAACCATAATATTTTGTTATTTTTTTCGCTTTAAAACCTTCTTCGTTGTCAACACTAAAATAACAGCTTTTTCTCTTAAGCGCTTCAAAAAACTCGAATTTTTTTCAACTGGGCTTAGATGTGAGAAGACTATTACAAAAATAACTTTAATCATTAATTTCATTCATTTTTTTTAAATTTTTCGTTTTGTTTCCGTGTAATTTTTTTTAGAAGAAATAAAGTTGCAATGGATATAAAAATAAATTACTGTTAAAAATAACTAGTATTGTGGTTATTTTATTGAACTGTTTATGGTTTTTAATCTAAATTTTTAATCAGGCTAAAGAACATAAAATTAAATTTTCATTAAATTATTTTTTTGAAGAAAAGAATATTGATAATTTTTGACTGAAGTGGGATTAGAACCCAGGTATGTACTTTGGACTTTAAGAAGAATTTTTAACAAGACGTACGAAAAACATAAGTAAGGAAGAACATGTAAATCAAATAAAATAGATAATCATTAAAAAAAAAAAATTTCGATCTACCAAGGTTAAAATACCGTTTGGTTTAAAGAATTAAGTTTAACTGTTGGCTGCCAGCCGTCGTCAATGGCGGCGAGTATTAAACGGCAAACCCCTCTGAAGAGATTGTGTGGTTACAATCGAAACACGTCGGAGTAACATGTCCGTGAAAGCCTGGATTAGATTCCCAGTTTAGTCAAGGATGAACAATTATCAATAAATTAATATAAAGAAAATTAAATTTGATGATCAAAGATATTTTTAGAAATACAAAGTTTATTATTCACAATTTTTCATTATTGATAAATACACTGAAATTTATTGTTGAGGGAAAGCCAGCTTCTATGTGCATTTCACTGGTTGCTTAGGCCAGCTCATCAGGAAACCTTTTCCAAAGATTTTAGAAAATCCAAAAATATTAAACAAATAAAATCCTAAAGCGAATAAGAATTATAAACACTCTAAGTATTACTTGTAACAATACCAAAGCGCAAACAAAACACCAACAATAAACAGTGAGCTTATCTTTTCTTACATCCCCCTACAATTGGTTGGGTTCTTTCCGAATCGAATTTTAGTTGTAAGTGGGTTAAAAGAAAAAACAAAATTAAAAAACAAACTGCTTGATTCTATTGTCTTCGTAAGAAAACAACAAAAAACCCAATTTGCCAATTCAGTTTTATGCACGGGCACATGCCATTATATTATCAAAGTTTTTTTTTTTTTTTTTTTTTTTTTGGTGTACAGTGACCGTCGTCAACTGCGTCGAGTGGTGTTTCTAATAAAACAATCTCTCCTCATTTTCTGGGGAAGTGCCTTCCCGGAACTGCTATCCGTATTACTTCGGGAAGGCCCAGAAACTTCGTTCCTCTAAGGACTAGTCTATTTACCCACGTCTGGATCCATCATGTTCGTTGGGATTCGCGTTGCCTCAAAGTATCGTGGTCTTTTTTCTTCGTCCGTAACACATTTTCGACGTAGTGTCCTACTACATTTCATTTGTCTCCACATTCGAGCATTTTTTCGACTATATTATCAGGATTAAACTAGCCGATTTGCTCCCTCAGTGCGCTTCTTTCTGCGGACCATCTGGTGCAGTTGAAGAACGTGTGTTCCGCATCATCGTTCGCCTCACCGCAGTAGATACAAGCGGGGTCACCCATATTGCCCATGCGGCACAAATACTTTTGAAAGTATCCGTGACCTGAAAGAAACTGGGTCAGAAAGTAGTTAACCTCCCCAGATTCCCTCTGCGTCCATCTTTCTATATCGGGGTTTAGCCTTGCCGTCCATCTGCCGGTCGTTTCTGTGCTCCATCTGTTTTACCATCGCTGGATGGTTTGAGATCTCCGCACTGCAGCACTTATACCAGGAACCTGTCCCCTAGTTTTCCATGCTTCATTTCTTTCTAGCGCCAAGATATCGAGGCAATATCCAGTATACAAAGAGGGCGATATGCTGACGGTTGGGTTGGGTCACCTCTGCCTTTGCTAATCAGCACGAGCTTCTGTATCTTCCACTTTTTGGGAAAGATTCCCTGGGCTATGCAAGCATTGTACACTTCGAGCAACGAGTCTGGCCGCTCTTCGGCCAGGCGCGTGAGTACCTCTTCTGAAATTCCATCTGGGCCAGGAGCTTTGCCCTTTTTAAGACTCCTAGCAGCCATTTTTAGCTCTTCCTCGGTAAAGGGCGCTGGCATGTCATCAATATGGATATCACATTCTTCGTGCAGCATAGGGTGTGTGGGAAATAAGTTTCTAACGATACAGTTGATATTCTCACTCTCCAGGTGTGGAACAGCAGAGTCAGCACTAAGCCTCTTCGTAACGATCTTGTAGCCTAGTCCCCAAGGGTTACTGTTCAGATCTCTACGGAGTTCTTCCCATTCCGCTTTTTTACTATTAATTATAGCATGCTTCAACGTTTTCCGTGAGCGGCTGAATTCTTCGGCCTCCATTACGGCCTGCCCGACTCGCTTAGCTCTGGAGTATTTCCTTCTATTGCGGTGACAGGTCCGTCTGAGTTCAGCTTTTTCTGGTGTCCACCAATACACGGGTTGTCTTCTTGGGTGTTCGTTATACGTGGCATTGATGCATTGCAGCCTTGAGCTATGCGTTGTGTCATCGCGTTCGCCAAGGAAGCAGCGTCACTATTGCTCGCAGATGTAGCTCCATCAAAATTTGCCAGTAATACTCCAGGGTTCAGGTTTCTTACGTTCCACTTGCGAGTACCTCTGTTTCTTGATGTCCGAGCGGCGTGATCACTTCCAGTGTAGTCTTCCAGTACTTTCCATCCTTCAACCATTGCAGTCCGGCTCTCAGTCACTAAGGTGATGTCCGGCGTGGTGTGTTCACATCCCGGTCTTCTGAAAGAAGTGGCGGAACCAGTATTTGTCACAACTAGACCTAATCTGGCGGCCATGTCTTAAATGCACCTTCCTCGTGTGTTCGTTGTTGAACTTCCCCATTCGACAGCTTTGGCGTTGAAATCCCCAGCTACTATGAAGGCGCCACCTATTTCTCGAATCTTAATTTCAATTAGATCTAGCTTTATCTTAAATTGCTCCATAATATAACTAGGGGTGAGGTGACAGCTCATTAGTGTAAATTGTTCTGTTCGGACGTATGTGTAGCACCAACCGGATCCGTGCTGCCTGACCCCTATCTTACTGCCACTGGGTAGCCAAAGTGCTGCCGTGCCTGTTTCATCCTCGTACCAGGACCCTCGTCGAATTTGCCTATACTGTTCACTGATAATGACAGCATCCACCTTCAACAGCCATTTGTTCGAGAAACGCATCTGCCGTCCGGCTTCTGTGCATGTTTGCCTGGAGAACTGCCATCATTTCATCATTCAAAGCTATTTTCGGGAATACAAAGTTTGTTATTAATACGATTTTCGTATGACGTGCTAAATTCCCAATTTTTTATTTTATAGACTTTAGCCTGATTAAAAATTTAAAAATACTGTCAAAACTTCAGTTAATTGAGATAATAATTTTATCGGTCTATAGCCAACAAAAATACTTAGACAAATTCTTTTTTATTTGTCTAAGTGTTTTGAAAGTTCAACTATAATTACTTTTCTATTGTTGGCACGATTAAAAAAACGACTGTGTAACGTTCATTGAACTCATCACATCCAATTTATTTTAAATTAAATGAATTCAAAAACAAATTTTCTATAATTTGAAATTAATTATAAATTAAAGTCGTAATTTTGCTTAAATCACAATAACGTTGTTCTACTGCTTGAAGGTCTGGATGTCTTAAACAAATAAAAAGAATCATACAACCAGAAATCCTCAAATGGCCAAGAAATTGTTCTTTGTCTTCTTTCTTTTTTTCATGTTGGATTTATTATTTTTTTACCTGCTGACTATGAGATCATAAGAATATTGTGCTGATGGAACATTTTTCTTTCATTTCGTTTTAGTAAATAAGTGACTGTGTTCATTTCCTGTAACACTTTAATTAAGTGCGAAATTTTTTTTGTCCAAAATTTACATAATTTAATTCTTTACTTTTGTTACAAAGAAATCTTAAAATTAATTAACTTATATTAGTTTATAGTTTTTGTTAAGTCATTTTTAGTTAAGACATGACATCAAATTTTATTTTGGTGTTAATTAATGGACCATATAAATGTACAAGTATTCTGTCTAAATACAGGACAACAAGATTAGACTGATTAATCTCGATTACTATTCGATTCGATTTTATTATTATGAAATGTCATAAAAGAACTTTTAGGCTGGGTTTTTAAGCTCTCAGCTAAACTAGCTTTAGTTAAACTGAAAACAGATTTGTGCCGCCTTTTCCAAGTTTGCATACAAAGTTTTGACGGAACAGCTTAGTTTTGCTTAAAATTTTGGCCTTTAATGAATCAATAAAAAATCACATTTTGTCCGCGCCTAATCTATTGGATTAATCAATTTTGTAATAAACATCCCAATTTTTTAATTGAAATAAATTTTTTCGGTGCTCTTGGTAGGTATATCACAATTTATGCGATAGCCTTCGTCTTTATACATGTGACGACAGCTGAAAAAGGGTATATATAACTTTGTCATTCCTTTTGTAACTTCCACAATATTCTTGTTGCCAGCTGTCCATCCGTCTATTGAAATTGGTTTTACGAAGACCCTGAACATGCTGGGGACTTGGTTGGTATATATTTATGTCAGATAAGCTCATTTCATAAATGGCTCAGATATGAGCAAAAAACTACGCCTACCTCTAATTTTACCCATAAATCTCTTGTTGTTGTTGTTTTTTACTTTTTTTCTGTATATCTGGAGAACATCAAGAACCAAAGTTTCCAAATAAGTTGCAATCATCTGGGTTATCAACACACAACTTCTTTAAAAAATGGGCGTGGCACTTCCCATAAACCACATTATGGGTCATGTCACAGAGTACAATTCCGTTCGGAATGATTCCGTTTGGAATTGAAGAAAACATATGTGTTTGTTGATAGAAAGTGTATTTTGATAGTTGTATGGCCTTTCGGATACAGACAACTCCCATACAGTTCATGAAAACAAAAATGGTTTCATTCCGAAACATTTTTTCGTCATTTTCTGAAGCACCAAAATACGGAATGAATTCCGTTTCCGAACGGAATTGTACTCTGTGACATGGCTGTATAAATTTATTTATATTTCGAGAACGGAAAGAGCCAAAGTTACTAAACTACGTACACACATCTTGGTTATTAACACACAACATGAGGGCGGGTTTGGAGAAGTGGGCGTTTTACAAAATATGTAGATTTATTTATAATCATAGAATGGTATTTATTGAACTTTCTGTTCTTATTGCATTATGCTGAAGCGTTTACAAGATTCGGCTTAGCCAAATGAAGTTGAATATGAATACAAACAATTTAGATTTTACTTTTTGTATCTTTAGTTTAGTTTTTGTGTTAATGACCTTCGATAACAATTTTGGATAAATTGCCCAAACCACTTAATACTCTTATTGCTGAGCACTGAGTTTGAAATTTCCTATAAAAACAAATGAGTATGAATGTTTTTTTGAATAATCCCTCTTTAAATATTCGTAAAAGATGGACTAAAAAATGAAAATTGGTTTTTATCTTTTAGAACAGCAAAACTTCTTTTCACAAATCCTTAAAAGAAATATTTTCCATAAACCAAAAACAAAATAAAAACAATTTTTAAACGTTTTACCTACTGACCTCAATACAAGCATTTCAGTTCAGCATAAAATCACAATAAACTTTTTCCATGTACAAAACGAAAACTGAGTATTTCTGACTTTTCCTTGTAATGGCTACTTTTTATTCCACTAAATAGTTACCAAATGCAAAAATTATAGCTTATTATAGCATTTCTGAATTGGCAAACAAAAAAAAAAGAACTAGAAACATAGTACATTTTCCACTACTTGGTATTTCGTACGTAAGACACGATTTGGAAATTGCAACAAATATGAAAATTACCAACAACAATGCAACAATATCAAAATCGTTATGAGAGAAAAGAAAAATAAGCCAAGTTTTATTCAGAGAATTTAAAACAAAAAAACTGTGATTTCATTTTGATGAGCTTGAAATGCAAACACGACTCAAAATTAACAACTAAAGTTGGAAATGAAGAAATAGATTTAATGATGGAATGAAAAATCAACACTATACCAATAACAGGAATTATGGAAAAATTGCCAGAACAGACAGCAGACTACGAAAGTCTGACCGACCGACCGACCAGCGATGATAAAAATAGAACATGTTTATAACTTTTTCATGTCTTTCAGTTCATTTGCTTGTAAGAATCAAAAAATTGCAAGAAAAACCATGCCAGCACTTTATGAATAAGGAGTTGTACAACAAATTGACACAGAAACGTTTTTTATGCCACAACTAAAGAAAAATTGATAATAAAAATAATTTGCATTTAATGGTGATTTTTCAAATGTGAATGTGGCAGGCAACACAGACAAGCAAAGACCGACAACACTTTAACTTTGGTGCCATACCAATGATGAAAGAAAAACCTGCAGCAAGACACCCAACATCATTCAGAAAGAGTGATGGTTTTTAGCACTTAACAAAAATGTGTTTCGAAATTTATCTATATACTTAAAAAAGTAAATTATGATTAAAAACTTTCATTTTTTATTCCCAAAACCCAGTAGATGGTTTCTGAATTATTTCTGAATAATTGGCACCATATCGCAATTAATTTCAAAGTTTTTGCGCTAGATGAGGTTCAATAGGCAGCCGTCACTAAGACAGCTCACTTGGGTTTTTACAGCAGTCCCTTAACGATACCCTGAGCCAGTGATCAGTGTTTAAGCTAGATTACTCCCAAGGCGTATTCTGCCTCCAACCAGTTCGATTCGTTGCGGAAAAGAAAGACTAACCTTAGACCTACCTAAAAAGAAATATCCAAACAGAGCGATTTCAGTCCTAAGTAGCAAGCGGTTTTTTGGGCATCATACCCTGCAAATAATAGGTCAAGTCCAAACACGCGTGTACAGAGTAGTCCTCAAGAGACCAGGACTAGTCCAAAACTAACCCAAATGTATGGAAAAAACCTGGTCTATTTAACATTACGATGTCCTAGGAGAGGACCATATAGTTTTAAAACTACTCCATGGTATACACAAGAGGATTAGTTATGAAGTCGATTAAAAACGAAAGCACGTCGTTAAAAAACGAAGATATGTCGTCTCACTACAAACACTTTTTAACAATGACATGGTCCATGCTTGCATTACATCAGACCAGTCCATGGAGTAGTCCATTTTATCAAAATGGATCAGGTGGTCCAATTTTATTTGTAGGGTATCTAGGCTATATTCTGGCTAGATAGCATTTATTTTCATTACATCACCTCAATTGAGGCTTTATGTGTGACTCAGATTTACTAAGAGTAATTCAGCTATCCATTGAAATGCCAATTATTTTGTTTGGCTAGTTTGTCTGCAGTGTGATATCCCCAGCACACAATTTGTTCTAAAATCTATGACAATGTTTCGAAACCTCGTTCAGAGATATACGGCATTCTGCAGTTAATTTTGATAATATAAAGACACCCAAATAGACCTGCAATGGCATATATAAATATTTTTACACATGTATTAACATATGGACTCAAATACTATGAATGTCAAAATTGCACTTGAACAAATTGACATCCAAGATAACTCTTTTGGGTGCAACTGCACAGACCTTATTAATGAGCCTGCGGCCGTCTATTGCTAAAAGGACCAACTTTTGATATGGCTTTTCATTAAACATTTTTTCGTTTTTAGTCTATATATTTACAAATAAGTTGCAATCTGTTAGTAATTGATGTTCTCTGAAATGCGTGAACCGATTTTGTTTCTGTAAAGTTCACGTGGAAGGTGACGTCAATACCAAGGTTTTTATTTATCAACGGTCTTCAAATGTGTATTGGTTCATTAGTTATAGCCATTCCGAAACATGTATTTTTTTGCATGGAAATTATTCGAATTTGACTTAATATTTTGAAAAACTGAAATTCAATTAGTTTTTAAATTCATTGCAATTCGGTTTTAGTCAAACCATTACTTTAATTTAGCTACTTATGTATTGTAAATCACATCTTCATATGTTATAGCCATTTAAGTGAGCACTGCTTTCATTTCGAAACATGTATTTTTTTCGTGCTTGAAAACTTTGCAAATTTAAGTCAACATTTTGAGAAACTGAAAGGCATCTTCTGGCATTGCAGCCTCTTTGTTAGATGTTGGTCGCACAGCACATTCTGCTTTGAAATTACGAAGTTAATGAAACTCGCATATGTAACGTTTCAAAAACATCTGGAACGGCAAACTTATTGAAATGTTGCGGTATCATTATTTGGGATGAATGCACTATGCCGAATAAGAAATCTGTTTAAGCATTGGAAAGAACAATGAAAGACCTTCGAGGTTATTCAGAGTTGTTTGGTGGTGCCTTGATTTTATTGTCAGGCGATTTTAGGCAAACATTGCCCGTCATTCCTAGATCGATAGTTGCCGATGAAATTAACGCTAAAAACATTGAAACTCACTACTAACGTTCGTGTTCAGTTGCAGAATGATCCATCTGCTGATAAGTTCTAGAAGCAATTGCTGGAAATTGGGAATGACACTGGATTGATAACATTGCCAAATGATTTTTAACATTTCGTACAGTCAAAAGAGGAATTGATTGAACGGTTGAGTGACAGAGCAATTTTAGTGGCAAAGAACAAATATGTAAGTTAATTAAATATGGCTATACAATCGATTCCGGCCGAATTGGTTTCGTACAAGTCTGTGCATACTGTTACCAATGTAGAAGATGTTGTGAATTATCCAACAGAATTTTTGATTTACCCCGTTTGTGTAATGGCACAAGATTTGCTATTAAAAGGTTGATGGCTTATGTAATTGAAGCTACTATTTTAACTGGAAATCCACGCATCACAATGATTCCGTCTGATATGCCATTTGAATTCAAACGACTTCAGTTTCCTGTTGGGCTTGGGTTTGCGGTTACTATTGATAAGGCACAAGGCCAATCATTAGGAATTAGGAGTGAATTTAGAGTATCCAGTTTTCTTACATGGACAGTTGTATGTAGCCTGTTCGCGCGTTAGCAAACCGTCGGTTTTATATATTTACACCGAAAATGGAAAAACAAGAAATGTTGTGTACCAGGGAGCATTACAATAAAAACAATTTATCACTGATTTAAATGAATTCGAAATGATTGCTTAGTTTCTTTTTTGCAATACGAAGTGTGCAGGGGTTCACTAGTCCTCTATAAAACAATATAGTCCTGAAAAGCCTGATCACAACTTTTTGAAGTATAATTATATATATTTTAGTTCATTCCGCGGCTTCCTGTTTTTCCAAAGTGATTATACCCGCACCACAATAATGGAAAGGTTAAAATTAATTTGTTGTGATGTTAGTAACACCTTAAAATATTGGTCTTAAACGCACCTTTAAGTGTACCGATTGACTAAGAATAAGTTTTGAATCGATCTACGATGTCCGTCCGGCTGGCTGGCTGTCCATGTTAACCTTGTGCGCAGAGTACAAGTTGCAATTTTGGAGATAATTTTATGAAATTTAGTACATGAGTTCTAAAGGGGAACTTTTTCCTGTCTTTCAAGGAGATTGTCATTGCGAAAGTTTGGTCTCTCTGCTGACAGGATACTTTCGGGGATCACGTAGTGGTTGTGGCTTTAAGCCATAGTCGCGAAATGTGATTTTCGGTAAAAACCCACTGAACGGCTAATTTTTCGAAATTAACTAACCACCGAATTTGCGTCTTTGAATTATTACTTTTTAAGCCACGAATAAAAGTTAATTCTATTCTAAACTTTTTTATACAGATTGATATTTTTTGGCCTTTAAGGTGGACATTTGTTTTTTAAACTTTCTCGCCATTTTCAAAGTAAAAAAAGATTTGACTGGTTGGGCCGCTGCGATTTCAATAATTGCACATAGCGCAACATCCTAGTTGGCCAGATTATCGTTGAGGACGTCGTAATCAATGATGTATGCACGACGTGTTCCTTATCATCTAGGTTTTCTAGAAGACAATTGAGAGAAAATCGTCATATACGACAGTATGAGCGACATTGTCTAATAATTTTTCATCCATAAACTTTATGTGGGGAAATATGAGCGACATTGTCTTACAAGTTGTTTTTAATTTTACTTTTTGTGGGACAGTGTGAGCCAAATTGGCTTATAAGTTGCCTTTTATAAAACTTGTCTTATAAGTTGTCTTTTTTAAACTCTATGTCGGACAATACGAGCGACATTTTCTTATAAGTTGTCTTTTATCAAACTCTATGTGGGACAGTATGAGCGACATTGTCTTATAAGTTGTCTTTTATTAAAGATGTTGATGACAAAGTTTTCTTCTAAGGTAGTCAATCTCTTACTTAAAATTATAATAATACTTGTTCGAAAACGATTTGTTCTCACTCTCCCTCACATCTTGTGCAGGAATTAACATTGTCGTGCATCCGTCTTCTAGGATTCTTTAAGACGAGGACAACTGGGATCTAAACTAAAACAAAAAGTTCGGTTTATTGTATTACACACTGTCAAGATGTAGTTACAAACCAACGAAAAATAAAATAATTTTTTATATAATTTTATAAGCGCAAGTGTGTAATGCTGCCTATAGGCAACAATGGGTCTGAATGGATCAATGCAAATGTATTATGTGTGTTTCTCTAAGATAATTTGGTAATATTTCTTAGTTCACACAAATTTGTTCGTAAGAATTTATTCATAACACTTTTGATAATTTTGACCCATAGTGCTGCAACAAACATGCTGTCTACAACATTTGTAATACATATAAAATAAGAGCTTTTTTATTTAGATTTTAAAAGATTTTGTTTATTTTATTTTTATTTTTTGTCGTTGCTTTTTTTTTTTTTTTTTTTTTTGAACTTTCAGCAAATTACGGTTACACGCTTAATGCCGTTTACACTTTCAAAACATTCATCGGGTGTTGCCGCAACCTGTGTTGCAGAAATAACTGCAACCTTTATCTTACTGGGTTTGGGCTAGAGATGGGAAATTACAATTTTAAAATGATACCGAATATATACAAAAATAGTACTTTTTCGAGAAATAGAGTACCAAACTTTTTGTATGACTACTTGACTGAGAAAATTAAAATAAATTACACAAACAAAAAGTAAGTTTCACCCATTTATATGGTTTCTTTAACTTAAATTCCCAGTGTTAATATTATCGGAAGCAATTTTTTCATTATTAAGCCCATTTAAAAAAAAAAAAAAAAAAACTATACAAATTAAAAATTTTTTTTGGGTTATTTTTGTACGCAGAAAAAATTCTCCACAATTCTTTTCAATTAAACTATTTATCAAAATAAAATATTATATTTACTGCAGAAATGTTGTCAATATTACGAAATATTTAATTGAAACTATCAATTTGTTTACTGCTGCAAATTTAACTACATTTTTAATTAATATCACAAATCTTTTAATTGAAATAAATTTTTATTTTTTTTCTGTCTAAAGAATATTTAGATTTCTTAGTGGTCCATTTTAGGAGCCTTTAAGATGTTTTGGATGTTTACCAATTTTCTATTACAATTTATTTCTTTTGTATCAAGATTTTTTTGTAAAATTTCAGGTAGATATTAAAAGAAGATTCTAACAAATTTGAATTACCTATGTTGTACTCTAAAGCAGGTCCTAAGCAATAAAGTTGATTTTTAAGTTAAATCACATTTTTGTTGCATAAAATGGCCATTGATAAATAATTTTTTAATCCAAATTAGATTTTATTTTAAATCAGGCTTAAGTTCATCAAATTTCCCAGCCAAAACTTACATTGCAAAGTAATGAGTTAAAAAGCTCATATAACTACTCTTCAGTATTTATAGTTTATTGGCATTTTAACTATTTTTTTAACATGGTGATGTCATTGGAGGCAAGTACTTACCACACTCGCTTAGAAATAGGGGGTCAAATAAGTCATTACCACATTCGCTTACAAATATTTACTTCACATTGGTATCAACAAAACTGAATTTGTCAAACAAATTCTGAATTGTTCAAACTAATTCTGTTTTTAATTTAATTTACTTTCTAATGCAAAATTTGACTACCCTGCATTAAGGACATATTCATAGTCAAAAAGCCAGAGAACGATATGATTGCAAAAACGATATGATATTTTCATGGTAAAACGATATTATAATTAGAGGTGCAATTTAAATACTATAGTTTATGATACAATATCGATATCATATATTATAATTTATATCACCTAGACGATATCGTCATAATTTCGTTTGATTGAATGGAAAGTGTAGTTTTTATTCAAATTTTTATTTTTTAAATACATTTCAAAACCATTTAAGTATTTAAATTTTTCATATTCAAATTGTTCTTCATTTATAACAAATAAAAAAAGCCAAATGTAAGAACAAATATTCAATTAGTATTAGATTTGAATAAACCAAACCTTACATGCATTTAATTATGAACTACTTATAAATTTCGTTGATCAACTCATAAACAAGTTCTTATGTATCAGATTATATGCCAGCCTTTACTAAACTACTTATATGTAATGCAGGTGGTGTGAAGTAGTCTTGGAAAAGTAAGTTGTTCAGTAATTGCAAGTCATTACCCAGTTTTTGCTGGGTTAATTTTGATTTAATTATTTTGACGAAGGAAAAAATTTTACAACATGAATTTATTGATATTTTTAATTCTTGACTGAAAGCAGCGCTGCAAGTTGTTTCGAGAAAAACCACTCCCTCATCATCAGAGTTCATTGCAGTTTCACCTAACCGCCAAAGCAGCGACTGTCAGTCTATAGCCAAACATCAATCTACTAACCGATGGTATTTTGGTGGATCGATTATAAATAATTATTTATTCTACTTTTGTTGTTTCCGGAAATATAGGAAAAACTGTTTGAAATCTCAGAAAATTTTCCCTTAAAGTCTCTTGTTGCAGTGATTTTACCCAGTATACTAGGCTTAGTTACCATTATATACCATTAAATTGCTTTGTAATAGCGTTTACTGACGGTTGTAGAGCCACACAGGCCATCTTATGTAACTTAGAAGACTAAATGTCACCATCAAAACCGACCAAAGTCAAGAAATAGATTCTTCATTGGTCTTGTTAAGACAAGTACTTTTCAATAGCCCATTAGAACTTCCATTAGGGGAAATTTATCCCCTTGGATCTGTAAGTCATCAATGTACAAATTCTAACGCTTAATTCCTTCCTTCTTTATATTTTACCGTTTAATTCTTACAGCCCTCAAGTTAAACTTTTTTAGTGTCAGTTAGAAATGAAAAGGTGTTGAGAACAATGTAAATATGAAAGACTTGAAAATGTGTAATTAGAACATGATACTATTTTCTCTCCATGAGGGTATTGCGGTATTTTTGACTTTTAAAAGTACAACAAAAAGAGCAAAAGTACAAAAATCTCCAATTTTTCTTTGTGCTGTTTTGCGACCATACAATTTTTGTAAGTTCAATCGCTGGCGTTATATGTATGTTCGGCTGACTGTTCATGTTAATTTGCACCTCAACGCTTGAGATATATTCTTTTAATGGGTAGTTTGTGAATGTAACTGAAAAAGGGTCAACATTGAATTGCTGCAGATGTTAAGTGTGACTCTTAATGTACATATCTTTGTGACTTTGTAGTTAAGAAGGCCAAATAATGATTTGTTATTTTATTCTTTTAATTTTTTAAAAGTATTTTGGTTTTATACAAAAAAAAAAAAAATTTGCATCGCTTTTACTTGCATGTCATTGCAGTACAGTTGTTTACATTTTTTATACTTCTTCCCATTAAGTTTGCGTATCAGCAAAATAAAACAAAAGAAAAAGATATTCTTGCTATTCCCCCTTTTTAGATATATGAAGTTTAAGCGCTTTTGTTTCTGCTTTATCTGAGATAAAAATTTGACAGTTAACTTGCTGCAAAAATGACTTTCGGTTGTAAGTGTAATCTCATTAAGTTGTTATTGTAAGTCGACCTGCATTAGTATACTGTAAATTTGTTATTGCGCAGTTTTACCCTACGCCACCATATAAAGAGTATTAGTTTTGTTTCTACTATATGTAACTCTTTGTCAGAAATAAAACTAAAAAACTAAAAAAAATTATTTATTACGTAATGAAACATTGTGCATTTCAATTTCACATTACCTTATTATTACTGTTCCATGACATCAAATGGTGTACAAACATACATTTTAGGTTAAGGAATTCTTAAATTCTTTACTAGACCAGATTTTATTACAGTTATCAAATTTTGTTAGCATTTGATGCGTTTTAAATAGCATGCATGGTATTATTTCTAGCCATATAAAGTTAAATTGGATCAAATTTTATAGCAATATCTATATCTGTTACGATTTCAGAAGTACTTAAGTGGTTTCCCAAGGTGGGCTTTATATGACGCATACATATAATGTTTTATGGAGCGATCTTCACAAATTATACAGAGTGATTTATTAAATTATAACAAACTAAATTTCACTTGCGAGAGTGGGTTTTATATGGCTTATGGTAAATTATGTACCGACAAGATTTAATAGTATACTTCCAGTGCATTCTGTCATTAATATATCTTCGCCCGGGGGCTTATGTGCTCCATACGCCATTTTGTAAATTTTGAGTCAAGAACGCCACCTTAGGATTTCGACCCCAAAAATTTCAAATCTACAATCCGTTTTCGGCTTTCTTGCCTCATTGCTGAGATAAATCGTGTCCGTTTTGCTCTATACCTTTTTAAACAGAACCTTTCGGTGCCACTTTATTAACGTCATTTAATGACGTATAGAGCAAAATTTCAGTACAAAATCTTGAAATTGATTTTTGCTGGACATTTGGATCTACGTGCAGTTGAAAAAGTCAAAAGCCTATGTTTTAAATATATTTTTCCGTTATAAAGAATTATTAAAAGTTCATTCTTTTATAAAGTATACTTTAGTAAAATGTACTCGCTCTTACAATCAAAAATAAATTATTGCGCCAAGCGTTGCATTACGCTATAAAGTAACTATTTTTTTACTGTAAATTTTTTTGTATTTTTAGCAGGTAGTAGGAAACTCTGACCGCTACACTTAATGTTACGCTTGATGTGCTTATTAAGGTTAATCTGTTACTCTTTAGTCGGCATTTTCCCGCTTTGTTGCGTTTGGGACGAATTTAATAACAGTCGTGAAGGTAACGAAAAAAATAGTTGTGTATACAAAATACTCAATACTTTGAAGACAGCACATCCAACCATTCAACATATTGTTATGTGGAGTGATTCGTGTGTTGTCCAAAATAAAAAGCAAATGATGTCCACAGCAATTTTCAAGTTCTTGTCAAGCCATTTAGAGGTCAAACGTATTATTTAAACATTTTCTGAGCCTGGGCAATCACAAATCCAAGAAATAGATTGCGTTCACAGTGCTTTAGACATACATCTCAAATATTTAGATATTCATAATATTTTGTCACTCGTTAACTACTTAAAAACGTTCCAAACAAATAAAATAAAACTTTAGGTTGTAGAAATGCAATTCTCGGATTTAAAGAATTTTTCTCAGATATCTACACAATTCAATTTTTTGATTCCTCATTTTACTAAAAAAAAAGTTCTTCAGTATATTCAATACAGATAACTCACAATAAAACTTATTTTCAAACAGCAAATATAATAAAAAATAAAATGTTGCCGGAATAAATTACCAACACCGTTAAATATTTTTGAAACAGAGATAAGTATTGTTAAAAAAAAAATTCGAAATGATAAAATTTCTGATCTAAAATTTGTATCCAATTTAATTTCTAATGCAGACAAAATTGATTATATAGCTAAAATAAAATAAGATACTGATTTTTTTATTATTATTTGGTGGGTTTTACTGCTTTTTTGATGATATTTTGCTGTTATTGTATGTATTTGCAAGGAAATATGCTTAAGGTGGCGTTTAGAGCAAACAATATTTTTAATTTTTTTATCCCGTTATAGATGCGATAGGGAGATAAAAAAGTATTTTCAGAATCATCTTTTTAAAAATCAAAAATTTCTAACGAGTAGTTCTATAAAAAAAATTATGTTAAACTTTAACATCGATTTTCTTAAAATAAATTTTTAACAAATAGAGCACTTAAACCCCCGGACGACGATATGTTAATTAAAAAAAAATATATTCCTTTTTTAGGGAGGTTTTTCGACATTTGGGTTCACAACTCTTTTTCTACGTAACCGATTGTGCTAGATTTTAATCTTAAACTTTACATCTAAGATTGTTCCTTTCTGTTGAGTCTTTCGAAAGAGGATCGATGGGAACATATATTATATTTCGAAAGTCAGCATGTTTTACAAGAAGGACAAATGGACATGACTTAATCGACTAGAATTATTCAAGGACCCAGAATAAATATACTTTATGGGGTCTTCGATAAATATTTAAAGAGTTTTACACGAAATGACAATATAAGTATACCCTCATTCACTAGAAGTGGGGGTTTAAAAACGCTATTCCTTAACCTAAAACCAAACTAAAGGCCAGGGAATTCTGCATCAAAGAAAGTAAATAGTAGTTAGAATAAGCATTGCCACAGGCCATTTTTGGGACGATCAGGATAAATTTCAATACCAAAATTTAACGGAGCATATGTGACATAAATATCTACCAACCAAAACCGTTATCATTTCTGCGGTCTTCGAAGAACCAATTTCAACAGACAGATGATCAGACTAACATCGTTAAATCAACTTTGTTCCACATAAGGAACCGCAATATATATCCTTTATAGGGTCTAAGATCAATATTGAAGAAATTACAATACAGTACTTTTCGCTTATAGTCACATCCTTTAGTTGCAGACAAAACGTGGACTATATCGCTAATGTGACTATAAGGCTAATTCACATATATGCCACTATGAGTCATATAACCGAATTCGAATATAATCAAGTTATGTGAATATAGAAAATAAAACATTTATATAAATTACACCGACATCAGACTTAACGTTTTGCAACATAGTTGTTAAAATAGTTTAAATAATAACAAGATATTTCATTACTAATACGAAAGGCAAAAACTATTTTTTTACGAGTAGAGAGTTGGTGACAAATATTAAACGATTTAATTCGTTCATTCTTTGGATGGAGTGGGGTTTCGATAACTAAAAAGAACTTAGGAAATATTGCTTATGTGACTATAACGCCATTAATTTGCTTTACTTTTCCCTTTGATGGCTGTTTATAGATGGCATATATGGCAAATGTGCTTATATCGCTAAATGGACTATAAAGATAATATTTTATATTAAATTTACTTATAGCGGCAGAATAAACTGATAAAATGGACTATATCGCTAATGTGACTATAAACGAAAAGTACTGTATACTCTTTTCACCTGTGGTAAAAGGTATCAAATTGTACTCATTTTATAAACAGCTTTTAATTTTTTTTGATACACATGTTTACAAGGCGAATTAATTTTTCAGGTGACGTTGAAAGCAATGCTGTGCTTATTCTTTCTCCAAATAAGATAGTAAATGTCAAAAGTTACTTGTGTGTTTGACACATCGACCAACGAAAGCAACAAATAAAATATCATTTTGTGTTTTTGGTGTAGTTACTTGTTGTAGTATTGTCACCACCGTTTACTTGAATTCGCCTTGCATGTTTACAAATTTCGATAAACTCAAGGCGAATTTAAAAAGGTAAACTCAACTCGTCAGCCGTTCATCAGCTGTATCCACGGCGAATTAAAAAAATACATAATTGTCAATATATAAATTTGTTTTGAGAAGAAGTTGAATGAAAAGTGCTAAAAATAAAATTTTTATAATAAAAACAATTTCAAAACTTGGAATAATTAAAGTTAATTTAATAATTTCTTTTATAAAAAGTGATAATTTTAATTTGCAATAAAAAACTTTTGACAGCTATCTATTAAATTGCAAAAACAGAATACATGGGGCATGTTGTAGTTGTAGAGTTGTACTTAACTTTTTCAATTCGCATTGGATAAAATGTTTCTATTGCAAGAAATTAAAGTTTTTTCTTTCGCTGTTTGGGGTGCTGAGTTCGAATCTGCACTCCCGGTTTTAATCAATTCTAGTTTTCGTGTTACGGTGCTATGTAAAAATGGCACAAGGAAGGAAAAAACTCGTACTAATTTTAAGTTTTTTCTTCATACTTTAGTACGAGTTGTACTAAAATTTTTAAGTAAGGGTAACACTTGAAAGTACTTAAAACAGTCCAAAATGCGTGCATACGCGTGTTCTTATTAAAGTTTGTTGTAGACATAACAACAACACCACAAAAAGAAAAGTATAGATTATTTACATGTTTAAAAGTCAACTAAGAAGCAATAATTCCCATATTCTTGTTTTTAATTATTTATTTAAATTCATCAAATTGTCAAAGTAGAATAATTACGGAAACCATATTGAGCATGCTGCAACTGGCTTATAATTGAGTTTTTTTTTTGTAAACAACGGGCGAAATACAACAAAAGTGAAGTAAACATGTGTGACGAGTAAGTAAAATAATTATATTCTCTCTGGTTCTGTTGGGTAAGTGTTAAGGGTTATAATAAATCTCACTTTTGGTACAAATCCAGATCTAACCCTCTTAGAAATTCTTGAATCAAGCACAGTTTAAGATTAATTTAATCTCAAAATTAATTAAGTCAATTCTGTTTTCGGAATATTTTAAGTACAAATTCGCGATTAAATATGGATAAATTAAGTATTTCGCACTTGAGTAATCCGTACTTGAATCAAGCGTTCTATACTTGATTTAAGGAAATCCCTACTTACCGCACTGTTGACACCGCTTCGGCTTGATTTAAGTACGGATGGATTAATTTGTTTATCAGTGCACTTTCGCCACACACAGTAGCATAACTTGAGAACGGGTTTTTCTATTCAGTAAAAAAAAATTATCTTTAGGTCTTGCAAACTTAAATTCTTATTTTACTCAGTAGTTTTAGAGATATCGTAAAAGTTTGAATGAAAAAGATAATTTTGTAGTTTTGAATTTTTATTTTATTGAATAGAATTTTTACTTTCTATGGTGCAAAACTTTAAAAATTGTTAAGAGATAGATTTTTTAACTTATTTCCTTAAAAAAAAACACTTTCAAAGGCTCTTTTATACAGTAGAGTGTAAACCTTTCGACTTTTACTAAGCAAAACTACAATTATAAATTTCGCTGAAGTTATTTACACCTGGGTTTCACAAAATTCTTTCACTTTGTTAAAGTAGGAAGTTGTCTTTAAGCTTCTGTAGTTATATTTTCTTAAAATTTTCTCCAGTGCGAAAGGTTATACTCGTACTTTTATCAAATCTAACAAATCGCTTCAACATTTCAACAATTTGTATAATTTTCCATGATGTACGCTAAAGATACGAATAACCAACTAAAATAAAAATCTTGCAACAATTGATTTTAAAATTATGTACAAGAAATCAAATTGAACCAAACCAGAACCTTAATAAGAGATCAATTGATTGAGTTTAAATTTGGGTGAATTGTTTAGCACATAACTCAATTAAACTTTATGAACATATTTTTTTTTAATAATTTTAGCTTCAGTATTCTCATTTAGGCATTAACGTCTTTATACAATTTAATTTAAAAATACGTCTATAAGCAAAGATATTTTTTTACTGCATTAAAACACTATTTAATTCCAGGAATGTTTGTGCACAACTCTAATTTACTGTACAGAATTCATAATAATTATGTCGCCAGATTCTAAGATTTAATAAAAATGTATGCTCAAATACATAAATTTAAACATTATTCCGCATTACATTTTCTGCTTAAGATTGCAATTAACACAAATTTGATTTAAATTATAGACCACAAATTTTTATTTCGCTGTAAGAAGCTGCTTGTCATGGCACGAACTGTGTAATTAAAGCTAAAAAGCAAGGTCAATTTTTGCACAAACATCTACAATAACAAGAGTTTTAAACAAAAGAAAACCAAGGTAATAATAGTAGCAAGAGATCATCATCGTCATCATCCCATTAATTCCCACACCAAATATGATAAAAGAAAAAAAAAAACAACAAAATTAGACAGGGTAACGCAGATACGAGCAGTTAGAAAACTTAGAAAAAAATTATGTAGACTGTTTTAGATACAGATAAATAGAAAGACATACAGACAAACATACGAACAGGCAAGGAAACAGACAGATGAATAGATTGATACACAGATATATATTTAGAAAGACCGAAAGACTTGTAGCGAAATTATATTTTAAATAACATGCTGCTTGTGGAATTGTGTATGACTACTAGTGTACAATAAGATTTTAACAAGCTTAACTCACGACACAGTTATGACCAGAAGCTTAAATTAATTATTTCATAAAAACCTTTTTTACCATTGATCTTTGCCAGGAGTTTTTTAAAGCAATTTGTTGTTATCAAATTTAAGTCTTGATATAATCCATAATAATATCAGCATGTAAAATGTATGTATATTAGACTGGTCGCAATTTTTTTTTTTTAAATTTAATTGTTTGCGCTGCTTAAAATATGAGGTTTGGTGTAAGAAATCATGATCTAATTTTTCAGGTCAAACCGACGGTGCCTAGCCGTGCCGGGTGGGGCCCAAAGTTCCCCATTTTATAAAAAAAAACATATTTTCTATCAGATCTTTATAGTAATACTAGTTGAAAATCAAAAAAATGGCTTCGTTACGATCTTCCGCAGAGAAAGTACTTCAAGTGTGCCAAATTTCAGCTTCCTATGTCATCAGATGGCTTCAGAAAATTGCGGAAAGAATAGGACATACATGCAAACATCCTGACATACTAAGAAATTATATATTGTATAGATAGATAAACATATGTTCGCGCAACTTAAAAACGCTTTAGCTTATTGAAAAACTAAAAAAAAAACGAAATTCCGCAATAAAACTAGCTTTTCAACTAGTATAACTATAAAGATCTGATAGAAAAGATGTTTTTTTTATAATATGGGGAACTTTGGGCCCCACCCGGCACGGCTAGGCACTTTCGGATTGACCTGAAAAATTAGATCATGATTTCTTACACCAAACCTCATATTTTAAGCAGTGCAAACAATTAAATTTAAAAAAAAAAAAAAAATCCCATACAAGATGCGACCAGTCTAATGTATATAGGAGTGGTAAGTCGATTATAATCGTTTTCATGGTCACGCTTAATTCAAACTTTTAATCGCAATCGCACAAAAGTTCTAGCGGTTACGATTAAAAACTCAAACAATACCAATATTATGCTTTAAGCACAATTTTAAGCAGTATAAACAAGTAGTCAGGATTGCCCGACTATACTTTCCTACTTGCTTTTTGATGTACCAATATTAATAGTATTAATATTAAAATTTTATCCAAAACCTCCCATTAGCCGTAAAATTATTTTTTTTTCTCAAAATTTATTTTTTGAATCTTCATATATTAAATATGAATCAACAACAATTAATCAAATCTTACCCTATATTTTGTCATATGTCCTGCCGGTGCCAGAAAAAAATTTCATAATTACGGTTTCTGTTCACATATAGGTGTTTATAGCTCTTCTGATTGGGTGAGTGATTTAAAATATTTCGAGCTAATAGATTTGGGTGTAGTTCCAGCATTTTTAAATATTTTACTGCATATTTTATAATCATAGTTTTTACTAATGGCACATTCAAATCCTTATGGATGTTTGAGTTTTTAACAAACCAAGGGGCAGCTGTGATTATTCGAAGAAGTTTATTTTGACGCCTTTGAATTTTTTCGATATTAGAGGCCGAGGCAGTGCCCCATAGTTGAATACCGTAGCACCAGATAGGCTTAAAGATAGAGTTGTAAAGAAGAAGCTTGCAATCGAGACTAAGAACACAATTTCTTCCAAAAAGCCAATGAGTTTGAATGGCTTTTAGTTTCATTTGAGTTAATTTTGCCTCTATATGTCATATCTACGTTAATCGCTGATCGAGATGTCTCAATATGTGAATGTTGAGGTTTTATTTGATTACTGATTTTAATATGGGGGCATGATTCCCGGCGCATAGTGAATGTTATATGTACGCATTTTTGCTCATTGACCATTATCCTCCATTGTCTTAACCATATTTCTAGTTGAAATACATGATGCTGTTAGTAACGAGATGCTTCATAACGGTTTTCGTGGACGCATAGAAAATCTGTATCGTCAGCAAATGTTGAAATTTGTTTGTTGTTGAAGAGTGATGAGCAATACTTTTTTTCTTCAAAGGCGTTTCTTATAACATTTGCTATTCGATGAGTTTGTTCAATTGTGCCGTGTTTCTTCTAAGTCCTTATTGATGGTTTGGTATACAACTACTTTCATTTAAAATCGGTGTTAATTTTTAGACTAATATTTTCTCAAATAGCTTTGATATATTTGATAATAAGCTAATAGGCCTATATGACACAACTTTTGTGTGATCTTTACCTAGCTTTGGTATCTGATAACTAAGGAAACCTTAAATTTTTGAGAATATTCAAGGTATTTAAGGCGTAAAATAGCATTAGAAATAAAAAAATAATTTTATTTAGTCGTAAAATATATAAAACTATATTTTTGTCAATTGGTTCTAAAGCACTTATCACGTGACCAGTGAACACAGTTTTACAACAAAAAGGAACGAATTGTGATTGTAGGTGAATACAGAACATACCACTTAACTGGTGATAATGCGTTTAAAGAGTAGTTACTATAGAATAAAAATAATTGACAAGCAACTAGTCATGTAACAGGATTTTTTTGTGGGTAGTTGCTACTTCTATCTGTTTCTATTACTTTTTATGAAGGAGATCTATAATATTAATATGGTTCACTTATAACCCAAAATTTAATGTGTTTATTTCGATAGTTTCAGTGACCTGTCAACAAGGTGCCGATTAAGCCCCTCCTAGGACATCGTCATGTTAAAGTGACATATACCTTTCATACAAAGTGTTAAAACTGAAACCGGGCCGTACCACTTTCAAACTGTCACGTAAAAAGTTTGGTGTTAGTTCCCTTTCTCCTAGGGCGTTGCTTCCGGAAAATGTTTTGAAGGAAAATGTAAATGTTTGTGAACTTTCATGTGCCGCATATGTTATTTTTCTGCATTTATTTTTAAAAAGTAGCTTTTTGTACTGCATTCGTATATTTACTGCTATATACTGAGTTGTTATATTATTTTTTGTTGTCATTTTGCTTCGCTTTCGCTTTAACCAATTTTTTTTTACGGCAATGAAACAAAGCAAGAGTGGAATTAGAATTATAAAATTTAGTTCTATTTTTTGTTTTCAAAAATGCATTAAAAACTAAAAGAATTATCAAATGGCCAGTGAAAAAAGGTGGACAAATGCTAATTTTGTTTATTTTTTATTATTATGGGCATGACTAATATTTCACCTGAAATACGGCGTGTATGCTATACATGTCATCATAACTCGAGAACGGTATGTCCGATGTGCATAAAATTACCAGCAAATGATTTTTAATTTATCATTTGTAGTATCTTGATCAAAATCAGACAAATCGTTCTCAAGTTATGATAAAATGTAGGAGCAAAACCTCCATATTTCAGCCAAAATGTAAGTCAGGCCCAATAAAAAAAAAACTAGAAGTGATACAATCAATCTGTGAACCTGTTTTTGCTCCCGACCAGTGTAATTAATCAGCCTTCTTTGAAAAACCTAAGTGTTTCCCAAAATTTTAAATAAATATGCAAAAATATAAAAAGTGTGATAAGCCCTAAATGAGGAAACGTTAATATTGTTACCTTACTGCCTTTCAATAACGTCTTGGTTTATGTCCTTTATAATAAACCGTTTCGAGTTCTTTTATTGCAATTCAAATAAAACAAATAAACACAACACTTTAATGTATAACACTTATATATTAAGAACTTATTCACTTTAACAACCGTAGTTTATAGTTTTTATTTTCAGCTCACTATTGTAATCAACACACTTCAAACGTTTATAGTTTTCTCCGCGTGATGCGCTCTTCACTTGCCAAAGTCTGAACTTATACTGTGTTTTTGATGCTAGCCGCCGCAAGTATTTATACTGTAATTCAGCCATCTAGAACATTCGAAATGTTTCTCGAAGGTTCGAGGCTTTACTTATTCACCTCTCTATAGTCAATTATGATTGGTGGCGGCACTTATGTTTACATAATTTCACCACTTATACTTAAGTTTTTTAAACGGTCATTTCTAGTTCTTTCTGCACATTGGGATTGAAGTGTACTAAATTATAACAATTTTTAATAACAATGTAAACTAATAAAATAACTAACAAATACTTAATAACTAATCCATACAAGATAAATAATAATTACAGCTAATTCTTAAACAATAATTACAACTAACTAAAGTTACTTTCGTAACACTGCCCCCCACGTAAGCCTGTTCGTCCCGAATAGGCTCAGAATCACCTCTTCCATAAGGGGCTAATCGTTCTAAATGAACAACTTTCATTTTAGTTCTTGGACTTTTGTATTTCTGTATTCGGTATACAACATCATTTAATTTCTTTATCACCTTATATGGCCCATCCCAATGTGTCTGTAATTTGGGAGATAATCCTTTCTTTCGTTGGGGATTGAAAAGCAAAACTAACTGGCCTTCCTTAAATCCTTCCGAATTTGCCGCTCGATCGTATCTGGCTTTCATCTTGTCACTAGACAACTTAATGCGGTCCCGAACAAATTCATGAAGTTCATTAAGAGTGTCTTGTTCTTGTGAGGTGGAGCCTTCAATGTTTTCACCAGTTGGTATGGGCTTAACGCCAAACTCTAGATCCCCTGGTAGTCTCAGTTCTGTTCCAAACACAATTTTGGCAGGTGTACGAGAGGTGGAGTCGTGAACAGCTGACCTATATGCCAACAGGAATTTTGAAATGTGTTCATCCCAGTCTTTTTGTTGTGTGCTGACTACTTTTCGCAAATGTTCCTCTAATGTACGGTTAACTCTTTCAACCATGCCGTCAGATTGCGGATGCAATGGGATTGTTCTTGTTTTTCTTATTCCGTACAATTCACACATTTCCTTAAATATAGCAGATTCAAAATTTCTGCCCTGGTCAGGATGTACTTCTAATGGAACACCGTAGCGGCACACCCAATTGTTTACGAAGACGTCTACATTTTGACATTAATCCCATGAAAAATTGCATTAAAAAGGAACCTATGCAGCGCTTCGTTGGTTCAATGAAACCTGTTTCATAAAATGTATTTAATGAAACATTACATTAGATCAATGAATATTATTCATTGGATGAATACTTTCAATAAAGTAAACATTTTTTTTATTTCTCTTTTTAAAAATTTTTTTTTAAATTTATTTTATTTTTGTCTCTGGCGGGAATCCATCGCGCAACCTCGGTGCTGATAGACTAGCTCACTACCAGCTAGTCTACCGGGGCAGTGTAGTTTTTGGATAAAAAAACTATGTTTTTTACTCAAATAAGAGCGTAAATATGAGATTAAATTGTCCATAACAACAATAACAACTTTGATTGAAAGTTTTTGGTTCATAACTATAATGACATTTTTCATTGTCATAATTAAAATGTCAATTTATTAAAGCATTATTGAAATATGTTGCTTTTATAAAAAAAATTTTGATTTCATAAATTTAATGGCATGTTACGTTAGATGTATGAAATATTGAAATCTTACATTTTTTGATTAACAATTAAACATTTTTTTTAAGGAAACTATAATTTTGTATTAATTTATGAATATAGTTATGTTTGTTTGGACAAACTTAAGTTTTCATATATCCAATGAAAATTTTTAACGTAATTACGAAATCCAATGAAGCGATTTTAACGAAAATACTTCATTATAACTATGAAATTCCATTTAGACAATGAAAATTTTTATTTACCCAATGAAAATTTTTTTATGAAAATGATTCATTAAATATATGAAGCATTTTTCTTTCAGTGTACCACTGTCCTAGCTTCTTGGTTTGGGATCGCATATACCTCCGGCCATTTACTAACGTGATCGATGACTGCCATTTCAGAATTTTTGCTAAAATTGGATCATTTTTCTGCGCCATCGAACAGTCTTCATGGGATTCTATCTGCAATAAACGAACGTAACAGTTGTTTTCTTTTCCTTCAGCCCTAACGCAATGCTTGCATTCCAGCTTACAGTTTTTTTTTTGACAGAGCATCAGCATTGCCATGTTTTCCACCTTTTCTGTATTTAATGCTAAAATCGTAGCTCTGAAGGCGTTCAATCCAACGAGCTATCTGGCCTTCCGGATTTTAAATTGCAGCAACCACCTGAGTGCAGAATGGTCTGTTCTTAAATGAAAATGTTGACCAAACAAATATTTGTGAAAATGTTTTATGCACTCAAGTACTGCCAGAAGCTCTCGCCGAGTCACGCAGTAATTTCTCTCAGGCTACGAAAGTATACGACTGGAATAGCCTACGACTTTCTCTACACCGTTGACCACTTGGGACAGCACACCTCCAATTCCGAATCCGCTCGCATCAGTATCTAGCACAAAGTTTTCGCCCGCGATTGGATAAGCCAAAATTGGTGCTGAGCACAATAATTCTTTAAGCTTCTGGAATGCCCGTTCCTGTGCTTCACCCCAGTCAACTCATGCAGACTTGCAGCAATATTGGCAAAATTCGGTACAAAACGCCTGTAGTATGTACATAAGCCTAAAAAGCTGCGTAGCTCATGAAGATTTTTAGGGCGAGGCCAATCCATAACTGCTCGTATTTTTTCTTCGTCTGTTGAAATACCATCAGATGTTACACGATGCCCTAGGTATTTTACTTCTTTCTGGAACAGTGAACATTTCTTGACACTTAACTTGAGTCCGGCTGTAGATATAAGTTTCAACACCTCTTCGAGGTTTTTCAGGTGTTCATCAAATGTTTTTCCGATGACAATTATGTCATCAAGGTACACCAAACATGTATTTCGGTGGAGACCTTTCAACACCTGTTCCATCAAACGCTCGAATGTAGCCGGAGCATTACAGAGCCCAAATGGCATTACATTAAACTGCCATAAGCCATCACTTGCACTAAAAGCAGTTTTCTCTTTATCCTTGTCTGCAATTTCTACTTGCCAATAGCCGCTCTAATGTGGAACACCATTCTGTTCCGGCTAACGTGACCAGGGTGTCATCAATCCTAGGCAGTGGATAACTGTCCTTTTTGGTGACGTCATTTAGTTTCCTGTAGTCTACGGAGAACCTAGTACTTCCGTCTTTCTTCTTTATCAAAACAACCGGAGAGCTCCAGGGACTTGATGATGCTCTAATTATGCCGTCCTGTTCCATTTCATTTACCAGGTCTTTAACTTAATTTCGTTTTGCTAAAGGAATGCTTCTTGGTGCCTGTTTTATTGGATTAGCGTCGCCGGTGTTAATTTCGTGTTTCACTATTGACGTCCGGCCCTGGTTTTTACCTTTCGAGGAAATGATAAAGGCATATTTCTTTAGTAATTGCTTAGCCTTATTTATCTCGGGCGGCCTCAGTTTTTCGGTCCATTTCCGCACATGTTCCTCTAGTAATTCCTGGTCCTTGGTACCCTTTTTAGCTGCGTCTGGGTGTTCCTCGCAACTTATGATTGCCTCTGTTGAAGCACATTCCCCAATCTTAAAGTTCTGCGTCAGAACCTTTTCGCTATTTGATAAATTTAAAACTCTTACTGGAACTAAGCTGTTTTTGGTTTTAACGAGGGCATTCGCTGTTACTATGTCACCTGTTATTGCTGTTGGCTCTACCACCCATAAACTATTGCTGTCCTCACAATCTCCCTCCATGCGCGCCCATATTATGGTTTCTGACTTGGGTGTCAATTTTTCACGTTCAAGGGCAAGTAACTGTCTCACATGAGCCTTGTTTTCGTATCCAACATCAAGGGGAATTGCAGCATTACGCCAAGTCATAATTTGTTGTCCCATATCCAGACGAATACCTTTTCCAATCATAAAATCTGAGCCAATAATTACTTCGTCTACAATATCAGCCACGATAAATACATGGTGAGCACTTGTATGGGCCATACTTAATTTTACTTTTACTTTCCCATAGACGGTAGCAGGCTCACCCGTAGCTGTTCGCAAACTTACTCCATTTAGTGGTTCAATAGACCGTGGTATTAAATCAGGCCTAATAATCGAATATGATGCCCCAGTGTCCACAGTCAAAACCCGTTTTTGACCGTTGATATAACCACAAGCAGTAAGGTTTCTGTTACTCTGTTGCATTACTGAGATGGAGATTGTGGGGCCCTTAGATGTGGGAGCTAGCTCATGCTCCGCAGTGCTAGCTCTTTTTAGTTTAACGGGGATTCTTGTGAGCTGGCGATTACCCCGCTGGTTGTTTCTGGGCGGTGAAGCAGATCTTAAACGGTTTCTTGGTGCTTTGCAGTTACGCTGTATGTGACCAGTCTTACCGCAGTTATAGCATTTGACTTTGTTTTTAGATTGCTTCTCGCCCAAAGCCTTGAAAAGTGCCTCTTTCATGCCACTTCCTTAATTAACTCGCTTTCGTCGTCGCAAGCCATATCGATTTTTCGCACCTTGTATGTCTGTGGTCTTGAAATAATTCTTGCGGTTTCCTGGGCCAGGGCAAATGAAACGGTCTCTGCAAATGTTGGTTTTTGTGATGCACATACAGCAAGTTTAATATCTGCATCCAGAATACCGTTTACAAATGCCTAAGTTTTAAAGTGATCCAAAAAGGGATGATTCTCACCAGGATAAGTTAGCTGTACCAACCGCTCAATCTCCAGTGCGAAGTCCTGCAAGGTTTAGTTTGCCTTTTGCTTTCTGCCACGCAACTCCATTTTATAGATTTCCTTCTTGTGTTCCATACTTACGTTGCAATGCTACCATAATCATTTCTGCAACTAACTAGTACACTTTCAAGCACTTCAAGCGCAGTCCCCTTTAAAGCAAGAATGAGCTCGATGGCTTTTTTCCTCACTGTTCCATGCATTTCTGTTGGCAACTGTATCGAATTGGAACTTAAAAACATTTAATGGAACACTTCCGTCAAAACTTGGGGCCTTTATTCTACTCGATGGTTCTGGACTAATTCTAACCGCACCCTCCTGACATTGACTGTTATTAACTTTTGTTTCCAAATTGAGTAGCTTTTCATCAAAATCAACGAGCTTCTTGTTGAATTCTATTTCCAAGTCATCTACTCTTTCATTTATTTCAGTAGAAATCTCCAGAAGCTTCTCGTTTGTAGCCTGAAGCTTCTCATTAGTTATTCTAGAATTCTCTTGAATTTCAGCTAATATGGTAACTGAATTCTCCTTTACCATTTTTTCTACATTTCTAGAAGTTTTATCAATCTTTCTAGAAGTTTCATCAAGAATAGCTCTGGAGTTATCGTCCATTTTTCTAGTAGTTTCAGCTAGAATATCACTAGAATTTTCTTTTATCATCTGTACCATGCTTTTGGAATTATCGTCCATTTTTTGCCATCATAGCAGCAAACATTGTGTTTAAATCCATACTGCCAGCAACTGCACGAGTACATACCTCAATTTCTTCTTTGTTCTCGAATTCGTAACTCGCAATGTCCATATTGCGTCGCTCGAATTCATCTAATAGTCTATTATGCAGCTCTGCTTTATTACCTGCAGTTGTCAGATCCAACTTGCCCAATTCTTTCTTGAGCTGTTCCACTATAAGTTCTTCAAATTTCATTGCTGTCTATTTTTTTTATTATTTTTTTTTTAATCTATTTTATTTATGCAATTTCACTTCTGACACCAAATGTTACGTTACTGCATTTCAATAACGTTTTGGTTTATTTCCTTTATAATAAACCGTTTCGAGTTCATTTATTGCAATTCAAATAAAACAAATAAACACAACACTTTAATCTAAATAATCGGAGGCTCTACACAGAAAAAAAATTAATTTTAATTAAAAAAATTGTAATATTAATTTTAAAATTAATTTAATTTGCACCGGTTAACAAATTAATTGTATCAAGTAAGAGCCACTTTTTGGGTTTGAGATTAAAGTTAATTTTATTCTATATTTAGCTAATCTGAGAATTAAGTTAATCTAGTATCAATTGAATTTGTTTTTTTTGGGTGATGGCTTAAACCATGTAGCGCTACCATACCGAGCACAAATAAATGGCAAAATTTTTTGCAAATATCAACTTTTTGTTAAGCAATATGGATGTTTTCAAAGAAGAAGAAGACAATGCGAGAATTTAATATTGTTTACAAGGTAGAAATTTTTTGCGTTTAAAGAAAAAATATATTACAGAAAACATATAGAATGGAAAAATTATATAAAAGTGCTAAGCAATGTTTTAAAATGTATTTTTTGTTTATATTTTTGCAAGTGTTTTATGTTAAACATTTGTATGTTGACAGTTTAAGTTTAGGTTTAAACCACCACCGTTGGCCGCTTAAACTAGCAACAAAATGTTAAAAAATACAACTCAAAAAGTAAATACGAAGATTAAAGTTAATTTAATCGCTAATCTCTAACCCAAAAAGTGGCTCTAAATGTTTAATTCACTTGATTAAATTTTTAATTAAAACTGTATTTACTTTTGATTAATGCTTTAATTGGTGAAACACTTTGGAGATTTTTTCTGTGTATGAAGTTAATGTATGAACTTATCCTCTAGAACCTTCTTATACGATGCAGTATGCCCAAAATAATAATACTTGATTAACGACGAAAGTTGTACTTAATAATTTTCTTAGAAAAGTTTTCCTAAGCAAGCAGCCCTAAACAATTTCAAGGGTTTTGCTAATTTTTTAAAATTGTATTCTTGACTTCCTAATAGCTGATAATTCGTAGAGAAATCAAAAATCAAAACGTAAGTGTTGTTATCTTAATCCAATTGATTCTTTAAAGGGACTGATTCTGACTTAATACACCCGCATTAAGTAGTCACTTAACAAGCCAACAACAATAAACAGCCAAATCAGCATCAGCAAAAAGAAATGAAGAGAAAGAACGCCTACAAAATACGAGAAAATAATAAAAAAAAAAACGATATACCGTTTTAAATTGAGCTCATTTGGACGATACGAATTGCGTTAAAGCTTAACTTTAAGACTTAACTTGGATTAATCTTTCCAAATCTGGCACTAATAATCCATGGCAGCTGTCTAAGCTCAAGTGTAGCGCAAACAAATCGATTCACGTACTACTACTGGACTAAACCAAAACTAGTAATTGGAGTTTTCTTTTAACATTTCTTTTCCACACTCCTTTAAAAAGAATTTTAAAGTTACTTTTATTTTATTATTATTTTTTTTTTTTTTTTTTTTTTTTGACTATTACCAGTTTAACAAAATCTTGTTTGAATAATGTTTAAAAAGTTTTTGCTGTTAATTCGGTCTTGTTTATTTGTGGAGTTTCGGATGCATGTTCTAAGTAATAAACAAATAAATTCGACATGAAATAAGAACAAACTAAGACAAATGGAAATCCAGTATGTACACAATGTAGAAGAACAACTTGAATTTAATAACTACCAATAGAAATTATTATTGTAGATTGGCAAAAAGAAAGCAAAATTATTGAGAGAAGTTGTTGGAAAAAGTGGTAGAACTATTAATTTTCACAACGAGTTGCCAATACATTCAATAAGTTTTGGTGATAGCAGAATTTCTTGTAGTGGACTTATTAGAAGCAGTCATTTTTAAGAAGTTGTCATGTTTAATAAGTTTGGCATATATGAGTTGAAGTAGACGAACTTCTAATACAAACTTACTTAGGGTGAGGTGGGCTACATCTCTAGAACCTTAACAAAGGTTTTTTTTTAACTATTTGAGTTTTACAACCCTGTTAGATGTAATAAAGATAAAGAGGATAATCAGCAACGCGTCATAAAGATATCATCGATATTAAAAGAGAAGCTCTTCTAGATATCAAAGATGCATTTAATGCAGGAAATTTGTTTCAATTTTTCCAACAGAATGGTTCTGGAATTTGTGAAAATTAACAAGTTCAAAAAGAAAGTACTCTTGAGCAGTGAAAGGAGAACCAATCATTTATCTGGTAATATGAAGACCAAAAAGGAAAAAAAAGTAATGATTTACATTCTTCGTGACACATTTTTTTGAGACTTTCTAAGACTTGGTTCTTAAGTTTAGTTCTAGGACTTGAAATAATACAACATTGTAGTAACTAACACTAAACACGTTCAATGAGAATTGACCATCTCCAATGACAACCCTATGTAAAAGTGTTAACTCCCATTCATATAAAGTGTTACAACTTGAACCGGTCTCTATCACCAAAAACCTATCACGGGACTAATTTGGTGTCAGTTCGCTTCCATATAAGGTTGTTTCATAAACCTCTAGATATTTATGTATTAACATGTAAGAAATATGGTACGAACAGCCCTTCTATCATATGAAGGGCGCTTCTATCCTACATCAGAGTTTTACTTATAATTTTTTGAGGCTGTTTGGGTCCAATGGTCATTTCTATCAGAACAATTGTTTTGTTATTTCATAGTAACATCCATAAGAAATTTGTCCGCCTTAAAGTGACTTTCGAGGTTAATATGGGACTTATGATCAACTCTGGTTAAACCATTACAAGTGATCATTATATCCTCACCCTTCACTCATGTTATAAAATATAGTGAACAAGTAATATTTATTTAAATATTAATCGAAGAATTTTTTTTTAGTTTCTGACCTCATAATGCAAGACGAAAACTTACTCTGCCAATGTGCTTTTCTATTCGGTTATGTCAAGCGGCATCCCTTTTCCTTAGCCCATTATCATTAAAATATTTTATAGAATATTGGGTAATCACAGTTATTATACCAACACTACAATAGGTAAGAGGGTTTATTCGTATACCGGTTGGCTCAGAATCACATTTTGAATGGATTAAACGATGTTCTTCCGTCAAGCTGGTCGGTTGGATATCCATGTTAACGTAATGCGCAAATTTTGGAGATACTTTAATGAAATTTAGTACACAGGATCCAATTTTTTTTTGTTCGGACCAGCACTCAGGGTTGACCCCTACTAATGCATTACATTGTCGTGGAACTATGAACATAGGTTATGGGAAGGAGGATAGAGGGAGTGCTTGTCAAGCCAACATTTTACTTGAAATTATCCATGTTGGAAGTGAGAGGAAGATTTCAGCTGGAAGGTTATTCCACATAGGAAAAGACCGGCTAAAAAACGAATTTTCCCTGTAATAAGTAGCATGTTGCACCAACCAATCGTCCACAAAAGGATCGACTCTTGAGGAAACCAGAAGAGGTCAATATATTTGGAAACCCTACTGTCTCCAATAAGAACCTTCGCTCTCTCCTGCAAGCAGTCGAGAAGCTCTAAAATGGACTTTGAAGCACCGGCCTACACATGAAAGTTGTATGTTAACCCAAAATTGTGTAAGAACCATGTATTTCGGAAATGGTAAGAACTGTGGTGTAGGTTATAATATTGTTCGACTTGACCGAATAAACTTTCTTATTTGTGACTTAAGCACATTAAGGTCTTTGTGAAGAATTTTATTTTCCTCTTAACTGTAGGGCGAGGCAGGGCCCCATTTCTGATAAAAGTTTTAAAACACAAAGAAAGTTATATAAGAGACTTAGATTAGAATCATCAAAACCCCGAATTCCAAAATCCCGAAATTCAAAATCACGAAATTCCAATTCCCGAAATTAAAAATCCCGAATTTAAAAATCCTGAATTTGAATATCCCGAAATACTTAACAGTTTTGGTATTAAAAATCGCACGATAGCAGAGCTGGGCCTTCGGCCGGGCGCAATTATTTTCTCCTCTATGGTTTAACAAACATCGGCTTTGCTAACATAAGCTTTCAATATTAGTAGATAAAAAATATGTAGCCGGAAGTAACAATTGCGATTTTATCTGCGTTATTTTTCGTCTCACTCAAATTGCAAAACAATTCTCATTTAGTGTCGGGGTAAGCATGAAAACTAATAGTCTATTAAATGGCTTCAATTCCCAATTCTCATTAGTGTCGGGGTAAGCATGAAAACTAATAGTCTATTAAATAGCTTCAATATGTTAGGTAATAAGCTAAAAGGCTTTTATGCCTCAATATTTTTTGTGATCTTATCCTGGCTTAGTTAGCATGTTAATCAACGAAATCTTTAATAAAAAATATTGATAATTTTGTTACAAAAACTATTATAAATGGTAGAAAAATGCACAGAATCATATAAAAGATTTTGCAAAAATTATGCAAGTGGAGATCATGCTGTAAATTTTCGTGAAGATCCCTCCATAATTTACCCTAGGCCCCATATAAGCCCTACTCCCGAAAAACAGTATAGTACGCCTAAAATCCTCATTAACAATGCTATCATAACAAATTTTGGCACGTTACAGTTAAATGGGACTAGAAATGACACTGTAAAGCTTAGTGAAGATCGATCCATAACACTACGTGACAAAATTTCAACAAAGTCGTGACCAAATGAATCTGACAACTAATCATTATGTAAAACTCGGCCATTTCTTGACCAATCTTCACAAGCAATCCATGGCTATTTTTAGAAATTTTATAGCCTTTCACTAGAAAGAAAGAATTACATACCCCGTTTAAAATTTTTGAAGATATTTGCATTTCAGTCACAGCATCTTTTTTAAAAACACAAGTAACGATTGTTTTGGAATATCTCAAAAACTCTTCTACTTTTGACAATTTTGACTTCATATTCAGATTCAGCGGAAAATTTTACATAAAGATTAGGTGTCAAATTCATTTGGTCAAAAAATTGTCACGTAGTGTAATTTACCGTAGCCCCCAATTTAGTACGCCTAAAACCATAAAACATAATGCTATCATAACAAATTCTGGAACTGTAAAGTTTCGTAAAGATCGGTCCATAATTTACCCTAGGCCCCATATAAACCCTACTCCCGGAACACAGTTTAGTACGCCTAAAACCATAATTAAAAATGCTATCATTACAAATTTTGGCTCGTCAAAGTTTAATAGGACTAGAAATAACACTGAATTTTCGTCAAGATCGGTCCATAATTTGCCCTTGGGCCCATATAAACCATACTCCCGGAAAACAGTACGCATTAATTAACAATGCTATCATAATAGAAATTGGTACGTCACCGTTTTGTAGGACTAGAAATGACACTGTGAAATTTTGTGAAGATCGGTCCATAACTTACCCTAGGCCCCATATAAAGCCCACTCTGGTAAAATAATTAAATACCTAAAACCGTAGCAGATACAGATATGGCCAACAAAAAATGTTATGCAATTTTGTAATAAGGTCCATAATTTACCTAAGATCCCATTTTAGCAGCCTTCTGAAATTCACTGCAAACGCAAAAACTAATTGCTCCGCTTTATTGAAATTTATATTTTTTTTTTTAATACCAGAAATCACTGTGCAGAATTTTGGGATGATTGGATCATAGCTTACCGTGGCTTCAATATAATTAGCTCTCCTGAAAATCATTTAAGTTCAGCTTAAACTGTTACGAATCATGATATTTTACTCAAGATATTTAAAATTGCTAAAAAAAAGCATTAAACTTTCTGATTGTCGGTCAATAATTTTAATGCAAATGCCTGTTTTTATAAAGAAAGATAATGATAATAAATAGACATCATACAAATATTACTCCTAAAACATTCTAACTGTCGGTGGAGGGTATCAAAGATTAGGCACAGCCGAATATAGTACTCTAACTTGTTTATTACCAAATAGTCTGCTTTTTGAGTAGAAACTTTTTTATTCGAAGATTTGGCAACTCTCCTTTTACAAATGCCTTTAAGCTTCCTCTTAATTTTTTAACTTACAACTCCTTTCGATATTGATTTCGATATGAAATATTTACAGTTTAATATTTAAAGTTTGCATGCCAGTAAGTAGTTGGGAAGAGATTTTGTGAAAGAAGTATTTATCATGCGATTGCTTCGAGAAATAAAATCATTGATTTAAAAACTAGAAATTTATTTATTATAGCCACTCTATGAAAATTTGAAACTAATGTGTATTTTATTTACCTTTGAACAGCATCTAATAAATATTGGTTAGGAACAAAAAGTAAAATATCGTTACCTTCACTCGTAAAGGAGCTAAGTCCAATTTAATAAATTTAACAGGAGGGGAAATAAACTTCCTAAAATCTTTAGTTCTCAATATTTTTTAAATCCGTAAATGCAGTTCACTTTCTTATTGACTCTTTATTGCCATGCAAGACATGGACAACTTAAAATTATTTATCTTTATTTTACAGAAGTTTTTGTGACTTTTCCGTTAATTATATTACACTTTTTATTTGAAATTAGTTCTTCTTCTTTAACTTGATTTGAATTTCATATAATGAAACTTATATGTATTTAATGAAGAATAAGTATTTTAGAGGAGTCTCAATGCTTACTACGCCTACAGATAATCGATTGGTAGGAACTGGGAACTTAGGCCGGCACTAGTGGAATGGCTATACATATCGGAGGTGAGACCCATTCTTACGTTACGAATTCTTTTTATGAATACTGTGTTTAGTGGAGGGCAATGAGGCTGTCAAGTCAAAGGAACCTTCTGTCTAAGGCTCAGAGGCGTGCTTCGCCTGGAATGACATGAACCATGAGAAGTAATTCTCATGCAGCTTTGGATGTTATTCTATAGCTTCTGCATATTGAGCATTATATGATGGGATTAGCAGCCAGAATTCTTCCTAGATTGATATAACTATGGGGGGTGTGCTGGAAATCGCAAACGCAAAACGCAAGAATTTGGAGGCTGTTTATAATACACTTTTAATAAAATTTTAATAATTTTTGTTATAAAATTCTGTTTAATAGAGAAATGTTTGTATAATATTTGTCATAAAATTCTTTTATTACAGAAATCTTACTAAAAAACGACTTTTAAAATTCTTGCGTTTTGCGTTTGCGATTTCCAGCACACCCCTGTATGACTGTTAGGAAATTTCGCGATAAGTCGCTTGAGGGTCTTGGATGAAATTGGCATTGGTGGTTATTGCCTGGGCTCGCCCGTTTCCATAGATTTCGTTGGAACTGGAATCGACTCGGTGAATATTTCGAGGGTGAAATTACGTCTAAGCTAATACTATCAGCCCTGGTCAGATCACGGCAGCTTGTATAAGGAATTTGCAATTTTGACTGATGGCTCGATGAATACACACAGAAAAAAATCAATGTAAATTCGTTCAAAACAAGGTTGATTTTACATTTTTCAGTAGTGATTTTGCTTCATTGTTGTTTCATGTAAATTTAACATGATTTTACAATAACTTGCGAACAACATTTTTTTCTTTTAAAATAACTATAATTCATGTTAATTTAACATTGCAGTAAAATTAGAGCAAAATGTAATTAATATTGAAATAACAATCCGAATCACGTTGAATGAAAGTTATTTAAAGTTGAAACAACGTGAATTTCATGTAGAATCAAATTGGTTGGAGTGTGATATAACAGTGTGAAGACAACATATGCATTTACTTAAGAATAATTTAAAACACTTACCCCTGTAACACATGTTTCACTTATTTTGTATCTCCTTTGTTAACAGAAGCATCAGCTGAATGGCCCGATATCGTTTTCGTCATCATTCTACTTTGAAAACTTGATGTACTATTTAACTAAATAATTTTAATTAAAAGAATACGGGAATTGTCTTCTTTTTATAACATATTTTAAACATGAAAATAAAAAGATGTACATACTTAAGTGTGTATGCATGTTAATTTAACAAGATAAACTTTTGATTTTAATATAAAACAGGTTTTTATGGATTCAATATTGAACAATGTTATTTTAACAGTGAATAATATTAAATAAACGTGATTTAAGATTATTTTAATATTTTTCATTTAAAATTAATATGAAATAATGATAAATTTAAATAAAGGGCATACTTTTGCAGAAATTTACCATGATTCTCAATCAACATTTCGCAATGTTATTTTAACATTAGTATTTTTTTCTGTGTGTAGGGGCACAGGCGCAGGGGTCTACCTTGATGATCTGAATATTAAAAGGTTATATAGGCTTCCTGACGACTGCAGTGTATTTTTGGCGGAGGCTCAAGGCATTTTGGAGGCCTTAGAATTTATAGGAAGTTACATTGCTACATATATAGTGACCTATATATGCGAGGTGGCTGTTAGAGCCTTGATGGGCTCTTTTGTGAATTCCAAGGTAGTGGATAATTGTAGAAGAGCTTTACGGGTAATCTTTGGGTGGTATGTAGTGAGGATATGCTGGGTACCGGGCAACTATAATATTACCGGTAATCAAATGGCCGATAAGTTGGCAAGAGTGGGCTCGGAAATCAGAGATACAGACTGTGTGATGACATTCAGACCTCCAATGGGCTATTATTTGGGGAAAATTCTGTTCTAAGCTTCACATAAGGCAATGTTATAAGCAGGGACATTAATTTGTTTGCGCTTCACTGCTCTTCAATCTTCGTATGGCAAATTTCAAGAATCTTTTGTTCAATAGTTACTTTATGCTGGACTTATCACACATCGCTATCAAATATGATTTTTAAAAGGGTGTTATTTTCCGAAAGATGTTTTTTCGATAAAGGAAACCTATCATTAACACTCAATTAATCAAACACAAAAACTATAAAAAATATATGAAAATTGGTATGATTTTCTTAATAGATCCGAACAAAAACAACAAAAGTGAAAAATGCGGTTTGATAATTGCACATAAATACAAGAGTATTATTATGTTATTTTACTTATTTAAAAGTTTACAACCAAAAAGGAGTTTACGTTTTGTTATAAAATTAAATAGCAAAAGGGGACTTGGTACTCGTCCATATTATTGAAAAATTGCTGCAAAAACTTTCTTCAGTTCTCTTTTGAAACTGCAATCTTGTCCATACAATGAAACTTTTCGTATGCCTTCTCTCTTTCTTCTTCTTCCGTGCAATAACAAACTCACAACTGCTTGTGCACGAAACAAAATACACTTTTCCATTAGTCTTTACCTTTTCACTATAAAGCTCAAATGTTTTGCAGTAAATGTTTTGTTAAAATGGCCGGAGACTTAGCAGTTTTTATTTTACATTATTGGACTCGAAAATTTTACGTTCAAATGCAAAACTGCAAATAAAACATATCAAATAGTATTTTTTCTGCAAGCTATGAATTTTTGTGCACTCTATTGAACTGCATTAAGAACTGAATTTACAAAAAATTTGGACTTAGCTCCTTTATGAGTGAAGGTAACGATATGCATAACTTTGAAATATGCTACAATTACTTTTTGAATAAATTTCATTATTTTTTTCCACTTGAATATAAAAAACAATGTTAATTGAAATATGTACCAACTTGGTTGCAATCATAAATAATTTCAATTTAGAAAACTTTCAACTTGGATTACACTGTAAAATAATGTGGTGGTTAATGAAATCTTTGGTTAAATTTATTCAAAATATCAATTTTTTCAGACGATTTGGGTTCAAAAATGTTCCGCAGCAAACGTGATTTCTAAAAACGGTGGGGAATGTAAGATGAGATAAGCCCACTGTTTATTGTTGATGTGTTTTGTTTAAACTTTGATATTATTACAAGTAGAACTGTTGCTATAAGTCTCATACGTTTAACAGTTTTATTTGGTTTAATATCTTTAGTTTTTCTAAAATATTTATGGATGAAGTTTCCTGATGATCTGGCCTAAGCAACCAGTGATATGCGCAAAGGAATAGCTTATCCCATTAACAAAAAATTTCAGTGTTTTTATCAATAATAAAAATCGGGAATTAAGCACGAATAACAAAATCTTTTGAAATTAAAAAATTTTGTATGCCCAAAAATTGAAATTACTTTTTGATAATAAACGGCAGAGTTCTCATTTAAATATTTTTATATTGAAACACAAACGTTGTTAATTATTGAATGAAATAAGTTTTATATTTAAAGTATGTGATGATTTACTGGCGTGGCCGTTAGTTGTATGGAGAACTTTTTTTTAGATTTCTTATATTCTCCCCCCCAAATCGGTTCAGTTTTATGTAAAAAAAAATACAAAAAAATTTCGTAGCGATAAGTTGTGTATTAGGGGGGGGCTGTCCGCCCTCAAAGTTTGCCATCAAGCCATTTATTCACAACAACATTTTACAAGAATATGATGTATGGCAATATTTTAGCTCTTCTAGTCAACAACATTAGCCTCGAAAAAAGTTTTTTGCCAAAATTAATATTTTAGAAAATAATTAAGAAAATAACAACAAAATACCAAACTTTTTATATACGTTTTAAATAAATAAAAGCCGGATTTAATGTCAAGTGACCCAATTTTGTATTCGATGTCTTCCGATTTGGATGAAATTTGCACCAAGGTCCTATTGGATTGTAGTTTAGATACAAATTTTCAACCAGATCGGTCAAAAAGTTTGAGAGTTAGAGAGGGGGTCAAGGTTTGCCGTACAGGTGTTCTTTCTCATCCATGCAACTTATTACCTATTTGTATTAGCAAAAAATTTTTTAAATTTTTTTTTGCCAAGTTTTAAATTTAAAAAAAAAATTTAAAAATTAAAAAAAAATTTAAAAGGATTGATCAAATAGCTATCTAAGCTGCTTGGGACAAATTTTGCTAATATCAATAGGTAATAAGTTACATGGATGAGAAAGAACACCTGTATGGCCAAAATTTCTAACTTTGACCACCCCTAACTCAGAAACTTTTTGACCGATCTTGTTTTTATTGTATCTAACCTACTATCAAATAGGACTAACCATGGTGTAAATTTCATTCAAATCGAAAGACATCGATTTCAAAATTGGGTCAGTTGACATTAAATCCCCCTTTTATATATATAAAACGTATATAAAATATTTGGTATTTTGTTGTTATTTTCTTAATTATGTTCTTAAATATTAATTTTACCAAAAAACTTTCTTCGAGGCTAATGTTGTTGAAGAGAAGAGCTAAAATATTGCCATATATCTTATTCTTGTAAAATTTTGTTTTTAAGAGAAAGTCATATGCAAACAAATTACATTTGAATAAATGGCTTGATGGCAAACTTAAACACAACTTATCGCTACGAAATTTTTTTGTATTTTTTTTACATTAAACTGAACCGATTTTGGGGGGGGGGGGGGGGGGGGGGAGAATATAAGAAATAAAAAATAACGGCCACCCTAATGACTTACACAATAGCAAAATGTCTTGCACAATTTAAATAGCTGATGGGTGTTTATCCCAATGTTTGAGAAAACATTCATTTGCTTTTCTAAAGCCGGACAATGATTTTTGTATTGTGGCGATATTTTTTTTGTTGAAAGTATGATCAGAAGACAAGACTTCGCTTCAAGCATCGCATACAAATTTACAAATAGCAAATAGTTGCAATCTATATTACAGAATAAGTATAAAAGTGCCAGAATAGCTCTAGAATTCCAACGAGCATTACTGAGTGCTCCTTATTTGTTACCCAGGAAAAGCTTTTTGATTTTTAGTAATAGGTGGTAGTTATTTCATACGTTACCTGGTAAGTAGTTGTCATTACAATTGTCATTTTTCTTCAATAAATACTTACTAGTAATGAACTCAGCAACTACTTATAACTTCTATTATTTTCATTACTGAGCAATTGCTAATAATCCGCTCAATAACTTATTAGTTGTGTTGTTTTCAGTACTGAATATTTACTTTCTGGTAACGTACTTAATAACTACTTATTAGGGGTATTAACTAGTGATTTTATGGCTTACAATAGTACTTACAATTCAACTTACTCGTAGTTAAAAAATAACTAGATATTTTTTGACTTCTAGTAAGTGTATTATAAGTACTGAATTCTGTGGACACCTCGAACAAAAATAAGTAGTTATTCAGCCGAAAAATAAGTAGTGTTTATTTTTCTCCAACATTATTTGCTAACTTAACAGGTAAGTTAAGTTTTTGCTGGGTATATATATATATATATTATTTTTAAAGGTATTTAAAAGCTTGGATAAATTCTTATAAGTATTACATGTCGCACTTATATCAATTTTTTAAACATTTCTACACAAATAACATCTATTCAAACTTAGTGATAAAGCAAATGGCAATATGATCTTTAAAAAAAGTAATTGCGTATGTGCGGAAACTTTTATGCTAATTTCGAAAAAAATATGCTATTTTTCCTATTTTTAAAAACTGTAAAATTTTATATGCCTAATATGTACATTAGGGCTATAACTTTTTTACACTTTCTGCGAAAATCAAAAACAACATACCCAGTAAAAACTTTGCTTACTTTTTCAAAATGAATAGCTTCTTTAACTCATTATTTAGTAGCTTTCTTCTATAACTACAGCTATAACAACTTCTATAACTACTCTTTTCTGGACGTATTTAAGTAAAAATATAATGACTTACTTTAAAATGCGTTCATTTTGGGACATCCCTTGTAAAATTCATTGGTTCTTTCAGTAGAATTGTAAGTAGTGCCTTCATGTTTTTCTGATTACTCAACACATTATTTTGTAGACGAAGTTTTTACTGGGTAGTATAGTCAGTCGAGTAGAACATTAAAAGTTATTAATAAAAAATATGATAATTTTTTCGGATTATTAAAAAAGTTCACGCAGGGATCGGGTTGAAGTTTGAAAACAACCATTTTATCTCACGGAAATTTTAAAAACTATACACCTGATATTTGTATATATTTCTTTACGTAACACTATTTTGGAATTTATCCACTGCTTTAGATTTAAAAATTTACCTACGGTTTACAATTCATCGCGGTTCAAAATTTCTTGGAAGGTTTTAGAAATTTGCTTCCCTGCGTGAGGTTTTTTTTCGCAAAACGACGGGAGACAGGTGTTTTCATTACTAAAACATTCTTGGCCACTCCGTCGTACTATGCCAATAATTTGGTTATAGCCCTAATGTACATACTGTCGTGCTTAGGAAAAATGCGTGCTCCAAAAAATTCCTAGTTAATAAAATCTTGTCAGGCCAAAGTTTTCTTCCGGATATGGGTGAACCCACCCTAAGATTCAAGCAGTAAAATTTTAAAGTGTATTACCAGGTACCCAAACGATTTTAAATTGATAATTTCTTTTTCAGTATTTTAAAAAAATAATTTTTAATTCATTTTCTTTTTATACCCTCTACCACAATTAGTTGTTAAAAGAGTTTGTCATTCCGTATGAAACTTTTTTATTAATCATCTCAGACCCCATAAAGTATATATATTCTGGCTCCTTGAGTAATTCTTTGTCGATTAAGCCATGTCCGTCTGTCTGCCCGTCTGTTGTAAGCACGCTCACTTTCGAAAAACTCAAAAAGAAACAAACTTGGTGTCAAATTGCTTGTAGTTATCCTAAGCAGTTTGGAATTGAAATCCAGCAAAATCGGCTCAGTAGAGATATTAATCAAAATGTGGAACCACCAACTTAAAAAATTTAAGTTTTGTTACAAAAACTAACATAAATGGTGGAAAAACGCACAGAATGATATAAAAATCTTGACTTGAAATCATGCTATAAAATTTCGTGAAGATCCGTCCATAATTTAACCAAGGCCCTATATAAACCCTTCTACCGGAAAACAGTTTAGTACGCCTAAACCCGTAATAAATAATGCTATCATTACAAAATTTTGTACGTCAAATTTTTTTAGGAAAACCGTAATTAATCATGCTATCGGAATAAAATTTAACACTTCACAGTATTATAGGACTAGAAATCACACTAATAAATTGCGTGAAAAACTAATAATGAACAGATATAATAAAGATATCTCTCCAGAAAAATTTTTACTATCGGTGGAGGGTATCAAAGATTCGGCACAGCCGAATATAGCACTCGAATTTGTTATTTTATGCCTATATTCTTTAAAATTTTATATAATAATTAGCTGAGCCGGCACACGTTGTTTTGTTATTTCTTTCGGATGTAACAGTATCTAGATTAAAAATTTTTAGAAAATCGGTTGATTAGCTAAGAAGATAAAGGAAGGGGAGTTTTTCCCCCTCTTTCGCTATTTCACTCCCTACTGCCATTCAGATGTTGCAGTGTCTCCATGTCAAAGTTTAAGAAAACCGGTTGAGCAGTTAAGAAGGAAGGGGGAGCTTTTACCCCTTTTTCCTATTTCGCTATCTATTCCCTTTCAGATATTACAGTGCCTGTATGCCAAATTTAAGGAAAACCGGTTAATTAGCTTTTACCTCTCTTGCCATATTTCACGCCCTATTATCTTTCAGATGTTACAGTGTCTGCATGCTAAATTTTAAGAAAAACGGTTGATACAGGAATGGGAGCTTTTACCCGTTTTACCCTATTTAACGCCCTCTAGCGATATGAAATATACCTAACGACCCATTCTCATACCTAAAAAATACACATAAAAATTTCATAAAAATCGGTCAAGCTATTTTGGAGGAGTTCAATTACAAAAACCATCTGAAAGTCAGACATGCATTTTAAAATCGCTCGAAATTTATCACACCTTTTAAAAGCGAACGTTTTAAAGTTGATTCATTTTCATCGCATACCTGATTTTATTTTTTTATAAGATGTTATTTGTTAAATTCTTTTCTTTAAGTGCATTAAAATATGTGTTCGACAATTAAGTATTTCCTACGTACACTTCGTATATGTATAAATATCAATTGTTACTAATTTATTTTTACCATCTTAAGTCATATTTTATCCCCAATTGCAGTTGGGTGAATAGTAATTTAAGTAGTAGAAGATTTTCTTCCTCGTTAGTTCTAACAATATGTGACAATTGTTACACGCATCTTTACAAAAATGTCGTTTATCATTAAATATGGTTATGACCAGTAGCGTTGTTTTCATTCGATTCTCTTCTGCTTAAGCTTGTACTCCAAAACTATCTTATGCCACAATTATAAATGTGTCTGCGACATGAATACAGCTTGGATTTCTGCTTAGATTTAAGATTTGTTTCTGGCCACTAGCCATTAGTGCTCGTACTCGTACATGCTGTTGGCATTCAAACGTATTTGTTAGAGCAGGGAGTTTGAGTATGTGTTCTTATTTCTATTTTTCACTAAATATTTCTTTATGGTCAAAAACACTTAAGTGCCAATTGAAGTTTTTAACAAGTTGCTGTTTTTAAAGTTTTACTTGGTGTTATTACGCGCATGCTGTCGTCGTTGTCGAATGCGTAAATTTAGCTGCTATGCAAACGCAGGTGGCTAGGAGACATTGGTGCTGCTGGTACGTAAGAAATCTTGTTGTAGCTGCATTTTTAATTAGTTGTAAATATTTTATCTAATTGCTAGTGGTGCGTTTTTCATGTTAGAAATGTTAGATGGGAACATTGCTAGTGGTAAATGGGCAAAAGTGTTATAAAAATCTATTTTTATATGGACATAAAATGTAGCATTTGCTCCTTGTATATTTATCTTTTCGTATCCAATTGCTGCAGACTGTATTTAATGTTTCTGGATTTTGTTTTCATTTAGAAATATAATATAATAAATTATAAACTAATTTCCTTTCAAAGATCAGGATTATAAATTTCATTTCTACCTTGGAATTCTATAAATTACTAAATACAATTTCTAGATGAAAAATGCAAATGGCCAATTGCAAAGCACTTACAAATATGTGGTTAACGGCTCTAAGGCTTTTAAACTGCCTCAAAACTTAAGAATGAAAGCTGCTGTTTTTTAATAGTCCATGTTTGGGCTTGATTTAAAATGTAATTCATACATGCACCATTTGAGAGCAATAAAAAGGTTCGTTTTCTGGTTTCACTTAAAATACTTTAATGTGTACACAAATAAAGATAAAGTTACAATCAGTGTTGCCAGAATTAAGAAAAAACAATAAATAAGAAAAAATTGGAAACATTTTTTAAATGCTATTCTGGAATCTTTCATAAACATTTTAATAAACACGACATGTTTTTTAAATCTGACTTGTCAACTTTTCATTCAAGTCATATGTTAGTGCTAGTTCACACTCTTCAAGTTTTAACCGTCAAGTCTTGAGTTTTTGCGAGAGGGAGGAAAATTAATGGCATTCTCTTTTTCCATCTTTCATAAAAACTCAAAACTGAAGAGTGTAAACCAGCACAAATTGTGCATGTCTCTTTAAATTTATGTTTTACAGAAAGTCTTTAATGCTCCGTCAAGAGCGCATATGTGAATTGCCTCTGACATAGTCTCTGTTTTTTGTGCATAATTTCTTTCCGAAACCAAAGTAGTTCTCGGTTTCAAAATAGCGTGTTGCCACTAAAAAAATGTTTATTTGGGCCGTAAAAGAGTTCAGTAACCTTAAAAAATTTTCTTTACATTCGAAAAAACCAATAGGGATATCGAGCCTTAATAGTAAAAATGATGTAACCAACAAAAATAAAATTTCACAGGAGAGTGTTTTTTTATTTTATTTCATATAAATTTTGTATGAAAAATGTCGGTTACCTCAAAATTGTTCTTGCTATAAAATCGTAACGGTGCCTTATGTACCCACGACATTTTAGGAGATGATGCAAGTGTTGCCAATAAAGTCATTTATTAAAAAAAACCTAAAATTGAATATGATTTCGCTTACATAATTTTTGCTATTAGGGCTCGATATAGCAACGAAACGTTATTTATACATATATGTGTGAACATAGTTTATATTAAGTGGCTAAATAAACATACATATATCGGTATTGTAAAATATTATCTTTAGCCAGCTAATAATTTCGTCAAAAGTGCAAGGCATAGATTTCTGACAACCTTTTTCCTTATACTAAAAGCTTAATAGAACAGAAGACTCGTAAAACTGGGTGGAGAATCAGCCCGCGTTCGTTGTCTTTATTGTTTGGGGTCTTTCTTGTTTATCTGATTTTCGAGCGCTAGTCACATTGCATTGGCTAATGACTTGGCGTCGCATAACTGTACCGAGTAACAGTTTTTGGGCTTATTTAACATTAACTATATGCGTTCGTTTTTACCCACAATGTTTTAACTTGTAATAAACTTAGATCTTTACTGATAGAGTCCAAAAATTTGTCGGACGACTTTGAGTCTGACTTTTAGCGAACCAATGATGTAAAAGTTACACACGTCATGTATGTATTTTGCAGTGAGTGTTTGAATGATTTTCGCAATGTCTGTACACAGAAAAAATTATTGCCGAATTATTTTCAAACAAACGCTTGTTTGAAAATTTTTTTAATTTCTATAAATTTTTTATTGATTCAAACAATATTTTTGTTTGATTTTTATTTAACCAACAAAAATGTGGACAACTCTTCAAAAATATAATAAACGCGTTATTGGTGTCAAGTTTTCATAATTTTGTATGAAATATTTAACGCTCTTTAATGTTGTCGTCTTTTTGCATTTTTTTATTTGATCGTAAGCAACACTTCTTTATGTGAAATATAAGAACAACAACAAAAAACACACACAGTCTATTTTTGGACGCTTTAAAAAAGTGCAACTATAAGAAAAACAATAGCAGAAACAACATTGCAAGAAACAAAATCCCGTATTCAATTTTTTAAAACTGTTTGGTTAAATACATCAAATACAAAAATAGAATGATGACGAAAAACATATCGAGTCGGTCTGCTGCCGTTTTTGGTTACATTTCTTCTTTAGCAAAGGAAAGGATACAGCAACAGAGAGTGATAAAGAAAAACATTGTGTTGTGTGTATAAGTAAAACAAGACTTCGTTCAAAAATTATTCCAACAAAAAAAATGTGTCTCAAAGCCAGCCGGCGACTCTGCTCTCTGCCGTCATCTTCTTCTCATACAGTGCTTACTTGTGTGCGCATCATTGCTTCCCTGCAAATAAAATTGGACCACCTGATCCATTTTGATAAAATGGACTACTCCATGGACTGGTCCGATGTCATGCAAGCATGGACCATGGCATTGTTAAAAAGTGTTTGTAGTGAGACGACATGTCTTCGTTTTTTAACGACATGCTTTCGTTTTTAAACGACTTCAAAACTAATCCTCTTGAGTATACCATGGAGTAGTTTTAAAACTACTCCTTAGTGGTCCAAAGGTGGGTTATATGGTCCTCTCCTAGGACATCGTAATGTTAAATAGACCAGGTTTTTTCCATACGTTTGGGTTAGTTTTGGACTAGTCCTGGTCCCTTGTGGACTACTCTTTACACGCGTGTTTGGGCTGGTCCTATTATTTGCAGGGTTGTGCAAAAACTTTTTTTTTTTATTTTGAAATTGAGTATATGAATTTCAGTAAACTTTTTGTTTGATTCAGTTAAATTATTTGTTTGAAAAAATCAGTGTTTTTTTCAATAAACAAAATGCAAATAAATTGTTTGAATATGCACATTTGTTTATAGGACCGATTTCAGACAAAAAATTGTTTGATTCTACAAATTTTTTGTTTGAATTGGAAAAATAATTTTTTCTGTGTACTACACAGAAAGAAAAACACTCGGGATAAATTAAGTTTTTTATACTTACTTTAAGTACGAGTCGTACCAAAAAAAAAAAAAAAAAAATTCAAGTTCGAATAACACTAAAACGTACTTAAAACAATCCTAAAAATCAATCCCAGAATTTCTTAAAATAAGTACAAAATTTTTAAGCCAAGTAAAAATATATTAAAACTTTTTGTTGGTAGTGCCACTCTGAGAGTAAAATTACAAAGTGACCGTCTTAATCTCATTTAACTTTTCAAATTTGTTGCAGACACTACAACTTGTTGTGTTTAGAAACAACAGAACAAGACGAAAACACGTTATTTTCATGTTTAAAAATTTAAATCGAGAACTCTTGCTTCTCATTTAGTTTATATTTTTAGTTGTATAGTACATCAAGTTTTTAACGTAAAAATCGTATCGGAAATGATGCTGGCGTTTTATAATTCTCTTAAGAGTTAAACGGGTAAGTAAATCAATCGTAATAAAATTCTCATCATATTTCACTTTTGGTTCATTTTAAGCACGAATTCGGAATTTAATCAACTTTATAATACTTGAATAAAGCGCATTTTGAGATTGATTCAATCTTAGTTTTACTTAATCTCAATCTCACATTCGGATTATCTTAAGTACGTATTCGGTATTGAATATGGATAAGTTAAGTATTTCACGATTGAAAATTCGCACTTGAGTCAATCTTTCTATACCGGATTCAAGAAAATCCGTATTCATTGCAAAATCCGTCATACTGCTTCGGATTGATTCATTTTTCAAATTTCAAAGATTTTTCTATTTGCGATTTATTGCTATTTGTTAGAAAACTATACACAGTTAATGAAAGCGAGATTTTTATTTAAAACGTTTTAATATATTTTCATTTTATTAGAAATTGAAACTTAATATAACTCTTAATTTTCAAAGCTTATTGAAAGTTAGTGTTATTACAATGACGTTTAAGGTAAATCCATTTGACGATTTTGGCCATTTTTCCTTCAAATTTGACAATTTTCAACCAGTTTTTTTTTGGCACCTCTATTTCTCATAGTTATGTCCTCATGGTAGTATCTTTAGGATTATTTCTTGGTGCCAATTATTCTAGTTTTTGATTTGGGACAAACAAAAAAATACTTTTTTTAGTAAAAAAATAAAAAAACGTCATAATTTTAACATCAAATTGATATAAATTATTAATCTTAAAAGATTTTTTCAAAATACTTTCTGAAGAATATTTATCAATTTTGTGGTATTTCATACAAAAATACTTTAAAAAAAACCGGATCAAGTTTACCAAGGTAGTTTAAAAAAAGCAAATTTTAATATTCAAAGTCGGACATTTCTTAAATTAGAAGATATTTCGTAGACTACGCATGTCGCTTACTTTTTTTTTAACTCGACTTGAACTCGGGCTAAACTTAAGAATTCTGAATTGTTTTTCATTTTTTTAAGGCTGAGGTGCCCAACTTGGGGGACCAATTAAATCCCTTCTGGTATGTCTTTAGACCCCAAATCCCAAACTTAAAGTCGATTACAAGTCTCTAATAACCACTTGGATAATCCAGAATCGTTTACATTTATTTTCCAATATATGTATAACCATGTGTGTCGCTTACGATCAATTGGTATAACAAAAAAAAAAAAAAAAAAATAAACATGACTTACGATTAATTTTGACATTTTGTTAATTAGAAAACATGGAAAGGTTCATAACTGATTTTTTTTTTAATTCCCTATGCTAATCCCCGCGAAGCTTGACGCTTGTCTGCAGGAAAGAAACCAGAGTGTCTGGCGGGAATCGAACCCGCAACCCCGGGGTTGATAGACTAGCTCACTACTAGCTAGCCTACCGGGGCACTCAATCAATCATTTATTATGTCAAAACAATTGTCAAAACAAAACTTATACGTTTTTTATAAGAAAACTAAAATATTAACCGTTAAAGACAATTTATCATTGAAAAAAGTTTTTTGCTTCTCCTGACTTCTTTTCAAAATGTTAGGTAGAGCCTTTTGCGTTTTAGGTAACGATTAGATCCGTCGATTCGTAATGATTTCTAAACATTTTTTAATATTATGTATTTTTGACCATTCGTCTCGTCAAATTAAAAGAGAAAAAAAGTAATTTTCTTGTCTGCCAAACAAAAAAATTGGCTAAAAAAGAAGCCCAAAAGTTACTGTCAATCAATGAAAATAAGTGTCAGTGCGAATGTTTTTTTTTATTTGCTTTACGAGAACCCAAAATCTTTAGTTTTCTTCAAAATAATCAAAATCCATAATCTTGCTGCTTTTATCGCGGGAAAAAAAGTCAAAACATGACAATTAAAAAATTATTTGAAATATAAAAAAAAACAATATAATTTACGATTAAAAAATTAGACGATAAATACTAACTAGTGATTAGAAAAACTACCATTAACTTGCTCAAAAAAGAATCAGAAAATTGCATCAAAAATGATTCTTTGAGGTGATTCATCGGAAGTGTAGTATTTTCTCACGACAAGAGTATCGTTTTTGATCGAAAAATTAGCTCATATGCATATGTGAAGCTGATTCCTAAACTATTGGATTGTGATATTAAATGCTAGCTGGGATTAGACATTATCAGCTGTTTTCAATCTTTATAACTTGGTAGTACTGAATTTAGTACAACGAAAACATGGTTGTATTTCATAAAATCTACTTACAACCAAATCAAAATATGTTTTAAAATGGTTTAAAAAAATTTATTTTGTATGGTTAAACCAGGTTGTAATGATTGGTTTTATCGTTTAAACCAAAATTTGTATTAAAACCTAAGTGTGAAAACACTATAAGCTAATTTTTTATTCAGGGCCCAGATCGTCACAGTCAAGATCGAGTGACTTTGATCGAAATTTTACTTTTTGAAATCGTCCCATTCGTTATCAAAAAACTTCAATCGAAATTTGAGATTATGTCATTCGATAACGAGAAGTCGATCGAATGCCTTCACTCGAAATTCCGTTCGATAGGATAAGAACTTTCGTAAAAACATTTAATGGTTTTTTACACACAATTTACACACTATTTGAGTATAATTATTAGATTTCTTCAACAAAAAGCTAAAAATGTAAGAATTAAACTTTTAACAGCAATAAGAAAAAAAAAAACAAAAAGATTAAGTTTCGCAATTTTTCGAAAATTTAAGTCATGTTTGCGATAGAAGCGATTTTTGTATTGTAAGTTTTTTGATTCTTTGCTGCTTTAACGATTTTTAATAAAAAGTAGACTTTACTGTTATGCCGCTGTTAGCAATTTTTTGCGAATAACCCCTAATTAAGCAAATGGACTTTTAATCAATTTTAAGGCTTCGCGAATTTTTGCAAAATTTTTTGTTTTGTTAATACAAAGATACAATCTTATATTAAAGTATTGGATAAAATATATGTGTTAGAATAAGGCTTATTCCATAAGTATATAAGATAATAAAAAATACAATAAAATTTCCATGACAAAAATAAAAATATAGTAATAAATAACATGTTAATAAAAAAAAATAATTTAGTACATATTATAAGGTGGATTTGGTACATATAGAAAAAAAATAAAATTGTTAATTTATTAAGTTATTCCCAAAAAATTATATATCTTTAATATATGAAAAGATTTAATTCTTAAAATGCATTGCGTTGCTGATAGTTTGCAATTGTAGGGGTAATTGGTTCCAAATTCTTATAGCGTTTTTAAAAAATTGTTGATTTGATATTTGACTTTTGTATCTAGGCTGTTTAATGCGGTTTCATCTATTTGATCTTAGAAATTGGAACTTGTCAAAAAGGTATTTCGGTTGACGAGTGTATATTATTTTATGCAGATAAACTGTGATACTAGAATAAGATGTGTTTAAATAATATGTTCGTGGATTTTAAATGGTTTTTGTTTGATGTTATATGTTTTGTTAACGTAAAATTATTTGTGATTTAATGATTTAATAACGTTTACAGTTACAATCCCTTGAAAAAGTCGACAAAAAATCGACGAAACGTCGGGAAACCAGTAATAATAATGCGTTTTTATTAAAATTGGAAATAATATAGGCCTTATTAGCTCATGGTAACACACAAATAATGTTTTACACTGTAGTAAATGCTCAAACGTTATATCAAAAACCTGCTTGGCATAAAAGGATATCTTATCATACCTTCGTAGGCCATAAATGTACCGTGTAATGTTGTTGAATGTCACGTGTAGTTTTCGTTTACTGGCGAAATCACAGTTGGCAAAAATTTCACAACCGTAGAGTAACTTAGGCAAAAGATATGTTTTGGCAATTATCATGCGGATTTGGATGGGTAAGAAGTGTTGCTTGAACCATTAATTTCGCAGCATACCATATACTTTGCCCATATTACTATTTATTTGATCACTCCAGGTGAGATTATTGTGAAACATTACTGCAAGGTTTTTACTGATTTTATCCTTTCAATACTAGAACTACCAAGAATAAGGTTTGAAATATTGCCCATATTAGGTACCTTTTTCGCTATAAGTAAGTATTTCTATTTACTCGGGTTGAGACTTAATCTATTTAATTTTTCCCAGACATTGATGCTGTTAAGGTCTTAGTTAATTTTACGAATACAGTCATCAACCTCCGAAGGTTTACAACTAATATAGATTTGAACATCGTCAGCATACATTTGTACATTACAATATTTTACATGTATTGAAAGGTCATTTGCATATATAGAGTACAACATAGGGCCAAGAATTGAACCCTGTGGCACTCCTCTTGTCAATTCTATACTGTTGGACATTCTATTCTCATAAAACACCGATTTTGGTCTACCAGTAAGGTATGAAGATATAAGCCTCAACGCCGTTGATGAGAAATTAAAACCGTGCATCAATTTCAAAGTAAGAATCTCAGTATTGATAGTGTCAAACGCTTTTGAGTGATCTAATAGTATTAAAAAAACCATTTTGTCGTCGTCGATTTCCGATCTAATGTCCTCAGTAACATCAATTAAAGTAGAGACACAGCTGTGTTTGGGTCGAAATCCAGATTGTCTGGCAGTAAGTAAATCGTTATCCTGCAAAAATTTGCTTAATTGATTATGAATTAATCGTTCAAAAATCTTTGACAAAAAAGGAAGTATAGCTATAGGGCGGAATTCATTTGCAGTTTTTGGTATCGGCACAACTTTCGCGTGTTTCCAAATTGTTGGGTATGTGGATTTTGTTATTATATTGTTAAACAGGTTTGAAATGAAAGGTCATATTGTTGGAAAAATTAATTTAATAAACTTGGGATAAATCCCATCGTAACTTATAGCATTGGACTTAATATTGATAAAGCTTTTGAAAATATCAGAAACAGTAAAACAGCTGAACGAAAATTGAACAGTAGACGAAGAGTTAAGGTAGCACTGGTAATAAGCAGTATTAACTGAGGGAAGGGGTAAATCGGTAAACCTAAGGCTTAGCTTATCAACATCTATTTCCGTATAATTTTTTTTATTACTACCAATAACTCCAATATTTTCTATTCCCCTCCATTTTAACTTACTGTCAATACAGGTTTAAAATTTGGAGCTATAATATGTGCATTTTGCGATTCTAATGGTTGAAGTGATTTTGATTCCTTAATGATCGGAAGGCAGACAGTAGCTCAGGGGTCTTAAGTCTCTTCCATCTAGAGTATGATTTGTTACGCTGTTCAATCAAATTTTTCAGGTGTAAACCACGTATTATAATTGATTTTCTTCCGTTTTATCTTCAAAGGAACAAATTCTTCAAATAGAGTTGCGATGTTATGTTGAATAAATTGTAACAGATCATCAACAGATGTCATGTAATAACTATGGTCCCAATTTGGTGAAGTTTGTCGTATAAGCCAACATAGTTAATATTATTAAAATCCCGGTAATTAAAAGTTTCATTTAAAAGGATTGACTGAAAATCGTAGGTGGTAAATATTAAATCAAGTTTTGAAAAAAAACAGGTGCCGATACTTGCTCGAATAAGAGAATTTTTGAAATTAACACAGAAAAAATTATTGCCGAATTATTTTCAAACAAACGCTTGTTTGAAAATTTTTTTAATTTCTATAAATTTTTTTACTGATTCAAACAATATTTTTGTTTAATTTTTGTTTAACCAACAAAAATGTGGACAACTCTTCAAAAATATAATAAACGCGTTATTGGTGTCAAGTTTTCATAATTTTGTATGAAATATTTAACGCTCTTTAATGTTGTCGTCTTTTTGCATTTTTTTATTTGATCGTAAGCAACACTTCTTTATGTGAAATATAGGAACAACAACAAAAAACACACACAGTCTATTTTTGGACGCTTTAAAAAAGTGCAACTATAAAAAAAACAATAGCAGATACAACATTACAAAAAACAAAATCCCGTATTCAATTTTTTAAAACTGTTTGGTTAAATACATCAAATACAAAAATAGACTGATGACGAAAAACATATCGAGTCGGTCTGCTGCTGTTTTTGGTTACATTTCTTCTTTAGCAAAGGAAAGGATACAGCAACAGAGAGTGATAAAAAAAACATTGTTTTGTGTGTATAAGTAAAACAAGACTTCGTTCAAAAATTATTCCAACAAAAAAAATGTGTCTCAAAGCCAGCCGGCGACTCTGCTCTCTGCCGTCATCTTCATCTCATACAGTGCTTACTTGTGTGCGCATCATTGCTTGCGCAAAAACTTTTTTTTATGTTGAAATTAAATTAATTATATGAATTTCAGTAAACTTTTTGTTTGATTCAGTTAAATTATTTGTTTGAAAAAATCAGTGTTTTTTTCAATAAACAAAATGCAAATAAATTGTTTGAATATGCAAATTTGTTTATAGGACCGATTTCAGACAAAAAATTGTTTGATTCTACAAAATTTTTGTTTGAATTGGAAAAATAATTTTTTCTGTGAAGTTTTTAAAAAAAATATCCAATAATGAGTTGGATCTTTGGCAATAGCGAATAGGTACAGTGTTATTCACTGAAGCTAAGCCAAAACTTTTCATTTCTTCTTTAAAATTATTTTCAACTAAAATGTTGCTATTAAAATCACCGGCTATGAATACATTTGTATAAGCCATTGTTATAGTGTTATTTGCCAAAAGAAACGAGTACCAAGAAGCAATTATTCCCAGAAATAAAAATTCAATTTCATCCCCGTCCCTAGACATTTTCCTAACTTTGCATCTAATTCCATTTTTCACGTAAATGGCAACACCACCAACCCTCTTGTCCTGACTACTTTGATTTCGAATCCTTCTGTCAGCTCTAAATACATTATAGCCCTGTAAACACTGTAACAATTATCATCGATCTTGTAGTTAAGCCATGTTTCCGAGATACAAATAGCGTCAACGTCAGCGGATTCAAAAATATATCTAAATTCATCAAGTTTATTATGAAGACTGCGCATTAATATGGACAACCTTTAATCCTTCTTTTAGCTTAGTAAATAGCCGCATTATGTTATAGGTATTAAATTTAGAACTCACCCCTAAATCACTGGAACAGTTCAATATGATAATAGGTACATATTAAAATAAGAAATATACAGCAACGCAATTTATATTTGTTAATAATAAAGTATTTGAAATTTAAAATATTTATATTATAGAAGTATAAGCACGTTACATATACACATAATTGTTTTTTTTTTTAGTTTTTTTCCAAGTCTTCGACTATTCGCGAATTTAAGCCATGTTCTGATTCTTTACAGCTTTTACAATTTGTAATAAATACTAGAATTTGCTTTCATGCTGCACCTTGCGAAATTCTGCTAATTTAAAAATTTCGTATCGAATTTTTGCCATATCTTGTAGTTTAAGGGACTTTTAATCCATTTAATGGCTTGTTTGATTATATTAAAAACTTTTGGCGATTTTTCGCTATTTTTGAAAATTTTTTGAATAAGTAAAATTTTTCCGAATTTTTGCGTTGCTTTGTTGCTCTTTTTGGCAAGCGCCGCCGTTATAAAAAAGCCCCATAAATAAACTGAAGTCACCTGTTTTATAGGACACTATCAACACTGCTCATTTATATGGGGCGAAAAGTGCAATGCCTTATGGCATTAGTATAGAAGCATAAAATCTGTTTGTGATACGTCACGGGGTTTTATTCGATACGAAAGTTCATTCGAACACGTGTGTGACGATTTAGGCCCAGATTTAAGGTTTTATAAGGAATATACAACTTAGATAAAAACCAATTATTTTTTTCTATATGTCAACAAATTTAGGATGATTTATCAACTATTTTTACTTTTAATATCTTGGAAATCAAGCAAGACATTTTATCATTTTTTTTAATTCTAGTATCAGATACAAACAAAAATAACTTGTGTTTATTTTTATTTTTTGCACTTATAACGATTTAATTACACAATAATTATTATTTGCAATATCTTTATATGACAAACATTCTATCCATATTAAATTCCTGTTAATGACTTTAACACAACCTGCAAACACAATCCTTGCACAAGCTTATACCACTAATTATCAATTCAAGTGCAATGCATGACAGAGTAGTTGGAAGAGAAGTGTAATTAGGAGAGAAGTTAGATCTGTTATAGTAAGATTGAAATTTCTATTTATTCATAGACACTTTATCGAGGAAATTCTGGGAAAATATTTTAGGTTTAGTATTTCTAACAAGTGTTTCGCACTGTTACTTGGAGTTATTAACTTTTAAAAATGTGGGCACAGAATATTTGTATATTTAATATGGTTACAGCTAACAACACAATTTTTAATGGATAAAATTCAAACATATTATGGTTCCTTTAACCATATTATTGAAGCCTGCTTGTTTTCTCCGATCATGTAATGGTTAGTAATAACAATACAAATTTTACCACAAATAATTGTAAGTTTATTTATTAGCCATAAAATGTTGCCTTTAAACTATGGCTAAAAGAGCAAAATTCTATTACTAATAAATAATCATACAACTAGTTGTGAAGAAGAACTGATTTAACCATGATATGCTTACAGGTGACAATAATATATTTGAAGTTAAAATAGTTTCGCTACTCGTGATCATATGGGGAAATGCATATGTATTCGTTACATGAAAGAAATCCTGCGAGAAAGCTAAGTTCGGTCCTGCCAGAAGCTTAAAACAATATTATTAGTGTTTATAAACGACTAATGCATGAATAAAAACTCGGTTATGTGCATCGACAATGTTTATAGAAAAACTAGCTTAATAACATCGGTTACGCTTGCTAAATACGATGTGTTACTCTATTAGGACTTTCATACTTTCTTTTCGGATCGGCATCTGGCCCGATGTAAGAGTATCATACTCCCTACGAAATACCCAGCAGCGTACTTACTTAGAAGGGCTACTAATCAATATACACCACTTCTGACATCTCTGACACCTTTCTAACAGCACTCCACATAATTACACTTCTCCAACGCTAGACGAACCTTCACAAATAGTGTCACAAGACAAAAATTTGGCTTTCTCAATCAAATCCCTTTACATTACATCCACTGCAAGTGGATGATAAATCATTACCTCACCAATGATCAGTACAGGTGTTTGCAACCCACCTGCGTGCAAATGGTCCCCGAGGAGAGCCATATAACCTTAAGTACAATGGTGAATATTTCACGCCATTGAATATTTCCATTCAAGGACGCTAGACTTTTGGATCTCGTATCGTCAGATCCTAGCGAAGTCTCAACTAGCGCCTTGTATTTTAGCCATCTACCAGAGATGTTACCAGAGATGTTACCAGAGATTACCACGGGGAGGTAATACATAGGCTTTTGTTGCAAGTTGAAGGTATACCACTGGGGCAGTCCTTCTGAACTAGCAACTTAATCTCTAACCTCAGGTCAAGCAGGAATTAAGAATAAAATTTTTAATTGTACATATTTGTAACTCTTAATAAATAGATAAATTTAAAATAATAAAAAAAATTTAAGCCAAATTATATATAAAAATTTGATAGCTCCGTTTGATATCAAAATTTCCCTTTTCTAAGATTGCTATTTTATATAAGGGGGTCTTCAAAGATTATTATGATGTGTTGCAAACGAAATAAGAAAATCAATTTATAACGTGGTGGGTATAAAATATGCACTAATAAAAACTAAAAAAGATTTGTTCTTTTGTGTTATGGGTCTGTCTCAAAACTTAAAGTTGACTACTTCTCTAAAATCTATTTTCTGCTTATTCTTTCACAATTTAACGAAACACCCTGTACATCAATTTAACCACAACATTAACAAAAAATATATAAAAAAAAACTTAACTTCTTATTAAATTACCATCACTAAACTTACAATTAATTACAATTTTATTACATTCTACACATCAGCATGTTTAAGCATGTTTAACATAATGATGGGTAGAACAATCAAATGGAATGACATGACTCTAGGACTGTGACTAGGAAGAAATCTTATTTTTTAAGGCTTTTGTTTTTTAAAAAGCAAAATTACATTATAAAGTCCTTGCAATACGAATGAATACACATTAATTTTTGCAACATTCATTTATGCAACATTTTTGTGTGTATTTCAACGTACATCTATCCATCCATCCATCCCTACTGCATGTCTTTCAAAATGTGCTGAAATGTTGAGTGCAATAAAATGAAATGTTTTTTCTTTTTTTTTTTAGGAAATATAGTTGATTTCTTAAGATGGATCGGAGTTGGTATTGTACAATTTGATTGATTTCTGCTATAATTATAAAGTCATTGTAAGTCGACGAAAATTTACAAAAACTTCAACTGTTAAGAAGAGTTAATCTAAAGGTAAGAACAGAGCTAAAAAGGAATTCGTTTTCGGTTTTTTTGAATGGATTAATAAAAACTATAAGATGAGATTGTTAATTAAGTATATAAGAGATAATATGAAAGCAGCTTTTACATTAATTTGGGTTACGGTGTGAGGGATTATTTAATTCCCTACAAATGTCAAATAGGATATCCTAGGTGAAGCACTTTGTTCTGTGAAAGTTGAACGGTACCGCAAACGACTTTATCTCACATTAAAGAAAAGGTTGTGTTATCACCTGTTCAGGCTGCACTTGTCAAGTAATTTTAAATCTTCTTTTTAATAGGCCAAATATAGGCCTTCAAATTGTTATGAAGAGTGTCCAAAAATTGAGGTATCATTTTAATTTCAATAAAATAAAAAAGTTTTTTAAATATTACAAATATTTCAGTTTATTGCAAATAGTTTGCGGCTGAACATGAAATATTACGTTGGCCAAGTGACCCCTGGCTCGGTACGCTCCTAATCTTAAACCAAACTTCTCAATCACGTTTTTCAATAAACTGTTATTAATGGTTGATATCTAGTGGACAGTATTGTTTTTAAGCTCTTGACTTGTTATGGGATTATTGCTTGACACTTTATATTTGAAAAAAAAAACCCACAAAAAAATAGTCTAAAGGTGTCAAATCGCACGATGTTGGTGGCCATTTTACTCCTCCTCTACGAGAAATAATTCGATTTTCGAACTATTCTTTCAAGATATTCTCTACATTCAAATCTTCAATGCCATAAAAAGCTTCGGATCAACTTTCTGTAGCGATTTCAATTGACCGATGATACCTCAATTTTAGACACCTTACAGTTTTTAATGTTTCTCTTTTGCAGGTAATAAACAACTTTTATAAAGTTATCAACATTTTAGTACTGCTCCCAGTGTGAACAAGATAAAAAGCTTAACTACCCGTTCTGAGAGCCAGGATTCAGTAGGTAATAAAGATCTGTTGTAAAATTTGTTTGAAATGGAGAAGCTGCACAAGAAATTGTGCTGCACGAGAACGTGTGCACACGAATCAATTTACTTTTTTTTTAATTTATATATTTTTAATAATTCCCTAAGCTAATCCCGCGAAGCTCTTCACGCAAAGAAAAAACATGGTTGTGGTAAGCATATTCTAAGAGCAACATATTATGATAAGATTCATGATTGCAGTCACCTTATTAAGATTATTATTGAATCATATTATGACTAAATATACTCGTACTATTACATCATAATATTTTTCCTTTAATCATATTATTATTCCGTTAATCATACTAAATTAAGAAGTAATCAAATTATTGTCATGTTAATCATATAAGCTAAGAAGTAATCATATTATCATCATGGTAATCATAATAAATTTAGAAGCAACCATATTATGATACAGCACCTTTCATAGCTGTCATAAAAATACAAAATAAATTATTTGTTTGTATCGATTTTTTCAATTTAAGGCTTGCAAAAGAGCTTGCAAAAGAGCAACGGCAAAATAGGTTGTTTTCATGGGCACCCCGTGTATGTCCAGACTTCCGATTTTGAGATGTAGATGTCATATTGCCTAATTTTAAACGCTCTTTACATTTTTTTTTTTTTTTTAAAGATGGATCAGTTCCGATATTTTAACGTAATGACAAAGTTTAAAAAGTGCAATACCTAGCCCATAGTTTGATTTAGAATGGTTTTTCGGCTTTCTGAAAAGTTTGTTTTGAGACATACGCGATTGCTCATGAAAACCACAGAAATATCGTATCACTTTTATAAAATATAACGAAATCTCCGTGTGTTTTGTTGAATTTTACAAAAAAAACTACGATATTTTGCATTTGCACTATTACTAATTACTAATACTGAATGAACTTCGCTAATATTTTAATTTTTTAATTTTTTTAATTTCTTTAAACTTATAAACCGCTCACATATAAAATAAACGACACAACTGATTCAAAATTATTTTACAAATGGCGCTAACATAATATTATTAGAGTAAAAATAGTTTGATTGCATCTTTAACATAATATGATATATGTGTAGAAAGTTATCATGTTATGGCTATTAAATATCATGATATGGTTGTGAGTAATATAATATGTTAAGAAAGTTATCATAATTAAGTTGTTAGAAAAATAATTATTTTTCGGTCAATAATACTCAAATTTATAATTGCGATAAACATTGATATGTTTACAGTAACTATAATATTGTTGATATTAAATAAAAATAACAATTATTTGTTTACGACAACAATATATTGTTACATTAAACATAGTGTTGTTGCCGTAACCATGCCCAACCAAATTTTTTCTCTGCGTGTACGCTTATCTGCAAAATACCGGAGTTTCTGGCGCGAATCGAACCCGCAACCCTGGCGCTGATAGACTTGCTGACATTCTACGCTTCGACGTGCTACTCATTAAGGAATCTCCAATACATCGCTGCGGCGCATTCTTAAATGTTATCATATATAATTTAATCGGCTTAAGTATTATTATCTAGGGATGGCTTGACATCGGCTATAATATGCTAGTCGATTTTTTAGAGACCAAGTACCCTCAAAAACATTATGGCAGGTTGTGGAAAATTTGGTTTTTACATGTCTTGTAAAGTTATCGAATGTTACGCTCTCATAGCAGCAAAATTAGCAAAATCTCTCTAAAATATTTTCGATAATGTAATTTTTATCGTCCTTTTTGTAAGAAGAATTACTTAATCTTTTTAAATGGATAAACATTTTTATGTAGCTTGTTTAACTACAAAATTTAACTGCAATGCCGAGAAAAACTGTAAAAAGGAAACTTTTTGAAGCCAAATAACTTGATGGAATGGATCTTTCGAATTGTACGAGGCTTGCGAAATAGTAACGAATAAAGTAGCATAGCTCCGAGGGTATGATTTGTCTTACTGAACATACACTCTCTAGCAACTTGAAAATAAAAAGGTTATATTCAGAATTCGAAAATTAGTCCAGACGCACAATCGAATTGGCAGCAACTTTGGCACTGGACAACCACATCATTTATAGCTCTGCAAGAACGAATTTACATTCATATGATTGCTCATTTAGCTGAATGTCTATATGCTTGTTTGCTGGTTTCATTTGTTTCGTCCTAAACAAAATGAGTAGCGTTGTGATGACCATGGCAACAGATGATGATGACAGAGTATTAAACGAAAATAGCAAAAACCGAAAACTAAAAAAAAAAAACGTTAAGGAAATAGTAACAATACAATTATTGTAAGAGGACTTACTAGATTCATTCAAAGATGACGATGATGATCATCTGAGATTTAGAAATAACAATACGAGTACATTGCAAAAACAAAAAGCAACAATGAAAAAGTGTTGAACCAAGTAGACATGCTAAATCAAGCAGAAGATGCTATCAACACCAGCTATGTTAAACAAAAGACTTGATGTTCATGATGACTTACAACAACAACGACTACAACATTATCGACTTTGTAATAATAACAAAGCCATCCATGTAGTAGGTAAATCCTTCCTTCTTACCTATCAAAAAATCCACAAGTAATTGGCTTTATTCTCTCATCGTACTCGTTTATATTATTCCAAAGTATGACTTTTTCTTCCACCACTTTGTCTCGAGTCATTTGCAATATTTCATCATCATCATCATGATCATGATCGCCTTTACCGAAAAAGTTTACAAGTGTGTAGAATGTATGAAATCCTTGTATTTATAGTCAAAAAGAAGACATTCGGAGTTAGAGGTTGTAAAACTTATAAATTGGAAAGACAAAATTAAAAATCTTCTTTATAAACCTACATTAATTTCGGTCATTGCACAGTGGGATAATATAAATGGTCAGAACTTTGTTACAAAGGGACAAAGGATGGCCATGCATGTACATAGTTGGAACTTCTAAATCAGCACCAGTTGGCATAAAATTAAACTCAGTAAAATAAAACTACTCTTAGTTTCCACATTACCATGATGCCTCCCCAACCCCGATTTGTATGGACCATCTAAAGGATATTTCACCTTTTGTTGTTACATCCTTCGGAGCCAATCAATGCTTAAAATTTTACCAATAAATGAATAACTAGCAACAGTTGACGCTGACATAGAGAAGCAGTTGAGAGGTATCGTAAGATTTATCTTTTTTTTGGTTTATAGTTATACTTCATGGAGTTTTTCGGACACAAATATGACAGCGGGCTGAAATAGCATGGCAGTTTACTGTTGCGCCAAAATTCTTACCTCGGACATTGGAAATCTATGTTGGGGTGATCAGTTGTATGCATACCTAGGATGCGTCAAACATCTGAACCGACATTGTTCTTTGGGGTCTAATGATTTCAAAGCTTCCTGAATCCCAAAAACTCGGAAGATGGTATTGTCCTTCTTCGGAGAGCTTGGGGTGGATGCGGTTATACCGCAATCGCGGATAAAAAGGAGTGTCATTATTCGTTTGGGAGCAAATACGGAGTCGGCACCTGCTACGATGTTTAAATCGTCCAAAATGTTCTGTTGCTATCATTACGGAAGGTAAGATAGCTCCAGCTCCTAAACAATGGGGATAGTGCGATTTGGCGGTTTAACTCTCAAATTACAACCTGTGCATGAAACATGATACTCGCATATGCAGCGGCACTTCGTAAGTGCCCCGGTAGGCTAGCTGGTTGTGAGCTTTAGCGCCGAGTTTGCGGGTTCGATTCCCGCCAGAGACTCTGGTTGCTTTCCTGCAGACAAGCGTAGAGCTTCGCGGGATTAGCTTAGGGAATTAAAACAAATATATAAATACATCACAATATGGGTGATACCCATTATGAGATTAGGCCACAGTACCATAATGCAAATAGCTCATTTTTAATTTTTTGTTTTTGCTACATTACTTTTTTTATTACCAGTGCCCATGTTCAGTAACTCTCGCGACGAGAGGTTTTCGATTGAAATGTGTGAAATGAAACAAAAATGCCATAAATTGAAACAAACAGCTGTTTTGCTCACTTAACTGTGTCTGTAACTTTTTTTGGCGGTACTAGCTGACACGTAAGGAAATTACTCGCCAATTTACAGAAAAAGTGTGCCTGTAACATTTTGGTGAGAAAAGTTCCCGCTTTGAACTGTCAAATAAACTCGCTAATAAAAATGGGGCGAGAAAAAATTTGAACACTAAAAAACAATTAAAAATGCAAAATGCAAAGAATAATAATAATAATACTTTGTTCTTGGCATATTTTTCATTGTTTTACTATTTTGGTTTTAACATTTTTATAAAATATACGAATGCCTTCAAAGCTCGTTTGCAAACAACAAACATTAAAGTCGCTCTTTACACAATTTGGTATAGCTGACGGTTGTATTTTCGCCGCCGTCGTTGAAAAATGTTCAATTTTAGTAAATTTTGGTCGCCGTCAACGCTATGTGCTACTGGCGTTCTGAACATCTGCAATGTCACATCGGCTTCGAGTGGAATATTACAATATTTATAACGTAACGGCGTAATCTCTTTTGTTAGTTTTTGACATGAGTTACAGACACAAATTTTTCTCACTTTTCGAGAAACGATGAAATATTTTGTTTCACATCTTTTCGATGCAAGAATTTCTCACTAAAGTTACAGAACATGGGTACAGATTTGTGTCCGCATTTATTGAATTGCTTCATTGTGTTTAAATCTTAAACGAAAAGAAAAACAGTAACAAAGCACGGTATTAAACTTTGTGTCAAAAAGTTTAATTTGGATTTTACTTTTTCTTCATTTGGCTTAAGTTAAGGTTGGTCGAAAAGTTATAGTGTTTTTTTCGTCTGTTTTATTTTCTCATAATGATTATTATACGTAGTTTAATAATGTTAAATCATATTAGACATGGTGCCACATTTGTTGATGTTTATTATACAAATTTAGCCAACAAATTTGTGTCTTCTTTTGCATCTTCTTGTGCCTTTTCAGCTGTAGCAAATTTAAACTTGAACTTCACCCATGCTGAAAATCGCAATAATGATGTTGGCGATGCTGATGATAATGACGTTGATGCCATTCAATATTTTTTGTTGTTTATGCGTTTGTTTGTTTGAACATGACCTACCGAAGATTTCTTGCAGCATTGTGTGGCTTGATTTGTTGTCTGCCACATCAAATCATTAAGGTCAAGTTCAAGGTTTTGATATGCAATTAAATTAGTATTTTTTCTTCTTCTACTTAAAACTCTCTTCGTTGCAAGTTGCTTTTGTGTAGAATGCTAAATTTTTTTTTTTTTTTTTTCCTTTTTAGCTTTTAAAATATTTAATGTTAAATCTAAAATAATGTTGATTTTATGGCTTTGAAATTTATTTGATTATTTTTGTTTAAATATGAGCGAGCATCTTTAAGTTTCTTTTATTTGTGACACACCGATTTTTTTCCTAATAAACAAAATCATTTACAATTCTTTATGATACAATGAATAATTCTATTACCAAATTAGTCTTGTTATATGACCATAAGAATATATTTTGCAACAATTTAAGACTTTTGCTTTTTTTTTTTTTGAAAACTAAATGCAGTCAACAAATGTTGCCTGTCAAGTGTGTAGGAAATTTGAATTGATTCAGAGAATGTAAAAAGAGAAAAATGTTATATAACATTTTAGTTGTCTCAAAAACGTCATATGTTTAAAGCTTGTAATTGTTTTGTGTTTAAAAAAAAATTTGTTCGTGTCATAAGTTTTTAATTGGCATTTAAGCAAAATAGTTTATATTTTAATCCGTTTGTATAACTGAGATTCAAATTTTAAATCTATAACTTGTTTCATGCAAAAACAGATGCTGAATAAAGATTTTTCTATATTTTCTTTTCTTATACTCCAAATCACACTCAGGAGTGTCTTTTCAATTGTTATTAGAAGTAAATACACATTTAAAACACCACATACAATACGTTTTTTATCGTTTCAAAGTCTTAACTTGATTTCGTTATGTCTAGGGATAAGATTTTCATACACTAAGAAATCGAAAATATGCGCTTAAAAAATGCACTCATAAATCTAAAATATGCACTCAAAAATTAAATATATGCACTAAAAACTTAAAAAATTTCTATAAAAAATTGTTTTTTAATTGTACTAAAAACAACAATATACAAAATTGTTATTTAAATATCTTTAAAAAAATTAAATAACTTATTAAAATTTTTGTTTTATAAAAAGTCAAACTTAGTCTTGTACTTGAAAAATGCCAATGCAATTTGAAAAAATCTATTTTCAGATCCCACTTTAATTTCAGATCAGATCAAAAATATTTTAAATTTATTTTATTTTTTGAAATCCTTAATTTATTTTACAAAACGATTTGGATTTTTTTTTAATTGTTGGGCTATTCTTCCTTCTACATCATCGGTATCAGCAAGCTCTTCTAACATTCTTTAATTACTCAAAGTTATTTGAATAGAATTTGATGCATCTAGCCAGGCCCCATCTTGGTTCTTCTGGCTGCAGTGGAAGGGGAATCAAGGAAAACATTTCATTAAAAATTTCAATGTTATCAAATAAGCTTTTAATTTCCTCTGCAACGCGGTATAATCCATATGCCAAGCAAGTAACTTGTAACAGTTTTGGGTAACATATTTTAAGCCCATTGGAAACGTTAATCATGTAAGGAGGTGCTTCGTTTAAAAAAAGAAGCTTCTGTCGAAATCTTGAAAATCTTGTATTTAAAGCAAAGCTCCAAAATAATTAAATTATTGATTTTAAAATTTTTTGGAAGTTTTTTTTTGGTGTATTTAAAAATTTTTTTTAGAACTTTTTTTTTAATATGAAAATGAAAAAAAAATCGCCAAAAAAGTCAAAATATGCATTAAAATCCTAAATATGCAAACATATGCATTTTCACTAAAATATGCAACAATATGCAAAAACAAATCGATGCCATTTTAACGCAAATTTAATGATCCGGAAAGATAATTGGTTGACAAGGTTTTTAGACTATCGACAAAAAACATGCATTTGCATGGAAATCGCATCCCTAGTTATGTCTGTCTCTTTGTCTGTCTTCACTTTTGCTAGACGTGGCTCATATTGATAGTGGTGATAAGTACGCAGAAAGAAAAGCACTCAGGCTAAATTCAGTTTTTATACTTACTTTAAGTACGAGTCGTACTTAAAAATGTAAGTGCGAACAACACAAAAGCGTTCTTAAAACAATCCTAAATGGGACTACTTTCAAAAACCTAACGCAGAATTTCTTAAAGTTAGTAGAAAATTCTTAAACCGCGTAAAAAAATTGAGCTTTCGTTGGGAGTGCCACTCTGAGACTAAAATTACAAAGTTTAAATCTTATAGAACTTATTACAGTACTTTTCGCTTATAGTCCACTACTCTAGTTACACAACTTTTGTGGACTATAAGCGAATTTGGACTATAACCGATTTTTTTTATAAATCATTTTATGGATAATAAGTGAAATCTATAATAATCCACATTTTGAACTATATAAATATTATTTTCTTCAATAAAACCATTATTTTTAAACAAAGGAAAAGTTTATTTAAAACATAACCAAATATTGTTTTAATTGGAATAAATTGTTAAAAATAATAGTTGCGAGAAAGGTAAATAAAAACATGTTGCCTCTTGATTAAAAAATATAAAAAACAGAGTGGACTATAAGCGACCATTTTTGCATAAAGAATTATAAATGCGTGCTAAGAAAATGTGGCTTTTAAACGAAAATGGACTACAAGCGAAATGGACCTTAGAACAAATAATTTGTATGAAATTCGAAAAAATGTGCAAGTGAATATAACTGTTTTGGCTTTAATCCGTTTTTGGCCTTTAAGCGGAATGGACTATAAGCAAAAATTCAAAATTCATTCTTTATGCGTGCATGTGTTTGTCAAAGTTTGTTGTAGAAACTACAAAAACACCACTCAAGTAGGTAAAAAACAATTTGCTTGTTGCACCAACAATAGAACAAGAAAAAAATCATACAATATTTTCATGTTTAAAAAGTAAAAATTCCCGTTTAGTTTATATTTAGTTATATTAAAAACATAAAATTTTTAAATTAAAAATCATGTCGGGCATTATGCTTGTAATGTAACTGCGTGTGGAAAACTATTTTTCCAATAAAACCTTTGCTTCGCGATGGATGTTGGCACGCTGGTGTTTACGGCTGTAGCTCGCCGGGAATGGGTGGTTCGTTTCCATCTAGGTTATCACAATTACAAACTTTATCCGTGCCAAAATGTAAACGATGTTAAAAAAAAGAAGCAATAGAAAAACGAGCAACGATGTACACAATACCTAAAGAAAGGAGTGAATACCTTAAAAAAAACGGACAGACATTTCGATGACAGAAACTTTCACACTAAATTTGTTTGGCCGGACTCGAAGCCTCGGGACAAGGTGTTATGGTCCCGGTCAGGCTGCCCACCCCAAATGACAGGTTAATGTCAACCGTGACATTACCTTTTTGCCTGAATAAAAATAATTAGGTAATGTCCCTAAACGTACTTACCGCTGTTTATTTCACCTTAGCTACATGGCAACCCCATTAATAAATTATTAGAACATATTTTTTTTTTTTTTAAATCATTCAAATACACAACCGTTTATTTAAAATTAAACAAAAATGAGTATATATGTCTTAAAGTGTAACATTACTTCACATGATATCCTTATGAGTTCTATTTAAGATTAGGTTGTAAATAAAATAAACCAACTATTAAATGTTTGATTAGTCTTTTCTTACTAAATACTTATAAAAAGAAAAAAAAGATCTTAGGCTGATTGCAAGATCCACTTCACATAAAGAATTATTGGCTATCGATTACTCAAAACCAAACTACAAGCTAAATTCTTTGACCCAATTTGGTTGGTCTATCTGACCGAGTCAATTCGCGACTTTAATCAAAAATAATATGTGTCATAAGAAAATTCATAAGCAGATCCAAAGAACTTAGTTCGGGTTTATGAAGTCATGTACTAATCAAATAATTTATTTAAAATTTTCGATCTTTTAATCAAATTTTTGCGAACGCCAATTAATGGAAGTATTTAATAAGTCTACGAATTCGATTTATACAATTATAAATTTATGAACGAATCTATTCCCATTTCTTAGATGTGGTGATTAGATTTTATTATTGTTAATCAACGAAACTAGTCAATCATTTTACAAATCTCAATTGGTTACGGTTTTATGAAATAACAATTCCTGTTTAATATTCTTTATTTCAATTAGTTATCGATTCAAGGAATTGTTTATCCATCCACTAAATTATCCTTATATCTCGATATTTTAATCAAATTCTATTATGGGTAAAATTGAAAATATTTAATCAATCTATAATTTCAAACAGTTATCGATTTATGGAAGTATATGTTTTCAACAAATTATCTTTATTTTTAGTTGTTTCAATTAAAATTCAATATTGCTAATTAACGAAACTATTTAAACAATCTACAACTGTAGTCTAGTTATCGATTCCTGAAATTATAATTTATCTTTAATTTCAAGTATTTACACGAGTTATCGATTTATGAAAATTGTTAATCCATCGACCAATTTGTTTTTGATTTGAAATATTTCAATTGAATTTAATTATTGTTACGATATTATTGGATTAATATACAACTTTAAGTTGATTATCGATTTATGAAATTATAATTTTATTTTTAATTTCATTTACTCAAACGTGTTATCGATTTGTGAAAATTGTAAATTCTTTGACCAATTTGTTTTGATTCTAAATATCCAAATTAAATTTAACCATTGTTAATCAACGAAATTATTTGATTAATCTACAACTTCAGTTTAGTTATCGATTTATGAAATCGTAAATTCATAGGCCAATTTATTTATAATTTTAGAAGTATTAATTTAATTTTTATTGATTGTTAATTAATGAAGAGGTTAAATTAATCTACAATTCCCATTGGTTATCGATTTTTAAAATCATTTATTTATTAACCAATTGATTTTCTTTTTTTTTTTCTTTTTTTAACTTATATATTATAAAGTACATGGTATTATTATTAGTTATCGAAATAGTTTAATTAATCTACAATTTCATTTGGTAATCGATATATGAAATCATAATTTTATTCAATGTTATCTTTTTCAAGTGGGTATCGATTTATGCAATTGTATATTCATTAACTAATTTGTTTTTAATTTTAGGTATTACAAATTAAATTTTAATTATTGTTAGTTATCGAAATCATTTAATCAAACTACAATTTCAATTTGTTAATCGATTCATGAAACTGTAATTTTATCGAATGATTAAATTTTAATTTTTTTTTTTTATGTTTTCTGAATTAATTCCTGGTAACAAAGAGTTATCGAAAGTTTTCCTTTTTCCTAACTCCACTACTATTTCAATTTGTTACCCGTCTGTGAAACTATATATGTATATACTAAATAATTGAGTTTCAGCTTTCATAAAAAATTTTAATATGTTAATTAACGGAATCAACGAAATTTGGTATTTGAGCAAAGGGTACACAATACCTATCTATTTAATGAATTCAACCAATTCCCGGTTCCCATTATGGTGTATAAATAAAGGTATGTATAAAGATTAACCAAATTAAGTGTAGCGCTACCCCTAATTGTGTTGTAAATCTAAATAAAGTAAGCCTATGGGATAATTCTCAAATTAATACCCTACCATCGTATAATTTAAGTTGCATGTATACTTAATCTATTTAGCCACGTATGCTACAATTCTCCGTATACCCGGATACGATAAATAGGTATAAACGATAAAATATCCAATGTTAATTGGGTGTATTACTATATATTTTTTATTTTTTTTTAGATATAAACGATCAAATTTCCAATGTTAATTGGGTGTGTTAATAATTCTTTTATTCTCATGTATAGAGGTAAAAGTCGTATAGGTAAGTAGGATTAATAACTATCAATTTTAAGGACAATTTAAAGTTATATTAGCATAGGTTAGTGGGTAAGTATGTAGGTTTATACTAAGTGTAATACTAGTGTTGTTTTTTTTTTTTTATAATTGATATATATATAATGATCACTTGAGCTGTCATATATTTAAAGTAATAGATATTCCCCTATTAAAAGTTTGATTCATATTTGTATGCTCCCGGTTACATTTAAAACTTTCTCAATATGGTTAAATTTCACATTATAAATCCATATTTTCTATGTGCTACATTATTATACTTATTTTATCGTTTTATAGATCTTAAATAGTCAATCCTTTAAAAAAAAAAGAAATCGACTAACAATTGACGAAACGTCGGGAACAAAATCGCGCAATTAAAAATTGAATTTCATTTACATTAAAGATATTTAGCAATTTTAGCCTGGCAAAATTATCATTCATAAATTTATTACTCAGGCCAACGAAACAACTACAACAACAGTTTAAGCTATGAAAAGAATATAATCCCAAATAATGAAATGGTTGTGAAAAAAAAACTATATTCAGTAATGGCCGCTTCTTGTCGGACTCAAAATATGGGTTTTACTTTTATTTGCTTTCGTTCAAGGTTGTGATAAGCGTTACCTGGTGGTCCTGAATTTTGTTGTTAGCGGTTCTATAATGGAATGGGTTGGTGGTGTATAGGATGGTGATTGCTAATAATAAACGGCTGCTGACTATTAATAATTTGTTGGCCTGTTGCGGCATGGCTATTGTTAACGATGGGATGTTATCACCCAACACGTGATATTTCCTCGACTATGGAGTTGCGCTAATGTACACATTGTTAGTCCCGCCGCCAAAAACTTTAAGCCTACGCGCGGTTTTCTCGGCCGTACTGCCGAACACGTGCCTTGCCTCAACACGTGTGATGTGATCTTGCCGGAAAAAATTAGTGGATGTACTTTCGCTGCGGTTAAGGGGAATTCTTTTTTTTCTTTTATTTGAATCTGACTGGTTTTGCAAATATGATTTTGACCCCTTTAACACAGATGACGTTAAGTCGTTGGTTGTTTAGCTATTTTTCTATTTCCTCGACATTCGGCTGCCAAATTTAAATAAATTTAGTTTAATTTAAAAAAAGTTAAGCAAAAATTTCATTTTTTTCTTACTTGTTTTTTCTTTTTCTTCTTAACACGCACCAGGTTTCTGCTTCATATTTTCCCGAGTCATAAGTAGGTTCTTTCAGTTAATTATTTTTAACACATACAAAGGAATTCTTTCTTCCTCAAAAACAATGTATAAGAGTTGTGTTAAAGAGATTACCCGAACGAACAACCCCAACCTTTTTATGTTTTTCAACCTTTTCCTTGTACCGCCACTTGTTGAATGTCCCGGTGCCAGCGCTATACAGACTTTTTCTAGAAATTGTCTGTATAAGCACGCTGAACGTTGCTGCCAACATTTCAATATTGTATTCTAATGAATTCGCCTTGGTAGAGTGGTATTTGTTCCGTATGTTGTAGGGTTGTATTTTTTTTTTGTCATTTAAATAGTGATGACACTCAGGGATGGAGATACTCATTTGTAATTTATGAGTAAAAAAAAACGCCAATATAAAATCAACACGTGTCCGTCACATAGCCAGCTCTTTTCTCATAGCCTGTTGTGTGGAAAGAGTTGGGAAATCGGATGATCTGGCAACTCCCTTACTATCTCTCGGCCCTTGTGTAGCTACGCCCTATAATTTGTCGAATTCGGCTTCCTTAACAATCTCCATCCACCATGATTTCCTTTTCATTCCTACCTTTCAGCAAGTGACCATCCAGGAGCGGCAATACAAAAAAAAAATTAACCGGTTAACATCCCCCCACGAGAGTATCATTAGCCCGAAGTAAGAACACATGGAGTCAGTGTTTCAAAACAGGTAGGTAATTTAATTTTACTATGTACCCAAATATATGTATAAACAAAAAATTTATAACCCCAAAATTCCCTCTTTTTACATAGAATCCCTAGATGACGCCATGCACAAAGAGGATCCAGCCGTTGGAAGATATTTCCAACAATCTTACAAGAGATGTCTAATAAGAAACCATTTTGGACTTCGGGAGACCCCGATGAAGCCAGGACTCGACCCGAGGTACCGAAATAAGGTGGGTGATATTTAAATATATATACTCATAACTCGGCAAGGCAAAACAGTTAAGACCGCTTTTCTTCCCTGTATATCAACTGATTTAAAAAAAAAACACACGATTTGGAAGATTTTTACTCATAGAAGTGCACAATATATTTTAAGCAAATCTGTTCGCCGCCTTCGCTGTTCGCTTACCCTACAAGAACAATGACAGCCATTTGATGCATCATCCGATGGTCATTGCTGATGGGTTTATACATCATTTATTAAGTGCAATATAAAAAAAAACTGAGATGAACATTCGTGTACGTGTGGCATTATTTTACACCCATACTTGTGAACTTTAATATATTTACGTGAATTTAATACCAAATTGAAAGTGTGTTAGTTTATAAGTTCCGTGTGTGTTTGTTTACTACCGCCATTTCACGTAGGGAAGCGTTCAAAATTAGCTACTAACACAAATGTACAAAATGCGTTTTCTTTTTTTTTTTCTCTATTATCCCATAATAAAAAATTTGGGTGTTCGATTATTCGACCTTTTATAGAAAGCGGTTTTTGAACATATCGACTAAAAAAAAAGAATGCTCAAAACATGTTAAGTCGTATATGCTCAGATGTAGTATGTTTTCCTCACGTGTGCATAATAAAGTATGGCCGAATTTTTTTACCCTTAGGCGAACAATAGTAAATAAAATTGTGCATTCGCGATTTGTGAATCGCCGCTTTTTCCCAATCTATGATTAATTAATCGAACGATCAATTTAACAAATGGTCGGTTAGTTTGCTCGGAACCAACGGTTACGACTTCTGGTTCGCCCTCTTCCGGTTACTTAGCAAACCAAAACTCTATCTCAAGTGTTACAAGATTTTCACGAAAAATTGTGTAATTAAGAAAAAGGCACCTGAAGTTAATTTTAAGATATTTGCTTTTCACTTAACCCTAGAACGATAATCTGCGTAAATTTTACGCATGCACTTTCGAAATATTGATATTAATTTTTAATTAGCCTGAATCAGTTGCTGTGCATTTCAGACATTTTATATGTACAACTATTTTAAATTTTGGTATTTTTATTAAATACAAGTGGTAAAATGAAATCCCTATTAGTTTGTTCTTAATTAATCAAAGAACAACAACAATACAGCAGACTAAACCAATGCGTAAATGTTACGTATGATTACCTTTAACGTAGGTCATGATATGATTATCTTTTAAGGGTTTAAAATTATAGAATAAACAAAATAGGTGTTTGACTGTAGATTAATTAACCCATAATTAATATAAGTGACTAAATGACGGTAAGATGATCCAAAATATAATTAAATTAAGTAACCGAGGGATGGTGCAAAACAATTGAGCGGTTACGCGTTAAGCGGCAATATTAAAAAGCAACTGTTGTTAACCCACAGTTATTGTTTTTGATTAATATGTAATCATATATTGCGACAAATGTCGGTTATGTAAAAAGTGTGAATAATTCAGATATACAGTGCGAAAAAAACTTGTCTCCTATTTACTCTACCTTAAGTCCTAATAAACTAACAATGGTTCCCTCTCAATTTTCAGCTTAATCAAACCTTTCGCCAATTAGATCCCAATTTCACCTATTTCCTACCAATAATATTACATTCTACGCCTTACATCACCTATTGCTTCAAATGTTGAGCGTGTATCACACCAATAAACTGTCCTCTGAGGTTTTCAATTTCATATTGACTGTTACCTACGACCCTTCTGATCCTGCACCTTAACCAAGGTCTGCAAAGTTTTGCGTTGATTCCTTTTGAAAATTTACTTTGTACAAAGTTTTTTCTGTAGACCTCTTGACCGGGTGTATATTTTATGGCCCTGCTTTTAAGGTTGTAGGATCTAACATTTCGCAAATACGCGTCATGTAGCTTTTCGCCAACTTTTTGGTGGATAAGTTGCATTTGTGCTGATTTCGGCAGTATTAACATTTCTCCTTCCTCGGCTGATTTTAGTTTTCTTAATATTTCATACGCGTCCGCATGCGTGACCATATTGTAACCAGTTAGTGAAAAGTAGGGCGTTACGCCAGTAGACGAATGAACCGTAGACCTAAGAGAGCATTCTATTTTGGCTAGATTCTCATCCCATTTTGATTGGTCATTATCTAAAAGACTTCGGATGGAACTAAGTATGGTTTGGTTGACCCTTTCGCTCGCATTAGATTGCGGTGAATATATCGGGGTACGCATATGTTTGACGCCAAATATTTCTAAGAAAGCCTTAAATGCTTCGGAGGTAAACTGTTTGCCATTATCCGAATGTAGCATTTCTGGCACTCCGAATTTATAAAATACCTCATCTCTCAAAAATTTAATCACAGATTTAGTGGTAGCTTTGGACAACGCTTTTAATAAAACAAATTTGGTTTTGTGGTCTAGGACTATAAAAATAAAGGTATTGCCTGATTTTGTTCTAGTATAGGGTCCTAAAAAATCAATATAGATCTTTTGAAAAGGCCTTTGAGTTATGACCTCTTTTCCCATCGGTGGACGCAATATTTTCCTAGGGTGTTTTATTTCCTTACAGGTTTCACATTGTCCCACAAAGTCTCGGATATGCTTCACCATGGACGGCCAGTAAAAGTGCTCCCTTATATTGTACAAAGTTTTGGCTATTCCCCCGTGTAAGGTGTTGTCAACATGCGATTTCCTTATTATGCCATCTGTTAGGCGGGATGGTATCCATATTCGCCAGCAATCATCTTCACTCTCTAATCCGTTTCGGTTGAATTTTACTCTTTTGTAAAGAATTCCTTCCTCTACTTTCAAATCTGGGAGCCTATTCGAATTCTGTTCCACTGTGTCTATGAGGGTTAGATATTCTTTACTCCTGAATTCTTCTGAATTGACATCTAATAAGCTGCTAGGCTCGGCTACTACCTCCTCCATATCTTGTCGCGATAGCATATCGGGGACTACATTTTTACTGCCTTTCCTATGCTCGATATTAAATTTGAAACCTTGAAGCTTTAAGCTCCATCGAGCAAGTCTACCGTTGAGGTCATTCTGCCGCATTAGCCACTTTAAACTGGAATGGTCAGTGATAACTGTGAAGTCCATCAGTTCTATGTATTGTCTAAACCTTTCGATCGCAAGTACCACCGCGAGACACTCTTTCTCCGTTGTAGAATAATTTTTCTGAGCCGGGAGAAATACTCGATTGGATGCTCTTCACCTTCATCGTCCTTTTGAAACAAGACTGCGCCCAAACCAACGTTTGAGGCGTCACATTGTACAAAGAAAGGCTTTTCAAAATCAGGGCTAGACAATACCGGACTGGTTACTAGCCGATGCTTCAATTCTTCAAACGATTTCATGGCTTCGGAAGTGAAATTAAATGTAGGTGATTTCTTTAACGTATCTGTTAGAGGTGCGGTAAGTGTGGAAAAATCATGGATGAACCGGCGGTACCATCCTACGGTGCCTAGGAATCTCCTAACATCCTTTTGATTTTTCGGAGGTTTAATTTCCAAAATTGCCCTTACCTTCTCCTCATCGGGTTTAAGTTTGCCCCCACCTACAACGTAACCTAAATACTTCAACTCCCTATAGCAGAATTTGGATTTTGACATGTTGATTGTCAGACCGGCAGATGTTAATTTCCGGCCCACAATTCTGAGCATTTCCATATGCTCATCAAAATTCGGGGACACTACCAACAGGTCGTCGAGGTACACGAACACCCTATCTTTCAGCTCAGACGGCACCACTTTATCCATCAATCGACACAATCTCTGCGCAGCATTGCACAATCCGAAAGGCATAACCTTAAATTGATATTGAGGCCGACCTGGGACTGTGAATGCTGTTTTCGGCCTACTCTCCTCATCCAGAGGGATTTGCCAGAACGCATCCTTTAAGTCGATTGCTGAAATAAAATGTGTGTCGCCGAGCCTAGCTAGTAAGCCATCGATGTTAGGGAGAGGATAAGCGTCCTTTTTAGTGACCTTGTTCAATTCCCTAGCGTCGAGGCATAGCCTATTTTTACCGGGTTTCATTACCAACGTTGTCCTATTGTTCCATTCGGCTCCTGTGGTTACTTCTATCACATCCAAATCCAACATTCGGTCCAATTCGGCAAAAATTAATTTTTGTACGGCAGGACTAACAGGATAATATCGCATTTTTTTAGCAGGAACATCACCAGTGTCTATTTTGTGAGTCTCTAAATCAGTTTTACCTAAGCCATATTGCGTATGGCACTTGAACGAAAGTTTAACGTTTTCAAGAATTCTGTGCTGGTAGCTAGTCAAATCATGAATTTTAGAGTTTTCGCAACCTTCCACTGTAATTGAATTTATGGTGTCATTATCGAAAATTATTTTCAGTCCGATTTGCCTCCAAAAGTCGTATCCAAGGATTAATTCTTGACTCAAATTAGGTACTAGGTATAAAACTGATTCGACCGACTGGTTTCCCGATTTAATAATTGCCTGTATTTTCCCTACTATCATGTGTTGTTTACCGTCCGCCGTTCTCACAGAAGATTTGTAATCCAATATTTTAACCTTCATTTTCCGAACATTTTCTAAACAATTCTTGCCGAGGCAACTTACTGACGCGCCACTGTCGAGAAGACCCTGATAATTCAACCCATTAATAGATACCGACATGTATGGTCTTATGTCGTCTGGCCTACATATTAAAGTTGACACGATTTTTTTTCTTTCTGCTTTTCTTGCAGCATATCTTTTTCGGGTGTTAATTATCTTTCGGCTAACCTTAGGTTCGTAGTCCGCAAAAATTTCCGCCCTTTTTTGTTGGTATAGTTCAAGGCGTCGTTCGTACGAGAGATGGGGATTAATATTTGATTTCGAAACAGGTTGCTGGCATACGTCGGGACTGTGATTTTGTTCCATTTGGCTGTTTTCTGACTTAATTATCTCAGTGGTTTGGTCTAAAATCTGGTTTCCGGTTGTTTTGTCGGTAGCTAGTATAAATTTTAAAAAATTGTCATTTACTGGGTTGGGTTTTGGAATGAACACGCCGGCCCAGTCCTTTGCGTGTTCAGCTTTTGGTTTCCCACACATTTAGGGCAAGTCGGGCTAGTAACGTCCTCGAACCCACATTTATAACAAAATATTCTTCTTTGGGTTACAGGACATTCAATAAATGAGTGGCCAGGAGTCTTACAGTTCCAGCAGATAAGTTGCTTTGCTGCGAGGTTAACCTTCTGTAACTCCTCCACTAGCCGCGCTTGATCATCGTTTGGCTCACCATCAAAAACGTCAACTTCATATACCCTACGCGTGTTCCCTAGAGGCGTACGTTGTGAAAAGCGTTTGGCAATATTTCTTTCTGCCCTTTTGCATTCTTCAAGAAGTTGGTCTAAATTATCAATCTTAATGGGAAAAACTAGCTGTGCCAAACCATCCTTTAAATTATCTTTTACTATCTTAACGAGCTCGGATTCTAAAACGTGTATTCTCATTTGGTTTTTGAGTTTTATGATTTCCGTAATGAAGGCATCGGCGGTTTCATTCGGGGCCTGTCGACGTTCCATTATTTTTCGCTGTATTTCGAAATCGCTTTCGAAGTTACGGAATTTTCTAATCAGGTGGTATTTAAACGTAGTCCAGTCACATATGGGATGCTTCATCCGAAAAGCCCAAAACCAGGTACTAGCAGCTCCAGTAACCAAATGGTGAAATCCCTTCATTACAGTGTCCCATGAGCAATTATAGTCATGTCGTAGAATCTCTACCCGAAAAACGAAATCTTCAACAGTCAAAGATTTATTAGTACCGTCGTACTTAATACCCCACTTCTCTAGCTGGTTAGGTGATATGGGATTATAACCGTGGTTATGTGGTGAATTATCAAAACTAGCGGGTTCAAAATAATTTTGTGGACTGTTTCCGAATAATTGTTGTGGTACATGTGGCTGAGGTAATCGACGTTGAAAAGGCATTTGAGGATTATTTGGTGGACGAAATGGTTCTTGTTGTCTATCATTATTGTTAAATGGTGTGCAAAAATCTTGATTTGGATTAAACTGTCTGGGATTCGGTGGATTTTCCTGGTCCATAAAATGGCTGCGCTCTGAACGTAAAGATTCTCGGATTAACTGCGGTAACATCAACTTCATATGCTGTACTTCCCTCATGATTGAAGCTTGTGCAGCGCCGACAGATGCAGCGACGTATTCCCTAATCGTCACTTCCTCCTCGTTTACGCCTAAGCCTGGGTTAACTTCCTCCCTAATTGGTGGTAATTCCCGATCCTGTTGATCCATATTGTCACTATTGCGCCTTGGAGGTCTACTTCCTTGTCCGCTTATCTCCCTCGCTGTTAAACTGCTATACGTTGGTGTACGAATGGTGATTTCGAAATAACCGGTGCAATGTTTTGCGGGGCTGATGTTGTGGCCGAATCACGAGGTTGATTATCGTCGCTGGTAACGGGGTTCCGACTGGAGGACCTAAGATTCCTGGTACTCATTATAAACTACCGTCCAAAACAATTATAATCCCTCAACTTATTCAACAAACAAAAAAGGAAAGTTACGAAGTCAATCAGATCAACTAATTGTCAGCAAGAGAATACCCGCTTAAACTTTCAAGGCAAATACTGAACTTCAGACGAAAAAACAACAAATCTATAATCGAGATAACGGCTCGAGTCGCAAAAAAAAATTGAATCCCCAACAAGAATTCCCGATATCAAATCAACGATACAGAAACCGAAAGTATAATAAACAATACTCGGGTAGACAAAATTCCCAAAAAAAAAACCAGATAAAATCCCAAAACAGTGGATAAATAGGTATACCCCATCCACCGACAAAAGACGCAATATAATTAAATTCAATAAAAATGTAAAAAAATGTATTTGAGAAAAAAAAAAATAATCTGTATTATTTAAGATTATTTTCCTAATAATTTAATACCCGTATTCATAAGAATATTTCTAAATTTAACAAAAGGAAAAAATTTTTGTATAAAAAAAAATTCCCTTCAGCCAAATAAAAAAACTTCTACGAATAGGAGGCTAAATAATTTATAATGGTTACGTAGGATCCACTACAAAATGTGATGTATAAAAAATTCAATAAAAATGTAAAAATTGTATATGTGAAAAAAAATCTATATTATTTTAGATAATATATTTTTGTAATAGTTTAAGTATTTTATAACTTCTACGGTTTAATACTACAAAAGTATAACACTACAAATAATTTATAATATACAAAAGATTTAATAATGTAGTTAGTAAATACGTTTCATTAAACTACAAAAGATTTTAATAATATAATCAGTATAATAAATTTAATAATTCATTAGACTGCCAAAAGACTTAATAATGTAATTAGTAAATAAGTTTACGAATCTAGAAAAAAAATAATTAATTTATTTTATTGTGTTAAGTACTGTAATTAATAGCTTGAGGTTGACATGTGTAGCATAAAGTGAGATAAAAACTTGTGGTAAAAAAAAAACTATATAGTTCGAGTCCGCAATTTACCAATACTCCAATCAGATGATTGAGTACAATATTCTTGATAAAGAATGAAATTGTTTTTAAGCATTGTTTTCAATACCTAAAACGAATAAATCTAAATCTTGCCAAATAACAAAAAATTTAAACTGTGTGTGAAAAGTTGGAGTTATTTAGTTAACTGTCATCGAAATAACTAAACAAAACAAGAAACGAAAATTTACACTAATTTGAGTCGCCGGATCCTCTTCTCCCCTTCTCAACTAACTGAACCTAATGAACTCTTAGCTATTTAGCCCACGAATCATGATCAAGGTTAATGAAAAGATTCGATTTGAATCCCTTGACTCCCCCAGTACTAAGTTCCCTTGTCCGACGCTGACGCAACTCAGGCGTGGCACTATTAAAGTACCTTCCAGGACATACATTGTCAAAAAAAAAATTCCTAATACCGAGATCCCTAACAAGTTTCCCTATATGATGCCGACGCAATGCAGGCATGGTATCTAATTAATTCCTTCCGCGACATAAGTCATTATATAAAAGAAAAAAGTACGAGATTGAACATTTTGAACAGAAATGTTCGAAAGTATGGAAGCCAGAAAAGATGAATTAAAACACCTTCAGGCTAAATAAATTTAGTCCAAAGGGTTAAATCACTTTCGAGCCCCACGTTGGGCGCCATTTTTGTAATGTAACTGCGTGTGGAAAACTATTTTTCCAATAAAACCTTTGCTCCGCGATGGATGTTGGCACGCTGGTGTTTACGGCTGTAGCTCGCCGGGAATGGGTGGTTCGTTTCCATCTAGGTTATCACAATTACAAACTTTATCCGTGCCAAAATGTAAACGATGTTAAAAAAAAGAAGCAATAGAAAAACGAGCAACGATGTACACAATACCTAAAGAAAGGAGTGAATACCTTAAAAAAACGGACAGACATTTCGATGACAGAAACTTTCACACTAAATTTGTTTGGCCGGACTCGAAGCCTCGGGACAAGGTGTTATGGTCCCGGTCAGGCTGCCCACCCCAAATGACAGGTTAATGTCAACCGTGACATTACCTTTTTGCCTGAATAAAAATAATTAGGTAATGTCCCTAAACGTACTTACCGCTGTTTATTTCACCTTAGCTACATGGCAACCCCATTAATAAATTATTAGAACATATTTTTTTTTTTTTTAAATCATTCAAATACACAACCGTTTATTTAAAATTAAACAAAAATGAGTATATATGTCTTAAAGTGTAACATTACTTCACATGATATCCTTATGAGTTCTATTTAAGATTAGGTTGTAAATAAAATAAACCAACTATTAAATGTTTGATTAGTCTTTTCTTACTAAATACTTATAAAAAGAAAAAAAAGATCTTAGGCTGATTGCAAGATCCACTTCACATAAAGAATTATTGGCTATCGATTACTCAAAACCAAACTACAAGCTAAATTCTTTGACCCAATTTGGTTGGTCTATCTGACCGAGTCAATTCGCGACTTTAATCAAAAATAATATGTGTCATAAGAAAATTCATAAGCAGATCCAAAGAACTTAGTTCGGGTTTATGAAGTCATGTACTAATCAAATAATTTATTTAAAATTTTCGATCTTTTAATCAAATTTTTGCGAACGCCAATTAATGGAAGTATTTAATAAGTCTACGAATTCGATTTATACAATTATAAATTTATGAACGAATCTATTCCCATTTCTTAGATGTGGTGATTAGATTTTATTATTGTTAATCAACGAAACTAGTCAATCATTTTACAAATCTCAATTGGTTACGGTTTTATGAAATAACAATTCCTGTTTAATATTCTTTATTTCAATTAGTTATCGATTCAAGGAATTGTTTATCCATCCACTAAATTATCCTTATATCTCGATATTTTAATCAAATTCTATTATGGGTAAAATTGAAAATATTTAATCAATCTATAATTTCAAACAGTTATCGATTTATGGAAGTATATGTTTTCAACAAATTATCTTTATTTTTAGTTGTTTCAATTAAAATTCAATATTGCTAATTAACGAAACTATTTAAACAATCTACAACTGTAGTCTAGTTATCGATTCCTGAAATGATAATTTATCTTTAATTTCAAGTATTTACACGAGTTATCGATTTATGAAAATTGTTAATCCATCGACCAATTTGTTTTTGATTTGAAATATTTCAATTGAATTTAATTATTGTTACGATATTATTGGATTAATCTACAACTTTAAGTTGATTATCGATTTATTAAATTATAATTTTATTTTTAATTTCATTTACTCAAACGTGTTATCGATTTGTGAAAATTGTAAATTCTTTGACCAATTTGTTTTGATTCTAAATATCCAAATTAAATTTAACCATTGTTAATCAACGAAATTATTTGATTAATCTACAACTTCAGTTTAGTTATCGATTTATGAAATCGTAAATTCATAGGCCAATTTATTTATAATTTTAGAAGTATTAATTTAATTTTTATTGATTGTTAATTAATGAAGAGGTTAAATTAATCTACAATTCCCATTGGTTATCGATTTTTAAAATCATTTATTTATTAACCAATTGATTTTCTTTTTTTTTTTCTTTTTTTAACTTATATATTATAAAGTACATGGTATTATTATTAGTTATCGAAATAGTTTAATTAATCTACAATTTCATTTGGTAATCGATATATGAAATCATAATTTTATTCAATGTTATCTTTTTCAAGTGGGTATCGATTTATGCAATTGTATATTCATTAACTAATTTGTTTTTAATTTTAGGTATTACAAATTAAATTTTAATTATTGTTAGTTATCGAAATCATTTAATCAAACTACAATTTCAATTTGTTAATCGATTCATGAAACTGTAATTTTAACGAATGATTAAATTTTAATTTTTTTTTTTTATGTTTTCTGAATTAATTCCTGGTATCAAAGAGTTATCGAAAGTTTTCCTTTTTCCTAACTCCACTACTATTTCAATTTGTTACCCGTCTGTGAAACTATATATGTATATACTAAATAATTGAGTTTCAGCTTTCATAAAAAATTTTAATATGTTAATTAACGGAATCAACGAAATTTGGTATTTGAGCAAAGGGTACACAATACCTATCTATTTAATGAATTCAACCAATTCCCGGTTCCCATTATGGTGTATAAATAAAGGTATGTATAAAGATTAACCAAATTAAGTGTAGCGCTACCCCTAATTGTGTTGTAAATCTAAATAAAGTAAGCCTATGGGATAATTCTCAAATTAATACCCTACCATCGTATAATTTAAGTTGCATGTATACTTAATCTATTTAGCCACGTATGCTACAATTCTCCGTATACCCGGATACGATAAATAGGTATAAACGATAAAATATCCAATGTTAATTGGGTGTATTACTATATATTTTTTATTTTTTTTTAGATATAAACGATCAAATTTCCAATGTTAATTGGGTGTGTTAATAATTCTTTTATTCTCATGTATAGAGGTAAAAGTCGTATAGGTAAGTAGGATTAATAACTATCAATTTTAAGGACAATTTAAAGTTATATTAGCATAGGTTAGTGGGTAAGTATGTAGGTTTATACTAAGTGTAATACTAGTGTTGTTTTTTTTTTTTTATAATTGATATATATATAATGATCACTTGAGCTGTCATATATTTAAAGTAATAGATATTCCCCTATTAAAAGTTTGATTCATATTTGTATGCTCCCGGTTACATTTAAAACTTTCTCAATATGGTTAAATTTCACATTATAAATCCATATTTTCTATGTGCTACATTATTATACTTATTTTATCGTTTTATAGATCTTAAATAGTCAATCCTTTAAAAAAAAAAGAAATCGACTAACAATTGACGAAACGTCGGGAACAAAATCGCGCAATTAAAAATTGAATTTCATTTACATTAAAGATATTTAGCAATTTTAGCCTGGCAAAATTATCATTCATAAATTTATTACTCAGGCCAACGAAACAACTACAACAACAGTTTAAGCTATGAAAAGAATATAATCCCAAATAATGAAATGGTTGTGAAAAAAAAAACTATATTCAGTAATGGCCGCTTCTTGTCGGACTCAAAATATGGGTTTTACTTTTATTTGCTTTCGTTCAAGGTTGTGATAAGCGTTACCTGGTGGTCCTGAATTTTGTTGTTAGCGGTTCTATAATGGAATGGGTTGGTGGTGTATAGGATGGTGATTGCTAATAATAAACGGCTGCTGACTATTAATAATTTGTTGGCCTGTTGCGGCATGGCTATTGTTAACGATGGGATGTTATCACCCAACACGTGATATTTCCTCGACTATGGAGTTGCGCTAATGTACACATTGTTAGTCCCGCCGCCAAAAACTTTAAGCCTACGCGCGGTTTTCTCGGCCGTACTGCCGAACACGTGCCTTGCCTCAACACGTGTGATGTGATCTTGCCGGAAAAAATTAGTGGATGTACTTTCGCTGCGGTTAAGGGGAATTCTTTTTTTTCTTTTATTTGAATCTGACTGGTTTTGCAAATATGATTTTGACCCCTTTAACACAGATGACGTTAAGTCGTTGGTTGTTTAGCTATTTTTCTATTTCCTCGACATTCGGCTGCCAAATTTAAATAAATTTAGTTTAATTTAAAAAAAGTTAAGCAAAAATTTCATTTTTTTCTTACTTGTTTTTTCTTTTTCTTCTTAACACGCACCAGGTTTCTGCTTCATATTTTCCCGAGTCATAAGTAGGTTCTTTCAGTTAATTATTTTTAACACATACAAAGGAATTCTTTCTTCCTCAAAAACAATGTATAAGAGTTGTGTTAAAGAGATTACCCGAACGAACAACCCCAACCTTTTTATGTTTTTCAACCTTTTCCTTGTACCGCCACTTGTTGAATGTCCCGGTGCCAGCGCTATACAGACTTTTTCTAGAAATTGTCTGTATAAGCACGCTGAACGTTGCTGCCAACATTTCAATATTGTATTCTAATGAATTCGCCTTGGTAGAGTGGTATTTGTTCCGTATGTTGTAGGGTTGTATTTTTTTTTTGTCATTTAAATAGTGATGACACTCAGGGATGGAGATACTCATTTGTAATTTATGAGTAAAAAAAAACGCCAATATAAAATCAACACGTGTCCGTCACATGCTGGTGTTTTATACTCGAAATTCTGTAAGGTGTTAAACGGATAAGTAATTCAATCATAAATAATATTATCCCTCTGTCTCTGTTTCTCTAGGGTAAGTGATTAAGGTTAGAATCAATCTTATTTCACTTTCAGATTATTTTAACTACAATTGATTATATTTAAGTTTTACTTAAATCAATTTCATTTTTGGAATTTTTCAAGTTCGAATTCGGAATAAAATATGGATAAGTTAAGTATTTCGCACTTGAATAATCCGTACTTGGATCAATCTTTCTGTATTTGATTCTAGAAAATCCAAACTATTGATTGAGTGTACCTAAATAACATATTTGTTTGTTTTTGTTTGATTTTTTTTTTTTTTGTGGAAAAAATATTTTTAGTATATATATTATGATATTTATATAAAAGTTTAACCCAATCTGTCTGCTAGCGCCCCGGACCATTGACTTAATTTATGTATAGGAGGTGGAGTTTTCTTATCCTACTATAAAGCTCCTTTTTTTTGCATAGCAGCAGCGAATATATACATCTGCCAGCAGGCCGAACTTAGCTCTAGGTTGAAGGTGAAACTTATCCTCTAATCCAGCATTTTCAAGAACTCCTTTCGAATGAATTGGGTGCTAACCACAGCCTCTACTTCATCTTGAATTGTTATTTATTTCATCTTAATGAGCATTAAGAAATACCCAATATATTTAACTCTATTGTATTTTATTATCAACATCATCAACAAATTTTAAATACGCTACACCACCATAGATAGGGAGGGTATAATGCGTGTATACTGATATATGTAACACATAGAAATATTGGTTCATGATCCACCGATCGATCCAAATCGATCCAAAACTCTTCGTCCGGTTGGTTGGAAAATTTGTGCACAAAGTACAGATTATATAGGAATTATAGGGATAATTTACTGAATTTAAGTTTCACCTACTATGCTACGATGTCTTGTTAATGGTAGGTCCAGAATTGACCCATATGAACCCTGCCCTAAAAATCTCTTTAATATGAAACAAATCTCATTAGGTGTTGATATATTCTGCATAAATAACTCTCATCAGAATCCTAATGTCATGACATAATATTGTTTTGGTGTGTGGCACATGGCCAAATAGGGTACTGTTGAAAATTCGTCTGCAATTACTGTGGTGAAGTTTATCATATGGGGGCGTGACCAACTAAACTTTCTTACTTGTTGTAGTTTAAATTTGTATTTTTTGTGCCGTGACACTTTTTTAATTATTTACTTTCTATATAAAAATTTTTTTCAGATAAATTAGAGTCGCTGCAAAATGTTATGTTGACTGACACAGGGTATACGTTGAGAAAATACCACCTAAATATCAAGAGTAGTATATTTTTGTTAATAAGGATGCCGAAATTACCATCATTTTGCCGTTGATGATGGCTTGTGTTGACGTCAACTTCTCTTATAAAGGTTAATACATCGCACTTGATCATTTTCACTTTTTGGAAAAAATCAACTTGATATTTTGGTTAAGTTTTGATAATAAAACGGTTAGCTTAAAAATGCTTTTCCATATGCCCTAAATACAAGGTGGCGCAAAATTAATCACCCTATCGTAAGATGTTACAACTTTTGCAAATGGCGTTGTGCGTCAATCATATTTAAGATTCGTGAACTAGACAGCTGCAGAATACAAACAAACAATGGAGCGCTATACTCCGCAAGAACGTGCAATAATTATGGCAACAACGAAGACAACGATTTTGAGTAGAAAATCATCATAAACGGAGAGGCACATTTTCATTGAAGCGGTTTCGTCAATACACAAAATTTTCGTTTCTGGGGCACTGAAAATCCACATGAGACGCACGAAAAGCCGTTAGATCTACTTAAAGGTACTGTGTTGCGGCGTTCACGCGGGAGCATCATTGGGTGATTCGGCATGACCACCAAGATTGACTGATTTAACCATCCCAGACTTCTTTTTTTGGGGCTACGTAAAGTCTCGGACAATCGCAGCCCTTTAGGAGAATATTTGACCGGAATGCGAACGGTTATCACTAGAAATCTAGCGGAAAGTTATGGAAAACGCGATAAATCGGACACCAATGTGCATCAGTACTGGCGGCAGACACTTGGCGGATATCAAATTTTCCTATTAACAGAAAAAAATGTAAAGGACCCACGTGAGATATCCACCACTAAAAAAAAAAAACAAAATTGGATAATTAATTTTGCGTACAGGGTGGCCCAAAATTAACGAAGGGGCTTGAATTCGTTATAACTTTTTATTTAAGAAATAATTATTAATTTTGTTTTTTAATTCAGTATATAAATGGGGAATAATTTTAGTTCAGTTAAGTTATAAGTTAAGAAGAAGAGACACTGCAGCACTTATACATTTAGATGAGCGATAATCACCTATGTATGTGAACGGAACCCGTTGAAGAAAAATTTTTGTGTGGCACTGGCAGGCCATAAATAAAGTATTAGGATAATATTTGATTAATTATTGTTAGTTCATACTTATTATATGAAGATTCAAAAAATAAATAATGAAAAAAAAAAATGTCAAGTTATGAATAATATCTCGCAAGTGGTGGCCATTTTATGCTTCGCAAATTCGTGCTCTTTTCAACATATTTTCCACAACCTTTCGCAAAACTTCAAAAAATAAGGACCAATTATCCTTACCGATGAAACACCGCACCAAACAGTACACTTAGGTGGGTGTAATTCTCGCTGTTGAACTACTCTCGCCCATATCCTGCAGTTTTGCTTATTAACGAACCCACTTAATCGGAAATAGGCTTCGTCGCTCATAATTAAATTATGAATAACATTAAGATCTTTGATTTGAAAATAAAAGCTCAACAATTTAGGCACGTTGTTCTATTGAGTACTGCTCCATTTTAAATTCCCCAAGCCTTCTTTACAAAATACTGAAAAGAAAAGAAAAAAAAAATTAAAATAAAAAAGTACACAGAAAAAATTATTTTTCCGATTCAAACAAAAAATTTGTAGAATCAAACAATTTTTTGTCTGAAATCGGTCCTATAAACAAATTTGCACATTCAAACAATTTATTTGCATTTTGTTTATTGAAAAAAAACACTGATTTTTTCAAACAAATAATTTAACTGAATCAAACAAAAAGTTTACTGAAATTCATATACTAAATTTAAAAATAAAAAAAAAAAAAATTGCACTAGCAATGACGCGAACACAAGCAAGCACTGTATGAGAAGATGACGGCAGAGCAGAGCCGACGCACCGTGTGAGGTTTTAACATTCTAGCTGATCAAAATTGCATATTTCTTTAACAAATAAAGGTACAGTCACGCAATTTGGTACAAGTAATATATGACTAACAACACAACTTCTGTAGAAAAATAGGCGGAATTGGATAATTGTCACGCCCACTTCCCATAAGAGATAACATATAATTGTTTTAAATTGGTTTATAATTAATAGCAAGATTGCCTTATCTTGAGTAGGATAATTGGGGAAAATCAAACAATAATTTTATAGGCCGACAATATCTATCTAGTTGACGATGGTGCAGCATTTTTCCAAATTATTGTTTTTTGGTTGTAACCAATATTTTCTAAAGACATTTCAAGTGGGACCATAGATATACTAAACAAACTCTCGTCAGAAATATTTTCGTGAGAAAATGATTGCTTGTAACGATTATGGTCAGCACCGTCACAACCCCATTTGATCTTAAAAGTCACCTCATTAAAATCATCTTCTATCAAAAGAAATGTATCCTTCAAGGCCAAACAAAGTCTTAAGACTGTATGGTCAATAAGTTATTGGAGGCTGACATTCGCGAATGATTCTGTTACATTTATTCAATTTGGATAAAATGCACGCTTGGAAATTTTTATAGAATCATAACAGGGAACATTTCAGAGTTAATAGACGATGTATGTTGTCTCAAGAATTGGTAGCCATGTGTAGTAAGCCGATATCTATTATCATTGCTAATGCTTGATCAGCAGAAAGGCTCATGGGCTTATCTGAAACAATTCTACTTTTTTGTAAAAGTGTTCCCTTTTTGGAGAAGCAGTTATAAGCTCACGAACAATTGAGGCCGAAGTTCGTTTGCCATCTAAGTGCATTTTCATTTCGGCTGCCATAAATAACTGATTATGATCAACCGTATTTAAAAGTTCTCTTGCTTTCCTTTTTCTTGTTACTTCTAAGCCCTCATGGAATTTTTTCTCTGGCCTTCCACTAGTAAAAGCCGAAGAAGAAATGGTTTTATCACAAATAAATTGTGATTAATCAATGTCTAGAGTCAACCAACCAGTATTTGTTTTTGGATCAGTTTTTGGATCGAGAATAGTGGGAGGGCAAGTTGGGGCAGATTTTTTTGGTTGATTCAGAAAGAAGACACAATAGGTAATCTAATGCAAATAATGCGACTACTTGTGCTTGCTTGTGTATATATTTTTATGTCCAATGAAAAAAAAATTTTTCAAAATAACTTCTAAAAAGAGATATATTTAAAAACCTTCAAACTTTTTTTCTGATCACGTGATTTACAATTGATAAATTCTGTTAATAAAAAATATACAAAACTACAAAATAAAAAAAAAATCATAAAGATATTGCATTTTATAAAAAAGTTACAACCACTCAAAGTTGGGCTACGCGCCTTAACTTGCTTATGTCTAGCAGTAGTCTGCAATTACAGTGAAGTTTAAGGTGCTGTTACTTCATAACGCTGTTAATTTGTTTAATTCCAAATGCAATTATATGTAGTTGGGATTGTTATTAATCAATTCTTGTAAAAATTATTTAAAAAAAAACAAACAAAAAATTGGATTTTGATAAGCTAAAATGTCAAAACCTTACACTGTGCGACGGCTGGCTTTGAGACACATTTTTTTTTTGTTGGAATAATTTTTGAACGATGTCTTTTTTATACACACAACAACAATGTTTTTCTTTATCACTCTCTGTTGCTGTATCCTTTCCTCTGCTAAAGAAGAAATGTAACCAAAAACGGCAGCAGACCGACTCGATATGTTTTCGTCATCATTCTATTTTTGTATTTGATGTAGGTATTTAACCAAACAGTTTTAAAAAATTGAATACGGGATTTTGTTTCTTGTAATGTTGTTTCTGCTATTGTTTTTCTTATAGTTGCACTTTTTTAAAGCGTCCAAAAATAGACTGCATGTATTTTTTGTTGTAGTTCTTATATTTCAAATAAAGAAGTGTTGCTTACGATCAAATAAAAAAATGCAAAAAGACGACAACATTAAAGAGCGTTAAATATTTCATACAAAATTATGAAAACTTGACACCAATAACGCGTTTATTATATTTTTGAAGAGTTGTCCACATTTTTGTTGGTTAAATAAAAATCAAACAAAAATATTGTTTGAATCAGTAAAAAAATTTATAGAAATTAAAAAAATTTTCAAACAAGCGTTTGTTTGAAAATAATTCGGCAATCGTTTTTTCTGTGTAATAAGCAATTCAAACCCTTTCGGTTATTTTGGACCACCCTGTATTAAGTTAAAAATGGTCTTGCTTCTACTGAAAATTTTTAAATTTTAATTATTAATACGATTTCCGTATGAGGTGCTTAATTCCCAGTTTTTCATATTTGATATATACACTGAAATTTATTGTTGAGGGAAAGCTAGCTTCTATGCGCATTTCGCCGGTTGCTTAGACCATCTCATCAGGATTTTAAGTTAATACCTTCCCAGTAAAAACTTCGCCTACAAAATAATGTGTGTTGTAATCAGAAAAAACTAAAAGCACTACATACAATTCTACTGAATGAACCGATGAATTTTACAAGGGATGTCCCAAAATGAATTCATTCAAATTTAAGTCACTATTTTTTTACCTACATACATCCAGAAAGAAGTACTTATAGAAGTAGCTAAAGAAGAAAGCTACTAAGTACTGAGTGAAACAAGCTATTAATTTTGAAAAATTAAGCGAAGTTTTCACCGGGTTCTTTATAATCCAGTACGATATAACATTTATAATTGTAGAGGAAAATGCTTAGGTAAAACCTAATATTTCGAGATAATATTTTAAATTTAAATTTACGATGAAATATTAAAATATATTATACTGTTATCGCGATAAACGAAAACTTTTTATATAGAGAACATTTAAAAGCAGTGTCGACTATTATACTGAAATGTTTATTACGGGTGGATATTTGTATAGGACATAGTTGATCTGGGTTTTAATCCCATTGACAGTATAGTAACTGTCAGAAGTTTGAGATATGATATGACTACCTCGTTATGTTACAGTTTACACATAATGATAAAAATCTTGATTTTACAATATAGGCAATTTCGGATACATTTAACAAAATTTTAGAATAATTTGTTTAATAGGGCGTTTATTTGAAATTCTCTATTAGACAGACATAACAGCCTCTTGGTTTAAATGAAGTTAAAGTTCAACGAAGAACCCATTCGTTTACGTAATACAGATTTGTGTGAAAATAACACAATTTCCTTTCAATTTTAATTAAAAATTATTATCAAGCTTAAACAACTTTTAAAATGCTTCTCCATGCTTCTTAAACATTTGCAAAGGGCCTTATTTTACATGAACAAAAATATATTATTTTATTACTTTAGAATTGTATTTTTTATAATTTTTATTTTGGCTTGGTTCTAAAGCCACTTGATATGCTTTTTATTCTTTGCCCTATAGTTTATAATTTAAAAGATTTACTCAATACTCACCCTGCAAATAAAATTGGACCACCTGACCCATTTTTATAAAATGGACTACTCCATGGACTAGTCCGATGTAATGCAAGCATGGACCATGTCATTGTTAAAAAGTGTTTGTAGTGAGACGACATGTCTTCGTTTTTTAACGACATGCTTTCGTGTTTAAACGACTTCAAAACTAATCCTCTTGAGTATACCATGGAGTAGTTTTAAAACTACTCCTTACTGGTCCAAAGGTGGGTTATATACCATGGAGTAGTTTTAAAACTACTCCTTAGTGGTCCAAAGGTGGGTTATATGGTCCTCTCCTAGGACATCGTAATGTTAAATAGACCAGGTTTTTTCCATACGTTTGGGTTACTTGTGGACTAGTCCTGGTCCCTTGTGGACTACTCTTTACACGCGTGTTTGGACTGGTCCTATTATTTGCAGGGCATACACACACACACACAAACATATATACCTATATTTATATTTTAGTTACTTTAAATATAGTTGGCTGTTGCCTGTTTCTCCTACTTATATATCACGTGTCTAGGAATATGACATATACGCGCCACAACTTAAACCTGTCAAAAGTGTCAGTTACAACAAGTGCGTGTAGTGCGTATATAACAGGGTTTATTTTATAAAATATTACAACCACGCTCATTCTTATTATTAAAAAATTTTCGACTTTAGCAAATTCACATAGAAGCAAAAAAAAAAAAATAAAGATCTGTCTGCTGTTTTTTTTTTTTTTTTTTGTATTTATTTTTTGCACAGAGAGACGAAACTTGGATTAACTCAATTATAGAATACAACTTTTTTCCGTATGACGGACAAAAAGTTTTTATTTTATATTTCAAGTTGGCACAAATTGAAAGTTGTTGTAACTGCTGCTGTAAAAGAAACACCCTGAATCACGTTTTTTAAATTAATTTTGATTTTATAATGATTGTGTCGAAAAATAATTGTTTAATAAAAGAATATGAGGACTACCCAAATGAAATACTAAAATTTGACTTGAACCAATTGACTTGAACTTGGATGAATAAATATATATAAAATATGGCCAAGAAGATATACATACATAATTAATTTTTTATGCGATTTGTTTTGATAAGATTTGTATACAAAAACTATTCAAATTATAAAAAAAAACATATATCAGGAGTTCCTAGTTTAACCGGGTGCGCTTTGCAATCTCGCAAATAAAAAAAAAATCATTGGCCGCGCTCATTTCTCTAACCTCGCATCCTTTTTTCAGATGTCTTGTATTGGTATCGAAACTTTTACTGTTAATGATCTAATATGTATTTGTATCGGAGGTGCAACGCCAACTTATCCAATAACACCCACTTTTTGGCGGATTAGATTTAATATATTTTAGCAATAGCAGAATTTGTGAATGTGCTTGCTATTTGTTATTGTCGTATTTCCTTGAAACTAAGTGATGTTGAAGAACAGATTCAACAATTTTCCTGTTATGTCCAAATTAGGAAAAATGTTTGCGTTCGATTTTTAAAATCCGTTAAAAAGATACGAACATTTGAAAGAAAATGGTAAATCGAAAAAAGTGGGCGGGGCAAAATTTTCTTTCCGTAAAAACCTAAGTTGGACCATGGCGATGATTTTAAAGAAAAAATCGGCCAAATCGGTCAAGCCGTTCGCAAGTTATGCGCTTAATAGAAAAAGTGGGCGTAAAAGTAGGCGTGTTAAACTTTTCTTTCGATCAAAACTTAAAATGGATTAACCCGAACATTTGAAAGAAAAATTTGTCAAATCGATGGAGCCGTTTTCAGATTTTAGGTAATTCGAAAAAAGTGGGCGGGGCAAAATGTTAATTTCATATAAATCTATGTTGGACCATGGCGATAATTTTAAAGAAAAAATCGTCCCAATTATATAGATGTTATTGGTAATGCCCGCAGACTGAAAATCAAAAATCAGACTTCACAGTGTCACCCGCCTGAATATTCTGAAGATTTCCTGAAAATTTCATCAAAATCGGCCCAGCCGTTTTGGAGTCCATACGTTACATACATACATATTTACATACATATCGCTCATTTGCTGCAAGACCGGCATAACTCAAAAAAATCGATTTCGAGATAAACGCATTTAAAGTTTTTGATTTGCTCTAACTACTTAGAAAAAAAGAAGACACATTCTCTTCAAACTGGGAAAGTATAAAAGATATAAAGATGAATTTAATACACAATATAAAGAAAAACAAAGTGAACAATTCTGCATCTCTCACTCTAAAATTGCATTTTTTAAGTTATGCCGGTCTTGCAGCAAATGAGCGATATGTACATACATACATACACACATCCTATTTTATATATATAGATAGAAGATAGATTTTTAATGTGTTCCCAAAAGATAAATTATTAAAAATATTTTATGTATATTTAGGAAACTTAATTTATTAGTGTAAGAACTAGAAGTATATCTCATATAAGAAATGTGTGAGGTCTGTCATAAAAGTATAAACTTAAATTTATTATTAAATTTTAAATTGATGTGATTATTTTGCATAAAATTCCATCTACATCCAACATCCACATTATCACCATTATACCAACAAAAACGTTCCTCTAGATTTTTATGTTCTCCAAGAGTATATATGTGGATGAGTAATAAGCCTTAAGGGCTCTTTAGTGTTATGTTTACAGTTAAATTGAATTTAAAATGTTGCATGCTAAAACTCAATTAAACTGTAACATTATTATAATGTGGAAAATTATTATTTCGTATAAAAAAAAAAAAAAAATAAAAAACTGAAGGAAAAAAAAAACTACAAATGAAATAACCGAAAAGCCCTTAACCCAACATCAGCTTTATATAAACACGCAGTCTTATAACCAATTCATCATACTCTGTGTGAGTTCAATTCGTGTATTTCGATTATTTTGTGATGGTACTTTATGGCATGGACACAATATGAAAGGCAACTGATTTAGGAGGGGTGTTTTCTTCTAGGCGTTTATCAATTAAGAATTTCATTGTGGATAAATTGATTTGTTTAATGTTAAATTGTTCTAAAATATTAAATAAAAATAAAAGATAAAGTACCTTAAGCTTTTAAATGAGAACAATTATTATGAAAACAAAGGACTTAAGACACGAACTTAATTTGTATTTTAAAGAATTGACTGTAATAAAGATGAACGATAATAATTGATTTTTTTTTTAAACAATCATATGTGATGATGAATATATGTAGCCAGAGATTTTGTCTATTAAATTTTACTATTGTGGAACATATTTAAAATTTTATTATTAATGTTTATAACTAGGAAATTTTAAAATATTTCACTATTTATACAAAATTTTTTTTAGTTAGTTTTTTTTTATGAAAAATTTTGCAAAACTACAATTTTTATATCAAAAATTAAAAATTTTAATACAACATTTTTAATCTTTTTTGACTCTTCTTATGAAATTTGTCAAAATTTTTAACTACAGTGAGCTCGCGATAAAGTGAGTTCACTGTTTACTATGGCGTTTCACGCTTTCGAGTTTGTTCATGTTATCGAATGCCAAATTTTAAAAAAATAATTAATACCCCCATTTAAAAATAAATAGATAAACAATGTATGTATTTTAAAACAAATACATATTTTATTAATTTTATATTGAAGAAAAAGCTCCATAACTGCCAAGGAGTCAGCCCTAGGGGAATAAAATGTATGACCGACCTCAATTAGTTTTTTGTCATTAACATTTTCTCGAGACATACTTGCCCTTTGCCTTTCCTTTTTATGGGGCTCTCATACAAATATGGCGGTTTAATAAAATTCTTAAATTCATTAAAATTTTTTGTGTTTTGTGAATACATAAAATCAAAAGTTGTTAACAGATTTTAATCATTTATAGCTTGTTTTGTTTGCAATGTTGTTTTTTATATGACTGCATAAAATTAATTTTTCAATTTTTTTATGTTTAAAAACAGCAAATATGTCAGCGTATAACTAAAGGGTGGTTAAATTGTAAGGGCCGATGTTGAATGTGAACCACACCTAAACGCCAAGCTTTTTCCGAATTTTATTTGACATTTCTCTATTTCAGACTTACTCAATTTGAACCATGGAGAGATACACAATTCAACAACGTGTTAAAGTTATCCAGACTTAGTATGAAAATGGGCGTTCAAATCAAAATGCATATCGTGCACTTCGAGATTTTTTTGGTCAATTTGATCGTCCAAATATGCGTACAATCGCAAAAATCGTGGAAAAATTCGAGCAAACCGGGTCTGTAGAAGATGTGAGAACACCAGTGCATGCTCGTACAGCTCGTACTGCAGAAAATATTGCTGCTGTTCGCGATAGTGTGGCTGAAGAGCCGTCCACCTCAACTCGTCGTCGTGCCCAACAATTGCACCTCTCACGCTCGTCGTTGATGAACATTATGCATAAAGACTTGCATTTACACGCTTACAAGCTGCAATTGGCTCAAGAACTAAAGCCTCTTGACCATTCCAAACGTCGTGAATGGGCAGAATGGTGGCAAGAAATGGCAACAGTGATGAGGCACATTTTCACCTCAGTGGATTCGTCAATAAACAGAATTGCTGCATTTGGGCGAATGAGAATCCAAGAGTGATTGTCGAAAAACCAATGCACCCACAAAGAGTGACCGTTTGGTGCGGTTTATGGGCTGGCGGCATCATCGGGCCGTATTTTTTCCAAAATGAGGCCGGTCAGGCAGTTACTGTGAATGGTGTTCGCTATCGTGAGATGATAACGAACTTTTTATGGCCCGAATTGGAAGATATGGATGTGGACGATATGTGGTTTCAGCAGGACGTTGCCACTTGCCACACAGCTAACGAAACAATGGCTCTTTTGCGCAACAAATTCAATGGCCATGTTATCTCACGTAATGGCGATGTCAATTGGCCGCCAAGATCATGTGATTTGACACCGTTGGACTTTTTACTTTGGGGTTATTTGAAAGAAAAGGTGTACGTCGATAAGCCAGCAACAATTTAAGAGCTAAAGGATGAGTTAATTCGGCACATTAACGGCATAGAACCTCCATTATGCCTCAGGGTCATCGAAAATTTGGACCATCGGATGGAGGTGTGCCGCCGTGGCCGCGGCGCCCATTTGGCCGATATTTTGTTCCATACATAATTGAGTAATACCAATATATCATCATAAAATAAAATTACAATAATTTCCTAAATAGTTTGTGTTTTATTCAAAATCAACATCGGCCCTTGAAATTTAACCACCCTTTACATGGATACAATTAAGAAAAAAGAACGCTGTAACTTCAACCAATAAGTGAACTCAATTCGGGGATTTCCCAATTAAAAAAAAAAACGTTTTAAAAAGCAAACAAGAATAAACAAAAATGTGTTCATGTTAAAGCTTCCAGATTTTGTTCACGTTTTAGAATAGCCTGTGTAAAAAAAAATTGGTTCACGTTTCTGAAACGTTCACCCTTTTGAGTGTTCACGTTTTCGCGTGTTCACTATTTAGATAAATTAAAATAAATTTTTTAGTATTGTGGTTATATTGTTGAAGTATTTATGGTTTTTAATCCAAATTTTTAATATTTTTTATTAGGCTTAAGTTCATCAAATTTAATTTTCATTAAACTATTTTTATGAAGAAAGGAATTTTACAACATGAAAATTAATTAAAATTGTTATTGATAATCTTTCATTCTTGACCGTGGCCGGGGCTCGAACCCTGTCCTGCAGGTTACCCTTGTTACTATTGATGTAAAGAAATTTCAATTTTAGCATTATATTTAGATAGATTTGGCAATTTTCCACAATTCAACATAAAAAGTGTTGCGGAACTATATTTTTTTAAAAAAAGAATATACGGGAGGTACATGAATACTTTGACATAAAATTTTGTTTATACTTCCATGCAAAATATTATTAGTCTGGGTTTAAAAAAAAAAATTTGGTTTATTTTTTGGAAAAGGAAGTTTTGTTTATTTATTGCTTTTTTTATCTTAATGCTAGCGAATAACCAAATTTTTTAGTTTTTAACATGAACATTTTCGGCGTTCCAACTCCGGAGCAAGCAGCATAAAACTGATCGTGTGAAAAACAGGCATATTCTAAGTTCAAATTCGGAATCCCTAGCAACAATAAGCGATTGCCCTTGTGTATTGTGCATGGCTATGGCGAATGTCAGAGGTACTGAAAACTGTCAAGGCATGAAAAAACATAATCGCTCATTTTCTGCAACGTTGTCATAACTCATAACTTTTGTGTCCATCTAAATAAGTTTCTATCTATGTTTAAGGTTTCATTAAAACCCGTTTGATATTTTTAGGGTACACACAGAAAACAAATTGGTTGGGAAACAGTTGCAGTAATAAAATATTGATCAAGAAATATAATTTATTATTGCAACTATTAAAAATGTATAGTTCTAACTGATTTTTAATTCTCTTGATTATTAAAACGTTATTCTAACTGAAATATGATTCCTTCAATTCTTTTATTAGTTATGATAACTAATTTAATTAAGTTCTAAAAATTAGTACAAATGGTTCAAATAACAACCGAATTAAATACAGGGCAATACTGAATATTGGTCATTGCAATTAATAATTTGCTTTCGTCAATAAATTTTGTAATAAAAATGTTAATTCATTTATTGCAGCTAATTATTGATTGTTGGAATAGTTTCAATTCGAGTACAACAAATGAAAATATAATTATTCGGAAGTCACAACCAAAAAATAGTTAAAAGCCCCAATTGCTTACTAAATTTTCTGTCATAATATTTGATAGATTAAAATAATTTTGAATTTTAAAAATATCTTTGCGGTTGAAATTCGAAAGTGTGCAAAAACTTAATAAATAGGGGTAAGTAATTTACGTATTCTTATAAGTAAGTATGTACATATACACGTACACATGCTTGTATGTATTATTTCTTTTATACCCTGCAAATTATATTGGACTACTTGGTCCATTTTGATCCTGAGCTAGTCCAATGTAATGCAAGTATGGACCATGTACTTGTTAAAAAGAGTTTGCAGTGAAACGACATGTCTTCGTTTTTTAACGAAATGTTTTCGTTTTGAAACGATTTCAAAGCTAATGCTCTGGAGTATGCCATGGAGTAGTTTTTATACTACTCCTTTGTAATGCAAGCTGGGTTATATGGTCCTGACCTAGGACATCGTAATGTTAAATATGCCATGTTTTTTCTATTGATTGGGGTTACTTTTGGACTAGTCCTTGCCCCTTATGGGCTACATTTGACATGTATGTATGGACTAGTCGGGTAAAATACAAACATGCATACATATATACATAAGTATGTACCCAGCTTGAATGTTTAATCGAAAGAATCTACTGGAAATCTCATGAAGAGCGTTTTTGATCGTCGACGAGCGCAATTTATAATCGTGAAGATTCCTCGCACGGGAAAATTTGTTACACAAGCTGATTCCTCTGTGAGTTACTTCTACATCACAGCTAGAGACGCTTATATTAATCGTAGACGGATTCGTTTGAGATTTGTGTAAAGATTATCTAATGAGTCTTTAAGAAAGCACATCAAGAATCTTATGAGGCTCATGTAGGAATGTCCTTACAACTCGTGGAATGCTTAGAATAACTGAGCCACCTAAACAAGAGCATCAAGCTTCTTTTAATGAAGAAACTATTAACTTTCATACAATTTATACGAAAGAAACCTTAAGATCAGGAATCAAACGCCATCCTGTTGGAAAATCTTATTTGGCAGATCCTTACGTCGGGTTTTTTTAAATAAAATTGTATTGACAATAAATAAATTTTTATGTTTTAAAGACACTAATTTTTAGGTAGCTCGGTAATTGTTCCATGACTCATGAGGAGAGTCGCTAATGGTTCATTTAAGATTAAAAGACAAGCGTGTCAGAAAATTTATAAAAAAATAATAAATAAATAATTTTAATGTTTTTATTATTGTTACTCGTCAGATAATCATTAGAAGATTCTTTTAGGAGTATGAACATATTGTTTATATTTTGCTCCGCGTGTACATTGGTCAAACAAATATGAAGATTCTTTTAGGAGTTGAATATTAAACATTATCGTCTTACAAACATCCTATGCTAGCTGGGTAATATCTAAGACATACATACATATCTGTGGCATTTTGACAAAACATCTTAACTCAAATTTAAAAAGTTGAAAAAAATTTTGTTAATCATACGAATTTTAATTCAAAAAACCTTTTTGTTTACGTTTTTAAAATTTTGTATTATTAACGAAATTTTTCTTTAATTTTGGTTTATTTTATTATTTGGTAAAAGTGATGTTTTCACCGAGTTTTTTTTTAAAACTTTTTTGCTATCTTATCTCGACTTAAGATGTTTTGTCAAAATGCCACAGATATGTACGTATTGTTTATATTTTGCTCCGCGTGTACATTGGTCAATATGTCATACATATATTATATAAAAATCGCTCAGTTTTGTAGTGATTTTCATAATAATTTACAACTTTAATCACTGTTCGTATTGTGAAACCAGACGTTAATTATTCTGTTTTACTTCAGACACTGGAACAAGACGACATTGATGAAAGGAATTGCAGCCAAAGATTGTTTTTTTTTTTTTTTGGTACATTAAGTGATCATCTGTACCTTTGAAAATCCGTTTGATGATGGGAAAAGCTGTATGCATGTGTTTGAATAAAATTAAATAATGTAAAAACTATAAATAAAAATACATACTAAAAAATAAATATACCTTAAAAAATGGAATTTATTGGAATTATTTTGATTTTCTATCTAATAAATCGGGAAAATGGTTTATGTAACTGGTTAAAAAAATGCATTGATAAAGACAATCAAATCTTTTGTTTTGAACACCAACTATGTGTTAATTCAGTTGCAGCTATCATATATTCGGGTATAAGCACAATTTTGTTTCTAATAATCATACTTACAACTAACAATATCTGTTGTTATGACTGATAGTGTACTAAAATTGAAATGTTGCTATCAAAAATATTATTCTAAGCAACGAAATTTTCATTAATTGTAACCGAATTGTGTGATAGTACATGCAACTGACGAAATTCGATTGGCGCCAAATTCGGTTGTGATCACGAATCTGTTTTCTCTGTGTATAAGTTTTCCTCTACCTCGCCTCTAACTTCCCTCGATATCCTGCTTTTGAAAAATACATAAGCTTATATCTCTATCTAATAAGCGTTCTATCAATATGTATTTTAAATTAGATAGTTTTGAAGATGCAGAAATTGCTCCCCACCTCTCATAGTGGTCCTAGTTTTGAAAAACTATATAGTCTAATACCATCTTCACAAAAATGCAGCACATCGTCTGGATGATTTAACAGTCTATAACGGACGTACAAAAATGGGTCGATACATTTTTGTGTCTTATTTAGAGACCGTATTTTAATACTCTTAAAAAAATCTTTTTTGTTTTTTTCATATAAAAATAAAAAACTTTGTAATTAAAAATTTTATTCATCCATCTAGATTTTTTTATTTAAAAAAAAATAAAAATATTTTTTTCTTTTCTTTTTCAAAAAAATTATATATAAATCGTTTGTGTAGAAAGTATAGGCACAACAGCCATGTAGCATTAAACGATTGTATTAAAAGCAGAATGAATAGTTTTTATATTAAAATTACTATTAATCTATTACAGACTGCTGTATATTTTAAGACTATAGAAGGTTTTTTTCATGTAAAAAGATGAGTTAGTCCGTTGGCAGATTAAAAGTACAAAAAGTTCTAAAATACAATGGACCAAAGTATAGGCACACTTTTTAAGGCGTCCATATCTTTATTTACATTTTAATAATTTGGCAACAATTTTACATTTGACACACGCTATTATATTACGTTATTAATCTTTTATTCAATTAAATAACTAACAAGTTGCAAGAAGTTTGGAAAATACCTATTTTGTTTGTTATATTTTTAAAATGTGTCCTAAACAATGTGAAAGGACTGAATCTCAGCGGTAAATAATTTTACATTTGCATAACCAAGGCAAATCGTTTGCTGAGATCGAAGAATTAATGGATTGTAGCCATTTTACCATACGGACCATTGCAAATCGGTTCAAAGGCGAAACAAACTTTGAAAATGCAAGACGCTGTGGTCGTCATCGATAATTAACTGAGAGAGAACGTGCTCAAATCGTACGAAAAGTAAGAGGTGATCCAAAAATAACATCTTCTCAGGTTGCTGCAGAGATAAAACAAGATTTTGGCAAAGATGTAGACCCAAAAACTGTTCGGATAACTTTACATAAAGCTGGGTATTACTCACGTGTGGCTAGAAACAAACCATGGATATCCACTTTTAATCAAAAGTTATTTTTGTTTTTCGAAAAACTAGACTAACACTCAATTTACATGACGAATTTTATGACGTCCAATTTTGGACATCATTTTTTTGTTTGGTAGCAAGCGGTGTAGAGAAGAAAGGAGGGTAGAAAAATAGACATGATTTCGGTTTTCTCTTCCTCTTTCTTCTCTACACCGCTTGCTGTAACTGAAATTTAGCTCATAAAATAATTTCGAAAAATGAAAAATGTTGAATAAAATATAAAGTAACTTTCGGAAGGAAATAATTCCCAGTTTCTATTTTTATTTTATTTTATTACAAATAGTTTGGGGTTAAAAATGAAAAAATTTTGTCCGTTAAGTGACCCCACTAAACGGCTCGGCAGCCTCCCAATCTTTTACCAATATTCTCAATAACGTATTTCAATAAACTGTTGTCAATTGTTGATATCTGCTCGATGTTGTTTTTAAGCTCTTGAACTGTTGTGAGATTATTGCTATACACTTTCGATTTCAGAAAAACTCCACAAAAAACAGTCTAAAAGTGTCAAATATACGATCTTAAAGGCCAATTCACTCCTCTACGAGAAATAAAGCTATTTTCGAACTTTTCTTTCAACAGATCCATTTATTCTCTTGCTCTGTGGCAAGTGGCACCACCCTGTTGAAACCACATATCCTCTACGTCTATATCATCAATTTTCAGCCACGAAAAGGTTCTAATCATCTCCTTGTAGCGATTTCCATTGACCGAAGATACCTAAAATTTGGACACCCTTTACATTCCGTTTTATGCTTATTTTGGTATTTTGTCGCATAATAACATGAAATAACAAATTCTGTTACTGAAGAATCAAAATTTTATTAAAATTAATTATTTACAGCCTCTTCGTCGATTTCGAACGTTAAGTTTCACATAGAAAATAACATTTAAAACAAAAACAAATTTTCGAATTTTGTTTTTGTTTTAATTATAATATTCAATGCGAACGTTAAAGTTCGAAATCGACGAACAGGGTGTTAAACATTTAAACAAATTGGAGATAAACATTTTTATTGTGAGGTTTGTATCCATAACTCCTTTGCTGTTTAGCCGATTAAACTAGGCTTTCATACCAATTTGTTCAGGAGAACTAGATTGAATTTCAACTTTGTCATTGTTTTCTATATTTGAAAGTTAGCGTTTCTTAATCATATAGACAACCAGACAGACAGACAAATATGACTTAATTGAATAAGAATTATTTGAACACCCAAAATACACAATATACTTTATCTAGTCTTAGAAAAATTCGTCTTGGTGTTGCAAACTTAATTTACCTTCAGTCACAATTTGTGGTGGTAAAGGATGTACAAATATAAATGATTTTATAATGCCATATAATATTCTATTCGTATAGTAATGGCACATAAATGTTACCATTTGCTATTGGTAATATCTCAAATTCTCAGAATGCCAACAAGTATTACAATCTCAATTAAAAGTAACGTGGCTAAACGTTTCGGTCACGTAACACAACAACAACAAACAAAAAAACGAATTCATGAATGGCAGTTATCAGCGGAAGTTCTAAATAATTCAAAAACTATTAGTGCATTTATCAGTAACATCATGTACTTGCAACACAACTTAATGCTAAATGGAAATAGAATCTTTAAAAGACTTCTAGAAATAAATACTCAAATGGCCTGTTTAGCATTTAATTTACATGTGCATGAAGAAAATGTAAAAAAAACTAACTTCCATATACGCCCTGTAGACTTTTTCTGCAAACACACACCAGTAATTGACAGTTAGAAAGAAACTACTTCTTTTCTTCTAAATATACTTTTTCAAATAAAATGCAAAATGATACCACTCTGTTGAATCTTTAATTTTTTTCGCAACTCCCTTTTAAATAATTGGCTTTTTACTTGTTTGCCATTATTATGGAATAAAATCTTGAGAAAAGTTGTGTAGATCATTCGAAGTATTATGATCGTATCATAATTTTAACAGAGTAGATCGAGAGAAAAAATGAATTAAATGCAATACAACATTGTCCGTGTTACTTTTTTTATAAGTTGGTAAAGAAATTTCTCATAATGCAAAGAAGATCAAAAGCAAGGTGAATTGTTGTGTGTATGAATGTGTGTGTGTGTGTGTAAATTTCAAGAGACCAAGATAAGACATGATATCACATCATATCATTTATTTATTTGATGTTATAATATAATTTACTTTTTCTTTTCCTTCTAAGATGACAGTTAATTTACAGTCTGTTAATTGGTTGAAAATATTACATTTTTCATTATTATCTTAATACCCTACAAACCATTGTTGTTAACAATATTAGAAGTTTGTAAATTAAAAGCAAACATTATCAAGTTTAGTGTGAATTTCTTAAAACTGATTATTGTGAAATATTAATACAAAATAATGGGGGATTTTTTAAGAGCTATAGGAACGTTAAAAAACACATAAAATTCAGAAATATGTATGAAATCTTTATTTGAAACGATCGCACGGTCCATATTATTTAATGTTTGAAGTTTATTTCATGCAAATATTGCCCGTGACTGCGCCTCAAATGGTCCATCCGCTTAGTCCAATTTTGGCATACTCTTTCCAACATTTCGGCCGGTATTCAAGGTTGTTTTCCAATGCGTCAATTGAAGTGGGCATGTGTGTATGGACATGAGCTTTAACATAGCCCTACAAAAAATTGTCTAAAGGCGTTAAATCGCACTATCTAGGCGGCCAATTGACCGGTCCCGAACGTGAAATAAAATGTTCAATGTTCAATGTTCTCCATAAGTCCATTGTTAAGCGTGCTGTATGTCATGTGGCACCGTCTTGAGAAATGCCATGTCATGCAACTCAAGCTGTTGCATTTTGGATAAAAAAAGGTGGATATCATCTCATGGTAGCGCTTACCATTCACATCATCTTTGAAGAAGCACGGTCCAATGATGGCACCAGCCCATAAACCGCACCAAACTGTGACTTTTTCTGGATGCATTGGCAGCTCTTGCAATGCTTCTGGCTGATCTTCACTCCAAAATTGACAATTCTGCTTATTAACGTACCCATTGAGGCAAAAATGAGCTTCGTCGCTGAACACAAAAAGCGCGCGATGAACTTTCTCAACAGAGCACGCATTTTGATAATAAAATTCAATAATTTGCAAGCGTTGTTCGTTTGTAAGACGATTCATGGTTAAATTATAGACCAAACTGAAGATGTTTGACAGTGAAACAAAACACGAAACGTGCGTCAGCTGTTTAAACCAGTGTTGCCAAAAAGATAATAGCTAAAAAATCACCCGATATATAATATATTATCTTTGTTTTTGAAGTATGGTCCATCGTGTGCTTTGACCTTTTCGTCTTTCTGCAAACATATGGATTAAACACAAATCTAACTGTTTGTTTTTTAACTACTCAAGGATGCCCTCTTTGCTGTGGAGCTCACTTTAGTGACCCACCTCTATTTATTTAATCAAAGCCATACTTCACCACTACTAATTTTTAAATAGATTTTTACAGGTCTTGCACCATTTGCCTGGCCGTTATCATGACAAAATATTATTTTTTCACACATTCTGTTCGTTTCTTTTTGCCATTGTGATCAGCACGATTTAAGTAGATCGTACTAGAAAAGATTTTCTGATCCCACTACATACTTAAATAGGGGCCAAAGGCGGTAATTCAAAGCATTATTTAAAACAAGTTTTAGTTCCGTGAAAACTAAAAGTACTCTCTTAAAGTGCACAAATTTCTACATCATTTTGTGGTGACTCGCTAAAATTAATCATTTTGAGAAAGTTAAAAATAGGCACGAAAATGCTAAACACTTTGCTTAATTAAATCTTATTTATTGCAAATAAGTTTGAAAAAGTAATAAATCTATCATGTAACCGTCAAATTCAGTTATTAATTCCAATGTTTTGCCTAAATTTGTAAAAGAAAATATTTGTGGAAGTGCTTTACAAAAATGGATTTTCTGAGTTCAAGTAGAAATAATGTCATTAATTGGACTGCATTAAGCAGATACTTTACCTTTATTTAATGTATAAATTAGTACCATCACGCGTTGAGTTTACCAACAAAAAAAGCATCGCGACTTTTGCTATAACTTTTATTGCTGTTGTTGTTGTCTTATATATTTTTATAAGAGACTAGCTTAACCCCGTGCGCTTCGCTAACTGCTTTAACCACTTCTTCAGTTGAGAGTAGGCTTGCCAGATCCGATTTTCGAAAAAGCTTGACATTGTGGAAAAAAATCTTGATTTCCAAAAAAAAATCTTGAGACTACCAAAAATAAAAACCGAATATTTTAAAAACAAAAATAAATTTATTCAAAATCCAGGTACAAAAAATTTTATTTTTTATATAAACTAAAAATTAATTAATTAAAGGAGATACTTATTTAATAAATTTATTCAGTTCACAAATTTTATTTGTCTTTTTTTAGTTAAAAAAAAATCATTAAGTATAAATTTATTTTCCTATGTGCTTTTATTTTTCCACATATATTTGTTATTTTTTGAAACTCTTTTGCCAATGCGATACCTTCCTCAGTTTGTAAAAAGCTTTGAAAGTTTTTACAATTTTCACTATAGTTTATTCTTATCATTAACTCAGCTTTCATGAGATCAAAAGACATCCTATTTCTTTCTTTTGAATACAAATGATTCAAAACACTAAATGTTTTTTCACAAAACGCATTACTAACGGGGATCGAAAATACAAAAGAAATAAGTTTTCTGAGGTTTTTGGCATCACTTCCATCTTGTTTTATAAAAAATGTACGCCATATTTGGTCGTTAGAAATATCTTTTGGGAGATATTTGTAGGCCTCACGAAGACAGCAATAATCTGTGTACAACTTACCGTTATCTATAACATTTGAAATGTTTAAATATTAAAGAATCTCCATTAACAATTCCCAAGATAATAGAGATTTTTTTAAATTGAGAAACGGCAATTTCCTGTAAAGGGGACTGTCACTAAAGTCAAAACGGGTTTTCAAATAATTAACAGCAACTGTCAAAAATTTGAAATACTTTGGGAAATCGTCTGGGAAGTCATCATTTGATTATGTTTTACCAATGTTCGGCATACTTCATATTTATTCCATTTGGAATAATCGGAGTTCGTAGTCCATCTGTCACAAAATGTTTGCAATTAATTTTGTTTGTTTATTTTATCAGCTGGTCGGCTGCACTGCTGTCAAGTTACAAGTGATGGGCAAAAAATAATGTTGAGTATAGGGAGAAATTTACTACTAGTGATGATAGATGTCGTATGTGAAATTTATAACAATTTAAATACTATGAATGAATTCGCAAATGACAAATTTTACAAAGCAATTGTTTAATTTTAGTTTATACTAAAAAATTAAGAACAATTTTTAAAATTTCTTTAATCTTGAGAAGATCTAAAAAATCTTGAGAATCAAGCTAAATCAAGCTCATCTGGCAAGCCTAGTTGAGAGATATTTAATATATGCATCCTATGGGAGGTATTTCCCCCCTGCGCCTACCCGGTTTATTTTTATTTTAAAAAGTGTAGTATACTAGAAGAGTGACTTCCACAAAGTTTGAACGTTCTCACTTTAACAGTTCTTAAGATATTCGATATTAAATATTGGCGTCCTATGGTACCATTTCCATTTCCCCCGCTGCTATTTTATTTCAATTTTGGGGCTCAGAAGATCCTACTTCCAAAAGTTCAACAAAATACGTACAGTGGCTCTTATTAATATTTCTATCTATGAGGGGTACTGCTCCTCACCTGTCTACCCAGCCCATTTTTATACCGAAATTTATAGTTTACGATAATAATAGCTTCAACCACATTTGAAGGCTCTCCCTTTTATAGCTCTTCAGTTAAGCGATATTTAATATATGCATCCTATGGGAGGTATTTCCACCCCTGCGCATGCCAGCTTTATTTTTATTTTCAGTAGTGTAGTATACCATAAGAGTGACTTCTACAAAGTTCGAACATGCTCACTATAACAGTTCTCAAGATATGCGATATTTAATATTGGCATCCAGTGGGGGGTACCAATTCCCCTGCCCCTATCGAAAGAATAAGTAGCTTTTTTTATTTTTAGGGCTCACGTGATGTTACTGTAAAAATTTCATTTTCATATATCGTCGGTCTCATGTAGAAAGGCCCTTACTCGATTTTTTTTGAAATTGAGTTTTTTAGTGATTCCAATACATTTCCCACAAGTACACCTCGTCACAAAAATTTAATACAATTGCATCAACAATAAAAGTTGAACAAGCAATTAAAGAAGCCATTTTACATTATGATACATACAGTTTCTATTATGTTTTTGCCTTCTCCTGTTAAGTCGCATTTATGTGAGTTAGGGCCTTTATACATGAGACCAACGATATATAGATGTAAAAAATATGAGCGAGTGAACTTAAAAATTTTATTCTCAAGCACTCACGAACTAACATTCTTAGGTTTATTAAAAAAATCTTTTTTTTCGTAATTCATATCCGAACTTATTCAATTGCGGGCAATTCAGCGGAAGCGTGCGTGAATAGAAAAAAGCTCGTTTATTAATAGTTTAATATTTTTTTAATAAGATTTCTGTAAGACGTGCTAAGTTCCCATTTTTTCATATTTGATAAATACACTGAGATTTATTGTTGAGGGAAAGCTAGCTTCTATGCGCATATCACTGGTTGCTTAGGCCAGCTTATCAGGAAACCTTTGCCAAAGATTTTAGAAAAGCCAAAAATATACAAATAAAACCCTAAAAGCGAATAAGTCTTACTTGTACCGATATCAAAGCTTAAACTAAACACCAACAATAAACAGTGAGTTTATCTTTTCTTACATTCCCCTACAATTGGTTGGCTTTTTTCCGACTTTGTATAGGGGAACCTGTCGCCCCTCTTTACCTGATAGATTTTGTTGGAACATTCAGTTTGTTCTAAGAATCACACACATCAAATTTAGTGATGCACTGAGGAGATATGAAATGTTCCGCGAAAAAGGGCTTTTTGCCCCAGTGTGCGTCTTTCATCAATTCCGCTACTTCGTGAGCATCTCCCTTAGTTTCGTGTACATATGTATTTATGTATATGCCAGAGTTTTTATTTCTAGATAATAATACGACCAGTTGTTAAACAAAAAAGTACCAAGCAGTTTTTCTCATCCGCTCAGGACATTGCATGTTTAATTTTATATTTATAGGTCCAATAATAACGAAAATTCAAAAAGTACCTGTTAAATAACAAAAAAAGTACCAAAAGCACTGTTACAGATTCTTATTCACTAAGGAACTTTCAAATTTCATTAATTTAGATCCTGCACGTTCAATTTCATGTTTCAAGGTCCAATGATAACGAAAATTCTAAAAGGACCAGTTAAAGATCAAAAAAGGAAAAAAATTCACTCACAGGTTATTATCCAGGACATTGCATGTTGAATTTTATGTTTATAGGTAAAATATTAGCTATAATTAAAGAAAGTACTAGCTGTAAAACAAAAAGCTTAAGAAAGGAATTAAATTTTCAGTATTTCCCCATTTTTTCGTACTTTTTATCCTCATTAAAGTATTAAGAATTTCAATATTATAGTATAAGCACATAAATTAATACGTATAACCAGTAGTACTGGTGGTTCGAAATTTGCTGTTATTATCATTTTTAATTTCAAATTACATGTTGCCTCCTTTCCTCTGTTCTAAATCGAATAATATTTTTGCTGAGATAAAATCTAATACAGGGTTGCCCATAAGGTTGGTCCACGCAGCTGTTTTGTGTGGTTATGGTTATGTCACGTCTAATTTAATTAAAACTAGATCTTCATAATGACGTTTTGCTGAGAGGTATGACTGTCGCTTGGCTTTTCTAGTTCGCATGACCCTTGACATCGTCCATAAAATTTGTAAGTATTACCAGTTCCATCAAGTAAAAAAGTCTTAAGCTTTTGTCGGTTACACAATTATAAATTATAAAAGCACCTAATTTTTAAAATATTTCTTATATGAAACTCTATGCAAATTTTACCGATCAAAATTAAGAAAAAATAAATAAAATCTAGTTTAAGTGATTTCTTTTGAAACACTTATAAATGAATTAGAGTATACAATATCTTGCCTTATTATTAATAAAAAAGGATTGATGTTTGACTAATGACATCAGCAGTCGTCGATGGCTGCGAGTGTTAAACGGCAAGCCCTCTGAGGAGATTGAGTGGTTGCAATCGAAACATGTCAGGGTAACCTGTCCGTAAAAACGCATGGGTTCGAGCCCAGATTGAGTCAAGAATAAAAAATTATCAGTAAATTTTAATTAATTTTCATGTTGTAAAATTCCTTTCTTCATAAAAATAATTTAATGAAAATTAAATTTTATGATTTTAAGCCTAATTAAAAATATTAAAAATTTGGATTAAAAACCATAAATAGTTCAACAAAATAACCACAATACTAATTATTGTTAAAGCTAAGGCACGAGCTCTATGTGTACATTTGTCCTTCAAGTTGTGCTGAAAAGGTCAGCAAGAAAAAGAAAGACAAAAAAAAAAAAATGAAAAAACAAAACAAAATATGTACTTTGAACTTCAAGAAGAATTCTTGACAAAAGTACGAAAAAACAGAAGTAAAGGAAGAACATGTAAAATAAATTAAAATAGATAATCATTCAAAGCAAATTTCGATCTACCAAAGGTTGAATACAATTTGGTTTAAGGATTGATGTTTGACTAATGACGTCAGCAGTCGTCAATGGCTGCGAGTGTTAAATGGCAAGCCCTCTGAGGAGATTGAGTGGTTGCAATCGAAACATGACAGGGTAACCTGTCCGTAAAAACGCCTGGGTTCGAGCCCAGATTGAGTCAAGAATGAAAAATTATCAGTAAATTTTAATTAATTTTCATGTTGCAAAATTCCTTTCTTCATAAAAATAATTTAATGAAAATTAAATTTGATGAACTTAAGCCTAATTAAAAATATTAAAAATTTGGATTAAAAACCATAAATAGTTCAACAAAATAACCACAATACTAATTATTGTTAAAGCTAAGGCACGAGCTCTATGTTTGCGTTTGTCCTTCAAGTTGTGCTGAAAAGGTCAGCAAGAAAAAGAAAGACAAAAAATAAATGAAAAAACAAAACAAAATATGTACTTTGAACTTCAAGAAGAATTCTTGACAAAAGTACGAAAAAACAGAAGTAAAGGAAGAACATGTAAAATAAATTAAAATAGATAATCATTCAAAGCAAATTTCGATCTACCAAAGGTTAAATACAATTTGGTTTAAGGATTGATGTTTGACTAATGACGTCAGCAGTCGTCAATGGCTGCGAGTGTTAAATGGCAAGCCCTCTGAGGAGATTGAGTGGTTGCAATCGAAACATGACAGGGTAACCTGTCCGTAAAAACGCCTGGGTTCGAGCCCAGATTGAGTCAAGAATGAAAAATTATCAGTAAATTTTAATTAATTTTCATGTTGTAAAATTCCTTTCTTCATAAAAATAATTTAATGAAAATTAAATTTGATGAACTTAAGCCTAATTAAAAATATTAAAAATTTGGATTAAAAACCATAAATAGTTCAACAAAATAACCACAATACTAATTAAAAAATGCAATTAATAAAAATCGAACAGCCATCAGACCTTCAACAAGTCAGTAGTTTCGTCAATTAACTACTTCTCGCTTTTACGTTCCTAAAAATTTAAAATTATATGGTTTTAAATTATGAACAATTTAGAGTACTTTTAAGTCGCGCTTGACATTCCTTTATATTTTGCATCTTAAATTTCCACAACAAAAGTGTTCTTTTTATATCAGAAAAAGAATAATATCTACAAGGCCTTTCGGTGTTTTAAGTACAATAAATATATGACGAAATTAAATTTTTAATTTCCTATCGCTTGATGCAACATTTTCAAAGAACATGTTTGCCATTTAAAACAACACGATAAGTCATTAGTGGAAAGGCAATAACGAATTTTGCAGCACAACATGAATTTTTGATATTGTTGCAAACCCAGATGAATTTATAGAAACAAAAAACCACTAATTAGGGGATAGGTTTTTACTTGGAATTAAATTAAGCTTCATGTCCTTAGAGTGCAAGCAAAATAAGATGAAAAGTGAAACAAATAAAAAAAAAAGATTTTCTTAGCAAACCCCAAAAGAGTTATTATATTATATTCTGTGTGCCATTGAGATCAACCAAATAACATCTGATATCATTTAAAAAAAAAAGTCTTAAAAAAATGCTAGGCCAAGCATAAAATACATAAAATCCAATGAAATAACATCAGCTGTCTTAAAACAAGGTCTAACACTATTTTCAGTCAAATTAATACGAACGACATTTTAAATAAGGCGGCAAGTTTTTGTAACATGAGCAAACAACACGTCAAAACAAAAGACTTAAGTGACAAACTTGCAAATAAGTTGGTAAAACTGAAATGTGTCGTCATGTTTTTTGTTTTTTTTTTTTTTTTACTTTGTATGGTTTTTTAAGTATAATATCTTAATAAAACACTGGATGACACACTTTATGTATATTTATACAGATGCAAAAATAAATTCTGTAAAAACCATTAAATGCTCTTAAGGCAAATGCATTGTTCGCCTTTATTTGAGCCGATAGACGGATCATAGAACGAATACATATAATCACAAAAATGTTTATGTACATAATTAGCACAGAAAAATGGAAAATCAAACAGTCACCTATAATTTAACAAAGAAAATTTCATCTAAAGACTCGCTATCTTTTGCTGTTGTAATAGAAAATTTCGATGGAAAGTATTGAAGCTACTTTCCCCGCAATTTTTCTTTAGCCTCAAGTGTAAATGGACAAAATGTATTCTTGTCTATCAAAGTAAATGTATGACAATGACTGGCAACAAATTCAGAAATTTAAATCTGCTGACCTACTTAAAAACATAATAATTTCATAAGCAAAGTGAAGCTAAAAATAAGTTTTCATAAAACAAAAACCTTTAAATATTAAATTTTGTATATTCTTCACCCCTAGTGGTGAATGAGGCTACACTAAGTTTTTCATTTTGTGTGAAACTTTTTTAATACACCTCTATAACCCCATAAAGTACATGATTTCTGGGTACCTGAGTAACTCTAAGTCCATTTAGCCAAGTCCGTCTGACTATCAGTATGTTGTAAACACGATCACTTATGAAATACTCAACTGCAAGGAACAATATTCTTTCTAGTTCTACTAAGCAGTTCGGGATTGAAATCTAGCACAACCGGTTCAATGTAGAGCAACCTCCCTAAAAAATGTATATATTTGTTAAAAAACTAACACTAATTGATGAGAGAATGCACCGATTCTGATTAAATTTTTCACAAATTTGTTTAAATGACTGGAAATCATACTTCTTAAATTCGTGAAGATCGGTTCTAAATTTAACAAAGGCCCCATATATAGAAGATTAGATTTAGATTTTTATTGAATTCATATAGTAATCTCGGAAGCCTAAAAGGCCAAATGGATTACATAGTATTTCTACAAGTAGATACATTTACTTTAAATTACTTAAAACTAGTACTAGTTGCGCGAAACATGTATATTACAGGAATGATAAAAAGAGACATACAAAATATAAGGTCCAGATGGCCAGTGATAAAAGACGAAAAAGGAAAAAAAATATATTTTACATGTTCTCCTTAAAGAGAGTCTGAAAACTTTGAACACTAAGCGAAAAATTGCGCGCATTGTATGGGATAACACTGTTCCACAGTCTGGATATTCTTACAACAAACGACTTTTTCATATACATTGTACTGATTCTAGGACATATAATAGCTGAAGTACGAGAGGAGTGCGAGAAAGTGAAAAGATTTTGCAAGTACTGCGGGCATCCATATTTTTCTATTTTATAAAATAAACTAATAAGCCGGTAATTTACGAAATCGTTGAAATACATTCCTAGAAACTCCTTCGTCTCAACTGAAACATGAGCTCTCCAATCCAGTTTATATACAAAACGTATTACCCTATTAAAACACTTTATCAGCTTATCAATATTCGTTATTGTCGTGGCAGTGTAAACCTCCATGCCATATATAAAAATTGGCATAATCAAAGATTTAGCTATTAGCCTCCTAATATGAAGAGGTAAAAAATATCCAAGAGTATTAACTCTTCTAAGTGTTAAATTGACCCTAGACACAATACTACATATATGCCTTTCAAAAGTTATCCTTTCATCCAAATAGAAGCCTAGGGATTTGTAGCTAGATACATACTCAATGTCCCTGCCGCACACATTTAATTGCGGCAATGACATTACACAATTGCCAAACCTCATTGCATACGTTTTCATTGGGTTAAGTTTTAATTTATTCCGATCAGCCCATTGAGTGACTTTGCACAAGTCATTATTAAATAAGTACACAAATTCGGACATAGAAGTCCTACCATCAAAACAACAATACAGTTGTACATCATCCGCATAATTTTGTGCAGTGCAGAATGACAGTGTTTCATAAAGGTCATTGATAAACATCATAAATAGTAAAGGAGCCAAAATAGATCCTTGAGGAACTCCACAGTAGATTCGAGCACATTCAGACATGTTGTCCTTTACTTTGACATATTGGTACCTTTTATATAAAAACGAAGAAATCAATCTGCAAGCTCCCGACGAGAACTTATATTGATGATGCAATTTTTGTAAAAGCAATGCGTGGTTGATAGAATCAAATGCTTTACAGAAATCTAAAAAGACAACTACCGCACCAAAACCAATATCCAAATTCCTCCTAATTTTTCCGTTAGATCCAGTACTAAAGTAGTTGTGCTATGGCCTGCTCGAAACCCAGATTGACGAGCAGATATCATGTTATTTTGGCCTATATAGGTCACGACGCGTTTATTCATTATAATCTCCAGTATCTTACTACAAATCGGGAGTATGCTAATTGGCCTGAAATCGGCAGTACTTACAGGATTTTTCTTTTTAGCTATCGGAACAATTCTAGCAAACTTCCAGTTATCTGGGTACACATTAGTCATAAGAATAGTATTGTAGATATGCGTCAGAGGCCTTAAAACAAACGGTAAAACTAGACGTAAGAATTTAATGCATAACCCATCAGGCCCAATTGCACTGGACTTGATCCGTGCCATTGCCTCATAAACATCATATTCCTCTATCCTTCCAAAGTCAAAGCCATTAATATAAACATTATCAAATCTAACTGCATCATTTCCAGAAACATCTTCAGGTAAAATGAAACTTTTATTCAAAGCATTCAAGTCCTGAAAAGTATCACCAATTCCTTTTTCAACAAAACCAGCGTACTTCAACCTATTCCAAATTTCACTTGGTTTTTCATTGCCAAACAACCGCTCACATTCTCTCCTTTTAAACTTTCTTATAGTTTGCTTCATCCTATTGCGGTATTTGCAGAAAATTTTCCAACGTCGATCATCCATTTGTTCATTATAGGCTTTAAATGCCAGATCCCTTAGCTGCCTTGCCTCAATAATCTCTCTACCTTCAAACCACTTGTCTCTGCTCTTAATTTTCCTTTTCCTAATTTTCACGTATTTATTATAAAAGTTCAAGATAATGAAGTTAAAATGATCAACTTGACCATTGGTGTCTGAAATGCCATAAATATAGCTCCAGTCGACCAACCGTAATTCCCTTTCGCACTCAGCTAAATTAATATTCTTATAATCCCTATACAATATATATTCAGGTACATGATCAACATGAATAGAAATCGAAATGTAAATTAAGGCATGATGCGAGTTGAGAGCTGGAACCTGAAACTGACCGGACATAGCAACCATATTTATATCAGATACCAGGAAAAAATCTATTAATTTAGTAACATGATAATAGCTATCAAAGTGTGTTGGCAAGTTATTATGAACTAAATGTAAGTTATAGTCTCTACAATATCTCCTCACCTCAGCACCATTCTCAAAAATATTTGTATTAAAATCACCCATAAATACACTGCTTCTATATTGAACAGATAGATCTTCCAAAAAACTATCACATAAGCTGAAACTTCCATGTGGTAAATAAACAACACCGATAAGTACCGAATTAGACGCGCTCGTTTCAACTTCTACAAATATAGCTTCACATATACCCTCATTCATTATTTTGCGTACAAGTCGAGATTTTAAGTAATTGGCCACATATAGGGACACACCACCACCCCTCCTACGCAACCTATCATTTCGATATATTTTGTAACCTTCAATTCTAATCGCTACATCAGGTATGCTTTCACTAAGCCAAGTCTCACTTACACCTACTACATCCAAATAGCATCCTACCAGTATCTGCCTCACTTCATCTATTTTAGCTGACCCCCTCGAGGGCGAAATACTTTGTGCATTAAAATGACCGATATTGAGATTACCCCTAATAGTTTTAGATCTCAATATTTGATTATCACTGGCCACTGGGCCCATATTATGCTCCACTAGATTCATACCTAGATAATATACATATTCGCACAACTAGAGTAAAATTAAATACAATTACAATACTCTTAGAATTAATATTTGAGATCATTATTACATACATATTAATAACCATCGTAGTCCTCGAAACAATTCTGCATATTCTACATTCACATCTATAATATTCAATATTTATTGTGCAGTATAAATTCCATTATTAACAATTTAAAAGAGTTTCAATTGAAAAAAAAAAGAAGAAATAAAAAACAATAAGGGTTTTCACGATGGGCAGTGCAACATGTGCCAACAATGCAAATGCGTGCCAAAATACAAACACAAAATGTACGTATTAGCAACTAGCTCAGTTTTACTTCGTTTGCATTCAAAAACCATAAGCAAAATTAGTAGTGCATGTTTGTTCCGTTGCAAACAAATGCAAACAATAACATTTAACCATAATGCTTAGCTTGTTTGTTAAGGAATAATATAACTTGAAAATTTCAGGGGGTTTTAAAATAAAATTAAGAACTAAAATTTTAATAATTTAAAGAAAAGCTTTATTATAATATGCTTGCAAACAAATGCAGGTTTTTGCCAGTGCTACGAGATGCTCACGATCAATCATAATATGCATAGCAACTTTACAAATTGCAAATTTGCACAATGACCATCGTGTATACCCTTAATAACTTGTGACTTATAAAAATTCCATCTTTTATATACAGCTTCTCTCACTTTAAGTGGGGCACATAGAAAAAATCCAAAGTGGAAATGTTTGGAACTCAAAATAAAGGTTTTCATTTTATACGAATTAAATTTTCCAAATTACTTCACACCTTCATTAAATAATTAGCATTAAGAAACAAAAAAATAATAAATAAGTAAAAAAAGAAGAAGAAACTAAGTCTTTTAAAGTGACCCATTTATAATCGGAGTAGCTGCATGTACATTTATGTTTAGTTCCAAATTTGTATTTAATTCACATTTATTATTATGCGTTATTATTTTTATATTTTTGTATTTGTTTTTGTATAATTTTTCCTCTTTTTAGCTAGGTTAAATGGTTTAGAGAAAAATAAGTTAGTTAGTTTTAATTAAAAGGATATAATTGGAGATGTTTTTAATAAAAAAAAAAAAAAAAGAAAAAACCAACAACGACTACAATAACTTCAGCTCCTCTAAACTAAGTGTCTTCTCGGTACCATCACTAAAAGTTACTTTCGCAACGGGAAAATCGTAGTTCAGCAACTTGCATTTTTTAATTTTGTTCTCTCGTACCAATTTCCGACCAAGATATTTTACTTTCGCTGCTGCTGCCGTTAAATTATCATTAAGAAATACTCTGGATTCAATATCAAAGGTTGTAAGGTTTGTAGATTGTAGCGCAGCTTCCTCCGCATGCTTATTTCTAGTTTGCATGCCTGTATCACTGTCTGTAACAAGCCCATGTATATCACTGAGTCGAAGATCATTCTTTTCATGATATTTCTTCATTACCAGATCTCTTTTCGGAATGCTGTTAAACTTTACTAAGATATCCCTTTTTTTGTGAATCCAGCACACAGTATTAATTTCAGTCTCTTGCAGACTAATTTGGTAATGTTTGCAGATGCCCAAAATGACATTTATGAGATTTTTTGATTTCACCTTTGTTGGTATGCCATTTACTATGATATCAGCCCTATTCAGTTGTTTATGCAAAGAGTTATTTTCAATTTCTAATCGCTTAAATTTGTTATGAGTCTCCTCTTCTAATTTGTCAACTTTTGTCATACAACTATTTAATTTACTAGAGATGTTATCAAGCTTAATTGATATTTCTGCTGAAACTTGAGCTGGAATACTTTTGATACTAACTTCTAAGTTATTTAACTTTTCAGCTACATCAACTGTACTCATAACATTATTGTTTTTGCATGATGTGCATTTATACAATAGTTCTTCATTGCATTCTTTTATGTATTTGATAACTTCTTCATTTAAACCAGACGAACTATCAATCGCACACTTTACATGCAAGCTTTTGCTGCAAACTCCACACTTGATTGTTTCATCATTACGTTTGAATAAACTTTTACACTTTAAGCAACCCGTGCTCAATGCAGCTTTAGATGTCATTTTAGGTTAAATTGTATCAATTTGTTCTTACTTATTTGGTGTATGTACTATATTAATTTTAAGATTTGTTTGCTTCTTAATTATTCTTTACAACCATGTACAAATATACATATGTTTAACAGAAATTATTTACTGCTTGTTTTCTTCATGCGGTGTTTTCTTTACATTTATGATAACACATTAAAAATGTAGTCATATGTATTTTAACTTCTTTATTCTTTCATTTGATGAATTTTTCTGTCTTTGTTCAATGCATTTGTTCAGCTATTCATGCACCAATTTTTCTCTTATTCTTTTGTTTAAACACATTTGTTTTTGCTTTTATTATTTTTATAAATACATATGTACTTATAAATTGTTTGTAATACAAATTAAACTCAAAGTTAACTTATTTTAAATAAATTTTTATTTTATTCCTCTATTCTTAAAATTCCATTTGCTTGTTTAATTTTCCCAATTCTTTTGTTTTTATTTACACATAATGGTATTTATTTTAGTTTTAATATGCAGAAAATCCCGGACGAACGATAAAAACACGTCCTACTCGCTTGACATTTATTATTAGTATATAATTTACCATAGGCCCTTAAAAGTTCACTCTGGGAAATCATTTTAATATGACTAAAATTGGAACAAATATAGATATTGGGCAAAATTTGATCTAACTAAGCTTTATAAAGGGTGGTCCAACCATAATGCACGATGTTAATTGTGATTCACACCTTAAAGTCAAGTTGTTTGCCCAACTTAATTTGACATTTCTTTGTTTCAGTGTTTGAAAAATACAAACATGGAGAGGTACACAATTGAGAAGCGCGTTAAGATTGTTGAAGAGTTTTATGAAAGTGGGCGTTCAAATCAAAATTCATTTCATGCACTTCGTTTTTTTTTTTTTTTATTTGTTTTTGTTACAAGCAGAATTACCCCATTTTGGCAAATGAGAATCCACTATTGTTGCCGATGCATCCACAAAAAGTGACTGTGAGGTACGGCGGCGTCATCGGGCAATACTTCTTCGAAAATTATTTCGGCCAAGCAGTTACCGTGAATGGTGTTCGCTATCGCGAGATGATAACGGTCTTCTTGTGCCCAGAAATTGTCGTGGCGATGTTAGTTGGCCGCCACGATGATATGATTAGATACCGTTGGACTTCTTTCTTTGGGGATATTTAAGAGAAAAAGTGTACGTCAATAAGCCTAGAACAATACAAGATAATACGGCACATTAATAACTTTGAACCTAAATTATGTCTCACCATCGGATAGAGGTGCCGTGGCTGGCAATAATTTGGGTGATATTTTTCACACAAAATTGTCATATATCCTTTTATCATAATAACAAATAATACGATAAATCTCTGAAAACTATTTGTTTTATTTACAACGAAAAATATGTGTTTGGGTTGGACCACTCTTTAGAAATAACACCATAAATTTTGTGATAATCAGTCCATAATTTACTAGAGTTGCCAAAACCGATTTCCGAAGCAATCGAAAAATCGATTTTTTCTATATTTTCGAAGTATTCGAGAAATCGGTTTTTTGGTCTCGAAAAAACGACTTTTTCTTATATTTAATTTTTTAATTATCTTGCATTCGATGACATTTTTTAGTAACCACATTCGTTATTCACAACAGTAATTTAATTGTTGTCACCATACATAATATATTCATCACAGTAACGAGCTATTGATCTTGAAGAAGAATTCTTCAACACAGACTTTTTTGTAATTGCCAGCAGTATGAGTTAAGCGACAGTTCTGACTTGGGCTTTGGTTTCTGGTGTACAACTCACCTCATTTGAGTTGAAATTAAATCAATTCCTAGTGACGAGTTGTACATTTTTGATGTTTTTGCAGACCGCAATTAAAAAGAATTGTGAACCATAATACAAAAACTGCAAAATTGCAGCTAAAAGGTCAAAAACAGTTAATAACACTGGCTTAAAAGAGGACTTTGAATACAGATATAACTTTTCTAAAATATCTTCCAAATAAAAAAAAAACGCATAATGCCCTCTCCACTATTGTGGTGTGGATATAAAAACAAATACTTTTCTACATTTTATGTGGTAATATACCTAAAAAGTATTACACATTTTAGTTCTGAAGTACATTTAAACGTACAAATTGCTTGTTCTGTTTTACTTTTTTGTTAAAAAAATAATTTAAAAGAACCGAAAAACCGATTATTCGAAACTGGTTTTTAGTTACAAAACCTAAAATCTGATTTTTTCAGAAGTCGAGTTTTCGAAATATTCGAAAACCGGTTTAAAAAAATATATGAATATTTGACAACTCTTATAATATACCATTTGTCGCACATAAAGCTGCCTTCCGAAATTGTATTACTGTATTGAAATTTGGTTTTATTGAATTTGTTAAGCACTAGAAATTGCGGGGGTTTCTTCATAGGGGAACTGGATGTGAGAGTTTTCTTTCGTCTGCCGGATGGATGTAGTGGCCTGCAGGCAGAGTTCTCGGCTTTAAGGCGGGCGGCAAATTGGCTGGGGTATCATCGCATATCGGGGGATATACGTATATTTACCGACCTAGCGGGTGCCTATACGACATCTAGGTCAACTGTAGAATGTCGGATGTCTTTGAATGAGATTGCGAAGCATCCAAGGGTAACGCTAATATGGATACCGGGGCACTTAGAGAGCCCGGGCAATCAGATAGCTGATGGGCTGGCCAAACAAGGTGGTCTCACGGATGACGCATTCATTTATCAATTCATTGGCCTTCCAATTGCTCACTGTATGTCACTTATCAAACGCGAGTGGTATGGAGTTGCACAGACGCGATGGACCTGTGAGTCTAACTGCTTGATATCTAGGACACTATGGCCTAGATATGATGAACGGAGAACTAATTCTATACTTAGGTTCAATAGGGACCAGATAAGGACAGTGATTTCGGTTGTAACTGGGCACTGGCCGGTTGGGACTCATGCTGGAACAATGGGTCTGGAGTTTAACGACTACTGTAGAAGTTGTCAAAACGAGGAGGAAGAGGAGACTGTGCTTCACTTTCTTTGTCAATTCCCTGGGTTGCGGGGCATCAGGGAAAAATACCTGGGGGAACCGGTGTTTGCCTGCTGGGCTGGAACTTAAATCGCTTCTTCTCTTCATTAGGAAGACGAATTGGTTGGACTTTGCAGTGACACCATCTGAGTTACTGTTTTAAAAGGATGGGCATTGGCGCTGGGTATCACAAAGTGACCACTAAAGTCTCTCGGTGGCTGCCCATGGAACCTAACCTAACCTTAGCACAAGAAATTAGTCTGCTGAAATATGTTATGAACGATCCATAATTAACGATATTTCTAATAAAGCTCACTCCCTAAATATTCGATCTCTCGGAGAGTTTTCAAGATCAGCACAGCGGATGAGAGAATTTCAACTAATTGTAGTGGGGAATGTACACTGAAAGAAAAATGCTTCATATATTTAATGAATCATTTTCATAAAAAAAATTTCCTTGGGTAAATAAAAATTTTCATTGTCTAAATGGAATTTCATAGTTATAATCAAATATTTTCGTAAAAATCGCTTCATTGGATTTCGTAATTACTTTGAAAATTTTCATTGGATATATGAAAACTTAAGTTTGTCCAAGTTAAACAAAAAATTTTAATTGGGAACATAAAAAAACAATATACAAACATAACTATATTCATAAATTAATACAAAACTGTAGTTTCCTTAAAAAATTTTTAATTGTTAATTAAAAAATGTAAGATTTAATAATTTCGTACATCTAATGTTACATGTCATGCCATTAAATTTATGAAATCAAAAAATTTTTTTATAAAAGCCACATATTTCAATAATTGCCTTCATAAATTTAAATTTTCATTATGACAATAAAAATGTCATTATAATAATGAAACATAAACTTTCAATCCACTTTCAATCAACGTTGTTATTTTTATTATTGACAATTTAATCTCATATTTACGCTCTTAATTGAGTAAAAAACATAGTTTTTTAATCCAAAAACTACACTGCCCCAGTAGACTAGCTAGTAGTGAGCTAGTCTATCAGCACGGAGGTTGGGCGATCGAATCCCGCCAGAGACAGAAAAAATAAATAATAAAATAAAGTGAAATAAAATAAAATAAGAAAAAATAAAAAAAAAATAATTAAAAAAAATAAAAAAATAAAATTTTTTTACTTTATTGAAAGTATTCATCCAATGAATAATATTCATAGATTCATTGCTCCAACGAAGCGCTGCATAGGTTCCTTTTTAATGCAATTTTTCATTGGATTAATGTCAAAATTCATTGGTATTGCGAAGAAAATTCTTTCAGTGTAAGATGAGATAAACCCACTGTTTATTGTTGATGTGGTTTGTTCAAACTTTGATATTGTTACAAGTAGAACTGTTGCTTATAAGTCTTATACGTTTAACAGTTTTATTTGGTTTAATATCTTTAGTTTTTCTAAAATCCTTAATAATGAAGTTTCCTGATGATCTGGCCTAAGCAACCAGTGAAATGCGCATAGGAATAGCTTATCCCATCGACAATAAATTTCAAGTGTTTTTATCAAGAATAAAAACTGGGAATTAAGCACGAATAACAAAATCTTTTGAAAAAAAAGGAAAATAGTACCCTCACTTGTTTTTTAAATAATACAAACCAGTATTCCACATTTAAACTCACCAAAATAAACTTAAATAAAACATATTAATAATTAAATAAAAAAAGTATAAAAAATACCGGAAATTTGTGCGGGAATTCCGGGGATCTCTTAATTTGATTATGGCAACTTAATTGCTGATATAATTGTAAATAAGTTTTATCAAGAAATAGAAAATTCAAATCCGATAATGCAATTTTTAATATTTTGAAGTTCTGAAATTTTTCACTAGTGAATGAAAAGCAAAAAAAATATACACAATTCAAAATTTTTTTAAAGAATCAGAAAAAGTTTATTTTATAAATTTTATAAAAAATTAAAAAAGGATTTTTTTGATAAGATTCTGAAAATGCAGTAAATTCTTTTTCTGTTAAGCCTAGTACTCTGTTCAAATTCGTTAAAAATGTTGAGCAACATTTATTATTTCACACGAAAATTTTGACATGTAGTTTGTACAATTTGCCGATTTTATTCCTGCAAAGTATGCGACATTGTTTTGCGTATGTTAACAAACCTCACATGTATTTTACTAAAAAATATTTTTTTTAATAAAAAATTTTATAAAAAAAAAAGGAAATATGAATAAAAAAAACTGTTACCGGTTGTGTTATATTAATTTTTTATTTCTTATTAAATAATCAGTTCATCCTCTTTTGCTTTTGCTTAAAATTCCACGTGAAATAAGTGCAGCTTACATTATTTCGCAGTTGTAAAAAAATGTTGCCAGAAACATTTCGGAACTTTTTCACAAAATGAACAGAGTACAACTCTATCAACATTATTTCATAGATATTGCGCACAAGTTTTTTTCATATGCGTTTTGACAGTATTTCACGTGACATGTTGAACAGAGTACCAGGCTTAAGAGAGGATGACAAAAGTGAAAAATTAGCATTTCAGGAAATTTTCAATGCAGCAGTTAGGAAAGAAAGCGCTAATTCGATTCAAAGAAAATAATTTTCTTTAAGAAAAGAATAACAAGTAATGCAGGATGTGGTGAGAAAACTTAAATGTCCAGAGATTGTATAATGTATCTTTGACTTTAAAACAAACATATATAGACGGAGGACCCTTCTTGATTAAAATAAGAAAATCTTATTTAAAAACAAATACTTTTTTGTTAAAATAATTTATCTATTTTGGTTTTATGTCAACACTATTGTTGGCTTTGAAAATCGTTACCTAAAACGCAAAAGGCTTTTAATCACCAAAAATTAAAACTCGACTTTTTCATTGATTGTGATGTATTGCATCTATAAAAATATCTACAAAAATTTTTCGAATCTTTCGACAAAAATTTGGAATTTATTAGCAGAAAAACAAAAGGCCCTATCTACAGAAGATTATATGGTAAACGCTAAACGGCTTAACTAACACTTTTCATAATATGCAAAAGTGTCAATTGCCAAAACAACTGGCAGTTTTTAGAAGAAACATAAACTATAAACAGTTTAAACAGATATATTTAGGTTATCAATACATAACCTTTCTAAAAAAAAATGGATGAAATTGGATAAGTGGGCGTGGCACTACCCATTTATATACATTATAGATTACTGCATATTTGGAGAACAGCAAATTTGGTTCACGCATCTTGGTTATCAATAGACAACACCCGAAAATATCTGGGCGGGAGTGTAGAAGTGGGCGTGGCACAAACCAAATTTATTTATAAATAAAGAGCGAAAAGAGAAAAGTTTTCCAAATTTGTTACACAATCTGGGCCTTTTTATAAAAATTGGTGGAATGGGAAAGTGGCTGACTTCCAAATCGTATTAATACAAAGTTTCTATACAGTTTTACTACTGTATTTTAACCGTGCACATGTACAAAGTACCGAAATAATGCAACTATGTGTTCTGTTTATTTAAACGTTTTGAAATGTAAGTGATGCAATGCATAATATTAAAATAAATCTGTATTGCTTGCAAAGTAAACGTCAAGTATCACAAAGCATCAACTTTAAACCCGATGCTCTGATTGTTTTTTTGCTGCGTTACTAATACTTACCATTGATGTTTTGGAAGGGCTTGCATTGCATATATATTGTACTGCGGCGTAATGAACATTATACTTTTTTCTTATACAAAGCATTTGAGGTTTTGGAAGTCAACCAGTCATTATAGATTTCTTTATATCTGGAAAACGGCAGGCGCTAAAGGAAATTATAAAAATATGTTTTGTTAATTTCGATAATACAAGAATTCCCAATAATAATATTTTTTTTAATGTACAAAATTTTTGGAAATCCCAGCAAGGTTTTTTTTTGTTTTTTAATGGAATCTCTAACGAAATTTTCAATAAGTATTTTTTTATTGAATCTCTTACAATTTTCAATAAGTATCCATATCTTAATCCTAATAGTTATTTATTAGATATTTCCAAAGAAACATCTAGTTTACGGTATTCAATTACTTATTATTCTACATTCAATCCCAGCAGGTGCCATCTATATCCAAAGACTAAACGTTTGACTCGATAATGCGTGCGGTTGAATTATTAAAAAGCCTTAGTATTTGCAATATTTATGTATATTAGAGCGACTCAAGTTGTATGAAAGCAAAATTCGTGGTCGATGTACCCTCCTAAAAATGAACCTTGGACTTTTTCAAGATGAAATTTTAAATATTTCGGCTCCAGCTTTAACATCTCGTGAGCTGGACCAGTTTGAAAAAGGGTATATTTTAGCATGTTTTGCTAATTTAAGAATCTGTTTCCTTACCAACATATACAAATTGGGTATCGTAAGAAAGGGTTTTTAACTGTATATACAATTTGTCCAAGAGCGATCATCCATGTCCTTTTTTTAAGGATTTTCTGTAAAAAAACGGTTTTTGAATTTTTTGTTTCAGGTTGTTTGTAATAAAAGTGCCAAATTAACATATTTTAATCTTCACAAAAAAAATTATGACCGAATTATTTTCAAACAAACGCTTGTTTGAAAATTTTTTTAATTTCTATAAATTTTTTTTACTGATTCAAACAATAGTTTTGTTTGATTTTTATTTAACCAACAAAAATGTGGACAACTCTTTAAAAATATAATAAACGCGTTATTGGTGTCAAGTTTTCATAATTTTGTATGAAATATTTGACGCTCTTTAATGTTGTCGTCATTTTGCATTTTTTTATTTGATCGTAAGCAACACTTCTTTATGTGAAATATAAGAACAACAACAAAAAATAACACAGTCTATTTTTGGACGCTTTAAAAAAGTGCAACTATAAGAAAAACAATAGCAGAAACAACATAACAAGAAACAAAATCCCGTATTCAATTTTTTAAAACTGTTTGGTTAAATACATCAAATACAAAAATAAAATGATGACGAAAAACATATCGAGTCGGTCTGCTGCCGTTTTTGGTTACATTTCTTCTTCTTTAGCAAAGGAAAGGATACAGCAGCAGAGAGTGATAAATAAAAACATTGTGTTGTGTGTTTAAATAAGACTTCGTTCAAAAATTATACCAACAAAAAAAATGTGTCTCAAAGCCAGCCGGCGGCTCTGCTCTGCCATCATCTTCTCATATAGTGCTTACTTGTGTGCGCGTCATTGCTTGTGCAAAAACTTTTTTTTTTATTTTGAAATTTAGTATATGAATTTCAGTAAACTTTTTGTTTGATTCAGTTAAATTATTTGCTTGAAAAAATCTGTGTTTTTTTTCAATAAACAAAATGCAAATAAATTGTTTGAATATGCGAATTTGTTTATAGGACCGATTTCAGACAAAAAATTTTTTGATTCTACAAATTTTTTGTTTGAATCGGAAAAATTATTTTTTCTGTGTTTAGTCGATTTAACAAAATGTTTTTAGGGAAGAATTTATTGGCTTTGTTGTAAGCGCATTTAAAGAGGCTTCAAAAGATATTGATGGCGTTTCGAAGGCACTTTCATCAATAGTTCTTAAAGCTTTGACAAATTTTGGTCCTGACCTAAAAAATTGTGTAGTAGATGGAACAGATGGGTGTCCTCTGATGTCAGCAGAAAATGGAGCTGTTCAAAATTTCTGGAAAAGCGACAAATGCGAAACAAACGCCTTCCTATTCCCATAAATCGAACAACTCAATTTCTAAAAGCAATAAAGTGCCATTAATGCAAAAAGTTGTATCATTTGTTAAAAAAACGACAAAATTTTTTAAATATAATCATCCCAAGCGAAAAACAGTTTTAGCAAAGTATTTGAAAGCCAAAATCTCTCTTTATTATGCGTCTTTGCAACAAGTGTACATCATATAGTAGAAGCTTTGGAAAAAATATCTGAGTGGAAAGGTAGTATCGCTACCTTTATATTAAGGAACTCACTTAGTACTTTTAAATTTATTTGCGGAATATACATATTAAGTGTGATACTTATTGTAACACAGCCACTTAGTATCATTTTACAAATGCAAGTTATAGATCTTCAAAAAGGATCAAGCCTTATCAAAATTTTAGTCATGTGTCTTGAAGAAAAAAGAAATAAAGCCGAAGAACAATTTAAAGCGATTTTTGAAAAAGTTAAAGTTATTTGCGTTCAAATCGAGCTTCCTATCGAAAAGACAAGATTTGAACGAAATAATCACATCCAAAATGTTGAAGATTACAACGAGTTGTTGGTAACTACCGAGTTGTAGGTTACACTCCTCTTATTGAATTTATTTTAGAAGATCTCATAACAACTTTCCCAATAGATATCCCAAATGTATTGAACATACCTAAACTTCTAACTCAAAGTGTAATTAAGTCATAACAGATACAAAACTGTTAAAACCACAACTAGCTGATGAGCTGATTATATTTGATAAAAGACATAAACACCTACTAACATCTAAACTTGAGCCTGATCTATCAGATAAGGTTGTAGATGCTTTAATAAACTGTGATGAAGATATCTACCTAAATCTAAGAAAAATATTTCAAATTTTCGTTTCAATGCTCGTCAGTAAAGCTACGAGCCGGAGGTAATTTCCTACCCTTCGTCGAATAAAAACATGGCTCAGATCAACAATGACAGAAGATTTACTGTACTGTCTAAATTTGCCTCACAAGGAAACCATAAATTGCTTATTTAAAAATATTAATGTATATGGGCATTTCCTGGGGCACGAACGTACGTTCGTACGCTTTTGATGTACAAATAATATAGAATTCAAAACTTTTCCTAGCATTTTTTTTTGCGATTTGATAGCATTTGGGTATCTCTATGTTTTGTACAAAAGATGGATTTCATCGAGTTTAAGTTTTCATAATAAAAGTTATAAACGTGTGGTCACGAACGTACGCAATATAGAAGTCAACTTCGGCTGACAGTAGTGAAATGTAAAAATCTGCGTAATGAAACGGAATTTGCAATTTAATAAATCGTCTGTAGCTTTGTCATTTTTGTACCAATCTATGTCTTGTTGGGCGCAAAATGTTCATATTAAAATAATCCAATGTCGCATGCAATAAAAAATTAGGATTTTTAAATCATTGGTTTAAAAAAAATAACTTGAAAAGAGCAAAATTGAACAAAATCATAAAATTTTCAATGAAGCTTAAACTTTTGTCCCCTGTAACTCAGTCATTTCTTGACCAATCTTCACAAGCAATCCATGGTTATTTTAGAAATTGTATAACCTTTCCTAAAAAGAAAGAATTACATAATCCGTTTACAATTTTTGAAGATATTTGCATTTCAGTCACATCATCTTTTTTAAAAACACAAATAACGGTTATTTTGGAATATCTCAAAAACTGTTCTACAATTCTGACTTCATATTTTGTCACGTAGTGTAATTAGTGTTGTGGTTATTTTGTTAAACTGATTATGGTTTTAAATCCAAATTTTGATATTTTAATTAGAAAAAACAGAAGTAAGGAAGAACATGTAAATCAATTAAAATATATAATCAATCAAAGCAAATTTCGATCCACCAAAGATTAAATACAATTTGGTTTAAGGATTGATGTTTGACTATTGACTGCCTGCAGTCATCAATAGCTGTGAGTGTTAAACGGTAAGCCCCTCTGCAGAGATTGAGTGGTTGCAATCGAAACATGTTAGTGTAACTTATCCGTGAAATCCTGGGTGCAATTCCCGCGGTAGTCAAGAATGAAAAAATATCAATGAATTTTAATTAATTTCATGTTGTAAATTCCTTTCTTCATAAAAATAATTTAATGAAAATTATATTTTGATAATTTATAAAAAAAACTTGTTTAATTAATATTAATATTCTAGAAAGCAATAAATAACAATTAAATCTAATGAGCTGAGTACTAAGCGGATTGCAATAATTTACATATTGACAACATTTAATTGAATATAAGCGAATATATAAAAATAATACAAATTAAAAGTGTATTTACAAAATCGCAATTATTTGAAATAAGTTCAGCAAAGTAAAACCTTTTTATATTTGCAAAAACCAAAGTTTAAACAAAAACAAAAAAAAAAAACCTTTAACAAAATAAGTTTCAAAGCCACAAATTTTTTGCGGAATTAATGAATTTTAGCTGAAATGCCACTTTAAGCCAAATTTATGAGTTTATTTATTTTTCGATAATTTATGCAAAAAAAAAACATTTTGTTAAGTGAATTAAATTCCATTGGGAGAATTGCTTGTCTTAAAATTTATCATGAAATAAAGAAGCAAATAAAGATCATGATCAATTCGATTCATTATGTAGCATTGAACAATTTATATACTTTTTGCAAAACACCATTTCAGAGAGACATGCTTACTAAAAATGTATATCTAAGACTAAGAAACAAGATAAAATATAATTTAAAGATTTTAAAAACTTACTGAGAATTTCAAATGGTAGAAAGTATAAATTTAATTTAAAGAAGATTTTAAGATATTAAACTTTACTTAACCTACTCAAATTTCTCAAGGTTTGCTGCTAAAGACTTTTGCTAAACTTGTGTTCTATAGAAAGAACTAACCCGAAAAATATACATATTGCCTTTCACCATTAACACGTTTTTAATATTCATTCGAGTTTCAAGCATTTTGAAAAATTTATGTGTAATTTAAGAAGTTTTTGTGCGAATAAAATTAAAAACGTAAAGTTGACCAAGCCCCTTTAAATAAGAATCTTTTAAAGCATACAAATGATTGAAGTAGAATTAAAAACCATCTCAAACGCTTTGTAACTGATTTACGGAAGTAAACATAATTTTCAACAGAGGTTTATAAAAGTCATGTAGGGTTTCAGTTCTTGAATAAACTGCTGAGAATTCCCGTGAAAAAATATTTGTTAATTCTAGTGAAGTTTTAGACTGGAGTTTTTGGAAATTTCCTTTCAAAGTTTTTGAATTGAATTTATGTTTTTTTTTTTAATATAATGGCACTATCTGGCGATTTAAAATTTCGAAAAAAATTTAAGAACTAATTAAGACAAGCAAAAAATTAACAAATCTTACCGCAGGAATCGAACCCAGAACTGTGGCACTGATAGACAAGCTCGCTACCAGCTAGTCTAGAGAGGCACTCTCGGGAATTCCTGGAAACGATTTTTTTGCGCTCGCGGTGACACAGAAAAAACTCTAGCGAATTTTTTTTTTTTTTCAATTAATCAAAAACAAATTAAGTTTTAATTAAAAATTTAATCAATTGAATTAACCTTTTACTTATATGAATCACAATACTGCAGAAAATGTTGTAAATATCAAAAAATATTTAATTGATACTACTAATTTGTTTACTGATGGAAATGTAATTAATTTTTTTATTAATATCACAAATTTTTTTTTATAAATTATTAATTAATTTTTTTCTGTAAATGGTAAAGGTTCATTAAATTAGAAAAACTCAAGTCATATTTAAGAGATTTGCGTTTGTTAAAGAAATTTTCCGGAATAGTTTTTATAAAATATGAGTGCTTGGTGGGGGTTATAAAAAAAGGGATAATAAGGTGTTCATTATGTATGAAGAGTAATGTAGATTTCCATCGCTAAATAGCACATAATAAGGTAACCGCAAAGTTTTGTTTGCTGTTTAGGTTTTTAAAGTAAAAGAGTTTCAAAAGCTAGAAATAAGCAGTGTTTAAAAAGCTGCAGTTGAGATAGTAAAAGTCATAAGATTGTACTGTAACTTCGACTTCTTCATTTGTCATTGAACAAAAATAAACCGTTGTCTTTACTTCTGATTCATTCAATGAAAACAGTCGCAGTCAAGGCAAAAAAAAAACGATAAGTTGTACACAACAAAGAACAACGACAGTCGACATGTTCGGAAGTGTTTGGTTTGACAGATTAAAACTTTTAAAAAATCCCGTAGTTAACGAAGATGTTGTGTTTGTGTTTTCAATATGTGATTATATATTTTTATGCTTAACCGCCTTTTTAATTTTTTGAAATTAAATAAAACTTTAAATAACATTTTATGTCCTCTGTTGATGAGCAATCTTCATTTTTTCAGGACAATATTTACTTTCTTTTTGACTCAACTGTACCACTAAAACAAAAAAAAAAAAAAAAAAAAACAGCATGTAGGCAAAAACCTTGGTTTTCGGATACTGTTAAGAATGCAATATACCAGAGGGATTTGGCATACGCCAGGTGGAAGCGATTTAAAACTTCTGAGCTTAAAATACAATATTCCATTGCCAGGAAAAATGTCAACAAACATATCAAGTATGCAAAAACCGAATATTACACCAAACGTTTTAGTAATGCAATTAATTCCCAGCAAACTTGGAATACTATTCGTGAAATAGGAATTGGCAATGCACACGGCAATATTGACCACCAAGTGGATGCAAATATGCTTAACAGAACGTTTACTAACGCTCCTGTTATCCAAGCAAATCCTTCTTTTTTCAATTTTTCTTCGGACACTTTAAATACGGATAATGGGATAATTGGGGAACACTTCCAATTTTCTTGCGTTACTCAAAATGATGTTTTTTCAACTTGCTCTTAATTAAAATCAAACGCAGTGGGGAGTGATAACTTAAATCCAAAATTTATAAGATTACTTTTGCCATTGATTTCGCCATATGTTACTCATTTGTTTAATACCATCATAATGTCAGGTATTTACCCGTTAAACTGGAAACATGCAAAAATTGTGCCATTACCTAAGTCGAGTGGAGAATACAGGCCTATAGCCATCTTGTGTTTTCTATCGAAAGTCTTGGAAAAACTTTTGTATAAACAAATGATTACGTATATTAATACTCATAGTTTGCTATCCAACACACAATCTGGTTTTCGTCAGAGTCATAGCTGCGTAACGGCTCTTGTGGAAGTTAGTGAGAACATACGGCAAGGCTTGGAAAATGGAAATATACATTTTTTGGTGCTTCTTGACCATACTAAGGCTTTCGATACGGTAGATCATGACATACTCATCCGAAAACTTAAACACTTTTTTAGATTTACGAACACGTCAACCAAACTTATATTATCCTATCTTTCAGAACGCACACAATCGGTGTTTGTTAACAATGTATGGTCGGATAGCTTATCCTTGACTAGGGGAGTGCCTCAGGGTTCTATTCTAGGTCCACTTTTATTTTCATTATATGTAAATGATTTGCCAAAACAACTCACTAAATGTAATATCCATTTATATGCCGATGACGTGCAGCTCACTTTAAGTAACCCAGTTCATAATATTGCCTCGGGCATTTCCTACTTAAATAACGACTTAAATAGAATTTACCTTTGGGCTAGTGCAAACGGTCTCTGTTTGAATCCTCACAAATCTAAATGCATTGTAATATGTTAAAAAAGCTTAATTCCCTACATATCTGAGGATATTGTTTTAAATGGCGAGAAAATTGAGCGAAAAATCTTGGTATCATTTTCAATGGCAATTTGACCTGGATTGATCATGTTAATTTACTGGTTGGTCAAACTTATGTAAAGTTACGAGCTCTCTTGTCCACACAATATTTTACACCCTTAAAAATAAGAGCCTTACTTGCTAAATCATACTTGATTCCTTGCTTGATCTATGGGTGTGAATTATTTGGAAGCTGTGACTCAGTTAGTAGGAGAAAATTTAATGTCTTGTTTAATAACATAATAAGATATGTGTATGGATTAAGACGGTTTGAACATGTTTCCTCTGTTGCCAGTAATCTTTATGGAGTATCCTTTGAAAGTCTGCTAAAAATTCGCACTCTAACTTTTTTACATAAAATAATCAACATTCAAACACCTAAATATATATTCGATAAAATACGTTTTTTTCAATCGCCACGAAATCGAAATATTTTAATACCTCGACATCATTTACTTGTATCTGAATGGCAGTTTTATGTAAAGGGTGGTTAAATTGTAAGGGCCGATGTTGAATGTGAACCACACCTAAACGCCAATTTTTTTTCCGAATTTTAATTGACATTTCTCTATTTCAGACTTACTCAATTTGAACCATGGAGAGATACACAATCCAACAACGTGTTAAAGTTATCCAGACTTATTATGAAAATGGGCGTTCAAATCAAAATGCATGTCGTTCGCTTCGAGATGCAGTGAGTAGGGGCATTTTCACCTCAGTGGATTCGTCAATAAACAGAATTGCCGCATTTGGGCGAATGAGAATCCAAGAGTGATTGTCGAAAAACCAATGCACCCACAAAGAGTGACTGTTTGGTGCGGTTTATGGGCTGGCGGCATCATCGGTCCGTATTTTTTCCAAAATGAGGCCGGTCAGGCAGTTACTGTGACTGGTGTTCGCTATCGTGAGATGATAACGAACTTTTTATGGCCCGAATTGGAAGATATGGATGTGGACGATATGTGGTTTCAGCAGGACGGTGCCACTTGCTACACAGCTAACGAAACAATGGCTCTTTTGCGCAACAAATTCAATGGCCGTGTTATCTCACGTAATGGCGATGTCAATTGGCCGCCAAGATCATGTGATTTGACACCGTTGGACTTTTTTCTTTGGGGTTATTTGAAAGAAAAGGTGTTCGTCGATAAGCCAGCAACAATTCAAGAGCTAAAGGATGAGATAATTCGGCACATTAACGGCATAGAACCTCCATTATGCCTCAGGGTCATCGAAAATTTGGACCATCGGATGGAGGTGTGCCGCCGATATTTTGTTCCATACATAATTGAGTAATACCAATATATCATAATAAAATAAAATTACAATAATTTCCTAAATGGTTTGTGTTTTATTCAAAATCAACATCGGCCCTTGAAATTTAACCACCCTTTACATGCCGCTCGTCTTTGGAACAATCTCCCACAAAGTCAACAACTAAACAGCAATGCTAATAGTTTCAAAAAATTCTTATTCAATTTTTTTAAATAATTTTTACTTTTTTAATTTTAATTTATAATTTTTGAACTTTGTTTTTTTTTTTATATTAATATTGTTATATTTACTTGTATTAAGTTTGTTTTGTAACGTAATACGTTCCTGTGCTATAAATATAAGACTCAGTCTTGTTGTACAGGAAATGGAATCAATAAATAAATAAATTATCGTTTTCATATAGTATATGTCATTGGTTTAATTGGTTTGTACTTTAAAAGTTCTCTGAATTTTAATAAAGTCTATTAAGTTTCACTAACAAAAGCATTTTTGGTATGTACAAAAATAACAGTAAGACAAAATACATATTAAACAAACATACATATGTACAACATCGATGTTTATAACCGATACATCGTTTGCATCCCTGCTCATGAAGTCGTCGTGGTGTATTGAGACCGTGGTACCAGACTACCTTCTTAACTAGTGATACAGAAGTCAGTAGCCCACGGTGAACATGCCACTGGACTGACTATTGGCTGAGGCCTCCGTTACTATGCTTCCTGTGAGAAATGATTTCTGCAGCTAAGGTTGACTTCTTTGCGGAAGCGTTGCCTTTCTTGCAAAAAGATACTTTCGGGCATCCCGTAACGGCTACGGCTAAGGGCGAGTGTAGTGCAATATAACCGTTTTGAATTGAAATGCCTCACGCTGGGGCCACCCAGATTTCAAGATCAAACTTAATTGAAATACATTCCATTCTTTGTCTCCTTTAACCAGAATCAACTGTTGTGCAGAGTTTTTTTAATTTTAACTCTTATCAAATCTGCAACTTTCACATCATTACGAATCTGCATAATAAATCAACCTGGTCGTGTAATGGAGTGGAGTATTCACTCTTTAAAGGAAATATGATATATTTGTAAAATATTTACTCTTGTTTATTATTATTTGCTTAAGGTATTTAAATGACTCAGGAGATATTAGTATATTGAAATTTATATGAAAACTTTAAGTACACACATTGGCCATAAATTTATGATTCTTAGTTTACATTAATACAATGTATTTTTATTATGTCTTCTTATCGAAAATAAATAACAAAAAAACAAAACGAACACATTTTTCTACACACAAACCTACATTAATTTAATACTTTCTAATTATATTATTCTGGATTTTTGCACAGCACATCTGCAGAATTCATTACCCCCGACTTGTGGTGTCATCATTTTATGTGGCACTGTTGTGCTTAGAAAATAAACACACAATTCACCGTACAATAACAGTGATTACTTGCAACAATGTTATTTTATTATATGCCACAAACAGCCAGAAGGTGGTAAAAGAGGGAAACAAATTGAGGCTACAAGTAGGGAATTTTATTATAGTCATATTACATTTATATTGTACATTCTAAGGTTCTAAGGTTGGTTAAGAGTAATAGGGCTTTTTTCCAACTTCTACTAATTATTATAGCTTGCATTCGTATTAAAATTTTGTGGCAATAAAAAATTTATTATGTATATGGAAAAGATGTAGAACAACTGCAGCTGCAAAAGTTAGACGATGGCAATAAAATTTGAGCAAAAACACACATGTAAATTGCATTAATTCCCATTAAGCAACTTTTTCTCAAAGGGCAGATTATTCTACTAAAGATTTTTATTCGGCGGATGCTGCGTTTAATTGGAAAATCTAAATAGAATCATTGGCATTGGGCTGTTAAATTGGCGATGGGGATTTCTTAGTTTTTTTATATTTTATATTAGAGGCTTTGATTTTCAAATAAAACTTTATACTTTGTTTAAAAGTATAGATCCAATTAAAACTATTAAGTGCTTCATAGCTATAATTTTTTTCAAAAAGCTTACCAAGCATGCTAATGAAATTCGATCCGTTTAATATTTAACTAAAATAATTATATAAGAACAACCTTTAGTTTTTAATGAAAGCAATTGAAAGGATCAATTAAAGAACAATTGTTAGACATTTTTGTAGTGAAGAGCATATTTTTTTGCTGGCAGTTGATCTCTTAACAGTCGTAATTGTCCATTACTTTCAAAATTTATTACACGGCATTTGTCTAAACCAAAATAAGTCTAAATGCCTAATAATATGTAAGAAATCTGTCAAAATTGAATCTCAAATTGATATCTTCCTTGGAGGTACAAAAATTGATATAGTTAGTTCCGTCAGAAATCTTGGTGTGATTTTCAATAATACCATAACTTGGCCTGACCATATTAATAGGTCATGTGGCAGAGTATATTGTATGCTAAGGAGCTTATGGACTACACAGTATTATACACCTCTAAAAATACGGCTACTTCTTGCAAAAACGTATATATTACCTACTCTGTTATATTCATCTGAGGTTTTTTATGGTTGTAATTCAAAGGATACGTTGAAACTCAAAACTACTTTTAATAACGTCGTACGCTACTTTTACGGCCTTAACAAATTTGAACACAGATCTCAGTATTCTACTCGTATTTTCGGTATGACATTTAATAACTATTTAATGCAAAAAAACCTTGTTCTGCTACACAAAATTATTATGACAAAAATGCCGAAATACCTTTTCGTCCGCCTACAGTTCACTACACCATCGAGGGGTAATGGCATCATCCAATTTTGGCATAATGATACGGCATCTGAAAGGCAGTTTTTTATTTTAACAATTCGTCTCTGGAACCAACTCCCTGCTTATATTCAAAATACTAGCAACGCATGGTAAAATACTGTAACTTTTACATTATTTTAACTTCTAAAAAAACCCTATAAAAAAATTAAAAACTAAAACTATGATAGTTTTAGTTTTAAAACTATGATAGTTTTAGTTTTAAAACTATGATAGTTTTAGTTTTAAAACTATGATAGTTTTAGTTTTTACAACAAATATTATTATTTTTTAGAACTTATATTTTTATTTTTATTTTTATTTTCATATACACTTTTATAATTATTTTTATTTTTTTTATTTAAATTGCTTAAATTTATATAATAATTGTCCAATTACACTATGGAACATTTTTGGGTTTTTTGTCTGGGGGGTGAGAAATTCCAAGTCAGGGTGATGGTACTAGGTCAGTAAGTAAAACCCTCAAAGGGTTTGGCGTTCGTATGTGTCAGTTTTTTTTTTATGACATTTTAAATTTTTTCCTTATCTTGATGTTTTTTTGTTTAACATAACTCGAGAACCACTTGTCCGATTTTGCTAAAACAAACTCAAAAAAATTAAGAATTACAATTTCTTTAATCCGTTCATATAACGTTTTTCTTTATAATCAACAGTTTTGCCGGTAAAAATAAATTTGTGGAGAATTATAATTGATAAGTGCAAAAAAATGTTCAAGCCTGGATGTATGCAGCAGATTTTATCACAAACCTGCACTGCAATTTTTGTGACTTTTTTTAAGCGATCGGTGAAAATCGTCGGACTTTTGTTTGTTATTTGAAAGAATACACCCACATTCAGTGATGCCAACAGTAGGGGATTTCCCCTACGGAAAATTTTAACCGTAGGGAAAAGAGGACACAATTTTTTATTTTAGGGCATATTTATTTATTTATTTATTTAATCAATGGATATTATCCTTACTGACTTATAACAATATTGACTTAAAATTAATGAATAACAATATGCATGTTATCGCCACTTGTTATACAGCTTTGCTAATCCTAAGTAAATTTAATACCAATTATTTTTCTTTGTGTATTTATCGATAGTAATTGGCTATAGGAGTGAGCTTTATGCTAATGTCAGTCTGACTTTGTTTTACTTACTTGTTATAAAGACAAAAGGAATATTTTCCAGGCGGGATTTAAGAAAGATAGAAAAAACTTGTGCGTGGATAGTCACTGAAGCTTGCTCCCATTCCAAACTAAAAAAGTTTGTATTCATTTTAACAAAAGAAAGAAATTATTTATGTAAACCCTAATTTTGTAGGAATTTAAACATCATCAACAACTATATATATATTAATAAAATTTTGTTAATTCGAAAACTATTAATTGATGTTAAAAATCTATTGGAACAGGGTGCTTGGGCTGCTTCACCCAATAACAATGCATTTTAAAATATACTACGAATTTACAGAATATATGTAGTACATAAAAATTTACGAATAAAGAAAAACAATAAGAAAAATCAACAAATTGTGACATAGAATTAAATTGTCTACATAACCTCGAAAAAGGATCAGCAATAGCGTAATTTTCTCTAAAAAAATTTAACAAAAAGCAGATTATAATGACGCGTATTGCGACAAGGTATATTAAATTTAGCAGACTCTACAGAAAATCACAACAAACATTACCATTAATAAGATTAACCATAAAAGAAACATTTAACATTGTACGACGACTTTTGAGCGATGGTAATTTTATTAATGCCAGTCTTCTAGCATAGGAAGGAAAGTTTGTCGAGTAACTCCAATGAAGATCACGTAAACAGAATAATAAAAATTTTGTTTTTGGACCGATTCAATACGAGAATTGTGAATGTTGTAAAATGGATCCCAAATGATTGACCCATATTCTAAGATTGGTCTAACGAGTGATACGTAAAGTTGCTTCGTTATGTATTGATCGGTGAATTTTTAACCCAGCGCTTAATAAAGCCAAGAACGCCTCGAGCTTTATTAACAGTTAATGTAATATGAGAAACAAAGTTTAATTTAGGATCCAGTAAGACTCCAATATCAAGAAACGAATCAACCAACTCCAGTTGATGACCACCAAAAGCATAATTAACAGCAATACAGATATTTCTATAAAAACGCATGCTATTGCATTTCACAAGATTCAGCTTCATCATATTATGATTACACCATAAAAAGAAGTTATTAAGATCCGATTGAAGATAAAAATGATCCGAAAAAAATCCCTAGAAAAGGGGAAATCCCCTACTGTTGGCATCACTGAATGTGGGTGTATTCTTTCAAATAACAAACAAAAGTCCGACGATTTTCACCGATCGCATAAAAAAAGTCACAAAAATTGCAGTGCAGGTTTGTGATAAAATCTGCTGCATACATCCAGGCTTGAAAATTTTTTTGCACTTATCAATTATTATTGAGTTTGTTTTAGCAAAATCGGACAAGTGGTTCTCAAGTTATGTTAAACAAAAAAACATCAAGATAAGGAAAAAATTTAAAATGTCATTAAAAAAAACTGACACATACGAACGCCAAACCCTTTGAGGGTTTTACTATACTGACCTAGTACCATCACCCTGACTTGGAATTTCTCACCACCCAGATTGGCTGTTGTACTGTGTTATTAATCACATTATGTAACTTTTCTAATTTTAATACTCTAAATTATAAGATATTATGTCTTGTTGTATTAGAAACTCATATTCGAAATAAATAAATAAATAAAAAAAAATTGCATCTATTTAGAACTCTGCTTTTCGACGCATTATTTTATTTGTAGGCTCAATTTGTGTTTTTCATGTCTATGTATTTATATACTAGAGTTTGCTAAAAACCGTAAAAATTTAAAACCGCGGTTTCGGTTTTAAAATGATTAAAACCGGTCAGTTTCGGTTTGGTTTTCGGTTTTGAAAATATCAAAGTTAAACTACATACATATGTATACGTATATATTTTTTGTATGTAAAACAATTTTTTATTTGTTTAAATTGAGTTTGATTAACCTTTTATTGCCGTAATTTCTACAAAAAGAAAGCTGGTCGTGTTCATACCTACACAGAAAAAATTATTGCCGAATTATTTTCAAACAAACGCTTGTTTGAAAATTATTTTAATTTCTATAAATTTTTTTACTGATTCAAAAAATATTTTTGTTTGATTTTTATTTAACCAACAAATATAAGAACAACAACAAAAAACACACACAGTCTATTTTTGGACGCTTTAAAAAAGTGTAACTATAAGAAAAACAATAGCAGAAACAACATTATAAGAAACAAAATCCCGTATTCAATTTTTTAAAACTGTTTGGTCAAATACATCAAATACAAAACTAGAATGATGACGAAAAACATATCGAGTCGGTCTGCTGTCGTTTTTGGTTACATTTCTTCTTTAGCAAAGGAAAGAATACAGCAACAGAGAGTGATGACGAAAAACATGGTGTGTATAATAAAAGACTTCGTTCAAAAATTATTCCAACAAAAAAATGTGTCTCAAAGCCAGCCGGCCGCTCTGCTCTCTCTGCCATCATCTTCTAATACAGTGCCAGCTTGTGTGCGCATCATTGCTTGTGCAAAAAACTTTTTTTTTTTTTTATTTTGAAATTTAGTATATGAATTTCAGTAAACTTTTTGTTTGATTCAGTTAAATTATTTGTTTGAAAAAATCAGTGTTTTTTTTCAATGAACAAAATGCAAATAAATTGTTTGAATATGCAAATTTGTTTATAGGACCGATTTCAGACAAAAAATTGTTTGATTCTACAAATTTTTTGTTTGAATTGGAAAAATAATTTTTTTCTGTGTAGCAGTTATATTTATCTATTTGAACATTTATTTAGTCTACGTGTTTTACCATCAGTTTTCTTTTAAAATATAACAGCATTTACACCATAGATTTCTATACACAGCTAGATTTCTGTTTGTAGAAATTAAGGGCATTAGTGTAAACCTGGGCCTGGCTAGGCATTTTTTGACCTTTTCTAGTTTTATTCATGAAATTATTAAGAATATTAGAACAAGACTTTATGTATTCCTCAATCAAAGTGTTTTTTAAAAAATGAGAAAAAAGTGTGAATTTAAACAAAGTGGGCGTGGCAATTGGCCAAATGACAATATGTGCATATCGTATCCACTTGAGTCTGGCCAGGCCCTGCCCCATTTTATAGTGACTGGTGGTAATAAAATCAAAACAAAAGGTATCAAAAAGCATACGCAACACATAAGAATTCTTTCTTTACTTTTTTCGAAGAATTATTCTATTTGACAACAGTCAGGCCCAGGGGCTCGTTAGTTTGAGTTTTTTTCTATAGCCACAAAAACTCCATACAAAATACTAGTGGTCCCAGCCAGAACCAGGTGGCAGTTTGTGACATACAAATTAGTTGTCTACTTAAGAGTTAAAAAGGTAACAATTGTTCTTCTTAGCACTTTTTTTGAATTTTAAGAATTTTTAAATAACTTGGCATTGCTGCGGGACGCTATGTATAAAGTTTTTGTATATAAGGTACGAGTATTATGTATTATTTGCAATTTCTTAAAACATAAATATATTGTTAAAGTAAATTTTAAAACCGAGTTTTTTTTTTGTCAGTTTTCGGTTTCGGTTTTAAGGCATTAAAAAGTATACCGAGCGACTCAGAATCACTTTTCGCATCGATCTAATTGTTCGTCCGTCCGTCCAGCTGGCATGCTGGCTGTTCATGTAAACCTTGTGCGCAAATTAAAGATCGCAAATTTTGGGAAAAATTTAATGGTGATTGGTGCTACACTGATAGAAAAGGTTTCAGAACAATGATGTATTTTGACATCAGTACTATGACAAATCTCTTTGTTTTTGACCCCATGACAACACTTTTTGCTTTTGTCCAAACTGGCATCGGGGTCAAAGGTTGAGATTAAGTCATCAATGGGATGAAACATCGGCATTACAGAAATAGCGATTCGGAGTCAGTGCGATGACACAGTAGAAAGGAGAAAATACGCAGAAGCATCAATTTAATGACAAACTTGCATCGCACAATTCTCAGATTTGGGCATTTTCGAAACAAAAATGGTTTTTAAGTACATAGTGAAGAAAAAAAAATCAAAAACTCCAAGAAAAAAATTAAGTACTTTTGGCCAAAAAAAGGGGAAATTTCCTATAGTGCACTGTAAGGATTATGTTTATATATATAATTAACTAGCTGGCCGGCCCGGCTTTGCTCGGTAGCTGATTACTAATGATCGATGGAGCCGTTTTCTGATTTTTGGTAAATCGAAAAAAGTGGGCGCAAAAGTAGGTGGGGCAATATTTTCTTTCCGTAAAAACCTAAGTTGGACCATGGCGATCGTTTTTTTTTTTTTTTTTTTTTTTTTTTTTTTTTTACTGTTAGGACCAGCACTCAGGGGATGACCCCTACTAATGCATTGCATTGTGTTGGAACTAGGAAAATAGGTTGTGGGAAGGAGGATAGAGGGAGTAGTGTTTGTGAACATTCGATTTGAACTTAATCATGTTGTAAGTGAGAGGGAAGACTTCTGCAGGAAGGTTATTCCACATACGAACTGTGCGGGAAAAAAATGAATTCTCTCTGTAATGCGTTGTACGATTCACCTGCCAATCGACCACATAAGGATGGGCTCTTGAGGAAAAACGTGTATTACGAACAAACGTACGGGTTTCGGGAACCAGATCCCTAATTTCGTCAGAACACATCCCATTGTAGTAACGATAAAACAGACAAATACAACCCACATTGCGACGGTGCTCGAGGGAGTCAATAGAATTGGATACCCTACTGTCACCAATGAGAACCTTCGCCCTCTCCTGCACGCGGTCGAGAAGCTCCAAAATAGACTTTGAAGCACCGGCCCACACATGAGTGTTGTATTCCATACGCGGTCGGATATAGGTGGTATAAATAGTAAGGAGATCAGATGGAGTGAAGTATATCTTACACCGTCTTAGAAAACCGAGGCACTTGAATGCTTCTTTCGACACCTTGAATATATGTTCTGTCCATCGGACATCACATTGTATCCTCATGCCCAGAACATCAAGAGATTCTGATTCCTCAATAATTATACCACCCATATATACAGATGAGGCACCTTGATTTGTCGCGCGTTTATGCGTCAGCACGCAATATTGGGTTTTTCGGGCATTAAAATCGACCCTATTCGCACGACCCCATTCCGAGATTATGTCAAGGTCTCGGCCAAGCGTATCATTCATATTCTGCCTCATAGCAGCGACATCGGATACGCTTGGTCTACATTCGAATGAGAACGAGTTGCAAAGGTTGCTGTCATCTGCAAAAGAGTAGATGGGATTGTAAGTTTGACAAAGGAGGTCGTTTAGAAAGATAAGAAATAGAGTAGGAGAAAGAACGGAGCCTTGCGGCACCCCTGAATGAATCTTGAACTCGTTTGACGAAACCCCATCTATAACAACTCGTATAGTGCGATCTCTGAGAAAACTCGATATAAATCGAGAGAAATTATCACCGACACCAAATGCAGCAAGTTTTGACAAGAGCGCACCATGCCAGACTCTGTCAAACGCCTTAGAAATATCCAAAGCAATTACCTTACTTTCGCCAAAATGGTGAATGGAATGGCACCATTTTTCCGATAACAGAGCTAGTAAGTCTCCAGTAGAGCGACCTCTACGAAAGCCAGTAGGTAGTTTGATTCTAAATATTTGACAAGATGGTAATTTACCATACTCTCCATAACTTTGGAAAGTTCCGAACAAATTGCAATTGGGCGGTAATTTTCAGGGTTATTAGCGGTTCCCTTTTTAGGAATTGGCGTTACGTTAGCAACTTTCCAGCAGACTGGAAATTCCGCGGCACGGTATAAAGTGCTGAAAAGATTTGCTAAGGGACGAGCTAGCGTCGAAGAGCACTGCTTCAAGACCAGTGCAGGTATACCATCCGGCCCAGGAGACTTGTTTATGTCGAGATCCGCAAGAACCCTTTTAACAGCTCGACCTCGAAAAATATTCTAGGCATAGTTACGGATACTCTTTCGAGTTCGGGTAGTGGTTGACTGCTATCTGGTAGGTAAGAATTATTAGAAAATAATTCGGCAAAACAATTAGCCTTATCAACCGGGTCCGTTAATGATCGGCCATCCTTTAAAAGAGTTGGTATTGAAGAACTAGCATTAACCCTTACTCTTAAATGGATTTAGACGAACATTTGAAAAAATATTAGTCAAATCGATGGAGCCGTTTTCTGATTTTAGGTTAATTGAAAAAATCGTCCAAATCGGTCAAGCCGTTCTCAAGTTATGCGATCAGCAACAGACAACATTTTAGTTTTATTATATAGATTATCAAAGTAATTTTTGGGAATACAAAATTTTTAATCAACAAGATTTGATTTATCTTGCATAATTCCCAATTTTTATTCTTGAAGAAAACCTCACGCTTATTATTAATCTTTTTTTGTTTAAGCTTTGATATTGTAACATGTTAAACTGTTGCTTATAATTCTTAATCGCTTAACAGTTTTATTTGTATAATATCTTGAGTTGATGCTGATGATCTAGCATAAGCAACCAGTGAAATGCGCAAAGGAATAGCTTATCCCATCAACAATTAATTTCATTGTTTTTATCAAGAATAAAAATTGGGAATTAAGCACGACAAACAAAATTTTGTTTTTAAGATTTTTGTATGACCTGCTAAATTCCCAATTTTTCATAGTTGATAAATACACTGAATCTTGAATCTTGTTTGTTACGAATATATTTGGTCATAATATGATATTTTATGATACAAATAATAATCATATTATATTGACTACAATCATGAATCTTATCATAATATGTTGGTTGCTCTTGGAATATGTTTATCACCCCCATGTTTTTTTTTTTGCGTGTACCAGCACAATATTTTGTCATGACATAGTAGCTATCGCAAACGTTATTGCCATCTTTTATGTCAATGCCAACTTTTTTAAGTTATGGCAATAAAAGTTATTTTCCGGAATAGTAACTGTATGGGAGCTATGGTCAAATTCCCAATATGATTAGATGAGTCCGATTGCAATAAAATATGCTTTGACCAAATTTAGTCCAAATACCATACTAAATTAGATGGCTTATTCGCTCAAAGCCTCTATTCAGGAAAGAAGCTTCTATGGGGCCTATGTAATTACGGATTAATACTCATCGTTTTCAATAGACTCTGCATATATGACTTATAAAAATCATGTTCATAATTTCATTAAATTATCTCGAAAATTACCACATGTACTTTGCGCACAAGGCTTACACGGACAGCTGCTAACAAAATTAAGAACAAGGGACGTTTAAAAATCACCGTCTAAATTTGATCTTAAAAACAGCAAATGAAAGCAATATTTCCTATTAGCAGCAAATTTCGCCACAATTTCATACTAGCAGCAATAAAATATTAAATTTCCTATAAAGATTAATTTGTTGCAAAAATTTGGTTGAAAGTGTTTGGAAAAATTTTCTATAGAAAGAAAAGTTTTTTTTTTTTATAGTTCTCAAATTTTTAGCAAAATTTGTATCTTTTAAACCAAGTTGGCTTTAATTTTTCTTAATTGCCACAGCATTGCAACATATAATAAAGTTAAAGTTTGCAAAACACAAAATAAAAAATTTTGAAAAAAAAACAATTAACATAATTTTGTAAATAATTGTAAACATTTGAAATAATAACAATGCTATTATGTCACCTTTTATACATACATTTTGTCATTAAAGAAAAAAAGCAATAAAGTTATTAGTGAATATTTTTTATTTGCCATTAAATATTGTCCATAACTTTAATAGTCTTTATTGTCCACCCACATGGCTTAGCAAAAAGTAATACTACCTAGCAACATGCAAGATTATTTCATAAAGTGACTAATGATCGTCGTTAACAAAATTAGATCATTAAAGTTGTTTGCTAAAAACTTTAAGTCAAATTAAAATAACTGAAAAAGTTTATTGTTCAAGTCTTTTGGTATAATTCTTAACCACGCATGTTAAATTTGAAGCCAATGAATTTCAACATACTCACCATTAGTGGTATGTATTAAAAAAATAAATCCAAACAATAAGAACTGTCAAAACATGGCAAAACAAAAGTACACAATACAAAAGATAAATACGAAATAAATAAACAAAACAAAAAACAACCGGCAAAAATACCAGTCAACCAAAAGTTAGCCACGTGAGTTGCAAACTAAACAAAATAACACACTGACAGTTGGTTACTTCCAGTTGTCGATATTGGAATTATTTGTTTACAAATGAGAACGACCAAATACAGGTGAGCACAACAGCTTACTGGTATTACTCAAACTCTCCTTACGTTGTGGAATATGGTTTGTTTACCTTCACACAGACACGTTCCATATAGCGTAGATATGTATGTACATGCATATGTTTTGTGTGGATACAAGTCTTCGGCAATTTGTGCATTTGGTCAAGTTCAAGCGTGGTGAAAAATCAGACAGACACTCTTTTAAGCAAAATCAACCAGCAGTTTTAACTATTTCTTGAAATAGATTATTAACAGCGCAGCGTTTGCAATGCAGGCCAGTGAGTGTCAAAGAAAACCTAAGAATTTTCAGCAAATATTGTTATGGGTACTCTTTGAAAAGAGAGCAAGTATTGCAGTTTCTAGTCTCTAGTTTTGTGCGACTGTTAACTAGTTGCCTAATTTAGCTTTTACAAGTTCTTTAGTATAAATTTTCCACATTATATTAGCAAATTTGTGCAATTCGCATTTAGTCTTGCTTTAGACTTCGTGTGAAGTACAACTCCGAATAATTGCCTAGTTGTGGACTCGTAAGTAGTGCTCGGTTTAAGAAAAAAGTGTGTGAACTTAGTGTGAGTGTAATTGGTTTTTTTTTCAATGCAAGTGAGCGTAAGATTGCAAATGCAATTTTATTTGAAAAAATTCTCTCTAAGCTGGCTTCTTACCTCACCGCTTACTCTTTAAAGCCCGCTTAAGTGCTAGTCTATGATTGAGTATGTATTTGAGAGTGTGTGAATTTTACTCAAAACTGGTGTTAGCAGGCATTTGAAAATAAAACAAAAATAAGACAATAGAGAGAATTTTCTTAAGTTTAAAATAAGAAATAAAAGATTTAAAAAACATAAATTCTCTAAGACGTAACTCAAGTAAATTCGTTGCTTTATTCGTCGTTGAAGCGGTCGGTTATTTCTAAGTTGGTACGTTACGTCCTCTTATTGCGAAAAAAAATAAATAATAAACGCTGACGTAAGCGTCATCATCATTAAAACCAACTACTACAGCAGCAGAAAATTAAAAAAGAAAAAGACAAAAATAGAACTGGTTAATAGAAATTCGCATTTCGTAGCCTAGAAGTAACTCGCACACTTCCCACTAACTTCATTATTGTGTTCATCAAAGTTGTCCTTATTATTACCAATTGTTGACGTAATTATCGTTCGTATCTCGGTTTCGTCTTGTGCCGTGTTTTTCTGCCTTTTTTAGGATTTGATGTGTGAACACAAGTCGATCGTGTGGCATTACGAGTCTGTGTAGTAAATGGTGAGTATAAGTTTTGTTTTTAGCGCATAATTAAACTAATTTGCAGTCAGGTGAAAATTAAAAATAGACATTTGTTGCAATTATTGCAAATCGCAAAAGGGTTTAACTAAGTGCTACAATATGTTGATGAAATGATAGTGATGTTTCAATGTAATGTAATAATGATGTTTAAATTAACACCACAAAGCTAATTAGCTCTGTTTAATTACCAATTGTAATTAAATATAAAAAAGTTTGGTTTTCTATCAGCCCTTGAGATGTATGATTATTAAATGGTTTCTAAAATTGGCTATGAAGTGGAAACTTTGAAAACTTTATTTTTCTTTTTTGTTCTTGAATTTTTATTTAAAGAAATTTTGTTGCAAACTTTATATTTAAATTATGTTGGATCCTTCTTTTGCTTATCTGGTGCCTCGGTAGGATAGCTAGTGGATAGGATAGGTAGTGAGCTTCCATCAGTGCGGGAGTTGAGGGTTCGAATTCCGACAGAGACTCTGGTCTCCTGCAGACAAGTGTAGAGCTTCGCGGGACTAGCGAAGGGGAAAATCTACCTTTTAATACAATAAAGTTTTATAATAAATTGCTGTTAAAGTTCAAAATTTTGATAAACAAGTGTGTCACAGAAACCAAAATCGTACGAAGGTGAAAATTAACACCTACTCTAGAAAACCTAAAACTCAAAATATTTTTATCAAAGTTTTTCTTGGGATTTATAAAATTAATAAACAAGGTTAAATTGATAAACTGAAATTTATTGTTGATGGGGTAAGCTATTTCTATGCGCATTTCACTGGTTGCTTAGGCCAGATCGTCAGGAAACTGCATCCAAAGATTTTAGAAAAACTAAAGATATTATACAAACAAAACTGTTAAGCGAACGAGAATTAAAAGCCCCAGTTTAACTTGTAACAATATCAAAGCTTAAACGAAACCTTGTTAATTAGTTTTTTGAATCCCAAGAAAAACTTTGATAACTAATATGCGTGTGGCAGTGTAAATTAAACTGAACTGGCAAAATAAAATAAAGTAATTTGTTTTTATTTTTGTTTTTTCTTTACCCACTTACAACCAGGGTTTAAACAACTGCGGTCAAAATAAAAATAATGCTTTTTCTTCCACTTTTTGATTTTTCATTGGACGAAAATAAACTGTTGCTTTTACTTCTGATTCATTCAAAAAAACGAAAAGTTGGACACAACAAAAAACATCGGCAGTCGACATTATCGGAAGTGTTTGGTTAAACAGTCTTAAACTTTAGGTTCTTATTGGCACAAGCACCAATCCTATTGAAAATGGGCCGAATTATAGGACCACGAGGGAAGTTAGGGGAAAATTTCTGCCTATAAACTTTCAAACCGATTTTAATGAAGTTTATGAACATAGCTAAATCCATATTAATAATGACACATAAGCATGAAGTGTTTTTAAATACTGTGGTGTAGGGTATCATATGGTATCATTTCTGTTACGGGCCGATTGAACAGGCGAGGTTTTTGTTTTTGTTTATTGTGACTCTCAGGTGTTCCCAACCCTTCTCACCTGACGCGTACCCGAACCCGAACACGAAAACAAAAAAAAATAAAAATAAACACATCAAAACTGAAACTACAACAACATGATTCTACAAACACAAGATACATCACGATGAGACAAATGTTGGTCTCATTATTTGCCCTCCCAACCTAGCCGAAAAAATGTATCCAAAACCGTTTGATTTTCGACCGACTATACTTCCTTACTTGTTTTTGTATTTATTTTTGAAATCTTCATATAAATACCATAAACTAATAATAACTAGTCGTATCTTAATGTAAGTTAAGTTTAGGTCTTGCCAATGCCGGACGAAAATTCTCCTAATCACAGTTCCCGTCCACATCGGTGTTAACAGCACTTCTGATTTGATGGTGCTGCGTACCTCTTAACCTCAAGCGAGTGTGGACGCCATTAAAATATTTTGAGCTAGTGGATTTGGGTGCGATTGAAGTCTTTTTAAATATTTAATTGAATACTATGTGATCACAGCTTTAAGTAATTAGTGAATGTTCAAGATTAATTATCTACTAATGAGCCAATTTATTTGAATTTCTTAAAGCTTCTCTTGAGTTAACTTTACCTTTACGTCGATATAGATATATACCGAGATGTTGAACATGCAAGTGTTGAGACATTTTTAAAGGTTTGATTTAAGGGGGGGGAGAACGGGCATGATTATTTACGCAAAAAAATTAATTTAGCTTAAATTTATGTATTAAGCCTTCATGCTAGATCTTGTCGAATGCTTGAGAAACATCAATGAAAAGTAGGTGCCCGGCCAGCTAAGTAGGTAGTGAGCTAGTCCATCACTGTGGGGATTGCGGGTTCGATTCCCGCTAGAGCCTCTGGTCTCCCGCGGATAAGCGAAGAGCTTCTCGGAATTAGCTTAGGGGAAACAAGTTTTGTTTAATCACGTTTACTAGTCTGTGCGTTCGATTGTGCTGTGCTTTTTTTCTCAATCAAAATTGATGATTTGGTTTTGCGTTCATTTAATTTTTTAATAAATGCATAACTTTTGTGATTATATAGATATGGTTCTATCTATGTTTTAAATTAAATTGGTTTAATAGTTTCTGAGTGGAAGAAATTTCCCCCTGTCTTCCCTCGTGGTCCTACAATTCGGCCTATTTTCAATGGACTTGGTCCTTGTGCCAGTAAGAATCTATGTCCCAAATTTTATCAAATTATCTCCTAAACTGCGACCTGTACTTTGCGCACAAGGTTACATGGACAGCCAACCAGCAAGCCAGCCAGCCGGCCCGACGGACATCAGTAGTTCGACTCAGAAAGTGATTCTGAGTAGATCGGTATACTTTACGGTGGGTCTAGGACCAATATTTTAAGGTGTTACACACATCAGCACAAATTCATAATACCCTCTCCACTATTGTGATGTTGGTATAAATATTTTTGAATTAACAAATAAATTATTTTGGTGCTCTGCTTAAAATACAAGATGTTGACAAAAGATCCTTAAATTGTTAACTAATGCAGCAGCTTACATGGTTAAGGCTGCCAATTGTTTTGTTTTTGATCGGTTAACCGATTAATTGTTTATTATTTGGAGCTTATTAGTAAAAAAACAACAACATACAAAACATAACAATTCGAAACGAAAAAACAAAAAAACAATTCATAAGGTGTGCTATCAAGTCATAATATGCTAAAAAATATTTTACAATTGTTTAAAATAAATAAAAATTTGAATGCTGTGTTCATTGATTCGTCCTAACTGTATAGTAGAAATCTAAATTATAAGCGGTAGCCCACAACAGTCATATCGTCACTGTTTTACAGAAGAGACAAAAAACTTTTTATTTCCCCTATTTGCAGCTTGATAGAAAAAATACAGTTAGTTTTACAGACTTCAAGACTTAAAAAGAAGAAAAACTTGATGCTGGTCGACGAGGCGTATAGACACGGCATCAACATCTTAATTTACATAAAAAGTGGACTTATCCGGTTTGCATATTAAGCCGACGATATAAATTTCTTGTAACTATATTAAGACATAAGACTTGTGAATCCCCCAAATATGTATTTATAAAAAAATTAACTGAGATAATTTTATTAGTTATTTCAATAGTAAAAGGAGATCTTATAAAATAATCTTTTGGAAAGGTAATTTGGTTTAAATGGTTAGGATTAAAGCGACTCTTTTCTTTAGCTTTGACTTGAAAAAAATTCTTTTAATTATCGTAGATCTAAATTCTCAGTCCTTTTCCAGGATTTCTCTAAACATATTATGTCATTAGAGATTTTTAAAATTTTAAACACTTCTAATTGTTTCGGTTAAATCTGTTAAAAGACTGATATGAGAAGATATGTATGAGAAACGTCCCTAGAGGGAAGCGAACTGACGCCAAAGTAGTCTAGTGATAGGTCTTTGGTGGAAGAGACCGGTTCTCGTTTTAACACTTTCTATGAATAAGACCTATCACTTTTACATGGGGTTGTCATTGGAGGAGGTCAATTGACCCCATTTGACCAGTCACAAATCTATTCTCAATGGACGGTTTAGTGACAGTTACTAAAATGTAGTATTATTTCAATACGACGTAGTATTATTTCAATAAAACAAGTCCAAGAATTAAATTCAAGAGCCAAATTTTAGAAAGTCTCAAAAAAATGTATCACACCACCGGTGAAGACTGTACTGTAATTCATTACTTTTTCTAACTTTTTGTTCTCCATAAACCAGTTACATGATTGGTTCTCCTTTCACTGGCCATCAGTTCTTTCTTTTTGTACCTGTGCTATTTTCACAACTCCCAGGACCAGTCTGTGGGACCAATTGACATAAATTTCCCGCAGGGGTGAAACAAAAAAAGGTGTTGACAATCAAACATTTAATCCATTTTTCGCCACATTCCTACTGATCGATGATGAAAAAAAAAAATTTAAAACATTGTAATTATAGTCAACAGTCGGCGGAAAATGGGTTAAAATGAAGGTCACCTTCATTGTTTGTATAAAAAATATTTTCTAAAAACATACATTTTGTATATGAGACGAAACAAATAATTAAAAACATATTATAATACTACAAATATTGAAAGTTTTGTTACATCGGTTAATCGAATAAAATTAACAGGTTTAGTCGTTAGTTAATCGGGTTGTAATTAATCGGTTAACCGATTGACGGTTTTCACTTTTTTGCACCACTACGATGTAAATTTGAGAAAAATTTAGGACAATAAATCCAAATACAGAGTGTGTTTAGAAGAAATTCCATTATGTGGCCAAAAGTACAGCGATTCGCAATCTTTTTAACAAATAATACTACAGGACTATCACACTTTTTTAATCATCTAAAATACAACAGTGAGAAATAAGTATTCAAGCTCAAACTTTTAAGCTATAGTAAAATTTATAATATTAAAAATTATTGACAACTTCACCAATTTATTTAAATATCAATTCATATTTAAGTTTTTTATACCCTTCACCGAAGGTAAAAGGGTATATATAACTTTGTCATTCCGTTTGTAATTTCTACAATATTGATCCTACACCCTATAAAGTATATATATTCTGGGTCCTTATGAAAAGCGAAGTTCAAATCCGGTTGTCCGTCTGTCCGTCTGTCTGTTGAAATGGGTTTTCCGAAGCCCCCAGATATGATGGGGACTTGGTTGGGGTGTCTTTATGTCAGGTATTCTTATTATAATTTTGCTATTGAAATTCAGTCAGATTGGTCCACAAATGTTGTTGTTGTTGTATTTTTATTGCCTTTAGCTGTATATCTGGTGAACGGAGAAAGCCAAATTTTCCAAATTAAGTACACACAATTAGGTTGTCAATACACACCATCCTACAAAATGTGGGCGGGATTGGAGAAGTGGGCGTGGCACCTCCCGTACGAAAAAGATCAAAAACTTCAAAAAACCTGAATTTGTGGTTTACAACTTTGCTATTGTGGTGAACAAAAATATCAAAAGTAATTACAACTCAACACAGTGAATATTAAACGGGCCATATTTCATTTTAATGATATTCAAACAACGTTCCTTTATGGTTTAGTTGTCTAGGGGTTGTGTTAAGTTAGAAACTGTGAGTTCTCTGGTTCGAATCTTGTTTTTTTAAAAAGAAATTTTTTTTTTTAATTTTTATTTTTTTTATTTTCTAAAAACGATTTAAAAAAAATATTTACCAGTTTTCGCTTTTTAAATTTAATTTATAATGAAGTTTAAAGTATTATAAATATGTATGTATACATATGTAAAAATTATTTAGTTTTTGTCTAGTTGCTCTGTATTCTGCTCCCACAATGGTGAAGGGTATATAAGATTCGGCACAGCCGAATATAGCACTCTTACTTGTTTTCACATAATTTTGTTTTTGTTTTACATGTAAAAGAAGTTTTAAGCATAAATTGATATTTAAATAGAATTGGTATATTAGCCATAAGAGGATTATTTTATTTTTTAAAAAACAGTGCAGAAAAAACGTATCTCAAAAAGTGCGAATAAATAGTGGTTGATTATTTTAAACACAACTGTTAAATCAAACATTTATCAAAAATCATCCAGTTATTAAATTTAAAAAAAAGAGACAGATTTCATGTCAAGTGACCCAATTTTTAAATCTATGTCTTCCGATTTAGACGAAATTTGCACCAAGTCCTATTGGATAGTAGTTTAGACGCAAATCGGTCAAAAAGTTTCTGAGTTTAGAAGTTTGACATTATCGCCATACAGGTGTTCTTTCTCATCCATGTAACTTATTACCTATTGGTGTTAGCAAAGTTTGTCCCAAGTAGCTTCGATAGCTATTTGATCATCATTTTATTGATTTTAAATCCCCCATATAATGGGTGATTTTTTAAGAGCTGTAGGAAAATTTAAAAAAACACATAATATTCAGAAAAATGCATGAAATCTTTATTTGAATCGATATTACGGTCCATATAATTTAATGTTTGAAGATTATTTCATGCAAATGTGGACCGTCACTGTGCCTCAAATGGTCAATCCGCTTAGTCCAATTTTTCGGCCGGTATCTCATGAATAAATGCTTCAATGTTATCTTCCAATGCGTCAATTGAAGGGGGCGTATTTGTTTACACATGAGCTTTAACATAGCTCTACAAAAAAGAGTCTACAGGCGTTAAATCGCACGATCTAGGCGGCCAATCGATCGGTCCCGAACGTGAAATAAAATGTTCACCGAACTCGCCTCTCAATAAGTCTATTGTTAAGCGTGCTGTGTGGCATGTGGCACCGTCTTGTTGAAACCACATGTCATGCAAGTCAAGCTCTTGCATTTTGGTCAAAAAAAAGTTGGATATCATCTCACGTAACAGAGGCCCAATTGCTGCGAACGGCCACGAATCGATAATTGATGGTCATCATTAACACTGGCCGATACAGCTGCGATATCTTCTTCACTTTGCACTCTACGTAAGCGTGTTGGTGATTTAATGTCCAACAATGTAAATTTGGAGCGAAATTTAGTCACAATAGCCCAAATAGCCGCTTCAGTGGGTCGATTAATTTGATCATTTTGATAGTAAAATTCAATAATTTGCAAGCGTTGTTCGTTTGTAAGACGATTCATGGTTAAATTATAAACCAAACTGAAGATGTTTGACAGTGAAACAAAACACGAAACGTGCGTCAGCTGTTTAAACCAGTGTTGCCAAAAAGATAATAGCTAAAAAATCCCCCATATACTTAAAAAAGTTCAAATAATTGTTATAAAGAATTTTTTGTCTCTCCTGAAAAGTAGTAGTTTTTAAGTTTCGAGGTTGCGTTAGTAAACAATCGATTCATATGGGAGGTACCACGCCCTCTATTGCTTATGCATACGTTTTTTATCCAAATTTTCAAAAAGATGTTAAAGTGTTTATCTGACAAAAGTTTGGTTCTCTAACTGTTATCGTTTTCCAGATAAACGAATTTAAGAATTTAATTCAAATGGGAAATGACACGTCTTTTTTACTCAAATGTAAGTGTGCTTGTCAAAGTTGACCGTTCTTAATTTGAAGACTTTAGCTTATTCCTTAATTCGGCTTGGCACCTCGCTTACTTGCAATTTCAAAACAAAATATAGCCTTTATTTCTTCTTTTTCAAGAAAATTTTCTACAGACTTCAAACAAACATACGAACTTAAAAACAAAAATTAATTTTGATATATGAGTAATTCCATGTCAAATCGGCCAAGAGTGGAACCCGAACCCTTTCGATTTTAACGAAATTTGGTAAGAAGGTTCCTTTTATCCTATAAGGAACACATGTATATGAACGAAAAAAAATTTAAAAAAAAATTTCGCCGCATTAGCCGAATGTGATAAGATTATTTCTTCAGTATCTCGAAAACTACTTTACATAAAGAGAACATAGTTAGGGGTAGTGCACTAAATATTGACTAAACACTAAATAAAACTGCAAATAAATTGGTTTGCACTCTTTTTTGCCAGCTTTAGTGATGATAGTTATTGTTTAACTGCCACTAAAAAAATTGAATGCAAAAATCTGCACTCAATTCAAAAAGTGCAAAATATGGACATGCAATCAAAAAAGCTGCATACAAATATTGTGTCACTAAAATTTAAAAAATGTAAATTTGTATGTGCGATTTTTGATTTCTTTTGAGGATATGCATAAGCAAAGAACATTTAACAAAATGAAATTTAGTCAATAGCCATATAATTATTTGCTTCAATCATAAAAAAACAAGCGTTTAATTTTAAAATTAGTGTAACAATTTGAGTTGCACTCAAATGAGTGAAGAAAAAAAATGTAGCAATAAGCTGATGATTGCTTTTTTAAATCAAACAATTTTTTTTTTTTTTTTTTTGAGTGAAACATTTTTTAACATCACTATCACTCATGTTTAGTGAGGCTGCAAATTTTCAATTCATCACTCAACATCAACAAAATGATTGCAATATTTTTGCACCATCACTAAGTGTGAGTTGAAACGGCAAAATGAGTGCACTTACCCCATCTATGAAAGAGAATACTTGGGGCTACTAGCCATATATTTCAAAAAAAAAAAAAAAAAAATAAAAATGTAATATCTGCAAAATATTAAATTTTAAAAACGGACTAACTCAAAAAACTATTTTTTTTTATTTGGCTGATTTTTTTTATACAGTAGAATCGCGATAATTCGTAATCGCAAGGGACCGGCCATTTCTTACGAATTATAGGGGTTTTCAATTTAGCGGGATTTCGATTTACAGGGGTTTAAATAAAATTAATACGAATTAACGGGGTTTTTCAATTTATTTACTTAAACAATAAAAAACACATAAAAGACAATTGTTTAAAATAAAATATACCTATAAAAATTATTTATGTAACAAACTGATCTTAAGAAAATAAACACACGAAAAAGCAAAAGCCCACGCAAAAAAACGGTAAACAAAAAATCATTATTTCCATGTTTCTGTTGTTTTTATTACGAATTATAAGTGGTAGTTAGCAAACAATTACGATTTATAAGATGTAAAGACGATTTTCTTCGAAAAAAAAATTACGAATTATCGAGGGGACCAAAATGTATGGAAATTTTACGAATTAACGAGATTTGTTCAAGGGACCGACAGTTTATTACAAATTATCGGGAATTACGATTTATCGGTGTACGAATTATCGGGATTTGACTGTATAATACCTCAAACTTTTCTTTAAAACATCCTGAAACTTTGAAGCAGGGGCCTGATTCTGACAGTCGTGATCGAGTACTTTCTCGATTCGAAAGCAATTTAATATCTGATTATTTTAGTCAATACTGAACGAATCGGAATTATTTTTTCAGTGTTATTAAGCATTAATTTGACTTTCACTATCGAAAAAATGATTTCGATTCGTTCAGTTTCGACTGAAATAAAATTGCTTTCGAATCGAGAATGTACTCGATCACGACTACCAGAATTAGGCCCCTGGTGTTTTTCTTTTTGTTTTTTAAGATATTATTTTTTTTCTTTTGCAACCTTTAAAAAATAATCTTAAAATAGAATGTTAATATTGCAATTTTGAGGTCTGTGCTAGTTGCAAAAAACAGACAAGCCAGGCACCTGGCTTTTTAATCTAATTGGGGCACGCTGAGTCCAGTGGTGCTAACCGTTTTTTAGGTAAGCTCTTGCTTTCAAGATATACCGTTATTTGGAAAATGTAAGAGGTTTCACTGCATACATTAGCGTAATCAAAAACGGGTTAGTTTATTAAAATAGCAAAAAAAAAAAATCGAAATTCCGCAGCGCGTAGGATGCTCCTGGTTGGGACAAATGTAAGACCAACCCCACTTTATTGGGGGAGTGCTTTAATACCACGTGAGATAAGGCCCTGATGGTTTTATCTCTCATTCAATAGGGAGATTAAGCCTTTTTTTTCATTTGAATGGGAGATAAAGCCATGATGGCCTTAGCTCACATTAGCAATATTAGAAAATGGCGTTTTCTCTCATTTCAGTTCCGGAGACACTAAAGTTAAGTATTAAAATCTGGCTTCGCATTCTAAAGTTTTTCTGCGTGGCTTATGGGTTTTTTCCTCCAGTAGGACGCGGCAGGTGGCTTCGCTGAATAAAGTTTTCCCGCGTGCGTCACAAGAATAAAAAAAATGTTTTTCAATGATAACTAAGGGTTTTCCCTTTTACAGAATGTTAAAGCCATGCATAACAATATTCTGAAAAAATATGGCTTTATCTCTCATTTGCGAAACAAAAATATGGCTGTATCTCTCATTTCACCAAATTTTATATATGACCTTACCTCTCAATGATTGGGCAAGAAGGCTATTATGGCTTTATCTCCCATTCAATTGAGCAATAAAGCCATCATGGCTTCATCTCACATGGTTTTAAAGCACCCCCCCCCCCCCCCCCTCGCTCCATTTTTATTATTTATTGCGGAATTTCGGTTTTTTTTTTTTTGTAATTTTAACAAACAGATTTATGTTTGATCTTGCCAAACGTTTTGCAAAAGCAAATAATTTTGTTATATAATATTACATTGCAAAAAGTATAGTTCACAATAATACATAGCAAATCGTTACATGAGATAGTTTACCATTGGAACGAAAATACAAGCATTATAATATTTTTCTTTATCAACAAATATGTTCAAAATTTAAAATAAAAGAAAATTTTGGTTCTTAAAAATTCGACTAAAAATTTTTAAAAAGTAGGGTCGACAGAATTTTGGTAGTAAAAAATCTTTTATTTCGTTTTTCTTTTTAACAACGCTATGACTCCGATCAATTAAAAAATTGTGATATTTACATATCAAAAGACCTAAGACACGAACTTTGTTTTGTTTAAATAAAATACGTTTTGAAGATTGACAAAATTGTAACTCTTTGGTATAAAAAAGTTTATTTTAGAAATTTTTAGAAACATTTTATAAACCTGAACTATTGTTTATAAAACCAGCCGTTAGAATTGGCCATAATCATTTCTGCTAAATATAGATTCATAAAATATTATTGGTGTTTATATTTTTATACTTTTATTTAGTTAAAAAAATAATAAATTTTATTTAATAGCATTGTTATGCTAATGATTAACGGTTTTATTTCAAATATAACTCCGTAAAACAAAACTCAAAACTTTCAACTTTAAACAATCTAATCAACGATTTTTTCTTGTTTAGGTTAATTAATGCAAAACAGTAAAAAATATTTAAATTAATTTCCCAAAAAAGTGTAAACAATAAATACTTTTAACAAGAAGCCAAACTACAGAACAAACATTAAACGATTACAACATTTAAATTACAACATCGGGCAACTTTATGTTCAATATTTAGAGCTTTTGTCGTTGTTGCTGTAAATGCTTTTATACAATATATGAACTGTTGCTGTTGCACTGTTAACATTGCACTCGTTACAATCGAAAGCAATATTAACAACAAAAACTGAATCTAAAAGGCAACAACAATATTAATATAAAATAACAAAAAAAAAAAAAACAGCTACTAAACTAGCCAACAATATAGCAAATTGTTTTACATGCAAATTGCTAAAATAAAAAGAAAAACAACAGCAACAACAACAACAACGAAGACAAAGATAGTAAAAATAAATAAATAACAACTATGAAAATAAAATCGGTAAAGTAAGATTTAGTGGAACTCTACACTTCATAAGGGTTTTCCAAGACGGATCTCCATGCAGAAGCTATGAAGTGATTTTCATAAAATATATTATTCGAATTTCTGAGTGAGTGAAAACTTATTTCTGCCAAAATTTGAGATTAACGTTGATCACGAAATATTTGGGGTATTCACAAGGTGTGCTATCATGTTATATTGTCATAATGTTTTAACATTTTAATGGTTTAAAAATATTGTTGTTGCTTTGTAAACAAAAAGTGTCTTTAATTAATATAACGTTGCTTGCTATGTTTATTGTGCTGTCGTAATTAATCAGAAGAGACCAGAGCTGAGCGGCTGATCTAAAGCGTTAGTTCTTGTAGCCGTCGCCGTTGATGGTATAATTTTATCCGGTTAACATCAAAATTTGACCTGCGGCTAGCAATTTTTGCAAGAAATCACTAACGGCGTCAAATAAGATCGGCTTATGACTCTGCTGTTTGGTAAACAAACAAAATAAAATTTATTTCTTATTTGCGTCTGCAAAATTGAAAATAGTCAGGTAAGATCCAATTTAATTTATTAATTCATGGAAAAGAATTAAAAAATATTTTGATGTTAGTTAATTATTTATTTTTTATATTTGTTTTAAATCAGCTGATTAAAATTTAAAATAGCATACTAAATTATGAGGGGTTGTTCACAACAGTCGTATTTTTTCATGTTATTATTTTAAGACATATGACTTTATGACACCTTGTGAATCCCCCAATTATGTATTTGTAAAACTACGGCAAAACTTTTATAGTTCATATAAAACATATTTTGTGAAAGATGTTTGTGGTATACGCCCACATTAAAAGGCGTGTACAATAGCGTGGGTCACTGATGTATGAGAAAAAATAAAAGTTCTCGAATCATGTTCTAATAGCAATATTTTTTTATATAACGTCAAAACAAATAAAAACTGCAAAAAAAAAGTAAAAAAAAGTCACATCCTCAGCCCGCGCAAGAGCTCCTAAAAATTAAGTAAGAAAAGTAAATTTTTTAAATTTAAATATTTTATTTACTATTAATTACACTACGCGACAAAATTTCAACAAAGTCGTGACCAAATGAATCTGACAGCTAATCATTATGTAAAATTGTCCACTGAATCCGAATATGAAGTCAGAATTGTCAAAAATAGAACAGTTTTTGAGACATTCCAAAATAATTATTTGTGTTTTTAAAAAAGATGATGTGACCGAAATGCAGATATCTTCAAAAATTTTTAACGGGGTATGTAGTTCTTTCTTTCTAGTGAAAGGTTATAAAATTTCTAAAATAACCATGGATTGCTTGTGAAGATTGGTAAAGAAATGACAGAGTTACAGGGGACAAAAGTTCAAACTTCATTGAACATTTTATGATTTTGTTCAATTTTGCTTTATTCAAGTAATTTTTTTTAAACCAATGATTTAAAAATCCTAATGTTTTATTACATACGACATTAGATTATTTTAATATGAACATTTTGCGTCTAACAAGACATAGATTGGTAGAAAAATGACAAAGCTACAGAAGATTTAGTAAATTAACCCATATAGAAATTCAATACTTTTAAGCAATTTTTAATATTTATTGTTACTAAAAATTTAGCTTTGTATATTAATTTGTTCTGGGTTAGTTCAATTTATCTTCTGTAACTTTGTCATTTTTGCACCGATCCATTTCCTATTGGGCACAAAATGTTCGTATTGAAATAGGCTAAAATCTTATTTTTTGGATATTTGCATTTCAGTCACAGCATCTTTTTTAAAAACACAAATAGCGGTTATTTTGGAATATCTCAAAAACTGTTCTACTTTTGACAATTCTGACTTCATATTCAGATTCAGCGGGAAACTTTACATAAAGATTAGGTGTCAAATTCATTTGGTCAAAAAATTGTCACGTAGTTTTATTATTAATTAAAACTGAAAACATTTTGAATGCAAAAAGGCGTAACTAACAAATATATAATTTCACAGGAAAATCAAAAAAAAAACTTTATAAAATAAAACTATAAAATGTCAGAAAAACATGCATTGGTTAGTCTTCCATTGAATTCTTCCAACAATTGTCAAAGAAACCCATTTCATTATATTTTGATAGAAAATAAATGTGTAATAACGTTATTTTACATTTATAAATAAACACACTTGTAGTTACGTCCCTTTGTTTATTTTTTTTTTTGTGAATAAAAGCATAATTTTTGATCATAGAAGTGTAAAATTGTTTAAGACATTAAGGTTTAATGCCATTCAGAATAATCAATCATAAACTCGATTTTGAATTTTTTGCTAGTTACGCCTTTTTGTATTTAAGCTAACGAAATGTAAAATAAATATTAAATGGACTCTGTTAAATATACTCCTCTACTCGTAAGGATCCAGAATATATTTACTTTATGGGGTCTAAGATCAATATTGTTGACATTAAAAAGGGATTGACCAACTTTCCATCTATGGTAAAGTGTTAAAGACAAACCAGCTGAGAAAAAAATACTCTTAAAAGCAAATTAGTGTAATACGGCAAACGCTAATGAATGTCCAAATCTGCCAATATGAAAACCTTTTTTTTCAAAAATGAAAAATCTTGTAACAATCCTTACAACCAACAGAAATGCTCCAAATAAGATCATAGTACGCATTACTTAGATATGTGTAAGTAGAGGAGCTTTATAAAAGTCGAGAAAATGATTGTAGAATTTTGTGAAGATGAGCAACAACACAAATAACAATAAAGTGGCGGCTAAGCTTTAGTACAATAATGTTTAACTCCATAAACTACTTAATATATGCAAAGAATGCAGAGCATAAAACAACAACTAAAAAAAGTAGAATTTGCAAAGAAAATAAAAATAGAAAACCTTCATTGCTTAAGAAGGGATTAAAAAATGGGAATTATTCTAGATTTTTTTTTCTGCGTTTAAATTTTAACTTAAAATATGCAGCTGATTTCTTAAGCTCAACATTGTAGAAGGTACAAAATGCACTATGGAAAATGTGTTTGTACTAATAAAACAATTTTATACTTATTGACGCAACTATTTCGGAAGGGATGCAGAAGGGCCCTGATTTTGACACTTAATTGATGCAGAGGAAGGGGTAAGAAATATTAACCCTACAAAAACTACTCTGGAACCGGTCTCGAACGTTACACTTACAACATTCTTAATTGGAAGGCTCAGACATTCCATGTCACCAGAAGATCAACAAGGGCAATGTATGCCTGTCAAAGACTCTTCAGGAAAACAGGCTACGATAATTGTATAGTTAATTTCAAATTCTAGCGAATTGAAAAATGAAAAAGTTACTTTCTTAAGAGGTCAATGTCATAGTTCTGGACTAACTATTCGTCATCATACTCTCCTTCGACATTGCGTTCTATTTCCGTTGTGAGCCATTGAAAAAATATTAAACTCACAAAATTCCTAATATCCAACCAAGTAGGGTTTAACAGCTTGCAAATCTTTTTTTCACGTTTATTGACCTACACCATTCATGAAATAACTTTGATTAGGGTCTAGCATTACAGCAGTCAAGTGCTTGACTTCTTTCTGTGCTGCATTTCTCTTGACTTTGCTTCACCATCACGTGTTAGAATTTTTGTGTTTGGCTCTGGATATACAGCCGACGATGTTTCAGATGGAAATCTACGCTATCCATATATGCGCTGGGAAAGATTGGAAAGAGTGCAAATGACTTGAGATTATTCATAATGTCAGATGTTAATATCAGGCTGGGCAAATTTTGTGAGAGATATGGCGATACTGCGGAACATCTGCGAAGGGCAACTGAGCAGCCCAACAGAAACTTTTGATCTTTCACCAGGCAGGGTAATCGGTTTAATCCGCGGCCAGAACCTGACATGGTGAGATATACAGACTGCACAAAAGACTCTCAGGGTTGCGGTGCTTATTGCCTTCTACAAATATATTTATCTATCTATCTGGGTGCCCCGGTAGGCTAACTGGCAGTGAGCTAGTCTGTAAGTACGGGGGTTGCAATTTCGATTCCCGCCAGAGACTTTGGCCTTCTTCAAACAAGAGAAGAGCTTCGCGGGATAAGCTTAGGAAAAAATAAAAAAAAAAAAAACAAATTTAGTAACCCCCAATTTCAACAAGTTCAGTTAAAGCTAACTATTACTTTAACTTACAGTTAACGATATGTTTTGTCAGCTATGACTGATAGATAATTATAACTGAACTTGGGGAAATTTGGGGTAAATGTTACAAAATGTAACGAACTTATGTGGTGTTTATAGAACACGAGCGCCTTAATCGTCCGTTCAACTTACATTTAAAACAAAAACAAATTTCGAGTAAGGCGCTCGTGTTCTATAAACTACACATAAATCTACTGAGTAATAGTAACGTAGGCCTTCAGAACGTGATAGTGAAACAGACCGGAAATAAAGCTCGCAACTGGCAGAAATAAAGCTCGCAACCCTTGTACTTAAAGACTAGCCCTCGTATTAATAACCATTATTAAATTTAACAAACTCTTATTAAGGAAAAATTTTTCATAGTAAATTTTTTCCGTAAACCTTTATTAAGTTTAGAAAATTTTTATGAATACAGGTATCGAGACTCCTATCGACAAGTCTACCGAAACACCCTATGAAATATATTAATATAATTACACTGGTAGGTATCTAAATATGAGCCAAACAATGAACATGTGCAATTGATACATATCGGCAAATCGAAATATATAATCAGCATTTTATTGGAACATCCAGTTTTAATGCCGTAAGCAATTTTTGTTTTCATTAGAATTGTTAATAAAAAACCAAGGCCCTAAAAGAGGGACACACGTGTTAAAAACAACAACAAGCGATGCTAACTAACTCAATAAAGAAAAAACTCTGCAAATTTTCCGGGAATTCCTTATGCTCTTATTCAAAAATGGTATTGCATAAAAAACGCAGTTAAGATGACTAGACAACAACTTTATGATCTCGTCCGCGATTTGAAACTTTCGAAATATAAGACCCAACTTTTAAGTTTAAGATTACAACAAAGGAATCAGTTAAAAAAACACACAAATATTTTGTTTTTAAGAAAAAGACATACTCAATTTATCAAAGATAAATTTGATTTAATTACACTGACCCTCTTAAACGCTACAGCTGCCTAATGATACAATGGCTGGAAGACTATTCATTGACTCATCCAAACTGAGTTTGAAAGCAGTGTTGATACATAATGGAAGCAAATATCCATATATACCATTATCTTATGAAATAACTATGAAAGAGACCTACAAAGACATGAATAGAATTCAGAACGATCGTTATTTGTGGAATGTATGTTGCGATTTAAAAGTAGAGGCTATGCTAGTGGGACTACAAATAGGCTAAGGAAAATATTGTTTTCTTTTCTGTGATTGAGAAAACAGAGCAAAGGCGTTTGTTTCATTTTATACAACAAAATTGGTTCTTAAGATCACATGCAATTCCGAGAAGTAAAACACCGCAAAGGAGCCTTTTGTTGACAGGTAAAAATAACATGTATAAAGGCAACCATATTATGGTTGTGGCTTCTTATTGGAGGACTAATTAAACCATAATATGGTTGTCAGTGACAATAGTATGGTTACATTCAACAAAATATAATTTAACTTTCCTTTAAAACTAGTTTCGTTGGAGCTGACCATATTTAAGCATGCTTTTTCTCTGCGTGCATAGATGAAGAGGCAATTAAAAACCTTCAACATGTATTTTCACCCTTAAATGAGGGCATATTGATGGAAGCCATTTTTATTGGTCCCCAAATAAGACAAACCTTTAACGACCAATTGCTTAGATCTAAGTTGGTTAATAAAGAAAAAACACCATGGCTAGCTTTTCCAAATATATGTAACCATTTCCTTTAAAATATAACGGGCTGCAAATTGCAAAGTACTGGTGTAAGAACTTCTTATTTTATATCAATAACTTGGATGCAACATGTCCTTAAAAATACGATTCTTGCATTAGCATTTAATTTTTTTCGTAGAAAATCTTGCTGCATTGTTTCATGAGCCTTGTGAGAGATTCAACCAAGATATAGCGTTCATGGTAAACATATATAACGGCAAGTGGTCCCCAGCAATGTAAGCTGATATCTGCTGGGAAGGAAAACAATCGTGAAAAGAGCAGATAAAACTTATAAAAAAAAACCAAACTACCAAATAGTTGTTGATTTTTTCTGTGACGTTAGAATTTAAATTTATTTAAGATTTTAATTTATATAATAAAAGTCTTTCATGCTTAAAACCTTTAATTTTTTCGGGAAAATTCGTATTTAATATCTCAATAACAGCTTTTTATTTAAATTTGAAAATCTCAAAAAGTAGACGTGATATAATCAATAAGAGAACAGATTAAGATTCAGCAGGTTAAAGCCAGTTTAATACCACATAACAAAGTTCTTGGTTCTGATTTAATCTATTTTGCCGACCAGTGTTATTTATATTTTACTACACCATTTTTCATTGAAAATGAGAAAATTCCAAATGAAAATGAGAATTTAAATTTTAAATTGAGAAAATTCCAAATAAAATTGAGAATTTCAATTTGAAATTGAGAAAATTCCAATTGAAATTGAGAATATCAATTTGAAATTGAGAAAATTCCAAATGAAATTGAGAATTTCAATTTGAAATTGAGAAAATTCCAAATGAAATTGGGAAGTTTAAATTTGAAATTGAAAAAATTCCAAATGAAATTGAGAAATTTGAATTTTTCATTGATAAAATTGAATTATCTATATAATTTTTATTATATTCATTCAACAAACATACATAACTAACCAGGATCGAAAAAAATTGAAACTAAATAAAAATCGCAGTGTTATTCACCAACAGGCATCCAGATCCTCGTATTGGTATGTGACAATGCTCAATGCCACAGTCGGCTACAAATTATTTTTAACAGCTCTCCAGCTACGCTTCTGCGATTGAGCTTCTATTCACCGATGCTTAACCCCATTGAAATTATTTGGTCAAAAATAAAAAGTACGGTAAAAACAACGATGAATGTACCGAACGTAATTCCCACCCATGTAGGAGAACAGAGGCTTGTCTTTTTAGAACAGATGATTAATGCTTCTAAGGCATGTATAACTACTGGAGATTGCAGTAGAGCCATACAGCATACGCGATTTGTATTTATTTTCATATTTTTCGATCCTTGTTAGTTATGCATGTTTGTTGAATGAATATAATAAAAATTATATAGATATTTCAATTTTATCAATGAAAAGTTAAAAAATCTCAATTTCATTTGGAATTTTCTCAATTTCAAATAAAAATTTCCCAATTTCATTTGGAATTTTCTCAATTTCAAATTGAAATTCTCAATTTCATTTGGAATTTTTTCAATATCAAAATGAATTTCTCATTTTCAATTGGAATTTTTTCAATATCAAATTGAAATTCTCAATTTCATTTGGAATTTTCTCAATTTCATCTTGAATTTTCTCATTTTAAATGACCCGGTGCGCTTCGCTACACTGTTTTAACCACTTTATCGGTTGAGATATATTTAATATATGCATCCTATGGAAGGTATTTTGTCCCTGCGCCTACCCGCCTTATTTTTATTTTCAATAGTGTAGTATACCATAAGAGTGACTTCTACAAAGTTTGAACATTCTCACTATAACAGTTCTTAAGATATGCGATATTAAACATTAGCGTCTTATGGGGGAAACCACTTCCCCCGCTTTTACTTTATTTAAATTTTGGTGCTCAGAAGATCCTACTACCAAAAGTTAAACAAAATGCGTGAATCGGCTCTAAGATATGCGATATTTAATATTGGCATCCAATGCGGGGTACCAATTCCCCTGCCCCTATAGCAAAAATAAGTAGCCTATTTTTTTTTAGGGCTCACGTGATGCTACTGTAAAAATTTCAGGAAAATCGGTGCAGTAGTTTAGGAGTCTATAAGCCAACAAACAAACAAACAAACAAACAAACAAACATACAAACATTTTTCATTTTTATATATATAGACTAGCTTCACTAGTGCGCTTCGCTACACTGCTTAAACCACTTCTTCAGTTGAGAGATATTTAATATATGCATGCTATGGAAGGTTTTTCCCCCTGCTCCTTCCCGCTTTATTTTTATTTTCAAAAGTGTAGTATACCATAGGAGTGACTTCTACTAAGTTTGAACATTCTTACTATAACAGTTCTTAAGATATGTGATATTAAACATTGGCGCCCTTTGGGGGGTAGCATATCCCCGCTGCTATTTTATTTCCATTTTGGGGTTCAGAAGATCATACTACAAAAAGTTTAATAAAATGAGTGCAGCGGCTCTAAATTATATTTCTATCTATGAGGGGTACTGCTCCTCCTCTGTCTACGCCGCCCATTTCTATATTGAAATTTAAAGTTTGCCATAATAGTAGCTTTAACTACGTTTGAAGACTCTCCCTTTAATAGTTCTTCATTTGAGCTATATTAAATATCTGCATCCTATGGGAGGTATTGCCCCCCTGCGCCTTCCCGCTTTATTTTAATTTTCAATATTGTAGTAAACCATAAGAGTGACTTCTACAAAGTTTGAACATTTTCCCTATAACAGTCTTAAGATATGCTATATTAAACATTGGCGTCCTATGGGGGGAACCACTTCCCCCGCTACTATTTTATTTAAATTTTGGGGCTTAGGAGAACCTACTACCAAAAGCGTGCAGCGGCTCTTCAGATATGCGATATTTAATATTGGCATCCAATGGGGGGTACCAATTCCCCTGCCCCTATCGAAAAAATAAGTAGCCTATTTTATTTTTAGGGCCACATGATGTTACTGTAAAAATTTCAGGAAAATCGGTTCAGTAGTTTAGAAGTCTAAAAGCCAACAAACAAACATACAAACAAACAAACAAACATACAAACATTTTTCATTTTTATATATATAGATGGATAGATAGTTATTTTCATCACTTTCTGCTAAAAAATTAACTAAAGCTTATTGGGGTGATAAAATTTCCCAAATATAAAGTTTAAAGTATGGAATTTAGTAAATTAAATTAAATAATTCTTCTTAAAATTTTTCATATTTTTTTTTAATTTTTATACCGCAAAGTTTTTGAAATTTCCAAATTATGCACACTTTAGGTCCATAGTGTGGTTATTTGGTTTTAGAGTTTTCAATTTTGTTTTTATTTTTTTATATGTATCTGTATAGAGTACCAATATATTGTATTTACTAAAAAGAACTTAATATAGCTGGCGGTTGCTTTAAATAATATGCAAGAACGGAGGCTGTTTGCCTGCCAGAACCATGTTCGGCTACTATTTTGTTCATCTTGCTTTTAGTCATTTTTAGTTCATTTTTTTCTACGTTTTTGTTTCTATGCCATGCGTAGTATCATACAAATTCAAACATACATTAACCACAGAGTAGCTGCTGGACCAGCAAGAACTCCAAAAAATTAAAAAAGAAAAACAAAAACGTAAAGATGCGTATTATGCCTACATATCCGGTTCCATATAAAAGTGCTGTTGTGCTACATGTTGCAGTTGCCATAGCTGTTGTATTTGGTGTTACTATGTTTGTAACCAATCTGTATTATAAAAATTGTGAATATTCATAGCTTTAGTCTATATTTAGACTTAATGGATTTTTTGGTTTAGTTTTTTTTGTATGTAAACATACAACTATGTAGGTTATAAAATATAAATTTCAACGAAGGGAATAATGTTAATTCGAAATAAAATTTTGTTATAAATACAAAAAATTAAATAAGCAATTCACCCCCCACCTTTTTTTAATAAACTTTTTTTAAAATTTTTCTATAACCACAATACTATTTATTTTTCTATATGTTTTCTTTTTCTTAACACAAAGTTTGTTTCTTAAGTCATTTGTTTCCCATTGTTGCTTATGTTTCCACTGTTTTACTTAACAAATCATAACTAATGCCAAAGAAATGCAATACTCAATTGGATTTTTCCCTATTCAACGTTAATTGCTCGATATATAAATAATTTCTACATTTAAATTGCAAGTCTTGCTGTAAAATAAAAATTGTATTTGTGGTTTATGCTGCTTGATAAGCCTCATATGATTAACTGAACTGTTGCTAAGAGGCACACATGCACATAAAATAAAACAAACCTATAATTAAAAAAAAAAAAAAGTCAAGGGCGTAGAAAAAACAGGGGCTTTGCATTAAATTTTTTTGGAATAATAAGCAGTTTAAAACAAAAATAACTAGAATCATACCACGATTAAATTAAAAAAGTTGTTAATACAGGAGCAATGCACCCCATAAAAAATCATATAATTTAAAGAATTGTGACTGCTTTTCAACTTGTAAACTGCTTTTGCACTTTTAAACTTTGTGATAATCGTTATAGTGCTAATTTGTATGCATTTATTAGGTCAGTAATGATGGCGAAGAATATCTATACAAAAATACTTATAATAGTTAATTCATATAAATGTTGAATATCGATTTACATAGCAGCAATGGCTTTGCAACATAATTCTGCACACACACACTTATGGCTATTAAATCAGTGAATGTTTAAACGCTGGTTTAGTTGAACCAAACTTTAATTTATATGTTATTTAAACTTAACAGCTACAAGTCAGTGGTCCCATGTATAATATTATATTACACTGCCAAATTCATATGGTCTTTATTGGATGTTTAAACGCGCAATTTGATGCAATGGGAGATCGTTTAAATTTTAACTGATTTATTGGTTTAAACTGTGTGCTCTAATTGCTTAACCCTTCTCTCTACTCTTCCTGCTTCTAAGTAAAATTACAAAAAAAAAAAAATAAACTTGCTTTGGCTCAGCTGCAGGGCTACCGCTCGCCTGACTAAAGTCGTAATTTGACCCTTTTTAGCGGCCTGAGACTTTTTGTCAGACTTTTTCTCAACACCGACCTTTTTAATTTTTACCATATTTTTGTAAAGTTTCTCATAAAAAACATATAATTTGCAGTGATTTTTTTTATTACTTTTATCAAACAAAAAAAAAAAAAAATGTCTCTCTACCAGAAAGTTTTTTAATATTATGGACAATGTCGTGGGATATGTAAATGTTTAGGCCCGATGTTGAATGTAAACCACACCTAAACGTTAATTTTTTTCTGCATTTCATTTGACATTTCTCAATTTCAGATTAACTCAATTTGAACCATGGAAATATACACAATTGAGCAACGCGTTAAAGTTGTTCAGGCTTACTATGAACATGGGCATTCAAATCAAAGCACATATCGTGCACTTCGTGATTTTTTGAGCAAACCGGGTCTGTAGGAGAAGTGAAAACACCAGTGCTTGCTCGTATAGCTCGTACTGCAGAAAATATGGCTGCTGTTCGCGATAGTGTGGCTGAAAAGCCGTCCACCTTAACATACCCAACAATTGCACCTCTCGCGCTCGTTGTTGATGAATACTTCGCATAAAGACTTGCATTTACACGCTTACAAGGTGCAATTGACTCAAAAACTAAAGCCTCTTGACCATTCCAAACGTCGTCAATGGTCAGAATGATGGCAAGAAATGGCAAAAGTGGATGATCAATTTTCGAAGAAAATCATCTTCAGTGATGAGGTACATTTTCACCTCAGTGGATTCGTCAATAAGCAGAATTGCCGCATTTGGGCGAATGATAATCCAAGAGTGATTGTCGAAAAATCAATGCACTCACAAATAGTGACTGTTTGGTGTGGTTTTTTTCCGTTAGGACCAGCCTTGCATTGTGTTGGAACTAGGAAAATAGGTTGTTGGAAGGAGGATAGAGGGAGTAGTGTTTGTGAACATTCGATTTGAACTTAATCATGTTATAAGTGAGAGGGAAGACTTCTGCAGGAAGGTTATTCCACATACGAACTGTCCGGGAAAAAAACGAATTCTCTCTGTAATGCGTTGTACGATTCACCTGCCAATCGACCACATAAAATGTGTATTACGAGCAAACATACGGGTTTCGGAAACCAGATCCCTAATTTCGTCCGAACACATCCCATTGTAGTAACGATAAAACAGGTAAACACAACCCTTCGCCCTCTCCTGCACGCGGTCGAGAAGCTCCAACATAGACTTTGAAGCACCGGCCCACACATGAGAGTTGCATTCTATACGCGGTCGGATATAGGTTGTATAAATAGTAAGGAGATCAGATGGAGTGAAGTATATCTTACACCGTCTTAGAAAACCGAGGTTTATGGGCTGGCGGGACATAGGCCGTATTTTTTCCAAAATGAGGCCGGTCTGACAGTTACTGTGAATTCTGTTCGCTATCGTGAGATTATAACTAACTTTGTGTGGCCCGAATTGGAAGATATGGATGTGGACGTTATGTAGTTTCAACAGGACGATGCCACTTGCCACACAGCTAACGAAACAATAGCTCTTTTGCGCGACAAATCTGACGTGGTGGCGATGTCAATTGGCCGCAAAGATCATGTGATTCGACATCGTTGGACCTCATTCTTTGGGGTTATTTGAAAGAAAAGGAGTACGTTGATAAGCCAGCAACAATTCAAGAGCTAAAGGATGAGATAATTCAGAGCATTAACGGCATAGAACATCAATTATGCCTCAGCGTCATCGAAAATTTGGACCACTTGATCGAGGTGTGCCGCCGAAGTCGCAGCGGCCATTTGGCCGATATTTTGCTCCATACATAATTGAACCATAATGACAATAGTTTCCTAAATAATGTATGTTTTATTCAAAATCAACATCGGCCCTTAAAATTTATCCGCTCTTTATATATGACCATCTCACTTGTAATTTTTTCGAAATTCCTTCATGACCACTGATTTTCTTAATTTTGGTGCATAATACTTAAATATTTATGAACGGGAAGTTTTCTTTCAAATCGTTTTTTCGTTTTTTTACGCAAAATGCATTATTTCCTAAAAATTAAAAAAATTTGCTTTAGTACTTTGCTTCTAACTCAAGCAGTCCTTAACGGATTTGAACCTTATTACATGCATTAGAAAGCTTATTTAATTTCCTAAATGTCTCACAAAGCACCATTGCCATTTTGTTCGATGAATTTTTATTCAAAGCATTACAAATTCAGATTTTCAAATACGAACTTGTAATTTTGTTTCATTTTTGCTTTCTTTTCTTATATAATCCAGGCAAACCAGCGCCCACCGCTGGTCTAATGTATATATATGATATCGTCGTTCCTGTAACTGGAATAGGGCCTCAGGGTTGTGGGTTAATCAGACTTAATACTGGTTTTAATTTTTTTTTAGTTATAAAGGAAAATTAGGAGCTAAACATGTTTAAATATCGTCACCTTCAACAAAACTATTTTTAAAGAACATTTTAAGCATATTATGTTTAATATAACCATATTATTGTCAGCGACAACCATATTATGGTTAAATTTGGTACTAAATCAAGAACCAACAGCCTAAATATCGTTGCCTCTAAAAATATTATGGTAATTAACAATAGTATTTTCCTCTTTCTTCAAGAGCAACATACTATGGTTGAAAACCAACTATGCACTTGTAAGTGTTTAACATATTTTAGTTATTATTGACTATACTATGTTTGGAGACAACAATAATATGGATGGCCTGATGGTTATATTAAACATAAAATTTTTATGACCATATTTAAACATGTTTTTTCTCGGGTGTAGACAGATGCTTAAAAAACAAGCAAATTTACTATATTCGGCTGTGTCGAATTTTTTCTACCCTTCGCCGTATTTTACTTGTTTAGCGGCCAGGGGCAATAATGGGCCGATTCATTGCATTTTTATTATTAAATACTTTTTTTTATATAAGAAACATTTGAGCCAAATTTGGTTTTTCTATATATTTACTAGCTGACCCGACAGACGTCGCACAGTGGCGCCATTTGAGTTTTTTCGTTGCAAAAATCATATCTTTTGAACCGAATAAGGTAATTGAACAGTTTAAACAGCATATGATAGATAACTGTTCAGCCTATGAAATGTGCATTTGAAAAGGGTGCTACGCTGTGTAGGGGCCTACTTATGGGTTATCAAAGTTAAAATTAGTAGAAAAATCAATTTTATGGTACCTAAAAAAAAATTATTTTTACATTTTTAGATTGTTTTTATTTTTTTTTTCTTTAGGGTTCTAAATTATTACCCAACAAATTAAAAAAAAAAATTTTTTTTTTTTAAATTTATTTTTTCAATTTTCTGTATTTTCGGTATATGGGTAATTCCATGTCAAAACGACCAAGAGTGGGACACGACCCCTTCCGATTTTAATGAAATTTGGTGAGAATGTTCCTTTTATCTTATAAGGAACATATATGAACGAAAAAAAATTTTAAAATTTTTTTTTCAAAAGTTATGTCATACTCAAAATGTCATAATTTCGCCGAATTAGCCGAATGTGTTGAGCTTATTTCTTCAATAACTCGAATAACTCGAATACTCGATAACTCGAATGCCGCGCACCTGGCATTTCACCCTAATTGGGGACGCTGAATTCAGTGGTGCTAACCGTTTTTTTAAATTAGCTCTTGTTTTCAAGATATACCGTTATTTCGAAAATGTAAGGCGCTGCACAGCATATATTCGCGTAACTCAAAAATGGTTTAGTTTATTGAAATAACTAAAAAAACCGAAATTCGGCAATAAATAATAAAGTGGGGTTGGTCATACATTTGACCCATCTAGGAGCATCCTACGCGCTGTAGGGGCCAAATTAAAGAATTTTATTAAACCGCAATATTAGTATGGCAACCATGTCTTTTTAACCTTTTTTACCTCTAGAAGCCAAACGGGCACGTACGGGCAGATAAAATTTTTGAATTATGTAAAGAAATAATCAAAGAACAGATTTTGCAAATATGGCAAATATAGAAAAATATAGATTTTTGTTATTTTCCGTCAAAGTTGAAAAATAGTGAAAAAACGGATAGTTTTTAAATAGTGATTTACCAGGAGAAACACAAAGCAAACAGTTCATTTTTTTTTTATCATTACACATTTAATAAATGCATCAATCAATACAAACAAAAAATAAGGCGATTCGTTACCTATTTTTCGTGATATTACACCTGAAATCGCAACAAATTTACTAAAAATTGTGTGTTTTTTTGAAAACCGAAAGTCGGTCAACTTTGAACGGCTATATCTTCTAAACTAAAAATGTGATATTATTAAGAGTGGCAGATTTGAAATCGTTGAAAAGTTTCCTATAACATGAGTTTATTCAAAACTTCGTCGGTGCTCATGAAAATTTTGATTTTTGCAACCTCGTTTGCTCTACGGGCGCTACTGTGCGTCGTCCAAATTAGGAAAAATGTTTTTTGTGTTCGATTTTTAAAATCCGTTAAAAAAATACGAACATTTGAAAGAAAAATTAGTCAAATCGATGGAGCCGTTTTCTGATTTTAGGTAAATCCAAAAAAGTGGGCGGGGCAAAATGTTCTTTCCGTAAAAACCTAAGTTGGACCATAGCGATGATTTTAAAGAAAAAAATTGAGTGCAAAATAACATTCCAGTATGAAGTTGGGAATGTTGTTTTGATTCGGTGATAAAAGTTGTTGAAACGTAAGCGAATTCTAAAATGCCTTAAATTTTTTATATATTAAAAACTGTAACTTTGTTTTGGGGAATTGTGTTCAAATGGGGAGAAACATTTATTATATAAATTTTAATATTATTGTGAACAAAAATTCTGAAAGTACATAGAAAATATTCCTGGTGAATATTGAAGGAACAAGACTGTTAAAGTATGAATGCTTTATAAATTGTAATTTGACTTAGAATACATATTCGAAATATCATTAAAATGTATATTATGATATTTAATTATTATACAAAATGTTGTTTGTATCCCCAAAAATTACTTTGGTAATAAATTTGGCACTGCTTAAAAAAACTGAACTGGTAACTCGCTTTATTTTGATTTTCTTTCGAAAACAATTTGTTTTTTTTTTATTTGGTTTTTTTTTAACCTACTTACAACTACAATCAATGTTGAGAGAATTCCAACTAATCGTAGTGGGGAATGTAAGAAAAGATAAACACACTGTTTGTTTATTTTTGGTATTTTGAGTGTTTGCAATTCTCATTCACTCTGCAGTTTTGTTTGCTAATATCTTTGCCTTTTTTTTAATTTTTTGGGCGAATGTTTTCTGATGATCTGGCCTAAGCAACAACAAATTTCCGTGTTTTAATCAATTATATAAATTGGGAATTGAGCACGACAAAGAAAATCTAAATAATTAAAAATTTTGTATTCTCAAAAATTACATTGATAACTATACAAACATGTATAGAATTACAAATGTATTTTCGAAGTTAAAATGAACGAAAAAGACTAGAAATTGAAAGACATAAGCTTTAAGTTTAACCATTTCAGGGTCAAAAATAATTTGTGGCGAGATAAAAATCTAAAAAATTTTTATTTAAGGTAATGTGATGTCGCTGAAGCCGGGAAAAATAGTAGTTTTCGTCTCAAGTACCTCCCCTGGTTTTAAGGGAATGTCGAATATATTCGACATTGACCTTCAAGGATACCTATTGTTACGTATATATGCTTCTGTTTTGTACGGAAATAAAAGAAAAAAAATAGATTTTATACGATTTATCGGTTGAATATTTATTGAAATAAGAAATTTTTTTTTGCAATTTCACACCTGCTGTTGTTTTCTGACAGTGGCACACAATGAATATATCCATGGTTTTCGGGTATTCGGACTGTTCATTAATTTATATTGCTTTTAAGAGTCAATAAAATTGGAAACTTCGGAGCTCAGTGGACGTATTGACTTGGAATATATATATGTATATATATCATCAATATTTTCCTCTGACACAAAGTTCTGCTCGCCAGGCACAATATCCTTTGATTACACTTGTGGGATTTCAAATATGACGTCATCATCATCATCCCAGTAAAAACTTCGCCTACAAAATAATGAGTTGAGTAATCAGAAAAACATAAGAGTACTACTTACAATTCTACTGAAAGAATTTTACAAATGAACGCATTCAAAAGTAAGTCATTATCTATTTTATCTGCATACATCCAGAAAAAAGTAGTTATAGAAGTTGTTATAGATATTGTTATAGAACAAAGCTACAAAATAATGAGTTAAAGAAGCTATTCATTTTGAAAAAGTAGGCGAAGTTTTTACTGGGATCTTCAAGTACGTCCTCAACATCCGAATAAGCTTCTAACATGGCCATTACTTGATCATTGTTTAATTTTTCCATTGTCTACCCAGTAAAAACTTCGCCTACAAAATAATGTGTTGAGTAATTAGAAAAACATAAGAGCACTACTTACAATTCTACTGAAAGAACCAATGAATTTTACAAGGGATGTCCCAAAATGAACGCATTTAAAAGTAAGTCATTATTTTTTTACCTGCATACATCCAGAAAAATGTAGTTATGGAAGTTGTTATAGATGTAGTTATAGAAGAAAGCTACAAAATAATGAGTTAAAGAAGCTATTCATTTTGAAAAAGTAGGCGAAGTTTTTACTGGGTATGGAAATCTGTAGAGAATATTTTATGATTTCTAAATAAAAACACTATTTTGTAGTGCTTGGTAATAAAAAAAAACAACCTCTCAAGGTAAATGTCGATTATATTCGACAACCGAAAAAGGTCCACAAAAGAACCTTCAATTTATTTATGCAATATTTTTTTCAAGTAAACACTTATTCCCCTTTGTATCAATTCTAACAATTTTTTTTTAACTGTACATTTTTATAAATACAATACATTACAATAAAAGGGCGTAGAAACAGAGTACAATGTAATGTCGAATATTTTCGACAAAAAAAACACTGAAAGGGTTAATATGCATATGGTTTTAAGTAGTGGATATATTTCCTGCAGCACCTAAATCGCACGCTCCACGCATATATTGCAGCGCTGATGATCTTTAATTTTAGACGGTTTTCTTATACAGTGTGCCTTTAGAAACATACATTTGCTTTCATGAAATTTTTTTAAAGATTTAATTAATGTGTGTTGACATATCTTTTCAAAATAGTCCTATAAGAAAACAAAGTAAAATAAATTTTATTTTTCTGCATAACTTATCGATATTAGATCAACCTTTGCATTAGACTATGAACAATGGTCTGCTATTGAAGATTATATAAGAACTTAAACAAAAAATAACTTATTTAAGACAAGAGTATTTTAAGAGTGTTTTAATAAAAAAAAAATATATATATATTTATATATCGACCCCTTTTCGCGAAATTATCGTATGTTACAAAAACCAATTTTCTACTTATAGAATACATACATTCAATTTTTGAAGCAAGGAAGTGGAATTCCCCTACAATATTTTGTCAGGCGACGTCTCTTTGAATGTAGAAAAACAAATGCATCAAAAACTCAATTTCAAAAAAAATTAGCATATACGATAACTTCGCGCAAAGGAGTCGATATATAAAAGAATGAGACTGACTCATTCATTATTGCCCAGCTCAAACAGCTGACCCTAGAAACTTGAAATTTGAACTAGCGATTGGTCACTCCCCAAATCGATCCACTAAGGAAATTCGAATGTGTAGGGGTTAAAAACGGGAAAATTCGGTAACCTTTTATCTCCAAAACTAAAAGAGATGCAAAATAAAGGTAATACTTATCGTTGTTCTTTAGAAAACTAAGCGGACAGATGTCTGGTACTTTTATGAAATTCGGCCCTATTAGGGAGTAAACGGGTAAAATCTGAATTTTAGTACTTTTTTGCCATCTTTTGAACCAATAAACATAAAAATAAAGTAAATAACACATTCGAAACGTATCAAAAAATACCTATAATAATTTGGTACTTTTTCGAAACTCGAACATTTAAGGGGTGAAAAGCATAACTTTTTTCGGTACTTTTTTTACAAAACATTTTCCTCCATTCATTGACATATTCGTACTAAATTATGGGCTACCACTACAATACTGCAATTTTTGATACTTTAATGGGGGGAAAATATAGTACCCAAAAAAGGAAATACGGAAAATTTGATATTTTTCGTTAGCTTTTTGGTTCTACTAAAGTAACGGGTTAAATGCGAGAATTTAAACAAGTTTAAACCTAGAAAAATAAACTTTAGCATAAAAATATGTCCACGAAGAAATAGGAGACGCTAACGAAGTAGCGGGTGTATGCTATTATGTATATATGAAAACAAAACTTTAACGCTTTCGGTGCAGAAACTTTTTTCACGATAGAGGAAAATTTACACTATATTTTTAAATTTTTTTTTATGCCCTACACAATAAATAGTTTATATTTATATTGGCAGAATTTATTTTAATTTTGTATGTGCATTAAAGTCCTCTTAAGTATTTGCTTCTTAAAAATTTTACAGAGCTTTAGGATCTAAAATTTTGATCCCGGTTTTCTCCAGTTTTCTCTTTAATATTTTGATAAAACCCGTATTTTCCGTATTAATCACACCCTCAACAAGTAAATTAATACGAACCTGAAAAATAGATTATTAAAAAAAAACACTTATTGTTCATAACTCCATAAATTATGATAAAAATGTGAGCGAAGCAAAAAATATTTAATAAGCTAAAATTATGAAATTGTAAAAAGCTAAAAGTTTTATACTTTATTAAATTATTTAAGCTTCAGGTCACTTTTTTAAAAAAAGTAATTAAAATGTTTTTATTCAATATTTCGATTTCCGTTGGAAATCTTCTTCAGGAAATTTTTTTTAAAATAAAAAAAAATTTGACAATAAATGGAAAAATAAAATATGGAAAAATAAATTTTAAAATTTCAAAAAACAAAATTATCATAATAAATTTAAAATTCCATTCTACAAACTTTAAACAAAAAGACAAACAAACAAAAAAGGAAAACAAAATTTTTTTAAATTTATTCAAAGCCTAAAACCTATTTTAATGTCCCTTTCCGTCAATAATAAGCTATGCCATCTGAAATTTATTTTATAAACAATCAAGGACAAATACCTATTTATAATTATCCCTTACATCAACCTATTTATTTTTATTCAATAAATGTCTATAAATTTGAGCTAAGCCCTCAGTATCTTTTTTAAAATTAATCCTTTTCTCAAATGGAACATTATTTATCTGCAACATTTCTAACATATATCTACGTTTCTTAAAACTTTCCGTATTCAAAATTGATGTGTTTTCAAAATCAGGATAATGATTAAAATCCCTACAATGAGTGGATAACGCCGTTCCATGGGCTGAATTATAATTCCTATATTTTTGGTCATGTTTATGTCCAGCTAATCTAATTTTCAGTTTTGTCCCAGTTGTTCCTACATATATTTTCCTACATTGTTCATTATCATTGCCACCACATTGAATCTTATAAACTAAATTCGACCTATCTGACTTTAGTACATTATTAATCACCTTATGTGCCATTCTGTATTTCCCTTTATCATATATATTCGAGTTTTCTAATCTTTCTAACTTTTAAATTTTCGGTCACGGTGGACCTTTTGGCGGAAATGCCCATATGTACTTTCCCAGCTGTGGCGAAGAGTATACAAATTACAGACTTGATAACGAAAGAAATATATTCACTTTTTCGTTGGTATTTGATTTTAAACGAAATATAGTTGGTGCATTCGCTGTTATTAAGGCCTAGTAATCGAAATTGGCCGAATTCAGATCGAAATTTAATCACTCTTGTAAAATTTAATTAATGTGTAGTTCATTATAATATAAATCAATCAGTCGTGTTTTTTTAAGAAAGCTAAAATGATTCCAAAAATTTTAAATTTATCAAATGGGGTTTTTAATGAAATATAATACGAACATTTAAAAAAAAATTTTTTTATGAAAAGCTTTTCTCAAAAAAGAACATTTAAAAGAAATTTTGCCCCCCCTAGATTTGATCCTGGCTACGCCCAGTCATCGGGAATATGTATGCCTGCAAAGTTTCATTCATTTGCATTGAGTATAAGGCGGTTAAATTAACGTTACAAGATTTGATTTTCCGAAGTGAAGCTAAAGAAAAAGTTTTAAAAATGTTGCCCCCCCCCCTAGATGTTATCCTTTCTACGCCCATTTATTCGTGTATTGACATCGGGAATATGCATGCCTGCAAGTTTCATCCATTTGCATTGAGTAAAAGGCGGTCAAAATAGCATTTTACCAAAAAAAATAATTTTTGCACACCCCCCTCCCCTAGATTTTATCCCGGCTTCGCCCATGTATTCGTGTATTGTCATCGGGAATATGTATGCCTTCAAAGTTTCATCCATTTGCATTGAGTATAAGGCGGTTAAATTAACGTTACAACGTTAATAAAACATTTTAATTAATTTTTTAAAAAAGTGACCTGAAGCTTAAATAATTTAATAAAGTATAAAATTAGTTAAAATTGTTATTGATAATTTTTCATTCTTGACGTGGCTGGGGCTCGAATCTACCAAAGGTTAAAATACAATTTGGTTTAAGGATTGATGTTTGACTATTGACGTCAGCAGTCGTCGATGGCTGCGAGTGTAAGACGGCAAATCCATCTGAGGAGATCGAGTGGTTGCGATCGAAACATGTCATGGTAACCTGCCGGCCGGGGTTCGAGCCCCAGCCACGTCAAGAATGAAAAATTATCAATAACAGTTTTAACTAATTTTCGTGTTGTAAAATTCCTTTCTTCATAAAAATAATTTAATGAAAATTAAATTTGATGAACTTAAGCCTGATTATAAAAAAAAATAAAATTTGGATTAAAAACCATAAATAGTTCAACAAAATAACCACAATACTGATTAAAGTATAAAATTTAATAAAAAAGGTCGAAGAAAAAGGATTATAATTTACTAAAAAGTTAAAAGCAAATGTTTATCTATAATTTTTTTTCGAAAATATTATTACATTTAACAATTGTTAGTACTATAAATGCTAGAATAAATATATATTTTCATTAAAATTTTCTTAACTCTTTCATTGCAGCTTTTTGTTTTAACATTTTGCCATTAACAATAACAACAACAAAAAGTGTTAACTATAAATATTCATAAATAAATAATAGAAAAAGTCGTAATAATTATAATTATGTTATTTTACATTAATTAAAAATTAAAAAAAAATATATATTCATTCATTATTTAACATATTCAACTTAAAGTGTTTGTTCTCAGTGTATTTAAGTGTAAATAATCAAATTAACAAAAAATTTATAAAAAATAACAAAAAGTATAATCAATCATATAGAAAAAACATTAAAATTCCTTATAATAAATAAATATTTAAAAAATAAATAAACAACAGCCAGAGAAACAGAAAAACGGACCTCAAGCGTGAATATTAATGCATCAAGGATTTTTCATACGGAGAAATGTTTAACATCAATATTTAGGTAAATATTTATTTTATACCGAACACAACTCTTATTTGTTTATTTTCAATTAAGAAACAAAGAAATCGAAAATATTATTTGCCTTATGGAATGCTAAAATAAAGGGTGTTTTTTAAGCCTAATAACACAAAAATTGTGAAAGATATTACAAAAACTTTAATTCTTATTACAAAACAGACAATAAAGTATAGTCGGCTAAGCCTGATCATTTGATACCTAACACCACACTACGATAGACAATCATACAGACGATTAACAGAGAGTTTTCCATATTTGGGATCCATGGAAAATAATGGACGTGGCAGAACAATATTTTCTATGATGTTAAATTCATATAAGAGTTCTTGGTACCGAATATAATTTAGAAATCAACATCTATATGAGATATGTTTGTCTTAAACCGATTAAGAGATGATATCAATTTTCGTCTTACCAATACAAAATTATTCCATGAAATAGTAGCTATTATAAAAGTCATACTCACCCAATTTTATATCAATACAAACGCTTTTAAGAAGTAACCCAGTAAAAAATGGAGCTTCCAACGAAGCAGGTTTGTAAGGGAGAAACATAAGAGTTGCGCTTACCATTGCGCATACGAAAGACATGAATTTTATATGGCGAGTTCCCACTTTGAAGCAATACATTTTTGACACATGAAGCGCATAAAAAAAAATTTTGGATGTAACGATCAGCTTTGCACACTGAATGTTTTGATACAGTTATTTTTTAGTATTCTCCCTTACAAACCTGCTTCTTAGTAAGGGAATGCCGTAGCACTTGAAATGTTATTTTTTTTTATAAAAGTTGTTGAGAGTTTTTTCCCTTACTTTACTGCTTTGCTGTATGTCTTATTGCGTAGCGCATAATTCTGCGCTTATTTTTTTAGATGTACCATTAGTGCTTCGCAATATGATAAAATTTTTTATTGGGAATAGAAATAGCATTTAAATCAATTTTCGGGGGAGATATTTGAGTGGGATCAATGGTCAAATATGGACCGCATTTAAACAAATTTGATGATATTGTTACGTTACTGCCTTTTCAATAACGTTTTCGGTTTATTTTCTTTATAATAAACCTCTTGAGTTCTTTATTTCACTTTAATAAAATTAAATAAACGCAACACTTTAATTTTTAACACTTATTTATTATTTACACAGCTTTATTTAGAACTAAGTCACTTTAGCAAACGTAATTTACCGCTTTTATTCACAACTCACTAAAATGATTATAATTTTCTCCGCGTGATGCGTTTTTGACAAAGTCTGAACTTCGAATGATCTTATGCCATCTCTTGCGATTCTATTTGTACTCTAGCCCAGACGTGTAGATTATACTAATAACGTCTTGATGGCTCCAGAAAGTGCGCCTTATAACGGCTTTTTTGTTATTTAACTTGTTCAGCTATAGTTACTATCTATATGGCTGAATTAATTGAGTTATTAGGCATCATAAACTAAGGCATACTTTAAGGCGTTAATAACGAACATTCTAGTATTTACAGTGGGGTTGAAGTACAATTATGCACAACAATTTTAACATAACATCTGTACATTGATATTAACACTGGAAGTGCATAACTTATTCAAAAACAATTTAAACTAATAAAATATCTAACAAGCACTTAATAACTAATCAATACAAGATAACTAATAAATTAATCTAACTATTAACTAAAGTTACTTTCGTAACAATATTATTTAGGTTGCAATAAGATATTTGAGCTAAATTCAATCTTAATGCCAACATAATATGGTGCTTTATGGGCACAAAGACTCTATTTCGAAAAAAAATGTATGCGGAAATGTGAAATTATGGACCGACTCTTCAGTCAGTTTTCAATAGGCTTCGTCCTTTTGGCAATTAAAATCAACCAGGATGGACATCTTTAGACCGACTCAGAAAATAAATTTGACTAGATCGGTATACTGAAAGTTGGGGTAACATGAGCTCTTCAAGTCGTGAAACACATCAGAACAAACGAATAATGCCCCTGCAGGGAGGGAATGTCACTAGTGAGTCTGTGCTAGGGTATTCAATTAACCGATGTTTTGCATTAATCGATTAATCGCGTGAATTATTATTCAAGGTAAAAAATCGGTTAATCGAATAATTTAAATTTTTTTTTATTCAAATGTTTAAACATTAGACCAAAACTTATATTTTTTACATAAAAACTTTATTTAAAACCACAATAACAACAATTTAACAAAAGGTACTTCATGTAATAAAAAAGAAAAACTTTTTAAATAAAATAATCTTCTAAAATAATCTTTAAAAGAGAAAACATTTTAAATGTTTATATTTCAAACGATTTCTTTCTTTTGTTTTAATGAAATTTGATATAGAAAAGATTCTTTAACTTGTTGTTGACGTTGGAGAGAGCATATGCAATTTTTTTATTAATTTTTTTTTTGTCTATTTTAAAAACTGTTATTCTTCCATTATAACACTTAAATCTCTTTTTCATTTTTTAACAATTTTAATACTTTTAATAGTCTTGTTAAAGTCTAGTAGAAGGTTGTTTTCTTTCGTCTCCAAAAATCCTCTAACTGTGGTATAAATTTGTACTAAGCGTAATTAAATAAAATTGTTCCCCAGGTCTTTAGTTTTAGTCTTTGTTCTACACAATATATTGAAAAACATGTTTACTCGAAGGAAATATTCCCGAGTTAAGAAACAATAAAAAGGTATTTCAAACTAACCGGATTGTTTTTTACATAAAAAAACTAATACTGAAAAAAACAAATATCCCATCAATCGTTTAATCGGCATAAATTATTCGAACTATTCGCTAATCGAAACTAAACATATTTAAATTATTCGAACAGTCAATAAACCAAAATTAATCTATTAATCGAACAACGGTTAATCGTTTGAATACCCTAGTCTGTACTGATCTAGAACTGACGTTGTTACTATTGACTACGTTATTCTTTTGGGACCTATTGTAGAAATTGGCACCAGATAATTACTAGTACATTTTAGTCAGTCTGGTCTACACTGTTGGTAGGAAAACGAATTCATAACAGCTTTTTTTAATTATACTTCTTATATATACTTCTTAGTTGTTGTTGATAAAATTTTTTTCCTCTTAATGTCAAATATAAAAGCAGTTCGTTGACAATGTTGCCAAAAAGTTAACAGAACAGGGATGGCTAAATTGTTTCAAGTGTACTTTTTTGTTGATACTTTTAAAACAAAGATTTATAATACCTTTTTGTGGTGTTTTTTAAGAACATAAATAAAATTAATTTCAACTAAAAAACTCTTTTAGTACAATTAGGTACAATTTTTAAAGGTTGTTGGTACAATTTTAAAAATGCTCAACACCATCCCTGAAACAAAACCACAACAAGAGAAAAAAACTAAAAAAGATTGTTAACATTTTTTATAGTTTGCTCTTTCTAGCAAATACTGTTTCTTTCTATCAATTCTGTATCAATTAATGAATAAAAAATGTAGTGTCATAACGGCTTCAGAAGAACAATTGTTTACTTTTTAACTCTTAAGTAGACACCTAATTTGTATGTCACAAGCTGCCACCTGGGCCTGGCTGGGACCACTAGTATTTTGTATGGAGTTTTTGTGGCTATAGAAAAAACTCAAACTAATGAACCCCTGGCCTGACTGTTGCCAAATAGAATAATTCTTCGAAAAAAAGTAAAGAAAGAATTCTTATGTGCTGCGTATGCTTTTTGATACCCTTTGTATTGATTTTATTATCACCAGTCACTATAAAATGGGGCAGGGCCTGGCCAGACCTAAGTGGACACGATATGCCCAAATTGTCATTTGGCCAATTGCCACGCCCACGTTGTTTAAATTCACACTTTTTTCTCATTTCGGAAAAAACACTTTGATTGAGGAATACATAAAGTCTTGTTCTAATATTCTTAATAATTTCATGAATAAAACTAGAAAAGGTCAAAAAATGCCTAGCCAGGCCCAGGTTTGCACTAATGCCCTTAATTTCTACAAACAGAAATCTAGCTGTGTATAGAAATCTATGGTGTAAATGCTGTTATATTTTAAAAGAAAACTGATGGTAAAACACGTAGACTAAATAAATGTTCAAATAGGTAAATATAACTGCTAGGTATGAACACGACCAGGTTTCTTTTTGTAGAAATTACGGCGATAGAGGGTTAATCAAACTACCTCAATTTAAACAAATGAAAAATTGTTTTACATACAAAAAATATATAAGCCAGCGCAGTATGACAGTTCGGCTAATAGCTAGCCCTTTTCTAAGTTCTGTCGGGCTAAAAAAACCCCTTTTTCTTAATATATTTATACCTGTTTACCTGATTCTAGTTGGTTGTCAGATATTTTTTCTAACTTGTATTTATGTATTTATGTAAATGTCTTAACAATATTTTTTTTTATTTTTAGCTTTTTAAGTTGTGTTTATTTAAGCAGAACCTTTTCAAAGTGTAATTAATAAAAAAACATTAACCTTGAATATTTTGAATAATATTGCAATATTTATTCTATTTTTAATATTAATTTGCATGTGTACAAATGATTTTTGTCAAGGGGCTACAAAGATGACAAAAAAGCCGGCTTTAATATGTGTGTACATAGATGTGTATATGTTGTATAGTCTAAACTAGCGTTTGGCAACACATATACTGTCATGTCTGCTTAAGGGTGTGCTACTGACCAAAGTTGAAATTTAGCTGCGTCAATACCAAAATGTTGATAATCGTTAACCATATTAATTAGCTTATGCTGAATTAATGAAAATTTTCTTAATCCCTTTTCCTTTCCCATAAATATGTTATCTTGGGGAAAACTTTGGAATAAAGCCAGTTAAAAATATGAAATTTGTTCATAGTTAATGTAGTGCTGTCGATACCTTCGCACATTATTTATTTGGAAAAGGCATTTGTTTACAGAAATAAGTTAGAATGCTTTATTGGATTATGTTGGTTCTTTGCAACGGCGTCGTCAATGATGAAACTACCCTCGCAATATTTTATATTGGAACTTAAGGTCATCTGAGAATTTCTGTTCCGCAAGTATTGAACCTTGATTTTTGAGTAGGTCTGACAGCGATTGTTTACATTTAATGAATAAGAGCCAAAAGCAACAGCTTTTTTTGGCCAATGACAAATGAAGAAGTGGAAGACACGACAGTTTTTCTACTTTGACTGCAGTTTTTTAAACGCTGATTTAGCCATTTCTGTCTGCATATATGTTGAACAGTTTTGGTGTCATTTTGTTTTTAGTTATTTTTAGGCATACAAGATTGAAATTTAGCGCAATCGGCTCAATTGTAAAAGAGTTGTGAGCCCAAACGTGGTACGATCTCCGTAAAAATTGCTATTTTTGCTTAAAAAGCTAACAAAAATTGGTTGCACAATGCACTGGTTTTTATCAAATTTTGTCCGAGCTCGTTTCATATGAACCAAAGGATTTTTTTTTTTTTTTTTGGCCGGGGGGGTTTAATTTGCCAAAGCTCACGAAAACAATTTAGTGCGCCTTTAATCGTAGCAAATAATGCTAGAATTAAGTATGTCGTGTTTGCATAATACTAGAATGTCACTGCTTAACAATGTGAAGATCGGTACATAATTTACCATAGTTTGGTTTATAAAGATTGGTTAATCCTTTTACTCCTGTGTGGACTATATGGTCGCAACAAATTTATTCCAATACATAAGATTTACTAATCGAAGTTTAAATTTAATTCCATTTAAGCCATTGTTACGACAGTCTATTTATTTATTTATTCACATATAATCGTAAGCCAATGTAGGCCAAATTGATTAAGTTACATTATTTGACAATTAAATTAAAGATATTAATATTAATATTAATTTAATTGATATATCTTTAACTATCCCTATCACGTGTCCTTGTGGATTACAGTCTTTAACTTGTTTATCGATATCATCTAATGGTTTACGCGACGTATTCCGATTTCCTTTTTTATCAGTAACTGATTTGTTGCCGCCCATAGATAGAAGTTGGTAATTGTTGTGGGCTTATATTTACTTAAAATCTTTCGTAGGCATTTGTTCCCAAATACTTGAAGGGAGTGTATATCACCCACACAGCTGACTAAAGGATTGTTGAGCTCTATTTATGCGTCCTGATATGTCTGCTGTTGAACCACCACATTATCAAATATGCTAACTAAGTAGCAAACGCTTTTTACCTCATCGAAATGCTGATTTTGTATTAAAATTTTTGCTCTGTATTTGCTTTCACTCTTAACCTGAGCATTTTGCTTATAGTTCTCATATAAAGCTACTCCTTAAATATTCTTACTCTCGGTGGAGGGCATCAAAGATGCGACACTACCGAATATAGATCATTTATTTGTTTTCAATGTTAAACAAGATGTTTACAATCTTACAATATAAACTCTCGGAAAACCCTTTAGTACACATTGGCCTACTCGAGACAAACACTTTTATACATCAGTGGGGTAATTCTCTAACTTTTTAACGACAAGAAATTGTCGTTAAGTACTCAGAAAAAAATTACGACAACTCAATTGTCATATTGAATACAATATCCATCAATACAATTAATCTTTTAATTGAAAAGGCATCAACAACCGAATTTGTATATCTAAAAAATTCTTTTGTTAATTAAAATTGTTAACATTCAACAAATATTTTTAACAATGAATTTGTAACATTAAATAAAATATTTGTTAGAAATCAAATAGAAAATTTAATTAAAAATTTTTCATTTTAACAAAATTTTTTGTTGATTATTAGTTTTAAAAAATGTGTGGCAATTTTAACAGAAAGAGATGCATTAAAAATGTTGATCTTATTAATATAAACATATAATAAAATTCTCATCACATATCTTTAACATAAACGGACTTAGAAGGGGATGCAGAAGAAGGTTTTAACACGTGTTCACAACGGATTCTTGACACAATCATCAAATATAATTTGAAAACTAGAATAAATTCTTTCGAATAATAGCTTCACTTACCCCTTACATGGACTTTGTTTTCAATTACAGTATTCATTCTTTACGGCATTAAAATTAATTTTTTTTAATTTTGTATTGAAAATTATTGACAGAAAATGTTTTTATTTTTTAACTAAAGGAAATTGTTAATGTGACAATTTACAAACAATTTAATAAAGAAAATTGTTGAAAATTTTAGAAAAGTTTAAAAAAATTTTATTAATTACATACTAAATCTTCTTATTTTTTCTGTGTAGTAAATTTTAAGTATTTTTAAGTACAAATTTTCTACTTAACGACAAATTTTTTTCGTTAAAAAGTTACAGAATTACCCCCCAGACCTAAAGGTCCGACTATTAATTCCCAAAATACAACGAAATAGTCAAGAAGACAAAAACTGGCTTGTGGAAATACTTTGTATTATCAGATGTACGGAGAACGGTCTAATGTACATGTAATCCAAATATTAAAATATCATTATTTTATTTCTTAATTTAAACAAATTAAACGACTCTTTTCAACTTGTTTCAAACATATTAATATTCACCATTAAAAATCTAAATTTATATATTTTAATTATATTTATTTAACAAAATTTTTAACCTCTGATAATAAACAAAATGACATCATTTCATTTGAGCTGGTAGGTGATCAAAATTATTTTTTTCTCTTTTTTAATGAATAACTCTAAACGGTGTCTGTTCGTATCGCTGCAAAATAATCATACACCAGTTTCATTAAATACCAAAACTTGTTGCCAATTTCTGTTGTTTCATTGAACACGTTTTTACTTAATAAGTAACAAACATGTGTAAAGTACAAGTAAAGTAAAGAAAAAATAAATCTAAAAGAAGCAAAAACCGTATAATAAAAATCATATTAAAGGCTTATTTAGACATGTTTCCAGTTAAAAAGAAAAAAAAAACAAATAAAACATCTTATTTAATAGATTTAAAAAAAAGAAGGTCCAAGCGAATTTGAGATTCACTTCAATGTGAACTTTTTACAACAATTTAATTACAGATTGTTAGAAAGATGTTGAAAAAGTGATAAGCATGAATAAATGGCATATAATTAACATCATTAATGAATAATAACTTGAATTTTATTAAGCTTTTTATTAAAGATGATTTAAAATAATAATAATGTGCTATAACATTTTTGAACGGACCCAACATAAACAGATTTGCTGAAGTTACAAATGATTATATGGTATTACCTTTTCAAAATTTCTTCTATATTCTAATATTTTTCAAGCTTCATTATAAAATCAAAAATAATGTGTTTAACTTTATTTAATTATTTTTAAAATCCCAACTTCTACTGTTTGCACCAGGTTTATCTTGGGCGGACGGACGGCCATTGTTAAAGTGATTCTAAGTCAATCAGTATACTGAAAGATGGGCCGTATACATATATATATGTATATACTTTTATGTGCCACAAATATCAGCACAAGCTTCTAATACATACTTTTTCTATCTATTATTCTACATATTATGGTTACTTTAACCATATAATTATTACTGAATACCATTTTTAGTCAATTTTCTGTATGCAAACAAAACTTTCGTCATGGTCTCTCATTATAATTAATTTATAATCCAAAGTCGTGCCAAAAATAAAATAGGTTATATAATAAGATTGTGATAGCCATATAATTGCTTATGAATTCAATCACAATACCCAGCGGCAACTAGAATGAGTAAAGAGGCCTAATAGAAGGCATTATTTTGCAGTCACAAGCCCTTCTCGTCGCATTCCATACTTATTTATTTTTTACACAGGTTGTCATTGGGCGCAAGCCCTTCCATACTGCCTTTAATATCAACTTTGATTCCCTCCCAAAGAAGGGAGTAAAAGGTCACTAAAAATAAAAAGTAAATAAAAATTAACAACTTCCTTTCTCGAATGTGTACTGGATATTTTAGTTGATCTTTTAAAAAGAAGTTTATGCCTTGCGAAGAGAATATTTTAGAAAGGAGTATAGAGGCCTTCCACTTGCGGTCCTTTCAGTATTTACCGCTGGGTATAAAAAAGGGACATATACGTATGTATTCACCCCCACTTAACTATCTAGTGATAACAGCCACGGTAGGATGTTCAAATATTCGATTGTCCCTGGTGAGGTGAACTTCTTCACCCCGGTACATATTTTCGGTGCATGATAAGCACCATATACGGCCTATAGAAATCCGTTGTCGATTAAAATTTTTTCCCCAGAATCAACTTAAGGGGAAACTGACGGAGTTGAAGGGTGCTGATTCGGGTTTCGGATCATTGTAATGTCGGTGCAGGCGGAAAACTCGGCTGTTAAGTAGGCGGATAAATGGCTGAAGTAAGATATGTGTATCGAAGGATATAGGAATATTTACTGATATAACATCTACACTAAAAAAGCAAATCAATCCATCCGTACTTAAATCAAGCCGAAGCGGTGTCCATAGTACGGTTAGTACGGATTTACTTAAATCAAGTACAGAATGCTTGATTCAAGTACGGATTATTCAAGTGACTCGTACTTTAAATAAGGATTGACTTAAATCAAAGTGAGATAAAATTAATCTCAAACTGTGCTTGATTTAATAATTTCTAAGATGGTTTAATAACGATTTGTACTTGAAATAACCCAAAGGTTAGATCATATTGATTCTAACCTATACACTTACCTCATAGAACCAGAAAGAATTTTATTATTTTACTTGCCGGTTACACAAATGTTTATTTCACTTTTATTGTATTCCGCCCTTTGTTTGGCGGCATGAAATAACCCCCCAAAGCGTGGGTCCTTATTTCATATGCAATAAAGCCCCATTTTTGAAAATGAAATTAGCCCCCAACGAAATTAAATAACGCCCCAAACATAAATGAAATAATTCCGTAATTTTTGGGGGCTTATTTCATATGAAATAAAACCTCAATTTCTGAATTGAAATAAAGGCCCAATATATTAAATACAATTATTTATACAGTTTTTCTTTAAAGAATCACGCGATATGTATCATGGTATGATACACCAAACACAAGCTTCGCCAACTAAGTCTGTTCTGCATAGCCGGCCTTCGGCCGGGCGCAATGACTTTTTCCTTTATGGTATAACAAACACCGGCTTCGCTAGCTAAAGCTTCACTGCATAGCGCCAGAATTTTCTCCTCTATAGTATAAAAATACCGACTCGACCCGGCTACGCAGAGATGCTTTAGTTAGCGAAGCCGGTGTTTGGTATACCATATAGAAGAAAACCATTGCGCCCGGCCAAAGGCCGGCTATGCAGGGCAGCTTTTTTTTATCGAAGCCGGTGTTCTGTATACCAAAGTGGATAAATCCTTGCGCCCAAAAACGTTTTCATTATAAATTTGAAAATGAAATAATCCCCCAAAAAATATATTGGGGCTTTATTTCATAATGATTTTTTGGGGGATAATTTCATATGAAATAATACCCCAATTAAAAAAAATTAAATAACACCCCAAACAAAATGAAATAACCCCCCAAAAATCGTTTTTGTTGTTCTCTGTACAAACTTTTGGGGGGTTATTTCATTATTTTTTTGGGGGGTTATATTTTGGGTTATTTCATGCGGCCCCTTTGTTTACTGAAGAATTTTAAATTATAAGACACCAGTGGCATGCCTCAAATGGTTTTCGTAATCATTCTACTTTGAAAATTTTTTGTATTTAACTAAATTCCTTTAACAAATAGAATATGGGACTTATTTCTTCTTATTTTACTTTTAAACATGAAAATAATCTACAGTTTTGATGGCTTCCTACTGGATCTTAAAGCTGGTATAGACTTGCGCATGTCTATGAATTGGACTCGTGAATCCACCTGCTGTAGGATAATAAAGTGCTGGGATTTTAATATATTTAATAAAATAGCTGATGTGAAAACCCTTGGTCTAGAGAGGTCTTTAAGGTATACAGCGCTGCTGTCTATTAAGAGAATTAAATTAACATTGTAACACCTCATAATGACAATAGAGGGCAGTTGAAATGCTAATTTGCAACTTGTTCGTCTTTTCATAATTACATGACTTATCTGTGGCGCTAAAAGAAACAATTGTGCACGTATTTTAACTCATATAATAAATCATAAATTCAACACACACCTTAGTTTACATAAGTACATACAATTAATGTGTATTTAATTAGGCAAATTGTAAAAGACAATTAAATTTTTCTCATAAAAACAGATTAAAGTGACAATTTCTCAAGCACAATTTCAATAGTCTATGAAATTAAAGCATTTCATTGCTCACATTAGTTATGCTTCATAATCTTTAACTTCAGGGCTTAAGGCCGTTATTTTAAATAAAGCTTTGGCTTTTTGCGCACTATTAAAAAAAATATATAAAATTTCATACAGAATTTCGAAATAACCCAAATTATTATGTGGTAAACAAATTTCCTTAAGTTTCCAAAAGATTAATGTTTAAGTCAGACAAACAAAAAGGTGATTGAATTTTTAATGAATTTTTTGCTTTTTGTGTCTTTTTCACTAAAATACTTTATTCCTGTATGAAGCTCTAGGCAATACTAAAATTTTATTTGACCCATAAATTTCAGCTGGACTTTTTTGTTAAAGTTTTTGCACATTGTTTTTCCCTCGTTTAATTTACTGTTGACAGTTTTTATATAAATTTATAGTAAAAAAAAAATAAAAATTCTTATGTCGATTTCATGACTGTGGTCACTTGACTACTGTTTTTAAAGCCCTGTTGTAAGTTTATGTTCAATACTTTTTTGTATTTTTATTATTGTGGTCTATACTTAATTAAGATGTCGTAGAGTTTTACATCGATTTCCCACCATAATACTTTAGTCAAACATCATAATAATTTATGGTTTTATTAATTTTAGTTTAAGCGTTTTTTTTTTAATTAAAGCAAAACCATAATTAAAAAACTAAAGTTTGGTAGACAAATTTTTAGATAAGCTAAAAAAAATGCTCGTTATTTCACAAAAGTTCTTTAAAACGTTAACTCCATTTTTGCTCAGGTATTTCTGATTTTTAAACACACAAAACTTATTGCGAATGCAACCTAATGATTCATTCATTAATTTAATGGCCCATTGTGCGCAATATACTTTCGAAGGCCTTCTTAATAAATGGACACCTAATAGGGATTTCGTTGTGAGAATATAAATTTAGCTTTGGGTTTAAAATAATTTTATCACGATTTTTTTTAAAAGAGAATTTATAGTTCTCACTCCTAGCTTTGAATATAGATCAGATATTAATAATTATCGTGGGTTTTTTTTTAAACATCAGACAAATTTTTGAAATGTCTTAACAGAAAGTTAACACAAAAAAGTTGATTAAATAAATATTAGAGTTGTCAATTATTTGCCTTTCAGCTTTGTTCGAATAATTCAAATAATTGTTTTTGTTCGTTCGATCTAACGACTAAATCTGAAAAGTTATTCGATTAATCGATGAGAATAACGAATAAAAAATGTTTCTAAAAATATTACATTTTTTAAATACGATATGTCCGTCCGTTTACAACTATGGAAAATCTTCCATTTTCTTCTTTATTTTTTCTCAAATCTACTATGACTTCTTTTTTTGATGCGTACAACTTTTCATCTAAGCTCCATATCGTCATATTACTTAAAGGAATCGTAGAATCCTTAATGCTTAAATAACCCGATACAACTTTGGATCTTCAGCCAAACTTCTGCGTACAACTTCTTCTATAAAACAACCGCTGTCTCTCTGCATGTATTTTTCCATTGGAAGAAGTTCGGCATATTTTGATGTCGTTGGATTATCTTCTACTACATCGCAACTCGAGCGTGATTAAGCTCTAATAACATCAAAATCGAGACGATTAACCATATATTGAAGTTATTTGTTAATCACTTCAAATTGACATGATTACAACTTAATCACTTTATTAACCACATCGAATCCTCTGAACATACCTCAAACTGAGTATAATATAGAATCGGTCACCATGAAAGTACCCCTTGCGTGTACAACCGACCATGATTTCTTCTTAATGTTTTTATTTGACTTTAAATAATTCGTACATTTTCCCATTCCATAATTAATATGTTTAAAATTATGTTCTGATCACTTTATTAAAGTATTTTTATCAGTTTTTACTAATTAAAAGAAATTTAAATTTGTTAGTTGCATTTTTTTTTCTTTATCATCTGTCATCTAAATCACCTCAAATGTAATGTGAACGGCTTTGATTAACTTAATCAACATTTCATGAAAATTGTTTAACGTTTGATTTAAAAAGAAAACAGCTGTTACAATTGTTTATCAAAGTTTTGTTTAATGCGAACATAAGATATATTTTTGAAATACAATGAATTCTTAACAAGGTTTTAATTACAATGAGGGCTATAGCAACAATATTTTTTACTGTTTCTACATTTTGTACAAAATCGCTAAACACGTATGAGAATAAATCAAATTCTAAGCTTTTATTTCTTATTAGTCTTTTATTAATTTATTTTTTAATAAAAACAAATTGTCCGATTAATCGACATAATTTAATCGATTTATTCGTTATTCGAAAATCGCAATTTTAAAATTATTCGAACAAGAGTTTGTTTTTGTTTGATCGATTAAACGAATTATTCTTGATCGGTTGACAACTCTAATAAATATGCAAAGAAAACCCCGATTGTATACTAAAACTTTTACTGCCAATTTAACGATGTCGAACGTCAACGTTCGCATAGAAAACTACATTTAAAACAAAAACAAATTTTCGAATATTGTTTTTGTTTTACATATAATTTTCTATGCGAACGTTAACGTTCGAAATCGATGAATTGGATGTTAGTTAAAAACACCTTTACTCCTAAAGACGTAACCGAAATATTTCGTTTTGCTTAAAAACACTTATATGCCTATTTAGTCGATATGAATAACGATTACTCATGAAACTCGAAACAAGTAATTAATAATCAATACCAACAAGAAGTTGTTATCGGTGAAGCCCGGCCTACACCACCAAATTTGTGTACAGATACATTGATACAAAAAAGTAAAAAATTTGCTTTTAAAAGTTTATTAAAAACAATATCCCCCGTATTTATAAATGATTATTAAATTTAACAAACGTTTATTAAGGCAATTTTTCATACAAAATTTGTTTTGTAAACCTTTATTAAATGTTAACATTTTTTATAAATACAGCGTATGTGTATTAGGGTAAGTACTTTTTGCAATTTTTGCGAATATCAAATTCTTCATCGCATAGCCGTATAGACCGTGAAAAAATATTAAGAAATGATGTACAGTACTTTTCGCTTATAATCCACTACTATAGTTGCACAACTTTTGTGGACTATAAGCGAATTTGGACTATAACTGATTTTTTTTTTTATAAGCCATTTTATGGATAATGAGTGAAACCTAGTATAATCCACATTTTGGACTATATAAATATTATTTTCTTCAATAAATCCACTCTTTTTAAACCAAAGAAAAGTTTATTTAACACATAACCAAATATTGATTTATTTTAAATAAATAGTTAAAACAAAAACCTTTTTAATTAATTAATTCAAATGCTTTAAAAGATTTCAATAAAAACAAATGCGTATGAGATTCATTTTAATTCTTTGGATGACGAAATCAAACACAACATAAATATCAATTTCATAGGATCTTTACATGGGGTCTCCACCTGACAGTTTTTTGTTATACCAAACGTCAAAGTCTATATAAAAAAACTCTTTTATTTTTATTAGCGTTTTTTTTTATGAAGTTGGACGTTTAATTAACAAAAAATTGTCAGACGAAGACACCATGTCATGAAATATAAATTGCGAAATTTGGCATTTATAATACAGTAGACGCTCAGAAATTCGAACTCTCAGAATCAACTTGATGTTGTTAGAGTTTAAAACTCAGTTTTGTTGGTGTTTGTATTACACATACTAAATAAAGTCAAATGAACTGAATTGTTATTTTTTATATTTCGTTAAGTTTTTTATAGTTTTTTATGTTAAATAAACTAAAATTAAAAAAAAGTATAGTTTTGTATATCTTTATGGTCAAATTTATCAAAATTTTTGTAAAAAAACCCGTCCAGAAATTCGAATAATTCGGAAACTCGAATCGCCCTAAAAACAAAGTGGATCGAATTTCCGAGCGTGTGCTGTAATAGCTAGAAAGGTAAAGTAAAACATGCTGCCAGTTGATTAAAAATATATAAAAAACAGAGTGGACTATAAGCGAACATTTTGGCATGAAGAATTATATACGCATGCTAAGAAAATGTGGCTTTTAAACGAAAATGGACTACAAGCGAAATGGACCTTAGAACAAATAATTTGTATGAAATTCGAAAAAATCTGCATGTGAATATGACAGTTTTGGCTTATATCCGTTTTTGGCCTTTAAGCGGAATGGACTATAAGCGAAAAGTACTGTATTACTTTTTCGCGATCGTGAAGAAAGTTTCCGCACCAAACGCGATAAAGTTTTGAATTTCAATTTTTCTCCTTACTATACAAAATTAACATTTAATTACAAAATTTTAAGTATTTTCATGAATATAACAAGATCTTACCATTTGTACGGAAGAGCGCAAAAAAAAATCGCGGCTCTATTTCGCGGTTTTTTTATAAGCTAAATTTTAATGGCAAATGATAGATGAGTTGTTTGGCGGATATATGAAACAGTGATAATTTTCAGCAGCGTAGTAATATATGCGCGGAACGAGCTTTTAAAGTTGCACAAGATATTTTTCCATTATGTAAATCAACTCGCACTTTTAACTTAAAAACCAAAAAAATAGCTTTACATTTTTGTTATACAGTTGCTTCTTTTATGTATTTATGCCTGTATTCATAAAAATATTTTAAATTTAAAAAAGGCATGAAAACCAAATATTCTATGAAAATTTTCCTTAATAAACGTTTATTAAATTTTATAATCATTTATGAATATGGGGGCTAAAATATATAAAATATATAAACATAAAATGTACCATATATAATGTGTATGGAAATTAAAAAAAAAATTTTTTGAGGAGCTTTAGAAATTGCATTTGGTGCGGAAACTTTTTTGGCCAAAATGACATAAAAAAATAATTTTCATTATCAATACTAATTTGCCCATCGCGTGGTGGGATGAAGAAATTTTGTCCAAAAAAAGTTATTACCCTAATTAAAAAAACTCAACAAAAAGGTTAAATAAAATATAAGATCAGTTCAATATACATTAATCTTTTTAAATAAGCAATTTATGATTTCCTTGTGAAGCAAACTTAGACAGCACAGTCAATCTTCTGTCATTGTTGATCCGAACCATGTTTTAATTCGACGACGGGTAGGAAATGACCTCCCGCTCGTAGCTTTACTGACGAGCATTGAAACGAAAGTTTGAAATATTTTTCTTAGATATCTTCATCACAGTTTATTAAAGCATCAACAACGTTATCTGATAAAGCAGGCTCAAGTTTAGATCTTAGTAGGTGCTTATCTCTTTTATCAAATATAATCAGCTCATCAGCAAGTTGTGGTTTTAACAGTTTTGTATCTGCATATGACTTGATTAAACTTTGAGGTAGAAGTTAAGTTATGTTCAATACATTTAGGATATCTATTGGGAAAGTTGTTATGAGATCTTCTAAAACAAATTCAATAAGAGGAATGTAACCTACAACTCGGTAGTAATCTTCAACATTTTGGATGTGATTATTTCGTTCAAATCTTGTCTTTTCGATAGGAACCTCGATTTGAACGCAAATAACTTTAACTTTTTCAAAAATCGCCTTCAATTGTTCTTCTGCTTTATTTCCTTTTCTTCAAGGCACATAATTAAAATTTTGATAAGGCTTGATCCTTTTTGATGATCTATAGCTTGCTTTTGTAAAATGATACTAAGTGGCTGTGTTACTAAGTATCACCCTTAACATGTATATTCCGCAAATAAATTTAAAATTACTAAGTGAGTTCCTTAATATAAAGGTGGAGAGACTACCTTTCCACTCAGGTATTTTTTCCAAAGCTTCTACTATATGATGTACACTTGTTGCAAAGACGCATAATGAAGAGAGTTTGGCTCACAAATACTTTGCTAAAACCTTGTTTTCGCTTGGGATGATTATATATAAAAAATTTTGTCGTATTAATGACATTTTATTGCTTTTAGAAATTGAGTTATTCGATTTATGGGAAGAGCAAGGTGTTTATTTTGCATTTGTCGCTTTTATAGAAGCTTTGAACAGCTCAATTTTCTGCTGACATCAGAAGACACTATTCTGTTCCATCTCCTACACAATTTTTTAGGTCAGGACCAAAATTTTTCAAAGCTTTAAGAACTATTGATGATAGTGCCTTCGCATCAATTGACAATCAACGTCATCAATATCTTTTGAAGCCTCTTCAAATGCTTTTACAACAAAGCCAATAAATTCTTCCCTAAAAACTTTTTGTTGTATGTTGAAATGTCACAAAGATGAGGAATTCTGGCTTTTCCCCGACTAATCCGTGCTTTCGTCAAAAATTATCGAATAGAATTTTGATTCATATAACACATAAATATTGCAAATACTAACGCTTTTTAATAGTTCAACCGCACGCATTATCAAGTCAAACGTTTAGTCTTTGGATATAGATGGCACCTGCTGGGATTGAATGTAGAATAATAAGTATTTGAATACGGTTAACTAGATGGTTCTTTGGAAATATCTAATACATAACTATTAGGACTAAGATATGGATACTTATTGAAAATTTCGTTAGAGATTCCACAAAAAAAATCTTGCTGGGATTTCGAAAAATTTTGTACAATAAAAAAATATTATTATTGGAAATTCTTGTATTATCGAAATTAGCAAAACATATTTTTATAATTTACAGGGGGGGAAATTTCCTCATTTCCCCCCCCCCCTCCGTGAATCCGCGCCTGGTAAGAGGGTATATATAACTTTGTCATTCCGTTTGTAAGTTCCACAATATTGATCGTACACCCTATAAACAATATGTATTCTGGGTGCTTATGAAAAGCGAAGTTCAAAACCGGTTGTCCGTCTATACGTGTGTATATTGAAATAGGTTTTCCGACCCCAGAAATGATGTGGACTAGGTTTTATATATTTGTGTCACATATACTTCGTTTAAGTTTGCTATTGAAATTCAACCAGATCGGTCCAAAAATGACGGAGATATGAGCAAAAAACCACGACTGCCTCTAATTTTACCCAAAAATCCCTTGTTGTTGTTTTTTTTTTCATTTCTTTTTTCTGTATTTCTGGATAACGTCAAGAGCCAAAGTTTTCAAATTAGGTACAAACATTAAGGTTATCAATACGGGAGAAGTAGACGTGGTACCTCCCGTACAAAAAATATCAAAAATTTTATAAAAACCTGAATTTTTGCTCTGTATTCTGCTCGCACAATGGTGAAGGAAATATAGCACTCTTACTTGTTTCATCTTTAAGTGATTTAAGGAAGGGCGTTTATGTGGGAATTATGGTCAATTCTAGACCTGCATCTACTAAATTGACATAACAATAAACCTAATTTTATATCACTACCACAATTTACACTTATCAAAAAGTTACGACATTTAAAGCTCTTTTGAATAGTGATATTTTTGTGCGAGCTATGGTCAAATATGGAAATTTTGTAAGATTATTTAGAATGCAATAAAAAAACTTGGACTAAATTAATCTAAATACCAACATAATGAGATGGTTTACGGGAATAATAACTCTGTACTGGAAGATTGTTGTATGGAAGCCATGTTAAATTATAAACCGATTGACATGAACATGGTGGGTCGAAAAAAAAGTTGTGCCAGTCACGCCCTAGAATGAAAGATATGTTTATGAAGTTTCTAAAACAGGAAACAATTTTTTTCCCACGCCCCAAAATACAGCACTTTTAGTTTTTTATAAGTAGCGCTGCCATTTGAAGTCCGATCTTATCATATCACATATCGTTGTTTATTTTTTTTTTGTATGGAGGTCGACCCGGTCTAATGAACAGCCAGTTAACCGGATTGACATCTTTGGATCAATTTAGTTAGCGATTCGAAGTAAATCAGTATACTTAGAGTTGGTTCTGGGACCTATATTCTTATGTATCACATACATCAGCACAAACGCATAATACCCCAGGTCTATGGCGAACTAGCCCATACGTGAATATTCGCTAGCTCTTTGCGAACTACCGCTAGTCCTACTATAATCTGCCCGATATGATTTTGAGTAGCGAATTCAACACGTGCTTGTCCTTCAAGCTGGCACTGACCCCTATTTGCATAACGTTTACCTACAATAAGGGTTAGCTTCTTTTTTCTGTTTAAGGGATATATTTAATAAACACATTTTTTCTTATTGTAGTCAAATTAAAAAATGCATTACTTAGGGCTATAGAATTAGCTAGCGAAGCGTGAGTACCTATCAGTGATGTTACATATTTGGAGGTAACCATTATATGGTTCTAGCTTCTTGATGGAGGACAAATTTAACCATAATATGGTGGTCGGTGACAATAATATTGTTAAATTAAACAAAACATGTTTTAATTTGTCATTAAGAATAGTTTTGTTGGAAGTGACCATATTCAAACATGCTTTTTCTCTGGGTGTACGGAAAGACATTATTCTTTGGTAGTTTGTATTTTAAATAACAAAAAAAATGTTAAAAAATAAAGTTTTTCGTAAAATAACTACATATATATTTATTCAATTTTAACAGTACGAAAAACGAATTTAATAACCCACAATCAGTTACTGTAATAATTTTATGAGTGTGTGTTTTGAAACAAAAAAGGCTTAAGTTCGGAAACTGATTTTAAAATCGGTCGAAATACATTACACCTGCTAAAAACGATCGTTTTTAAAACGAACAGATGGTACATACTCTTTTTTCTTTTAAACTTTTTCTCTTTTCGAAAAATTTGGTATAGAGGCTAATTGAAATGTACGGTACTTTTTATGATGTAAAAACAGAAAAAAAAATAGATGCACAGATTACATATGGTCCACTGGCCGGAATATGCATATTTAGGCAACCCTTGCTTCTCATATGAACATTTAAATGTCGGTTGCTCAAGAGTATCAAGTGGTCAAAACTTAAATGTATATGTTGGAAAAAAAATAATTCTTATAATGTTGTTTATAGAAATATTTTAACATAAAATAAGTATAGAAAGGATAGACTCTCCTCCTTAAATCTTGCTCTTATTTTCACGTGCACGAGGTCACGGGTGACGGGTTTGTAATAAAATACACCGGTTATTTTTAAACTTTGCACAAATTAGTTAAATATGACTTTGATAGGTCTCGAAGAACTCATTCATACGCCTAATACCGTAACAAATAATTATATTGTGATGAAATCGGTCCTTACTTAGCTTTATATGGCTAAAAATAGCACCATTAAATTTTGCCACAATAAGTCAATAATTTATCGTAGGTTCCATATAAAGCACACTTTCGGAAACCACTTAAATACGTTTAAACAATGGTACTTGGATTATACCCCTGATAGACAAATAGTTTACAAACCATGGTATGTATACTACGATTTTATATTCTATATTATATTGGCAGACTTGTAGTACATATACTTTAAATAAGATACCACATTTATACTACGTACATTTTCGTAGTATATAAACCAGAAATATACCACTTTGTTGCATGGTTTAATTGTAGATTAGGTTGACACACATGTAGTATACCATGCTAGTAGAGTATAGAAATCCTATGTCTGTCAGGGGTATTAGACTATAAATCGCCTTAAACCACAATGAATTATTACAGTGTAATGTAAAATATTATGAATATAAGTTTATAATTTATCATAGCAGAGATCCTCATAGACATCGCATATTATAAACATGAGCAGTTCGAGCTAAACATACTTTTTGTAACGCCAGAAGTAATTTGAATAGTTTCTCAAAAAATTTTATATCGGGTGATTTTTTAAGAGCTATAGGAAAGTTTAAAAAAAAACACACATAAAGTTCAGAAAAATGCATGAAATCTTTATTTGAATCGATAGTACGGTCCATATAATTTAATGTTTCAAGATTATTTCATGCAAATAATGACCGTTACTGCGCCTCAAATGGTCCATCCGCTTAGTCCAATTTTGGCATACTCTTTCCAACATTTCGGCCGGTATCTCATGAATAAATGCTTCAAAATAGTCTAAAGGCGTTAAATCGCACGATCTAGGCGGCCAATTGACCGGTCCCGAACGTAAAATAAAATGTTCACCGAACTCGCCTCTCAATAAGTCCATTGTTAAGCGTGCTGTGTGGCATGTGGCACCGTCTTGTTGAAACCACATGTCATGCAAGTCAAGCTCTTGCATTTTGGCCAAAAAAAAAAGGTTGATATCATCTCACATTGTTGAGTAACAGAGGCTCAATTGCTGCGAACGGAGACGAATCGATAATTGATGGTCATCATTAACACTGGCCGATCCAGCTGCGATATTTTCACACAATAGCCCGAAATTTAGTCACAATAGCCCGAAAAGCCGCTTCAGTGGGCCGATTAAACTGACCAAAAAAATGGAAGAAACGCGCGATGAACTTTCTTAACAGAGCACACATTTTGATAATAAAATTCAATAATTTGCAAGCGTTGTTCGTTTGTAAGACGATTCGTGGTTAAGTTATAGACCAAACTGAAGATGTTTGAAAGTGAAACAAAACACGAAACGAAAACCAGTGTTGCCAAGAAGATAATAGCCAAAAAATCACCCGATAAAATTTTGAATTTAGCAGCAGTTAAAATACACACATTTGTACACACACACACATTTAGTTTATGAAATCATTTCAGAAATTGGTGATTCCCCTTATAAGTAGAGTAGAAAAGAAGTTACAACTGTATGTATGTATTGTCTTTTTATTTATATTCAGTTGCTTGTGTGTTCTCATAAGTATCACATTATCAAAATTAGCCCAAAACAACCGATTTTGGACTTATTAAAAAAATATACAAGTGCGCAGTGGCGGATTTACGCCTAGGCCTGTGAGGCGCGTCGAAATATTAAACAGGGCTTTGTAATGGGCTCAATGCGAGAATGTTGGGCAAAATTACTAAGAGAGAGAGAAGGCTCTCTTTCAAGTGTTGGAAAGAAAAAAAAACAGCAGAAAAAATAACAGATTTCTGTGCATTATGTGCATGTGAAATTAAAAATATGATCTCATTTAAAATGTATTCTTTTGGTTCTAGTTGCCTTCTATGGATCTAGTCAGGTTGATTTCCTTTTTTGTTTCCTTTTTGAATTTGTTTATGTTTGTCTTTAGTTTATAATCAGGCATGTTCTGAAAATCACAAAATTTCAAATCACATGTGATTTTAAAATCACAATTGTGATTTAAGGGTGTTTTGAAAACCATAAAAGTTTTAACTTGTTTTAAAATGGTGGAAAAATATAAGCAAGAAATCTTTGATCGGCGACCACTTGACCGACCAGTTTTATATCACAATTATGAAAAAGTTTATTTTCCAGAACACGTTTCTTGTGATTTCAAATCACTTTCACAAAAAGTGATTTTCAGAACATGCCTGTATAAATAAAACTGTTTAAAACACATGAGCGATATGTTTTGTATTTAAAAATTTTATATTCGTAAACGTCCACTTTTCGTAACGTTACGCCAGAAATAATTTTAATTGTTTTCCAAAAAATTTTATATGTAAAGTTTACTTTTTTATATGTAGTGTAAAGCGCAACTAGCTCTACATTTAGTAATAAAAGGGATAACGGTTGAAAAACATGGCCCTAAAATACAACATTTTAAAGAAAAGCCAGTCCAAAGCTTATTAAAAACGTTTTATACTGCACGTCTTGCTCAATTCGCAGTCTTATTCAGTTTTGTAATGCAAGTCAAAATCCCCTTCTCCTGTAATACTCTAGCTCTTGATGGAGGTTATAAAAGATTCAGCATTTCCTAATTTATTTTTTTTACTCGTTTCGTTTAAATTTGCTAGAACGATTTCCCACAAAATGCTAAATGAAAAACACTGTTTTTTTCTGGGATTCCCAAAACGAGTTTGAGTAAGTGATCATAAATTTTAAGCGTAAAAAATCGTTGATAATTGAATATTTTTAAAATCGACTAAACCTGCTTCGCCATTAAACACCAGCAATAAAATTTATTGCAAATATATTTACGATGTTAAAAACTCTATAAAAGTTAAACAAAATAGTTATAAAATTGTAATGTATTGTATTTTTTATAAAGACTTAATGGAACGTAAACGTCATGGATATTATTAAAATTTTATCATATTTAATTTTTATATTCGTAAAACTATTTATTCTATACAAAAGAATAACGAAAACGTTAACTCAATTCAATTAACGGGCGATGTTTTAAGAACTATAGGAAAGTTAAAAAAAACCCATAAAATTCAGAAAAAATTTATGAAATCTTTATTTGAATCGATAGTAATTTAATATTGAAGATTATTTCATGCAAATGTTGACCGTGACTGCGCCTCAAATGGTCCATTCGCTTAGTCCAATTTTGGCATACTCTTTCAACATTTCGGCCGGTATCTCATGAAGAAATGCTTCAATTGAAGCGGGCATGTGTGTATAGACATGAGCTTTAACATAGTTCCACAAAAAATAGTCTTAAGGTGTTAAATCGCACGATCTAGGCGGCCAATTGACCGGTCCCGAACGTGAAATAAAATGTTCACCGAACTTGCCTCTCAATAAGTCCATTGTTAGGCGTGCTGTGTGGCATGTGGCACCGTCTTGTTGAAACCACATGTCATGCAAGTCAAGCTCTTGCATTTTGGGCAAAAAAAGTTGGATATCATCTCACGGTAGCGCTCACCATTCACAGTGACGTTACGTTTCGCATCATCTTTGAAGAAATACGGTCCAATGATGCCACCAGCCCATAAACCGCACCAAACTGTGACTTTTTCTGGATGCATTGGTAGCTCTTGCAATGCTTCTGGCTGATCTTCACTCCAAAATCGACAATTCTGATTATTAACGTGGGCTTCAGTGGGTCGATTAAACTGACCATAAAATGGAAGATGCGCGCGATGAACTTTCTTAACAGAGCACGCATTTTGATAATAAAATTCAATAATTTGCAAGCGTTGTTCGTTTCTAAGACGATTCATGGTTAAATTATAGACCAAACTGAAGATGTTTGACAATGAAACAAAATACGAAACGTGCGTCAGCTGTTTAGACCAGTGTTGCCAAAAAGATAATAGCTAAAAACTCACCCGAATTTAAAATTTTAAAATCGACTGGAAACTTCTTAATAAATTTTCATAACAAAAACGAAATTAGCTAAAATAATTTATTTATTTGAAATTTTATACATTCCAATTAATTATGACTTTAAATGCTCAATACATAGAAATTTAAAGCGATGATGCTTTTGACGACAAACTTTTTTTAAAAAACTTTTTATTCAAGATTAGTCAAGACAACTTTTAATTATGAAAAAAAATGTTATTGATTAAATTAAAAAAGAACAGAAACAATATTTTAAAAACAGCCGATTTTTATGCACTGAAATTTATTTCATAACATCATGAAATTTATTTAAAACTACCCAGGCAGAAATTACGACTCTTCTAAATATTATGTACCGCCACAACCCTGTAAATACAAAATTGTGACACTACCAAAAATATGGTACCATCACAACACTGTAGATACAAAATTACAACCTTAGTTTTTTAATACCGTTTTTAAATAAGATTCAACACCGGTACAACACCCTAAATGCAAATATACGACTTTAGTTTTTTAAAATCTTACTTACCATAAAACTATACCGCTACAACACTGTATATACAAGGATTAAAACTTAATTTTCTAATACCGTGTTTATAATAATTATATACCGCTACAACGCTGTATATGCAAAAATTTAGTCTTATTAATTTAATAGTGTCGTATTAAAATGAAAACACAAAAACTATTTTAGGTTGGAAAATATACAAATTTCTGCTTGTTTATTTATACTTGTAACAATATTGAAAATAAGAGTCGGAAAACGGTTGTGACTACGTTGTAAATTCGTGAATCCAACATTGTAAATTTAAATTTACAGTACTGTGACAATACTAAAAAGAAGAATCGGAAGACGCACATTTGGCGTTATCATTTTAATATTGTGACAACATTGCAAATTTGGTAAACAGTACGTTGTTTTGATGTTGTTAGTACCCCCTGCAACGTCGGCACAGCGTCGTGGTGATTGTCTTTTTCTGCCTGGGTACATATTTTTGTGTTTAAAATTTTAATAAACAGAAATAAATTACGCTTTTAAATATTTTAGATGTACATCTGGCAAATTTTCAATCCAACCTGCCAATTCACTATTTTATTTTTTAATGTTCTATATGAAGTTGTCTGATAATATCTATATTTAAACATCTATATGATTTCCTTATTACACTGAATTATGGTAATTTCGATTGAAGTTCTTTTTTTTTGAGTTTTTTTTCTATATTTTTGGATTACATAAAATTACCGATAATTGAATTTTTAAACCAATTTGTAGATCATAATAATTTAATAAACTATGAAGATTTTTAGTAACCAGATTTTGTGTCTTGTATTTCGCCTTTTTTTCCTATAAATAACCTTAAGGCGAAAATGCTATAAAAAAAGAAAATTAGTATGATTAATGGTTACAGCGATGTATGGAGAATTTATAAAAAACGAGTATAAGAATATTTTTCGGGTGTGGCGAATCTTATACACCCTTCATCATAATATTTGAAAAGGTAATCAAAATCCTTATTCCGGATGCATATTTCCTACTAGCTCATATGGCATTAGCGCTTTAGCGCCTAAACTATTATTTTGGGAAGAAAAAGTAGTTATTTGCCAACCCAGTTTGTTACCTTTTACTACTTACCCCCCCGTTTCCTTAAGCAAGTACATGTTCGAAAACTTACTACACTCACATTTTTTTCACCAACATTAGCCCATTTTTGTACTTTCAGCCAATCGGCTGTTTCCTCGATTTTTCGTTGATAATACTTATACACTACTTGCATGTGGAAACGTAGGGTAAAGGGTTCTCCAACTATTGAGGTATAATTTTAATTTTAATAAAAAGAGGTTTTTTTTGAGACATTAAAAATACTTTTATTTTAGTTTATTACAAAACGGTTCCGATTAAAAATGAAAAACTATGCCGGTCAAGTTACCTCCTCTACTGGTTGAGCAGGTTCCCACTCTTTTACCAAAATTCTCATTCACGTTTTTCAATAAACTGTTGTTGCTCGATAAGTAATTAGGCGCTATATTGAAAAATTGAAGCCTTTTGCATTTAGCACCTGTTTTTTGAAGATATTGATACAAAGCTAAAATGCAAAATCATCTAAAATACAAAATTTTTTTTATAAAAGGGATAGCAACTATGATTTCTGTTTGATGGTCCGCTATTCTCCAGCTAGGGAGCAAACGGTCTCAATTAATGACTTCCAACGGACTCTGTTGTGGGCTGTTCTTAATGCCTCGTTCCATGAAAACCTTGCAATTGTCAGCTCACGAATGGTTGCGATTCGCCAAGTGGTTTTTGGACGTCCACGACGCCGAGAACCTTGGGGGTTGTACTACAGCGCTGCCTTTGCTACCTCGTTATCGGATCTCAGTGTATGCCCAATCCATCCAAATTTCCTTTTCAGGATGTCGCACTCAGCAGCTCAGCGTTAGTTATTGTGTTGGGCCAAAAACATCGAATAATCCTTCGTAAGCAACGATTGATTCCTGTTTAATGAAGTTTAATTATAGTGAAGTGATTTTCTGGTTCCATGCAGATTCATGAATAGAAAGATGTTTTGTAAAAAGTAGTAAAAAAAAGTTTACAGAGAATTATCTTAATTTTTTATTATTATAGAAGGAAGGACTTATGACAATTATGTGTAAAAAATAGTGGCAAAATGCTCACCACGGCTTCTGTGGCGTACCTCTTTCCGATGGTCCATATTTTTAATGAGTCTAAGACATAACTGAGTTTCAATTTCGTTAATGTGCCGACTTATCTCATCTCCACGACGTAAGCTAACACGGCCATTGAATTTCTCGCGAAAAAGAGCCATTGTTTCGCTGGCTGTGTGATAAATGGCACCATCCTGTTGGAACTACATATCGTGCAGGTAAGTAATAAGTCCGTATCATCTCGCGATAGCGGACATCATTCCCGGTTACTGCTTGGCTGACCTCATTTTCGAAGAATGACGCTGCCAGCCCAAAAATCGCAGCAAACAGTCACTCTTTGTAGATGCATCAGCTTTTCAACAATCACTCGTGGATTTTCATTTCCCCAAATGCGGCAATTCTGCTTGCTAACGAATCCACTGATTTGAACAAACAATCACAAAGTGCACGAAATGCATTTTGATTTGAACGCCCATTTTCGTAAAAGGCTTCGACAATCTTAACGCGCTGCTCGGTTGTGTTTCTCTCCATGGTTGAATCTGTCAAATGCTGAAACAAAGAAATGTCAAATTAAATTGCGCAAAAAACTTGACGTTAAGATGTGACTCCCAATTATCACCTTGCATTATAATTGCACCTCTCAGTATAAACAAACCTAGTCCTCATCCTAAATGGGAGATCTTCGAGAAACCCATTCCATCCGACTCATGAGCATCGCTAAATCAACTACATTACTTATAAGGACTCGTAATTCGTGAACTTTATAGAGTCTTAAATCAATATTTTAGAAATTACAAACAGAATAACAAAGTTATGTATACCCACTCAACTGTTGTGAAGGGTATAAAAGTAAAATTTTTAATAGAGATGTAAGAAAAATTTTCAAAAATGTAATTTATATTGTAGAAAACAAAAAACATAAAATTTAAGAAACAAACTTTGATAACAAAAACTTCTAATAAGAAGCAACTTGTTGAGAGTATTCGTGTTTAGAAAAATGATTTCACTTTGTTTGCAAATAAAAACTAAAACAAAAGACTTAAGCAACAAACATAGTGTTATTTATGCATTAAGAAAAAAAATATAAAGCAGTGTAAATATCAAACTGGGCCAAAGTGTTTGTCTTATTTCTTCCTTATTTCAATCAAATCTCTTGGCCAGTTATTTTGGCCTATTTTTCCCTCACCAAAAATGCCAACTTTTTTTCTATTACAGATATTTTATTTAAGCAATTTGAATGTAAATACGAAATAACAAAAATAAGTGAAAGTTGTTATTGTTTAAAAATAAACCCCCCGATTACAAACTTAAGTGACATGTTTCATTTCTTTTTATTTGAATGTAACTCTCAGCATGTTTGTCCGTCCGTCTGTCTGCACAGTAAGTACTGTCATTCACTTACTTGCCTCCAACCATATGGACTACTCCAGTTATTTTTTTTTTAACCATTTATGGCATGTTGTTGTATGCATGATAATCAAAAAATGCAAAAAAAAGAAACATACAATTTCAGTTGACTTGGCTAAAAGGAAGTCAAAAATTACTTTATAGATACAGTATTAAATATTTAATGTGTAATTTGTTGCTCTAGAGCAGTGGGAATTTTTATATGTATTTTTTGTTTATTTTTTTTTTGTGACAGTTGCCATTTTTAGGGAATGTAAGTTTTTTTTTTTGTTATTTTTGAATTGCTGCTGATGTTCAACAGTTAAGTTTTTTTTTTCTTTTTGCGATTAAAAATGATGTAAGCTTTTGAATACACGTCATGAAATTGGAGTTGAAGCAAAAAAAGAAATAAATAAACAATTTATTACAATTAATTCTACGTTTTTTTCAGCTTTTTTTAAGAAAAAGCCGTTAATAGGTGGGGGTGTACATCAACGAAATGACATAATTATTTATGATGTTTTACCACAATTGGCAGAAATAATAAATTAAAATCGTTTTTTTATTTTTGACAAAAAAAAAATTAAATTTTTGATATTCGTAATTTCTAAAGGAAAAAATTAAAGACAATCTTAAGCTTGTACACGTAGAAAAAAAATTTGTTTAATTTATATTTTATCTTATTTTGTGCCTTTAATATTTGTTATATTTTATATTTATGTGACATTTTGACAAAACCTCTTAAGTCAAATTCAAAAGTTGAAAAAAATGTTGTTAATCATACGATTTTTCATACAAAAAATATTTTTGTTTACATTTTTAAAATTTTTGTAATATAAACGCAATTTTTCTTTAATTTTGGTTTTCTTTTATTATTTGACAAAAATAATTTTTCCACGAAATTGTTTAAAAAACTTTTTTGCCAGAGATTTATATTTAGTCCAGATATATACAGATATACTTTGTGTGGACTTTAATGAATATGTTTTATTGTTCTATACAAAATTTAAAACTACATATCGCTTAGTGCTGGGAAACTATCGATAGACTATCGATATTATCGATAGTCTTGAAATATCGAAAATATCGATAGGAAAAATATAAATATCGATATTTTTATTATTTAAAATACAGCAATGAAGACATCTAGCAGCAGCTATACACACATAGTTTTTTGCCGCAAATTTTTACTTGCTATTATTAATTCGCGCTGAATTACAGCAATGAATACAGCAAACAGATAGGCAAGTGGTATGGATTGCTTAACAGTGCTTTTTACTGCTAATTTAAGGCCTTTAAGTCGAATTTTTTACTTGTTTATATAGGGACTGAAATGTCAAATATTTTTGTAATGTTGTAAAAAAAAATGCAAATCCAAATGCAATTGTAGGCATAAGACAAAACAATGACCGACCATCAGAGGATAAGTCCGCTAGATAGATTACCTTTTTGGGTTTAGAATTTAGAAAATTTTTTAAAGTTGCAACGGAATATCTTATAGTCCCTTACAGTCGGTTCCTTCAGAAAGGTACTTATCAATTTTTAAAAAACTGCCATCTCAAATAAAGTGCGTATATACATACATACGTCTCATACATTCAATAAAGTTATAAAAAAGTAATTAAAGTTTTCCTGCACAAGTACACACATTCAGTCGATAGTAATATCGATATATCGATAGTGAAATCTGAACTATCGATAAATATCGATAGTATCCCAGCACTAATATCGCTCCTTTATTGCAACAAAGGGTGCGTTCGTAAATGCATCACTGCGCTGCATCAGTGATTTCAAATGGTTATATATTTATCAGTGAAGTAAATGTGGACCAAAAAATTGTGAAATACTCCACAAAAATAATAGTCACACAATAAAAAAAATTATAATTACTCTTTTATCGCCGTTGAAAAAAGTTTGCTTTTCTGATGCAGCGCAGTGATGCATTTACGAACGCACCCATAATCATATCTGAAAAAATCAAAAATTTTAAGTTACTTAAGCATAAAGGCCCAGTTAGGCAAACGTTGCTGTATCCGTAATGTACCGCACCGTACTGAAAGCACGTTGGTGCACTTATAGAACATTTAAAAACGTGTCATATGTTTTTCCCATACATAAACAATACACACAGTGATGGGAATCAAAAATGTTTAAACTGTGACCGCTGTGCAGAAAAAGTACCAAGTGTATTAAAGCAGTATTTCGTCACCTAAAATGCAAAAGGCCGTAACTACTCAAAAATTCAAATTTGACTTTTTGGTTGATTATGACGTACTTAACCGAAACACATCTACACAGAAAATCTTACAGGTATACGTCCAAAAATAACGGCTTTATTTACGAAAAACAAAAGGCCATAACTGCAACGTTAACAATTTCATAAACCAAAAAGCCGTAACTACAGTTTTCCAAAAAAAAAAACAAGAAAAAAATCAAAACAAAGTTGTCTTTGATTCTCTTTCAATGTGTGTTATTGCGTTATAATTTTTCTTAACCACTTTAATCTAATTTCATTTTCTCGAATTAAATTTATAAATTAAATAAATTTTTTTAATAGTTATGAGGAATTTTGTGTTTTGTTTTAAAATACTTACAATAAGTAGATACAAAAAGTCATCACTTGCCTAAAAACTTTTTTAGTTACGTCCTTAAAGCACTATTTTCTTATCTTAACCATTTGTTTTATTTTATGCACAATTTTATTCTTGTAGTTACGGCTTTTTGGTTTCAGAAAAATAGAATATAAAAGGCCGTAACTAACATTTCTTAAAAAGTACTTTTTTCCATTAATTTCTTTTTTAGAAACAAATCCGTCTTTGTTTTCTAAGCTTGAATCTAAAATTTGGATATTAAGTTTTAAGTAGTCTTCAATTTATAACGTTTATTCCTTCTCCTGTAAAAAACCATAAAGTATAGTTACGGCCTTTTGCATTTTAGGTGACGATTTTATGCATGTAAAAAATGTATTATTTATATTTTAGATTTACAATAAACATCTTAGCATGTATATTTTAGCATACATATAAGTATGTAATGTAAATGTGCATACACCAAACCAGGTTTGTAAACCATTTAAAGCCTTTTATATGATGCACATGTTCGCTCTACCTTGCTATATGGATGTGAATCCTGGAACTCTACGGCAAACGACATACAACATCTACAGGTATTCATTAACCGTTGCTTGCGGAAATTATTGAGAATTTTTTGGCCGAACGTAGTTTCCAATAGCGACCTGTGGCAAAGAACAGGCGAAACACCAATCCGTTTGGAAATTGCAAAAAGGATATGGAGCTGGATTGGCCATATCCTAAGAAGACTTCATGATGATATATCGAAGATGGCAATTGACTGGAATCCTCAAGGCAGCAGGAGAAGAGGTAGACCCGCTAACACCTGGAGAAGACTACTAGAATCCGAAATTAGCAAAACAGGAAAAACCTGGTCTGAAATAAGTCTAATGGCACAGGATAGATCCGGATGGAAGGATTCCGTAACGGCCCTTTGTTCCAACTTGGAACCATAGGAATCAATATATATATATATATATATATATATATATCAGGCGCGGATCCAGCTTGAGCCTTACGGGGGGGAAATTTTGTATGATACAAAAAATGTAAAAAATTTGTTTTTAAAAGTTTATTAAAAACAATATGCGTATATGATATTAAAAAAAACTCAACAAAAAGGTTAAAAAAAATATAAGATCAGTTTGATCAAATAAGCAATTTATGATTTCCTTGTGAGGCATATTTAGACGGTACAGTATATCTTCTGTCGTTGTTGATCTGAGTCATGTCTTATTCGACGAATAGCATTACTGACGAGCATTAAAACGTAAATTTGAAATATTTTTCTTAGATTTGGGTTGATATCTTCATCACAGTTTATTAAAGCACCTACAAGGTTATCTGATAGATCAGGCTCAAGTTTAGATGTACATAAGTAGGTGTTTATCTCTTTCATCAAATATAATCAGCTCATCAGCTAGTTGTGGTTTTTACAGTTTTGTATCTGTATATGAGTTGATTACACTTTAAGGTAGAAGTTTAGGTATGTTCAATACATTAAGGATATCTATTGGGAAAGATGTTTTGAGATCTTTTAAAATAAATTCAATAAGAGGAATGTAACCCATTATTTCGTTAAAATCTTGTCTTTTGGATTGGAACCTCGATTTGAACGCAAATAACTTTAATGCTATGTTCACATTTGGGTTTTTAAACGCGTTTAAGCAAAATGTTGATTTAGCTAATCAAAGCCGTTCACATTACATTTGAGATGATTAAGATGACAGATGATTAAGAAAAAAACACACAAAAAAACAACAAACAAATTTAAATTAAAAATGGATAAAAACACTTTTATAAAGTTATCAGAAGATTATTTTAATAATTTTAATGATGTAATTGTGAAAATTTATGAATTATTTAAGAAAAAAAAATAAAAACATTAAGCAGAAATCTTGGCCGGTTGTACACGGTTGTTGGCGATTCTACATTTGAGGTATGTTCAGTGGATTCTATGTGGTTTATGAAGTGATTTAGTTGTAATCATGTCAATTTGAAGTGATTAACAAATCACTTCAATGTATGGGTAATCATCTCGATTTTGAAGTGATTAGAGCTTAATCACGTTCGAGCTGCTTAAACGCGTTTAAGAACCCAAGTGTGAACATAGTATTACTTTTTCAAAAATCGCTTTGAATTATTCTTTGGCTTTATTTCTGTTTTTTTCAAGGCACATGATTAAAATTGATCCTTTTTGAAAATCTATATCTTGCTTTTGTAAAATGATACTAAGTGGCTGTGTTAAAATAGGTATCACACTTAATATCTATATTCCGCAAATAAATTTAAAAGTACTAAGTGAGTTCCTTAACATAAAGGGAGAGATACTACCTTTCCACCCAGATATTTTTTCCAAAGCTTCTACTATATGATGTACACTTGTTGCAAAGACGCAAAATGAAGAGAGTTTGGCTAACAAATACTTTGCTAAAACGGTTTTTCGCTTGGGGTGATTATATTTAAAAAATTTTGTAGTTTCTTTAACAAATGATACAACTTTTTGTATTAATGGCACTTTATTGCTTTTAGAAATTGGGTTGTTCGATTTATGGGAATAGCAAGGCGTTTATTTCGCATTTGTCGCTTTTCCAGAAATTTTGAACAGCCCCATTTTCTGCTGACATCAGAGGACACCCATCTGTTCCATCTCCTACACAATTTTTTAGGTCGGGACCAAAATTTGTCAAAGCTTTAAGAACTATTGATGATAGTGCCTTCGCATCAATTGACACATCAACGTCATCAATATCTTTTGAAGCCTCTTCAAATGCGTTTACAAAAAATAAATAAATTCTTCCCTAAAAACTTTTTGTGGTATGTTGAAATATCTTAAAGATAAGGAAATCTGGCTTTTCCCCGACAAATCCGTGCTTTCGTCAAAAGTTATCGAATAGAATTTTGATTCATATAACACATACATACATAAATATTGCATATACATGCTAAGGCTTATTAATAATTTAACCGCATGTATTATCAAGTCAAACGTTTAGTCTTTGGATATAGATGGCACCTGCTGGGATGGAATGTAGAATAATAAGTATTTGAATACGGTAAACGAGATGTTTCTTTGGAAATATCTAATAAATAAATATTAGGATTATGATATGAATACTTATTGAAAATCGTTAGAGATTCGATACAAAAAAAATAAAAAAGTACTTAGTGAAAATCTCGTTAGAGATATCATAAAAAGAAAACAAAAAAAACCTTGATGGGATTTCCAAAAATTTTGTACATTAAAAAAAAAATTATTATTGGGAATTCTTGTATTATCGAAATTAACAAAACATATTTATATAATTTACGGGGGGGAAATTTCCTTATTTCCCCCCCCCCCCCCTGAATCCGCGCCTGATATATATATATGTTGCACATTTTCATTGTATGTTTAATGCATTTGTTTATTTTATACATCTAAACATATGTTCATATACATATACTGAAAAAAGTACCAAAAATATCCGCTTTCAATGTAACATACAAGCCGTCCATCGCTGTTTTACAAATCTCACGTAACAACGGTATGAAATTTTATTTTATACAGAATGGTACTTTGCAACTACGGTAAATTACATTTCGGTAAGCTTTTGCATTGCTTTTCATATAACAAAAAGCGAACAGCTGATTGATACCGTACATATACGGTACAGCAACGTTCGCCTTACTTAGCCTTAAGTGTTTATTCATACCTTCTTTATATGTAAACAAGTTAGAGTGCTATATTCGGCTGTACCGAATCTTTGATACCATTCACCGACAGTTTGAATATTTCAGGAGCGATATCTATATGATATCTATTTATTATTAGTTTATCTTTATAAAAAAGATATAAGCATTAAAATGGCTTGCGGTTTAGACCTATATTAAATTATTGACCGACAATCGTGAATAAGATATCATGATTCGTAATAGTTTAAGCCGAACTTAAATGATTTTCAGGAGGGGGATTTAAATTGGAGCCATTGCAAGTTATGAACCAGTCATCCCAAAGTTCCGCAGAGTGATTTCTGGTATTAAAAAACATAAATTTCAATACAGTGGTGAAATTAGTTTTAGCGTTTACAGTGAATTTCAGAAACATTTTTGTTTACGTTTTCAAAATTTTGTATAAATATGGAATCTGAGGAATTATTTACCGTATACCACAGAATTGTTTAACATTTTTTCTGGCCATATGAAACTTGGTTCGAAGAAATTTTGCTACTGTATGAGGGGTATTTAATTAATTTACCAGAGTGGGCTTTATATGGGGCCTATAGTAAATCATAAACCGATCATCCCGAAATTTATAAGTCCTATTTCTAGTCCTATAAAACTATAAAGTATTATTCTGATAGCAATATTTATTACGGATTTAGGCATACTAAACTGTTTGCAGGGAGTAGGGGTTATATGGGGCCTAGGGTAAATTATGGGCCGAACCTTCTTTTGAGTTTTTCGAAAGTGAGCGTTTTCAACAGACGGACAGACCGATGGACATTGCTAAATCGACTAAGAATTACTCAAGGAGCAAAATATATTTTATTAAATCTGTATAAAGGTACATTTTGAAAACTTTAATCGCATTTTGCCAAGTTTGATTTTTTTTTTTTTTTTTTGAGATATGACTATGCTGCAATTAAGGAGCGATATGCACTCCTTTACCGCTTGGGATGATGTGGGCTTTAATTGTTTTTTTTTAATTAATTGTTATTTAAAGCCCAAATGTTAAAATGGATACGTGTCTTCTTATGTCAAATAATTTTGTTAAGTCGACAATATTCTCACAAGCCTGACAGTTTTTTAGAAATGAAGGGTTGTACCCTTCATTACAGGTGGAAAAAATAATTTTTTTTGTCACCCTATAAAGTATAGTATATATAAGGTTGATTCAACCAAAACGCATGATGTTATTTGCAAATAAACCAAAATGTTTTCAGAGAATTATGTTAATATTTTTTATAATCAAAGAAGGATCTAGGACAATTATGTGTGAAACAAAATATCGGCCAAATGCTCTCCATGGCTTCAGTGGTCCATATTGTCAATGACTCTGAGACATAATTGAGGTTCAATGTAATTTATTATCTCATTTTTTAGCTTTTGAATTTCTCTTGGCAAATTGACGTACACTTTTCTTTTAAATATCCCCAGAGAAAGAAGTCCAACGGTGTCAAATCACATGATTGTGGTGGAAAATTATAATCGCCAAGACATGAGATAACGCAAAAGAGCTTCCTGCAGGAAAAACATATCGTCCAGGTCCATATTCTCAATTCCTAGCCAAAAGCAGTCCGTTATCAGCGCACACTATTCACGGTTACTATTTCATCGACCTCATTTTCAAAGAAGTACGACCCGATGACTCCGCCAGCCCATAAATCGAAACAAACAGTCTTACTTTGTGGATGCATCGGCTTTTAAACAATTTGAAATATTTTCGAGTATGGGCATATTTGGTCGATTATGCTGACCAAAAAAATCTCGGAATGCATTTTGATTTGAACGCTTACTTTCGTAGAAGGTTCTTAACGAGCTACTGTACCTCTTCATGGTTAAATTTGTCAAACGCTGAAATAAAGATATGTCAAAATTAAGTTTGGCAAAAACTTGACGTTAGGGTGTGACTAACAATTAACATCGAGTATTATAGTTAGACCACCCTTTATTATGCATCCTTGAGTATAAAACTTGATTAAACGATATCGGACTGACCATGTGTATGTTGAAATGGGTTTTCCAAAGAGTCCAAATATAATGGGGAATAAACTGTTATATATTTATGTTACAAATCGAGGGTTATTTTTCAAATAGTTTTTCAAATTTTTCGATAGCTCTAAGAGTTTTAACTGAACTTTATTTTTCAATGTTATTAAAAAACAACGTCTTAATCATACATATGTCAATTTTTTTCTTAATTCCAGATATCTGCGCTTATATGTCTGATAGCACTATTTACAAATCGATTTGAACATTGAAATAAGCAGATAGCACTAATTGAACAAAAATAAAAATGAGCTGTAATGAAAACTATTTGATACTTTAGTTTAAGTTACACGAATTTTTATTAAACTAATTAGTAAAATTTAAAGAAACGCGTGATCAGGTTAACGAAGTTAAAATTTTACACTAACGTTTATTGAAAAGCAATAAATAATTTAACTTTTTCCACATATTTTTAATTATCATAAAAAAATGATATTCTTGCGAAATAGCAGACTTCAATGCTTTGGAAATGCAACCGTTTGCTTAGTTGAAAAGAACGTGGGCCAGATGGTAAGGGTTTCGCTTCTATTTATATGATCGCTGGAGAGTGTGGGAAATTTGGGAACAAATGGAAATAATTCTATATTTTATAAACGGTTGGTCCGATTGGAATGTAGTTTGAGGTGACAATTAAAAAGTTGTCTTGTATTTGAGGTCTTTAGACTTAGCAGGAGAGGTGCAATAGCTTCCCAAATTAGGACATCTCGGGTATAACAAAAACTAAAAACGATCTTTAATTCTTAATTTTAGCTGGATGTCAAAAATAATTTTTTTGTGAAATGCGCTTGCCGAGTTCTTCATAATTTATAATTGGTCTAGTATTTTATAAATATAAGACTCAAATTTATCATAATTTGTTTGAAATATTTGTTTGTGAATTATCAACAAGACTAAGTTTGTCATGCTTAATTCCCAATTTTTATTTTTGATAAAAACACTGAAATTTATTGTTGATGGGATACGCTATTCCTATACGCATTTCACTGGTTACCTAGACTAGATCATCAGGAAACTGTATCCAAAAATTTTAGAAAAACTAAAGATATTATACAAATAAATTCACTTAACAGCTTTATTTGTAAAATATCATGTAAATGTTGGCCATGTCTTCGTCTGAGGTGGTCCATTCGGAAGGTCCAATTTTGGGCGAATCGTTCGGGTTTGTACAACCCGAAATGTTTATAATAATTGTGCAATATGAATACTAATGTCCGTTTTCTCATTATACGATTATCTCTTTTCCCAACGAAAAACTGCACATTAAAGATATTTGGTTTTCCCATCTGCCAATTAGTTATTTTCCTTTTATTTGCCGTACAGATAAATTCAATCAGCTGACTCCCAGCTTTAACATGTATTTTGAGAGGTGTTGCCAGCTGAAAACAATGTTTTTTGTCGGTATATTGAGAAACCCAAAATCAGTAACGGACAGTTTATCGCTCTAATCAATTTTTGTTGACATTAAGTAACAGCCAGTTTATCGATACATTGAGAAAATGGCCATAAACCCCGTAATTGGTAGCCATTATATTTCTAAAAAAAAACACACACATTTTTGGGAATTTTCGGCATTTTTTTGGGAATTGTGGGATTCGTTTTGTAAGTTAAATAATAGAGTTTGAGCTGGCTTATATAAGCATTAAAACATGTATTTACTTGTATCGGGTGATTTTTTAGCTATTATCTTTTTGGCAACACTGGTTTTAACAGCTGACGTACGTTTCGTGTTTTGTTTCACTGTCAAACATCTTCAGTTTGGTCTATAATTTAACCATGAATCGTCTTACAAACGAACAACGCTTGCAAATTATTGAATTTTATAATCAAAATTCGTGCTCTGTTAAGAAAGTTCATCGAGCGCTGCTTGTGTTCAGCGACGAAGCTCAATGGCTCAATGGGCACGTAAATAAGCAGAATTTTCGATTTTGGAATGAAGATCAGCCAGAAGCATTGCAAGAGCTACCAATGCATCCAGAAAAAGCCACAGTTTGGTGCGGTTTATGGGCTAGTGGCATAATTGGACCGTACTTCTTCAAAAATTATGATGCGAATCATAACGTAACTGTAAATGGTGAGCGCTACCGTGAGATGATATCAGACTTTTTTTTGCCCAAAATGCAAGAGCTTGACTTGCATGACATGTGGTTTCAACAAGACGGTGCCACATGCCACACAGCACGATTTTCAATGGATTTATTGAGAGGCGAGTTCGGTGAACATTTTATTTCACGTTCGAGACCGGTTAATTCGCCGCCTAGATCGTGCGATTTAACGCCTTTAGACTATTTTTGTGGGGCTATGTTAAAGCTCATGTCTATACACACATGCCCGCTTCAATTGACGAATTGGAAAACAACATTGAAGCATTTATTCAGATACTGGCCGAAATGTTGGAAAGAGTATGCCAATATTGGACGCGGATGGACCATTCGAGGCGCAGTCGCGGTCAACATTTGCATGAAATAATCTTCAGACATTAAATTATATGGACCGTACTATAGATTCAAATAAAGATTTCATGCAGTTTTCTGAATTTTATGTGTTTATTTTTAAACTTTCCTATAGCACTTAAAAAATCACCCGATACAATTTCATTAAATAATATTAGCTAACAAAGATTTTATTGCATAAATTAAAATTTATATTGTTTACAAAAACTCATAAAACAATTTTTTGCAGTTTTTTTTTTGTCAAAATTTCTACAACGAATTTTAAAATTATATGAGTTTATAAAATCTAGACACAATTCCCGACCCTTTGATGTATAATATGTCTACTTTGTAATAACAATTTTTATCATTTTACTATATGAAGTAAAATTGTTTATGTAGATAGCATTTTTTCACACAAAAAACGTGTGTGGTAGATAGCGCAGTACAGTATTGATGAAAAAGAAAAACGTTTTGGTAAATTTTTTTTTACAAATTTAAAAGAAAGATGACCCTTTAGTTAGTGCACTCGTTTCTTTAAAAAACACATTTTTGAAAAATTGCAGATAGCACTATTTGAAAAACAACCCTCGATATAGTTCAGAGTAGATTGCTATTGATAAGTTTAGACAGATCGGTCCACAAATAGCTGAGATTTCAGCAAAAAGCCACGACTTCCCTTAGCGAAATAGCGCCCTTACCATAGGAGTTAAGAACAAGATGTTGCAACATGAGTACAAAATTCACTCTTTAGAGCAGCTGTGGATAAAGTGAAAAGATACATTTTGATAGCCAACCTTCGAAACTGCGACGGCACATGAAGAAAAAAAAGAAAAATAGCTCCTCTTTTAAAAAATTGCAGAAAACGTTTTGAGTATTAGTCAACCACCCATATTTTGAATGCCCCCTTTTTCATATAGAAACGAATAGGGATTTAGAGTTCTTTTTACAAATCAAATAAAAATACTGAATATGTATTTTTAAGTAAGTATTCCTAAACTAGATTTACATATTCAAGAAAACTTCGAAAATTGTGTTGTCTCGGAATTTTATATACTGAAACTAATCTTCGACTGTTATTTGCCAATAAATATAATTATTTTATAAATGAAAGACAAATTGGCGCAATGTTATTTGAATAAGGTGATAGCATTTTTAACACCTAGATAAGAGCATCAAGCAAAATTTTTTGGAAATAACAAGTATCTTATTGCTGAAGAAACAAAAGCTTCAATTGTTAAATGTGTTAACTTTCTAAATTAATTTCAAATATAAAACAAATTGCCAAATTTTAATCAAATCGTCTTTCATTCTTTACTGAGCATCATCACGACTAAAAAAACTAAGAAGCATCATCATTAATAAAAAAAAAACTAAGGAAGTTTGTTACTTAAGTCTATTATTTTGTTATAGACTTGATCGAATTTAAAAGGAAATGCCTAATTATCAAAATAAAAAATAAATATTTAAATTGTCTTTATTAGCAATTATTTATTTCTTGCTGATTTGCATTTTATTTAACGATCAATAAATCCCGGCAGTTAACCTTGAACTTTTATATTTTTGGTATTAACAATAACAAAAACTTAAATATACTTATAAATACTCTAGACCTACTTTTGGGTTTTATTTATTTTTTATATTAAATACTAAATTTTCTGAGAGTACCCATATCAATGTTTCTGACGACAACAATATAAAAAAATATCATTAAAATGGACCTTCTTTAACAACAAATGCAACAAAACACAACACGATGGCTTTTTTTTTTTTTTTTTGCAATAAAGACCTTTTAAAATAAAAAGATACACTCCAACTGCAAAAAACAAATTGCCCATTTTAGTGTTTTGCCTGAATGGATTTTGGTTTGTGTGTCATGGAGGACAAAAACAAAAAACGCATAAATGCAAAACAACTTGACATTATGAAAGTCATTGTTAACTTAAATAATCCAAACAACAAAAACAGCAACCAAATCACATTTTTCCATGTTAGTAAATATTATAATATTGCAAAAAATAAATTGTCTATAAAAAAAAATGATTACAAAAATAATGATGACATTGTCTAAATAATAATAGAAAAAAAGACGTTGTAGCGGTTATTCCATAGAAAATAGCGGTTAATTTAAGTCCACAAATTTATTTGCTAATTTGTGCAAACATCTGCAGAGAATAGAGTGATTAACTTAAGAAAGGAAGTAATAAAAATGTAATTTAATTAACACAGATATTCTAAACTACGAAATTATATTTTAATAATTAAGACACAAGAAAAATAATTTTTAAATAAATTTTGTAACAAAGGTTGTGTTTTTTCATTTGGTAAAAGGTTTGCCACTTACGATTATGGGTCGTTGAACAACCGAACAACGAACAAAAATAGTTAAAACTACTCACTACCAAAAAGTGGTGGTTCAAACGTGGACACTTCTTGAGCACTACGAGTGATAGTGGTCCTCATTATCAACACACAGAAAACAAATTCGTTGGGAAACGGTTGCAGTAATAAAATATGGATCAAGTAACATAATTTATTATTGCAACTAATAAAAATGTATAGTTCTAACTGATTTTTAGTTCTCTTGATTATTAAAACGTAATTCTAACTGAAATACGATTCCTTCAATTATTTTATTAGATATGACAACTAATTTAATTTAGTTCTAAAAATTAGTACAAATGGTTAGAATCACAACCGAATTAAATACAGGGCAATACTGAATATTGGTCATTGCAATTAATAATTTGCTTTCGTCAATAAATTTTGTAATATAAATGTTAATTCATTTATTGCAGCTAATTATTGATTGTTGGAATGGTTTCAATTCGAGTACAACAAATGAAAATGTAATTATTCGGTATTTACAACTAAAAAATAGTTGAAAACCCCAATTGCTTACTAAATTATCTGTCAAAACATTTGATAGAATAAAATAATTTTTAATTTTATATTTAAAAATATCTTTGCGGACAAAAACGGAAAGTGTGCAAAAACTTAATAAATAGGGGTAAGTAATTTACGTATTCTTATAAGTATGTACATATACACGTATGTACATATGTATGTATGTATTATTTTTATTATACCCTACAAATTATATTGGACTACTTGATCCATTTTGATCCTGGGCTGGTCCAATGTAATGCAAGTATGGACCATGTCATTGTTAAAAAGAGTTTGCAGTGAAACGACATGTCTTCGTTTTTTAACGACATGTTTTAATTTTGAACCGATTTCAAAGCTAATCCTCTGGAGTATACCATGGATTAGTTTTAAGACTACTCCTTTATAATGCAAGCAGGGTTATATGGTCCTGCCATAGGACATCGTAATGTTAAATAAGCCATGTTTTTTCTATTAATTGGGATTACCTTTGGACTAGTCCTTGCCCCTTATGGGCTACATTGGACATGTGTGTATGGACAAGTCGCATTATTTTCACGTTAAATACAAACATGCATACATACATACATAAGTATGTACCCATCTAGCATTTTTAATCGAAAGAATCTGCGGGAAATCTCATGAAAGGCGTTTTTGTTCATCGACGAACGCAAGTTTTAATCGTAGAAGATTCCTCGCACGGGAAATTTTGTTACAAAGGCTGATTCCGCTATGAGTTACTTTTACAACACAGCGAAAGACGCTTATATTAATTGTAGACGGATTCGTTTGAGATTTGTGTAAAGATTATCTAAGAGTCTTTTAGAAAGCACATCAAGAATCTTATGAGACTCATGTAGGAATGCCCTTACCACTCGTGGAATGCTTAGAATAACTGAGCCACCTAAACAAGAATGAAGAAACTTTTGACATTCATACAATTTATACGAAAGAAACCTTAAGATCAGGAATTATACTGTTGGAAAATCTTATTTGCCAGATCCTTACGTCGGGTTTTTTAAAAAAAAATATTATTGACAAAAAATAAATTTTCATGTTTTAAAAGCGCTCATTTTAGGTAGCTCAGTAATTGTTAAATGACTCATAAGGAGAGTCGCAAAAGATTCATTTAAGAATCAAAGAAAAGCGTGTCAGAAAATGTATAAAAAACTAATAAATAAACAATTTTAATGTTTTTATTATTGTTGCTCGTCAGATAATCATTAGAAGATTATTTTAGGGGTTGAATATTAAACACAATCGTACAATAATGTATGAACAAATTGTTTATATTTTGCCCCGCGTGTACATTGGTCAAACAAATATGAAGATTCTTTTAGGAGTTGAATATTAAACCCTATCGTCTAACAAACATCCTGTGTTAGCTGGGTAATATCTTAGACATACATACATATGGACGCATTGTTTATATTTTGCTCCGAGTGTAAATTGGTCAAACAAATATGTTATACACACATTATATGAAAATCGCTCAGATTTTTAGTGATTTTCATAATAATTACAACTTCAATCAATGTTCGTATTGTGAAACCCCTAGTTAATAATTATATTTTACTTCAGACAATGGAACAAGACGACATTGATGAAAGAAATTGCAGCCAAAGATTGTTTTTGTTGGTACATTAAGTTATCATCTGTACCTGAAAATCCGTTGGATGATGGGGAAAGCTGTTGGCATGTGTTTGAATTTAATAAAATAATGTAAAAACTATAAATAAAAATACTAAAACATAAATATACTCTAAAAAATGGAGTGTATTTGAATTATTTTGATTTTCTATCTTATCAGCCATGTCACAGAGTACAATTCCGTTCGAAATGATTCCGTTCGGAATTGAAGAAAACATATATGTTTATTGATAGAATGTGTATTTTGATAGTTTTTTGGCCTTTCAGATACAAAAAAATCCCATTCCGTGCATGAAAACGAAAATGGTTTCATTCCGAAATTTTTTTTCATCATTTTTTGAAACAACAAAATACGGAATGAATTCCGTTTCCGAACGGAATTGTAATCTGTGACATGGCTGTATATATCGGGAAAAATTATTTATGCAACCGGTTAAAAAAAAAATATATTGATAACGACAATCAAATCTTTTGTTATGAACACCAATTATGTGTTAATTCAGTTGCAGCTGTCATATATTCGGGTATAAGCACAATTTTGTTTCTAATAATCATACTAACAACTAACAATATCTATATTTTTGCCCTTAATTAGTCAGGTACGGAGACATATTTCATCCTAACTCGAGAACCAGTTTTCAAAAGTAAAACACCAGAAGATGTGTAACAAAATTGTATTTATTTTAGTTGAACAGAATTTTTCTGTATCTCTTATCGTTTTGGAATTATGGAGAAAAAAAATTATGCAAAATTTGTAATATTTTTCAATTTAAAAATGGAATTAAAAAAAAATATAAAGCAAGTATTACACATTTTGCACTTTTTTCTGAGAGCTACTTATCTTAAAAATCGGTTAAAAAATTTAGATTTTATTGTCAATTTACCGCAGGTACCCAATATTGACCAAATATGTGTAATGCAGCAAACAACGTTAGAGTGGGCGCACTAAAGCGCCTTGTAGCAGCAATGAATGGCAACTCTTTACTTTTATCTATTTTCGTACAACAAAATCAAATACAAGCAAAAAAGGTTGCCAGATTTGTAATTTTGTAGCAACGACTTTTTCTTCAATATATTTCTAGTCTGCATTGAACATTTTGTATGGGAACCCCCTAAAGGAATGAAGCTATCGGGTGGGTATGTTAGAAGTAAATGATTGAGATAAAAAATAAAGTGGGGTTGGTCACACATTTTAACCATCTAGGGGCATCATCGGCACTACAGGAGCCAAATTTAAGAATTTCAACCAAACAAATATGTCGGTTTAATAAAATTTTGCACAAAAAAAAAAATGTTTCTCCATTAATTTCTGAATAATTCCAAAACGATAAGAGATACAGAAAAATTCTGTTCGTCTAAAATAAATACAATTTTGTTACACATTTTCTGGTGTTTTACTTTTGAAAATCGAATGACTGGTTCTCGAGTTAGGATGAAATATGTCTCCGTACCTGACTAATTAAGGGCAAAAAATTTGCCACGCCCATTAAACAAAATCTCGATCTGATGGAAAAAAAACCGAGAACGGATTTGGGTTCAGCGTATCAAAATCCATATAGTTCACATAGTTTTAATTAACGGAAAGACAAAAAATTATTTTTTGCAGAGCAGTGTAATTAGCAAGATTATAAAGGAATTTGAAGAGACTGGAAGCACTACCAATATGGTCAGTCCTGTGCATGATTCCCTGTGGCGAATTATCCGGCCATATGATAGCCGACTTTTTTTGACCTTAATTGAAGATTATGAACTGGATGATATGTTGGTTTCAGCAGTGCTGTTCAGGTGCACTTTTGCACCATTTGTTGGTGTAATTTCTTATGCTGTCTTTTGTACGGGGTGCCCCGCCCACTTGAAATAAAGCGCCATGAAAAATTCAGGAAAATTTGTTCAGTATTTAAGGAGTTTATGGGGAACAAGCAAACGCATTTAAATTCTTCTTTAAATAAGTCCTATTCACAATCTTGTGCATTTAAGATTGCTAATTTATGCAATTGTAAACAAGTTCTATTAATTTTGAATGACCTATTTGGCTTAGTTTATGATGGTTATTGAAAACGATGATACAAAACACTACAATCAAAGATCATACATCGTTCTTCTCCAGATATCACACATCTTATATAAATACGGAAACAATTTTTTTGTGATTGATTTTTAAGTATCTTATCGCCCACCGATTTTATTGAAACATATATCGTTTTAAAGGAATTTGTGTGTAGATATGCACAATATATTTTTTTTTAATTAAAGTTTTTGAAAAGCGTTTTAATTTATCTTACAGACAAACGTACAAAGTTGGGTGAATAGTGCATTTTTTCCGTTCTCTCAAAATGTGTACGTTTTAAATGTATAACGCACAGGTTTTCTCGAAACTAAATGTCCAGTGGTCGAATTTCGGCCACCAAGCGACCCTAGTATTCTATAAAAGCGCAAGCAGTTTGCGATTACTAACGTAAATTCACTGAGTGTCAGCTGTCGACTTGCAATTAACTGCCAATTTCACGTTGTCGAACGAACGCGTTCTTTAGCCAAACTACATTTGAAACCAAAAACTAATTTTTGATGCAAGACCATTTACGCACGAAAAACAACGTCATCTCAATGTCTGCTTCTAGATTTGCTGCAAAATTTGGTACTTTTTCTGAGAAAGCCGTGAAATCGACAAATTCGGATTATCCACCAAAATTTCACTAACAGAAGTTGTTTTCGGCAGTGCGCACATTGCGGTGATGCATTTTAGGTTCGAAACAGTTCAAATGTTGCAGTCTTTTATTGAACCATAAAACATATTTAAAATAAAATTGTATTTAGATACAGTGGCTCACAGCTTGTTTTATGCAGTTCATATTTTTATTTTAAATGATCTGTACAAACAAAACTAAAAGGAACTTAAAATAGAATTTGGAATCATTTTAAAGACAAAACGCTATTATTTAACAAACAAAAATTATCCGATGCAAAAATTTGCTTTCTAACCATTTAAAACTAAAAAAACCGAAAATTGTCCTTATTTTTATCTCACAGCTTATTTTATGCAGTTTATTTTCTACTGTAACGGTACCAAAATGCAGCTTCGTCATTCTTTTTTTTTAATTCTAGAAATGTTTTTTGTTGAATTGTTAATCTAATTTTGTAACATGAAGTGTCAGTTAATAAAAATTCAAAAGAGTCCGCGTACAACGATAGAGCAGCGAGAATTTTTTTTAAACCATTTTAAAAATGGCCACTCGCAGCGAAAAATAGCAGAAATGATTAATATTAATTCTTCCACAGTTCAAAAATTCATTCAGCGCTTTATCGGTGAAAATCGGGTTCATAACAAAGGCAGAAAAGCACCGAATAAATTTTTAATGAACACGACGAGCGACATATTTTGCGAAAAATAAAGGCAAACCCAAATCTCCCGGCTCCAAAATTGACGTCGGCAGTTAAAGCTGACCTGCAGCCGTATTCTGTAACTTGCTTAGCTAAAGCTTAATCTCGATCGCTAAAATGCCTTAGAGAATGCAAAAATTTAAATTTTTAGCGATGACATTAAAAGCCAAAATTGCTGCGAATTAAATTTTTAAGGCATTGTTAATTCTAGCAATGCACGTTACGGTATTGTATTCGTAGCCAAAAATCCTTAAATAAACCTTAGAGATTTTTACCGATAGAGATTTAGCTTAAGCGAATTACAGAATACGGCCACTGGGCAAACAATGTTGCGTGGAAACTATCCGTCGGGTGTTGCGCCAACATGATTTTAATGGCCGAGTTTCAAGCAAGAAGCCGTCTATTAACCCAAAAAATAGAAATGGAGGCTAAAATTCACAAAGGAACAAGTTTCAAAGGAATCTGCGTTTTGGAATTCGGTCATCTTTGCCGATGAACCTAAGTTCAACCTATTTGGGTCAGATGGCATGTCGTATGTATGGCGGAAACCAAATACAGAACTGCCTGTATGACGGTTGCTGGTACCGGAAAATAAACATTTATTGAAACAGCCATGGACAAATTTAAGTACCTTCAGATACTTAAGGACAACTTGTTGGAGAGTGCTGATAATCTGGGTAAACAGATTTTCGAATTATTCAAGATAACGATCAAAAGCACAAATCCGGAATTGTTCAAACTTGGCTGATATATAACTGCCCACATTTGATGATACCGCCAGCACAGTCGCCAGACCTTAACGTTATAGAAAATGTATGGTCAATATTAGAAACTAACATAAGAAAACACAAAATTTCTAGCAAAAACGATTTAAAAGAAGCCCTTTTGATGGAGTGGGCAAATATTTCGCCAGATATTACAAAAAAACTGGTCGCTTCTATGCCAAATCGTCTTAAATCGGTTATAGATAATAAAGGCTATCACACCAAATATTAAACTGGGTAATTTCAATTTTTTGTTTTGACCTTTTGGAAACCGTAAGTGGTTGATAAATAATAAGGTGGCTCTTTTATATGATACGAACTTCCTTTTTCAGTTCCTGATAATTTTTTTTACAGAGATTTAAAAATAAAAAAGCAGTGCATAAAATAAGCTGTGAGCCACTGTATAACGAAAGCAAAGATCACATTTTTGCCCATTATAAAAAGAGAATGAAATTAAGATTTCGTCTCAAACAAGGGTATATCTTGCCTTGCTTTTATTCTAATATGAATGCACATACATTTATTGAAGCTTCATTTACGAGTTTAACAACCTTTCCACTGCTTGTGTAGGGCTAGGAAACTTCTTTTATGAAAGAAAGTTATTTCCCGAATGAAACAAATTTTAAATTTCAGTATTCAAATATCAAATAGTAATTTTAAAGGACGTTTCAAATGTTTTTATAATAAAGCGATAACTTCATTTGTATACCCTGTATTGACAGCTGTTCCATCCCATTCAGATGCCAGCAAAGACGAATTACATTCATACTTACCTGTCATAAAGGCAATAATCACCCCTATCGTGAATAAAAATTTCTTGGGAGTTTTTTCCCTTTTCCTATTTTTACAATTGAAATAACATAGGAAAAACTCCCAAGGAATTTTGATTCACGATAGAGGTGAATGTTTTTCTTGCCTGAATCTACCGAGAAAACTCCATTATATTCAGTATCTGGCTTAGATATTATTGAAATATGTTCTTCGCTAATGGACTTCCGTTTTGTATTTACGTCCATTAAAATAAACACACGTCAAAAGATTTGTTTCGATCAATCTATTACGCTTGAGGAGTTTTTGACACCTATAACGTTTTAATCAATCATCACTAACAATCAATGCGGCAGTCAGGAATTCCGTCCTGTCATATACAGTAGCAAGGCTTAGCAACGTGTGCCCCATCTAATTATTATCCTCCTGTTTTTTCCTTGTGAGGTTTCCCGTTATTTCATTTATGCAAAAATCATCTCGCTTTTGAAGTCTCACTTGACAACAGCTTTACGATAAATGTGATATGTACTGACCTAGACGAAGAAACTCTTGCAGTTTTTTTATCCACATCATACTTTTGTTTTCTTACTTCTTTACATCGAACAGATTTTGTTTTCAGCGTATCCACACAACCAATGTAAATACGCTAATCTCGTTGGTCCTTTAAAAAGTTTTCCTTCGCAGAATGTACTTTAGTAGATAATTCATTTCCATTTGTTGCATGTTGCGATGTCAAATAAGTTTTCTTGAGCATCTTTCAAAAATGTACGCTTCTTGTCTGCACTGCGCAATTTCTTCATATTTTTTTGAGCTTTTGTTATACGAAATTTATAGTGTTTTGATTTTAGGATCTTTTCTGTTAGGCTGACTTCCAAAACCTCAAATGCTTTGCATAAGTACAAAGTATAATGTGTCATTACGCCGCAGTACAATATATATGCAATGCAAACCCTTCCAAAACATCAATGGTAAGTATTAGTAATGCAGCAAAAAAGCAATCAAAACATCGGTTTCAAAGTTGATGCTTTGTGATATTTGACATTTAATTTGCAAGCAATACAGATTTATTTTAATATTATGCATTGCATCCCTTACACTGAGTCTTCACCTGAGATAATATCTGATATAATATGTGAGATAACGTCGGCAGAATGAGAGAACAAATTCCTTCATGTTAATCTTAATCTTAAACAAGGGGAACACGTATCTTATAAGATTTCATAATCGAATGATTCTCGTACAGTAAACTTGTGCCGTTTTTATTATTTTTTTTAGTTTTTTCGTGTTTTTTAGTTAAAAATATTGTTTTTTTAAACAATTATCACAAGATTTTCACTATTTGCACAAAAAAATTAAACGTTTTAATGAATGCGTCTTATTTTTGTTTTATATGTATGTATGTATGTGTATTTTTGACAGCTCATCTTATAAGATAATTGTTATAAGATTTCTCATAACAACTGTCTCATAATATTTATTATAATATTAATACTAACACTATTTGAGAGTCCACACGTAAGATAATACTCTCTGCGATTGAATTTGACGTTTGCTGATATAAAAATCTTATATCTTATCTCAGGTGGAGACCCTATGTTACATTTCAAAACGTTTAAATAAACGGAACACATAGTTGCATTGTTTCGGTACTTTGTACATGTGCATCGTTAAAATACAGTAGTAAAACTGTATACAAACTTTGTATTAGTACGTTTTGGAAGTCAGCCTTATTTAATAACATCACAATGTGTTGGAAACGCATTAACACTTAGGCTGAGTTCCTAAACATCATAATACTTTGCAGTCAAAGTCAAAAAAGTATCATATAGTTTAACTATATCTAGTTTGATTGTTGTGTACGCATCGATATTGTTTTTAGTGAACTTTGGTACAGATAACATTGTAAAATTTTTCACGGTTGCTTGGTAGAAAGCACTTAAAAAAGCGAGTTGCTTTGCAACTGATGTTTTGGAACTCACCCTTAATGTAAGTAGTTGGCCAAATGCAGAGCAACTCAAGTCTTCCGATTTTCAGGCATTTTTCAATTTTGCTTAACCTTTAAGTCACCCTTGTGTAAAAAACCTCAGAAATACGGCCATTTTTACACGATAAACAAGAAAATTGTTGAGGTACACTAAAGAAACTTCTTGACTTTGTTAGCAATATAAATTTAGTACTGAAAACACATTTTTTGAAAGAAATATTTCGGAACTTACGTAAGTTACCCTCGTGTGTGGTTTTCCACACATATGTAGTTTCTATGTAATTTTCACTAGGGACAACATTTTCGGTCGGCAAGTATAATTATTTTTAATATTGTTAGGAACGTTTTATAAAGTGAGTGCTTATATAAAATACTTATTTTAAACTTGGAATGGTACTTTTTTGCTTTAAAAGCAGTTGAAAAAATATCGTTTATTTTACAAACTTGATGCGACACCTCTTAATAAACTCGTATTACTTTGTAGCTTGGCATAAATAAAGTTTTTTTATAGGGTTATCGATTATTAATACGGGAGATTAAAAAATTTAAGAAAAAAAGTTTTTTTGTCACTTTCACTTCACCCTAAGGCAGAGGCATTACACATCTACAAGGCTTCCAACCTTTTGAAATTTCTTTATAATTGTGACGACCATTATCACCCCGTAATGCTCGAAAGGTGGCCACGTTTGAGACATTCCTTTTTTGCATCACTAAAAACATAATACTTCAGATGACAGATATTTAACAGCTAACAGCCTTGCCAGACCAGCGGTTTAAGAACCATTAGATGGAAAATGTTGTATATTTATAGAAAAGTTTTTTCGCTGTGCATATGACTTAATAATTATTTCTCCCACTCTCTCTCGCTCTCTCTGTGTTAACTTTTTATAGATTGTTTTAACTTAAATACTAGATAAATTTTAATTTAATTTTTTGCATTTTTTTTTTTTTTTATTAAAATTTTTGTTTACTTGTATTTCGTTTTGTTTTGTATTTTTCCGCAAAATCAAATGATAGCTGATAGTGGTATGGAAAATTTCTTAGCGCCTTGACTCAAAGACAAGTCGAGAATTTTAAAAAGACTTTGACTTCTCTGACAACAACTATTTTATTTAAGTTGGCTTTCGCTCTTACTTACTCTCTTTCCAAGACTGATGTCGGTAAGTGTGTAAGTTGTTTTTCTATATTTCTTGATGAACTTTATAACAACTTATATTTTTTGATCAAGGTGTAGGTATTAATTGAGATCTGGAAGAATTTAACAATAACAAAAACTGTAGTGCAAAACAAAAAGAAAACATGATCTATAAAAGCAGCGGTAATAATTTGAAGTGAACGACCATCAAGGTAACACGTAAATGGCAAAATACCTACAAAAACAAACACATTCACATCAATAGCAAAAGCAATAGCAAGTCGGCCACTGCCACACGTACTAAAACGCGTTAGTCAGAAAAAATCCAAACAATGTTTAAGACCAAATAAAAATTGCTAGTTGTAGCAACAACAACCAAAGTATTTATTGTTACTTCTTTTATTGTTGAAACTAAACAAAGTAGTGGCGATTGTGCTGCAATGAATGTTAGTTGGATGGAGACTCTTGCAAAATTAACAAAAAAATGAAAACAGTTAAATACGTTATTATGTGGCAACTCTACTTTTCTTTTACTTCTTTCGCTTTTTTTCAATCCGAAATAGAAGAAAAAGGAAAAGAAGTGTAATGCTCACATAAATACACCAACACAACGGCAGTCGATGTTGTGTTGGCGAATAATTTCTGTTATTCTGTTATTGTTATTGTCTTAAAGTTGTTTATAACGAATTAAGGCTGGCCAGCACAACTTTGTTGCTTTTGTGCTCTATAATTTTTTCGTGAAGACGGTGGCTTTTTGGCCACTTAACAGTTCTATAAATACAAGCAATTTTTCAAAATTATTTGGCAAAAGTAACAAACAATAAAATAGAATATAAGTAAGAATGTAGTTTTCAGATTTCCGAATCTTTGATACCCTCCTCCAATTATTAAACATTTTTTTGGGAAAGGACTTTATATGCGATCTGTGAGAAATTATGAACCAATTATTATAAAACTTAACGACACAATCTCTGGTCTTAAAATAATATATATTAAACATAAATTACACTACGTGACAAAATTTCAACAAAGTCGTGACCAAATGAATCTGAAAGCTAATCTGTATGTAAAATTCTTCGCTGAATCCTAATATGAAGTCAGAATTGTCAAAAAAAATTTTGAGCTAAGTCCATGATTTGCAAACGTTTAGGATCAAATGAAGTATATGCAGTACACTGAAAAAAATTTCTTCACAGATCCAATGAAATTTACATTAAAATTCAACCTATGTAACCTTTCATTGGATTAATGAAATGTTTCATAAAATCAATGAAAATTGTGCATTAGTTTAATGACAAACGTTTATTTTATCCATTTTTTCAATGAGGATTCATAAAATCAATGAAAATTTTGTCATTGATTTTATTAATCCTTCATTAATCCAATGAAAGGTTGCATAGGTTGAATTTTAATGTAAATTTCATTGGATCTGTGAAGAAAATTTTTTCAGTGTAACAACTATGGGTTACAAATCAAAATAATTAAAGCTAAAATTATGAATTATAGACCGCTCCAAGAACAAGCAGCCATTCGTTGCAGCAATAGCCAGATTTGATTATATAGAGCATTATGCAAGATGGTCAGGCTAATGGTCACAATAAGAGTAAACACTCGCCTAATTGTGAAATTTGTGAATAATGTTCAGATCAAGGTACGGTACATTAACACAAGGTAGCAGCACTAGAATGCTAGCTGCCCCTTTTTTGTATGCAGTTATATTAATTTGACATATTTGCGTCATGGATTTGCCGTAAAGAAGACATAAAAACCTACATATTAAAGAAAGGGACAACCAGCATTGGCTTCTCTAGTGCATATACCCTGTTAAATGTGCCTTGGCTCAAATTTTTATTTTCAGTTATTATAGATTGCTCTGATTGCTCTGACAAGAGTTATGGAATAAAGAGAGAAAATAAATCTTTATATATTAAAATCTGAACCATAGTATAATAAGTACCAGGTAGGCGCATAAGGGAGAGCTGTCATTATTTACCCATGTAATGTCAAATAAATTTTTTTGATTTTTGATGCTTGCTTTAATTTGTTTCCCTTATTTTCTTTTTTTGACATTTAATGGATTTTAAAATTGAAAACTTAATTTCTAATGACAATACCTAAACTTCCATGATCTGAACTAACAACAACACAGGGCAATACACCAAAAGTTTCCTGACTGTTTTCCGTTGTTTTAGGTTCATTTGACAGTACTGACAATACGAATACATCATCGTTAGCTTTAGTTTTAAAGATATAGTGACATTTAATATTTTCATATTTAACACCATATTTTGTATTATACGCTAAATATTTAACGAACAACCCTACAAAACTTAAAATACTTTTAAGATTATAAGTCTACATAAAATTCTTCTCATTTAAGTAGAGTCTTATTGATGAGTATATCAGGATAACTAACTTCTACTGAAAGGATGTTCACAATTATGTTTTCTTGAGTTAAGTCCTTAAAACCATGCAAACTTCAATCTTTTCTTATTAAAAAAATATTTTAAATCCTTTAAAAGGGTCCTGAAATATTTACAATTTTCTGCATGTTTAAACCAATACCAAAAATAACAATCTTGTTGATGATTATGGGGTGCCCGCCAGACCATTGGTGTCGGAAATTTAAGAGTCGATCTTTTCCCACTTGACCATTGCCGTAAACGTATAGCGCATTTTTGACAAACAGTATTTAGCATGCACTGTATGTCTTGGATTGGAAATTTTAAAATATTTGAAAAATGTAGCTTTTCAGTCTAAAGGTTTACGATACTGTGCAAGAGTATAATGTTCACAAACAACACAAAACTGTCTGGATTATTTGTACGATATACTTTTTAGGAAACACACAACTTTTCTTTTTTTGTTGACCAGGGTAGTTAGTCAAATATTCCGGGGTTGGCTGGAAATCGAAAACGCAAGAATTTGGAAGTTGTTTTTTATACACATTTAATATAATTTCCATAATTTTTGTTATAAAATTCTGTTTATTAGTGAAACATTTGTATGATATTTGTCATGAAATTCTTTTATTACAGAAACCTTATTAAACAAGTTAGAGTGCTATATTCGGCTGTGCCGATTTTTTGATACCCTCCACCGACAGTTCGAATGTTTAGGGAATAATATTTGTATGATGTTCTTATTATCTTAAACTGTGACGATTTGTTACTAATTATGGTTTTAGGCGACTAAACTGTTTTCCGGGAGTAGGGTTTATATGGGGCCTAGGGTAAGTTATGGGCCGATCATCACGAAATTTCACAGTGTCATTTCCAGTCCTTTAAAACTGTGACGTACCAATTTCTGTTATGATAGCATTATTAATTATGGTTTTAGGAGTACTAAACAGTTTTCCGGTAGTAGGGTTTCTATAGGGCCTAGGGTAAATTATGTACCGATCTTCACGAAATTTCACAGTATCATTAATAGTCCTATAAAACTGTGACGAGCCAATATTTGTTATGATTGCATTATTTTTTACGGTTTTAGGCGTACTAAACTGTTTTCCGGGAGTAGGGTTTATATGGGGCTTAGGGTAAATTATGGACAGATCTTCACGAAATTTAACAGCGTGATTTCCAGTCAAATAATTTTTGCAAAATCTTATCTCATTCCGTGCCTTGTTCCAGCATTTATGTTATTTTTTGTAACAAAATTATCAATTTTTTTAGGTGGTGGTTCCACATTTTGATTCATAGCTCTGGTCCTACTGAACCGATTTTGCTGGATTTCAATCCCAAACTGCTTAGGATAACTACAAGCAATTTGGCACTAAGTTTGTTCATTTCTTTTGAGTTGTTCGAAAGTGAGCGTGTTTTCAACAGACGGACATGGCTAAATCGACTTAGAATTACTCAAGGACCCACAATATATATACTTTATGGGGTCTGAGATGAATAATAAAAAAGTTTCACGCGGAATGACAAACTTAATATACCCTATTCACAACTATTTGTGGTGGAGGGTATAAAAACAACTTTTAAAATTCTTGCGTTTTATGTTTTCGATTTTCAGCACACCCCTGGTTATTCTAATGGTTATACTAACGTCCTATCAATGCCAGACTAAAATTCTCCCAAACTTATTTATGTAAAATGTTTTTTTTTTTTATTTACCATCTGGCCCACGATTTCGAGCGCTATCGTTCGCTTGCATTTTCAATGACAAACAGCTGATTTGTGCGCAACTAAAGTTTGCCAAGTCGATCGACAATGCAAGCAATCAATAACTGAGAACGCTGCCTTATATTTGCATTCCACAACATTTACATTTTAATCTTTATATAATTATATAAAAGTAGACTCATGTGAGAAATCGACATCTTGGGCCAATCAGAAGTTTTACTATTTGCTAAATAATGATTATTATTGCTGAGCTTTTCCTGTTGGTCTCCAGGCTTTCAACATTGAATATGGACGTACGTTCATGGTGTTTTTTTTCGCTTTTTTATATATAATTTCTAAAAGACTTTAACGCAAAAAGGGCTGAAAAGTTTGGACAAGTAATAATAGTTATGTGTGCCAATAATAAGTTGTAATAATCATGATAATAATAGTTTTTAAGTGGTAGGTTGTCTTATGAATTCTTTCCCTTTTATCAAAAGGGTTTTTTCGCATGAGGTTTTTTTTATTTTTTTCGTTTATCTTTTATTAAGATTTGTGCTATTTGCGCTAAGCTGCTGCTGCTCTGTCATAAAAAAATATTTCTGTATATAAAAATTCTTTTTAATTTTATTGCAGTTTTTTTTTTTTGGTTTTTTGTATTTAGTAAAATCTTTTGGTCGTACAAACATTAATAAAAATATTTCTATATATTTAATTGTTGATAGTTGTTGAGCGATAAAAGCGTTAAGAAATGAAATGGAATAAAATGAAATGAAAATTCTTTAAATAGAAATATTAAAGAATTTATGGTATTTAAACTGTTAAGCATTGCAGAAAATGAAAAAAAAAAATCATTAATGGAATGGCTGGCTAAACGAAAGACTTAAGACACAAGCATGTCGCCTAGTGATGAGTTTGTGTGCTCTTGAGTTGCGTGAAGTAGATATACTTATGTTTATATTTAAGTTTGGCATTTGTGTAGCATTGTGTTTAACAAACTGCCCATATGCTGAGATTTTTATTTCATTTAATTGAGCAACTTAAGGGAATTGATACTGTCCTTTAAAAAACGAATTTATAGTCTAAACTGAAACTCAAAATTTGAGATTGTGACAAGATTTCTTTGTTTGAAAGGAATTAATTTGATTTGAAAATAAAAGAGTTTTTAAGGTTTTCAACTTTTTCAAGGACATTATTGTTGAGCAGGTAACATTTTTGCACAAACTATTGTTTAAGTTTTAAACTCAATAAATGTATTTTCACAGAACTTTCAAATAACAATTATTTATTATTTGCTTTTTCATACAAATCAAATTGTATATAAAATCCGCTTATCATACTTATTGTGTTGGAGTACAAGTAGAGCATTACGTTTTTAATCATGCTGCCAATAAGACCAAACCTCATTCTGGCCAAAAGCCAATTTTAAAACTGCAAAAAAAAATTAAGTTGGTTTTTATTTGTTTTTATTTCGTTATTGAAACCAAGCCTGTTTTCTGTTTCATTTAGTTGTGAAGTTGTTCGTTCTCCTGCTTAAAGTAAATCGTTTCAATGATATGGATTTTCTGGTTTTTTTTAATAAAACTATAATGCTTATTTGTACCTTACACAGCATTGGTTAAGGTCTGTATTATAGGTTTTTGTTGATGTTTGCGACTTCAAGCCTACTGTTACTTTTTTGAGTCTTATCAGGTCGCTTACCTTACGTATGACTCCGTTCTGATCACTTAAGAACTAAGACTTAAGATAATCTTGCAATCAATTATGTTATACTCTATATATTTGTGATCCGTCTGTTAAAGATTCGATTACATAAAAATTAAAAATATAGTTTGCAATCAAAAACTCAGATATATAGATAATAGAAAAATAAAATTAAAGACTTAAGGACATATTTAATAAATTTAACAAGATTATCTCTCTGTTATCAAGCAGTGAGAACTTGTTTGTAAAATACTTTCAACCAGGAAAACCGGAAATATTAAAAAAAAAGGTATTTATGCGCATTAAACACGCAGAAAAAACTTGAAGATATGTCATTAAAAAAACAAAAAATGGCGTACTTGAAATCAAAACGTTCAATAGTTTAAAAATATTCGCATTTAACGTCAGAAATTATAATCGGGAAAGGCCATACATCCTAGTGCTCACAGACGATTTTTCGAGATTGTACCTTATTTGCAACCAATAGGCAGCCATATGTTCCTTAAAGGAAGATAGGGCCACAACACAGTTCTTCCAATCATCTCTTTCATTTGCAGTATGCTTTATTTCGCTCCAGCTGCGTCCTGAAATTGTTATTTCGGTATACAATATTTTACAATTTGTTTTTGTTTTAAATGTAAGTTAAGCGAACGAAATCTTCGTTCCGAAATATATAAACAGGCAGTCAATGTCGTCGGGTGGCTTTCTAAGCGTATGGCCAATCCAGCGCAATTTACGTCAAAGTATCGCCAATTGGATGGGTATTTGGTGGGTTGTATTCCAAAGATTGATGTTACATATTTTTTCAGGCTAGAATATACATGGGATTTGCATTAGCTTTTAATTTTTTTTTTTTTTAATTTCCTAAGATAATCCTGCGAAGCTCTACATTTGTTTGCATGAAAGAAACCAGAGTCTATGGCGGGAATCGAACCCGTAACCCCGGCGCTGCTAGACTAGCTCACTACCAGCTAAGTTACCGGGGCACATTCTACGGAGACATATGTTTACAAATATGTGTATGCTACTGATGCGTTGGGGGCAGCATTCCAAGATTCACTGCCATACAACAACATAGACTTGACGTTGGAATGAAAGATTCTGAGTTTGGCGTTGGTAGATAGCTGGGTCGATCACCATAAAAGGCAAAAGAAGGTGTCCAATCTCGTTTTCACATCCTGAGTTGGGCCGCGGGTTGTTAACCCAAATAGCTAGAAGAAGTTACAACTTCTTAATGTTGGTGCCATAAAAGGAATGGCTGAATAGTTAATGCATTTGTGCGTAATGTTTTGGTCTATTTGGGGTTCATTTTTAGTCCCACACTTGTGGACATTTGCTCTTTTGTACGCAGTTTGTCTAGCACGTCAGAGCATCTGTAAGCAAGAATCCAATAAAAGAGGTTATATTATACAGCCCTGTGTAACGACCGTACCGACTGCAACTAAGCCACCCATTATATTTCAGTGCAGTACCCGGAAAATTGCCACATAGTAAACACCCTTTCTAAGCTCTATTAGTTTTTCGGGTACACTTTTGCACCGTAACGTCGCCCACACTGATGTATGTGAGAGAGTATCGAAAGCTTTCTCAAAGTCAATGAACGTTGGGTAAAGGGGCGAGCACCATTCCATGGATTGCTCGATTATTCTCAGGCTATTTGCGTGATCAACACAGGATCTAGCAGCATGAAATGCTAATGTCGGCTGCCAGGTAACCAGAGTTGCAGAATTTTTGGTTAATATGGAGAAGTAGCTGTGCGCTGAAGTTGGATGATAATAGGCAGTTATAGGCTCACTAAAACAAAGTTATATTTGAGGCTAGTATATATATATGAATTATTTGTGCCGATTGTTAATATGATACAAAATTTTGAAATTTTGTGGTGGTTTGATTGATTGATTTTAAATATCATATAAATTTTAGTCATAAAAAAATCTCATTTGAGTTATTTAAAATTGTTTTTTTCTCAATAGGTATAGTACTATTAACCATAACCAGGGGGGCCATATGATTTTGGTAAGAAATCGACATATTTTCAAAAAAAAAATCGGCATCATCGGCACTTTAATTTAAAAAAACCGGCAAAAAATCGGCAAACCAAAAATACCTACTTTAAATACAGTAAAACATTTTTGAGTGGCAAAAAATAACAAATCAGAACAATTGGAGGGTTCAAAGCTAAGCCGAACCAAGTCATAAAATAAAATGCATATATGTTTTTCAAAACTGGTGTGAAATTCTTCGCAAAGTTTAACTCTATCGAGTTCTGTAACGGACTAAATCAAAAGGTTTTTCGTTCCAAAGGTAACGGTAATAAACCCATGTCAATGGCTCCAGAATGGAAATTCACTTACTCCAACTCAAAATATTATCGAATTTTCATTTTTGACTTGTTTCGCTTCAGCTCTGAGCCCTCCAATTCAGCATAACCCCTTATGTTAATAACATCAAAATCAATAAAAAATAAACGTTTTACAATTAAATTGTAAATAATTACCCAGCTAGCATTTTGTAAAATTTTTAATCATAATCGAGTCTTTTTTGACTCTTCAACGCGATTAAAAAATCAGAATATGCGCTCATTTTCTGATCATAAATGATACTTTTGTCGGTAGAAAATGGTACCCTACCCGCGACTCTTCTTGATGAGTCATTTATGATAAGTTTTTTTAATTAGTTTAGAGTCATTTTAGATTCTTTTCTAATGGTATATATGATCATTTTCTAGTCATTTATCAGTCTTTTTTAACTTCTTTTCTGCGTCTTTTTCGATTCATATATAAGACATATTTCTAATCGCCTATGAGTCATTAATCAGTAGTTTTTTTGTTATTTAGGAGTCTTGTTAAAAAAATGTATGTGTATATTTTAAATACATATGAGCTTGACATTTTTAATAAATCCTAAATTTTAATATCAGCATCAAAATAGTTTAAAATTTTTAATTGTCTTTAGAATAAAGAATTCCTTGCAAAGATTAATTTTGCAGGGGACATCAAAGTTTTGTTTTATTGAATTGCCTTGAACAAAAGTTCTTTCCACATTGGCGGACGAATGTAAAAGAACCATAATTTGTTAGAAATGCACCAGGAGAATTCTCACTTTTAAATCTGACTTTTTTGCCAAAAAGTTTGTAAATTCTTTCTTACAAAAGATTGGCTATTACATTCCGATTGCGCTAATAAATTTTTTTTTTTTTAAAAATAATTAGTATTGTGGTTATTTTGTTGAACTATTTATGGTTTTTAATCCAAATTTTTCAATATTTTTTAATTAGGCTTAAGTTCATCAAATTTAATTTTCATTAAATTATTTTTATGAAGAAAGGAATTTTTACAACATGAAAATTAATTAAAATTGTTATTGATAATCTTTCATTCTTGACGTGACTAGGGGTTGAACCGGCAGGTTACTATGACATGTTTCGATCGGAACCACTCGATCTCCTCAGATAGTTTTGCCGTCTTACACTCGCAGCTATCGAAGGCTGCTGACGTCAGTAGTCAAATATCAATCCTTAAACCAAATTTGTATTTTTAACACTTTCTTTTTTTGGTAGATCGAAATTTGCTTTTTTTACTGAATGATTATCCATTTTAATTGACTTTACATGTTTTTTCCTTACTTCTGTTTTTTCGTACTTTGTCAAGAATTTTTCTTGAAGTCCAAGTACATTTTTTTGTTTGTTTTATTTTTTCATTCTATCTTTCTCTTTTCTGTTGACCTTTTTCAGCACAACTTGAAGGACAAATGTAAACATAGAGCTCGTGCCTTAGCTTTAACAATAATTAGTATTGTGGTTATTTTGTTGAACTATTTATGGTTTTTAATCCAAATTTTTCAATATTTTTTAATTAGGCTTAAGTTCATCAAATTTAATTTTCATTAAATTATTTTTATGAAGAAAGGAATTTTTACAACATGAAAATTAATTAAAATTGTTATTGATAATCTTTCATTCTTGACGTGACTAGGGGTTGAACCGGCAGGTTACTATGACATGTTTCGATCGGAACCACTCGATCTCCTCAGATAGTTTTGCCGTCTTACACTCGCAGCTATCGAAGGCTGCTGACGTCAGTAGTCAAATATCAATCCTTAAACCAAATTTGTATTTTTAACACTTTCTTTTTTTGGTAGATCGAAATTTGCTTTTTTTACTGAATGATTATCCATTTTAATTGACTTTACATGTTTTTTCCTTACTTCTGTTTTTTCGTACTTTGTCAAGAATTTTTCTTGAAGTCCAAGTACATTTTTTTGTTTGTTTTATTTTTTCATTCTATCTTTCTCTTTTCTGTTGACCTTTTTCAGCACAACTTGAAGGACAAATGTAAACATAGAGCTCGTGCCTTAGCTTTAACAATAATTAGTATTGTGGTTATTTTGTTGAACTATTTATGGTTTTTAATCCAAATTTTTCAATATTTTTTAATTAGGCTTAAGTTAATTAGGCTTAAGTACAAATTTGGTTTAAGGATTGATATTTGACTACTGACGTCAGCAGCCTTCGATAGCTGCGAGTGTAAGACGGCAAAACTATCTGAGGAGATCGAGTGGTTCCGATCGAAACATGTCATAGTAACCTGCCGGTTCAACCCCTAGTCACGTCAAGAATGAAAGATTATCAATAACAATTTTAATTAATTTTCATGTTGTAAAAATTCCTTTCTTCATAAAAATAATTTAATGAAAATTAAATTTGATGAACTTAAGCCTAATTAAAAAATATTGAAAAATTTGGATTAAAAACCATAAATAGTTCAACAAAATAACCACAATACTAATTATTGTTAAAGCTAAGGCACGAGCTCTATGTTTACATTTGTCCTTCAAGTTGTGCTGAAAAAGGTCAACAGAAAAGAGAAAGATAGAATGAAAAAATAAAACAAACAAAAAAATGTACTTGGACTTCAAGAAAAATTCTTGACAAAGTACGAAAAAACAGAAGTAAGGAAAAAACATGTAAAGTCAATTAAAATGGATAATCATTCAGTAAAAAAAGCAAATTTCGATCTACCAAAAAAAGAAAGTGTTAAAAATACAAATTTGGTTTAAGGATTGATATTTGACTACTGACGTCAGCAGCCTTCGATAGCTGCGAGTGTAAGACGGCAAAACTATCTGAGGAGATCGAGTGGTTCCGATCGAAACATGTCATAGTAACCTGCCGGTTCAACCCCTAGTCACGTCAAGAATGAAAGATTATCAATAACAATTTTAATTAATTTTCATGTTGTAAAAATTCCTTTCTTCATAAAAATAATTTAATGAAAATTTTTTTTTTTTTATTTAGTTTGCCTTAAGTTTTTTTGTAAGTATCAATCTTGTAATCAAATATTAAGTACTTTATATTTTTAAAATTTAACTATTTTCTTCTTTTAGCTTTTGTCAAAAAAATTGGTGATTTTTTTTTCTTTGGTTTTCATCAAGTTATTTTATTCTTTACAATTGAAACTATTCAAATAAAATGTATGTGTGGGGTTACATAACAATCACTGTATATAATATGGAACAAATCTTCCCTTTTTCTCCTTAGTAGATAGAAGCGCTGTATTAATAACAATTCTTGGTTTTTCATGAAACAAGTATTTCAATGTTACCGAAAATTAATAAGTTGTACTAAATTCTATTTTGTTGAAGCAGGCCTGACCATAACTTCCATATGAAGTCTATATTTTATATCTCTTAAAATAATATTTTGAAATTTGCTAGAACTACCTCTGGTGATAAGTAAAATTCCAATATTGTTATTATTTAAACTGTACTACCGTAACTGATGTAGTGCGTTTTATAGTCAGATTTACTTCCCAATTTATTTATTTATTTTTTTTTTTTTTTTCGTATTTTTACTTGCCAAATAAAATAAAAGCATTAAGTTATTGTTTATATCCATAAACAAGTTTTTGTTTTTTTATATATATTTAAGACAAAAATTATCACGATTTTATGTCATATTATTTTATAAAATCGTTGTCGTAGCCAAAGGTAAATAACACATATAAGACTTGCAGTTCATGCAGGAGATTGACTCAAATTGTTGATATTTCATTAAGGCGATTTGCTGGAATTAGACTTAAGAACAGAAATGTTGAAAAGTTTGTAGAAAATATCAGTTTAACTTCAAGTTGGCACAAGTAGGTAAATTCAAATTTTGAGAAAGGAAACATAGTATTTGGTAATGTAGCAAATTAGAATTTAATAAATTACAAACTTGAGTCATATGACTGCTTTTTTTTCTCTTGGCAGTGAAGCAAAGTACGAGTGAAATTAGTTTTGCACGTTTTTGTATGAGAAAGTTGCTGCATTCGCCAAACAGTAGCGTGTAGAGCAAAACGATACTTAGGCCCTGAATTTGTAAAACGCAACGCAATCCCAAAAATAACATTGAAAGCAAAAACAATGTCAAAAATTTTGTTGTTGCTTTCTACAGAAATACATATTGCGTTTAAAAATTATCAACGCCACAAGATATGCAGCGTTTAAAATTTAAAAATTCAATATTCAGTTCTATAGAAAACAACAAATATTTTCGATTTTGTTTTTGCTTTCAATATAATTTTTGGCGTTGCTATTGCGTTTTACAAATTTAGGGCCTTAATAAACTTTAAAATAGTTGATATGGAGCAAAATTAAGGCTTTATATCTTAGAAATAGAGTTTTTCTTTTCCCGGACTTTTGCATATCCCGGGAAAGCGGCATTCATTTTTCAATCTCCAGGGATCCCGAGAAATCCCGCTCAATACAAATCGATGCAAAATATTATTTAATTTATCAAAGTTTTTCTTGGGATTCAAAAATTAATTATCAAGGTTTCGTTATAATGTACTAAATTCCCATTTCAAACTATTGACAAACTGAAGTTTATTGTTGATGGGATCAGCTATTCCTATGCGCATTTCACTGGTTGCTTAGGCCGGATTGTCAGGAAACTTCTTCCAAAGATTTTAGAAAAACTAAAGATATAATCTATATATAAATCGGCTAAGGCAAAACAGTTAAGAACACTTTCCTCCTCTGTATGTCAACCGATTTAAACAAAATATACACCATTTGAAATATATTTACTTACAGAAGTGCACAATATATATTTTATTAAAATCTGTTCAATACTTTCAGAGCTATAAGCGTTCAAATTTGCTACTAACACATATACAAAAAATTGGTTTTTTTCAATTATAAAATAATAAAAACAAGTTAAAGTGCTATATTCGGCAGTGCCGAATCTTTGATACCCTCCATCGACAGTTCGAACCGATTTTGCTGGATTTCAATCCCAAACTGCTTAGGATAACTACAAGCAATTTGGCACCAAGTTTGTTCATTTCTTTTGAGTTGTTCGAAAGTGAGCGTGTTTTCAACAGACGGACAGACAGACGGACAGACAGACGGACATGGCTTAATCGACTTAGAATTACTCAAGGACCCAGAATATATATACTTTATGAGGTCTGTGATGAATAATAAAAAAGTTTCACACGGAATGACAAACTTAATATACCCTCTTCACAACTAATTGTGGTGGAGGGTATAAAAATAGGGTTGTCGATTATTCAACATTTTTTAGAAACCGGTTTTCGAATATTTCGACTATATACTTTTTGTTTTTCCTTCGGTACGTTTTGAATTATTGTTAATATTCGACCTATAAGGATAAAATTAAAAAAGCATGGTTCTGGGGGAATAAGGACATGTAAGGGGAACTTTTTGGTACTTTTTTGTTCAACATCTGGTACATTGATTAATTTTCGTTAACATTAGACATAGAAAAATAAAATTAAACATCCAATGTCCTGAGTGACAATCTATTAAGGAGATTTTTTTTTAATACTTTTTGTTTTATCAATTCTGATTATATTTAAATTATGAAATGAAATTAACTCAGGTGGAAGTTAAAATATGAACCGGAGGTTGGTCCCTCGCCAAATCGATCCACTAAGATGGAAAAAAATGCTCGAAACATGTAAATTTGTATAAATTAGTTTTGTTGTAATACTTGCTATGCAAATCTTGAGTGTCAATTAGTTTTGTTGTCAATATAATTAAAACACAATTTAATCTCTGTTCATTTTCCGTTTATTTAAACAAATCAAAAATAATTAAATAACTTTATTTAAACAAATCCAAATATAACTATAATTACAATTACTTGCTATGCAAGTCTTGAGTGTCAGTGCTGAACTAACTTTTAATCTGAAACTATAAACTAAAGAACTCTACAACTTCTAGAGGAAGAAGAAGAAGCCACGGCAAAAATGCTTATCAGCATAAACGGACTCACATTTCATGTGAACGGAATTTGCAGGTAAGAAATGCAACGTAGCGTCTGCTATGAAAAAAAGGTATTTTATTCAGTTATTTTGGGACGCGCGTGCAGCGCTAATTTTGAAGAAGTGTTTATTGTTGCAATTTTTTTATTTTGCACAATAGCTTTTGTTGCTGTACTTTCGTACCTTAACTGTTCCCCCCTTTAAGCATCGGACGTCCTCGTCTGATCATATCTGCTAAGAATATTGTTGATTTCAACCTTACGTTGCCTTTTGGCGAGAACGTATGCAACGCATATTATTACAATAAGAACAAAAAGAGAGGCTGAGGTGTAAAAAGTTCCTCTTGCTTTCAAATGAAGGTGCGATATATGGTCTAGGTTTTCAATATTTAAATCATGAAGGTATTGAAGTGATAAGATAGCGGTATGATCAGTTAAGTTAACAGTGTGAGCTATAGGAATTTCGGGGCTTTTAAAAGCAATTTTTCGGCAATTTTTGAATTCCGTTGAATTAACTTTTAAGGTATTGTCAAAAGTTATGAGGTATGTACCCGTTTGTAGGGTTTTTGTTACATTCTCGTAAATCACTTTGGAGGGTTGATTATTTATAATAACAATGCCATCGTCAATCTCTTTCAGAGGTGGCATATTATGCGCGGAATTTGTGTTACAAGTTGCCGTGTTATTATTTAATAAAGTGTCTAGGCATGAAGTATTTTCAAGGTTAAATGTTTTACAAAATGAAGTTGTAGATTTCTTTTTACAATCTTTTAACATGATATATTTGTAGCCACATTTTGCTACATCACTTACTTTAAATGACAAAATTTTATTATTATGAACGACTGGAAAAATTAATTTTTTATTACAAAATTTTATAATTTTTGGAAATTTTATCAAAAACGTAATAACATTTTCGGTCTGCAAAATCTTTAGTTTTGAATTTACAATTATCTCAGTAATGCTTACATTTAAATCTATTTCGGATTTTAAAACAAAACTTACTTCCGAGCTATCTAACAGAATGGGATTGATCATTTGGAGTTTCCCCAAGGTTATGGACAAAGCTAGGTTATCTAGTTCCCTAAGTACTGCTCTATTTCTTTCGCCTAACAAACTATAAAGGTATCCTGAATCGATTTCAGTAGCCTTAGTTTTACTCACAAGTGTGTTCACAGTCGTAGTTAATTTGTTTATTTGCGATTGCATATCGGTGTTTATGATTATCTGGGCATTACTTGCAGTAACTAATTCATCTTGTTTGCTACGCACTTCGGTAAAGTCATCGTAATCTGGCGTACCAGCTATGTATTTCAGCGCGGTTCCAAGAACGTTAATGCTACGTGCGTGCCTGTGGTGTATGCGCAGGGATTCTATTGTCTTCTCTATTTGGTCCACATCTGATTCTAGCAGTTTTCTCATGTGTGATTTTGGTAGTAGGTCCGTTAGATTTCTGGTTTCTTCTGCTATGGTAGTAAAGTTTGTCAAGTCCGTTACATGGGCCAACATTCCATAATTTTCATAGATTGCAACATTTCCGTCCGCTACAGGAATATAGTGTGAAGAAGTATAGTCCAGGATGGTGGCATAGCTAGCGAGTACAAAGACTGCAAATATTAGGATGCTGTAATGAGGAAACGAATGTTATCTTTATGCACTATTTTGTCATCAATTTTAAGAGTTGTGCCTAGATCTTGTTGGACAGTCTTTTCGACAAAAAGTTTGCTAATTTTATTCCCCAATCTCTTATTAACTTTCACAAAAACTTTATCTCCAGGATTATATGTTTTAGTTACTGTCTTTTTGTTATGATAATCAAGGTCTGATTTTTGTTTGGCAAGAATTTTCGCACGAATATTTTCTTTCAAGTTTTCTGGAATTGATTGAATTATATCTATGGGCTTATGGTTAGTAGTAGAATGGATTGTTCTATTGTATTTTGCAGTTGCCATTAAGACAAGCTCTGTAGAGTCATCTATTGCGTACTCTAGTTTTAGGCATCTTGCAATTTCCGCAAGTGTTCCATGGAAACGCTCGACTTGGCCATTAGAGGTACTATGCATGGGTGGAGTTGCGTAAATGTTTGCTCCGAAGTTATTCTTTATTAACGATCTTATGGTTTGTGAAGTTAGTGACTTTTCGTTGTCGCAAACTATTGTTTCCGTGCCTTTGTAAAAGTTAAGTATCTCCAGAAGGGCTGGTTTAACGTCTACTATCGCTCGAGAGGGTATAGGTTTTACAATAGCGAACTTAGAAAATTTATCGAGACATGTTAAATAGAATTTCTTATCAGTATTGTAAATATCGACATGGAGGATCTCGCCTGGGAAGGAGGGTATGGGGGTCTCAGCGATCTCATGTTTTTTTGGATGTCTTTGATATTTCGCTAGCCGACAGATTTTGCAGTTTGCTGTAATTTCTTTTAACTTTTTAGCTATATCTGGGAAAAAATAATCCTGAAGAACTTGTTTCGTATTTTCTGAAACAGAACGGTGTGCCCTATTGTGTTCATTTGTTAAAATTTCAATTTGATCACTTGCATTAAAGATATCTGTAACAAATTTATTAGCGTACCTGAATTTTACAGAAGGGAAATTCGATATAAGAAGGTGTTGGATTTGAGCAAGGGTATGTAAATCACAATTAATCGCGTTCACTACTTCTGGGTTTATGCAGTCCTTAATAGTATTTAAAAGATCGTCAATTTCTTGATATGAAATGCGATGTCGAATGCGATTTTTAAAAAGAATTTTTGTTTCTTTATTTTGTTCTGAACCATGATTGATTAAAATCTGGTTTTTGAAACAGTTAATTGGGTTTTCGACCGCGGGAATAATTTCGGTGAGTGACATCTCACTTCCACAAGCTTGTAGTGAGCATGTAGATGTGGTATCCATTGTAATGTTAACAAATTGTCTGGAAAGGGCGTCTGCAACAATATTGTCTTTGCCGGGCTTGTAGAAAAATGTTGGCGAGTACTCTTCAATGAAAGCTCTCCAGCGCTTTAATTTAGAGTTTGGGTTTTTATCAGATATCGAAAAGGTTAGGGGTTGGTGGTCGGTGAAGATGTTTAAATTATTTACCCCGTAAAGATAGTGTCTAAGATTTTTTAAGGCCCATACGATAGCTAAAAGTTCGCGTTCGTTGGTTGCGTAGGTTTCTTCGGCGGGTGACAAGGTCCTTGAAATCATGGTAATTGGACGACCATTTTGAGAAAGAACGGCGCCAATAGCATGGGATGACGCATCAGTCGTAAGGTCAAAAGGTCTATCGAAATTTGGATAAAGGAGAAGTACATCTTCGGAAGAAAGGATATTCTTAATTTTTTTGAATGAGTGAATAGCATCAGCATCAAGGTCAATTTTAACTTGCTTCGAATGTTTTGTCCCCACATGACCATTTTCTCCACGTAAATATTTAGTCAGAGGTTTCGCTATAGCCGCATAGTCTTTAACGAATTTTCTATAATAACCGGCCAACCCTAGAAATGACCTTAAGCTCCTTAAGGTTGTTGGCGTTTCGTAGTTGACTATGGTTTCAATTTTCTTTGGACACGTTCTGATACCGTCGGTTGAAACGACAAAGCCCAAATACTCGACAGAGGTTTTAAAGAATTTGGACTTTTCTAAAGAAACTCTCATGTTAGCATGGTAAAGTTTTAGTAAGATGTTTTGGATGTCATCTATATGCTTCTGCTCAGAGTCAGAAAATATGATGATATCATCGATATAGACGTGACATGACTTTCCGATTTCATCACGTAAAACATCATCGATGGCACGCTGAAAAATGCTCGGGGCGTTTTTTAATCCAAATGGTAAACGACAGAACTCGTATTTACCATTATTCACGCTGAAAGCAGTTTTTTTCCGGTCGTGTTCGGCCAAGTTAATCTGGTGGAAGCCACTTTTTAAGTCCAAGGTTGTAAAGAACTTAGATTTGCCAAGATTTGAAAGTATAACAGACGGATCAGGTATAGGATATTTATCAGGGATAGTTTTTGAATTAAGTTTAGTGTAGTCGAACACGAGGCGTTTATTGGGCTTGCCCAATTCGTCTGTGCCTTTCTTGTCGACAACCCAAACAGGGCTGTTATAGGGAGATCGGGATGGCTTTATAATGCCATTTTTTAAAAGTTCCTTAACCTCTTTATTGACAAATTCTATCATCGAAATGGGGTAGGATTGGTATTTAGAATATATGGGCTCCTGATCTTTTGTTTTAATTGTTGCGGAAATTTTCGTGTTAAAGGGTAAGGCTTCATTCGGGTTAGCGAAAACACCAGCATTTTCGTTTATTATTTGAAAAAATTTCTTTTCTACATTTTTTGGGATAGAGACATTTTCTATTAAAGAATTCACTGCATCTAGCTTAAGATATTTCAATTTTTCTTCGCCGCCGTTATAATAAATCATGTCTTTTTCTGTGTTAATCACGCCCTTTATGCTTTTTATGAAGCTAAAACCTATGATACCGTCAAATAGAGACAGGTTCGGTAAAATAAAAAATGTTTCAGTATGATTTAGGACATTTACTAGTGTTTTGTTGTTGATTGTATCAGCACCATGAATGGATTTGACTAAAAATGGTTTTTCGACTTGTTTAATGTTTTTTAATCCGTTAATATTGGTGATATAACTTTTAGAGGCACCAGTGTCGATTAAAAGTTTAATGTTTTTGCCACCTATCATTCGCTCAATGTAGGGGAGAACTGACCCTCCCTTAAAAAATTAATCTCATCTTCGAAAGGTGGATCAGAAAAAGTAGGGTTTTCATACGGCTCTTGGTTACCAGAGAAGTTTGGCTCATCGCCGTAGTCATGTGTTTCCAAGGTTTCGAGACCTTCGTTTTGCAACATCTCTTGGCCAAGGTGGTTAATCCTTTGGACCTTCTGAGGGACCTGTCTTTCGGATGTTAAACCTCGCTTTTGTGTTTGAAAACCCTGAAAGTTGTTTGTTCGCACCGTACGCATGCTTACATCAGTGTCCAGGGATTGGGATACTGGTTGAGAGTCACTAGCTTGTTGGCCTACAGGCTGAAAAGGATTTTGGGCGAAATTTCGGAAATTCGAATTTGCAACATTATGGCGTTGTGATTGGTTAGATGCCTGTTGAGGGCGATTTTGATAAAATGGAGTAGTTTGTTGACCGACAAAGTTTTGCGGAGGCTGAGAATAGTTATTTTGCTGACCGAAGGAGTTCTGTTTAACACGCTGTATGTTTTGTCCTAAGGCTGTGTGTGTTGAGGGACTCATTAAAGCCTTGTTTAAACCATTACTGTAAATGGCAGCAAAATGATAGCGGTTTTGATTTGCTTCTAGCTCTTGTGCTAGTGCCAGAGCTGATGGCAAGTCTGCAGGCTTGCACGAAAACAAGGTGTCACATAAGGGCTTCCTAACTCCCGAAACAAAGACACGCAAAGCCTGTTCACGGTATTTTTGGTTCAGTGACTGAATCAAATTGGCATCTCCTTCATTCGACATTATAATTTTGTTCACAATCGCGGTTAACTTACGCTCTACTTCGTCGTAAAATTGGATAATAGTTTTCTGTCCCTGCCTTAAAGTGGAGAGCTCTTGCTCTAACGTAAAGATGGATTTTTTATCCATGTAAGTAAAATCAAGCCGTGCTATAATAGCCTTAAAGTTAAGGACTGTGTTATAAGTGCTTAACGCAGCGTCTGCGTTACCCACGACTTTGTTTCTCAGAATAGCTACCGCCTGGTAGTACTTTGAGCTTCCTACATAAGGTTCAAATAATTTATGGGCTGTTGTGGCGGCCTGACGCCAAGAGACATATCTGGTGGGGTCGCCTTTAAATTCTGGGACAGATTTAATTATATCTAGAGTTTCCTCACATGTCCTATTGGGTACTATTTCTATTTCCTTATATGCTTCTACGGCAGAAAGTGGCTCTAAGGATTGGAGTCGCCTAGTAAGGTCGGCAATAGTTGCTTCAAAGCTTTCTTTTGTTCTTTGGACTGCTTGTTGGATAGCAGTGTCCAAGAGAACTTGCAAATTTTCAGAATTCATTTCCTCTTTGTTCTCAATTCTTTTTTCAGAAATTAATAGTGATTGTAGCCTAGCTAAAATAACGTCAAACTCTTCAGGATCTTCCTGTGGTCTTGACATGAACTCTAGGGAAAAACCAAAGATCAACTCAGAATTCTTTTCACGTAAATTTCACTTTAAATTGCAAAGGTAATAACTGTTACAATAATAAAAATAAAAAATTTTACGAAATTCCAAAAATTTAGATCCGATTTGTTTTTTTTTAAAAAAAAAATTTTATAAAAAATAATAGATAGCAATCAATAGTAATAATAAAAAATAGAATTCTTACAAATAAATCATCACGGCTTTGGCTCCTTCTGGTTCTAAATGCAACTTTTCTGGCTGGAATGTAACTGCTCAAGACTCGGCTTCACTAAGGGTCCTTTGCAACTGCTCACGGCTTGGCTTTTCTAAGTTGTTGATTGATGGATTAGTTTTTGTTATATTTTTTGCTTTTTGGTGATGAATGCTTTTTATATTTTTAAGAATTGTATTAGGTTTTTAGCACCAGTATGGTAGTAATTTTTTAAATTTTCAATAAGCAATGTAATTTTTATTCACAAGTATGGTGAATGTCTTTGTTGTTTAAATTTTAATTTTTTCTTAAACACTGTTTTTTATTATAAAAAAGTTATTTTTCTTTTCACTTCAATGATGACTTAGTTTTTATCTGCTCACTGTATGGTGATTGTCTTTGTTGTTTAAATTTTAATTTTTTTAAACACTGTTTTTTATTATAAAAGGTTATTTTTCTTTTCACTTCAATGGTGACTTAGTTTTTATCTGCTCACTGTATGGTGATTGTCTTTGTTGTTTAAATTTTAATTTTTTTAAACACTGTTTTTTTTATTATAAAAGGTTATTTTTCTTTTCACTTCAATGGTGACTGTTTTTTTCCGTTGGGCGCCAATTAGTTTTGTTGTAATACTTGCTATGCAAATCTTGAGTGTCAATTAGTTTTGTTGTCAATATAATTAAAACACAATTTAATCTCTGTTCATTTTCCGTTTATTTAAACAAATCAAAAATAATTAAATAACTTTATTTAAACAAATCCAAATATAACTATAATTACAATTACTTGCTATGCAAGTCTTGAGTGTCAGTGCTGAACTAACTTTTAATCTGAAACTATAAACTAAAGAACTCTACAACTTCTAGAGGAAGAAGAAGAAGCCACGGCAAAAATGCTTATCAGCATAAACGGACTCACATTTCATGTGAACGGAATTTGCAGGTAAGAAATGCAACGTAGCGTCTGCTATGAAAAAAAGGTATTTTATTCAGTTATTTTGGGACGCGCGTGCAGCGCTAATTTTGAAGAAGTGTTTATTGTTGCAATTTTTTTATTTTGCACAATAGCTTTTGTTGCTGTACTTTCGTACCTTAACTTATACACATAGATGCAATATGTTTTCTTCTTATGAATATGTATATAAATTATAAATGTATGGTCGAATTTTGACCATCAGGTAAACACTAGTACAAATAAAACTGTTAAGCGAATAAGAATTATAAGCCACAATTTTACTTGTAACAATATCAAAGCTTAAACAAAACAAAAACAACAACAATAAACAGCGAGTTTATCTTTTATTACAGTCCCGACCACAAATAAAATTTCTTGAGATCAATTAAATAAGTTTATAAATGCATTCAACTTTGTAAAATGTTTGTGGCAAAAAAGAAAAAGTGCTTAATGGCACCTCAAGATCTTCATGGACAAAATTTCAATTATTTTGTAGGATTATTAGTGTTTAGGAATAAAAACTTTAAAAACTATAACCGCAGAGAATTCGGATAAAATTTCCAAAAGCCACCTTAAAAGTTTTAAACTAAACAAATAGACTTAGGCACTTATTGTTGCATAATTTATTCATTTGTATTTATGTATATAAAACCAAACAAGTTAAATTATTTAAACAAATTTTTTCTTTTAAATAGGATTTAAGTCCACAATAAGCATCTACAGCATCGCTTGAAAGCCTATTTCGAATTTTTATCAAGAACATTTCAATGAAAAAACACGTTTCCTTTCTACGGATGTTTGCCTTTATAGTCGAAGGATCATTTTATATACGTTTAGCTGGCGAGGCCTAACTCTGTTTATGTAAATAAAAATTAAATTTTTTATTTCATTTTTTTACCGACGTTTCGTGAATTTTATGTTCACTTCTTCAGTGGTGAAAAATCAAATTTGAATTACATAAATTTTTTAAAGTCTTTACTTTCTGTTCTGTTACGAATCAGCTGATTTGTTTTTGTTATTAAAAAACCTGTGAAATTGATTAGTTTTTCTGTTCTGTTGCGGTTCAGTTTGTTAAAATCAAAAACTTGTTAAGTTATTGTAAGTGACAGCAAAATAAATAATAAAAAATACATATTTATATTGAAATAAACTATTTTTTTATTTTAAGAATTCATAAAATTTAATTTCTTCAAATTTATTTGCATTAAAGTGATTGAAATAAAACAATGGACGGTGCAAAACTGTCATAAATGGCTGATAAGTTTTTAAATAAAAAGTAACTATTACAATTTCGTAACAGAACGGCACGGAACAGAACAGAAACAGAAAGTAAAGACTAATTCTGCCTTTAATAATACTTTAAAACTAGTGGCGTCATCTGCTGTTTTTGATAACAACACTTTATAACCTCTAGACACTTTCAGTTTTCTTAGCACTTCCTTCAAAGCTTGTAATTCCTTTTTTAAAAAAAAATTATTTTCTTCGAATCGAATAAGCGTTTTCTTTATTAATAACTTTTGCCATAATTTTTTACAGAGTCTTATCCGAAAAATCTTTTATGTAGATGCAAGTGGGTACAACATTTTTTCGTTTTTATTAAATAAATCTGGCTCTTTAAACAAATTCAATATTCTGTACATTTTTACTCTTCTTCTGTCGAAATTTCAGAGCATTAAACATTGCCTAACTTATCGGCTATGAATTGACATCTCTTTGGCGTTTGGCAAAACTTTCTTAAGTCAAAACTGTAGTTTTTCGTTGTGTTATATTGAAAAATATTTATTTGGTGTATTTCATTGACTTTTTTCCTAAGAGCAGATGATAACGATTAGAAGGAGTTGTGATGGACTTAAGTGATTTAAACCAAACAAAAGAGAATTAAAAAGATTGAATTAAAGCCAATCAAAAACACAAAATGAGTTTTTTTGATCTAAGACCTTTTTGCCTATCGTCTAAAATTTGAAATAATTATTGTTGTAGTTGTGTTTTTGGCCAGAGTGATGAATTTATGAATATTATTTTTGTCAAGCTAATAGGGCCAACATTTCTTCAATGTAAATAAAATTCAATTTTTAATTACAATATTTTGTTCCCGACGTTTCGTCGGGATTGTCTATTTAAAAATTATAAAAACAATAAAATAAATACAATAATGTACCACATAAACATTAAAGACTTACAATATGAAAATTAAATCAGATTAAAAAGTTTTAAATGTACTCAGGATCATACAAATATAAAAATTAATTTTAATATTAAAAAAAATACATATTACTTTAAACTTTAAATATATCACAGCTTAAGTAATGGCAACAATATAGCTCGCATTTATTTTGTTCGTGTCTTCCTTCAAATTCATTGTTCTATTAATATGTTGTTGGATTCTTAGGCTCAGGGTTACCGTTAGGAATTTTTGAAAAGTCGCACAAAAGGTTGTTTTATAAAAATAAAGTCGCACAAAAAAGTCGTTTCAGAAAATAAAAGTCGCATATCTTTTTTTAACGTTTTTTATTAATAAAAAGCATAACAATTGAAACAAAAAGCCTATTGCAGAATTCATTTTTATCATATTGCGTAACAATGTACATGTTTGTCCATGTTTTCATGTATAGTGAAAACATTTACTTAAGTTTAATAAATTTGTCGTATGCTGCCAAGGTCAAAGGAGTAGAATTTCTGTTTAAAGCCAAAAAAGTTAAGGTTAATATATTTTTGACAAAATTTAAACTTGTCCAATTAAAGCCGCTTGAAAATTTTACTTTAATTCCGTTCGTTTGATCTTGGCGCAATATTTCTTTTTCTTAACATACCTACATAAATACTACTTTTTTGAAATTTTATTTCTATATTTAGAAATAAGTTCATCACAGGGAATCCAGTCTTCTATATATTTGTCTATTAAATTTAAAGATGACAGCATTGAATTGCATGTTTTTACATTGCATTGCTAGTGTTTACGATTCGAAAACTACAGGTGGTGCTAAGACTACAACAACCCAAAACCAACAGAAACAACAGAGGTTTTTTGCATTGCATTGCTGGTGTTTACGATTCGAAATGTCAACCATTTCTAACAAAACACTGACAAATAAAAACAAATTGGTCCGAACTGTCAAAACTTGCCACAACCTTGAACTGAATTCGCCTCAAATACGTTGTATACATGAAAAGGTTGCAAAAATATAATAAAAGTGTTGCCAAATGAACAATACTTTATGAATTGTTTTTAAATTTTGACGAGGCAATTTTGACGAATTTTTTTTTTTTGATACAAATAACAAGAATATTGAATGTTTTGTAAGAATCTTAACAAAAAGGGTAAAAAGTAGCAGAAAAATTAAAATAGTCGCAAAAGTCGGTGATAAAAAAAAGTCTCACAAAAATTCGCAGACCGCTGAAAAAGGGTAAAATTGCGACTTTAGTCGGGCGAACGGTAACACTGCTTAGGCTTTCAATTGTGTACCTCTTTCTTTCTTTATTTTCTTTATCTAGAATTTTTACATCATCGAACCTAATTGTGTGAACAGTATGTAGGATGTGTTGTGCTATTGCTGTTGTCTCTTTTCTCCGCATTATGTCCATCTTGTGTACTCCCAATCTTGTCTCCAGTGTACGTTTTGTCGTTCCCATATAAATTAGCCCGCATGGCTGTTTGTCATTTCCTTTACATTGTAATTCGTATACAATGTTACTTTGTTTTTGTTTATTAATTGGCGCCTTAATTCTAGAAAAAATTGTACTTAATGTCAAATTGGGTTTGTATGCAAAACAGCTGTTTTTTGTTTTTATTGACGACCGTATATTATTATTATCGGTTAACCCAGGTATGTATTTTACACTGTAACATTTGTTCTCTTCTTTTTCTATGTTTGCAGATTTGTTGTGGCTATTTTTGTCCTTATCCAATTGTTTAATCGTATTGTCTATCAATGTAGATGTGAGTTTGGTGGGGAAGCTATTGTTTTTTAAAATGTTTGTTATAATGTGTTTGTTTTTATTATGAAATTGTGTATCACTTATTTATATTTATATTTAAAAAAAGTCCCGGGAAATCCCGCACAAATTTCCCGGGATTTTTTTCCCGAAAAATGTGCGGTATCCCGCGATTTTTGTCCCGGAAATTACCGTATAAAAAAAACTACTTAGAAACCAACAAAAAAAAAATTTTAAAATAGGTTTGGATGTAGAAAGGGGGTATTTGACTGCAGCGGAGCGACAAACTTAAAATGTTCCTCATTCAGCACTTTAAGGCGTTAAACGTCAAAAAAAAAAAAACGAAGTCACTTTAACAGTTTTCTAACAAAATTCTTTTACACCATTCCTACAAAAACTGTAGTTGGTTTTTAAATTCTGGTTTCGAAAACAAACATTCTAGATTTAGCATAAAAAAAAGTTCATCTAAGTAATTTAAAAAAAAAAAGTATTCCTTAAAGGTTTTAAAACATGTTTTCTAAACATAAATGGAAAAGAAAAAAGCTAAAAACACAGTTTATTCCTAATCGGAAACTATTATGCAAAAGCAAACGGAAAAAATTTTAGCTACAACTTGCAGCGTAAAACTAGAAAAAACCATACATTTTTTTCAAAAAAATATCAAACAAAACTCTGGAATATCTGACTGAAAAATATTTAAGAGCATATATAAGAATGAAAAAAAAACTCAGCTACTGTTACTGTAACTTTCAATTAACGTTGGTTTTTCTAGTTGATGGGTATAAAAACAAACAACTGACAGAGACACACACCCATAGAGTTGTTTTAGTATTTGCCTCTATATACGAATGGATACTGTGTAGGGAAAATGTAAAAATTACTGTAATCACGGTAGAAAAGAAAATAAACCGTATTTGCTTTTTAGCCTAAGAAATTAGATTTTCTTTTTATGCAAGACACACTGCAATTTTCTTTACAAATATAAAACTGGATACACAAAAAACTTACAACCTACTTGTGTTATTGTTGTTGCTGGCAGTGTTTTAAGTGATAAATTCACATCTGGTAAACAAATAAGTTAGAAAATTTTACAGAAACCCAAATTTAATTGTTTGTAGGCTACTCGTTGCCATAGGCCAAATTTGCAATATAAATCTGCAAACTTAATTATACCCTACACCGCCTTTTCTGGCAGTGTTGCCAACTGCTGACGACCAAAATAAGCCAAATATAGCGCAAAAAGGGCTAGATTGAAGCTATGAAATAGGCAAACTAAATTTTATTATAAAAAGTTATGAGTTTTTTACTTATCAAAAAAAAAAAAAGTAAAAAATGACTAACGGCCAATTTAACCAAGTTCAGTTAAAACTAACTATTACTTAAACCTCCAGTTAACAATATGTTTTTGACAGTAATAACTGATAGTTAATTATAACTAAACTTGGTAAAAAATAGCCGTAAAGAATAAAATATAATTTCCTTTTTTCATGTATAAAATCTGATGTTTTTTAGCTGTATGAGTACTAAAATTTATAATAGAAAATAAAAATATTGTGGGAATGAAATATTTTATTACAATCTGGTAGATAGTGTCATGAAATTTATTTTTGAAACATAATTCCCGGCATAATCGATCTGCCTTATTTGTTACTAATTTTTCCAATAAATCTGGACGTAGGCATTAATGGTGGCTTAAATATTGTATTTCAGTGATTAAAGGTTTGCTTGTTTGTCGGCATTAAACAAATGATTAACCTTCATAAGGTCTTCAAATTTGCTGACGTTAACGGTCTTCGGGTCAAATTTGACCCAAATAGAATATTTGATATAAAAACTCACTTTTTTCAATTAAGTATGTTTTAAAAGTTGATATTTTATTTCTAGATTCAGTATTTATTGTTAACATTTATTGCGAATACAAAAGTACATTTAACATAAAGAGGAAGTATCTGTTTTGTAACAAAATTGGCAACGACTTATTTTTGACGTATTTTTGGCTGGTAAACATATGTTTCCTAGGTTTTGGTTGAAAATGACGGGTGCTGTTCCTGTTCAGCTACTGCATGCACTTTTTAGCAATTTTTCGTGAAAATAAGTTTTTGCGTAATGCTTTTGGCTGCTTGATATGTGTAGCTGATGTTAATAAAACCCTTTTTAGTTGCCAAAAACTCTGACGGCAATTCAATATTGTTTTACGTATAGTTCTAACTAAAATAATTTAATTCTTTAGCAATTTTTGTCCCAATTAGTACGATGTAAAACAACTATCTGCGTCATACTGTGACATTTCAAGCCAACTGTCAAATCAAAAACATTTGTTTATTTCAGGCTTAGCTCCTATTTATTTGCTTGTATACGGTTGTATATTCCAGGCATAACTAATCAACCCATTGATTTCAGAGCTCACGTATCGGCGCAAAATTTGGCGTTCACTGCGAGTGTCCTTGTTGTCAAATCTTAGTACTCTCGAAAGTTTTTTGAATTTGTTCAACGGCATGATTGCTCTAAAAATAGGTTTTCCTTCCACAACATCCCACAAACTGTCTGTGCTTTCATTATTTGATCTAAACCAATAAATGCGAAATTTTTGTGTCGCCAACTTTAGTCCAACCAATATCAAATAGACATTCACCTTCATTATTAGTAAAGTTAAAATTAACTTATGTCACAGGAGGTGAAAAAAAATAAATAACCACTGAAAATTTCTAATGAAAATTCAAGAATTTTGCCTCAGGTCAAATATGACCCGAAGACCTTAAGTGCATAAAATTTTATAAATATTATTTTCGCCAATATTTTTTTCTGAAAACCTAACGAGGTTGTTGACTTTTAAAATTAAATAAGAGTCATAAAATATAAAAAATATAAGTCACTCACTCTTAGCAAAAATTAGCTAATACAGTATTTATCGCTCAGTTATATGCAAACCAGCTATAACAATTTCACGCTTTTATGCTTTCGAACTTGTGCAATTTCAGTTTGCCGTTTAAAATAGCCGAAAATATTTGTTTATACGCATTTGCTTAAACGCATATCCCGAATTTGCTTATCACAATTTAATAAACAAAATTTATTCTATCAAAACTACGTTTAATACATTATTAAACTTTTGAAGTTCATATATCGTCAGCTTGTTATTGGCTTGGCGCATATGCCAAAAAGTCGTAGTCGAGAAAAACTACTGTAAAAAAATACCTGAAACATAGCTTCATAGTTTAGTGCCGCATGCGCCACTTTTCTAAATTTATTTTAAAAAAGTAGTTTTTTGTGCTACAAATTTGTATTCTTACTGATATGCGTTAAGTTATTGACATTTTATTTTGCTTTTTTGGCGTATAGAGCAAAACAATACTTAATAAACTTTTAAATACCTGATAAAAAATTTAAAAAATGCTTAATATCTCAGAAATCATAAAAAAAATTCGTGTGAAACAGGTATTGGATTCAAAAAGGGTGTATTTAAAATATATATACCCTATACCTAACACAATTTATTTTTAAATGATTGGTAGGTCAAACCAGTAATGAGGTGACGATATATCGTTGGTCTAATGGAGAAAGTCCGTAATTTTATCTTTTTCGAAATTGAGTTTCCTGAGATTCCACTACATTCCATACAAATACACTTCGTCGCAAAAAATGTTATGCAATAGCATGAAAAATAACGGCGTTACAAATAATTTTACAACTTTTTTGCAGTCAATTTCTCCTGTGAAATGAGTACATGAGACCAATGATTTAATAAAAGTAAAAAACTTTTTATTTATGATTTTGATAAAATAAGGTTAGCTTTTTTCTAAACTCTGTTTAAGCATATAAGCGGGATTTTATAGATACATATCTTGTTTGAAAGCACCAAAAGAGATTCTCGCCCATTTTTTTTATTCTTTAATTAAACCATTCATCAAAAATTAAATCCTTTTTAATTAAAAATTTAATCAAGTGAATTCAACGTTTATTTTTTTACTTCAAAAACTGTTGTTTATAACAAACAATATTTAATTGATACTATTAATTTGTTGCAAGTTTAATTAATTTTTTATTTATTTTCACAAATTTTTTAATTGAAATCAATATTTATTTTTTTTCTGTGCAATGGGACAGTTCCAAGACGAGAGAAAACAACTTAATTTCACATATTTTCATCATTTTATGTCTATTATTTACACTGACAAGTCATTCCGTTAAAACTCTGAGTTAAATCTAATGAAAATATTTACACTTACTCTAAATAAATAATGAACGCACAAAATAGTTTCTAACAACAACAGAACAACTTGCAACTAAGCAAAAGTACACACAACATTATGTTGCATTTTAGCTGCTAGAGGAAAAGAAGTGGCAACGAAGTTAGAACTGCAATAAAACAGGTAGTTGTTATTTCGTTTTTATTTTCTCTTCTCAGTTTTTTTGGGGAAGGTAAGTACTAAATAGTGTTCCAACTTTGTTACCAATACTTGTAAGACCAACAACAATAAACAGGAAAAAGAAAACCAGTTACATTGTTAATGTTCTAAATATTTCTTCTGCACAAAAGTACGTGTGTTCCGTTGCCCTGCAGTCAAGTATCAAGACAAAACAAAATATTCAAATAGACACAACATTTTAAAAACCATCCAAAAAATTAAACAATTAAGAATGTATTGTCGGTTAAACTTGACCATGTGATACCCTACTGCACAGTATTCATAGAAAATGGAACCCATGGACCTAATAAAACAAATATATAAAATTTACTTCGTGCTTTTGTGTTGCCTCTCCTTAAGCACGAAGTAAATTTATAATTAATCCAGCAATACAAATTTGAATACATAATCACCCCTATCGCGAATGTTATGGGAGTATGATATTTCGGATCAAACTTAAATTCCCATCCCCAACAAATTGGTATCGCAAATATTTTGGGAGTAAACATTTCTATTGTGAATTATTTGTCAGTGCTTTGTAAACAAAAGTCTCTATTGTGAGTAACTTGTTAGTGCTTGTATTGTGAAAGAAACATATACAAAATAAAATACTGAAAAAAATATAATAAAATAAATAATGAATAGTGTTTATCTTCATTTTCTTTATGTACACTTCTTCAATAAAAGGAAAAAGTAATTTAATTTAGTCCTACTTTAGAATACAAATTAAAATTTACATGTTCCCTTCTCGTTCACATCAACACTTGTTGGGAATTTATTTATTAATAAAATTCGCGAGAGTAAACATTGGCGATGCCAAATTTTATAAGTTTGGGAATTCATTCCCAAAAAATTTGTTATGGGAATCATTCACAATACGAAATAAAAAAAACATGGGAATATTTTCATGGGAGTAGGTGTTTGCGATAGGGGTGAATATAAAATTTATTCGACATAAAATTATTTTGGGCAAATCGTTGTCCAATCTAAATTGGACACTCAAATTATAATTATTTATTTATCTTCTTGATCTATAATTATAATTTTTATATTAATAACAATTAATATAAAGTTATTTTACTAACTTCATTTTATAGAATTTAAGCAATTTGAATTTAACTGATTTTACACATTGAGAAATTATAACAACGCGAATAAAACAATGAACCAGGGAGCACTTATATTAGCACTCGTTGTAAAAGAATCGAGCCATTTTCAATCGGTTTATTTTCGCTAAATTTCGTTACTTACTAATGTCGCTTCATAAGGTCATGACTCGCTTTTAAAGAACTTACTTGCTATTCAACCTTCAAGTGAAACACTCACCCTTTTTAAGTACCTAACGTAACCTTAATTATTTATAATTTAATTATACCTTCATACATCTACTTACCAATAACCCTGTGAAATAAAGTGAATTATTATGAAATTAGAAATATCTAATTACCTTTTCTTGTTTTAACGGTGGCCCTTACACAGAGGTGAGCATTAAGTAAATGAATCAGCACCTAAATATACAAAGCTTATCCTTCTCTTTTGTTGTTCTTTAACCCATAAAATTATAATTATTCGTCTGAGTAATTATAATTAAAATCTTTAATATAGATTGCCCCTCACTGATGATCATCATCCCCTCTCGATGGCATTATCTATAAAAGATTTATTCTCGTACAACAACTACAACAAACACAAGAGGAGTTTTACAACCTAGAATTGCCATTTCTCACGGCAATTTAGCTAGTTATTCAATCGTTTATATGGAACTTAAAGTAAATGTTGGATATAGGGGCAATTATAAAAGTTGTTCTTGCCAAATTTCAATACCAGTTGCACTGTGGTGCTCCAAAAGTTGGGCAAAGGCTCTCATAGTGTATCTTATATAATTTGTTGCCAAGGAACCGAATGGCGTACACCATTTTGTCAGATATGTTTGAGTTTTCGGGAAATTGGTATTTCAACACCTTCACCACTCAGCGTCACATACATGTGGCGAAGAAGTTTTCACAAAAACTCATGACACATATAAGTGTTAAAGTTTGTTGGAAGCAATTTTCTTGTGCGTTTCCGTATCTGTTTAAAGTAGTAATTTTTTTGTAAAAACTTAATTAAAAAGCTTTTTTACGTTTATGACTATCCGGCATTTGGCATAGCCCTAGGGGGGTGACAGTTATGAAGTGGATGGGACCGGTTCTAGTTCTAACACTTTATATAGGGTGGTTTTTTAGCTATTATCTTTTTGGCAACACTGGTTTAAACAGCTGACGTACGTTTCGTGTTTTGTTTCACTGTCAAACATCTTCAGTTTGGTCTATAATTTAACCATGAATCGTCTTACAAACGAACAACGCTTGCAAATTATTGAATTTTACTATCAAATGCTTGCTCTGTTAAGAAAGTTCATCGCTTGCTTCTTCCATTTTATGGTCAGTTTAATCGACCCACTGAAGCGGCTATTCGGGCTATTGTGATTAAATTTAGCACCAAATTTACATTGTTGGACATTAAACCACCAACACGCTTACGTAGAGTGCGAAGTGAAGAAAATATCGCAGTTGTATCGGCCAGTGTTAATGATGACCGTACTTCTTCAAAGATGATGCGAATCGTAACGTAACTGTGAATGGTGAGCGCTATCGTGAGATGATATCCAACTTTTTTTTGCCCAAAATGCAAAAGCTTGACTTGCATGACAAGTGGTTTCAACAAGACGGTGCCACATGCCACACAGCACGCTTAACAATGGACTTATTGAGAGGCGAGTTCGGTGAACATTTTATTTCACGTTCGGGACCGGTCAATTGGCCGCCTAGATTGTGCGATTTAACGCCTTTAAACTATTTTTTGTGGGGCTATGTTAAAACTCGTGACTATACACACATGCCCGCTTCAATCGACGCATTGGAAGACAACCTTGAATACCGGCTGAAATGTTGGAAAGAGTATGCCAAAATTGGACTAAGCGGATGGACCATTTGAGGCGCAGTCACGTTCAACATTTGCATGAAATAATCTTCAAACATTAAATTATATGGACCGTACTATTGATTCAAATAAAGATTTCATGCATTTTACTGAATTGTATGTGTTTTTTTTTAAACTTTCCTACCCATTATGAATGGGACTTGTCACTTTGACATGGCGATGTCCTAGGACCAGTTTATGCCTAGGTGTATATCACTTTGATATGAGGTTGCATCCTTTGTGCTTTACGCTCCTGTCTTACTAAACTAACCAAACATAACTGAATGGCTTAGGCGCACAGAAATTCTATTTCGAAAAGAAGTTTGTACTATAAGCCAATTCGCACCATTTTTAATAGGCTAAGTTCAAATGACAATTGAAACTTATGTACCCTTTAATTATGGTGTAGAGTAAATAAAATAAAATAAAAGACTTTGCCACATTGTCTGAAAAAAATTTGTAAGTGAGTGAACGATTTTAGTGTTTTTTGCTTTGTTGTTCTTAAATTTATGATTTATTAAGATTTTAACACTTTTGGGGAGTAGAAAAGACAAACGACCAATAGATGCTTTAAACGGTATTTTTACTGCTGCTTTAAATTTTATTTATGTTTTAACTATAGAAATCTAATTTAACAAAGATGCTTCTAATTATAGCTGATTAAGAATTAAATGTTTTTATATTTATTTTTAAAATATAAATTCTAAGGTTTCTAACTTTTAGAAAAATATTTTATTGTCAAGACTTTTTCGTTATTTCTATTTAAAAAATAAAAATTTATTATGTGTGATTAATTCGCTAATTTAATTGTATGGAAATGACGTTTACACTGTTAGAACAAAGTTTTTAAGTTTTTTGTCACAGACAAACTTTTAATGTAATGAACAGCAACTCCAGCTAAATTATTTTGTTCAGCAAATTAGTAAATCGTTTTGGTTTATTAAATTAGTAAATAATTAGTTTTTAATAGAAGTTAATAATTTGATTTGTTATTGAATATTTCTTCAGTTGCTATTTTTAGTATTAAAACTTTTCTATTTTTATAACAATTCTTGTAACCAAGACATGTGTTTTTTTAAATAAACTGATGCACTTGGTAATATTTAATTGAAGCAGCTAATAGAAATTAAAAATAATATTTGCTTATTAAAATTATTAGATATACAAATAAAAACAAAAGCTAGCAAACAATTGATTGAACAAATTATGGCTGTTAAAACTCGCTTGTAAGGTCAACTAAAATTATATGATAAATAACAATTTGCAAAATTATATGAGAATAATATTACACATTCTAATAGTTCTATTATTAACAAAATCAATGAAGGATAAGGTGAAGTGATATTTTACTATACCCTGCGGGAAATGTGTGTCAATTGTTCTTAAAGCACTTATCCCGTAACCTGTGAACACCATACATTATAATAAAAAGGAAGACGTTTTGATATATAAAAACAAGACATAACACTAAGCTGATGATAGTGTGTTTATTTTTTTTGTTTTTTAATTCCTAAGCTAATCCCGCGAAGCTCTACGCTTTTCTGCAGGAATGAAACCAGAGTGTCTAGCTGGAATCGAACCCACAACCCCGGCGCTGATAAACTAGCTGACTACCAGTTAGCCAACCGCAGCACTCAAAGAGCAATTACTCCAAAAGAAAGGTAATTGAAACAAAACTAGTCATTTGACGCGATTTTGTGGAGGTAGTGGCTGATTATTTCTGGTTCTTTTACTTTATATGAAGTGAATCTCTCATATTAACATGGCTCACTCGGGACAATCTGCGACAGACATTATTTAAATCGAAATTAAATGTGTCCATTTAGGTTATTTCAATTAACTGTTACAAACTATCAAAAAGGTACTAAATAACCCCTTTCTTGGACATCGCCATTTTAATGTGTAAGAAGTAAAACCGGTCCCTGCCACCTTAAAACTGTCACGTGACAAGTTTGGTGTAAGTTTCCATACCCCTATGGAACCTTAACAAGAATCTGAAAACAAATTGTGACTGCTCAGTAAAAGTCTCTATATTTATTTTGCTTTCAAAGTTTTCTAGCTGGTTGAACTATTGTACACAATTAAAGCTTAAATAAAACGGAAAGACAAAAAAGACAAAAACCCCGCAAACGCAAAAGTACGTTTTATTAACGACTAATAAACAATTTTAATTGTTTGAAAAAATAAATTCCCTTTTGTGTTTTTCTCTAAATTGAAATTGAAAATTTTGTTGTAATTTTTCCCATTTGTATCTGAACAGTGTTGCTTTTGTTATAATTTTAAATATTTTGTATGAATTGTTTGCGGAGCACCATTAATTTCGCAATATAACTGGAAACGATTATTTATTTAACCCTAGAATCATGAGCACTCGTAAGTTTTACGATTCAAAAATTTTAATATGGAGCTTCATATTTTGAAGTAACAACTTCTGCAGTGTGTGAAAAAAAGTATATTGTTTGCATAGAAGCAGATTAAAATGCAATAAAGTCGCAAAATTTACAGCTGTTCAGTACCTTAAAGTTAAACATCAGTTTGTTCTTAGAGTAGCACACATAAAATTTTGTGTTCCTCACTTTTGTAGTTCTGCAGATATACAAAAAATAATGAATATTTGCACATCAAATTTAGTGTAACTCACTACTGTTATAATTCAGATATGAGCATAGTAATATTTTCTTCCTAAATCTTCCATATTTTGTTGGAATATACATTTTGTTCTTAGAGTTACGCACGTCACTATTGTTCTTTTTCAGATAAAGTAAAATAATATTTTTCTTTGTTTGGGGTACCAGTCTCCTTCCTCCAAAGCCTATAATTAATAGAATTACACACATCCAATTAAGTATGCCCCACTATAGTAGTTATTAAGATAAAAGCAACATTTATTTGTTAACAAATTTGTCTATGAATATCATATCCTTACAGACAGTTTAACAATATATACAAATAAAATACAAAATTATTGATTGTTTAACAAAGACGTTATTTTTACGTTTAATAATATTTGCATTTAAAGAAAAATTTACAACTCTAAAAAATTTATTAAATTGACTGCAAATCCTTCTAAATAGATTAGCATTGGCGTAATTTGTTCTGAAGTATTTAATTGATAGCAATTCAAGGTGTCGAGATGGACGATGAGAAACATTAAATGGCATGTTATCGAGCAGGAAATCAGAACAAATATAACCATTAATTAAATTTAATATAAATGTCACATTCAGCATAGTCCTTCGGCTTTTAAGAGTTGGAAGTTTGTAAGAGCAAGACGGCTAGCGGATCCACTGTAGACCACGAAGGTAGAATGACAAAAATTGCTTTTGTGCACACCCAGTGAAAAAACATGTTTAAATATGGTCACCTCCAACAATACTATGTTTAAAGAAAATTTTAACCATATTATGTTTAATTTAACCATATTTTTGTCACAGACAACCATATTATGGTTAAAATAGTCCTCCATCAAGAATCCACAACCATATTATGGTTGCCTCCGAACATATTATGGTTAATAATAAATAAAATATGTTGAACACTTATAACAGCATGGTTGGTTTTCAACCATAGCTTGTTGCTCTTGCAAAAGAGGCAAATACTATTGTTAATTTAAAAACAAATTATTTTCATATTTACCCATAACATGTTAAGAGCCAACCATAATATGGTTGTGGCTTCTTGATAGGGGACTAATTTTACCATAATATGGTTGTCTGTGACAAAAATATTGTATGGTGAAAATTTTCTTTAAACATAGTATTGTTAGAGGTGACCATATTTAAACATGTTTTTTTCTCTGCGTGCAGATTGTCGTGAATCAAATATATAGGATCCCAAACTATAGATGCATATTCTAGGACAGGTCTCACGAGGGAAACATAAACTTGCTTTGTGACATATGGGTCTTTAATTTATTTAGCCCATCGTTTGATTAAACCAAGAATACACCGGGACTTATTTACAGTTATGGAAATATGCTTAATAAAGTTCAACTTAGCGTCCAGCAAAACTCCAAGATCCAAAATTGTAACTACATTTTCAAGCTGATAAGCATAATAATTTTTTTATATTAGGGGTACCCGTCTTCCCCTCCTATACCACCAAGATTTTCTTAGAACAAAGTTTGCTCTAAGAGTTACATACATCAAATTTAGTGTGCCCCACTATAGTAGCTGAGAAGAAATGAAGTGATCCGCGAAACAAGTCTTTTGGTCCCAGAGTTCGGCATGTCGTTGGACACCAAGGCCTTGCCTTTCCGCATCTGCTTAAAAGGCTTCTAGAAAGTCTTCTAGAAATGAGTAAGAACTATGCCTTATCTTAGTATTCTTGTTGTAAAAAACTGTGTGAAGTGAGTAAATGGATAACTGTTGGGTTTAGTATTTTTTGTAAATTTAAGAAGTAAGTCCCACATCAACACTTATTGAACGAGACCTTATCTTAGAATGAAAATTTGACTATGTAAAATATTTTAAAAAAGGCATTCCTAACGACAATTTTAACTCGGGCAGAGTGGAACGACTGAAAGATCATTAAGACTGCAGTTTTCCCCGATGAAAAATGTATCAGCTGCTGTATACAAATCTCGGCTATAGTAAGTAGTCTGACTGCATTTAAGATACTGTTTTTCATATTACAAAATCCTTTTAATTTCATCAAATGTAGGGAAATAGCTAGACACAAATAACATTTTACTTGCTAGACCCAGTAGTATTTCTTTCATGCAAATTCGGTTTTTAATACTACTCGATTTTTTGTTTCTTTTTCCTAAATAAATTCCAATTTTTTTATATTAAAAAAAAAAAATTACTCGAGGAACACCATCCAATAGGCGTTTGTAGTCTCGTGGAATTTGTCGCAAAAAATACCTGAAACTACTGTTGGATTAAGTTTATTTCCCTTATTTCCGTAAAAACGAGTAGTCTCCAAAAATGTATGGGCCCTTTATTATTTATTTTAAGACCCTTCGACAGTCACGAGGCTTATGCTGCTTAGATTAAAATCAAAGGAGAGCCATTCTTAAAAATTAGGATTTGGGGGCTGAGTTTTGCATGAAACCTTAGGTGAAGTTTGGCTTTTTCCTGTATGCTGTTGCTTTAGAACAGTTGCTGACTTGCATTGGATATTACCGGGACCTAAAGTATAAATCAAATACAAAAATTTCGACTAGGTTATAGAGGACTTGTAACCAGTGTTGCTAAAACTTATTGAGGAAAAAATTCTAGATTTTGTTAAATATGTGGTAGAAAAAATGCTAAAATGAAAAATATAGAAAGATCTTCATTAAAGTAAGGGCCAATAAATTGTTTATAATATGCTGCATATTGTCCTTCAGGTTTACCGTCGGGCTGTCAAATTGCCTTTACTAAAGGCTTGTCAGACAGGTGCAAACGAACTATGCACAGCACATAAACTTCATGCCGCCTCTGCTGAACATTTTAACAAATTCTTTAGAAAGGGAAAGGATTGTTTTAAGTTATGTCCAAACCACTTTTCTGCCTTCTTATTTCTGCGTGTTGTTCTAGGCCACTAATTTTAGACAATATCGCATTTGCAATAATTGAAAAAGGGGTTTTTTTTAAGTCATCTGTTTCTTGCACCCATTCTTTTTACTTTAGGTGCTTGCCCCAATCTTTGCGAAACTTTTGTGAATAGGTTTTTACTAATTTTTTAAAGTTTTTCCCCTTTCTTGGTTTTTATTTCAGTGAAACACTAATGAGCATTACCATCGTTGCATATTTTAGATCTAAATCAATGTTAGAATCTTCCGTTATTTTCTTTTATATTTGTGTTAAACATTATAAAAATGGAAAATATAAAAAATATCACAAGAACTAAAAAACGCTAGGAATTTTTAAATAATGCTAAAAAAAATGCTACATCAGTTTTTTTCATGCCAAATGACTTTAAAAAATGCTAGATCTAGCATGAAAATGCTAAATTGGCAACACTGTTTGTATCTGTTCGGTTTTTATGGAACCGTGCGGTTTTATATCGGTATCGAAAATCTTATGATAAGTTTTATAAGAGCTAAAGCCCTAAAATGCAGGCATCTTTTTTGACTGATTTTTATTTCTCGTATATGAAAAAAATTTACCCATAATTTTGATTTATAACAAATTCAACATAAAAAGAAATAACAGGTATATCACTATTACATTCATAATGCAAACGATCATATAAAATAGATAATTTATATTAAAATCAAAATCCGCTTTTGAAAACAGGCCATAACACATTTGTCATAAGTCTGTGCCAAAATATTATTTTTATGCCAAATAAATCGTTATTTAAAATTTAAATATTCCTGAAAAATAGTGAAAGAATAAGCATTTTAAAGTATGAATGCTTAATAAATTGTAATTTGACTTAGAATACACATTCGAAATAATATGACAATTTAATTTTAAAAATCTTTAAAATTTTGCTTGAACAAACAACACATTAAACTCATTTGGCATTTGCAGTTATTTTTGTAAACACTTAATAGAATAGAAGCTGAATAGTTTGCATTTAAAATAAGAAATGCATTCATGATGAATGTTTACCTGTCACTTATTGCTTTGAATTCATAAGTAGTTGCGTATGATTTAACATGAACGTGTTTAAGATCGCCTAAATCTGATAAATATTAAAAAAGTATGTTTACAAAAATAAACTCATAAGACAAAAATATTCCTCTGGCGCTTTTGACATTTTGGGGAAGCTTATATCTTACGCCTTAAAAAAAAACAAGTTAAGGTGTTATACTCTGCTGTACCGAATCTTTGAAGCCCTTCAACATGATGGGATATGAATAGGAAGTTATATTTTTTTTCTGTTAAGACCAGCACTCAGGGGATGACCACCAACTAATGCATTGCATTGTGTTGGAGCGAGGAAAATAGGTTGTGAGAAGGAGGATAGAGGGATATTCGATATTCGAGTCGCTAGATTACGCAGATGATAAATGTGAGCTTTCCCACTGACGTGCTGATATACAAGCAAATAAGTCGTGACCAAATGAATTTAAAAAAAATAACTTGAAAAGAGAAAAATTGCAAAAAATCATCAAATTTATAATGAAGTTTGATATTTTTTCCACTATAACTCTACCATTTATTGACTCATCTTCATAAACGACCCATGGTTATTTTAGAAATTTTATGACTTTTCACCAAAAAGAAAGAAATACATAGTCCGTTAAAAAGTTTTAAAGATATTTGCATTTTAGTCACATCATCTTTTTAAAAAACACAAATAACGGTTATTTTGGAATATCTCAAAAACTGTTCTACTTTTGAAAATTCTGACTTCATATTTTGATTCAGCAGACAATTTTAGGTGTCAGATTCATTTGGTCAAAAAGCTATCTAGTAGTGTTATCTAACCAGAGAATCAGAGAAGGTTGGGCTTATAAAAAAGCTAAGAAAAACGCATTAATGCAGTGTGAACAGAGCCACTAACTATGGGCAGTGACGTAATAGAAAGGATAAGCAAGTTTCCATACCAAGGCAGTATGATATATATACAAATGGCAGTGCCCTTCTTGATGTCACGATAAGAATACGAAAAGAAAGAAGTGCATTTGGCATATTATGAAAAATTTAGGGAGCAAATTAGGGATTGCTGTTCGGTTTTAACCGAAATCGAAAAAGGATTTACTTTATGCTTAAAGAAATTGCAAATTATACATAATACTGGAACTTCATATACAAAAACTTTATACATAACAGCTTGCACTGAAAAATTTTTCTTCACAGATCCAATGAAATTTACATTAAAATTCAACCTATGTAACCCTTCATTGGATTAATGAAATATTTTATAAAATCAATGAAAATTTTGCATTAGTTTAATGACAAACGTTTATTTTATCCATTTTTTTCAATGAGGATTCATAAAATCAATGAAAATTTTGTCATTAATTTTATTAATCCTTCATCAATCCAATGAAGGATTACATAGGTTGAATTTTAATGTAAATTTCATTGGATCTGTGAAGAAAATTTTTTCAGTGTGCAACAATGGCAAGGTATTTCAAAATTCTTAAAATTCAAAATAAGTATTAAGAAGAACAAATGTTACCTTTTTAACTCTTAAATTGACGCCTAATTTGTGTGGCACCAATAGTATTTTGTATGGAGTTTCTGTGGCTATACCAAAAACTCACACTAACGAACCCCTGCGCAAGGCTGGGACTACTTTTATATGTATGGAGTTTTATGGCTATAGCAGGAAAATTTTGTCGGGAAGTGGAATAATTCTTCCAAAAAACAGTAAAGAAAGAATTCTTATGTGTTGCGTATGCTTTTTGATACGTTTCATTTTGATTTTATAAACAAAATTGTCATTTGGCCAATTGCGACGTCCACGGTGTTTACACTTTTTTCTCATTTTCTTGTAAAAAACACTTTGATTGAGGAAAACATAATGTTTCGTTTTGATATACTTAATAAAAATTATTAAAAAAAAAAACTGGAAACAAGTCCAAAAACTTCCTGGCCAGGCCCAGGTATACAAGGGTTAAGAAAAGTACCTGCATTGAAACAAATAAAAAAGATATATATTTGTATGTTTAACTTTGACATTTTTAAAACCGAAACCGACCGGTTTTAATCATTTAAAAACCGAAACCGCGGATTCACATTTTTACGGTTTTTAGCAAACTCTAGAGCAAATGAATATAGCAAAAAGATAAAGTAAAATATATTGTCAGCATATGTGTTGAACAAATATGGTACAGTAGGTGGAAGGGGGAGGGGAGGGAGCGCGTCCGGCGGGCGATTGTGGCGCCTCTCAATGGATTGAGAAATAAGACCATGTGGCTTTTTTCCCATGGCTTTATTGCACGGCACCTTATAAAACAGCTAAATAATCGCTTTTTAACACTTCTTATCAACTGTCAGTTGTATCATTACAACTCTTTAATTCTTTAAACGATTTCAAAGTACTTTTTTTCAAATTCCTTGCAGCCATCTAAATCTTCTAAAGTACAAAGCAAACTGTGGAAGTAATGCAAAAATTATCTAGATAACAAAAAAACTATTTAAGGCAATAAAACAATTTTCAATTTCAATTAATAGAATATGCAGGCAGCCAGAGACCATTTAAATATATAATTATAGTTCTATCTATAAAAAAGCATTAAAATTTATTTATTTAAAATAAACCAATACTACTTACAATAATGTGAAATAAATTTTGATCACATCAATAAAGAAAATTCCAACTTATATGAATTATGATAATAATGCCACAATACTAAAATACTTGTCAATCATATCAATCAATGTGTAATTCCTACTTAATTGAAGGAAAACGAAGTCTGAAAGAAAACTTAATAGAAATCTTACAGTTGTTTCCTGATTTGTTCTTTTTTCTCTGCTATTTTAGTGATTTAATTTTTCCTACAACTTCTGAGTTGTTGTTTGGCTCATTCGTCCATGGACATTCCTTTCAATCACATGTCATTCTATCGAACACTTTAAAATGTTATTTTAATTATTTTCATGTGCATGGGTTTTGAAATGTATTAGACTGGGCTGGGTTGTAAAGAGTAGTTTTTTTTTTCAACGGCTATTTGATGGCGTATCAAGAAAAACAAGACAATAATAATGATGAAAGCTTCTTTTTTTATTATTTTTCTTGTCTCTTGTTTTCTGGTTCTAGTCATCATCATCACCGTCATTGTCATAATCATACTTTTCTTTTAGCTTTATTTTCAGTTTGAGTCTTTGCTGTTTTTTTTTCTCTGCTATTAATTCACCTTTACTCTACTTACATAATTTACCGTTACATTTCAATTACCGCTAACAAACGCTACAATAACAACATCAAAAGAAACAACAGCATCAACAACAAAAACCACACACTAACGCCAGAAAGCAGCAAGCAGAAGAAGAAAAATATCCAACTAACATTTTTTTACTTGCAACTTGCTGCAATTCTGTAGTTGTTGTTGCTATAGTTATTATTGTTTTCGTTGTTGTTGCTTTTATAAGTTTGTAATCTGGTTTTCATAGCGCTTGTTTCTTAAGTCTTTTGATTGTATTTCTTAGCTGTTTGACTTATACACACACACACACACACACACGCACGCACAAACATAGATTTTACTATAAAAGTAAGCAAACTACAAGCTGCAAGATAAATCCGTTTAGTCGAGTTTTATTTCTTCTCTTTTTTTATGCATATTTTCAATATCATTTCATATTTCTAGGTGCTCGTATTTGATACTCACTAGATATACTTGATATTCATATGTATCAGCGAGGGTCGTTTGTTAAGTTTTTCTAGAAATAATTATAATAAATTTTTTATTTTAATTAAAGTTTTTAAAAGCATTTTTATTGGTGGGTTCAAGTAGAACTTAACTTTCAATTTTATAAAACGTTATTTTGGGCAATCAGAGAGGCAAAGACTGGTTTGCACTATGGTCACGGCCACATTCTTTGAACAAAACAATAATATAATGTTCTCTATGTATGTACGTATTTATAAGTGCAATTTATTAGTCCATAATTCAGACCAACTAAAAATGCATTATATTTGTGTAAACATTTATTAACCGTTTAATTACACTGCTTTACAAATTTTTAATTTGGAAAAGTACCAAGAACGCCACATGCCTAGATAAGTTAATTGGTACCTCCTAAACACGAAAACCGCTGTAATTTTTTTTTCCTAAGTACCGTTTTCTAGATAACGGTACTTATGTGTTTTTCGGTGTATGGCCCCACTCAAACCCTTGTGGAGCCCAACCAAAAAGTCCGATCGAAATAAATGGCACATCGTTTAAAAGGTAATTGAATGCCTTCTCCGTCGATATTTTTTTTTTAAATTTTTCATTTTTATTTCGTTTTTTTCTACGTTTTATTAAATATCTGGAATATTTTATTTGTTAACCAAATAGTTTATTTAATTACCAACATTTTTTTCCGCTTTTTTTAAATACGTTAAAACTGGTGGATTTAAAAAAAACGCAACTTTATATGAGATAAAAATATTGTCGTTCCACAAAATCCTTAATAAAAACTTTATTTTTCATCTTACTCAGCCATTTTTGGTATGGCTCCACAAGGGTTTGAGTGGGACCATACACCGAAAAACACAAAAGTACCGTTATCTAAAAAACGGTACTTAGGGAAAAAAATTACAGCGGTTTTCGTGTTCAGGAGGTCCCAATTAACTTATTTAGGCATGTGGTGTTCTTGGTATTTTTTGGCTGTAAGCCAGTGTTATAATTTACCAAAGTTCAACTTTTTCTAAAAAGTAAATATTGTAATAGTTTTTATTTGCAAAACCGGTATGCAAATTAAATAAAAAATTGCATCAAAAAGGGAGATATTGTTGTTAAGATTGATTTTTGAGACGAACACCATAGAAAAAATCGGGTGATATTGATAACACAAGGCAACAAAATCGAAAAAATTTTATAGGCTTGAAAACCCACTATACAATTTTGATGTGTTGTGGTTCCAGTAGTACAAATATGGTCCAAATTTTAAATTCTATGGAGAGGTTTTTTTTTTTAATTTTTTTTTTAAAATTGAGATTTTTGAAAAGGCAGCTCCTTACATCTTATCGTAACTTTGGAACGACGTACTCGATTTTGTAATGCAATCCGTCAAAACATTTTAAATTACGCCAGATTTAAGTTTCTCTAATATCAACTTTTTATTTAGCCATTACTTTTGGAGTTATTAAGGCCGAAGTAGCAAAAAAAATTCTTTTTTTGTTTTTTTATAAAATTTTTGATTTCAAAAAATTCATAAAAAATTTAAATCAACAAATACTTTCCAGTTTTAGTACTTAAGATTAAAGCTGCATGCATTAGAAGTAAAATACATTTTATTTCACAAAAATCCATAGATAAATACCTGTTTTTTTTCCCGATAAACTGAAAGTACCTAGTTTTGACCTTTTTTATCGCTAATATGTGTAGAGCTAAAAATCACAAAGTTTTACCATTTTATTACACATTATTGTTTTTTTAATCTTTTACTTTAATTATGTTTTCATAAAGCTGCATATAATAGAAATAAAATAAATTTTGTTTCATGAAAATCCATGGATTAATTCGTGTTTTATTCCCGATAAAGTGAAGGTACCTAGTTTTGACATTTTTTATCGCAAATTTGCTTGTTTGTTTTTGTTTGTTTGTTTGCAACATGTTGCTCAACACAAATTTGCGATAAAAAAGTGTCAAAACTAGGAACTTTAACTTTATTATGCTTTTTGCAGTTAGGTGACTATAGCGGATCAAAAAATATAGTGGTTATTCAAGCCCTTTTTTGCTGTTGACCTGTGTAATAGATAGCGTTTCACAAAACCTATAAAATCTTTGTATTAACATAATCTTTTAAAAAAATGTTCTCCAATTTTCAGCATAACATTATTGAATTGGAGTATTAGAATTTTCATTCGGCAAAAAATTTTTAAATATATTTGAATGAACAGTAAAAACATCGAAATAGAAGCTGTTAAGTAATATTGTTATGTAACTGCATTTTTAAAAACGTTTTTGGTGTATTTCCTTTAAAAAAAACTCTTGAGTTCATTTAATTACAAATAAAAATCATGTAAAAATACTTGTTCCGCTCACAATCTTTATTTAAAACTTAGTCAATTTCACTACCTCTATTAACAGCTTACTACTGTGATCTGCAAACTGAAACGATTGTACTAATACGCCGGGAAAATTACTTTACTGCGCCTCACCCTTACGTTGTCAGCAATTGGTTTGGTCTCATGCGAAACTGACACAAAAATTATTCCTTTGTAATGCTTAAATTTCTAGACATAATATTACATTTTCATCGGATTCCGGTATGTTAACAAAGTCTTATAAGATTCAATTACGATGGAGTAGTTGAAAAAGAATGATTACTTTGAAAGGACATGGCACTGCCCATTAATATAATCATAATAGTGCATTTTTAGGGGAGCATTATGTGTCCCTAGAGGAATGGGAACTAGCACCAAACTTGTCGCGTGACAGTTCTAAAGTAGTAGGGACCGATTCTAGTTCTTATTCTTTATATGAAGGGTCTTTTAACATGGCGATGTCCTAGGAGGAAGATAATTGGCACCTTTTTGACACTTTGCAACAGGTCATTGAAAAAACCTTAATGGACGCATTTAATTCCGATTTAAATAATGTCTATCGCAGATATTGTTCCGATAGATAGATCCCATATGTACAGGGTGGGCCAAAGGTCATGAATAACTTTTTTGTTTATTATTATTTTTAATTTTTTTTTTTTAGATTTTATCCATTCAGTTAGGTTATAATTTATTTAATAACAACTTATTTTACAGATTGGCATTTTTTAATTTTAGATTATTGTCATGTATCCCTATAGTCACATGTTGGCCTTTTCACTTAAGCTGGAGGATGGTTCTTGGTTTTACTATTTAGGTAGACTCAAAAAAAGTATTCGAAAGTTGTTAAATCGGTTGAGCGCGGTGGCTAGTTGAACCAAAAATCTATATTGTTCTCTACCTCTTAAACACTTTGAAATCATTGTGCGGTATTAAATGACTTCAACACTTAACGCAAATTATAGTCAACAATATAGTCCAACAAAGTTATTGCATACTTTAATGTGCGTCTAATTGAAATTCTTTTTAAAAGATTTGCAAAGAAAATCAAGAAATCAGCACCTGCTTAAAATTTGAGATTTTCCTTAATACTTTTTTGCATCCGAGCAGTGTTCAAATCTTTTCAAACTGCACGAGATATTCTAGCACGCATAAGATACCAGATAGTCCCTTCGTACGAAAGCGTTAACCCAATCGCTTAAGTTAAAGCACTAGGTGAATTTTCAAAGTGAACCCACAATGAATTGGCAATCAAAATGATTTCAACCAAAACGATTGAAATGATTTCAGATTGTAAAACTTTAAGGTGTTGAGTTAATTTTGATTGCAATGAGTATATTTGATTGCAATTAAAGAATTGTAATTTAATCGATTAATATATGATTTGATTTCCAAATGAATTTATTCGATTTTTTAACGTAATGGATTTCATGATTTAAAGCGAAAATCATACAATCAGTTTTCCTATTTTGAATGCAATCGAAAAACTAAAAACAACGAGAAATAATAATTAAACCGAATGCAATCTTTTACTGCTTTGCTTTCTTAGCTCCCCAGTCTTCAGAGTATATTCAAAGGCAAACTTGTATAATATATATTATAATGGAATAACAAACTCCTAACATTTAAAATAACTTTTCAAATTGCCCGCGAATTTACATGTAAATACATATAAAAACAGTTAAGAGTGTATGTGTGTATAAATGAGTAAATTGTGTTCAGTGTCGCCTCACGCATTAATCAGTTATGCGATGACGTTTCATGCAACCTAACAACATTTATCACCTTCTTTTTTTGTTGTTTATTATTGTTGTTGGGCATTTTTTATATCTTTTTTTTTTCATTGGAAATTTAAACCGCCAATAGTTTTAAATTACCTATATTCATATGTATGGCTAAATAAATACTTATCCATGTATTTGAGTAGCAAAAGAATGAACAAAAAATACAAACTAATTCAATATGCCAAACATTACAGTAAAGTTACGTAGATTTTATAAATAGATTGAATGAATTATATTTTGAATGATTGTTGGATTGATTGTAAATAAGTGCGTGTGAATGTGTTTGCATTGCAATTGTTGGTTAGTGGAAGACATGCATATTATTGCATGTTGTTTTTGTTTATTTTATTTTATTGAAAAATTTTAATGTCAGCTTTAAATCACAAATAGCACTATGGGATTAAAACCCAGAATTGATGCAATATTCTATTTATAATACCAAAAAAAATTTTTATATTGCTGTCGTGCAATTTTTACGAAAAATAGTGCGAAATCACGATATGTTTATGTCCAATGTACAAGAATTTTCGAAAGTAATGGGTGGTCTAACAATAATGGATGATGTCAATTGTGAGTAACACCTTAAGGTCAAGTTTTCTGCCGAACTTAATTTGAAATTTCTTTGTTTCAGTGTCTTACAAATTCAAATCAAAATGCATTTCGTGAACTTCGTGATTTTTTTGGTCAGCATAATCAACCAAATGTGTCCATAGTCGGGAGAATTGTGCGCAAATTTCAGCAAACCTGATCTGTAGGAAATGTGAAAAAATGAGGTCGTCCAAACAGTTACCATGAATGGTGTTCTCTATCGCGAGATGATAACTGACTTCTTGTAGCCAGAAATGGAGGATATGAACCTGGACGATATGTGGTTTTAACACAGCCAACAAAACAATGGCTGTTTCGCGCGAGAAATGCAATGGCCGTGTTATCTCACGTCATGGCGATGTTAATTGGACGCCACGATTCTGTGATTTGATACCGAAAAAGTGTACGTCAATAAGTTAAGAACAATTCAAGAGCTCAAGAGGCAATTTCGGATCATTGAAGATATGGATCATCGGATAGAGGTATGCCAGCGAAGCCATGGTGAATGGCGAGCATTTGGCCGATACTTTGTTTCACAAATAATTATCATAAATCCTTCTATCGTAATAAAAAATATTAAATTAATTCTCTTTTTATTTACAATTAATTGGTTGGACAACTAAATAAGCTAGATAAGCTACCAAATAACGATTGATTACAGTGAATTTTGTGATAATTTCCAATAAAAATTGTCATAATAAAAATTTTAATTTTTGAATGTCGAAGGTGAATATTTTAATAATACATAGTGAAATGTTGTTATGACATCGATCATATTAGAAATATTGAAGTGACCTTAAGATGAACCAATGGAATTATCTAGGTGCCCACTGCGGTACAAATACAGAGTTATTTAATTTACGAAGCTGACAAAGAGGTCGCTGTTTATGACCATTTTATATAGTTTTTCTTTTACCGAAATTTTTCATTTCATAAAATTAAAATGTATTTATCAAATTTGATTAAATGATCTACGATATTGTAACTTGTTTTTTGCGCACAAGACGGACGGATGGACATCGTTAGATCACGGTAAAAAGTGATTCTGAGACGATCGGTATACTAAAAGATTGGTCCAGACACACTTCGCCAAAAACTTATATAATTACCATTTTCTTAATTTGCTCAGATATTTAAATAAATATTTAATATTTAAAACAGAAAAGCCAAAATTTCGCAAATAAATTTGTTTGCGAAAGCTCTTGTAGGCACCTAAAAAAATATACATGTATCAAAATATGCGCTAAAAATTAAAAAAAGGCTCTTTTAGCTAAATCATGAAAAAAAATGAAGCAAACGGTTAAAAATGCATAAATACGGACTAACAAATCGATGCCAAAAATCATTAAAAGCTCTTAAACGGATAAATATATTGTTTGTGCCTTCATTGGTCGCACAAGGAAAAACATGCAATTAATATTTTTGGTTTCCCTGGTCATTATACATATTTCTCCGAAAAAAAAAATCGGTTATTCGTGACCATAATGAAACAAGAAATGAAACAAAGACAAATATTAGTCAACACAAAATAACAACAAATGCATTTATTCATTAAAAAATAAAACTTTTTGATTGTTTCTTTACCATAGTGCAATTTAAAGTAAACAGCGCTAAAATAACGTAGCAATTAATTTTCTAACTAAAAATCCATTAAGTATAGTTGGTCAAACCCGACCGTATGATACATTGCATCACAGTATTTTCAGACAAAGGTCCCTAATAAGGCCCATACACAACACCATCATGACGGTGCAAGCAAGTGATTGTGCCAGCTGATTGACCGTGTATGAGCTTGTGGTGTGATTGTACCAGCTGCTGGTGCTTTATCAGAAATAGTTTGATATTTTTTTGATTGCACCAGCATGATTGAATCGTGTGTTGTAAAGTTAGCTTATAAAAGTTAAATCGTCAAGGCAAAATAAAAATGTTTAATAATGAATGCCAGAAAAAAATGTTTTGGGGAGTTTTGGAAAGTTAAAAGTACGGAATACTGCAAATGTGGATTAAAAACCAATGCTACAATAAAATTATAGAACATTTTGTCGCCGATCATTACGACCTTTTCCACACATGTTTTGGTAAAAAATGAATTTTGTACCAGCATGCTGGTGTATTGTGTGCTTCAACCTTAATTGCACAATCACTTGATTGCACAATTATGATGGTATTGTGTATGGGACCTATAAGTGAAATCATAAGGAAAGGATTTATGATTTTTTCTTTTCCACACAACAAATATCGCCTTCTTAAAAGGTGCATGTATAAAATGTCTTGACAGTCCTGTAATAATGCTATGTGATATTTGACGAGAACACAAGATATGAAAAAGTGAAATGCCCTGTTTTTAACACCTAACAAAAATTGTTCTTCATGATTATTCATGATAAATTTTTTCTGACATTTTTTTTTTAACCGATTTAGCGATTACAAATAAATTTTTGGGTTTGTTTCCTATATATTTCGCAAATTATAGCCATGTTCGCGATAGACGCGATTTTTACTGTAAGTTTTATGATGTTTTAGAGATTTAATGATTTTTAATAAATATTAGACTTTGCTTTCATGCCGCTTTTAGCATATTTTTGCGAATTTCCACTAATTTAACAATTTTCAACGAATTTTTGGCATTCTAATAGTCTAAGAGGCTTTTAATCGATTTAATGGGTTCTTTGAAATAATAAAAATTTTCGCTATTTTTGCAAACTTTTTTATGTTATTTTTCGATATTTTGATTTTTTTTTTACTGATTTAGCGTTTTCAAATAAATTTTTGCTTTTGTTTCAATTTTGCAGTTTTTGCGAATTTATGCCATCGCGATAGAAGCGATTTTTATCTGTAAGGGTTGTGATTATTAACAGCTTTAATGATTTTGAAAAAATATATGAAAAAATGTTTGCCGCTGTTAGCAAATGTCCGCTAATTTAGCAAAATTTACCGAATTTTTGTCAATCTCTTTAGTTTTAAGGACCTTTCATCAATTTTATGGCTCGTTTGAATGAATAAAAATTTTTGCAATTTTCGCGTAGCTTTGTTGCTCTTTAAGGCAATCGTCGCCGTTATAAAAAAAAAACCCACATATAAACATAATGTATCACCTTTTTAATAGGACACTAACAACACTTTCGATTTATTCGGGGCTAAAAGTGCAATGCCATATGCCATAAGTAGGGGTGAATGTTTTTAAATTTGTTGCTTTTTGAGGCAATCGTCGCAGTTATAAAAAAAAAAACCAACTTATAAACATCATGTATCACCTTTTTAATAGGGCACTAACAACTATGCCATAAGTAGGGGTGAATGTTTTGAAATAAAACATAATTCCCTTTTAGAGAGCAAAACATTTTTAATACACGAACACAAAATTCCATTTAATAAATAAAATATCACATTTTTTTTTTTTTTGTGGAAAAGAAAACACCATTATATAAGACTAGATATTAACATCTATGTGAAATTTTTCATCTCAAAACGATTAAACACCCCATAGGAGCTATTAAAAAAGTTATTGTCGCCAAATTTAACATCAATATTAATATTTATAAGAGAGTTATGGCATTAAAAACTTTTTTCGGGAGTGATATTTGTATGTTAGCTGTTTTCAAATGTGTACCGATTCCACTAATAGTTACACAGCAAAAAATCTCCAAAATTATTCACCAATTAAAGCAATTATTAAAACTAAAATCAGTTGTAATTAAAAATTTAATCAAATGAATTAAAGGTTTAATAAAATGAACTTTATATTTAATTAAGTCAATAAAACTTTTATTCAATAGAATTTAACGTTTAATTGATACTATTAATTTGTTTAACTGGTGCAAATTTAATTAATTATTAACATCACAAATTTTTTAAATGAAGTAAATTTTTTTTCTCTATGTAGTAATGTGACTTAATTGAAAAAAAATATTTTTGTGCCGAATTAAATCCTTAAAATAACACAAATATTATAATTTTGGGAACACAGCCTCTGTTCCGGAAAGAAGTTTGTAGAGGGGCTATGTGAAATTGCGGACCTTTTCTCACCATTTAAATAAACTTCATCCTTCAGATAATCAAAATTTGTGTAAAAAATTTAATAGATTTTCTTTTAAAGTCATTTTTGGGAATACAAAATTTATTATTAATAAGATTTCTATATGACGTGCTAAATTCCCAAATTTTCATATTTGAAAATACACTGAATTTGGCCTAAGCAGCCAGTAAAATGCCCATAGAAGCTAGCTTATCCTCAACAAAAAATTGGGGATTTAGTACGTCACAGAGAAGTCTTATTTTCTTTTAAATTGCAACTTGTACCTTGCGCACAAGCTTTACAAAACCAGTCTTTAGATCAATTCAAAATGTCCATCGGTATACTAAAAAGTTGGCTAATAAAGAATATTTCTAAGTGTTACCCAGATCGGCAGAAACACATAATACCCTTCACATCTTTAGTGGTGTAGGGTGTAGTTAATAGTTTAAAATAAATTCTATAAACACAAAATGTATACTATAGAAAATTTTATATTCAATGACCTTAGTGATGACATACATATAGATGTATGATTTATATAAAAATGTTATCTTTATAGAAAAAAAAAAAAAAAATATAGAAAAAATAAAAAGAACAAGTGATGAATTCTATAAAATTAAAAAAAAAAGATATGATAATTCTAAACAGCAACTAGAAAATAAAACGTGTTTAAAATTCGCAATAAATTAGGAACATCTCATCATCAGCATCATTAACACAAATGTAGTCGTCATATTCATCATGATGATATTTTTGCACACTATCCCATACTCGTGCTAGAGCTCGTATGCATCTGATTAGTGTATCAACTCAGGTGATATAAACTGATCACGGTGTAATTTGATGTTGATTATATATATTTTTAGGTCAATTGTTTTCTTTTTCAATTATTTTTTTTTTTTTGTCATTAAGCAAAGATTTTTTGCTAAACAATGAACAAAATCTAAAGCTGTCATAGTTGTATGTTGTTTTGTGTGTATTGTGTCGTGTTCAACACGCGCTGTCAATAACGTCATTTTGCGTTTAAGCAGCATATTCTAAAAATTATCAACTAAATTACCAGCAACATCAGGCGAAACGCCAACAATAACAACATGCAAATTCTCTCCCATGTCATTTGTACACATCTTCCAGCCCAATATTGCATAAAATAATAGAAGCTGAGTAGCAACAACAGCAACAGAAACACTTTTGCAAAATTTTTTTTACGCTTGATAAATTTAGGTTAAATTTTATACGAAAATTTATTCATATAAACACATCCAGTAATAGCAACAACAACAATGACTATAGAAAATACCAACAAAAAACCAACTAGCAATAACAAATCTCAAATAATTAAAATTCATTTATTTATAATACAAAAAATAAAAAAGCTTAATTAAAAAGTAACCAGTAGGAAATTTCCAAACTGCACACTTTTTTGATTTATTTATTTGCAAAATTGTTTCAAACCAAAATGTATTAAAAACATATAATTACTACTACTACAGTGCCATCATTACAAGAAAGTACATTTGGAACATCGGGTTTTTAAGTGGTTAAAAAGGGGTACTTCCATGGTGAAATAAACAGGTGGCAGCACTAGGCCAGATGACGATTTTTTGCTCTTGCATTGTTTGTCTAGGTTTATGTCAAAGTTTTGTTTATGTTTACAAAAAGTCCACGTTTAGTGCTGTGATTATTGTATTTTATTAAAGTTTTTAATAATTTTAAATTTAAATAAATAAGATTGACCATAATTAAATAAAAATTGGCTAAAAATTTATTTATTTCATCACGTTCAGCGGCACGCTTTGATTTTTGTTGAATGTATTTTTTGACGCAAATGGTGATGTAATTTCCATTTTTGTTGTAATGTTGTATTTGTTGCCGTAACGATGCCACCTACTTATTCCACCATGGGTATTTCGGTTATTTTTTAAAAATACCCATTTAGTGTTCAAACCAGTGTTCGAAAATAAACAGTACATTATTTAGCGTTCGGCTCACACACCGAAGAACGATATCTATTTTTTTAGTGTTTGTGTAAACATACACAAACCTTAATACCGTTTGTAACTATTTTCAAGAAAGAACCGAACATTATATAATGTTCGGTTCTTCGTTAAAAAACAGAACAATTGTAGTGATACTGTTGAAAAACATTATATTTTAATGTTCTATAATGTTTTTTTCGTGTGTGTATTTTGTTTTTGTAAAAAATTTTTGGTTTTTTTTTATCAGCAAAAAGCGAAGAACATTAACGAGCCGAACCGAACACATTGAAGTTCGTCGATTTTCAAAAAAAAACCGAACGGAATTTAATGTTTTCATCATTTGTTGAGTATGATGAAAACAGCATTATTTTTGTGTTCGAAAGATGACAAACAGGGAAACGTTATTTTTTTTTAATGAATTTCTACACAAACACTATTAGCGTTTGTGTTTTCCACAAATCTACCGAACCGAACATTAAAGAACGATATTTAGTGTTTATTTTCGAACACTGGTTCAAACACAGCTGCGTCGAGAATACATTCTCAATACAATTTTACATAAAAATTTGCCGTAAAAAGCCTTCGAGAAATAAAATCTATTTTATTTTGAGAACGTTTTTTCTTATGCTCCCACATTAAGACTGTTGGGAGAGTCAACCATACAATCATTAAATTTCATACAGTCTGTAAACAGAAAATGAAAAACAAAAGAAAATAAAAATCAAAACAATAAAATAAGAGAGAGCAGTTGAAGTTACTGCCGACGTTTGAATTATGGGCTTAAGAATTTTTGCCTGAAGTTAAAGACTCAATTCTGTTTGAACACTTATGCTTCAAAGTGTCAAATGGAACAGAGATTTGAAAAGTTTTAGCTTAAAGGTACAAAACAGCTAAGCAAAAGTCATACTGTTGTCACTTTTTAAAAAACATTTTTTTAAAGAATTTTCCGACAGTAAACCAAAATTTGTTTGCTTGAATTTCAAAAACTTCGTCGGCATGTCACAAAAAAGCACAGTTTTAAAGTCGACCTTTCCGTGTGGGGGAGGCGGCGGCGTTTAAGGGTAGCTAAAAGGGGAATTTTGGGTACTATTATCACTAGAGATATAGTTTTAAAGTGCTTATATATTAAAGTTAATTTTGTTATTTTTTTTTTGCAATAAAGTTTTAAAGTTAAGTATGTTTTGACTTGATACATACTAAATTTAAGTGTAACCGTTCTGTAAAAACCTGATCGTACAGTGTTGTGTTGTTGGTGTTTTACCGTGCTGCCACCTAGATGATGGTCTTGACATTGCTATGTTGGCGTTTTGTATTTTACCATGGAAACATAATTGAGCAACGCGTTAAAGTTATTCAGGATTATTATGAAAATGGGCGTTCAAATCAAAATGCATATCGTGATTTGTTCGGTCAATTTAAACGTGCGTACAATCCGAAAAATCGTGAACAAAGTTGAGCAAACCGGGTCTGTAGGAGAAGTGGAAACACCAGTGCATGCTCGTATAGCTCGTACTGCAGAAAATATTGCTGCTGTTCGCGATAATGTCGCTGACCACCTCATCACGTCGTCGTGCCCAACAATTGCACCTCTCACGCTAGTCGTTGCTGAACATTATGCATAAAGACTTGCATTTACACGCTTACAAGGTGCAATTGACTCAAGAGCTAAAGCGGCTTGACCATTCCAAACGTCTTCAATGGTCAGAATGGTGGCAAGAAATGTCAACAGTGGATGATAAATTTTCGAAGAAAATCATCTTCAGTGATGAGGCACATTTTTGCCTCAGTAGATTCGTCAATAAGCAGAATTGCCGCATTTGGGCAAATGATAATCCAAGAGGGATTATGGACAGGCAGTTACTGTAAATGTTGTTCGCTGTCGTGAGATGATAACAAACTTTTTATGGCTCGAATTGAAAGATATGGATGTGCACAATATATGGTTTTAACAGGCACCGTTGCCACATAGCTAACGAAACAATGGCTCTTTTGCGCGACAATTTCAATGGCCGTGTTATCTCAGGTGGTTGCGATGTCAATTGGCCGCCAAGATCATGTGATTTGATACCTTTGGGCCTATTTCTTTGGGGTTATTTGAAAGAAAAGGTGTGCGTCGATAAGCCATCAACAATTCAAGAGCTAAAGGATGAGATAATTCGACACATTAACGGCATTAAACGTCAATTATGCCCAGCGTCATCGAAAATTTGGACCCTCGGATGGAGGTGTGCCGCCATTTGGCCGATATTTTGTTCCATACATAATTGAACCATACCAATATTATCATAATAAAAAGAAATTACCATAATTTGATAAATAATTTGTGTTTTATTCAAAATCAACATCGGCCCTTAAAAATGTAATGCTATGTATATGAACTTTTAAATAAGTCCTTTTTATGCCATAAAAACTAGATTAACATACACAAAACATAAAAAACAAGGGAATTTAAAATAACATTTACTTTCTTTTTGGAATTTATTTATTCAATTTTGTGTGGATACAAAAAAATTTAATGTTTTCTCGTATACATTTTGATTGGTGATATCCTAACAATCGTACAGTTTCGGCACACTGAAAGGCATAACAGTTTTAACATTCGTCTGGTAAAAAAGAGCGCACAATGCAAATTAAATATACATTTTTATGACTTAGTGCGATAGAAAAAATGCTTTGGTTATCTTTATTGACATGAGGCAGTGATAAATCAAAAAAAGCTTATTTCAACTAAAGGGGGAAAATTACATTTTCATTCTTGTGACTTTAATCCAAAAATTTTCGATGCCCTTCTATTCCTCTATTTCTAGCTCTAGAAAATTAAGTTCAAAAGATCTCCAAAAGAGATTTTCACAAATTTACATTAAAATCAAACGGCAAGCGATGACTCAAAGAAGTTTAATAATTTGTAATGTTGCCGTTTTAACAATTTTATTAGTATGTTATCGCAAATCGAAAAAGGTTGCCAAATGTAAACAGTTTTCCAACACTACTCAAAATTTCCTATGTTTTATAGATTTCAAAAATTCTGTCCTTTTTTCCCTACGACCATTTGCATACCCTTCACCGAAGGTAAGAGGGTATATATAAATTTGTCATTCCGTTTGTAAGTTCCACAATATTGACCCTACACCCTATAAAGTACATATATATATTGTGGGTCCTTATGAAGAGCGAAGTTCAAATCAGGTTGTCTGCCTGTCCGTTCGTATGTTGAAATGGTTTTTCCGAAGACCCCAAAAATGATGGGGACTAGGTTGTCATATATTTATGTCAAATATACTCCGTTTAAGTTTGCTATTGAAATTCAGCCAGATCGGTGCAATAATAACGGAGATATTCGCAAAAAACCCCGACTACCTCTAGTTGTTGCTTTATTTTCTTTTATTTCTGTATATCTTGAGAACAGCAAGAGCCAAAGGTTGCAAATTAGGTACAAACATTAAGATTATTCATATAAAGTGGCCCAAAAAAATGTGGGCGGGATTGGAGAAGTGGTCGTGGTACCTCCCGTACAAAAAATATCAAAAATTGTAGAAAAACCTGAATTTTCGGACTGTAATATATATGACCTATGGTTACGCCTTATATATCAAAAGATCGGAAACTATATTTCGGCGACCCAAAACATCCAAAGTAATAACAACTCAACTGTGCTAAGTTGCGAACCGTTAAACGTGCCATATTTCATTTTAATGATATTCAAACAACTTTCCTTCATGGTTTAGTTGTCTAGAGGGTTTGTTTAGGTTGCAAACTGTGGCTCCCCTGGTTAAAATCTTGGTTTTTCAAACAGAATTTTTTTTTTTTTTTTTAATTTTTATGTTCTTAAAACGATTGTAAAAAACTATTTACCAGTTTTCGCTTTTTAAATTTAATTTAATATGTATGTATGTATATGTTAAAATTATTGAGTTTTTGTCCTGTTGCTCTGTATTCTGCTCGCAAAATGGTGAAGGTTATATAAGATTCGGCACAGCCGAATATAGCACTCTTACTTGTTTAAAAGAAAATCCGTGCGAATAGGGATTTTTCCCTACGAATAACATCACTGTGTAAGATGACCATGACCTAAAATCGCCTCTGTAAAATGTGAATTTTCCATGAAACTGAGGGACAGTTAAAATTAACCACCATAGTGGTGAGAATATTATGCCTTTGTGCTGATGTGTCTCACATATAAAAATATTTTAGATTACCAATCGACTCAGAATCTTTTTCTGAATCAATCTAACATGATCCATCCATGCAAACATTGCGTGAGTAGTTTTAAAGATATTTTGATGAAATTTGGTACAAACGCTTAAAATGTCATTACGACAAAGTGGTGAGATTCGGTCAATTATTCCAAATGTCCCCCTTACACACTTCTTTACCGATTAACCACCTTATGTTGGTATATACATTAAATTTGGCACAAATATATTTTATTTCAACCGGAATCATCTAACAACATTTTATTGGAATTTTGTTGAGATGAAATTTGAACAAACAAGTACCACTCCCGAAACTAAGTTTCAATGAAAAAACTTTCTTATAAATTTTGGGTCCCATATAAACCTCCTCTCTAAAATCGCTTTAAGACGACAAATATCATAAAGATGTAAATATCTGGATAAAACCCGTCATATTGTATTAGTGTTTGACCGGGCTTATGACTGCCCATGGGTACCAAATAGGGTACACTCTTGTAAATTTGTGTGTATGTATATACTTAGGTGTCGAATAACAAATGATCACTTCTGAACAAATAAACTTTCTTTTTATTTCAATGCATTCGATTTAACGTCTTAGAAGAGATTTAATTTCCTTTAAATCTCGATCTTTTCTGCGTAAGTATAGTCAACGATAAATTTGACTATGAAATTAATGAGAAATGTAGCAAAAATATTTCTCGATTTTTTTATTTAAAAATAAAAAGGCAATAACTTACCAAAATTAATTGTCAACTGGGTTTTTGTTATGATGAAATGTTTATCGAGATGTACATTTTTTATAAAATGATATCATGCGGATTATTTAAAACCGCATTTTTGCAATACTTGACAGCATCGACATTAAAACTACAAGCTAAAACAATTTAAAGTTTCCAATATTTATACAAATGTTTAACGCCAGTTTAATCCACATACGGATAAATAAATATTTACAAATTTTAGTATTTTTTTTTAAGCAAAAGAATTGAGTTTAATGTGCAAAATTCAATGAAAAAATTTGCCAAAACAAATAATTAGGAAAAATGGTGTCATTTAATATTTCAAAAACTCGTACAAAAAATAATTGCAACGAAAATTAAAAATGATTATTAAAATGAGTAGTTTAACAATTGAATTCAACCTGAAATATGTGTCAATTAATATTTATACACTTTGTAGTTATTCTTCCATTCACGTTTAAAATTATTTATCTATTTTTTTATAACACAATGTATTAGCACCAATGTTATTTTTGAGGAGAAGTATCCTTAGAGTTAAATTTTCATTGTAGAAATTTGAATTTGTTAATATGCCCTTATTTCTATTGTATTTGTATTCTTTCTGTAGCTCTTTTTCAATAGAAATTCACTAAAGCCTCGATTTGCGGCCTTAATAGGGTCCAATGAAAATTGACGTAAATCGAATCATACTTTCTTTGATTTCAAAATGAATAAATTTTTTTTTTTTTTTAAGAGTTAAAGAGTTTTATACAAAAAAAATACAGAATTGTTTTGAACAGATTTCTTTTAGCAGCACACAGAAAAAATTATTGCTAATTTTTTTCAATTAAAGCATTAATAAAAATTGAATCAACTTTAATTAAAAATGTAATCAATTAAATTAAACATTGTAGCAAGTGAATACAAGTTTAATCAGGTGAATTAACGTTTTATTGATATTATTAATTTGTTCACTGGTGCAAATTTAATTAATATTTTAATTAATAACACAAATTTGAAATCAATTTTTATTTTTTTCTGTGCAGCTATTTCCTAGCTCCTCTACGATTTTCATCAGAATCCATTTTAGAGAAAATATTCATGGCCTATTAAATTAATTGCAATGCTTTATAAAGCTTTAGAAACTGTTAATTTTTCTCTTCTTTCTCTAATTAATGTTTGCTTAAAGCTTCATTTCTCAGTACCTCAGACATTCCGTTGAATTCGGCTTTCCTTGCTTAGTCAAGAAACTTCGTCAATCGAGGCCTTAGTGTATTATACAATTTGCTAGTTTCAACAATGTTTGTCTGTATTTATTTGAAGTAACGTGACTTTAAATAATGAGTGACGCCTGCTATGAATGAAATTCTTTTGTAATTTACTACTAACGGAAATGTTAAAGATGCATTCGATAAATGAAAATTTAACAAATTTTTACAATTAGAACACATTTTGTTAAAGTCATTTTTTACAAATGCATTATTTTAAGCTGTTGACAGTTTTAATGTGCATGTGGTTGTAGTTAAAATTAAAAGTTAAAGGCCACAAAAGATAAAAAAAAAAACATTGACAAGTCTACTTAGTTTTATTTTGAAATTTGTCAGTTAGAGCAAGATTGTCACGGTGCTGGAAATATTGTATGCCTTTGAAAAAGGCTTTAGAACGAAGAATTAATAGGGTTGTGGAAATTTCGATGGTGCCATAACATCCAATTCAGGAAAAGAGTTGGGAATCAATGACATTTTATGCCCACCATTGACGGTGATGGCGTGGCTAAAGTCGTTCGCAAAGAAATATAGACGCGAGCTTAAATTCCACTTTAAACAGTGACTTTTTCAGGATGCATGTGACGCTCTTGTGGGTTGGTATAGTCCCGAATTCGACAATGTTGTTTGTAGACTGACACATTCATAACCAAAGGGACCTCATCGCTTAAAATGATTTTTTAAATTGATCTCAAATTTTTTAAAATTTATTTTTTAATTTTTAAAAATTTGGCTATTTGTACGTGCTGTTGAACGGTACAACCGTTCATTTTGATTTAATAGAACAAATTAAATAATTGGCAGACTATTTAAGCAGCTTCCACATTTTGACTGCTATCAACTTTCATGGCTCGGAAGAGCCATTGGAACCCGTCAAGTCATTATAAAAAGAAAATAAAAAATAATAACATTGTTTAAGGTATTTTCAGACCAAGCAAATATTTGACGAAAAATCCAACAAAGCGTGACCAGTAAATCGATCAAACTTTAGCTTTATTTTAAACAATTTTTTTTGATTTACTAAACATTTATTTGTAAGAAGATAATTACATAATGAAAGTCAGAAACTGTTAAATGTAAATGCCGATAATTTTTTAATAAGCCTAATGGTTATGTGTTCAAATATTTAATAGGTGTGAACATAGCTTTAGTATGATATTGGATATGAAGTTTTAAGGCTAAAGTTTTTATACAAAAAGGAGTAATTCTAGAAAGAGGATTTTACATGTAGGTTGTAATTAAGCTGGAATTTATGCCTGATATTTCTGCTAAAGATAATGGTTGGTTTCATTGCAAAGAATTAAATGCCTTCGTTACTTGTTCAGCAGTTAAGAGTATTTGGAATAAAGTTTTTAGTTGTATTTTTAGAGTTCTATTTACAACAAAATATTTCAGGTTAAAGAAAGATCTATAAATCAAATGTATTTTTTTATAACAACTGAATAGCAAAGTGCAGAAAGGAAACTACTTCATACATTAATTTTGAGATAATCAATTAAAACAGTGTAATTATTTATGAGTTATAACAAATACAGGTTTTATGTTCTAAGCTCGTAGACTTTAATTTGAAGTTGTCTAAGACGCACTTTTTTCACTAGTTTTTTAGAAATACTCAAATATTGTACATGAAGTCAACACGTTATATATATATATATATATATATGTAACATTAACAAAATGGTATTTTTGTTATTCAGAAACATTTTAATAATTATGACAATCAAAAAATATTGTGTTTTTAATTAGAATTGGCTTAAATATTAAACTATTCATGGGAATCATCCCCTACTGCTTCTGTTATATGGCCATTTCCATGAGAATGTCAACCAGGACTCAAAAAATTAAAACGCTTGAAACTATTTTTTAAATATGGTAGAATGGAAAAAAACACCCAAACTTTACTATGCCGGGGTACTTAAAGCTTATTACAATTTTTAAAAAGCAAAAAATAATAGTTTTTTTCTCATTGATTAATTTTTAATTAACTGCAATTGACAATTTGTAATATTCTGCCGATTAAAAACAGATACCGGTAATATTGCAATTATACTTTAAAATTAATTTTACAACAACAATGAACCAGATCCATGACGAAAGAACAAATTTATAGTTCGATTAGCGGTATATTGTTGTGTTTATTTTGGATGCTATTCTAATGTCACGTACGACGTGCGAAAACATCATTTATCTTTGTCATATGAAATTGGTAAGTCTTAGATATTTCAAAATAAAAGTTCAAAGCAAGATATTTGCTGCAAAAAAATATTGATCGGATTTTTTTTTTTAAATTGGTATAATACAAATTGTATAAGCTTTTAAAGCTCGTCACGTACGATATTGTAAGTACTAAAATGCAACTAAATGCATCATCTTATTATGTCGGTCTTAATAATTTGGTCAAATCTTATTTTATTACAATCAATATCATCTTACCAAATTTTATTGGAATCGGTCCATATTTGACCATAGCTCCCATACAAGTGCTACTCCCGAAAATAGCTTTAAGTGCCATAACTTCCTTATAAATGTTGGTATTTACATAAAAATTTCCGACAATGACTTTTGCGATAGTACTATGTCATGACAAAATGTTGTGCTGGTAGGTCCAAAATTAACCATAGGTCCCATATAAACCCCCTTCCCTAAATCGGCTAGAAACACAAATCTCAAATTGATGGAGATAACTAAACAATATTCGCCACAAATAACTTTTATATAATCCTTAACCTTATAGCACAATACTGTTCTGGCGATCTTGATTGGCCAAGGCCCCTAAGTAGGGTACACTCTACAAAAAAAATTTCTTTAAATATTATAGTGTAGGGTATCATATGAACGGGCTTGACCGACTATACTTTCTAACTTGTTTGTTTGAAGTTTTTATATACATATATTTACAAAAAATATATTTCATGCCATGAAAATACTATAATAGAAAAATCTGTCACGTACGGTATGTCACGAACGATATGTATGTTCATTATAAAACCATCCAAAACAATTATTTTTTTTCCAATTACGGATTATAAAGAAAAAATATGTGGTTTAATGCATGAAATTAAAAAAAGGAGAAAAACCTCCCACAATTCGTATTTTCCACCCAAATATCACTTCCGTTTTATGTCACGTACGATATGCACTTATTTTGCCCGATATTTTGGACAACAAGGTTCCGAATTTGAAAATTTTTTTTTTTCATATATAGTTCCCTCTAAATGAAACATAATAATACAAAAAATTTTTCAGTTAATACTATTATTGCAAAATTTCTATCTCTCTGAAGGCGTACAAATCTCACGTACGATGACATGGAAATGCCTATATGTCATTCAAGAAGTACCTTTCAAAAGTAATCGGGTTCATCGGGAATATATTGTTTAACTTTGTTCACATCTTTGATATTTTGCTAATTTTTTTTTAAATAAATAGCCATTGAATATAACTTTGATAATATACTTGCATGTGCCCGTGCAGAAAACTGAATTGCCAAATTAGTTCTTTTCTGTTGTTTTCTTGCGAAGACAATAGAATGAAACAATTTGTTTTTTCTTTTTACTTTTACCCACTTACAACTACAACTCGAGTCGGAAAGAACCGAACCAATTGTAGGGGGATGTAAGAAAAGATAAACTCACTGTTTATTATTGGTGTTTTGTTTAAGCTTTGATATTGTTACAAGTAAGACTTTGAGTGTTTAAAATTCTTATTCGCTTTAGGGTTTTATTTGTATAATATTTTTAGCTTTTCTAAAATCTTTGGAAAAGGTTTCCTGATGATCTGGCCTAAGCAACCAGTGAAATGCGCACAGAAGCTAGCTTTCCCTCAACAATAAATTTCAGTGTATTTATCAAATATGAAAAATTGGGAATTTAGCACGTCATACAAAAATCTTAATAAATAGCCATTGAAATTGTTTTAATAATAACGAAAACTGTGGGGATACCCGAGTATGATTGTTGTTGAGTAGAAATAAAAGAAAAAGGAAATAATATAAAATTTGTTCGACGATACAACAAAACTGAATAGTATATGAAATTCAAAATTATTTGATTAAGTGCAGAAAGGGGTATACTGCTGAAGATGTTCCCTTTTTGCACTTAATTGAAATTTGTGAACTTTTAAATTTTTTATTATTTAATAGATAGAACCTATTCGATATATATTAATACATTATTAACTCATTTCGACAAAAAAATATCTGTAGTTCCGTTTCTGCACTTCGCGATTCAATTGAAAGTGGAGGATTTTTCATATCGCCGAACGATATTTAGAATATTTCAAGAATGGGCTATATGAGAAAGTGTTTTCGAGAGTGGGCTTTATATGGGGCCTTTGGTAAATTATGGGCCGATCTTCATAAAAAGTAGTAGTTTGATTTCTACTCAAATAAAACAAACTTTTGCAGAATCTTATATAAATCCGTGCATTCCGCCACCTTTTATGTAAGTTTATGGAACAACATTATCAATTTTTTTAGGGTGGGAGTTTCATATTTGGACTCATAATTCCTATCCTGCAAAGCCGATTTTTCTGGATGTCAATCCTAAACTGCTTAAGATAACTTTAAACCATTTTGAGTTGTTCGAAAGTGAGCGTGTTTTCAACAGATGGACGGACGGACATTGCTAAATCGACTTAAAATTACTCAAGAATATACATATATGTATACTTTATGTAGACTTAGATGAAAATTAAAAAAGTTTCATACCTCATTCGCCACTAGTGGTGGAGGGTATAAAAAAGAAAGATAAAGTAACTTTAAATAAATTAAAAATTTAACGCTCTTGAGAATTTTTACAAAGCTAATTTTTAAATTTCCTCTTTTGTATTTCTTACAGGTATGTGAATTTAAGGACTGTCTATATTAGTAAGTAAATGATCGATTAAATTAAGCACTTGTTAAATATTATTTTATATAAATAATCGAAATTAAGTTTGTACAATTACTTAAAAAAGTCTTAACAGAATTCCACCAATAAACTTTATTAATCCTGACAGTTGGCAACACTTTTTCTATCGTATAACACTTACGCTTAAACCCAAAAACTGTAATACTCGTTGGAGATAGATAAGCTACTAACTAAACTTGTTTTCTAACAACAACGAAATTAAAGAAGAAAAAAATAAAATAGATACAAACAACTCAGCTGATCAAAAAATAAAAAGCGTTTCGTTTTTTTTTTTATTAAGCTTGTTGCCTTTACTCTTCGCTAAACAATATGTATTGTTTACATCAAAACAACAACAAAAACTGCAAACATAACAAAACAAACATGATATTAAAAACAAGTCTAAACAACAACAAATATTATTAAATTGCATTAAACTATTTAATGTAAAACTAACTACACCAACACTAACAAATTAAGATACTAAAAAAACAAAGTACACACAAATACAGACATTCAAACATATGAACACATAAAAAGTTATATACTTAACTCAGTTTTTTTTTTTTTTTGTTTTGTTTTGTGGTAAGAAAAATACAATTTCAAATTGAAATCCACATTTAATTCAGTTTAGTTCAGAGCGTAAAAACGAAACTACGTAACTCGATCGTACGTTAAGCATTTGCGATTATAAAGCGGATCTTAACAAATTTTAATTTCCATGATAATTATAATTAGTGTGTTAAAAACTTTAAAGATATTTTTGTTTTGTTAAGGTGTGTGTCTGTGTTATAAAGAAAATTGAAAAAAAAAAATGATGTAACAAATGTTTTAATTTTGTTTAAAAACCAATAGTTTCGATTTAAAATTCGAATAATTAAAGTGTGCGTTACAATTGGCGCCATGTAAATAAATGGTTTAATAGAAAAAAATATATATATTTAAATTTATGTGAACTACATTTAATTGTTTTACGTGACTTTATCCAACAGACAGACAAAACGGCAATAAGAGGCAGCCCATTAATACAAACATAAATGAGCAACAACAAACGACACAAAAAGAGAATATGTTAAGAAGAGGCAAAACACAGTTTTTGCTAGATAATTTTAGCGTTTACCACCCCGCGCCCCTTTTATCAAGCAATGTCAAACGCATTTAGCATTTCGTTTCAAATCTTAATTTATTAATAATTTTTTTTCTGCCAATATGCAATTTGGGTTAAAAATTATTTTTCCTTAAATGTATGAATTTAAATAATTAGTTTTTCCAGACAATTATTATATGGTTTTAGTTTTTCTTAATTGTAGTTTTTGCTGTAATTTAGTTATTAATTTATTGTTGGTAAACAGTGAAGGTAAAAAGTAGACAAACACCTAACAACAGTGTTGCCACAAAGCGGATTACACAAAGTACTTAAACTCCAACAAATTTATGCTAAATTGTTCTGAATAAGTGAAGAAAATGCTAAATTTTTGTAGTATTTTCTAAATAATTAGTATTGTGGTTATTTTGTTGAACTATTTATGGTTTTTAATCCAAATTTTTAATATTTTTAATTAGGCTTAAGTTCATGAAATTTAATTTTTCATTAAATTATTTTTATGAAACTTAATTAAATTGTTATTGATAATCTTTCATTCTTGACGTGGCTGGGGCTCGAATCCCGGCCGGCAGGTTACCATGACATGTTTCGATCGCAACCACTCGATCTCTTCAGATGGATTTGCCGTCTTACACTCGCAGCCATCGACGACTGCTGACGTCAATAGTTAAACATCAATCCTTAAACCAAATTGTATTCTAACATTTGGTAGATCGAAATTTGCTTTCCTGAATGATTATCCATTTTAATTGATTTTACATGTTTTTTCCTTAAGCTGTTATGATACTTGCTATTTTTTGTATTTTTTCTATATTGGAGAACAGTGCAAATATATTTGCAAAGGAAAACTGACTAAGTGTAAAGAGTATGATTATATCATATAAAAACTCGAAAAGTCAAACAAATATACATGTGTTATCGATAAATAATCTAAGACTGTCAAAAAAAATATAAAATTTTTTAACTTAAAATTGACATTTCCAGATTAATTGTTAGCACTGTTGCCAATTTTTTTAGTTTTTGATCGAAAGCAACGGTTTTTAACTTTTTTTTTGCGATTTTTAGCTTTTATGACGGTTTTTTGTGGGTAAAAAACGTGGGCAGTATTGTTTGTTTTGTTTACATTTTATCAAATTGTATTTCTTGTTCTTTCTCGCATTTGTTGTTTCATTCAGTCAATCCTAAAAAAATCCAATACAAAAAATAGCAAGTATCATAACACCTTTACTTCTGTTTTTTCGTACTTTTGTCAAGAATTTTTCTTGAAGTCCAAGTACATTTTTTGTTTTTTCATTTTGTCTTTCTCTTTTCTGTTGACCTTTTTCAGCACAAGTTGAAGGACAAATGTGCCTTTGCTTTAACATTTTCTAAATATGTATGTATCGCTAATAAAGCAACTCGCTGCCTTTCTAAACGCATGGTACTTTGCAATGCAACTGTGCATACTTAAACCAAGTATGGGATTCCCAAAGTCATCTAATTCTCAGCTGCTTTGCATATAGACGCTGCAAGCGCATCATTTAAATTGACGATGCTTTTGCAATGTTTAAAATATCAAGGCATTTCATTTGAAGTTTCGATTTAAATACTGCTTTGACAATGAATACTTAATCTTCATTACAATTAAAAAGTTAACAACAAATTTGATATGCTTTTAGATTATGAATTACAACCAAACGTTTTCTTAAAATTGATAACATTAAAAATCAGAAATTGGCTGTTCTGAGTGATTTAAAACACCACAGATCTATATTAACTGAAGAAAGCCTTTTTAAAAGATTATTCTTTTAAAAGCCTCTTTCCTATAAAATAAAAAAGTTTTCTTTCAAACAAATTACATGTATAATAAGCATTTAGCATATTTTTGATGACCCCTACTAATGCATGGCATTGTGTTGGAGCTAGGAAAACAGGTTATGGGAAGGAGGAATTAGTGCTTATGGATATTCGATTTTAACTTATTGATATCGAAGGTGAGAGGGAAGACTTTTACACAAAGATAATATCACATTTGAACTGTCCGGACGAAGAAAGAATTCTGTCTGTAATGCATTGGACGATGCACCGGCCAATCGACCATAAAGGGTTGCGCTCTTAAGTAACTAGATCCCTTATTTCATCAGAACACATCCCATTGTAGTAACGATAAACCAGGGAAATATAACCCCTGGAGTCAATAGAATGAATATCCTACTGTCACCAATGAAAACCCTCGCCCTCTCCTGCATACGTTCGTGAAGTTCCAAAATTGACTTTGAAGAACCGGCCCATACATGAGATTTGTACTCCATTCTTTTTCGGATGCAGGTGGTATAAATAGTAAATATAGCTACACTTTACAGTGCAGAATAAATCGTATAATTTAATATACAAAGTCGCTAAGAGAAAAAGTGAAAAATATATCTAGTTTCATCTTAAGCCAGTTGTATGTAATTTTATGTGCTGCAAAGTTTTCAACCCTGGTTTTATCATTTGCAAACTTAAATATTCGACATGTGTTTCATGCAATGTTTCCAATAGAGATTGAAATAAAGCAAAAAAAAATGTTAAGGATTTTATTCTGATAATCCAAAACTCTCTGTATCAGACTACCAAACGCTTGCACAGTCTTTAAGGAGCAATTGTACGCTATCGTTGTAGGTTCTAGAAGCATTGCAGGATTTCCACCCCAGATGTCGAGCATAGATATCTACATATCACTGATTTGCTGCAACGTGTTCATAGCTAAAAAAATATATTTTGAAATAAATGTGTTTAAAGTTTTTGATTTGCTCGCACCACTAAGAAAAAATTCTGTTCAAACGGAGAAGGTATAAACAAGTAAGAGTGCTATATTCGGCTGTGCCAAATCTTATATACCCTTCACCATTGTGCGAGCAGAATACAGAGCAACTAGACAAAAACTAAATAAAACTGGTAAATATTTCTTTTAAATCGTTTTTAGAACATACAAATTAAAAAAAAAATTCTCTTTGAAAAACCAAGATTTGAACCAGAGGCCTAACAGTTTCTAAACTCAACCCCCTAGACGACTGAACCATAAACGAACGTTGTTTGAATATCATTAAAATGAAATATGGCCCGAATAAGAGACAACCAGGTTTAAACTTCGCTTTTCATAAGGACCCAGAATATATATACTTTATAGGGTGTAGGATCAATATTGTAGAAATTACAAACGGAATGACAAAGTTATATATACCCTTTTTACCTTCGGTGAAGGGTATGAAAAAGAGTAATTTTGGGGATTCAGTATTTTTTAACCGATGTGACAGATTTATATACCGACGTGCTTAAGAAGAAATTTGCCATTTACTTGAGTTATAAAGCTTGGCCTCGGGGAGATATGTGGTTCCCGAAAGTGGGTATTTAAAAAAAAATTTAATTTTGGTAATAACTTTTTTGTATCTGAACCGATTTTTCCGAGTTTTTTTACAACATGTTCTACTAAAAATTTCCAATATTTTGGTAAACAAGTCATATTCATAGGACATATGGCAGCCCTACAATTTAGGTTTTTACAAAATTTTTAATTTTTTTGGTACGGGAGGTACCACGCCCACTTCTCCAATCCCGCCCACATTTTGTAGGATGGTGTGTATTGGCAACCTAAATGTGTGTGCCTAATTTGGAAACTTTGGCTTTTGCCGTTCCCCAGATATACAGCAAAAAGTAATAAAAATACAACAACCACAAGGGATTTTTGGACAAAATTAGAGGTAGTCGTGGTTTTTTGTTCATATCTCAGCCATTTGTGGACCGATCTTGCTGAATTTCAATAGAAAACAATTCCGGACCATATGTGACATAAATGTATAATAACCTGGCCCCCATCATATATGGGGTCTTCGGAAAATCCATTTCAATTACAAACGGAATGACAAACTTATAAATACCCTTTTTACCTTCGGTGAAGGGTATAAAGATTTATTTCATACACAATATAAAGAAGAACATAGCGAACACATACTCCGAAATTTGATTTTTTGAGTTATGACAACGTTTGAGCAAATGACCGATATATGGTTAGCATTGCCGCTATAAGAGCCCTAAACGGCAACGTCATAAGGTTGAGATGTCAAAACAACTGCATAAATTTTGTAAGCCAGCCGGACAATTATACTGTATGGGTCCTTCAATACATCAGGAATCTTGAAATTTTAATTGTTTTTTTTTTCAACGTAAATGGAAATACAATCATTAAAATGTACTTATAACATTTTTACGATTGCGAGTGACTTTTAAAGCTTGTTGGAAAGTACAGTAAGTAAAACCTGAACATTTAATACCACAGTACTTGCAGACCAGTTTTGGATAGTTATCACCTTTTTGCGACCCATGGCTAATCATGGTCTCGGCAAAACAAAGTTATACCTGCGGGAAACTTGTGTCAATTGGTCCAACAGACTGGTCCTGGGAGGGAGAACAGCTACAAAAAGAAAGAACTCATAGCCAGTGAAAGGAGAACCAATCATGTAACTGGTTTATGAAGAACAAAAATGTAGAAAAAGTCATGAATTACAGTACAGTCTTCACCGGTGGTGTGACAAATTTTTTGGGACTTTCTTAAATTTGGTTCTTGAATTTAATTCTAGGACTTGTTTTATTAAAATAATACTACACTTTGTAGAAATAATAATACATTGTAGTACCTGTCACTTAACACGCACATTGAAAATAGATGTGTGACTGGTCAAATGGTATCTATTGACCCCCTCCAATGATAACCCCATGTAAAAGTGAGAAGTCTTATTAATAAAAAGTGTTAAAACAAGAACCAGTCTTTATCACCAAAGACCTATCACGGGACTACTTTGGTGTCAGAGATATTTTCGTCTTAAAAGTTTTTTATTACTTTATTTATTATTATTATTATTTATATTATTTCAATCTAACTGCCAGGTCAATGAGATGGTTTATGGGCACAAAGACTCGATTGCAAAAGAAATTAAAGACAGATTCTTACAAATTTAAGGGGCTACTTCCTTATGGCATATAAAGCCTATGTACCAAATTTCCCCAATTTATTTGCAAAATTACGATTTGTAATTCGCTTACAAATTTTACATGGACAAAAAGACAGCTAGACGGATGGATGGAAATCATTAGATCAAAAGTGATTCTGTTTTGAACTGTATACTAAAGCATGGGAGTTGAACTAATATTTATATGGGCAAAACGCATCAGAAAAGTTGCATAGTGCCTTCTCCACTATGCTGGTGTGGGTACAAATAGAGCTTACTTGAGAGTTATGGTGTTTTATGGGCATACCATAATAAAACTAAGTCTACCGACTTTTAAAACCACTCTTCTATCTTGCAAACAAATTGCAAAATATTTTTGTTTTTTAGTGTTACATAATGCAGATTTTTGTGGTTTTTATTAGTAGTTACAAGTCTACCTGGTTTCCTTTGTTTATTTATTTACTATTCTTTAATTTTTTTAAATTTATTATTAATAGATAAATATGTGCATAAGTATGTTGGTAATTTTTTAAACAATTTTTCAATGTTACTTTTGTAGTTTGCGAGTTTCTGCGCTTTGCAGTAAATTTATTTACGTAATTAGACTAGTAGACAACTGTGGCCATTAATCAAGTTATTTATTAATTTAATGCAATGTCTAATGTGGGGATGGAGATCGAACAAAAAAATCGATTGGGCAACTTTTAAAAGTTAACAATATTAATAATTTAACCTTAAAAATACTTTTAAGAACTTTAATTATAAAAAAAAAGAATCTAGAATTTTTACTTTTTTTTTTATTTTGCAAACCTTATTATGTGACATTATTTATTTCTTGAAGTAGGGTATAAAAAATTTGTCCAAAAGCAAATATAAATTTTTTTTTGCATGTGTCTTGAAATTATTTCATGTACTGGGGTCTTATGCTTTGAGTTTGGCGAGATTTATTTTGACGTCTTTTCAAACTGACATAAAAAGCCAAATGACATGCAAGACAATTAGTGATTTTACCTAAATAAATATGTCAACAAATTAACCCTCAGGAAAAAAACACACACTTTAAAGCACTTTAAAGTAAATTTGCCAATTAGACGTGAATACGATAAAAAAAAATCAATTTATAAAAAGGATTTGTATTGAATACAAGAAGAAGAAAATTAAGAAAAAAATTTAAAGTTTTTCACAAAAAAACAAAAGAATTAAGACACGAACTTGATATTAGCCCTAAGAAAAAGATATTAATTTTATTCAATTTTCTAATCTAAAACAAACTATTACTACGCATCTTCTGTAATGGTTCAACAAAGCTCAACTGAAAAATTCCTTTAGAAGAAATGCTAATTAAGTGTCGTTATGTATGTCAAAAAAAATTTAATTAATACGGTTGACTACTGCATGGCGCCGCTCCATATTAAAACGTTAATAATATTCTTTGATGTCACTGTAGAAAGATAACATGAACGTTTGAATAATATTAATATCTGCTGCATTGTCAGTGGAAAAGATAGTTGCTTATATTCCAAAATATTTATATAGATATAAAGAGCAATGAAAACTGCATGTTCGGTTTAAAATTGTTATATGCATTAATTTTTATAAAAATTGTTCCAATAAATATTTTGACAACGACGACAAGAATTTTGGATCAAGAGGAAACTTTGTTTGTCGTCAAATAATACATTCAGCTTTTTCCTGATTAAACTTATTGTATTGCTTAGAACTACAAAGTTTTATAATATCGTAATTTTTATATATCTTGTACGAATTATTTTCAAAGCTTCTTTTTGGAATAAATTTCGAATTTTTATGCGATTGTTATCATTATTTTAAAAAAATCTAATAACACAGTACAACACATGATTTGCCAACTCAATTCTGTGAACTGTATGTGAAATTAGACCCAAAAAGAAGAATTTCTGCATCATTCGTTTTGTCTTCTTACCTGCGATTTGAAGTTAGTATCGATTTGAAGTTAGTACTATCGTATAGGGGAATTTATCACGTTTTAGGCCCTGTTGTTTGACATAGCTCGACAACCACTAGCCCAATTTAGTTGAAATAAATTTTAAAAAATTAAGAATTACAATTCCCTTAATCTGTTCATATATTGTTTTCCTATACAAGTAACACATTCGAAGTTAAAAATGAATGTATGAAGGGAAAAAATTATTTTTTGCCTAAAAATTTAAATTTTTTTTTTTTTTTAAATACATTAAAAATCCAAAATGGAAAAAAGTTTCAAGTCTAGTTATTTTTTCGCAAAGTCACATAACCTATGAGCAAAATGAGACAAAGATCATAAAAATCGATGCACGCGTTTGTCATTTATTCACAATTAAGTAAATGTATGAATTTCAAAAATTTGCTCGAGATATGCACAACATTATTTGGAGAAAACATTGACACCTTTTTCATGATTCTGAGAATTAAAAAAAAAGGAATAAACAAAAGGTTATTTGATTTTTATGATTGCGGTAATAAATGTACTTGGACAATTAAACGGAAAGTGGACCTTTTTATTATTTGGGTTTTTCCGGTGGCTACCTATATGATTTTTTTACAGAAATTGCACCCACATTTAAGGGTGGTCATTATTTGGAAAGTTTTGCACAGTTTGAAACGTACAAGTGCTGAATCAGGTATATAGCCAGCCGCCCTTAAAATATGCGCCCATTTATAAGTACCTGGCAGTAAAATATTCAAAAATACGTAGTATTTATAGGTGTGCATTGATCGATTTTTGGCATTCAGCCAGTGCCGACGAACGCGAACAGTAAAAGTGATTTTTCTCCAGTTTTTTAAAAGTGAATAACAACAAAACATAAAATATATCAATATGGAAAACAACAAGTGCCCATATTTGGATGAATATTGTTACGTTTGTGGTCATATCGTCCGAAAAATACAGAAAAAAGATCGAAAAAATTTGTTTACTGAGCAATTCAAAACCGCGTATTGTAATTATTTCGATGAAGCAGATTTAAGTGGTGCAAATTTTACGCCGAACACAGTGTGCAACAGTTGTTATACTACCCTTCTAAAATGGATTCACGGAAAAAGTAGAAAGTTATATTTTATGAAGCCAGTAATTTGGGTGGAAGACACAACTGGACATGATGAATCCAGGTGCTATGCATGCATAAATTTTCGTCCTGGATTAAACAGACAACAATTGAAAACAAAAGTATACACTGCTGCATTTACTGCCACACTTCCAGTGCAACGCCCTGCTGATACCGATGCACCTAAACCTCCGAGTGCGGATACTGTGTCCCTGCTAGCCGAAACCGTTTTCACCAATCCAACCGATTTGGATGATGCTGATTGGATACCCGATATTGAAAATAGTGCACCACAACCGCTACCACAAATCGAAATGGATTACATTGTGGCCAAGCTGGGACTATCACAACACGACTCCGAATGGCTGACATCATTTTTGAAGAGAAGAAAACTCACACAGCAAAATGTCAGCGCAACATCATACCGACAACGCCAAGCTGATTTTCAGAAATTTTATTCCGTTGACGAAGCAAATACGTTCACGTACTGCCATGATATCCCAGGTTTAGTGAAAAAATTGGGAATGGATTATATCGCTGGCGACTGGCGTTTATTCATCGATGGTTCAGTTACTAGTTTGAAGGAAAAATAAAAAACCATGCATTCCATTGGGATTCAGCACAACTATAAAGGAAACGTATGAAGCATTGGGCGAAATTTTGAAGAAAATCAAATACGATGAACACAAATGGAACATTTGTTGCGATCTGAAGGTGGTCAACATACTACAAGGGATTATAGAAAAGGGCGGATATCCAAAATACTTCTGCTTCCTTTGTAATTGGGATTCACGATACAAAGGAAATCAATATCAATGTAAAGATTGGAAAGGAAGAACTCCCGAGCTCAACAAACAATTAAAATTACGCAATGAACCTATGATAAAGGACCTGGATGATATTTTGTTGCCACCGCTCCACATGAAACTGGGAATAGCTGGGAAATTCGTTGAAGTGGTGGTCAAAAAAGTTAACGGCGCCTTTGACTGTTTGAAATCCATCTTTCCGAAACTCAGTGATGAGAAAATTAAAAACGGTACGTATCGTACTCTGTATTTCAATATTGTCATATCTAAATTTGTTAATTTCTATACATTCGCATTACCAATAATTTTTTCGTTTTTCTTATGTATTTAAAACAGGTATTCTCAATGGACCTGATATTCGGAAATTGATCAAAAGTGATTCTTTCACACATTTGCTTTCAGAGCATCACGACCACCAACATGCATGGAACGTATTGAAAGAATTAATAGAAGGCGTTCTAGGAAAGAACCGTGTCCAGCGAGAAGAGATACAGCAACGAGTGGACAGGTTGCTGTTTTATTTCGAAAAAATCGGTGCATCCATGACGATGAAATTGCATTTCTTGCACCACCACCTCGATACTTTTTTGGCACAATCACCTCAGGAATCAGACGAACAAGGAGAGAGGTTCCACCAGGTGACCATGCCATTTGAAAAGCGGTTCAAAAGCAAAAAATTGGATGCATTGCTTGCGGAGGTTTGTTGGTGGAGTTCCACAATTATGCAGTTTGAAGAAAGCACCGAAGATGAAGACATTGAAATTGGTGGACACAGTGAAAGAAACACGCCCTTGAATAGTATGTGTATCTCGGATGACGATACAGACTCAGACCATGAATATGAACAACCTACGAAAAAAACAAGATCATCAGAACCACAAGCGTCAACTTCTACAAGGATGGATATTGCCAATAATTGAAAAAATGTTCTAAATTTTGTTTTTATGCATATTATAATTGCGTATTAATTGCATATTATTTTATTTTCATTAAGTTTTTATAAATAAAGTTTTTTTTTTGCATGATAATTTTTTAATTTATATTTTTATTTTTATTTTAAGGGTGGTGGCTATAACTGATTTTTGAAATTCATACCTTTACTCAATTGCGAAGAAACGCGTGCATCGATTTTTATGATCTTTGTCTCATTTTGCTCATAGGTTATGTGACTTTGCGAAAAAATAACTAGACTTGAAACTTTTTTCCATTTTGGATTTTTTATGTATTTTTAAAAAAAAAAATTTAAATTTTTAGGCAAAAAATAATTTTTTCCCTTCATACATTCATTTTTAACTTCGAAAGTGTTACTTGTATAGGAAAACAATATATTAACAGATTAAGGGAATTGTAATTCTTAATTTTTTAAAATTTATTTCAACTAAATTGGGCTAGGGGTTGTCGAGCTATGTCAAACAACAGGGCCTAAAACGTGATAAATTCCCCTATACGATAGTACTAACTTCAAATCGATACTAACTTCAAATCGCAGGTAAGAAGACAAAACGAATGATGCAGAAATTCTTCTTTTTGGGTCTAATTTCACATACAGTTCACAGAATTGAGTTGGCAATCAATTAACTGAAAAATGTTGTACTGTGTAAGAGTTTAGACAGCTTAGAAATTAATTGTAAACCTTATTTAACACCAATAATCATGTATTCCACTGTGGTGGACATCATTAGAGAAAATGGTTAAGAGAGTGCTAGCCTCTGTGGGCCAACGATAACCACAACGCCAGATCAAATACAAGGCGGCGCAATGTGGCTGAAAATTAAATTTCATCAGTTATAGATGATTTCAAAAATTTTAATGCCATTCGAAAGTATATATATTAGAAATAAGGTATTCGGTGCGCCCCGTAGTTGGCTGTACACATTACTAACTACTTCGAATAGTTGGGCCGAGCGCTTCGAGCACAGGAGGATCTCCCAACCTCGGGTGTCTGGCTAACTACGGCTTCGGATAAGTCGATGGTTGACGGTTGGCCGGCCATGGTGTGACTAACTACGGTCTTAAATACTAGAAATTACTTAAAAATACTTCGGAAACCGTGGCGTTCGGCTAAATACGGTTCGGTTAAATACAAGTTACTTAATCGGGTTCGGTTAAATACGGGTAACTTAATCAGGTTCGGTTAAATACGGGTTACTGAATCAGGTTCGGTAAAATACGGTTTGGTTAGATACCGGGTAGAGTAGTTCGGGCACCATACTAAATACGGTTCTGGTTAATCAGGTTCGGTTAAATACGGTTTGGTTAAATACAAGTTACGTAATCCGGGTCGGTTAAATACGGGTTGCTAAATCAGGTTCGGTTTAATACGGGTTACTTAATCAGGTTCGGTTAAATACGGTTTGTATTCAGTCGGCTACCGAATGAAATTCGGAGGCACCGGCAGTCGGCTGAACACGACTAATTACGGGTTGAGTGCTGGTTCGTATTCACTACTGGTTAGAACACGTGGACTACTGGTTTGTATTCAGTCGGCTACCGAATGAAATTCGGAGGCACCGGCAGTCGGCTGAACATGACTAATAATACGTTAAATACGGGATTGTATTTAGTCGGCTAAATACGGTTTGGGTTAATCAGGTTCGGTTAAATACAGTTTAGGTAAATACGTGTAAAATACTTCGGACACCATGAGAATTCGGAAGCCTTGGCGTTCGGCTTACTACTTCGTAACTACTTCGGACACCAAGAGAATTCGGGCGCCTTGGCGTTCGGCTAACTACTTCGTAAATACTTCGGACACCAAGAGAATTCGGGAGCCTTGGCGTTCGGCTAACTACTTCGTAAATACTTCGGACACCAAGAGAATTCGGGAGCCTTGGCGTTCGGCTAACTACTTCGGCTAAATACTTCGGACACCAAGAGAATTCGGGAGCCTTGGCGTTCGGCTAACTACTTCGTAAACAAAAACTTCGGACACCAAGAGAATTCGGGAGCCCTGGCGTTCGGCTAACTACTTCGTAAATATTTCGGACACCACGAGAATTCGGAAGCCGTGATGTTCGACTAACTACTAACTAAGATCTACTTACTAACTAGCGCGAGTAAATACTGGGATAATTGTGGGTGTGGCATGCTGCTTGAAACAAATAATTTATATGGTTTTAGAAAAAATTGAATTTTTGAAATTTTGGTCAGAACTAAATTAAGATTTCTTGCAAACTGTTATCAGTAATGTTGAAAAAATTTTTTTTTGTTATGTAAGTGGGATAGTAGTCTTTAAGAAATGGTTCGTAACATAATTGTATCATTTATACCTGATGTGTTACACAGTGCAACACAAAAAAAATAACCATATACGGACACCACTATGTGATAAAAGACCAAAAAAAAAGACCCGTGTCTCCCAGTTTTGCCCAAAGTCATGCACTCTTTTTTATGGGCCCCCAAAGATTTGGGGCCTCGGTGGTATTTTTGCAAAAAAGTGATAATTTTCTCAGGCTCATATCTTGCAAACCGTTCGGAATTTTGATTTACCCTTCGAGACGAAGGTTTAGCTCTTGTCATAAATAGCAAAAATTGTGAACACATAAAATCAGAAAAACTTCATCTTCAAGATCGAAATCGCAAAAAACTTAAAAAAATTCGATTTTTTTTACCTTTTTTCCCCCTGTTCAGGTCTATAGGTAGCAAACCGATCAAAATTCAAGGAAACAATCAACTACAAAAATGTATCTAAGATCTCAGTAAACAACTTTTTCAAGTATATAAACTTCCTAGGAATGATTCTTAGCACCGTTTAGTTAGCGCTCATGTAGCCACAAAAGTGAAAAATTTCCCGAAAATTTTTTATGGCTGATTATTTCATTGAATTTTGAACGGTTTGCTACCTATGGACCAGAACAGGGAAAAAAAGGTAAAAAAATCGAGTTTTTTCAATGATCACTTTTTGCAAAAATGACAACGAGGCCCCAAATCTTTGGGGGCCCGTACCCCCAGAACGCTGAAGGTGTCGTCTTTCACCCCATATATAAAGTTTTGTAACGGTTTTGAACTGTCTGTTGAACACTTTTTTTCATTACTCCCAACATTTTATTTTTTTTGCTCTTTTTATTTTACTGAAATATAACACAAAGGTTCACGAAAAATAATTCTGCAAATGATGCAATTCTTGAAACTGTCATAGCCGGGCAGCTTTTGGGTTGATTTGAAAGAACACGAGTCCATAGATGATCGGGAGAGTGACTTGTGGACCTTCTTTATTGGTAACCTCAAGTATTCAAACTTTAAAAAAATTCGGCAAAAATATATGTATTTATGGATTACAAATCTGATCTATAAATCTGACATGAATGAAATTATCATAATGAAATTTGGCAGTTGTGTAGATTAAAAAGTTTTTAAAACAGTGCACTCAAAAATATCCCCCTTCTTGAATAAAAATATATTCGGCTCTGCCGAATTTTTGATACCCTCCACCGACATGATGATGTTATTATTATCTTAAACTGTGACGATTTGTTATTAATTATGGTTTTAGGCGACTAAACCGTTTTCCAGTAGTAGGGTTAATATGGGGCCTAGGGTAAGTTCTGGACCGATCATCACGAAATTTCACAGCGTCATTTCAAGTGCTTTAAAACTGTGACGTACCAATTTCTGTAATGATAGCATTATTAATTATGGTTTTAGGTGTACTAAAATGTTTTCCGGGAGTAGGGTTTCTATGGGGCCTAGGGTAAATTATGTACCGATCTTCACGAAATTTCACAGTATCATTTATAGTCCTATAAAACTGTGACGAGCCAAAATTTGTTGTGATTGCATTATTTTTTACGGTTTTAGGCGTACTAAACTGTTTTCCGGGAGTAGTGTTTATATGGGGCTTAGGGTAAATTATGGACGGATCTTCACGAAATTTAACAGTGTTATTTCTAGTCAAATAAAACAAATTTTTGCAAAATCTTATTTCATTCCGTGAACTTTATGGGGTCTGAGATGAATAATAAAAAAGTTTCACACGGAATGACAAACTTAATATACCCTCTTCACAACTAATTGTGGTGTAGGGTATAAAAAGTTGTAAAAGTTACGGATTTTTGGCGGAGTTAGCCGCCACTATTCTGATGGCAATCGAAGAATGGCGAATCAATGACCCTACACTCAAAAAGGTTTAACATTAACTGCTTGTAGTTTATTTAAAAAATATTCCGTTTTGTTAAAATTAAACCAAAATATAGTCATTTTAGAATGAATTTTTTTTTTTTTTTTTTTTTTGTAACCACTAACTGCTGCATTAAAATTTTAAAAATGTCTTCTAGTTAGGCTCAAAGTATCGGTTCTTTTTGACCTTTGAACTGAAGCAGACCCCGAGCGAGGTAGTTAGGGTGGGTCATTAGTTTATCGATGTAGCTAATTGAATATTTTTTAATTTCCTCCTAGATAGTGGTGACGTTGAGATCTCTGTGGATCATATCATTACGTATATACCATGGGGCGCAGACAATTTGCCGTAATATCCTAGACTGTCTTCTTTGTAGCTTCTGGATGTTTGATTCGCATGCAGTACCCCATAATTGGCTGCCATATGTCCATATTGGTTTTATGATGGACTTGTATAAGAGAATTTTGTTGTCTAAAGACATGTTTGAGTTTCGACTGATTAGCCAATGTAGTTGAGCTGCTTTAAGTTTCATAGCCGTTATTTTCGCTTCAATATGCCGAGACCAGGTCTATCTATATGCTGTCCAAAGTACTTAACATGGTTTTCTTCCGGAACAGTGATGTTATTTCTTTTTACAGCTGGGCAAGTTTGTCTTGTGAGCGTGAAAGTTAAGTGAGCACATTTAGCAGGGTTAACCTTTATTCTACATTTTTTTAGTATAAAAATGTTTTTTAACTTTGTTGTTGCACGTTGTTTAAAAAACAAATTACAAAAGGCGATTGAATTTCCGTTCATTAAAAAAATTAAGTTTTTTTTTTTTTTTTTTTTTTTATTTAAAAAAAACTTATGACCATTTTCTCAATGTATCGACAAACTGCCTGTTACTTACTGTCGACATAAGTTTTTTAAAGGAATAAACTGTCCGTTTACGATTTCAGTTTTCTCAATATACCGACATAAACATTTTTTTTCAGTTGGCAACACCTCTCAAAATACATGTAAAAGCTGCGAATCAGCTGTTTGAATTTATCTGTACGGCAAATAAACAGCAAATAAATAATTGGCAGATGAATGCCAGTTAGCTTTGCGACAAAAAGAGACATTAAGAAAATCCAATTCCTTTAACGTGCAGTTTTTCGTTGGGAAAAAAGATAATCGCCTAATGAGAAAACGGCCATTAGTATGTTTGAATTTTGTTTTTTTTTTTCAAAACAAATGCTTAAATCAGGAAAGTTTACTGTAATTAGTGAGTTATTTTTAACATAAAACAAGTAAGAGTGCTATATTCGGCTATGCCGAATCTTATATACCCTTCGCCATGATGAGATAAGAACAAAAAGTTATATACATAAATAACGTTCTTTAGATAGGTATAAATAAATATTAATGAGCCACGCCACGCCAACTTTTCATTTCGTCATGCCGAAGAATATAAAAAAACAAAAAATTTGTATATGTATCTAAGCCCGTTTCCTCTTTTGCCAAAGTGGATGTTTGAAATTCGTTTTATAATCTTAAAATCGTTTTTTAGAACATAAAAAAATTAAATAAAAAAAATTATTTTTGGGAATCGAACTGGCAATATCATCAGTCTCAGGAGAAAACTTAACAACTCGGCTACAAATGCTTTTACTGAAGAAAAGTAAAATTAAAATATATTGAGGCATATACATGTATAATGTGTATGTGTATGCGTAAAATTAAACACCCCTGAAGGAAACCTGGGTGCAAGTGTCTGCAAGTCACCAGTTTTGTCGACTATATTGGTGACATTGTCAACGAAGTATCTACACATTTGCCACTATATTTGGTTTTAATACGAAAAAGATTTTATCAATAACAACTGAGAAGTACAATTCCTATAAAAGTTGAAGAAATAATAAAAAAAGATTATGATTTCGTATTCTTACAAAAATTGTAGACTACTTTTACTAATATGTACTAGCGATTCTCTGGTTCCAATGTCTACATATGTTCCCACAGGAACTACCTAGTCAGTAGTACCAACGTCAGTAGTAGATTTCCAATGACACGCACATGTTAAATGTCTATTGTAAATAACATTGCCTGGGGTATAATAACCCTGAAGGAAACCTGGGTGCAAGTGTCTGCAAGTCACCAGTTTTGTCGACTATATTGGTGACATTGTCAACGAAGTATCTACACATTTGCCACTATATTTGGTTTTAATACGAAAAAGATTTTATCAATAACAACTGAGAAGTACAATTCCTATAAAAGTTGAAGAAATAATAAAAAAAGATTATGATTTCGTATTCTTACAAAAATTGTAGACTACTTTTACTAATATGTACTAGCGATTCTCTGGTTCCAATGTCTACATATGTTCCCAAAGGAACTACCTAGTCAGTAGTACCAACGTCAGTAGTAGATTTCCAATGACACGCACATGTTAAATGTCTATTGTAAATAACATTGCCTGGGGTATAATAACCCTGAAGGAAACCTGGGTGCAAGTGTCTGCAAGTCACCAGTTTTGTCGACTATATTGGTGACATTGTCAACGAAGTATCTACACATTTGCCACTATATTTGGTTTTAATACGAAAAAGATTTTATCAATAACAACTGAGAAGTACAATTCCTATAAAAGTTGAAGAAATAATAAAAAAAGATTATGATTTCGTATTCTTACAAAAATTGTAGACTACTTTTACTAATATGTACTAGCGATTCTCTGGTTCCAATGTCTACATATGTTCCCAAAGGAACTACCTAGTCAGTAGTACCAACGTCAGTAGTAGATTTCCAATGACACGCACATGTTAAATGTCTATTGTAAATAACATTGCCTGGGGTATAATAAGTCACTAGTACTGGTGACTGTGTCAATAGTGAATCAGTACTGACTCACCAGTGACATTTCCTGCAGGGAAGTCACTAGTACTGGTGACTGTGTCAATAGTGAATCAGTACTGACTCACCAGTGACATTTCCTGCAGGGACATTACAAATAAAATCCAAAACTTGTAGTGAAGGGTACAAAAAAAACAACAAAAAAACCACATTACCAACACTGTATTACCATAGCCACTGTATGACCGTAGAAACCAAAATTGAATTGGTTTGTATGGTATGTTTATGTCGTTTTGGTAATACAGTATTGGTATGGTAATGTCACGTCTAATTGGACCTTTAAGGAAAAAAAAAATTGAGGCAGTCGTGGTTTTTTACTCATATCTCAGCCATTTGTAGACCGATCTTGCTGAATTTCAATAGCAAACAATTCCGGCCCATATGTGACATAAATGTATAATAACCTGGCCCCCATCAAATATGGGGTCTTCGGAAAATCCATTTCAACGGACAGTCGGGCATCTTTAAATCAACTTTGCTTCCCATATATATACTTTATAGGGTCTAACATCAATATTATAGAAATTACAAACGGAATGACAAACTTATATATACCCTTTTCACCACCTGTGGTAAAAGGTATAATAAACTGATCTTTTTGTCTGATTTAAATGAAAAATTAGTTGACCGGGTGTTAAATGAATTTTCATTTGTTTTACATTTCATTTTGCATTGATTTTACCTACATAATATTTTTAGTGTACGATTATATGTACATAATAGGAGGGCTCCTTTAATTTTGTGATCGTTCATGTGGCAATAATGTGCGCTTTCTTGCAGGCTTCGGACTAAAAGTGAAATTTTTATTTTTGACTGAAGAACTTTACGCATTAGTTGAATAGTTCCAATTACTTTTTAGTATTTGTTGTATAATTTCAGATGGTTTTAAATAATTTTAGTTCAGCAACTGCACAGAAACCATGGGAGGTGAGACCATGATGGCTTTATCTCCCATTCAAAAGAGAGAAAAAGCCTTTTGTTTGTTTTTTCATTCGAATGGGAGGCAAATCCATCATGGCCGTAGTACACATTAGTAATATTAGGAAATGTCTTTATCTCGCATTTCAGATTTGAAGAACTTTCCCATTTTACATTGATTAATAGTTTTCTTATTTTTATAATTAAGAGTTAATGATTTTCCCTTTTACTTAAGTTAAGTATTGAAATCTGGCTTCGCATACTAAAGTTTCACTGCGTGGCGGCCTGCGGCCTGTGGCTTCGCTGAATAAAGTTTTCCTGCGTGCTTCACAAGAATAAATAAAATGTCTTTTCCCGGGAACACTAAAGTAAAGTATTGGATCTGGCTTCGCATACTAAAGTTTTTCTGCGTGGCTGTGTGATTGATAACTAGTAACTGATAACACACATTTGATTAGGAACTTAAAATATTAATTCTTAGTTGTTATTTTTGGAATGATAACTAAGGATTTTTACCTTTTACAGAATGTTTACACCATGCGTAACAATATTCTGGAAAAATATGGCTTTGTCTCCCATTTAGGGGAAAAAATTATGGCTATATCTCTCACTTCGCAAGATTTTACATATGACCTTACCTCTCAATGATTGGGCAATAAGACCATTACGACTTTATCTCCCATTCAATTGAGCAATAAAGCCATTATAGCCTTACCTCCCATGGTTAAAAAACAACAATAATTGTTTTTTTTTTTAATTTAATTGGAATATCTTAATTTGCGTTGCTGTATTCCAAACATTAAGTGATAATTTTGAGTATATTATGCTTTTTTTCATTTTGAATCTAAAACCCCATTTAAGAATATAATTTTCCTTATTTTATATAAAAAATCTCATTATTATTTGTTCTTTTTTAAAATTTAACTGAAATATTCTTTAATTAAAGTAAAAAACCTCGACTTAAATTGCCTTGCCCTGAATGTTAAACTGATAGTTCATTTTTGGAATTAAGCTCTCTGAATTTTAAGTGAAAATCTCATTTTTCAATTATTTTTCTTAAATATAATTAGAAAATCTAAGTTCAAATAGTTTTTTTTTTATAAATTTAGATGGCATAGCCACTTTTCGAGCCCTATCCGCGAAAATATCGTAAACGACATGATTTTCAATTTTCGTTGTTTTTAAAGAATGTCTTTATTGGCAACACTTGCATCATCTCCTAAAGTGTCATGGTCACAAAAGGTACCGTTACGATTTTACAGCAAAAACAATTTTTTTGTAAGCGACAAATTTCATACAATATTTATATGAAATAAAATAAAAAAGCTCTCTCCTGTAAAATATGATTTTTGGCGCTTACGTTATTTTCGCGGTTAGGGGTCGATTTTTACTTAAAAAAGTTTTGTTCATTTATTATGCTCGAATTAAAATTTGTTTAAAGATTTATTCCATTTATTTCCGAATTGTCATTCTACAAACACTTACAGTTTAATAACTATTACGTCGAACAAAAGATTTAAGACACATGCACCAAGTTCTAGATTAAAATTCTAAAGGTTTGTCTTTTTTTCGTTTTGTTCTTTTCAACTGGCTCATTGCATAACTTCTGCCGGTTCCTTTTTGATAATTCGGTCTCATAAAATCATTAAAATTATTGTCTAAAACTGTAAAAACAACGTTAAAAGTTTTTGCTGCTTATTTTTTACATCTTTTGAATATTTAATTAAAATCAACTTGGTAGTCGTACGTTTATTCGATCATTGGGCATTTTATTTGTTTTTGTATTTCTGCTGTTATTGATATATTTATTTTATGAATGAATTCTCTCTGTGATTCTGTGTTAATGGAAGTGTGCGTGTGTATGTTTGTTAACATAGTTATAAACATTTTCTGTCGTAAGCGATATTGTTTTTTTTTTACTATTAAACTGATTTAAAGGCATTTACGGTAGCAGCAGCGACAATAACACATGTGTTTTTTTTTATTGTTTATATACATATTTATAGCTGAAAGCATTTTATATGAAAAACAGTTTAATAAAATCTTTAAATACGATATCTGTATGTACGTATGAAAATATCAGTCATGTGTTGAAACTGTTCATATTAATGAACACAATCATGATATATGCATTTAGTTATAAAGTGTGTAAATGGTTGTAGGTGGCAAAAATCAAGTTATCCTTGAAATATGGATGAATTACGACAACAATATTAAGTAATTATAACATAAATTGCTTTGTCTACTGTAACTGAAACTTGAGTTAAAGACCATAAAGAATAAATCATATAAACAGAAATAGATAGAAAAACTGTGATATCCTGTCTTTTTGCACTTCCTAAAAGTTCTGTTTCAACAAATTCTTGTAAAAATTTCAACTTTTATAACCACTACCTTAAACAGTTTGTTATTTAATTGCTGCTTTATTTGTTTATTTAAGTTAGACTTTAATTATTATTATTTACTATTAAAAATACCCTACGCCAAATGACTGACTCAGCCACCAACAAATCAGAACCTCTGTCCTCTACAATTAAACACAACTAAGGAAACTTGCCAGTAATTAACCAGCCAGCATGTTTATGTCCACAAAAAACACCCATTTCTGCTAAAACGAAAAAAAGGCAAAACGCCAGAAATAAAATGAGTAGAACAAAGAAATCATAATTGTTGAACGTGTTATAAGTAATTTTAATTATTCTCCGGTAAATTTAACAACCGCCACGAAAAAAAACAACACATCTTGTTTTATGGCCTGGCTACTGCTTCTGTTTTTAGCCATTACTTGCTCTTTTTTTTGGGAGGGGGTTGTTACCGTTTATTATGAGCACGATTTTATAAGGACTTTTTGGTTTTCATTTATGTTCTCATTGAAATTTAGAGCACGTCTTTCGAGCAATATTTGTTAAGGCCTTATACATCATTTATGACTTATTTGTAATGAAGGTTGAAGTGTTTTTTTTTTCGTTTTTATTTTGTTTCGACTTAAATAGAGCGCTGGCTGAGTGTTGGCAAGACATGGGCGCGGTAGCAGAAAAATAAAATTATGTTTTTTTTAAGATTTTAAAAGTCAGATAAATTGTCACAAAAATCAACAAATTATTTAAGCATATTTATTAAATGACTTCATGAAAATTCAAAAGTCGATAATATTGTGAAATATTTTTCTTTTATCTGAATAGGGAAGGGAATATCATTTTAGGTTAATATTAAAATATGTTTTGACTTAACTGAAGCAAGAATTAGGTGCTGAAATTTTTAAAATTTCTATCGAAAAGAATTCGACGTTAAGTAGGCAAAATTTGTTAGTTAAATTTAATTGTCGTTAAGATCTAGTCTGCAAAGACAGTTTAACAATTTTTATCGGTAAACAATATCGGTGGCTTATGAACAGGGTTACTGTTCTTGGTCTTTTCCAACCAAATTTAGTCGGGTATATTTCATTTGGTCGCATGGAAAAATAAACGTTATTTTGGTCGATTTGAGAAAATGTACCATATTTATTTTAAGAAAATTTAGAACACTGGTCGTATCTTTAAAAAAAGTATATATTTGTTAGATTGAGGATAATACTATGGATATGGCAATGAATAAATTTATTACTATAGGGTCACGTTACTTTAACGGTGCTAGTTTTATAAAGGGTAGATTTTCATCTTATTTGAGATTACCAAGTCAGATCCCGCTTTAATTTTTCTTCTAATGAATATATTTTGTGTTTCTTATACAAGATGGCTTTCTTTGAAGGGAGTGATTGTAAGAATTATAGAATAGTGGGTTGCTTTGCTACTGTATTTTGTATCCTGTTTTTACGAAGTCAATGGTATAAGAGCCGCAGGACTTGCAGAAAGTATGTCTTATAAAGTCATGTCTTATAAATCTTTCCTTAGGATAAATAACCAAAAGTCGAAGTTTCCTTAAGAAAATCTTTAACTGGCAACAATATTTTCGTAATAATCATTTTTGTTATAATCCAACTTTGACAGATGCCAAAAAATCTTGAAGGTCTTTTGTGATCGCGGCTGACCAGAGATCCCATCTAGTACCATGGGAGTCAGAAGCCGTCGGTAGCAAGCGTTTCCGTTTAAAAGATACTTTCATGGTGATTGTGATTTACTTCCCAAAATCGCTGGAAGGTATATTTTGAAAATCGAACTAAATGGCTGATTTTTCATCACTTGTGGTAGAGTTCCTTAGGTGCGGTTGCTACTCAATAGATGCTGCTAGAATTTCTCAAAAGCAGCGGAGGTTAGAGAGCTCTAGCTCCTATACAAAAGGCGAATGTCTAATCTTGTCGGATTATGCTTTCAATTTGCTACATCATTGTGCTGATTCCTCTAGCACTCGGGGGCGGCTGCTTAGCTTAGTTAGTTAGTGATTAAGATCCATCATTAAGTAGATCTTAGGGCAGGTACTTTTGAAATATAATCCGCATCTGCTGATTTACTGAGGAATTTCGAACCGATGAGTGTAAATATTTCACTCAAAATTGTGTGTATATCCCGATTGAACTTTTTGCTCAGAAAACCTTGGAAATGTAAGTGGAAATCATGAGGAACTTTTTGACTATGATCTAAGATTCTCTAAGCGAAACCTCCACCTTATGCTGGAAGACTATTGTTGAAGTCTCGCAAGGTCAACAAATCGTCGCTTGATAATTTAATTGTCGTATGTGGATTCTGATAATTTCGAGTAAATTGAATTTCAAGTTTGAAAATTGATACAGCAAATACCACATACGACAAACTGAACACTCCATATCTCGAAAACCGTATGAGGTATCGAAAAACTACAAATAAGAGATCAGGTCGGAAAACCTAAGGAATCTATCTTAACTCAAAACCGCAAAATATCCACATACGACATTTAAATTATCAACCGACGAAATGAAATTAATACAAAAAGAAAAGAATTAAAGCTTTTTATTTATTTTTGTTCGTACGCTAATGTTGTTTTTACCTTTTTCAATTTTCTTAATTAATATTTCAAAATTTTGACGTCATTGATTTTATATTCCAACGTAATACAGCCTTAACTAGCAACCCCATGCATGTTTTAAGCAGGGTTTTAAAAACTGTAGTCGAAACCAGAAACTGTCGAAAAAAACGGAAAATTTGTGAACAACTTTTCGCTTTTTTAAATGGTTTAACGGTGACAGTTTTAATATAAATGAATCAGTCAATAGTTTTTTTTTTTTTTTTTTTTTTGCCAATGACCAATGAAAAGTGTAAGAAATGGCAGTTTTTCTACTTAATTTGACTGCAGTTTTGTAAACGCTGGTTTTAAGTAGTGAACAAAAATCTTGCAAGCTAATGTAATAAAAGTTCTATCAAAATCAACTCATTTTCCTAAAACTCAAAACCCCTTTTTGCGAGTTCTTAATGAAACTTAAAAATGTATTTGTCCCAATTAATTCTTCGTATTTTATTTACAGCTACATTCGTTTTTATTAAGTTTATAACTTTCAAACAATTTTTTGTATTGACATTGAAATTCCTTTAAGAATTTTCTGAAATTTTGGATTGAAGTTATTTTTCAACAATTTTCATATTTATGCAGGATCTGTTTTACTAAGATTTTCTGGTAGCCGTGGATTTTGTATGAATATCAGTAAATGCGAGCTCAAAGCGAATTAATTTTTCTTTTTTTTTTTTAATTTCTAAACTAATCCCGCGAAGCTCTTCGCTTGTCTGCAGGAAAGAAACCAGAGTCTTTGGCGGTAATCGAACCCGCAACCCCGGCGCTGATAGACCAGCTCGCTACCAGCTACCGGGGCACCAAAAACTCAACATTGTATTTTATTTGTTGCTTTCGTTGGTCGATACGTCCAAAATACAAGCAATTTTTTACATTCCTCTCTCTAAATAAAAAAAAGTAGCTCTGCTGTGCTTTCAAAGACATCTGAAAAATGAATTCGCCTTGTGCGAGCTGTTCAACTGTATAAAAATTTATTTGGCAATTAAGGCCTAATTTACACGATGTATTTTCAGTCATGTCTAACAAACATGTTTGTTTTGTTTGTAGTCAATCGGGTTAGAGAAGAATTTGGGGTTGCCAAATAGACACGAAACGAGCTTTCATGTTTGTTAAAATTTCTGGAAAGAAGATTAGACAATAAAGCATGAAAACAGACATGCTTGGAAGGACATCATGAAAATGCAAAAGGTTGTAGAATGTTCAAAAGAGAATGAAGAAAAAAGACGCCCTGAAAAGACATCGTTTAAATGTCGTATGATTGGGAGCGACAGTGTAAAATTCAAAATTCTAGACAAAGGAATTGACATTTTCTGAAATTGTAAAAAATAAACCAAAAATTTAAATTTTATTAAGCAAATTTACTGCCAGGCTCACGATGTCGACAAGAACATTTCTTTCGCATATTTATATTGAAAACAATAATTAAAAACTTAAATTTGTTTTTGTTTTCAATACAGATATACGAAATCATGGTCCTTGGATTAATGCAAGGCATTAACGTTTAAAAATAATATCGAAACACCTCAGCTTTTATTAACCAAGCACTTTCTGGACGTCTAAATTTCTTTATTTTTGTAGAATTAAGTCAATTAAAACGAATTTGAGGGCATTACGTTAGGTTAGGTTTATATAGGATTATACCAAAACAAACAACTGCAGCTTGCTGTTAGATTCTAACAGATATAGAGTGATAATTAATACAGGAAAAAGGTGATTATAGATTTGTTTGATATATAAAGCTATACACGTTAAGTAAACACATGTTATGGCTGAAAGCCAATTTACAATTCTAAGTGGTAAACTAAAAACACATGCGAAGACAATCATAAAGCGGTTATTTTTGGTGGAAATTATTTAATAACACAGTACAACAGCCAATCTGGGGGGTGAGAAATTCCAAGTCAGGGTGATGGTACTAGGTCAGTATAGTAAAACCCTCAAAGGGTTTGTCGTTCGTATGTGTCAGTTTTTTTTTATGACATTTTAAATTTTTTCCTTATCTTGATGTTTTTTTGTTTAACATAACTCGAGAACGACTTGTCCGATTTTGCTAAAACAAACTCAAAAAAATTTAGAATTACAATTTCTTTAATCCGTTCATATAACGTTTTTCTTTATAATCAAAAGTTGTGCCGGTAAAAATAAATTTGTGGAGAATTATAATTGATAAGTGCAAAAAAATGTTCAAGCCTGGATGTATTAAGCGATCGGTGAAAATCGTCGGACTTTTGTTTGTTATTTGAAAGAATACACCCACATTCAGTGATGCCAACAGTAGGGGATTTCCCCTTTTCTAGGGATTTTTTTCGGAAAATTTCAACCGTAGGGAAAAGAGGACACAATTTTTTATTTTAGGGCATATTTATTTATTTATTTATTTAATCAATGGATATTATCCTTACTGACTAATAACAATATTGACTTAAAATTAATGAATAACAATATGCATTTTAAAATATACTACAAATTTACAGAATATATGTAGTACATAAAAATTTACGAATAAAGAAAAACCAATAAGAAAAATCAACAAATTGTGACATAGAATTAAATTGTCTACATAACCTCGAAAAAGGATCAGCAATAGCGTAATTTTCTCTAAAAAAATTTAACAAAAAGCAGATTATAATGACGCGTATTGCGACAAGGTATATTAAAATTTAGCAGATTCTACAGAAAATCACAACAAACATTACCATTAATAAGATTAACCATAAAAGAAACATTTAACATTGTACGACGACTTTTGAGCGATGGTAATTTTATTAATGCCAGTCTTCTAGCATAGGAAGGAAAGTTTGTCGAGTAACTCCAATGAAGATCACGTAAACAGAATAATTAAAATTGTTTTTGGACCGATTCAATACGAGAATTGTGAATGTTGTAAAATGGATCCCAAATGATTGACCCATATTCTAAGATTGTTCTAACGAGTGATACGTAAAGTTGCTTCGTTGTGTATGGATCGGTGAATTTTTAACCCAGCGCTTAATAAAGCCAATAACGCCTCGAGCTTTATTAACAGTTAATGTAATATGAGAAACAAAGTTTAATTTAGGATCCAGTAAGACTCCAATATCAAGAAACGAATCAACCAACTCCAGTTGATGACCACCAAAAGCATAATTAACAGCAATACAGTTATTTCTATAAAAACGCATGCTTTTGCATTTCACAAGATTCAGCTCCATCATATTATGATTACACCATAAAAAGAAGTTATTGAGATCCGATTGAAGATAAAAATGATCCGAACAAAAATCCCTAGAAAAGGGGAAATCCCCTACTGTTGGCATCAGTGAATGTGGGTGTATTCTTTCAAATAACAAACAAAAGTCCGACGATTTTCACCGATCGCTTAAAAAAAGTCGCAAAAATTGCAGTGCAGGATTGTGATAAAATCTGCTGCATACATCCAGGCTTGAACATTTTTTTGCACTTATCAATTATAATTCTCCACAAATTTATTTTTACCGGCAAAACTGTTGATTATAAAGAAAAACGTTATATGAACGGATTAAAGAAATTGTAATTCTAAATTTTTTTGAGTTTGTTTTAGCAAAATCGGACAAGTGGTTCTCGAGTTATGTTAAACAAAAAAACATCAAGATAAGGAAAAAATTTAAAATGTCATAAAAAAAAACTGACACATACGAACGAAAAACCCTTTGAGGGTTTTACTATACTGACCTAGTACCATCACCCTGACTTGGAATTTCTCACCCCCCAGATAATAATCCCAAAAATGTTCCATAGTGTAATTATTAAGTATCCGGTGACATTAATGATGTTAATGTTTAAAAAGTAGCCATAATATGTATGATAGGCACATGGCGGTGGGACTGCGCTCTGACTTGTCGGTTATACGCATGTTTTGTGAGGAACAAGAGGTGATGCAGATAATTGAGCACATTCTCACCAGTGCCCATGTTCTGCAACTCTCGCGTCGAGAAAGCTTTCGATTGAAATATGTGAAATTTAACAAAAATGCCATAAATTGAAACAAACAGCTGTTTTTCTCACTTAACTGTGTCTGTAATTTTTTTGCCGAGTACAAGCTGTCACGTAAGGAAATTACTCGCCAATTTACAGAAAAAGTGTGTCTGTAACATTTTGGTGAGAAAAGTTTCCGCTTTGAACTGTCAAATAAACTCACGAATAAAAATGGGGCGAGAAAAAATTTTAACACTAAAAAACAATTAAAAATGCAAAGAATAATAATAATAATATTTTATTCTTGGCACATTTTTCATTGTTTTATTATTTTGCTTTTAACATTTTTATAAAATATACGAATGTCTTCAAAGCTCGTTTGCAAACAACAAACATTAAAGTCGCTATTTACACAATTTGGTATAGCCGACGGTTGTGTTTTCGCCGCCATCGTTGAAAAATTTTCAATTTTAGTAAATTTTGGTCGCCGTCAACGATATGTGTTACTGGCGTTCTAAACGTCTGCAATGTCACATCGGCTTCGAGTGCAATATTATGACATTTATAACTTAACGACGTAATCTCTTTTGATAGTTTTCGACATGAGTTACAGACACACATTTTTCTCACTTTTCGAGAAACGATGGAATATTTTGTTTTACATCTTTTCGATGCAAGAAGTTTTCACTAAAGTTACAGAACATGGGTACAGGTTGCAGAACAGCAGGCTGAGATTGCTGGGTACTAAGTAGATTCTTAGGCAAATTGGGAGATGCCTCGGGCTGTCCGCTCGAGGATCTAATGGGATAGAAATCGCCTTATGGATATCGTTAAGTCTTTAAGTTGTTAACGACTATTTAGAAAATTAAGAAATTTGTATTAAATGATATTTAAACAATTTGGCGGTTTTCAGAAAAATATTATTTTGAAAATGTATCGATATCCTTAACCAAATAAAACCATATTATTCTCTATATACATTAAGTTTTTGCTTACGCAGTTAAAAACTCCCACTTCTTTTACATAAAAATAATAATAAATAATTCTTTGTAAAAACCTCTGCACTAAAGTCCTCAATAGTTATTTTTAAAATGAGGTCAACTTAAAAATTTTTAAAAACGAACGTTTATTACAAAACAGATTTTAACAATTTTAAATTGTCGAAACTATGACATGTTTGTTGTCTAAGTCTTTTGATTTTGTCATGTCTTGGCTGTTCAATTCAAAAATGTTTTTTTTTTTAATTTTAGATGAATACAAGTATGTTGCTTAAAACTCTTGAATAGTTTTGTATTTCTTTATCGCTTTTAAAACTTCAATGATTTCATTCATATAAAACGTTTTTTAACGGAAAAATTATTCACGCATTTTGCAGTTACCAACAACTCACCTACGCTATTTGACTAACAAAATACAGTCATCTTAAAAATTTTCAGACAGATTGCATTTAAAATTATAACTAGCCAGAGCTCATCTGCAGTCAGGTTAAAATATTTTTTTTTTTTTCTTTTTGTGTATTTTCAGTTAAAGGAACTTCCAAAAATTTTTTAAAGGTTAAGTTTTTAAAAAGTTTTGATAAGCAGTAGGTGTTTAGTAGGCGGCCAAATTGATTTCTTTGTGATAATAACTTTTTTCTTGGTTATTATTAATGAACTCTTTCTTATTGAAGTAAAAAAAACAACATAAATTGCCTCAATAAACTTGATTTAAAAAAACCAAACAAATTAACTGAACGAATATGTCAATACCTTAACAACCTGTTTGAAAAAAGACAAGTATATCTACACAATAGAATAAATATTATTTACTTAGGCGTTAAATTTAACAACACACAAACAGACGTAGATATACCTACATACAAACAAATAGATTTCTAAGTTTGACTCTCGAAAATTCATACATCTTCTTCAGTTAAACCACTTAAAAAAATCTTTCGTTTTAAGCCAACATTCAACTTAAGAAAAGTAACTAACTTGTATAAAAAAAAAAAAAACAAGAGAATCAAAGTCAACCTACCAAAAAAGGTCTCAAATAAATGCGAGTGGGCAGCCTCAAATAACTAGTGATCTAGTCATCTTACCAACATCATTATCATCATTATCGTCTTTACCACAATCATTGTCTTCATCATCATCATCATCATCTGGAAATCAACCAAACACTATGAGATCTTTATGCTAACAATAATTCTCCATTTGAAATTCTCTGTTAACTTAACATTAACAGTGTTGCTAACAATAAATTAACTCACCTGTTAACTTTTTCATACCTCTCTCTATACCTGTTGCTGATTTCATAGCCAACTTCCAAATGGTTGCTGGCTTCAGTTACCAACTACAAACGTTCAGTTTGTTTTCAGCGCTCGTGCGGTACGGTTGGATTTTCTCGAAAGCAAAATCTTTGCTGGTTTCTGCTTTCAAACTAACAACCAAGAAGAAAATAACAAAAATCTTGTGTCTTAGGAAAATTCAAATCTTAACTCAGTGTGTGAAGATAAAATAAATATTCAAAATAAAAATCAATTCAAATTGAAAGAAATAACAAATAAAACCAAAATCTTATTGAAAGTAAAAAAAGTGTGTGTGTGCGAAGTCTTTTTTTTTAATTCAAGTGAAAGTTTGCTTTTTTGTAAGATCATAAAATCAAGCAAACGAATAATTTTTTTTTCAAATATTTGGTTTTCTTTTTAAATAAAATTCAATAGAAATTGTTAAAAAAAATCAAAGATAAAGTGTTTGCTGTGTTTAAATAAAAGTGTATTTAAAAATACAAATAAAACGCTTTTCTCGGCAAGAAAAAAAAAGCGTTTTTTAGCCAACAAAATAATTTGTTGTGGATTTAACTTTTGAAGCTGATTACGCTGGCAAAAGCATGTACTAATTTTGGATTATTTTTGTTAACAGAAAATGGTAAGCGAGTGAATTTAAATGGAAAATTTTTTTAATATAATTAAAGTTTTTAGTTCTAAAATCACTAAAATAGGAAAAATTAATGTTAAAAATAGTTTTTTATAAATGCTAAGGAACTTAAAGGTCATCAGAAAAGGACACAATCAAAAAATATATAAAAAAATATTTTTTTTTTTTAATTTTTAATTTTTTAATATGAAATGTCCTTAAAAAGGATACTAGTTAACTTTTTTTCAATGAAATGTGCAAATCATTTCGTTTTTTAATTAAAAAAAGTATTTTTCACAAAAAATTTTTTTTAAATAAAATAAAATATTTTAAATCAACTATTAAAGTATAAAAGCTTTTAGAATAGTAATTTGGCTTAGAAAACACATTCGAATTAATATGAAAATTTATATAATAAACTAAAAATAATTAGTATTGCGTTTTATGGTTTTAGTCCAAATTTTTATATTTTAAGCAGGCTAAAGTTCATTAAATTGAATTTTCATTAAATTATTTTTATGAAGAAAGACTCTAAAAATTTATTAAATATGACAGTCATATGAGATAAAAAAAATGTGCTTTCAAAGGATCTTATTATTTTTTTTTTTTTTTTTATTAAAAATAAATTTTTTTTTTTGTTCATATGAAATTTTTCTATTTAAAAATATATAAGTAAAAGTTAAGATGAGAGAAAGGATAGACTATCGTTAATAAAAAATCAAAGAAAAAATATCCTGGGACCTAAAACTTTATTGAAAAGTTTGAAAATATTTAGAATCTTAAGCAGACTTAACAAAAACTTTTAAACAAATTTAAAACAATAATTAGTATTGTGGTTATTTTGTTGAACTATTTATGGTTTTTAATCCAAATTTCTTTTAATATTTTTAATTAGGCTTAAGTTCATGAAGTTTAATTTTTATTAAATTATTTTTTATGAAGAAAGGAATTTTACAACATGAAAATTAATTAAAATTGTTCTTGATAATCTTTCATTCTTGACGTGGCTCGGGCTCGAACCCTGGCCGGCAGGTTACCATGACATGTTTCGATCGCAACCACTCGATCTAATCAGATGGATTTGCCGTCTTACACTCGCAGCCATCGACGACTGCTGACGTCACTAGTCAAACATCAATCCTTAAACCAAATTGTATTTTAACATTTGGTAGATCGAAATTTGCTTTCCTGAATGATTATCCACTTTAATCGATTTTACATGTTTTTTCCTTTACTTCTGTTTTTTCGTACTTTCGTCAAGAATTTTTCTTGAATTCCAAGTACATTTTTTTTTTGTTTTTTCATTTTGTCTTTCTCTTTTCTGTTGACCTTTTTCAGCACAACTTGAAGGACAAATGTACACATAGAGCTCGTGCCCTAGCTTTAACAATAATTAGTATTGTGGTTATTTTGTTGAACTATTTATGAAAGATTATCAAGAACAATTTTAATTAATTTTCATGTTGTAAAATTCCTTTCTTCATAAAAAATAATTTAATAAAAATTAAATTTCATGAACTTAAGCCTAATTAAATATATTAAAAAAAAATTTGGATCAAATTTAAAACATTTAAAATAATTGAATCATTTCGTCCCCTCAATATAACAATAGCGTATAATTTTTTTTTTGGGTTTTGAGAAAATCGTTTTTAAAGTTATTGTCAAATCGGATTTCTATTAAAACCTCAATATCGCGGTAAATAAAAATTCTTCATATTGGATTTTTCGACGAATACATAATACCGTTTCTTGTCTTTAAATTGACCAATTTTTTTTATTCTACGCATCCTTTAAGACCATAATTATGTCATTCAAAGTGCAAGTCCTCCATATAGGCTATTTTATTTTTTAAGGAATTCATATGGTGTATCTGATACCCTTTTTTATTTTGTATGGTATACGCTGTTTTATTCAATAATTTTACGGCATTTTTATTGAAATATTTGATCTCAAAAATCTGTGGTTTTCATGGGTAACCGCGTATGTCGATTTTTTCGATTTTGAAATGTTGATGCTATATTGCTCAATTTTAAGCGCTCTTTACATTTTTAACAGATAGACCCATTCCGATGTTTTAACTCAATTACAAAGTTCAAAAGGTGCAATTCCTAACCCATAGTTTGATCTCGAAAGGTTTTTTCGACTCTCCTGAAAAATTTTATTTTAAGACATACGCGGTTGCCCATGAAAACCACAGAAATATCATTTTGTTACATTATAAAACAGTGATTAATTCAGAGTTTTGTTAATTCAGTGGCACATGTTCATTACTTTCCAATTTGGGTTATTATAAACAAAAAATTATGACAAATTAAGGTAAACATTGGGTAAATCAAAAATAAATTAAAGTTCATTCGTCTTCTTTCTCTTCCTCTGCTACATCTGGCTCATCTAAACAATTTCGCTTCTTTACACCTTGTAAGTTTAAAAGAAAATGACTGCGAGCCACGAGGAATTACATTCTTCTTGCACAAATTTTGGAGATTATACAGCTTTCGATGGTCGGAATAAAACTACTTCTCAAACAATAGTGTATATAATTATAAGCTATTTAATGAGTTAAAGTTTTCATAAATTGTATTTTTTTTTCTACAGGCTAAAATGGAGTATAATGCGTTTACACTATTATTCTTTTAACAACTTTGGAGTGGCAATTTTAAGTAAAATAGCTCATATGAGCTTAAACACTTATTGAAGGAACATTTTGAACAATAAATTATACACTATTTTTTCCAACGACAGTAGAAGTAGAATTTGACGAAATTTCGACCAGTCATAAAATCAATGATGGAGATTCTAAATATACAATAAAAAAATAAAAGCGTATGAGCACATACTCTATCGTTATATTAAGGGGCGATTTGTTTTTTCAAAAAGAACTCAGGTACATTAGAGCGACTCAAAAAAAAAAAAAGTGATTTTGTTGCCCCTCTGAAAATAAAGCTTGATATGTTTTATGATGATTCCCAAAATATTTTGGTTCTAGCGTTGACCATCCGTGAGCTGGACCAAAGTTCTTTTTTCAGTTTTTCGAATTTTTTTGTACTTTGCACCAAGACGACTTGACCACTTGCGACGTACTAATTGCGATGTTTAATCAAATACATATTTTCTTTTCGGGTTTTCATACAAATACTACGTATGTGGAAGTAATGTTCTGCTTTTCAAATTAAATCTGTTTTAAAATAATGTTAATTTATGTTTTTTTTTTTTTGTAATTATTCACATAAAACAAGAAAATCGCTCTATACATATTTTATCTTTTTATCAAAATGTGAAAAATCTTTTCGCGAGTCTATCTTCATATAAAGTTTGCACGATTCCAGTTTGTTTGCAATATGACCTGGTCGATTACTTACATTTGGAAAGCAGAATATTATTTCAACATATGTAGAATTTGTATGAAAACCCAAAACGAAAATGTATATTTATTTTAATATCTCAATTAGTAGGTTGCAAGTGGTCAAGTTTTATATACCATTGGAAGCTGCTTCAAAAACTCTTTTCGATGATGCCAAATTTTATTATTAAAAATGGTCCAGCTCACGGATGGTCAACGCTAGAACCAAAATATTTTGGAAACCATCGTAAAACATATCAACCTTTATTTTCAGAGTGGTAACAAAATCACTTTTTTCCGCTCCATACAAGTTGAGTCGGTCTAAGGTACATATTTTTGGAAACTGAGTTTTTTTGCAGTTTTTGAGACCGATATACAGTGAAAATTCCAGAGCCATGAAAAGCAGGTGGCTTTTTAAAATAAATTTCAAAAAGGGCTCATCTTCATATCGATACCTTCCCATAAGAATGTATTAAGCGACACATTTTTCGAAAATGACTTTTTTGTGTGGAGCTATACTAGAAGTTAAGCGCCACATTTTGGCCTGGGTTTCGCTGCCCTATCATGGATGCAAAGGAAACTAGAGTGAAAATAAAATTGAAGCACAGCCGCGAAAAACGTTGTAAACGCCACATTTTGCAAAAACTGTTTTTTTGCAGATAAACGTTGACTTTACTCTCTTACACAGTTTAAACATCAAATCAACCAAAACTATGCACCTTAACGCCTTCAAAATGGCGTACAAAGTGTCAGCCAGTGGAAGAACATTGCAAGTTACTAACATAATGATGAAACCGAAATGGTTTTGCAGTGCGGAATAATGCTTTAAAAGCCTTTTGCATTAAAGTTTTTATTATCACTATTTTAAATAATAGAAAAAAAAAATTTTTAAAACAAATAATGCTGCTTGTCAAAAAACGTTTTTTTGCTCTCCTGAAAAATTATTATTTTGTAACTTAAAACGTTATTCGCGGCTGTGCTTCAATTGTATCAACCGTCAAGTTTTCTCACTGGAATAAAGTTGCACCCTGTAATTTGTATTATCCGCCAAAGAAATTATGCTAAGCCACATTTTTAAATATGTTTTGTATTCTGAAAATCGCTTTCCAAATATGTTCCTTTCAATAAAATCCGAAAAATAAATAACTAAATGAGACGTTTTTTTTCGTTTCCCACACAATTTTAGAAATGTCGCTTAATACATTCTTATGGGAAGGTATCGATGTTTATTTAGAATATTTAATATGACTGTTTTAGTTGTCAATTGAAAAAAACTTGCTTTAAAAATTTTGAAACCAAGAGGTAAGTTTTGACTTTGTGGTCAATTTGTTTTAAAAAACTATTTTTGCTTTTGCCATTTTTAAAAAAATCGGAATACTGAACAGCGTTTCAGGCAAAAAATTAAAATTATAACACAATTTTTGTTTATCTTCATTTTCAAAATTTGTGAATGCAGCTGCTCGGAGGATATTGTTATCCAAATTGCCCATTTCCAAAACTTTTATAAAGATATTCTACAATGGCCAACCAACATGTATTCACAAGCACTTATATAAAAAATACTATTTCTAATTCATATGTTTATCATGATGAAATATTTTCGTTTTTGTTCTATGAATGTATGAGTTTTGGCTGTAGGAAAAATCGCCCAAAGAAAAATGGCCCAAAAAAAAAATGAAAAATCGCCCAAATGAAGAATCGCCCAAAAGAACATGAAAAATGACGCAAAACGTAATATAAATATGTATGAAATTTTACCCAAAAGAAACGAAAAAAGGCCCAAAATAAAAATGAAAAATGACCAAAAATGAAAAAAAGAATTTTTTCCCAAAAAAAAAAATTTTTTTTAAATTACCCAATTTGCAAAACAGTGTTTAAAATTTAGTAACATACAAATGTAAGTTTTATGTAAAAAATTGCATTGTATCTTCAACAGCTGCGCGACAGTATGGACAGTAATACCTATTTGAGCCCTCCGCCAAACTTTGTGTACTATTCAATAGTTAAATATTAATTAATCACTGCATAGTTATAATCAATTACTTAAAACAGAATATCGCTTTTTGCAAGGTGGCATGTCATTAAGTCCAGTGTCGTAATGTCCATGGACACTGTGACACTTTTGAAAATGTCATAACGTCCGTGGGATTAAGACACTTTGCAAATGGGCATTATGTCATATGGTGTAACAAATGCCGGCAGCGCTTACTAAAGCGTCTCGGCATAGCAGGCCTTCGGCCGGGCGCAAGGATTTTCTCCTCTATGATATAACAAAGACCGGCTTCGCTAACTAAAGCTTCTCTGCGCAGACGGCCTTTGGGCGGGCGCAAGGATTTTTTGCTTTATGGTATAACAAGTACCTTGTTTCCGAACGAAGGCCGACTTCGCAGATAAGCTTTAGTTAGCGAAGCTAGTTTTTGTTATACGATGGAGGACACAAAATCCTTGCACCCGGCCAAAGGCCGGCTATGCAGAGAAGCTTTAGTTAGCGAAGCCGATTTTTGTTATACCATAGAGGCGAAAATCCTGAAAAAATCCTGAAAAATCACCAAATTTAAAAAACGAAAAATCACCCAATAATAACAAAAAATAGCCCAAAAATTTTGGGTCACTTTTCATATGAATTCAGGCCCAATTTTACATGGAATTTTTTTGGGCGATTTTTCATTTATTTTTTTGGGCCATTTTCTTTGGGCGATATTTCCTACAGCCATGATTTTTTTAATTTTTAATCTTAATAAACAGATAAATATTTACCGAAATGTTTCTACTATTCCTTTATAATAAAAAGTATTCGTTGAAAATGTTGTTGGCTTTTGTTAAAATTTTGGAGTTTTTAAATGAATCTTCAAAAGGGTTAATCTTATCTTATAATGCAGCTAAATTACATACATTTGAAATACTATTTTCTTACTAAAACCGCGACAATTCAAAAATAATCTTCAAAGAGGGCCCATTTCGAAGAGGGCATTTCTCCTTCAAATATAACTTAACATAATTTGTTCTTTACTATTATACCCAGGGCTTAAAAAACTGCAGTCGAACCCAAAAAGTGCCGAACAATAAAACGAAAATTTGTGTATAATTTTTCGCTTTTTGAGTTGGTTTGACATCGACTGCAACTTAAATTTAAAATGAATCCGTAGAAAAAACAACATTTTTTTTTTTGCCAATGACAAATGAAGAAGTTGAAGAAATGGCAGTTGTTGTACTTTGACTGATTATAACATAAGCCGAGGCTTAGCATTTTAGGAAAAAGCACTCTGCTTCAAACAGTCAAATGGTTTAAGAGATATGCAGTATTAAAGTGTCTCGTGAACACTTTGTACTTTTGAACCAGTGGGGTAATTCTGTAACTTTTTAACGACAAAAATTTGTCGTTAAGTAGTAAGTTTTAAGTATTTTTAAGTCACAATTTTCTACTTAACGACAAATTTTTGTCGTTAAAAAGTTACAGAAATACCCCACTGAGCCCTTTTTAAAATAAATGATTCAATTGTAGATCACTTTATTTAAATAAAAAGCGTTTAAATTTAATTTTTTTAATAATTCAAACTTAATCCAAATTTTTAATATTTTTAATTAGGCTTAAGTTCATGAAATTTAATGTTTCATTAAATTATTTTTATGAACAAAGGAATTTTTCAACATGAAAATTAATTAAAATTGTTATTGTTAATCTTTCACTCTTGACGTGGCTGGGGCTCGAACCCCGGCCGGCAGGTTACCATGACATGTTTCGAATGCAACCACTCAATCTCCTCAGATGGATTTGCCGTCTTACACTCGCAGCCATCGACGACTGCTGACGCCAATAGCCAAACATCAATCCTTAAACCAAATTGTATTCTAACATTTGGTAGATCGAAATTTGCTTTCCTGAATGATTATCCATTTTTAATTGATTTTACATGTTTTTTCCTTACATCTGTTTTTTCGTACTTTCGTCAAGAATTTTTCTTGAAGTCCAAGTACATTTTTTTGTTTTTTTTCATTTTGTCTTTTTCTTTTCTGTTGACCTTTTTCAGCACAACTTGAAGGACAAATGTACACATAGAGCTCGTGCCTTAGCTTTAACAATAATTAGTATTGTGGTTATTTTGTTGAACTATTTATGGTTTTTTTAATCCAAATTTTTAATATTTTTAATTAGGCTTAAGTTCATGAATTTTTTTTTTTAAGTTGGTGCAAAAGTTTTCTAAATTGTTAAGGCCTTCTGTGCACATGATGCAAATTATTTGACTAACTCAGCTAAATTTGATGAACATTTTTTTGAAAATTAATGTTAGTGTTAGTTTAAAACAAGAAAAATTGTCCCTTTTCATTGCTTTTATTTGAATTTTTATTAAAAAAAAATAAAGGCAAATTATCCTTTTGGATGATTGTTTATCTTAAGCTGTACACTTAATTGGGTGCAATTGTCGCCAATGGACCGCTCGAGGTTCCTCGAGTAGCTTAAATTTTGTAGTATTGCTTATTGACGTTGACCATTTAAAAGGAAATTGGCTTTATCGTTCATTTTACAATAAAAACTGCATATTTATTAATTAATTTTAATTTTTTATTTTAAAATAAATATAAAATACAAAGATTTTTATTTTTCAAAGACGGAAAGAATTTTATTTTCTAAAATAATCAAGAAAATCCAAAAATATTTTCTTAATTTAAACTTATTTAGTAAAGTTTTTATAAAACAAGAAACATTTTGCTTAAATCAAGCCAGAATAAGTAATTTTTGGCTTGACAAATTTGTTCTCCTTTTTAGGTAAAAAAAAAATCCTGACATCCCAGTAATTTTAAATATTTTCCAAGACTTTCTAATTTAACAAGATTAATGCCCGTAATTTCTACAAACAGATTTCTAGTCGTGTTGGTACCTAACAGTTTTCTTTACCTATCCGGTACCACAATATTGGAATTTACCTACGTGAATTAACTACCGAAAATCGGTGATGTAAAATACATTACACTTTAACCCGTTGGTAAGAAATACGTCTTAAAATTATAAAAATCATAGATACCTATACACAGCTAGGATATCTATTTGTTGAAATTACAGGCATAAGCGATTCATTTCATTCATGTTTAAAAATATTAAAAAGGTAAAATAAAATTATTTTGTTTCCTTGACTTTTCGCAAATCTTTGGAAAAGGTTTCCTGGTGAGCTGGCCTAAGCAACCAGTGAAATGCGCATAGAAGCTGGCTTTCCCTCAACAATAAATCTCAGTGTTTTTATCAAAAATATGAAAAATTTGGAACTTAGCACGTCATACAGAAATTTTATTAATATTTAATAAAATTATTTTAAACGTCAGAAACAATTTCATACAAATTGTTCCTTTAATTCCAAATAAAGAAAAAATATCCGAAACCTGCTATAGAATATTTTTCGAAACTTATACAATATATATCGTTACCTCAGACGCAATAGACCCTAACTAACCAAAAATTAAAAATTGACTTCTTCATTGATTTTGATGTATTACATCATCGACAAAAATGTGCGATTTTATTAACAAACAACAAACGGTTCTATTAACCAAAAATTATATCGAGCCCTAACAGCGAAAATAATGTATGCGACATGATTTTCAATTTTCGTTTTTTTTTAATAAATGACTTTATTGGCCACACTTGCATCATCTCCTAAAATATCATGGTCACATAATGTACCGTTACGATTTTATGGCAAAAACAATTTTAATGTAAGCGAAAAATTTCATACAAATTTAATATGAAATAAAACAAAAAAGCTCTCTCCTGTCAAATTTGATTTTTGGCGCTTACATTATTTTCGCGGTTAGGGGTCGATATGATGAACGCAAAATGATCTAACTAACATTTTGCTTAATATGCAAATTGTCAAAAAAAACTGGTAGGCTTAACAAGAAAAATATAAGAAAAATTAATTATAAACAGTCTAAAACAATTTATCAATTTATTTTTAGAATAGTTTGGCTTTTTCTGTAAAATTTTTAAAATGTAAGAAAGGTCCTTTTGCATAGGAAAATACACTTGCTGATCTCGACATTATATTGAACTCGATACGAAGAAATTTTTTAATACGGGGAAAAAAGTTATTCCAAATAATATAGAGCTTGTTTCTTAAGTCCTTTGTAAAAACATTGTAAGAAAATTCTTTTATCTGGGCCCTGTTAAAACAATTGAAATAAAAACAAAAATTGTATAATTCTTGCTTTGTTAACATATTTTACTTGAAATTTGTAACTTGTAATTTTTAAAAACAGAACCCATTTCTTATTACAACTAAGTTTTCAATGTTTCGAAACAGTTTTAAATCTCGTATAGAAAAATTACTATATCTTTTTTAACATTAACCCCATTATTTATGGAAAAAAAATAATATAATTTTATAAGGGTTTGTTCAACAAATTTAAAAAAAAAAAATCTCTTTCATAAATCTTTTATAAAGCTAACAAATTTTTTGTGAATTAGGCTGTAGATCTTAATTTTCACAAGTCAGTTTTAACATTTGGATTTTCCAGTTTATTTTTAAAGGAAATTAGTTCTAAGAGTTAAAACCGTTGCGATAACAAAGGAACATTAATTTTTTAAACGTTTTAAAGTGTGTAATTTCTAAAAGCATTAAACAGAAACTCATAATTGTCCATATTAAGAAAACATACCAAAAACATTTTTTTATCAGTTACATATGGAGGGTTCAAAGCTGAACCGAACCAAGTCATAAAATAAAATGCAGATTTGTATTTCAAAACTGGTGTGAAATTCTTCGCAAAGTTTAACTCTATCGAGTTCTGTAACGGACTAAATCAAAAAGTTTTTCGTTCTAAAGCTAACGGTTATAAACCCATGTCAATGGCTCCAGAAATTAATGGAAATTCACTTACTCAAACTCAAAATATTATCGAATTTTAATTTTTGACTTGGTTCGCTTCAGCTCTGAGCCCTCCATATGTACTAACCAAACATTAAATTATATATCGATTTAAAAACGAAGCAGAAAACTTCACAACATTTCGTCTGATTTTGACTCTGCACGTAATAAGGGAGAATATAATTGGATATCGGTAGTATGTAATACAGTTTTAATTTTTCATCTTAATCATCTCCCAACACAAATACTCATGTAAGAAACTATTTAACAATTAATATTTCTAATTTCACACTTTTGTTTAATAGTTTTCAAAATTTTTTATAAAACCTTTCATAATTTTGTGTTTTTGTGCGCAACAAATTATAGTATATCCAATTAAAGCCTTTCTTGATTCACATTTATTTTTATTTTAAGTTTTCTTTAAAAACCTCTCGTCATTTGTTTAGTTTTAATCACTCAAAAAATAGAAATAAAACCGAATAAATTCTCACAATTAAAGCCGTCAATGACCCATCATAAACGTGATGCGAGTTTCTTATCAAGAAAAAATACTTTCATTAGCTGAAATTTTTTTTTTCCTACAACAATCACACTTGTCCTAAACAAAGCAATGTTATGGGAAATATCTCGAAATAAAAATTAATAACAAAATTATCTATTTAAAAAAAAAACAGTAGAGTAGAGAAAATAATATAACGGAAATTAGGGGCCCAAAAACGTTTGTTTCTTAAGTCTTTTGTTATTAGGAGGAAAACTATTTAGAAGAATCAATAGACATATTTTAGCAGAATATTATTTAAATGTCTTCAATTTGTTTCCTTAAGGCCTTTTCGCTGAATAATGAGCTGACAAAAAAATAGAATATGTGTAGTTACCCTGCGGGAAATTTGTGTCAATTGTTCCAACGGACTGGTACTGGAATTTGTGAAAATAGAACAAGTTCAACAAGAAAGAACTCGTGACCAGTGAAAGGGGAACCAATCGTTTAACTGGTACATGAAGAACAAAAAGGTAGAAAAAGTAATGAATTACAGTACAGTCTTAGCCGGTGGTGTGACACATTTTTTGGGACTTTCTAAAATTTGGCTCTTTAATTTAATTCTAGGACTTGTTTTATTGAAATAATCCTACATTGTTGTAACTGACACTAAACACGTTCATTGAGAATAGATGTGTAACTGGTCAAATGGTGTCAATTGACCCCTCCAATGAAAACCCCATGTAAAAGACCTATCACAGGACATCTTTGGTGTCAGTTCGCTTCCCTCTAGGGTATTTGTGGCAAGTAACGTGCACAAAAGCGTATGATACAGTGAGTAATGGGAAAAGTAGGTTTACTGCCTATTTTTGTAAGTCTGAATTCTTCTTTGAACATGTATTGGCGTTCAAATGATTCATGTCATGTTGACGACATTTGCTTTTTTTTTTTTTGTACTGTTAGGACCAGCACTCATTGTGTTGGAACTAGGAAAATAGGTTGTGGGAAGGGAGATAGAGGGAGTAGTGTTTGTGAACATTCGATTTGAACTTAATCATGTTGTAAGTGAAAGGGAAGACTTCTGCAGGAAGGTTATTCCACATAAGAACTGTGCGGGAAAAAAACGAATTCTCTCTGTAATGCGTTGTACGATTCACCTGCCAATCGACCACATAAGGATGGGCTCTTGAGGAAAAACGTGTATTACGAACAAACGTACGGGTTTCGGGAACCAGGTCCCTAATTTCGTCAGAACACATCCCATTGTAGTAACGATAAAACAGACAAATACAACCCACATTGCGACGGTGCTCAAGGGAGTCAATAGAATTGGGTACCCTACTGTCACCTTCGCCCTCTACTGCACGCTGTCGAGAAGCTCCAAAATAGACTTTGAAGCACCGGCCCACACATGAGAGTTGTATTCCATACCAGAGAAAGCCAAAAAGTTATATTTTTAATACTTATAACCTATTCATACGCCACCGAGCACGAGTACTGGCAGGTATGACTACCAATAAGTATGAGCATGAATAAGTTTGTATATCGACCGGTATGAGTATGAACAAACACGCATGCTTATGGGTAATCCTTTGAATGCGTATGAGTATAGGCATGTATCGTAAGTATCGACAAGTAACTTCAACATTTTGTATGGTTATTTTAAAGCAAGCAGTGTTGCCACGACCTAAAAATGTATGTTAAAGTTATATTAAAACATAAATATTTGCTATCAAATTAAAATAATGCTTCTAAAGCTATAATAAATTATAATCTATTTTACAAAAGAGGTTTTTTATAAAAATAATTAAAGAGAAGGCTATCAACTATTTTGGGATCTTTTCTGTTTCAATTAAATTCTTGATTCTTATTAAGACAACCGTGTATACCTTGTGGAGTTGTTTTTCCACCATAGCATGATGTCGAAGTCTTCTTTAAGGCTAAAATTTTCATTGGCATACTGATTGACTTCAGCAATTAAATTTTAAACCATTTTTTAACGTCTTAAAAATGCAAATGACAACAGATAAACTACTCAAACTCAAACTCATAATATGTATGAATGTATTTACCTGTGATATCTCATTTCTTAACTGCAAATATGAATATTCGATTTTTTTTGGATTACGGTAACTTTTTCTGTTTTTATTACAAACGATTAAAATAACACGACGTATTTTAATTTGCATCCATTTAGTAATTTTTTTAGATTTTCTTAAATAATTACGCAAATCTTTATATTATAGAAATTTTTTTAAAGTCAACAATCGTTTTTTAATAAAATTTTGTTGAATAGTACTCAAACGATTTTGAAAAAAACGTATTTATTTGTGATTCAGCAATTTGGAAAAAAAAATTCTGCCAACATTTATGAAAAAATTTAACAAAAAAAAAAAAAAAAAAAAAAAATGTTTGAAGTCAATGCTATAACTATGGGTGTATCTCAATATGTGCGAGTATGAAACACAATAAGTATGATAACATACATGAATGAAATCAAATGCGCATGAATATACACAAGTATGAGAATAAAAAGATACGAGTGCGCACACGTATCGAAAATTGTCGATATGTGCTAGGGTACTTAAATTTTTTTTATACCCATTGCCTTTCTCTGTTCCATACGCGGTCGGATATAGGTGGTATAAATAGTAAGGAGATCAGATGGAGTGAAGTATATCTTACACGGTCTTAGAAAACCGAGGCACTTGAATGCTTCTTTCGACACCTTGAATATATGTTCTGTCCATCGGACATCACATTGTATCCTCACGCCCAGAACATGAAGAGATTCTGGTTCCACAATAATTATTCAGGTCAATATTGAAAACAATAACAAAATTAAACAACGAATGAAAAAGCAAAACGTAAAGGCAGTACATGCATCTGTATACTCGTTTATTTTCCCCTCGTCCCTCTCGCCTATAAAGTAGCAATCATGTCAATAAGACAAGAGCCGTATGAACACAGACTTAGCGTCACAAGCAGCGTTCGATCAGCTGATTTTAACAAATGAAGTTTAATTTTTACTTTTTTACTTTTTACTTGATGCCGCACAAAAAGCGTTATAACTCATATTATATTAAAATTGATTTAGTTACATAAAAGGCCCTCAGTTGATAACTTTCGCAACTTTATTTCTGAATTTTTTTTTAACATAACAAACTTAAGAAAAAAAATAAATGTTTATGGTTTTTTTCTATTTAATTTTCTTTTCTTTAAATAACAATACAAACATGAACTCATGACATACTTAACATACGAAATAAACAAATAAGTTCACAAAAAAAGCAAATAACAAAAAAAAAAACGAAACTATAATAAATAAAAAAGAAAATAGATTGTGTTAAGAAAATAAGTATAATAAAAAAAAAACCCCAACAGAGTGAAGACCTCTTTATAACCTGCCAGCAAAAACTTTACATTTTCTTATACGTCTACCTAAACAAAAAGTAAACAACTTAACTTTAGTAACATTTTTTTCCAGACACTCTAAACAACTCTAATAGTTTTGAAAATATTTGCATATTTTTTTCAATACAATTTGTGTAAACTTTTTCTTCTTTTAAAATGCCAGTCATTTCAATGGATTTTGAAAAGAAAACAACAAAACAGTTGGAAGATGTTATGAAGTTTGAATATCCAAAAACTATTTTGGTTTGACGTTAAAGTAAATTAAACAGCTAATAAAAATTTATTTATTTTTTTACTAAATTGTATCGCTGTGTGTTACTACTTTAGCTGTTAGCAAAAGGTGCAAAACTTTCACTTACTATATTTGGGTAATTTAAGTTTGATGATGACTTCTTTTGTTGTTTTCGTACAAGGTTTTTTTTTATAAGTTTTTGTTTCTTTTTTGGCTGTTTTAAAATTTTATAATATTGTTTCGTTAATTTTCTTCATTTTGCGTTGGTGGTTCACCTTTCTTTTTCTTCTTCTTCTTCTTTTTTTTTTTTTTTTTTTTTTGTCAAAAATTTGTTTTAAAAAATTATTATGATGGATGGATTACTGCCAAAATACATAATTTGTAGACATAGTTTTTAATGAATTAAAAGTGATTACACTGTGTGTAATTTTTTAAGTCATGGAAAAATAACCATATACAAACTACGTGATAAAAAACCAAAAAAAAGACCCGTGTCTCTCAGTTTTCCCCAAACTCGTGCACTTTTTTTATGGCCCCCAAAGATTTAGGGCCTCGGTGTCATTTTTGCAAAAAGTGATAACTTTCTCAGGCTCATATCTTGCAAGCCGTTCGGAATTTTGATTTTCCCTCTGAGACAAAGTTGTAGCTCTTGTCTTAAAGAGCAAAATCAGAAGAACTTCATCTTTGAGATCAAAATCGCAAAAAACTTTAAAAAATTCGAATTCTGTTTACCTTTTTCCCCCTGTTCAGGTCTATAGGTAGCAAACCGTTCAAAATTCAAGGAAACAATGAACTACAAAAATGTACCCAGGATCTCAATAAACAACTTTTTAGAGCATATGAACTTCCTAGGAATGATTCTTAGCACCGTTAACGTAGCCGCAAAAGTGAAAATTTTCCCGAAAATTCGGTTCGAAAACAAATTTTTTTTTTTTTTTTTTTTTCATTATTTATTTATTGAATCAATAATTAGTATTGTGGTTATTTTGTCGAACCACTTATGGTTTCCAACCCAAATTTCTAATATTTTTAATTAGGCTTAAGTTCATGAAATTTAATTTTCATTAAATTATTCTTATGAAGAAAGGAATTTTACAACATGAAAATTAATTAAAATTGTTATTGATAATCTTTCATTCTTGACGTGGCTCGGGCTCGAACCCTGGCCGGCAGGCTACCATGACATGTTTCGATCGCAACCACGCAACCACGAAAAAACAGAAGTAAGGAAAAAACATGTAAAATCAGTTAAAATCGATAATCATTCAGGAAAGCAAATTTCGATCTACCAAATGTTAAAATACAATTTGGTTTAAGGATTGATGTTTGACTATTGACGTCAGCAGTCGTCGATGGCTGCGAGTGTAAGACGGCAAATCCATCTGAGGAGATCGAGTGGTTGCGATCGAAACATGTCATGGTAGCCTGCCGGCCAGGGTTCGAGCCCGAGCCACGTCAAGAATGAAAGATTATCAATAACAATTTTAATTAATTTTCATGTTGTAAAATTCCTTTCTTCATAAGAATAATTTAATGAAAATTAAATTTCATGAACTTAAGCCTAATTAAAAATATTAGAAATTTATTGAATCTTCATATATTAAATATGAACTAACAATAAATAATCAAATCTTAACCTTATATTATTTTTTGTCCTGCCAGTGCCAGACAAAAATTTTCTTCATCGCGGGTTCTGTTCACTTTTATAAGTGTTTATCGCTCATCTAATTGGATAAGTGCTGCAGTGTCTCTTCTTCTTAAGCGAGTGTGGCCGCTATCATTTAAAATATTTCGTGCTAGTGGGTTCGGGTGCAATTCGAGCCTTTTTAAGTATTTTACTGTATATTTCGTTATCATAGTTTTAACTAATGGAACATTGAGATCCTTGTGAATATTTGAGTTTTTAACATACCAAGGGGCAGCTGTGATTATTCGAAGTAGTTTATTTTGGCGCCTTTTAATTTTTTCGATATTAGAGGCCGAGGCAGTGCCCCATAACTGAATACCATAGCACCAGATTGGCTTTAAGATGGAGTTGTAAAGAAGAAGTTTGCAGTCGAGACTAAGGACAGAGTTTCTTCCAATAAGCCAATGAATTTGGATGGCTTTTAGTTTCATTTGAGTTAATTTTGCCTCTATATGGCTTTTCCACGTTTAACGGCGATCTAGATGAATACCGAGGTATTTTACATGCGAATTTTGAGGTATTATTTGATTATTGATTTTAATAGGGGGGCATGATTCCCGACGCAAGGTGAATGTTATATGTACGCATTTTTGCTCACTGACCTCTATCCTCCATTGCTTTAACCATAGTTCGAGTTGAAATATATGATCCTGTAGGTATCGAGATGCTTCTTGACGGTTTTCGTGCACGCTCAAAAAAGCTGTATCATCAGCAAATGTTGAAGTTTGTGTGTAGTTGTTTGTTGGCATATCCGAGGTATATATTAAGTATAAAAGTGGGCCCAGGATGCTTCCCTGAGGGACTCCAGCGTCTATTTGCTGAGGAGAGCTTAAATAACCACCTTCTTAAATAATAAACTTTCGACCGACTAGGTAGCTTTGTAACAGCTTGTGTGTGTTTACTGGTAAGTTTAGCTTCAATTTATGTAATAAGCCTTCATGCCAGACTTTATCGAAAGCTTGAGAAACATCGATGAAGAGAACGGAACAATATTTTTTTTCTTCAAAGGCTTTTCTTATTGCGTTTACTATACGATGAGTTTGCTCAATTGTGCTGTGTTCTCTTCTAAAGCCGAATTGGTAATTAGGAATACATCTATTGTCATTTAAAATTGGGGTTAATTTTGACGCTAACAGCTTCTCAAACAGCTTTGATATATTAGAAAGTAAGCTTATAGGCCTATATGACTCAACTTTTGTGTGATCCTTTCCAGGTTTAGGTATCATGGTGACTAAGGAGACCTTCCACTTTTGAGGATAGTATTCAAGGCGTAAAATAGCATTAAAAATTAAAAGAATAATTTTCTTTGCTATGCTGGGTAGCTCCAAAAGCATTTTGTTGCTGATCTTGTCAAAACCAGGAGCCTTCTTGGGGTTTAAATCACAAATAGCCTTTTTGATTTCTCTTATCTCAAATCTTAGCGGAACAGCTGCTCTAGCAGCAACAGGTGGTAACTCGACCGCAATATCGTGAGATATATTTGGGGTAAATACGTTTTTTAAATGATTGACAAACAGATTTCCTTTTTCAACATCATTTCTTGCCCAACTTCCATTCAAGTTTCTTAATGGTGGTTCAGAGACAACTGGCCTTTTGAGATTTCTAGCTGCACGCCATAATGAGTAGTCTGATTGTGGGGTTGCATCAAGTTCCTTAAGATATTTTTCCAGAGAAGTCGTTTTCTTAGTCTGCAGTAACTTTCTTAGTCTTTTTGTACACTCTTTAAGTAAGTTCTTAAGTGGAGGGGATCTGTGCAATTGCCACTCTCTTCGAGCCCTCCTTTTTTCAGACAAAAGATGCTCGACATCTGTGGAATGTATTTTAATAGTTTTGGTTTTTTGGGGGCAATATTGGAATGTTGAACAGCTAGTTTCAGAAAACTGTCAAATACAGCTTCTCCAGTGCAAAAAGGTCGAGCAACAGTTCTGAAACCGGGTTATTTAGCTTCTAATCATGTTTGCACTGGCAGCTGTTGCAGTTTTAAAATGTTGATGGTATTTTCTTTGAGTTGTAACAATTGGTCAGCCGGAAACATAATAATATTTAACAATTTTTCCATGTTATTCCATTTTGTGTTTTGGACTGCAAGAAAAAATAAAATAAGAGTCTGTAAAAAAAAGAGTTATAAGCATGTCAAATCGGTCAGTCGTAGTCTAATTACCGCACACTAAATCTTAAACAGGCACAACTTGAAATATATCAATATTGTTTTTTTTTTTCGTAAAATTTCGTTGCCGTCACTGTCTTTTTTAACATTTGTGAAACTCTATCTGATTAAAAAATTGCAACCATATTCTTTAAGTGTTCCGCCTCTCCTAAACCTTCTCGAATTTTGAGTTTTGTCTGCTTATGATTTAGTGCGCAATATATTCTTATTTCTTTGGTTTCAGGGTGGAGCAAAGAGCCATATATAAGGGCCCTTCGCTGAAGATGTTTTTCAATGAAAATTAGTTTCAAATATTTTAACATGCACGTGCTGTGCAACGTTCATGGTGATTTGGCAAAACAGACTGGGTAAAATACAGCCAATTCAGTGCAAGTGTAGCTTCAAGAATATGGCTGCTATCAACTGTTAAAGTTTGAAAGTCCCTATTTAAAGGCCCTTTTTTAAAAATAAATATTTAAAAAGCCTGTTAGTGTAATAAAGTTTTTCCTATAAAACCACAAAAACAGAAAAAGAAAACTTAAAACAAAACCTTCTCCCTTGGAAGGATCCGCTTAGCTACCTTTTGTTTAGTAATAAAAAAAACTTTATAGCACTGTACAAAAAAGTGTTACTAAGTTTCTAATACTAACTTCTTATAATATCATCAAGCAATTTAAATTTTTAGAGGCCAAATGAAGGCCATTAAAGAAAATTTTATGAATATATTTCTAAAATATATTCACAATTTTTATAGCTTCTTGTTTTCCTTTCAACAGATTGATTAAACTAATACTTTAATGGTTAAACCAAAATGCCAGTTTTTTTTTGAGTTAAATTTAAAAAAAAAAGTGTATCAAAATGAATCATTGATCTTTTTCAAGGTCTTTTATTCTTGAGAATTTATACTTCATGCATTTTATAGCCCTCCATTTGAATTGGTTGTTTGATGGTATTTTCTAAGAACTTACCATAAACTGCTTAAATCTCATTAGGTTTTAATATTTTCCTTAAAAAAATAATTAATTAAATTAAATTTTTAGCATCAAATATTAAAATATGCCAAAAAAAAATAAATAACGCCCACATATTAACACTTTACGTGTTTTCTACAAGACTAAAAAATAGAATTGAAAAATTTTATTTTATTTAGACATCTGTTTTTGAAGATTTCTGTGAAGAGATTTTAATTAAAAAAAAAATTTAATATGCAGTGGGCGAAACACGAGTCAAAATTATCAATTGTTAAAGAAACCCAAACTTTGGTCTAAAATTTAAATAGATGAACATTTTAAGTAGTCATGACATTTTAACAAGTAGGCGGTATTTTTGTGCTTTAATATATCGTTAGCTAAAATGCAAAAAGACGTAACTAACAAAAATATAATTTTAAAGGAGAAGCAAAAAACTTTGTAACGTGACACTATAAACATGTCAGAAAAACATGCATTGATAAGTCGTCCATTCAATTCTTCAACCAATTTTCAAAGACTTCATTATATTTTCTTAGAAAAAGATGTGTAATTACATCGTTTTGCATACATCAAACAAAAAAACTTGTAGTTTGTTTTTTGTTAATAAAAGCGCAATTTTTGATCGCAGAAGTGTAAAATTTTGTCAAGACATGTAGTTTTATAGCATTCATAATAATCAATCAAAAACTCGATTTTGAATTTTTTGTTAGTTACGTCTTTTTGCATTTTAGCTAACGATATGTTTAACATATGTTTTTAATATGAACTAATTAATTAAATTTATTCTAATTTCTAAGTCCTGCCAATGGCTGACGAAATTTCTCATGATCACGGTTTCCATTCACAGTAGCGCTCTTCTGATTAGGTGAGTGCTTCAGTGTCCCTTCTCCTTAAGCGAATGTGGCCGCCTTCATATAAAATATTTCGAATTATTGGTGTTTGGTGCAGCTCAAGCTTTTTAAGATATTTTGTTATGATTCTCTACGCCAAGTAAATATTATATATATACTATATTAATTCTTGTTCGATTAATCGAACAACTTCAGACGATTAATTATTCGAATAATTTAAAATTGCTAATTTCGATTTAAGGGTTAATCGAAGAATTTATACCGATTAATCGAATGATAATAATAAACAGTATTTCTGTTAGATGTATAATTTTTTTAAAGTTTTAAGTCGAGTAAACAAACCAAATGATTGTGTCCTTTGGAATTAAAAAAAAAAACAGTCATGTTTAGTGGGTGCAAGTTTGATTTGTAAAATAATGTTTATTTACTCAAGTACTAAATTTTTCAAAAATTATCGAAAGAAATCTCGTAATCCATAATATTTTTGGAATTATAATTATTCGATTATTCGATTAATTTTAAAATTTTATACGTTTAATCGAATAAGTTAAAAATTTTAAATATCGATTAATCTTTTAATCGAGCAAAAATAAAACCCGATTAATTAAACACCCTAATAGACATATACACATTTTTGTTCGTTCGTTGACCTGTATTTTCGATTGTTTTAACCATTTTTCCAATTGAATTTGTATATAGTCCTCTTGGTATCTAGATGTTTCATAGCGGTTTTCGAGGACGCTTAAAAAAGTCGTATCATCAGCAAAGGTTGATGTTTGGGTGTAGTTGTTGTTAGAAATGTCTGAACAATATATCAGATACAGTAGAGGTCCCATATTGCTTCCTTGTGAGACTCCAACATTAATCGGTTAAGGAGTACTGAAAAATTTCCCTCTTTAATCAAATAGCCCTCCAACAGATTGTAAGAATTCTTCATGCCACACTTTATCAAAAGCTTGAGAACATCAATGAAGAGCACAGAACAATATTTTTTTTCTTCAAAAGTTTTTCTAATTAAGTTTACTGGTCTATGTGTTTGTTCGATTGTGCTGTGTTTTTTTCTGAATTCAAATTGATGATTTGGATTACATCTATTTTCTTCCAATATTTGAGTTAATCTTCAAATTAATATTTTCTCGAAAAGCTTTGGAATGCTCGATAATAAGCTAAAAGGTCTATATGACTCAACATTTGTGTGATCTTTACCGGGCTAAGGTGTCAGTGTAACCTGAAGGATAGTTTTCAATTCGTAAAATAACATTGAAAATTAGACAGATTAGCATTAGCATATTGTTGCTTCCCTGCAAATAATATTGGACTACCTGATCCATTTTGATAAAATTGACTGCTCCATGGGCTGCTCCAATGTAATGCAAGCATGGATCATGTCATTGTTAAAAAGTGTTTGCAGTGAGACGACATGTCTTCGTATTTTAACGATATGCTTTAGTTTTTAAACGACTTCAAAACTAATCCCCTTGAGTATACCATGGAGTAGTTTTAAAACTACTCCTTTGTAGTCCAAAGCTGTGTTATATTGTCCCAAGGACATCGTTATGTTAAATAGACCATATTTTTCTATACGTTTGGGTTACTTTTGGACTAGTTCTAGTCCCTTGTGGGCTACATTTTACACGCGAGTTTGGACTGGTCCTATTATTTGCAGGGTTTTTTACATCAATGTCAGATGTTTGTTCGGTTTTAATTAATCAATTGCCTTTTAAATATACCTTGTCTTATATCTTAGTGGTAAAACTGTTCCAGAAACTACAGGGGCAAATACATTTTTCAAATGGTTAACAAACAAGTTTCGCGTTGCGAATTGGAGGGAAGAAACTGTTAAAATGTATGTTATTTTATGTACCCACACAACTATAGTAAAGAGGATGCTGATATTTGCATCACCTTTAAATATTTATCGCACCTTTTAGTATACTTATCGACTTAAAATCTCTTTTTGAATCGATCTAACGTTATCTGTCCTTCCGTCTGGCTGGCTGTGTATATAAACCTTGTGCCCAAAGTACAGCTCGCATTTTAGAGATATTTGATTGAATTTGGTACATTTACTCTGATTGTCACAAGGACCAATACTGAAAATGGTTGTAATCATTCCATGATTTCACAAAGTGGGGGCAACAAGCGTTTTCCGGAATGAAGTCTGCGTGCCCATAAACCAGATTGTTTTTCTTCTATTTAGATTCAATTAGGTCCATACTTATTTTATTGCAATACAAATCAATTTACCAAATTTTATTAGCATCGGTCGATATTTGAACACGGCTCAAATCTTTACAAATACTACTCCTAAAAACACCTTTATGCCTTTACTTTTCCATAAATGACAATATACTGTGCTGGTAGATATTTAATTTGCAAAAAGTCCCAAGTAAACCCCCTTCATAAAATCACTTCAAGGCGCGTTTTCAGAACTAACCGATAGCTAAAAGTAGACTTTAACCGGCCTTATAAAAAGGGTTCCATTATTAAAACTTTACTTGAACCTAAAGTGAGCGATAAAGTTAATTAAGGTTCATCCTACCTGGTAGGTAAAAGTAAAGTTGTAATAACACTTTTTATTCGGCCGATAAAATCCTACCTTTAGCAATCGGTAAGTTGTGAAAGCGGGCCTAACACAAACAAATCTGAAACAGATGAAGTCATCTAAATAATATTCGGCACAAAGAACTTTAACATGAATCTTATCCTCATTATAAAATACATATACATGATTACCCATGGATCCTAAATGTGGTGCACCCTCGAAAATTAGTTCTTAAAAATTTTGAGGTGTAGGGTATCCTTTGGTAGGGCTTGACCGTCTGTACTTTCTTACATGTTAACTTTCACTTATAAAACCAACAAATTTCTTAAGAATTAAAGTCAAAATCTCAATGTTTTTTTTCAAAACCTTAAAACTTAAAAAGACCTTAAAATAATTTTTAAAGAGTTAAATCGTCTGTTACCTTGAAACCCTAACCACAAAAAAATCGCCAAAAATTCTGTTGTGATATTTGGCAGAAGAAAAAAACTCGAAAAGCGAAAGTAACTTTTTTTTTAATTTGACACAACAAAAGGACCAGTTTAAATTTTGGCTGATTTTATTTAAGTCAAACCCAAGAAACCATTAATTTTTTTCTTCTCATCTTTTTTTTTTTTTTTTTTTTGCCAAAAATCTTGATATTTAAACGGTCACCATATAGATTTCAGCTAAAGCCAAAAAAAAAAAACAAGCTAAACAATATACTAAGTTTTTTTTTATTTGTCTGAATTTCATATGAAATGATGTCATGCTGTATGGCCAGCAGCCGGTCTCTCAAATACACAAAAAACAACTCAAATAAAAACCTCAAGACTGGTTGGTAATAAAGCAACAAAATATTGCCGTTCACATACTTATTTATAAATTTAGTTGGTATTTCTTGTTTTTGGTTTTAAGGTTTTCATTTTCAATTTTATTTTTATTTATTTTTTTGGCTGCAGCATATGCGGGTTAGTTTTTTTTTTTTATTTTGGAATATATTTGTTACATTTTGTGATGTATTTCGATTTTATACCTGTTGAAAGGCACACAAGTATAACACATGAACTGTATAATAAATTTAGGCAGTTGTAAGCCGTTCTTTTTTTGCTTAAGAAACAAGTGAAGAGAAAAACGCATAAAAGGGTTGAATATATGACAAAACAAGTAAGAAAGCAATATTCACTTTTAACGAATCTTTGATACCCTCTACCGAGAGTTAGAAAATTTAAGGAGTGGGCTTTTTACGGATCCTGTGGTAAATTATAGATCAAACTTCACAAAATTTGGCAGTGTGAATACTAGTTTTATAAAGCTATGACAAACTAAATTTAACTACAAAAGTATTATTCGTTAAAGTTTTATGTATACTAAAGTGTTTTCCTGAAGCGAATTTTATATGGAGCCAGTGGTAAATTATGGGCCGATTATGACGAAATTAAGCAGTATAATTTCCAGTCATATAAAACTATTAGTTTTATTAACAGAAATATAAACTTTTTAGGGTTGTTGGTCCACATTTGACTCCATAAACCTAAACCGATTGTGCGGTATTTCCATCTTAACCTGCCAAGGAGAACTAGAAAGAAGTTTACAAAAATACTGTTCTTTTCTTCGGAGTCGTTCGAAAATGAGCTCGATTTTAACAGACATGCAGAATGACAGACGGATAAACAGACAGGCATGCCTAAATCGACTTAGAATTACCAAGGGAACAGAATATAAAGGGTGGTTTTATCAAAACGCACGATGTTAATTTTATAGAAAACAAAAAGTTTTGAGAGAATGACCTTAATATCTTTTATTATGATAGAAGAATCTATGACAACTATGTGTGAAACAAAATATCGGCCAAATGCTCGCCACAGCTTCGGTGGCATACCTCTATCCGATGGCTCATATTTTCAATGACTCTGAAAAATAATTGAGGTTCAATGTCGTTAATGTGCCGAATTATCTCTTCCTTTAGCTCTTGAATTGTTCTAGACTAATTGACGTAAACTTTTTCTTTTAAATATCCCCAAAGAAACGGTTTCAGATGACACAATCGTGAAGGCCAATTAACATCGCCATGACGTAAGCCGTGTTGGCCATTTATTCGTTGACTGCGTGGCAGTTGCACCATCTTGTTGAGACCACATATTGTCCAGGGCTATATCCTCAATTTCTGGCTACAAGAAGTCCGGTATCATCTGGCGAAAGCGTTCACAGTAACTGCTTGGACGACCTCATTTTTGAAGAAGTCCGGCCCGATGACGCTGCCAGCTCTTAAACCGCACCAAACACTCACTCTTTCTAAATGCATAGGCTTTTCAACAATCGCTCGTGGATTCTCATTTGCCCAAATGCGGCAGTTCTACTTGCTAACAAATCCACTAAGGTGACCAGAAAAAATCACAAAGTGCACGAAGTGCATTTTGGTTTTAACGCCAATTTTTTTTAAATCTTAACGCGCTGCTCAATTGTGTACCTTTCCATGGTTGAATTTGTCAAACACTGAAACAAAGAAATGTGCAATTACGTTGGGCAAAAAACTTGACGTTAAGGTGTGACTCGCAATTTACATCGTACATTATGGCTGGACCACCCTTTATATATATTTAGAATACCATCTTCATAACTAGTTGTGGAGGACATACACATATAAAATATTACTTAAAATTTTAATGAATCTACTAGAACTTGTCATAATTTAATTTTTTTTTTTATTTCTTTTTATTTTGAATACTAAAATCAAAAGACTTAAGCCACAAACTCGTTGCAATTACACATTTACATTTTATTGATAATTTTTTTGAAAAGTTGTTTTACTAGTTTAAATATTTGTTGTGTTTGGTTTTAAAAAAAAAAAAATAAATATTATTTAATGCTAAAAACCTTTAAGCTACAAACACAAATTTAAAATGTTTTTTATTATTTAATTAACGAAAGTTGACTTGTAATAAAACCAAAAACAAACGGAATACAAATTCTGAAAATTTCTCAAAAAAAAACAAAAATATAAAATTTATTGAACTTTTATGTTTTATTGTTTTTTTTTACCTCTTTTTTAGAGATGTTTAATAAATTTATTAAAAAAATTTTAACAAATCTTCAATTCCTCTCACTTTTGGCCTCATTTTTACAGAAGTTTTGAAGTTTTGCAAATTAAATTGATTTTGATTTTATACGACGCATTTTTCAGGTATCTAAAAAAATTAATTTAAAAATACTTTATAGCAAAATAATTATTGATTTAAGCTTTTAGAGATGGATTTGTAAAGAAACGTTTGTTTTTCATCAGCCATTTTGATATGTTGAAGTTTTACATCAGTACACGGTATTTAGGTTTCAGCGTACGTCCCAATGTATGTTTAGCATGAAACAGATGTGTGAAGATTGACGTGAGTTCCTGCCGTCGTAGTCTAAACGATGGTGCTACTACTACAGGGTGGACATAATGCTTCTACCAAAGCCCCTATGTGTGCGTGGGACATTAGACCTCACACATTGCCTCTTACTGAGGTGCTGACTAACTTAACTATATCTTAAAGTAATACAGCAACCTTTTTTAATTGATAACAGCTCGCAGAGAAATCAACCAGTAGGTCGAAATTCTCCTCATTGGATGGAAAATCAACCATTGAATCTGATTTTTTAAGATACTCCTTTCCATGTGCTTAGCTTTAATTAAAATAGCCATCAGATAACTCCAGAATGAGCCTTAACAAGTAACAATACAGGACCTACAGGTGTCCGAAATGCCCGAAAACGATCTCTGGTGAACCGTGATCATTTTCACACAGAGCAAAGGCCTCCCAACTTTGCTTCTGCCAAATAACAGGTGTTGGCTGCACCTTTATCCCCGGATAAAGGATGTAACAATAAGGGGTAAAATGTCCGCTAGATGTAGCTCAACATAGCTCTTGGTAGGAGTCACCTTTATGCAAGTGACAATTTGTTGTTATGATTGTGTGTATTGATTTACTACTGGCTTGGTAACTGTAGTTGTAGCTAGGTAATCTCCACTACTAAGCAGGTTCTGTTGAATAACACCAACACCCAAGAAACATCTGCCTGCATGCCGAACTTTGTGTTTATTACGACGAAAAAACAATTCCTATGTCGGCCTTTTAAAGTTTTCATTCACGCGATTTGGGTTCAAAATACAGTCTAGTTCTAGGGCCTTTCCTCGTTCCTTGGGCTTACCATGGCACTAAGATATACATACAATTTATATATAAAGAACCAAGTAAAAACTTCGCTTACTTTTTCAAAACGAATAGCTTCTTTAACTCATTTAGAAGCTTTATTCTATAACTACAGCTATAACAACTTCTATAACTACTTTTTTCTGGATGTATTTAAGTAAAAAAATAATGACTTACTTTAAAAAGCGTTCATTTTGGGACATCCCTTGTAAAATTCATTGGTTCTTTCAGTAGAATTGTAAGTAGTGCCTTCATGTTTTTCTAATTACTCAACACATTATTTTGTAGGCGAAGTTTTTTTTTTTTTTTTAATAACGAGTCAATACATTTTTTAGTGAACATTTTTTAAACATTTACCTTTTTTTGCAAGAAAAATTTAATTGCATTTGATTCTAAAGAGTGAACTAACCAAAACGCATGATGTTAATTGTAAATAAAACGAAATGTTTGCAGAGAGTTTTCTTAATATTTTTTATTATGATAGAAGGGTCTATGACAATTTTGTGTAAAACAAAATACCGGCCAAATACTCGCCTCGGCTTCAGTGGCATACCACAATCCGATGGCCCATATTTTCAATGACTCTGACACATAATTGAGGTTCAATGTCGTTAATGTACTGAATAATCTCATTTTTTAGCTCTTGAAAAACGTCTCTCGGCGTCAAATCCCATGAAGATTATTTTCTTTATGAAGTAACCATTCGGCGTATTGATGACGCTTGAAATGATCAGCAGGCTTCAGCTCTTGACCTTGTAAGCGTGTAAATTCAAATCTTTATTCAAAATTTGCATCAGTGATGATCGTGAGATTTTATATTGTTGGGTAAGAGACGAGTCGAGGTTGACGGCTCTTCTGCCATACTATCGCGAATAACAGCAATGTTTTCCGCAAAACGAATTGGGCGAGCATTCACAGGTGTTTTCACATTTTCTACACAGCCGGTTTACTGAAATTTGCGCACAATTCTCCCGATTGTGAACACATTTGGTCGATTATGCTGACCAAAAAATCACAAAGTGCACGAAAAGTATTTGATTTGACCGCCCATTTTCGTAAAAGGCTTCAATAATCTTCAACAATAATCTAAGTCTCCACGGTTGAATTTGTCAAACACTGAAAAAAAGAATTGCTAAACTAAGTTGGTTGGGCAAACAACTTGATGTTAAGGTGTTGCTCACAAATTACAGCGTACAATATGGTTAAGAAACATTATTTGATAGCTGATTTTGCTATAATTTAAAAACTATATACGAAATATTAAGATTTATAATTGTTGAATAAAAAAATCGATAAAAAATTTAGTGAAAATATGGCGATATTTTGCTTGACATTGATATCGCTGGAAATTTATTTAAAGTGATTTCTTTTAGACATGTTTTTACAGTCTAAGCACTGTGCTTTTTATGAATCAATTAAATGTTTTGCCATAATTGGCGCAATTGGTTCCATTCGAGTTTTTTAAAAGGGTTTTTTTATAAAACTTTCAGTATCATTTACTTTGATAAACTCAATTGCAACCAATTCATCCATAAGAACTATGGACTTTAAGTAGCCCATATAAAAAAAGTCTAAGCTGAAATTTGGTAGCAGTTAGATTTGGTTTATGAAACTGGAAACTTTATTTACTTGACTTTTTTGCGATGTTTCGAGTTTAATAACCATATTTAACAGCACTATTATTTCTATTTCTTTCCACTTATATCGCTCTAAATAATCTTAAGCTACAGCCAATTTTTTTCTTGCAAACAATTTTTTATACATTTCTTATTTGAATGCCAAAATTCTATAGTAAATGATAGCAAATAAAAAATGCTACTAAAGATATCTAACACGCAGTCCATTAATGTTAAAGTTTAGCGAGCAAAAACGCTAAATTAAGTATTCAAATTAGAGTTTGTGAGACGAATGCATCATTAATATTTTATTTTATAAGTCAAAAACATGAAATATATAAAGCGAATTGAAAGGTTTATAAACCATAAAGGTTGTTTTTTTTTTCTTAAAGAAATAAATGCTAAATCGCTATGAATGACTAAAAAAATTATACAGAAGAAACGGAAATGAAAAAGTTGTTTTAACAATAGCAGATTCCACTTTAAATATTAAGGTTTGAAAGATGATGTCAACATTATAATTTAATAAGTTTAAATATTATTTTAAATCAAATGCCAAGAATTGTCTTATTTTTCTAAAAGCTAAAGTTCATGTCTTAAGTTTAAATTAATTTATTCTGTAATTAAATTATTGTTTTTTGACAGACTGTCTGAATGTCTGAGTGACTATCTCGTTGCCTGGCTCTAATACCAAACCACAAAATTAAATACTAAATTCTTGAGTGTAAGCAAAATAACATACCAAATCTACAAAATACATTTATTATCTGTGGTTTATGTTTTCTCTCTTCTGAACTGGCCACCAAATAACAATTATTTGTCCTTTTGCCTAGAAAATTGCTAAAACCGCAAAGGCACACCAAGCCCAGGAATAAATAATCAAAAAAAAAAAAAATAAAAAATGCAGACTTCAAAATGCTATACAATGATGATAATGATTTGGATGATGATGACGTTGTTCGTCTGTCTGTCTGTCTGTCTGCGATCATGAGGCTACAGAGTTTACCTCTGCCATATTGAACAGAGCAGAATCGAAGATACTACGAACAAGAGAAGCTCAATTATCAAATTACACTTAAAGAAGGATGATTGTTAACATGCAAATTCCTGTACAAGAATAAATTTTCTTATGCACACAAATCACCAGCAAGTGTCAGTATGAATAACTTGACTTGACAGGTCTAGGAATCAACAAACAACTACTGGTATTTGTTGCCTAAGAAATCCCTTATTTACCTTTTCTTGACTTCTTTTCTCTTTGGTTTTTAGTATGTAAATTTTGTTTTACATAAAAAATTGCTGACTTACACTTTAATATTTGTCTTAAAATTATAATGTTGTTAAACAATGAAAGGGTTTAATTTACTTTGAAATTTATTGAATTAAATCGCAAAATTTAATTGAAAGTTAAGTTATTAAATAATATGAAAGGCTATGATTTTCAGTTATTGTAATTTAACTTTAAGTAAAAAGTTATATGGAGGCATTTCTTTAAGCAATTTAACGCTTTCCTAAGATCACTGACGCCTGGCGAAGGTAATCAAGGTGTAAAAGTAGCAAAAAAAAAAAAACAAATTAATTGCAACTCTATGAAATTTCAAAATAATGTGTAGGTTTTCTTTTTATTAAAGAAATAATTTCATCATACCTTTACTTTGTTTAACATAAATTGCTATTTTTTTTAATTTTTCATTTGAAATTTTTATAAGAAATTATTTATTTGTTTGTAATTAAAACATTTAAGTGGGTGTTTTTGTATCTTGTTAAGCCATTTATGATTTTTTTTTTTAATTTAATTTAAATTTAAATTTAATAATTTTTGCTTAAAAAAAGCCACTAAACCATTTAAATCTGTTATTTGCTTATTTAATTGTGTTTTTTTCAATAAAACCCACATGCTCAAAATCTATGTATGAGTAAGTAGAGGTGTTTCGTGTGTGTTGAAACTATAAAAGAAGGTCAAACCGCAAGACTGCAATACAATTTTGTATACGATGAAAAATAATATACTTCTTTTTATATGACATGAGCTAAATACAATAAACAATTGTAGCGTATTTGTATTGAACAATAAAAACAAACAGGTATGGCCAAACAATATAAAAAAATAAAAGGCCAAAAGTAAGTAAGAAAAAAGAAAAAAAAACATTTGATAATTTCAAGAGATTTGAAAACTTCTCTGTAAAATTTTACATGCCCAAACTTTGTTTTTAAAACTTTCAAACAAAAGACTTAAGACACATGGGAACACTTAAATTTTAAAAAATTTTAAGGGGGTTAAATATTATATGCAAACATATCGGGCAAAAGTTAACAAATACTTATTGCTATTTAAAAAAAAAATAGTTGAAACCAGGGCTGTGGAGTCGGAGTGAAGAGTCGGAGTTGAGGTTTTTGTACCGGAGCCGTAGAGAGGTCGAAGTACCCACAAAAATAAAACTTTACGTTTTTAAACAACTTTATTGAGGCTCAATGCGTCACGTGTTAGAATTAAGATATAGATTTGAAATTTTTACAGAATATATTCTTGCTATGCTTAACCATTTAATAAGTACTGCATGAAAAAAAACAGTTTAAAGTCAAATAAGGACCAGTCTCATATACACACGCAGAGAAAAAGCATGTTTAAATATGGTCACCTCCAACAAAACTATGTTTAAAGAAAATTTTAACCACATTTAGCCATATTTTTGTCACCGACAACCATTTTATGGTTAAATTATTCCCTTATCAATAAGCCACAACCATATTATAGTTACCTCTAAACATGTTATGGTTAAATATGACAATAGTTTGTCTATAAACTAACAATAGTATTTTCCTCTTTTTTAAGAGCAACATGCTCTATGGCTGAAAGCCAACCATGCTATTATAAATTTTAAATATATTTTAGTTATTATTAACCGGAGGCAACCATAATATGGTTGTGGCTTGGATGGAGGACTATTTTTACTATTATATGGTTGTCGTTGACAATAATATGGTTAAATTAAACATAATATGGTTAAAATTTTCTTTGAACATAGTATTGTTGGAGGTGACCATATTTAAACATGTTTTTTCTCTGAGTGCATTTAGTATCAATGTAGAGGATTATGAGTCAGAGTTGGACTTAAAAAATTCCAGCAGTTGGAGTCAGCTTCGGCTTTAAAACTATTTTTTGACGACTCCGAGCAAACGAGCCCCGGTTGAAACCAAAAAAATTTCATAGATTAAAAGAAATTGTGAATATCTCTTAAATATTTAAATGTTAAAATCAAACAGGGATAAGCAAACAAAAGGTCAATAATTTTAATTTACCAAATGCTTTAAACCATCATACTGCGACTAATTTCTTTATAGAGAAAAAAAACAAATTCCTCTATGCCAAACTCTATTTGTTATAATTGATTTGAACCAAATTAAACAAAGGACTTAAGGCACAAGCATAAAAGAAATGAAATTTGAAAGAAATGTTGCAAGTGAAATAAGTTTGTAATGTAAATAAAAGATCTTTTTCGTTTATTAGAAGTTCTTTATTGTTGTTGTTTTTAATTTTTTTACCTTATCCTCTCACGATAATTTCTTTAATTTAATGCAGGTATAAAAAGTTTCCCCAAACAACGTTGAAGTTTTTAAACACTTGCTATAGATATATGTTAATTTATAATCGTATTCCATCAGGCATTAACTGTTCGTTGACGAATTTCCCCGTCTCAAGGAAAATAGTGCGTCTCCAATTGGTCTTTTCGACATATGGCTTACGGATAGTGTGGCACAGCCATTTGTATTTTCATCTTCCGATTAGCGTATTAATGACTTCCTGCTCAGTTGTTCATTTCATATTATTCTTGACCAATATATTTTTAAGCTATTGCACTTCCGTTAAATGAATTAGTTTACCAATCATGTTTTGGAGCCACTTAGAAGTATCGATTTTAAACAGGCGTTGTATATGTGTATCTTGGCTTTTGGCGAAAGGGCGTTAGATGACAAAACGTTTCTAAGATTGTAAAACACCGTCTTTGCCTTATGCATTGGCATATGAGGCTATCAGCGCAGAAGTGGTCTAAGCCGAGGCAACTTATTATGAGATAATGAGGAATTAACACAACCTTTGCACTATAGTACTTGGTTGTAACGGCCCGTGCAAAACTATGTTTCTAGCGCCATCTGTTTTGGATACAAACAGTTGGCTTACTCGACTATTGCACTGTTAAGGACAGTGCAAAGAACATATCTTACACCAGAACCGTAACCAAATTTAATAATGGGTTACACCACTTCTGCGCTGATAGCCTCATATGTATATACGTCATCAATTGCGCCACCAACGACAGTGATGTTGCTTCCAAGACAGCAGAAGTTATTCACAATTTGAATTGGGTTGACGATTAGAGTGAATGTTGTTGGTTGATTACTTTTTACTGCGATGCACTCTGTTTTTGCTGAGTTTATTCGTAAACCAAATTGTTCTGCCTTTTGGAACAGGTCATCAATCTTTCTCTTCATGTTTTCCCTCGTTGCGGCTAGTAGAACGATAACGTCAGCGTATTCAAGATCTTCGAGTTTATTCTACATTGGATACCCATGTTTTCATAATGGGTATATGCAAGAATAACATCAAGTGTTGTGATAAAAAAGGAGCGGTGAGGAAAGACATCCTTGTAATACACCGCTTAACGTTTTGAAAGGTAGGCTATTTTTTTCGAAGTTTAGTACGCTTGTTTTTACGTCGGTGTAATGGGCTTTGATTAGGTTAAATAGTTTTTCTGCGGGACGCCCTTACTTTCTAAAGCTCCCCATATTTTTCCTCTGTTTATCGCATTAAAGGCCTTTTCAAAATCAATACACGTTAAGAATAGCGCTATACTCGTTACATTGTAACATTATGAGGCGTAGGCTGTTTATCTGGTCTACACAAGAGCGGTTGGAGCTGAAATAAGCTTGTTCTTTTTGGAGGTGCTCACTTAATGGCTCGAGCATACGGTTAAGTATTAGCTTGTTTATTTACATACAGAGGGTGCAGTGACTGCATGATTTCAGATCTCCTTTTTTAAGTATTTTAATTATAAGACTTTCTTTCCTTACCTGGGGGATTGTCATCCAAATTTTACTGAATAGAGGCAGTAATATTTCCGCGATGGTAGTAGGCGCAGATTTGTAAAATTCGGCGGGTTGGTTATCAATGCCAGCAACTCTTCCGGTTTTTAGCTGTGTAGTGGCTTTTGAAATTCCTTGGAGATTGGAGGATCTATGCTTATTGTTTTTTATGGGAGTGGGATTCTGGCATCGGTTGCTTCATCACTTTGCGAGGAATTGTCTGTATTACAGAGATTGTTTAGGGTTTCCCCAAATTATGCCTTCCAACATATCAGTTACTCATCAATAGAAGTTAGCATGTTTCCATTTTGGTATTTGATAGGTATTCTTAACGGAAAGTTTTCTGATTACGTTGAAAACGGTTTTAAAGTTACCTTGATGTGCAGCATTTTCAGCTTCTGTGGCATGGGTTATGCAATAGTTTCTTTTATCATCAAAGTTCTTTTTGGGAATACAGGGTTTATTATTAATAAGCTGGCTTTCCGTCAACAATAAATTTCGGTGTATTTATTAAATATTGGGAATTTAGCACTTCATACAGAAATCGTTTCTTTTATCGGGTCTGACTTGTCTCTGTAGCTCGTTTTTACGAGTGGGGCCTTTTTCTGATAGCAACATATTTCTGGTTTTTCGCCGTTCCTTCAAAACGTTCGAAAATTTAACGGACTTGCTATAGAGTTGTCAGATATTCAGGCTTACGATACGACATTTGCTTTTAAGGATTCCACTTCATTCTAGAGCGTTCACTTATTTTATAATTTTAAATAAATTTTTAACAAGCCGAAATACGTCATTGAATATCGATTAAAATAAGATTTCAGTTCAAATGATAATTTCGATCGATACCGAATACCGTTATTTGGCTCCTAAATGTTAAAAGTTAAAACTAAAAAGCAAAAGACTTTAAACAAAAACTTTACGAATACTTTAATTGAAACATTTCAAGTCCAATGTAACCAAAGGTTGGCCGCTAAAGTACCCCTCATTATACATTTTTAAGAGTACATTCATTTTTTCTTTATTTATTATTTTTAAAAGTATTAAAATGTAATAAAACTAAAAGCAGTTTTTTTATTTATTTATTTAAACACGAGTGGGCTTTAGATTTGTAAAAAAAGAAACAAACTGGTTGGAAAGGCAAATCAAGCAACAACAAAAAAAAAACACTCCAAAAACATATGAAAAGGCTTGGTTGAAATATTAATTACAATACAAATAAAAATTAATTAAAAGAAAGGCCATTAAAACGGATTTCGTTTAAACCGTTAATATCCAAAACACGAGAACATTAATAACAAATAAAAATCTAAACTCCAAAAAAAAAGAAACAACTTAATAAAGTTCAATAAATACCAGTTATCAGTAAATTAAAATTTTTCTAGTATTCCGCCAGAAATTAAATAAAAAACGAAATACGTATTTTGTCTTTCAATGTTTAAGAAACAAGTTTTTTCAATGCCGTTTTTTACGTTTTGCTATAAATTTATTAATTTATTTGTTTGTCTGTTTTGCGGATTACGAAAAATTTTGCCACTACAACTTTTTTAATTTTTTGTTTAAAATAAACATGACATAAGTTTTGGTTTTCTTTTTCGGTGAAAAAAAAAAAACTCCCCAATTCGGTTGGGTTTTTGTTTTCTGCACATATTTTGCTTATTTTACTTACTTGTGGGCGATTGTATGTGTAATCAGTATTTGCTTTTTGCACTAACTTTCAAGTCTACAACTTCAAGCACCAATTGGTGGTGGTTTTGGTGGCGGTAGTTGCTTGGCACTTAAAAGCAAGCAAATAATGTTTTAAGCGGAGTCGGCTAATACCAACTTTATAAAGGCCTAATGTTAGTTTAAAAAAACAACTAAAATTAAATATAGTTTAAAATATTTATATGTTCAATAAATTGCGATGTAAGGAAATGTTTTGTAGAAATTTTTTGTAGTTTTCACCGAAAGCTTTTAGATTTTTAATTCAAATTTCTCTAGAAACTGTTGTAATCAAATTTTCAGAACTTTTTTCTTATTAAGGAATTTCTGCTTAAAAAACTCTTCCTTAAATAGATTGATTTTGTCCTTAAAAATATTTTAAGGTTTGTTTTCTCAAGCTGGATCTGCATATTAAATTAGTGTAGGGTGTAAATAACAATTCAAAAAAAAAAATTTTAAAGATAAATCTGTAAATCATGCAGCATTTTGAAAGTTTGTTTTTAAATTGTTTTTTTTTTTTAACAATTTCAAATACACTAGGTTTGTATTTACAAACTATAGTCTCACGTTTTTTCGCCTTTATCATTTAAAACTTCAATTTTTTGTTTTAACAAATGCAGTAAAGTATTTTTCCCAACCACTTTTGTCTATTCATTTAACGGCAGCAGCAGCAGCAGCACCAGCCCCGCAGTAGTTGTACTTTAAGAGTGGTAGATTGTTATTGTAAAACTACCGTTAATTGGCCAGATTTGCTTGCTGTTATTGTTTTTGTTGTTGTTGTTGCTTTTCTGTAATATTTTTTCATTCACTTACTGCAAAAAGCAAAAGCAGTGTCTCTAAGTGCAATTGTTAGCTAAAACGCAAGTAGAAGTAAAAGAGAAAAAAAAACAACTTCTACAAAAAACCGTGGCCAATTAAATGAAAACAAAAATTTCCGTGTTTTTTCCTTAAACTTTTAAATCAACACCGTTTAGGCAAAACTTGTTAAAATATGAAAACATGTTTTTTAACTTTGCTGCTTTATGAGCCAGGTTTCAGTGAATGAGTCATTAGTCGAGGTATTTGGTTAAAGAATGACAAGAAGTTACTGAGATATTTGTTTATGTTTAATTTTCCTTTTGCTTTTTGGTTTTTTTTTATTATGTTTTTTTTATTTAATTTATGTGACGTGAAAAATATGTATTACAATGTTAAGTTAAATATGTGTTACCAAGTTGACAAGTTTGTGTCTTGAGTCTTTTGTTTTGGTACATGTTTGGTAGATAAATTTGAATGGAAATTGGCTTAAATATGGTGGGTTGTTTTTTTCTTTCTTTTTGTTAATTAAAAAGTGTAGTTTTGGGTGCAATAGAACTTACGTAATGCTTAGTGGTCAATAAACTTACTCTTTGACATTTATGATCAATTTACGCTCGCACATCATTATGAATAGAATCACGCTTAAGTAGCTCTACAAAAATGTTCAAATTTACTTTAAAAACCGTGATAGATTCGCGGAACTTACTCTAGGGTAAAGGGAACTATCACCATACTTTACACGTGACAGTTCTCAAGTGATTGGGCCGGTTCTAGTTCTAACACTTCAGTTGAAGTGGGCTTATCATTTTAACTTTGTGATGTCCTAGGAGGGGCTTATTTGGCATCTTTTCGACACTTGGACTATGTTAATATGAAAGATTCCCTTCATATAAAGTAATAGAACCATATACACGTAGAGAAAAAACATGTTTAAATATGGTCACCTCCAACCAAACTATTTTCAAAGAAAATTTTTAACATATGATTTTATTATGATTAATATAACCATATATTTGTCAGCTACAACCATATTATGGTTAAATTAGTCCTCCATCAGGAACCCACAACTATATTATGGTTGCCTCTAAAAATGCTATGGTTAAATATGATAATAGTTTGTTTTTAAATTTACAATAGTATTTTCCTTTATTTCAAGAGCAACATACTATAGTTGAAAACCAACCATGCTATTGTACGTGTTTAACAAATTTTAGTTATTACTGATCATAACATGTTTGGAGGCAACAATAATATGGTTGGGGCTTCTTGATGGAGGCTTAATTTAGCCATAATATGATTATCGCTGACTATAATATGGTTATATTAAACTTAATATGTTTAAAACTTTCTTTAAAAATAGTTTGGTTGTAAGTGACCATATTTAAACATGTTTTTTCTCTGGGTGTAGAATCAGCCACTACCGGGGCAAAATCCAGTCACATGACTAGCTTTGTATCAATTATTTTTCCTCTGGAGTAGCTACACTTTAAAACATTATCACCAGTTAAATGATATATCCTGTTTTCACCTAATTCGTTTCTTTTCATTATAATATTGAGTTCATTTGTCACGGGACAAGTGCTTTAAGACAAATTGCTTTCAGCGATGAGGCCCATTTTTGCTTTAATGTGTTTTTTTTAATAGTTAAAATTGCCGGATATGGAGTGAGTCTAATGCACAACAGAACCTTGTACTCCATTAAATCCCCAATATTCCCTATTTGGTGCGGTAAACACGCTGGTGGCATTATCATACCTTATTTGTTCAAAACTGAAGCTCGCATTACGTACAATGGATATCGTAATCGCACCATGGTCGATGATTTTTTTTTTTTTTTATAAATGGCTGACTTTGATCCTGACTAGATGTGGTTTGCAGCCACAACCATCGACTTAATAAAAGCAAAATTTGGCTGCCATTTGATTTCGAGAAATCAAACTGTCAATTTGCCTGCAAAGTCATGCGATTTGCCTCTTTAATTCTTGATTTTTTTCTTAAGATGCTATGTGAATTCGGTGATTTTTGCTGATATGCCAGCATCAACGTACGCCTTGAAGTGTATCATTGTCCATGTGAAGCTTGAAATACGGCCAGCAATGTTTGAAAAAGTGGCTTAATTTAGGAGTCCAGAGTGCTCTTCGTCAGGTACACCCGTAGTGCCCATTTAAAATATTATGGTCTGTATATATCTTTCGATTAAAAGTATTTCATTGGTTAAAATTTTTGTCGTCTCGTGCTTTTTTACCATTCATTCAGTCAAAATTTAATTTATTCTCATTTTACCGAATTTTTCCAGAAAAGTAAGAAACCAACAAACCTATTATTTTATAATAATTTTTCTTAATAATCTTTTTTAAATTAACCCTAGAGTGCTTTTAATTGCAAATCAAAATAAATAAACGCAATTATTCAGCTTAAAAAAGTTTATTGAAATTATTTATAATGTTCACAAAATATATCCGCTTCAGTTTATAACGACCTGAATCACCTGTGTGGGTAGTTCTGTAACTTTTTAACGACAAAAATTTGTAGAAAATTTTTACTTAAAAATACTTGAAATTTAATACTTAACGACAAATTTTTGTCGTTAAAAAGTTACAGATCTACCCCACTGATGTCCCAAAGTAAAACTTATCTAACATTTATCTATGATTAAGGCTGTATTTACAGTTCACAACATATTCTAGAGGTTTTCTGAACCATCCTGTTCTAATTATTGTAAAACAATTAAATACCAATGCGACATAAAAGTAAAGGGTCCAACTAAAACGCACGATGTTAATTGTAAATAAACTAAATGTGTTCATAGAAGTTTAGCTTAATATTTTTCATTACTATAGAAAGATCTGTGACAATAATGTGGGAAACAAAATAGCGGCCAAATGCTCGCCACAGCTGTGCTGGCATACCCATATTTTCCATAGTTTCAATGTCTCTAAGACATAATGGAGGTTCAACGTCGTTATTGTGCCGAATTATTTCATCGTTTAACGCTTGAATTGTTCTTGGCCTACACTAGCCAACAAGATTTTGGACTGGAACAACCAAATATCTTTCCTAGGGTAATTTGGTGGGCTGAATTCGAATGTTTTTGTTCGTTTCTTACTTAAAAAAAATCACTAGTTTATTTAAAGTCAATGAATTTTTAAAAATGTCAAGACAAAGTCTTGACAGAAAGAATACGAAAAAACAGGGGAAAAAGAAGGCAACATGTAATTTGAAATTTAAGTGATAATAACAGCAAATTTCGAACCACCAGTACTACTGGTTAAAGATTGATGTTTGACTGTTGGCTAACGGGCACCGCAGTGGTGCAGTGGGTAGAACACAAAGATCTTCTGACGATAGAAAGTGGTGTTTCTTGAAACATGTAAAGATCAACCCGGGTTCAAATCCCAGCTCCGCCAGGAAAAATTATCAATAAATTTTAATAAAAATTCCAGGTTGTAACATTTCTTCCCTCAGTGAAAATAATTTAATGAAAATTAAATTTGATGAGCTCAAAAAGTGAATGACGTTATTTAAACGTCGTTTGTATTTGGTTGGTTCAGTTTCACGTATTAGAATCCAGCAATAGTCTCCCAGCATGCTTTTGTCTCAAAATTCTTGATAAATTCTTTCAATTTTCATTTAATCTTGGTGAGCTCGCTCCCCTTGTTCGTAGCTCACTGCACCTAAGTTTTATGGGAAGAAATCTAAATGCAAATGAAGAAAATGCGGTGTGTCCAAGTTTCTCTTAAATGATTCTGATAATGCATATCCTTTTATTCCAACCAAATGTTCACCACACACAAAGCAAAAATAGCTTGAGGCAGTAACACATGATCTCCGTGATATGCTTAAACGCTTCTATGAAGATTAACAATGTCAAATAAATAATTGTAAAATTGTAGTGTCAGTATTGACTGTTTTACAGTATTGCCAGCATGCGGTAAAAAATGAACAAGACGTAATAGCCCAATTTGTATGCCAGATTCGAATTCAGAACACCCAGATTTGTTAAAAAAAAATATGCTGTGTTTCTGCAGTCAATTTAGTTTTTCCAAATATGTGGAACAGTTTAATTGACATTAGGTTTGTTCCCTTACTCAAAATTGGGATTTAACGTGATCCCAATGTTTTCGAATATCTGTGTAAATGAAAGCTGTATGGGCAGAATAACTTTCCTCTCAATTTGTTGTGCAAAATGTTACAATAATCGTTGCATTCCGCGAACATTTTATATTTGTTTCTTAAAAAAAAGCATAAATTGTTTAGGGAAATTGCTTCATATTTGGTTCTAGTACAGTTATCCTATTAAAATGTTTCTCCTGGCTTTTAATTTTAAACCGCCTAGGAGAACCAGAAACAACTGAACACCAAAATTGTTATTTTCTGTTGATTCGTTTGAAAGTGAGCGTGATTTCAAAAGACGGACAGACAGCCGGACCCAGAAAATATGCTCTTTATGGGGTCTTAGTTATATATTAATAATAAAAAAGTTTCACGTGGCACGACAAATCTTTAAGCTGGCATTGTGATAAATCATTATTATCAATTAAATACTATTAAATCCTTAAGTATTGCTTCAAATAGTTTTATTTTTTTTTCTGAAATCATACTGATGACAAAAGCTCTTTCTACTCATTGATAAATCTATTTAACAATGGACTTTAGCACTATTATAGATTAAAAATGATTGATTAAAAAAACTAAACTCTGGACTGCACACTCTGCCAGTAAACTTTCAAAATACAGTCACTTCAAAGAAAAAACAAAAGACTTAAGCAACGAACTTTAAAATCTTTTCTTACTTAATAACTAAAAAATACTTAACCACGAAAAGAACAGAATTGACCACCATATTTTTTATTTTTGTTTTTTTCCACCAACATTTCCTCAAGTCTAAAGACCAAAACAAAATCAAGAAAAATTCCAACTATTTTCAATGATTTTCCTATTAAACAGCAGATAAGTGAACAGCAAGCAAAAGAAAAACGAAATAAACCTGCAGTGAACTCTAAGGAAAAATGAAAAAAAAAGAAAAATAATCGGAAAAAGAAGATAGATCCATCAAAAGAAATCAACAACAATCACACTGAGGCCGAGAGAAAAAAAAGTAACAACAAACAACCTTTAAATAACTACCATCAGCATTAAAAGCAAAAAAAAAAGAAGAAAAAAGAAAAACCAATCTCCAGAGGTTTAAAGCTGACTTTATTTCAATGTTACTATTGTTGTTGTTGCTGGTGTTTGTGCAAGTATTTGAAAAAAGTCAATAAACTGCAATTTTTACAACGTGCTGTTTCTGTTTCTGTGTTTTTTTTTTCTCTTCTTTTTTGTTTTTCTTTATTTTCTTTAATCTTCTTCATGTTGCTGCTGCCTTAACAAAGCAACATGTGGCAAAAGTTAGAAGCAGCACTAGCAAGCTGTTGTCTATACAATAATAATGTTAAGTTAAACGTTAAACGTGGTAGTGGAAATGGAAATGGAAAAAGAAAGAAGTACAACGAACAAGATGAGTTAGTTTTATACAATTTTAGTAACATGTTTCCATTTTGCCATTTATACAAATGGAAAACAAAACAACAAAAAAAAAAAGATTTTATTGTTGTTTATATATTATTAATGATGTTGACGAACATGATGATGTAGAATACTTCTTTTCTTTATTATAATGATTTTTTACCTCAAGTGAACTAAGTACTACAAAATATTACAAGAATATTGAATTTTTTCTTTTTTTTTTTTTTTTTTTGTGTAAAAGTATTGGTGTTAAAGCATATTGTAGTACCATCATAAATGCTGAGAAAAAATAGCATTTCTATAATATTTGAAAATTATACTCGTTACTCTTATTATTATAATTTTTTTCCTATCATAATTACAATGTGGTTAGATATTAGTTTTTATGCCAACTCTTGTCTGGCAAGTTCACATTATTACATCCAATAGTTTTTTTGAGTTTGTTTGGGGAATCGAGTTTTGCTAATCTACGCATACAGTTCTTTATAATTTTAGACGTAACGAAAACGAAATCTCACTGTTATATGCTGGTTCGATAAACTAGAACTTAAAATAGTCTACCATGTAAATTTGTTATTACTATACAAAACAAAGGAGTGAGATCGAAAAATACATCTATTATCAAAATAAAAACTATTTATTTAAAATATTGACTCTTCTACATCAGTAATGTGCAATCCATAATAAAATTAACCAGTTGCAATGAGAAGAAAAACTCCTCTTGTGTACTGGGCAGGTCTAGAGATGCTCTGGACTCCAAGCCAACAAGGCCTTGGTGGAGGCTGTCTAAAATGGCGATACACCTGAATTCCGTTAACTTAGAAACCACTTAACCTTTGATAAAGTTTACCTGTGAGGTAAAGGAATGGGCTCTAGATGAACGTGCTAAAAACTGGCAGCGCTCTATTTTCGGGCAGGATAACAAATGTACTTTAAGGAAGCCAAAATCCTAATAGAAGAAAGGAAATAATAGGATTAACAAGGACAACACTAAGAAGGCTAGTTTAAGTATTAATGGGTCACCCGAAACTACAATCTCATTCAGCACGCACAGGATTATCCAATGGTACAATATTTGGAGCATGTAGAAACGATGACGAGGCACTGGAAACCTAAACTCAAAATATAATATGTAGTTAATTTCAAACGAATTAATCATTTTAAACAAATTAAAATTCATTTAGAAAACGAATCATTTTCATTTCATTTAAAACAAATGATTTTTACATTCATTTTTAAATTTTTTATTTATTAAACAGCATGTTCGTTAAAATTTAATAAAAAATATATTTTAACCGACCAAAATCAAATAAAAATAAAATTATTCGTAAAATAACTATATTTTTTTCAATTTTAACACTACGGAAAACGAATTTAATAACCCACAATCAGTTAGTCTGTGTTCATACGGCTCATGTCTTATTGATATGATTTCTACTTTATAGGCGAGAGGGACGAAGGGAAAATAAACGAGTACACAGATGCATGTACTGTAGAGCGACTCACCAAAAAAAGTGCTCGATGTACCCTCCTAAAAATAAACCTTGGGCTTTTTTAAGATGACATTTTAAATATTTCGGCTCCAGCTTTGATCTCTCGTGAGCTGGACCAGTTTGAAAAAGGTTCTATTTTTGTATGTTTTGTTAATTTGTGAATCTGTTCTTTTACCAACATATACAAATTGGGTATCGTAAGAAAGGTTTTTTTAAGGCGCGCCCAACTGTATATACAATTTGTCCAAGGACGATCATCCATGTCCTTTTTTTTAAGCATTTTCTGTAAAAATAATGGTTTTTGAATTTTTTTGTTCGTGGTTTTTTGTAATAAAAGTGCCAAATTAACATATTTTATTCTTTAGTCGATTTAATTAAATACGTGTCTCAGCTTTTTTTGAAATTCGTGCTAGTTCGCGTTTTGACAAAAATGCAATGGGGTGGTAGCCCTTCGTTTTATATAGGTCAATATGGGTATCAAATTTTTTCTTTTGCCAAGTACATCATCTTTGTATGTAAATAATTAAGATTTTTGCAAATTAAATGCATTTTACAAGGTGCTCTGGAATATATATAAATGCAAATTTGTAGTAACTCTAATATGATAGCGAATTTAGTTTCTAGATCATGTATGGAAGAAAAAAGGACTAAAGAAAGATATATATGTTGGTAAGGGAACAGAATCACAAAATAACAAAACATACAAAAATAGACTCTTTTGCAAACTGGTCCAGCTCACGAGAGGTCAAAGCTGGAGCCGAAATATTTAAAATGTCATCTTAAAAAAGTCCAAGGTTCATTTTTAGGAGGGTACATCGAGCACGAATTTTGCTTCCATACAACTTGAGTCGCTCTAATGTACTGCCTTTACGTTTTGCTTTTTTCATTCGTTGTTTAATTTTGTTATGGTTTTCAATATCAAAAAAGCACACATGCATACGCACGACTATACAAAATAAAAAAACATGTCATCAACATGACATGAATCATTTGAACGCCAATTCATGTTCAAAGAAGAAAAAGGAAGAATCTTGTCAATAAGACATGAGCCGTATGAACTCAGACTTACTGTTATAATAATAATGTACTTGTGCAAATATCTTGGGGCCTAATTACAGCATACGATATCGAGCAAAATTGATGGAAATTTTTTTATTTTGGTATTATGACTCTCGATATCGAATGAAATGTATCGTAATTTGAGATGACAGCATTCGATATCGAGTAACCAAAGCCATTACAACTCCCTAGTTTTCATTTGATACGTCAGTGTCTATCGTGGCGGCATGAAATAACCCCCCAAAATATAACCCCCCAAAAAAATTATTAAATAACCCCCCAAAGCGTGGGGTCTTATTTCATATGCAATTAAGCCCCAATTTTGAAAATGAAATTAACCCCCGACGAAATGAAATAACGCCCCAAACATAAATGAAATAATTCCCTAATTTTTGGGGGCTTATTTCATATGAAATAAAACCCCAATTTCCGAAATGAAATAAGAGCCCAGTATATTTAATACAATCAATTATACACTTTTGCTTTAAAGAATCACGCAATAGATATCATGGTATGATATACCAAACACAAGCTTCGCCAACTAAGGCTTTTCTGCATAGCCGGCCTTCGGCCGGGCGCAATAACTTTTTCCTCTGTGGTATACCAAACACCAGCTTCGCTAACTAAAGCTTCTCTGCATAGCGCCACGATTTTCTCCTCTATAGAAAAAAAATACCGAATCGAACCGGCTACGCAGAGAAGCTTTAGTAAGCGAAGCCGGTGTTTGGTTTACCATATAGAATAAAACCATTGCGCCCGGCCGAAGGCCGGCTATGCAGAGCAGCTTTATTTATCGAAGCCGGTGTTTTGTATACCAAAGTGGATAAATTCTTGCGCCCAAAAACGTTTTCATTATAATTTTGAAAATGAAATAATCCCCCAAAAAATATATTGGGGCTTTATTTCATAATGATTTTTTGGGGGATAATTTCATATGAAATAATACCCCAATTAAAAAAATGAAATAACACCCCAAAAAAAATGAAATAATCCCCCAAAAATCGTTTTTGATGTTCTCTGTACAAACTTTTGGGGGGTTATTTCATTATTTTTTTGGGGGGTTATTTCATGCCGCCTTCTATCGTATGCAGGAAAATACGATAGTTAACTCGATACGATAGCTTACTCGATATCGAATGCGGTAATAAGGCCAATGCTTTTGATTACCTAAGAAGGAAAAAATTTAAGGGGAACAATATACGAATTCTGGAAATCGAAGGGAAACCCTTGAGAAACTGCATAGGGTCGACTTAGTTCTTAGGCTAGTATTGAAACGGGTATTGGCTTATGGATAGGGAAAACTCTCTTTAGAGCATACAACATGAGAAATTGGGGTAGCTTTAAGCCCAAACTGGTATATAACTACGCAAATTAGGTGCATCACCCTACTCTTTTCGACCTTTTTAACCTCAGTTCTTCCAGTCGTTAAGAAACTGCTTTCAAAAGTTAACAAAGTGAAAATTAATTTTTCCCTACAAAAATTAAGATTTATTATATGAAAATATAAAATCTAAACGTCTTGAATCTTATTTTTGGTCATTTCAGTCAGGGTCCTTGTTTGAAAATTGCTTTTGCTTTTAATTTTAAAAGATTTTCTTGATAGAATAAAATATGTGACCTGGGGCCTGATTCTGGCAGTCGTGATCGAGTACTTTCTCGATTCGAAAGCAATTTTATATCTAAATATATAATTATAGTCAATACTGAACGAATCGGAATTATTTTTTCAGTGTTATAAAGCATTAATTTGAGTTTCACAATACTGAAAAAATAATTTTGATTCGTTCAGTTTCGACTGAAATAAAAATTCTTTCGAGAAAGAACTCGATCATGACTGCCAGAATTAAACCCCTGAAGACTATTTAAAGTTCTCGATAGGTTTTCTTTTATATCCCTAGGAGAAATGTAACTAACACCAAACCTGTGACGTGACAGTTTATAAGAAGGTTGCTTTTCACTTTAACATGGCGATGTCCTAAGAGGGGTTTTAATTGCCACGTAAGACTTGTGTGATAGTGTAAAGTAGCCTTTAAATTATTGTGATAAACAACAATGCTTTATTTTTTCGTTAAAGTATTAGCACTTTCCTATGAGTTTTCCGGTTTCAACTTTATGAATGCCGGTCACATTTTTGCCTCTAGTTCTTTTAGACGTTAGTTAGCATATTTACATACAATACTTTGGCACATGCCCACTGAATAATAATGTTAAGCGATGTGCTGGAAACTCCTACCGGCTGAAAGTGACCGTGTAGCTGCTAGGTTAAGTTTTTGGGGCACTGCTGTTGACATGCCGCTTTATTTTATATTTAAATTTTTTTTTTTTTGCAATTTAAAAGAAGCATATTTTTAATTCTACAAACAAACTTCGATTCGAATATTAATCAATGCTGCAATCCGGGTTTTGATAGCTAACAAAACTAATTCCATATGACTATATTATTAGACCGCGAAAGCGACGAATTCGCCTCAGATTTTCGTTCCGAATATAAAACCTGAAAACGCTGTCTGATAACGATTATCTTCCTGTTTAACTCTTATACTAATTTCTCAATCTAAGAAATTGTTGCAACTAGCATTAATTTCTATAGTTAATTTTCAGTAGGATCAAGACAAGTTTTTTGTATATTATTTTACAAATTTGCCAAAAAATTTTATTTTTTAGGTTGCATGGACATTTTTTTGAAATTTGTATGATCTCACTCCTTCTATTTGTGTTGCTTAGACAAATGTTATTTAAAATAATGATAATGATGATGATGATGGTATGAAAGGTTTAAAGTTACTTTTAGCTTACCTGCTGTTTTTTCCGATAAGCTGTGTGAAAATGTTAAATAACTATTTATTATTTATAAATGCAAGCATGGGGAAAAAATTGAAAATGTTGTGAACTTGACATTAGAATATATTATAGAATGTTGGTATTTGTGAGAATTAAGTTACTAAAACATTATTTTGTAAAGGGTTCGAAAACAAACATTCGGTTGTTGCTTATGAAAAGTAAAATATATATAAAAACAAAAGACTCAAAGCACAAACTTTATTACAAAAGAAAATGTTTTTAATAAAACAAAATTATTTAATTATATTGTAAATTTTCTATAAACATCAAAAACTACTAAATAAATAAGTAGTAGGCAACCTTCAAGAAAACTTGAGAAAAGAAAATTAGTTTATTTTATTATACTTTATGAAATGCTAAAAACACAAAGTGCAAACAAACGTGTTATAATCGTCCTTTTTGTTTAAGCTTGTATAATTTATATGAGCTTATTTACAACCAGATCTACTCATAGCTCTCTGACCATCTATATGTTAGCATGTCGGCCTTTCATATTGTCCGTCTGTCCGACTGTCTGTCTGCTTTTTAGCAGCATTTTGTTCAGGCATATGTTTGTTTATGTTACGATGACTTTTAACATGAATGAAACTACCACTAAATAAATAAATTGCTTTATAAATGAAATGAAAACCGCAGTAACAAACTTCTTGCAACAAGATGCCATAAAACCAATACAACATCTACTGGACATGAATATACCAATAAACATTATTTGTATTCTGTATAGACATATATTTTTATTTATTTTTTTTTTCTGCTGTAGTAAAAGTAAAAATACAACAAATAAGACATGAAAAATTACATATAAATATACAAGGTGGTCGTTGCTTGATTATTCTACTGAAAATAAAAAATAAAATTATAGTCAATGTCCCAAAGGACCAGCCAATTCAATCTAAAACACAAACAAATATTCCCCGCTAAAAATACTTACAGTTGCTTACTACACAACACACATTTAGCAGATTCAGTCTATAAATTGTTAACAATCCACCAGCCATAATTTAAATAAAATGACACAAAAAACCTACAACCACTACAAACAAAAACTTATTGCCTCAATAAAACAAAATTCCTTGGATTTTTAGATCAAATTTAAAATAGACAACGAAACTGTAGAAAACAAAACCTTAAAAAACTCACTCTTCGTTAAATGATTTAACATTGATTTTTTAATTGGATTAAAATACTATAAAGTAGAAAAAAAAATTACAATGTTTTTTTAACATTTGGTTTCGCTTCGTTTTTTTTTTTTTTTCTTTTTATTTTTGCCTACTTAATTTATGCTGAATGGTTTAGAAAAATCTTGTGCTTTTAAAATTTATTTCCTTTCAGATCCCTTATGGCTATTTTTATCGATAATTAACACCTTGCATTTTATATTTGCGACATTATCATGCAGTTAAGAAGAGTCACAGCGTGCCATTTTTATTTTATTACTTGATTGTAGGTTCTTTTTTTTTTGCTATTCATTATATTTTATTGCTAAAAATAGATCAATTTCTTTGTTAAGTTCGCCTCAATGGTTTGTTGGCTACATTTTGCCAACATTCATGATACGAATTTACATATCGAGAACGAAATGTATGTATGTCGCAATACAATAATAAAGAATGTTGCATATTAAAAAAAAATATGTTATGGCCATAATGGTTCAGTTAAAAGGATAATATTTTTTCTGTTACGGTTTTCAAGGACGCAAAAGTAGAATTTAAACGTAATTTTGAGTTCTATGGTTTTTTCTGGATTACTCTTCAACTACATGCAGAAACAACAGAAACGCACGATGTTAATTGTAAATAAAACAAAAAGTTTTCAGAGAATTAACTAAATGTTTTTTTTTTTTTTTTTAATCACTCTGAGACATAATTGAGGTTCAATGTCGCTAATGTGCCGAATTATCTTGTCCTTAAGCTCTTGTACATATTTATCTTGACTTTTTAACGTACACGTCTTCTTTTAAATAACCCCACGGCCATTGAATTTCTCGCGCAAAAGAGCCAATGTTTCGTTGGCTGTGTGGCTAAAGGTACCACTGCTTGGTCGACTTTTTTTTCTGACGTTCTGCATTTAATCAGCGTAAAATTTCCGCATTGGGTAAATGTTAAGGTTTGTGATACCCTTAGAAGCCTCCGGTATATCCACAGTTCAAAACTTTCAAATTTGTTCCTATGCGCTGTTTTTGATGGCTATGATACTTTCAGGAAAGTGGTATGGTAATGTATGGACCATATATAGCAATGAAAATTTAACTCTTTTAAAATTCCTGGGTATGAATTTACAACTTCACATAATCCCTATTGAAATATCACATAGAATGTAGGCATAGACGTTGCTAAGAGGTTTTTGATATTTAAATTAGGCTTAAGTGCATCAGATTTAAATTTTATTAAATTAAATAAAAAGGAAAGAATTTAACACATGAAATGAATTTAACAAATTTTTTTTTTTTTTTTTTTGTTATTTTATTCTTGACTGAATACGGGATTGAACTCGTGTCGATTTTACATGTTTCGAGAATAAAACACATTCTCATAATCAGAATTCTTTGCCAAGAGTCATTAGAAAATGTCCTCAGTGAGAAATGTTCAAAATAAAAAATAAATATTTGGCCAGAAAAAGGATTAACCAATTTAATAAGGCTCGATCCAACTGAAATAAAATTTAAATTGATTTTGAAATTGTTCACACATTTTTTGTTAATAACTTTAATATAAAAGGAACAACTTTTGCAAAATTTTGTTTTCAATGGTCTAAAGTTGACAATGTCTTCCCCATGAGGCCTAAATGATAACAACTTTAAAACCAATTCTGATCCAAAAGAGAAAATGCTATTTGCATAGAATTTGGAATAAATAAGTTTTGTATGAGAAACAATGATTTGATATCATACTAGAAGTTATTCTTAAAAACATTTCACCCAAATAAATGAGTACAGAAATTTGCATAAATTCTGAATTAAAAGCCATGTTAATTTTGTGAGTATCATAAAGCAACCTGGAAAGACAATTTAAGCTATGCATTTAAGTGTTAAGAAGGAATTTTCGGAAATGTTGCCTTAAAACTAATCCAAACTTCCATGCCTTATAGTTAGAAAATCTTAAGAGACATAAAACCATGCAGTATGCACTTAATCATACTTTGTTTATAATAAATTTAAACGATATTTACGCTGAAATTGGAATTGGGAATTTAACGATTTAAGTAACTGTATAAATATTCTATTAGAAGGCCGCCTGACACAGATAACCAACCGTAGAAAACAAAAGTACTTTTAAAACAGCTAAAGCCAGGAGGAAACAATATAGTTGACAGCTACTGAACTCAGATTTTTCGGAAGAGGTTTAGAGGTCGCTCAAGTCGATTTTTTGCCAAAAATCGGGTGTGCTGCCTTTTTTTAAGTTTTCATTTTCAACTTTGTCAAAACCCACGATTTTCTTCACTTTTAAGGAAATAATTTTAAAGCGAAATGGCCAAGCTTTATTTTGGTGTATAAAGACTAGAGGGCGTTGCAATGCATTTGCTCATTTAAGCACCCTACATTAAAAATTTTCGTTATTTTTCGATACATTTTATAAGTAACGCTTTATTACTTTTTAAATTTCTATGAAAATTTAACAAACCAACAATGCAGTTTGAAGGATTAATTTGTTCTTAATAATTAGAAATAAATATTTTTGAATTCGCTCTTACCGTTTCTGAGTTATACCGGTTTTCAGCTTTGTACCCAGTTTATAATTTTATTACCCATACCCAACAAACAAATTAAAAACAAACGTTTTGTTTTGCTTTGTTTAAACATCATTAATTGGATTTCTTACGATATTGTATATGCCCTGCAATAAATTTTGAAAATCAGTTTCAGAATATTTTTGGTATAAGAAGATTTTGAGTATATGTATACACTAGTACACATATACAATTTTCAAAACTAATAAATAAGTCTTTTGGTTAGAATTCGTCTTACTCAGGTAGCTAGACATGAGCGGCAAGCTTTTTTAAATCATGACAATTCTATTGCCAATACATCGATCCCTTTGCGCGAAATTATCGTATGTTACAAAAACCAAATTTTACAGGACAGCCATTTTTGTACTTTTCACTGCTTTCGCTTGCAATATCAAAATGAAAATATATCGGGTGATTTTTTAGCTATTATCTTTTTGGCAACACTGGTTTAAACAGCTGACGAGCGTTTCGTGTTTTGTTTCACTGTCAAACATCATCAGTTCAGTTTGGTCTATAATTTAACCATGAGTCGTCTTACAAACGAACAACGCTTGTAAATTATTGAATTTTATTATTAAAATGCGTGCTCTGTTAAGAAAGTTCATCGCGCGCTTCTTCCATTGTATGGTCAGCTCATTTTTGGCTCAAAGGGTACGTTAATAAGCAGAATTGTCGATTGTGGAGTGAAGATCAGCCAAAAGCATTGCAAGAACTACCAATGCATCCAGAAAAAGTCACAGTTTGGTGCGGTTTATGGGCTGGTGGCATCATTGGACCGTACTTCTTCAAAGATGATGCGAATCGTAACGTAACTGTGAATGGTGAGCGCTACCGTGAGATTATATCCAACTTTTTTTTTTTTGCCCAAAATGCAAGAGCTTGACTTGCATGACATGTGGTTTCAACAAGACGGTGCCACATGCCACACAGCACGCTTAACAATGGACTTATTGGGAGGCGAGTTCGGTGAACATTTTATTTTACGTTCGGGACCGGTCAATTTGCCGCCTAGATCGTGCGATTTATCACCTTTAGACTATTTTTTATGGGGCTTTGTTAAAGCTCATTGGTATACACACATGCCCGCTTCAATTGACGCATTGAAAGACAACATTTAAGAATTTATTCATGAGATACCGGGCGAAATGTTGGAAAGAGTATGCCAAAATTGGACTAAGCGGATGGACCATTTGAGGCGCAGTCACGGTCAACATTTGCATGAAATAATCTTCAAACATTAAATTATATGGACCGTACTTTCAATTCAAATAAAGATTTCTTTTTCTGAATTTTATGTGTTTTATTTTTTAACTTTCCTTGAGCATATACGATAATTTCGCGCAAAGGGGTCGACATTTTTAATAAAACAAAATGACCCAGCTATCTGCCCAATAAGATTTTCCAGCCGGGTGGTGTTAAATTCGCGTTTTTAGGATTTCTCTCGTATAAACTGTATGGAAATAAGATATTTTGACATAAAACGACGCTTGCCGCTCTTATCTAGGCAGCTCAATTAGTCATATGTATAATTCTTACTTGTAAAAGGGTTTAATAAACTTTTTCTATTATAATTGGTTAACTTTTTTTTTTTAATACTATAAAACATAATAAATTTTTATGTCATAAGTTTATGTCTATGTTTAAACAAAGTTTAAAGACAAAAGACTTTAAACACAAACTTCCTTTTAAAGGATATGTTAATTTTATGACAATTTCCAAGCAAAAACAAAAATCCAAAAACAAATTATTATAAATTTTGCATAAACTTAAACACAACACAGCACGCACATACTGATTGCAAGAGTTGTATGTTTTGAAATGACTCATACACGTCTATTAAAAATTTTGCTTTGCATAAATTTTGTTTATGCGTTTGTGGCACTTCAACCACTCACGCCAATGCAGCCATGTTAGGAGTTTGTTAACATTTCTTAACGTTTTTTTTTTTTACATAACAGTTGGTGAAATTGATTTTAATTCAATCAATGCACAAATAATTGTTCACAGTTTGTTTGCTGTTTCATTTTGTTTTATTGTCTTCTTAGGCTTGTTTTGTTAAACCGTTTAGACATAAAGGGAAAAAGTCATTATATATTGTGTAAATAAATAAGTGCGTTGTATGTAAGACTCATAACAAAAGACATAAATAATAATGAAAGAAAATTACGAAAAACGTAAGCCATGTCTATAATATAGAAAAGAAAAAAAATGTTATTGTGACTTGAAGAATTATTCTTATTCTTTTGTTTCAATTCACTCTTACCATAAGTCTTTATTTTTTTAATATGGCTGTTTGTATGTCATAGGGAATATGTTTTTCTATAATTCTTATGGATTTCCGGTGGTGGAAAAACCAACAAGAACAAAGTGCTACATACAAAATTGTATGTCTTTGCTGTTTCACACTTTTTAGTATGCATTTTACATTGTGTACATACAAATAAGAATTTGTAAATTATTCCTGGCAATAGCACCGAATAACAAGTCAAACGAAGAGTTTTGGGTATCTATTATAGTGAAAATGAATGACTTCATTTTGGTCTTTCTTCGTAGAATTTTTAATTACATACATAAATTTTATTTCCGTTATAATCAACATATTTTGATTTTATAGAAAAGAACGATTTTTTTATTTTTTAATGTTTTTCAAATGATTGATGGTCTCGAAGATAGAATGTTAGGTTTTTTGTTTTGTGGTTTCATCTAGAGTTGGGTCTTTTTTTAAGAACTTTAAACACATTTCTTTAATGATGAGTAATTACATAATTGTTATATTTTCTTTTTTCTCCAAGCCTTTTATATTCTAGAACTTGCCGCTAGCAATTTCGAAGCTCAGGGAGTTTTATAAAGTCAATGGCACTCATGTGTAACTTTCTATAGTTATGCAAGAATTTGTTTAGAAATTCTTTGTTTAAAAAATTATTAAGCATAAATAATGTTAAAGAAATTATTTGTTTAAATTCTTTCGAAAAAAAGTTGAACAAAATAGTTAAAGAAAATTTAAAGCTTAAAAAATATCAGTAAGAATTTTGTTATCAACTTAAAATCAAATTAATAAACATGTTACATTTAGGCACTTTTTTTTTTTGCTAAACAGTTAAAACTTTAGCCAGGTAGTGGTCCAAGACATTATGGCAATTAGTGCCAGCTTAAAGAAAAACTTAATAATTTTAAATTGATTTAATTGCTGTTTAATGGGGGATACTTTTTTAGGAAAAAAAATCTTTCTTGCTCAATCAAAACGACTTGAACCCTAAAGCTGTTGACCTATATATTCATGTTATAGGAAATTATTATATGAAATTTTGTGCGGATCACTCAATTACTTGCCGTTTTAAGGCAATGACCATTGATCTAAAATCCAAAGAAAGAAAGTACACACAATCTTGACCAGCCATTGTCTTGGGTACACAACAACAAAAAGTTGTTCCAATTTGTTTGCACAACGAAATACAATATCAATGATAGTGATGCCATGTTGTTTTATAACGGATTTTACATAAATCAAAAAATCAATTGGAACAAGAACAAAACAGCAGTCTTCAAGAGCCAAATTAATGTCTGCACAACACAAAGTGATTGCTAGTGAAGACAGTGTTGAAGGATAAGTCTTCAACGCAGACATCACAAAATCTAGTTACATTTGGGAAGTTCCAGCGAAAAGTCTCCTTTTTATAACGTAAACGCTAGAAGTAACTTTAATTTTTAACTTTTTTATATTTTATTGTAAAGCGCAACTAGCTATATATTTAGTAACAAAACAACAACAACATGGTCCTAAAATACAAGCATCTTTGCATTCTGGCGTTGCATTACAAAAAGTTTACTTTTCGCTGGAAATACCCATATTCACCTTTTAAACCATTCTAACTAAAAGAGGTCTAATACAAAAAGTCTCGCTCAATTCGCAGACTTATGCAATTTGGTAATGCCAGTCAAAATCCACTTCTGTTTCTTGTAATGTCACGCAAGGACACATTTTTGCTTATATCTGCAAATTTTTTTCTGAATATAGTGCTACTTCATTACTTTGCAAATATATAAAACTCTTTTTACAAATTTGACTTTTTCATTAAATGTATTACATTTTGTCGTACAAATATCACGGCACGTCATAACGGAAATGCCCATATACATTAAGTTCCTTGGGAATCCATCAATTACTCGGGTAAGCTCAGTGGTACATTTATGATACCCAGCAGAGATCAGCAATGAGTAGTGAAAAAGTGAGTAGAGGGACCGCCGGGATCCACTGATTATGTTAGCACCAGTTTGGATTTTGGTCGGTTGCCAGAGGTAATAATGCCCTCTAGGGAGAGCTGGTCGGGCAGGGGCAGATTATTTGGTGGATTTGCTATTTTCACTGATGGCTCAAAGATGAGGGGCACGGGTGCTGGGGTCTACAGTGAGGATCTGAACATAAGAAGGTCATATAGGCTTCCTGACGACTGCAGTGTTTTTCAAGCGGAGGTTCTGGGGGTCTGGAGGGCCGCGGAACTAATGAGGAACAACATTGATAGGGGCTCGGAGGTCACTATATATGTGGACAGCCAGGCGGCTCTTATGGCCGTAAGGGGCTGTTATGTGAACTCCAGGCTGGTTGATGAGTGTAGGAGGGCTCTGAGGGGAGCCTTAGGGGAGTATCTGCTAAGGTTATGCTGGGTGCCGGGTCATTGCGACATAGGCGGCAATGATATTGCTGATGAGTTGGCAAGACAGGGCTCAGAGATGGAGGATCCTGACTGTGTGGAGGCGGTTAGGCCTCCATTGGGCTTCTATTTTGGTAGAATTAGGGAATGGATACTGAGCGTGACCAATCGGGCCTGGGGGAGCCGAACGGACTGTCGGGTATCACGGACACTGTGGCCGGTGCTTAGGAAGTCCGATTCGGTGTCGCTGTTGGGCAGGAACAGGGTCTGCGTTAGGACCATGATAGGAATTATCACGGGCCACCGTATGATAGGCAGGATGGCGGTGAGGATGGGATCCGACTTGTCGGATATATGCAGGTTGTGCGAGGACCCTGAGGAGTTGGAGTCAGTTGAGCACTTTCTGTGCCACTGTCCCAGGTTGCAGGGTAGCAGGTTGAGGTGGCTGGGCAGTAGATTCCTGGGCGAATTAGGGGATGTCTCGGGTTGCGGACTCGAGAATCTGATAGGATTCGTAATGGGGATGGCCTGGCTGCGCGAGGGGAGACTGGGTGCTAACCGCACGTAGGGCGGATTTGGTTTAAGTGGGATTTCTCTCGGGGTTGGTCCTTTACCTTCTTTTCTTTCCTTTCTTTTCTACCTATCTTTCGGATCTGTCTTATGCTTTTGCTGCTTATTTCACCTACTTTATACCTTCTTAGCTATCTCTAATTAAGGCGTCACAATGGACCATATTGGTGTCTGGGTGAAGGTGTGAAGGAAACTTCACACCGGCCTTTCTACCTACCTACCTACCTAAATCATGACTCATAAATTCTTGTACTTATACGCACTCATACTTATTCCAATGTTATTCAAACTCATATTCACTCAAAAGTTTCATTTTATTCAACGTACTCATAATTAGCAACATTTGTAGTGTTTGATTTAGTATCTACTCAACTCAATGTGTATAGGCGAAGCAAAATGCGAGGCTGCCAGATTTGTCCCCGGAATAGCAAAGTGACGATTTGGCAATTACAGTTTACTAAAGTTACATGTATGAAGTGGACGATTTTTCGGCAAATTTATCTGGCAGCGCTGATTATTAAGTTGTGTGTTTTCTCTGTTGTGTTAAAACGGTAAATGGATGAGCTTAATGATTTGAATCATTATGAGAATTGTAAGTATTTTCTTGAAATTATAAATCAAGCTGACGTCATTTATGAGTATGCGTATAATGTCGACGTCGCACTCATAAATATTTCTCTTGTGAGTATGAGTGAATCAGAGTAGTTTAGTTAAAATGATTTATACGCACTTATACTTACAATTGCAGGAGTCAGTATGAGTAGCGAAAAGGCGATTCATTGCTTCTCAAAAGGCGTAGCAGCAGCATTCAACCAATTCTTCTTCCTGAAGCAGTAACATTAGATTTTTTTAAATCCTAACAGACAACTATTGGTTTCACCCAAATATATCTTCCTAATGATATCAATTCCCATACATAGACATAAAAACTGAAACAAAGTTTTCTTGTCGTCATGATAACTTCTACAGAAGTCATTGAACTCTAGACCCTCTCATAAGTCCCATGAACAATGATTCAAATTTGCAAAACTATTGACGCCCCAGAAGCTAGAAACAAAATATTTTCAAAACCAAATGCTGGTGAAATCACATGTCTCAATTTCAGCATATATGGTACTAGTGTCAACTGACAGTTCAATTCAATAACATAAGGGCTAAATACAAAATTAACTTTGAAAATTGTCACTAGCTAATCACAAACTGGGGAAACCAAAAAAAATAAGAACATTTAAAAAAAAATTTTTAAGAAACGCTTTTCTTAAAAAATAACATGTAAAAAAATTGCCCCCCCCCCCTAGATTTAATGCTGGCTACGCCCATGTATTCGTGTATTGTCATCGGGAATATGTATGCCTGCAAAATTTCATCCATTTGCATTGAGTATAAGGCGGTTAAATTAACGTTACAAGATTTGATTTTGCGAAGTGAAGCTAAAGAAAAGGTTTAAAAAAAGAAAATAAAAATCAAAATTTTAAGGATTTTTAGTTTTAATTTAATTATTTTTACTGAAGAAAGGAATTCTACAATATGACTTTTATTAAAATTTATTGCTCATTTTTATTCTTGGCTGTGCTGGGGATCGAACTCGGTTTGAATTTACATGTTTCAAGAATCTCAACATTCTTTCATCAGAATTCTTGGACGTTCTAACCTTGCCGTACCTGCTAGCCAACAGTCAAATATTAAACCTTAACTGGTGGTTCGAAATTTGCTGTAATTATCATTTTCAATTTTATTTACATGCTGCTTCCTTTCTTCTGTTATTCGTAATTATTTCTGTCAAGACTTTGTCTTGAAAACCTGAACACATTTGTTTATTATGTTTTTTTGTCCACTTTCGTCGACATTTTCTTTGTACAACTTGATGTAGAAATGTAAACATTAGAGCTTGTGCCATAGACATTTTTAATTGTGATTTCGAGTTGAACTGTTAATTTTTTGTTTTTGATATTTTTAGTTAGACTTAAGTTCATCAAATTCAATTTTCAATAAATTATTTTTACTGAAGGAAGGAATTTTACAACATGAAATTTTATGAAACAACATGAAATGTTACAGAACCTCTACGAATTGCTGCTAGATTCATGTGCGCTGTATACTTAAGTACAGATAAAGGGTGAGCCATTATAAATTTGAATCGGTTGTAAAAGAAGAACTGATTATTTTTTCAAAAAATAATTTAATAATGGAACACAATATCATTCACACAGCTACCACGACTGGCTCAGCAGTACCTCATTCGATAAACCCAATGTTTCAGTACATTTTCGATTATTTCGGTTCGAATCTCTACAAAGGCAACTTCGATTTCATGTTTCAACACTTCAATTGTCTCTGGATGGTTTGCGTAACATTAATTGCTCTGAGGTAACCAATCGACATCACAATTTCGGCTCATTATTCGATTTTCACGTAAATTTCTTACAGTTAACGTTAAAGATTCACTATTTACTTTGGATGTTAGTTTTCAATGTTTCTCCATTTTGTTCGAGCGTATAGCGTCCCATTTTGCAAATGTCAAACATAAGCCTGAAAAGACAAAAATAAAACCTAATAATATTCTACCTTTTAAAGTCAAAAAGTATCGGTAGTTCAAATTTAAAATTTTAAATGGTCCACCCTTTATATTTTCAGCTTGATAACTACCCAGCAAAAACTTACATTGCAAAGTAATGAGTTAAAAAGCTAATATAACGACTCTTCACTACTTATACATTGGCATTTTAACTCATTATTTTAACACGGTGATGTCATTGGAGGCAAGTACTTACAACCCTCGCTTACAAATAGGGAGTTAAATAAGTCATTACCACATTCGCTTACAAATAGGGACTTAAATAAGTTATTACTCCGATGTCACCAAAATTACAACTAACATGTCATGACTTTAAAAAAAATTTTTTTTATTATTTTTTTTTAATTATTTATTTTTTCTATTTTTTCTTATTTTATTTTACTTTACTTTATGTTTTTTTTCTATTTTTTCTTATTTTATTTTACTTTGTTTTATTTTTTATTTTTTTTTCTGCCTCTGGCGGGATTCGATCGCGCAACCTCGGTGCTGATAGACTAGCTCACTACCAGCTAGTCTACCGGGGCAGTGTAGTTTTTGTATAAAAAAAACGATGTATTTTACTCAATCCAGAGCGTAAATATGAGATTAAATTATTGGAGGCAACTACTTACCACCCTCGCTTACAAATAGGGAGTTAAATAAGTCATTACCACATTCGCATACAAATAGGGAGTTAAATAAGTCATTACCACATTCGCTTACAAATAGGGACTTAAATAACTTATTACTCCGATGCCACCAAAATTACAACTAGCATGTCATGACTATAAAATTTCAGTACAGCATAATTTTTCATATTCAAATTTATTACAAATTGTTTTTTTATTTATAATAAAAAAAACAAACAAATTGTAAGAACAAATATTTTAAATCAATTTGTATTAGATTTGAAAAAACTTCAACCGTAGATGCATTTTATTACGAATGAATTATAAATTTCGTTAATCAACTCATGCACAAGTACTTAGGTATCAGATTATATGTCAGCCATTACCAAACTACTTCTATGTAATGCAGATGGTATGAAGTAGTCATTGAAAAGTAAGTTGTTCAGTAATGGCAAGTCATTACCAAGTTTTTGCTGGGAATCTATAGTACGGTCCATATAATTTAATGTTTGAAGATTATTTCATGCAAATGTTGATCGTGACTGCGCCTCAAATTGGTCCATCTGCTTAGTCCAATTTTGACATACTCCTTCCAACATTTCGGCCGGTATCTTATGAATAAATGCTTCAATGTTGTCTTTCAATGCGTCAATTGAAGCGGGCATGTGTGTATAGACATGAGCTTTAATATAGCCCCACAAAAAAAATCTAAAGGCGTTAAATAGCACGATCTTGGCGGCCAATTGACCGGTCCGGAACGTGAAATAAAATGTTCACCGAACTCGCCTCTCAATAAGTCCATTGTTAAGCGTGCTGTGTGGCATGTGGCACCGTCTTGTTGAAACCACATATCATGCAAGTCAAGCTCTTGCATTTTGGTCAAAAAAACTTGGATATCATCTCACGGTAGTGCTCACCATTCACAGTTACGTTACGATTCGCATCAACTTGAAGAAGTACGGTCCAATGATGGCACCAGCCCATAAACCGCACCAAACTGTGACTTTTTCTGGATGCATTGGCAGCTCTTGCAATGCTTCTGGCTGATCTTCACTCCAAACTCGATAATTCTGCTTATTAACGTACCCATGAGCTTCGTCGCTGAACACAAAAAGCGCGCGATGAACTTTCTTAACAGAGCTCGCATTTTGATAATAAAATTCAATAATTTGCAAGCGTTGTTCGTTTGTAAGACGATTCATGGCTAAATTATAGACCAAAATGAAGATATTTGACAGTGAAACAAAACACGAAACGTGCGTCAGCTGTTTAAACCAGTGTTGCCAAAAAGATAATAGCTAAAAAATCACCCGATATTAAGTGAACACACAAACAAAGAACTTCTTTCTTATGCTTGTCTGCATGAGAATAGAGCCTCTGGCGGGAATCGAACCCGCAACCCCCGTACTTCTACTAGCTAGCCTACCGGGGCTCTGGCTGCAAAATTATAATTATTAATATCAAACTAAACAGGCCTTTCAAAATTCTGCATTTGCTTACATTAACGCCACAAACCTACAGATTATTTAACATAATTATCTAGTCTTAAAATTTGTTTAAACAAAAGTTTTAAGAAGAAAACCTGCTTTCACAACAAACCAGTCTGCCAACATTAGTCCTAGTGTTTATGTTTATCCTTGTGGTTACATTTAAGTTTATTGTTTATTATGTTTTCAACAAAAATGGAAACAAAAAACCAAAAAGCCAATGGCAAACGATAATCGCAACAATGTTGCAAAACATGGCATTGTTCAGCTACATTAGTTATATTTCTTTAAAACACAAAACATGTACTTAAAACTAATTGTTATACTTTTTTTTTTTCTTTTATATCTTTTTAGGTAAGAAAATTAGAGCATTTGGAAATCTTATCTGCAAAAATAATTTAAATGCATTTAAAATCTGTACACAAGGTGAGATGATAAACGAAGGATGATTTGCCAGAGAAAAATGTGTAAATAAGACTACACTTAAAAGGAAAATTAAGTGTTTTAATTAATTTAATTGGCTTTGTGGAACGAGAATCTTTGAAAAAAAACTGCAGAACACACGACATTTAACTAGTTAACTGGCTGGTTTTGAAATTAAAATAAAAATTTTCGTTTAGAAAATTATATGTTTTGAAAATATAAACAAATTTGACTTTTTAACTGTCTAAATAAAATAAAAATTTTCGTTTAGAAATTAATATTGAAAACAAAAACAAATTTGAGTTTTTTTATTGTTGTTTCAATATGAATTCCAAACCAAAAACTTATATTTTGTTTTGAAAAACTAGCAGTTCAGCTTTGTTCACAATAGGCAGCAACATTTTCACTGGTGTTCATAATAGAGAAACAATCTCTTTCGCGACCACACACATTTTAAATAAAGAAACCGTTTGCAATTTTCGCCCAAAATAATATTATGTGTGTATATATTATTATTTGTTGGAACATTTTGTTAAAATTTTCATTCAAAACTAAATAAAATTATTTTAAACGTCAGCAACAACTTCGTACACATTGTTGCTGAAGTTCTAGTTGACTCATCTTATTAAAAATATGAAACACTTTGGGAAGAAATAAGATAGAAGAAAAACCGAAATTCTTGCTCTGATTGTGAACAAAGCTTTAATCTTTAATTTTTTAATGTACATAAATTCGCAAACGAAAATATTTTGTTTTATCAAAAAGTAATTTCAATTTTTGGGAATACAAAATTTAAATTTCAAAAGATTTTGTTATTCGTGCTCAATTGATGTGTTTTGTTTAAACTTTGATATTTTTACAAGTAGAACTGTTGCTATAATTCTTATACGTTTAACAGTTTTATTTGGTTTAATATCTTTAGTTTTTCTAAAATCTTTATGGATGAAGTTTCCTGATGATCTGGCCTAAGCAACCAGTGAAATGCGCATAGGAATAGCTTATCCCATCAACAATAAATCTCAAGTGTTTTTGTCAAGAATAAAAACTGGGAATTAAGCACGAATAACAAAATCTTTTGAAATTTAAATTTTGTTTTATTTGAAAAACAGGCAGTAAATTTTGAAGGCTTATTTCAAGGATATAAGGAAATTGAATTCGTTAAAATTCAATCCTTTAGCCTTACTTGAAATAAGTCATCGTCCAGACTTGTAAGCAGGGCTGCCAGATAAATTTGTGAGGAAATCGTCAATTTCCTGAGAATAAATTAAAAATCGTTTTTCGCGTTTTGAAAAATCGTTAAAATATCGGACAACTTAAAACTTAGTTTTATTTTACCTATTGTTGTTTGATTTTGATAAAACATAATGACTTCATACCAGTGAAGGGCACACACATACTATCACATTTATGCTTGTGTAGACGAAATAACAACAAACCCTGAAGGAAACCTGTGTGCAAGTGTCTCCAAGTCACCAGTTTTGTTGACTATATTAGTGACATTGTCAACGAAGTGTCTACACTACATTACATTTGCCGTTATATTTGGCTTTTATACGAAAAAGATTTTATCAATAACAACTGAGAACTACAATTCCTATAAAAGTTGAAGAAGAAATAAAAGAGATTGTTATGATTTTGTATTCTTACAAAAAGTGTAGACTACTTTTACTAAAATGTACTAGCGATTCTCTGGTTCCTTTGGTTACATATGTTCCCAAAGGAACTACCTAGTCAGTAGTACCAACGTCAGTAGTAGAATTCCAATGACACGCACATGGAAAATGTCTATTGTAAATAACATTGCCTGGGGTATAATTAGTCACTAGTACTGGTGACTGTGTCAATAGTGAATCAGTACAGATTCGCTAGTGACATTTCCTACAGGGAAGCAAAAGCCGAACGTACATTGTCACAGACCACACAAAGAAGTTTATAGTGTACATGTGTCGACGTAACACAAGCAGCATTTTTATTCCTATGCACGCGTACATAGGATTTGCAAATGTGTCCTTCACTGCTTCATACCCAGCTAGCGTTTTCAATTGTGTAAGAGATACTGGGAGACTTTGATCATCAATGACCGCATTTTTTAATGGTAGGGAAAAACTGTAACACGACTGAGATTATTCCATAGCACAGCGAAAGACGCTTCTTCAATCGTTGTGGGAATCGTTTAAGACGTGGGTGAAGATTATCTAACGAGTCTTTTATATCAAGAATCGTATGAGACTCATGTAGATATAATCTTACAACTCGTGAAATGTTCGCCGTATAATTTTTGAAAATATGATTTATACAGAGAGTCGTAAAAGGTTCATTCGATTATGTTTTGACGAAAGATAAACAAAGTGTATCATTGTTGTTTTTGTACTCTGAAAATTATAATTTAAAGATTAAGACTTGCATATTACAGCAGTGCCTTAAAAAAAGCGGCACGCTTTTTCTAGTTTTTATAAAGAGCGCTCGTTTAATAGTGAAGTTTGGCGCTATTGTTAATTAATAATGGAAATTTAGCTACTTTTTGGTCAATGTAGCGTTTTTATTTCTATTTTTATTTATAATTAGTGGCTTTTTTAAACAAGAAAGCTTTCACTACTGTTCGTGATACAACGTTATTGCTCTTGGTATGGTATGGCATATCAGCGTAAAAGCTAAGCGAAAGAAAACATTCTGCCTGCCGCTTTTGTTATGGTATGGCTGCTAAACATTCCATGATTAAAAAACGAACGTGTCAGAAAATTTAATGTTTTATTCAGACTTTGGAGACTGAAGAAAATCTTCACTTGTTACAAAAAAATTAGCAAATCGGCCCTTTTTGTAATTTCGGAACAAAAAATCGTCAAAATGACGATGAACCGTCAAATCTGGCAGCCCTGCTTGTATGATTTGTTGCAGCAATTTTTGAGATTATTGGTGCCAGAGGTGAGAAGATTGGGGAGGGGTTATAAGTTTCACATATCCTGCCATTCTGTTTTGTTTTGTTATTCTCACACTTTTAAACTTGAAGTAAGCTGTAGGTGTATTTGCATTTATATATCTATACATAGATATAAAAATGTAAAATGTTTGTATGTATGTTTGTTTGTTTGTTTGTTTGTTTGTTTGTTGGCTTATAGACTCCTAAACTACTGAACCGATTTTCCCGAAATTTTTACAGTACTATCAAGTGAGCCCTAAAAATAAAATACTTATTTTTTCGATAGGGGCAGGGGAATTGGTACCCCCATTGGAAGCCAATATTAAATATCACATATCTTAAGAGCGGGTGCACGCATTTTGTTGAACTTTTGGTAGTAGGATCTTCTGAGCCCCAACATTGAAATAAAATAGCAGCGGGGGTAGTGGTTCCTCCCATAGGACGCCAATGTTTAGTATCGCATATCTTGAGAACTGTTATAGTGAGAATGTTCAAACTTTGTAGAAGTCACTCTTATGGTATACTTCACTTTTGAAAATAAAAATAAAGCGGGTAGGCGCAGGGGGAAAATACCTCCCATAGGATGCATATATTAAATATCTCTCAACTGAAGAAGTGGTTAAAGCAGTGCAGCGAAGCGCACCGGGTTAAGCTAGTAAAATATAAAAAGATAAAAGACATGTTAAAAATACAGAAAATTCAAGACTAAATTTCATAATAACGAAATCTGTAACTCTCGCGTCGAGAAACTTTTCGATTAAAAAGTGTGTAATGAAACAAAACTGTCGTAACTTTACACAAGCAAGTGTTTTTCTCTCTAAACTGCGTCCCTAACCTTTTTTACGAGAAAAAGGCTTTCAAAGGATATTACTCGCCAGTTTACAGAAAAAGTGTGTCTGTAACATTTTTGTTAGAAAAGTTGCCGCTTCGAACTGTCAAAAAAACTAAGGAATAAAAATGGGGCCACAAAAAAGTTGAACACTAAAAAACAATTAAAAAATGGAAAATGCAAAGAACAATAATAATAACATTATGTTCTTGGCACATTTTTCCATTAATTATTATGCTTTTAACATTATTATAAAATATACGAAAGTTTTCAAAGCTCGTTTGCAAACAACAAACATTAAAGTCGCCCTTAACATTATTTGGTATAGCCGACGGTTGTATTTTCGCCGCCGTCGTTGAAAAATTTTCAATTTTAGTACATTTTTGTCGCCGTCAACGATATATGTTACTGACGTTCTCAACGTCTGCAATGTCATATCGGCAATGTTATGACATTTATAACGTAACGACGTAATCTCTTGTGACACTTTTCGACATGAGTTACAGACATAGTTTTTTCCCACTATTCGATAAACGATGGATTATTTTCTTTCACATCTTTCCGATGTGAGAAGTTCTCACTAACGTTACACAACATGTGTACTGGTCACTAATTCAATTTCAAAGCAGAATTTAAAAAAATTGCAAGTATGAACGATGACTAAGTTTATCTGCATATTAACGGTGGTCCAACCAAAAAGCACGATGTTAATAATAAATAAAACAAAAATAAAAAGTATAAAGAGGATTATCTTAATTTTTTTTATTATTATAGAAGAATCTTTGGCAATTATGTGACAAATGGTCGCCACGGCTTTAGTGGCATACCTCTATCCGTTGGTCCAAATCTTCAAAGACTTCGAGATATAATTGAGGTTCAATGTCGTTAATGCGTCGACTTATCTCCTCATCCTTTATCTCTTGAATTGTTCTTGGCTTATTGACGTTCACCTTTTCTTTTAAATATCTCCAAAGAAAAGAGTCCAACGGTGTCAAATCACATAATCGAAACGGCCAATTAACATGGCCATGACGTGAGATTACACGGCTTTTGAATTTCTCGCTCAATAGAGCCATTGTTTCGATGGTTGTGTGGCAAGAGGCACCATCATTTTGGAGCCACATATCCTCCAGGTACATATCCTCAATTTCTAGCCACAAAAAGTCCGTAATCAGCTCGCGATAGCGAACACCATTCACGGTAACTGCTTGGCCGACCTCATTTTAGAAGAATTACAGACCGATGACGCCGCCAGCCCATAAACCGCACCAAACAGTCACTCTTTGTGGATGCTTTTCAACAATCAAACGTGTGTTCACATTTGCCAATATGTGGCTATTGTGCTTGCTAACGAATCCACGGAGGTGAAATTGTGCCTCGTCGCTGAAGATAATTTTCCTTGTAAAGTGCCTTCAACAATCTTTACGCGCTGCTGAATTGTGTACCTCTTCATAATTGAATTTGTCAAGCACTAAAACAGAAATGTCAAACTAAGTTGGGCAAAAGACTTAACATTTGGTTAGGCCACCCTTAAATTTCGATAAATAATCAATAAATCTGGCACTATTTTGCTAAATTTTATAAGAAATAATAATCCCTGTCACTTTCTTACAAAATTCTATAAGCTGGTATGCCGAATTTTCGGACTAATCTGTATAAAAACTTTTTTAACTTAATCAAAATAATCAATTGAGCAACTATAAGGACTACAAAAGTGTTAAAATGGTCTTTAAAGTTCTCCGCGAATCACCGCTTTATCTGTTAAGAAATACAAGTTTCCGGACAAAAACAAAGTAACGGACTTTTGTAAAACATCCAAATAAGTTATCTTAAGTAAACTGTCTCCCACTAGAGTATAGCAGGTCTAGCAAACACTTTCAGCACAATTATTATAAAAAAATCCACCGGGAATGCTTCTCTTTTCGCATTTTTCCTATTAAATATTTATGGTAAAAAGAAGAGGGATAAAACTACCAATGAGTTTCTATTCATAAAATTGCTCGAGTTAACGGTTTGAGCGCAGTAAATTAGAATGACAACAAGCCAACTTTAATAAAAACCATAAAAAATTTCTTGATCCACGATCAACGATCAGAATGGATTGAAAAATTAGAAGGTATTTGCAAAACAGTTCCACCTTTCATGTTTAAAACCGATTTACAACAAATTAACAATACGTATGTAAATTCATACTTTTTAACACAAATAAAATTCACTCAAAATTAAGCGTTTTTCAAAACAAATCAACGAAACTAAAATTTCTTTAACAAAGCGATTTTTGTTTATATGTACATTTTGTAACCATTTTTAAGCCCTTGACTTGTAGACAAATACAAAAATACGTGCAACTTCAATGGAAAACATGTACACGCATTTTGTTATTGTATTTATTGTCTTTACATTAAAACATTAACAGCATTTAAATTGAACCTTTAATTTTGTAACTTTTTTTTTTTTTTTTGTTAATTTTTTTATATTTCCACATCTTCGTTGTAAAAATATCACAAGATCAAAGGAATTTTTTTAGTTGCAAAGCGACATTAAGGCAATCAAATATACATTTACACTAACAAAACAAACACTAGACTATTAACAGGCAAATAGTACATGTAAGAAAAGGCTAACTGGCAGAAGGCCAGACGGACGGACGGTCAAGCAGACAGACACAAAGACAATATCGCTTACTTGGGTCTTTAAAGAATTACAACTTTTTCTTTCTGTTTGTAAGAAAAAACAAAATGAACTGAAAATAAAGGAATTGCAAGCAAACAGCAACCAAAATAAAATAAAAATAAAACAATATTGTTAAATGATAAAGGATTTAGTAGGACTGAAAATTTTGCTAATTGAGCCGAAGGAAAACAGCAGAGCTTAATGAAAGAATAACAGCAGCAACAACTGTGGCAACCGCGTGCAATTGTCGACATTCAAAGAAGCGTTAAGTTTAAATTGTATGTATGACTTGTCCAGCAACAAGGTAACATGTCTAGTTTTTTTTTGGTCCAGTATTTGTTTTTGTATGGGTACTGATAACGACTTTTGATATTGTCACTGATACTGGTGTGAGTAGGTGATATCGTTGGCCTTAAGATGTGGGTTCTTAAAATAATTTAGGCCCTTAGAATCTTTTTGCCTTAAAGCTGGTTAGGCACAAGTTCAACCAGGGAATTTGGGACAAAATTACAGTTTTAATAATTGAAACAATTGTGTTAATTCAGTCAAAACTTATTTTGCATATTACAGCTACATATGAGGCTTTTAGCGCAGAATTAGTGTAACCCACAATTTAATTTGGTTACAGTTCTGGTGTAAGATATGTTCTTTACAGTGCAATAGTCGAGTAAGCCAACTGTTTGTATCCAAAGCAGATGGCGCTAGAAACATAGTTTTTACACGGGCCGTTACAACCAAGTACTATATTACAAAGGTTGGGTTCAACTCCTCATTATCTCATGATTTTTATTTTATTTATTATTTATTATTTATTAATAGATATTTAAATTGTATATATGTACATATTCATTAATTTACAATATTTGTTATCTATATTTGGCATAACATGAATGTTGTGAGCCAGATTGGCACAATACTGGGTATTTTAATTTTTATATTTTTTAATTCATTTAATATAAAAAGTTTAAAACATTTTTTTTTTTTTTTTTTTTAAATTTAAAACAAAATTATTCTTGTAAAAGGAAGACTAAATTTCAAATTCATTTATTATTTGTTTACGATATTTTGAAGCTGATTCTATGTATTTGTACAAGGAACAAAAATTAGATCCATTTAGAAGGTTTAGCACCTCAATCATACTAAGTTGATATTTTCCAAATAATTTTAGCCTTAATTCTTTATAAATTGGACAAACACCAATAAAGTGGTAGGTATTCTCAGATTCATCTAAATTGCAGATAGTGCACGTGTCTATTGGGTTGTTACTATAGGATCTGGCATTTAATTGAAGTAATCCTCCTCTGGCTTTAATTAACAGACAAGTAATGCGGGATGAAAAATGTTCAGCAAGCAGAGGTGTAACATTGTGGTTCAGTTGGCAATATAGATCATGGTGTTGGGAATTTGTTGCGTTTAATACATTTTCTTCACGTTCTTTTATTTCTAATAATTTTAGTATCGTTTCCGAATGGTTGCAAAGTGGTGAATTAGTATTATCAGGTGTATATTGAAGACGTTGGCAAAGACTGGACCACTCATTTGCCCAGTAAACGTTTTGTGCTATAATTGCCTCTGCTAAAATGCGTGGTAATCTATGTTGATCCATTTTTAGAACTTTATTTACGTAGGAGAAGTGCAGTTTTAAAGTTGAAAGAAATAACGAATTTAGACCAGTTTCTAAATATAACATATAATTAGGCGTTGTAGTTGGTAAATATAACATTTTTTTAATAAAAAAACGAAACAGCTTTTCTACTTCATCAAATTTTTCGTAGCCCCAAACTTGTGCAGCTCATGATAAGTAGTCTGGGGTTACACCACTTCTGCGCTGATAGCCTCATATATTGTTTAAAAAGTTTAATTAATAAATCCCTTATTAGCAGAAGCTAAAAGTTATTAATTTTTCTTTATTGACACGACAATTTCAAAATGTTCTTCCTATTTCACACATTTTTAGGCATGACCCTTTATCGTACGCAAATTTGGTACTTTATCTGAAATTCGGTACCTTAACTGATAAAATTTGAAACATTAGCTCAAGACTATTGCAAATGATAAGACATGCGCCATGATTTTACTTGATCCTGATAGGAATGTCACTCCACTCGTATGGCAACTGAACTAATGCTGCCAGCAGCGATATCAGGCAACGCCACTCATGTTAAAATATAAAATAAAAACTAATTTTTGTATATTTATATGATTTTATTATTATTTGATATAATTTAATAATTTGTATTGTGGCTATTTTGTTGAACTGTTTTATGGTTTTTAATCTAAATTTTCATATTTTAATAAGGCTAATTGAATCATTGAATTTAATTTTCATTAAATTACATATTTCCATAAAGAAAGGAATTTTATAAAATGAAAATAACTAAAATTTTTTTGATAATTTTCCATTCTTTACTGAGCTGGGAACCGAACCCAGGTTTTCACGGACAGGTTGCCCTGACATGTTTCGATTGTAACCACGCAATCTCTTTAGAGGGATTCGCCGTTTAACACTCGCCGCCATTGACGACGGCTGACAGTCAAACATCTTTAAACCAAATGGTATTTAACTTTGGTAGATCAAAATTTGGTATGAATAATTATCTACTTTAATTAATTTACATGTCCTTCCTTACTTCTGTTTTTTCGTAATTTTTGTCAAGAAATCTTCTTGTAGTCCAAAGTACATTTTTCCTGGGGTCTAATCACCGCATTCGATACTATCGTATCGAATAAACTATCGATTTTTTTGCATACGATAGACAATGTTACAGTTGGAAAGAACAATAGCCTTGAGTTTTTATTATTTAGCGCGTGAAATAGAGCAAGAGGGGTAAAAGCTTCCCCTCCCTCTATCTTCTTAACTTATCAACCGGTTTTCTTAAAATTTGGCATGCATACACTGTAACATCGGAAAGAGGACAGAGCATTTAATAGGGCAAGAGGGGTAAAAGCTCCGCCTCCCTATATCTTCTTAACTAATCAATTAATTTTCTTGAAATTGGGCAGGCAAATAGTGTAACATCTGAAAAGAACTATAGCCTATAATTTTTTCGTAAAATTTGGCTAGCAGACACTGTAACATCTGAAAGAAATAAATGATGTGGCAAAACAACGTTTGCCGGGCCAGCTAGTTATCCATAAAATTTAAATTAATTTTCATGTTGTACAATTCCTTTCTTCATAAAAATAATTTAATGGAAATTTAATTCAATAACTTAAGCCTGATTAAAAAAAAATTACAAGCAGTTAAAAAGTCTATAAAATGTGCATCAAATGTCAGAATCCCTAAAATAAAGAGCAAAAACTTTTAAATATCCAAAAAACAAATCTATAAATAATGTTTTTAAAACATGTATTTTAGAAAAACTAAGCAAAATTTCTTATTAAAAGTTTTGTTAAATTCTGGTTTTGAAAATTTATCAGGCATGTTCTGGCATTCGATGTCCTAGCCCATTTTAGTAATTTTATTTTTAACGAATCGGTATCTGTCGCATCCGTACTCAGAACCCATTATTTGCGATTATGCTAGCCAGAATATTTGCAGAATTCCACGTAGACAGCGGTCCTCAAAAACTTGCATTATTTCAAAATCGAGGTTGGATGGGTTCCACGTTTCACATGCGTAGAGGGAGAACATATTGGCATTACAGATCATTATTTTTGTGTCTCTGTTTATGGTTAAGGGTCGGCGGGGTATAAAAACGTTAAAATAACAAGAAACCAGTCAAATTTTCTTGAAGCCTAAATTTTTTAAAAGCTTTTTTTATATCTTTTTATAATCCCATTCTAATTCGATAATAACAGAAATCTTGTTTCTTACAAAAAAAAAAAAAAAATGGCGATAAAAAAAATTTTGCTAAAAAAGTAAAAAGTTAGCAAAAAATTTTAATTCTTCTTTAACACACACACACACACATAATGACTTGGATATTGAAAAAACCAGACTAACAACTATTAACTAACAACTGCAAAAAAATCTTAAAATCTTCATTTGCCTAACAAGTATTTAAGTATGCCGTTGGTTATTTTAAGAAATCTTAAAATGTAACTGTTAATTTTAAGCATCTTAAGCAGAAAAAAAAACTAACAACCACAAAAAATGGGTATATGAAAACCAAGACTCTTTAGCACCCACCAGTTTCAACAGCCTCAACTACTACAACAACAAAAAACTGGTTAGAATTGTAGCATCCTCTAGAAAAAACTGCACAAACTCAGTCAACTTAACCAACCGGTACCATTAAGTGTTAGAGCATAATTTTTGCAAAAAAAAAAAAAAAAAATCTACAAAAAATGGTCAAGTTAAATGTCGAAGTTTCTTTTCTTTTCGCCGTGTGTGCAATTTTGTTGTAACAACTAAAACTAAAACTATTTCATGTATTTGTAGTTAGCGCGCTAAGAATACAAACCAAGAACAGCAAACTTAAGTTCCAAGTAATTCTGAATGAGGAAATCAAACAGCATTAACTTCCTTTTGGCTGTATGTCTGTACTTAATCATTTAGTTAAGTAATTTTAAAGAAAAAAACAAACAAAAAACATGTTTTGGTAGTTAACAGTTATTTTTCCCCCTTTTTTCTTGTCTTTCCAACATGATAAATGTCTTGCAGATTTTAACTCTTTGTAATTAGACAAAATCCATTTGACATCCATTTGATGTTTGTTTCCTTTAAGCAAAGATGTGCAAACTAGCACATACACAAACACACATCTTTAATGTGCTAAAAACAATTGCAACAAACACCTCTCTAAGCATTCGACACTTAATCATGGGCAGGTTCTTTAGACTAACTTACTCACCTATAAAACGAAAGGCATAAGGGAATGGAAACTGGTAGGAGACAAAAGGAGTTACTGTGCGTACAATATTTATTTGGGATAGTTTAAAATGAGAATTAGGGGCAATTTTTAAGGCTAAGAGAATGTTTTGGTTACTTTTTGCTTAACGCATAAAAAATTTGGATTTCCTATCATCCCAAATAAATAGTTTATTACTTTATTAAACACTGTGCGTTCGTTGAGAATAATAAAATGGTTGCTGGTACAATATACCGGCTCACTTTGTATAGAAAGCAAACAAGTGTTTTTATTATACTTCCTTAAAGGTAACTCAGTGTGTTTTGATTATGATTTCCAAAATAGTTTGGAAACATTTTAAAGGAAAGCAACCTTTTAAGTCTTTAAGAATGATTTTTTTTTTTTTGGTATTATTTGAAGAAACGCAGCATCGAAAACTGCGTCTAACACAACAAAATAAGTCTACATTTAGAAGAGATCACATTACACAGTACAACACATGATTTGCCAACTCAATTCTGTGAACTGTATGTGAAATTAGACCCAAAAAGAAGAATTTCTGCATCATTCGTTTTGTCTTCTTACCTGCGATTTGAAGTTAGTATCGATTTGAAGTTAGTACTATCGTATAGGGGAATTTATCACGTTTTAGGCCCTGTTGTTTGACATAGCTCGACAACTACTAGCCCATTTTAGTTGAAATAAATTTTAAAAAATTAAGAATTACAATTCCCTTAATCTGTTCATATATTGTTTTCCTATACAAGTAACACTTTCGAAGTTAAAAATGAATGTATGAAGGGAAAAAATAATTTTTTGCCTAAAAATTAAAATTTTTTTTTTTTTTTAAATACATAAAAAATCCAAAATGGAAAAAAGTTTCAAGTCTAGTTATTTTTTCGCAAAGTCACATAACCTATGAGCAAAATGAGACAAAGATCATAAAAATCGATGCACGCGTTTGTCATTTATTCACAATTAAGTAAATGTATGAATTTCAAAAATTTGCTCGAGATATGCACAACATTATTTGGAGAAAACATGATTCTGAGAATTAAAAAAAAAAGGAATAAACAAAAGGTTATTTGATTTTTATGATTGCGGTAATAAATGTACGTGGACAATTAAACGGAAAGTGGACCTTTTTATTATTTGGGTTTTTTACAGAAATTGCACCCACATTTAAGGGTGGTCATTATTTGGAAAGTTTTGCACAGTTTGAAACGTACAAGTGCTGAATCTGGTATATAGCCAGCCGCCCTTAAAATATGCGCCCATTTATAAGTACCTGGCAGTAAAATATTCAAAAATACGTAGTATTTATAGGTGTGCATTGATCGATTTTTGGCATTCAGCCAGTGCCGACGAACGCGAACAGTAAAAGTGATTTTTCTCCAGTTTTTTAAAAGTGAATAACAACAAAACATAAAATATATCAATATGGAAAACAACAAGTGCCCATATTTGGATGAATTTTGTTACGTTTGTGGTCATATCGTCCGAAAAATACAGAAAACAGATCGAAAAAATTTGTTTACTGAGCAATTCAAAACCGCGTATTGTAATTATTTCGATGAAGCAGATTTAAGTGGTGCAAATTTTACGCCGAACACAGTGTGCAACAGTTGTTATACTACCCTTCTAAAATGGATTCACGGAAAAAGTAGAAAGTTATCTTTTATGAAGCCAGTAATTTGGGTGGAAGACACAACTGGACATGATGAATCCAGGTGCTCTGCATGCATAAATTTTCGTCCTGGATTAAACAGACAACAATTGAAAACAAAAGTATACACTGCTGCATTTACTGCCACACTTCCAGTGCAACGCCCTGCTGATACCGATGCACCTAAACCTCCGAGTGCGGATACTGTGTCCCTGCTAGCCGAAACCGTTTTCACCAATCCGACCGATTTGGATGATGCTGATTGGATACCCGATATTGAAAATAGTGCACCACAACCGCTACCACAAATCGAAATGGATTACATTGTGGCCAAGCTGGGACTATCACAACACGACTCCGAATGGCTGACATCATTTTTGAAGAGAAGAAAACTCACACAGCAAAATGTCAGCGCAACATCATACCGACAACGCCAAGCTGATTTTCAGAAATTTTATTCCGTTGACGAAGCAAATACGTTCACGTACTGCCATGATATCCCAGGTTTAGTGAAAAAATTGGGAATGGATTATATCGCTGGCGACTGGCGTTTATTCATCGATGGTTCAGTTACTAGTTTGAAGGCTGTGCTGCTGTACAAAAAAAATAAAAAACCATGCATTCCATTGAGATTCAGCACAACTATGAAGGAAACGTATGAAGCATTGGGCGAAATTTTGAAGAAAATCAAATACGATGAACACAAATGGAACATTTGTTGCGATCTGAAGGTGGTCAACATACTACAAGGGATTATAGAAAAGGGCGGATATCCAAAATACTTCTGCTTCCTTTGTAATTGGGATTCACGATACAAAGGAAATCAATATCAATGTAAAGATTGGAAAGGAAGAACTCCCGAGCTCAACAAACAATTAAAATTACGCAATGAACCTATGATAAAGGACCTGGATGATATTTTGTTGCCACCGCTCCACATGAAACTGGGAATAGCTGGGAAATTCGTTGAAGTGGTGGTCAAAAAAGTTAACGGCGCCTTTGACTGTTTGAAATCCATCTTTCCGAAACTCAGTGATGAGAAAATTAAAAACGGTACGTATCGTACTCTGTATTTCAATATTGTCATATCTAAATTTGTTAATTTCTATACATTCGCGTTACCCATAATTTTTTCGTTTTTCTTATGTATTTAAAACAGGTATTCTCAATGGACCTGATATTCGGAAATTGATCAAAAGTGATTCTTTCACACATTTGCTTTCATAGCATCACGACCACCAACATGCATGGAACGCATTGAAAGAAGTAGTAGAAGGCGTTCTAGGAAAGAACCGTGTCCAGCGAGAAGAGATACAGCAACGAGTGGACAGGTTGCTGTTTTATTTCGAAAAAATCGGTGCATCCATGACGCTGAAATTGCATTTCTTGCACCACCACCTCGATACTTTTTTGGCACAATCACCTCAGGAATCAGACGAACAAGGAGAGAGGTTCCACCAGGTGACCATGCCATTTGAAAAGCGGTTCAAAAGCAAAAAATTGGATGCATTGCTTGCGGAGGTTTGTTGGTGGAGTTCCACAATTATGCAGTTTGAAGAAAGCACCGAAGATGAAGACATTGAAATTGGTGGACACAATGAAAGAAACACGCCCTTGAATAGTATGTGTATCTCGGATGACGATACAGACTCAGACCATGAATATGAACAACCTACGAAGAAAACAAGATCATCAGAACCACAAGCGTCAACTTCTACAAGGATGGATATTGCCAATAATTGAAAAAATGTTCTAAATTTTGTTTTTATGCATATTATAATTGCGTATTAATTGCATATTATTTTATTTTTATTAAGTTTTTATAAATAAAGTTTTTTTTTTGCATGATAATTTTTTAATTTATATTTTTATTTTTATTTTAAGGGTGGTGGCTATAACTGATTTTTGAAATTCATACCTTTACTCAATTGCGAATAAAAGCGAAACGCGTGCATCGATTTTTATGATCTTTGTCTCATTTTGCTCATAGGTTATGTGACTTTGCGAAAAAATAACTAGGCTTGAAACTTTTTTCCATTTTGGATTTTTTATGTATTTTTAAAAAAAAAATTTAAATTTTTAGGCAAAAAATAATTTTTTCCCTTCATACATTCATTTTTAACTTCGAAAGTGTTACTTGTATAGGAAAACAATATATGAACAGATTAAGGGAATTGTAATTCTTAATTTTTTAAAATTTATTTCAACTAAATTGGGCTAGTGGTTGTCGAGCTATGTCAAACAACAGGGCCTAAAACGTGATAAATTCCCCTATACGATAGTACTAACTTCAAATCGATACTAACTTCAAATCGCAGGTAAGAAGACAAAACGAATGATGCAGAAATTCTTCTTTTTTGGTCTAATTTCACATACAGTTCACAGAATTGAGTTGGCAATCAATTAACTGAAAAATGTTGTACTCTGTTATTTAAAATATTTTTTGTTAAATATTTATTTGTACTAAATCGTGTTAAATTTAAAGGCAAAGTTTGCAAAAATTAAGGCCAATTTGGATTTAAAGATTATTCTTTTGACAAGAACAGGATTTTTCTTTATCTGGACTGATCCAAGTATTATTGGATTTTACTCTTAAAATTTACTAAATTACAGGGTCTTTCATTTTGATATTTAAAAAATTGGTATTTTTAGCAAAATCATCGTTTGCTTACTTAATTGTAAATGCCATTTCGTGAAATTCGCACATTTCCAATAACTTCAAGAATACCAACTTGAATAGATTATGTGCCATTATAACTTTTTTTTTCACTTAGACCCAAAGAAAAAAATGTAAAAGTGTTTAATCGCAAAATTGCGGTGGACAATTGTGATTGCTTTTTTTAGAGAAATCACAAGGTCGGGAAGAATTTCACGCAAAAGAGAGATATTATCATTACTTGCGTGGCAGATGGCGAATTGGTGCTGTAAAATTTCATGAAAAGAATAAGATTCTGCAAGTGTTGCCGTAATGACTATTTGTAATGACATACCCTCCTCCTTACAATTTAGTCAACAACCGATGATTTGGCTTAAAATTACATCAATATGAAACCTTTTGTGGAAGGAGCCTTTCAGTGTTGCCAGTAGATATTTCGAAAAAATACCTACACATGCTAAACAAAATCCGATTTTTCCTACACGTTGAAAAAAATTTCCCTACAAAAATCCCTTCGCATTATTGTCATTAAAATAGATGAAAAAATATTAGTTTTAAAAAATAAATATTATTCGAATTTTTAATCCAAATTTTCAATATTTTTAATCAGGCTTAAGTTCTTCAAATTTAATTTTCATTAAATTATTTTTATGAAGAAAGGAATTTTACAACATGAAATTAATTAAAATTTATTGATAATTTTTCATTCTTGACTGAAGCTGGGCTCGAACCCAGGCGTTTTTACGGACAGGTTACCCTTACATGTTTCAATTGCAACCACTCAATCTCTTCAGAGGGATTTGCCGTTTAACACTCGCAGCCATCGATGACTGCTGACGTCATTAGTCAAACATCAATGGTTTAACCAAATTGTATTTAACCTTTGGTAGATCGAAATTTGCTTTGAATGATTATCTATTTTAATTTATTTTACATGTTTTTCCTTTACCTCTGTTTTTTTCGTACTTTTTGTCAAGAATTCTTCTTGCAGTCCAAAGTACATTTTTTTGTTTTTTTCATGTTTGTCTTTCTTTTTTCTGTTGACCTTTTTCAGCACAACTTGAAGGACAAATCTACACATAGAGCTCGTGCCTTAGCTTTAACAATAATTAGTATTGTGGTTATTTTGTTGAACTATTTATGGTTTTTAATCCAAATTTTTAATATTTTTAACCAGGCTTAAGTTTATCAAATTTAATTTTCATTAAATTATTTTTATGAAGAAAGGAATTTTACAACATGAAAATTAATTAAAATTGTTATTGATAATCATTCATTCTTGACTGACCTGAGATTCGAACCCAGGCGGCTGGTTACCCTGACATGTTTCGATCGCTACCACTCGATAGGGAAAAGAACAATTTTGAACCGTTTTGGACAAGAAAATATTACTAAAAATTCGTTTTTTTCTGCATTTATTTCATAAATAATGCGATATTAGGAAAAATCCCTACATTTTGGAGTTTTTAAAAATTCGTCCGATTTTCCCTTCGCTTCTATTTTAGTATCAAAAATACCTACATGTAGGGATTTTCCCCTACTTCTGGCAACACTGGACCCTATAGTAACAAGATTAGATGCAGATCTTAACATCAATATTAAAATAAAATAAAATATGTTTTGAACCATTTGCAATGAGTATTTTTTTATTTTTAATGTAATAAAAATGTTTAAAAATCTTTATTTTCCTTAAATATTACGAGATTTAAGACATGCATCAACATGAATCATGTCGTTCGATGTAGAATCAGAACAATTTTTAAATGATACTTGAAAATAATATACAAGCATAATGCACTGGTAAACTTAAGTCAACTTAAAATTAGCACATTTACATTTTTTGCAAGAACCGTTAAACAGTGGTCATATCCACCCACTGTATAAATCTAAGATCAATTTCTCTAGTACTTTGCCAAAAAAAATACTGCTGTATCCCTTTTTGTGATATGGAAAGATCAGAGCTCTGAATCAAACCAAATCAAAAAAAAAAATCGAAAATATTTTCAGTTTGAGAAAGTGAACTACAGTTGTTTTCTGGAGCCATTGACTTGGGTTTATTACCGTTACCTTAGGAACGAAACAACTTTTGATTTAGTCCGTTACCAAACTAAAAAGAGTTCGACTTCACGGAGAATTTCGCACCAGTTTTGAAATACGTGTATGTATTATATTTTATGGCTTGGTTCGGTGTGGCTTTGAGGCCTCCATATAACACTACATATAAAAAAAAAAACATTTTTTGACTCTACCGAAAATTTGTGAAATTTGAATTAACCAACACCTTAAAGGTGGAAGTACATAACACGCGTTAGTTTGTCGACAAGTATCTTGCGTTTATAAACTTTAGCGCGTCAAAAACTACAAGTTACACAACACGCGTTACAAAAGCCATTCCTGTCAGCGGTTTTTTATTTGTTTACTTATTTGTGCATTAAAAACGGGTTCGAAAGTATATCAAGATTTTGTTATTTTGTTAAATTTATTCTTTTTATATAAATATTGTATGTTTATTAAGCTCTTCAATAAATTTTTCTTTCATGATTCACAAATTTGTTAAATTATTTTTTTTATTGATTACTTGTCAAAAACACACAACGCGTTAAAAAGTTCAAAGTTAACCAACTTTCCGGCGCAAACGCGTCAAAATATTTTGCATGTAGCTTGTTCTATGAAAACACACTAGCTTAACTTTTTTTGTCAGAAGACGACAGAGCGCGCGCGCACTAACGCGTGTTATGTACTTCTACCTTAAGAGGAACCCGTGCGATATACATATTCTATTTTGAACGAAAGTACAATAATGTTGAAAACAAAATATATTGTGTTTTTTACGGTATAACAACCAATTTGGAAATTCGTTATAAAACAAACCAATGTCGGTTCTGATCACTTTTTTAAGTACAAGAATATCTTAAAATATGATTAAAAAAACCAAAATCTTATTGTTAAATTTTCAAAGCGTGAATTACCGTTACCGGATTAAGAAATCATCGTTTTATAGACAGCTCTAAACATGTATTATTTTGTTAAAGTTCCCTTTAATTCTTGCACAGATCTGGTCAATAAAAAATGTTTACACACTTATTTACAATGGATATGCGCATAGAAATAGCTTATCCCATCAACAATAAATTTCAGTAATTTTATCAAGAATAAAAATTGGGAATTAAGCACGACAAACAAAATCTTGTTAATTAAAAATTTTGTTTTCCCAAAAATTACTTTGGTTACAAAATATTATCTAGATCAACTTTCTTTTTAAACAATATGTGCGGTATTAAGCTCATAACAAATATTTTGTGGCAATAAATCACTCGTGCTCCCTTTTATCCTTTATTTATTCCTCGTGGGAACATAGGAAGTATACAATACATTCGAATCTTACTTTATTTTCAACAATATGTTTAACATCATTCCAATTTTTATTTATCGCAACTAAATCTCCATGTAGTGTTCTTCTCCACGTCATTTTAGGGCCGCCTTGGGAAGTCCAGCATAAAGCTCTCCTAAATATCGATTTGGAGGGCTTTCTGAAAGTATGACCTATAAACTTGACCACAAATTGAATTGTCTCCTATTAAAAACCTATTAATATTGTCATTGAAATTAAGTGTTTGTGTCTTATAACAAAATTGTATTCAATGCAATCAGCTGATAAAAAAAAACATTCATATGTCAGATTATTTTTTTTGTATGGACGGATGGACATAGTTTGATTGACGCAGAAAGTGATTCTGAGACGATTCCTATACCAAAAGGTTCTAGGACCAATATTCAAAGGTTTTACGAACATCAGCATACTATTGTGGTCTGGGTTTAAAAGAAACGAATTCTTGAATATTGTTTTTTTTTTTTAAGACTCACCAAGCGTTAGGCTTCAGACTTCATCATTGGGCCACTAACTTATAGGGAAACACGCCTAGAGAAGTAGTTAATGGATTATCTTCTTTGTCAGTGTCCAGTATTTGGCGGTCTTAGACTCAAACTGTTTTCTGGGAGAACTCTAAAGGGCAAAACCATTCTCTTAAATACTGGTTTAGTATGGTGGACACTGACACAACGATAACAAATTCCCGAACCCACATGGGCTATGCTTGATTATGGCTGCCAACGGTAACTAAACTATTAACTTTGTTAACCTTTACATAAGATGTGCCAAATAAATATGAAATGAATGCTTAAAGCACTTCAAACGCAAACAAATTATTTGAAAAGTACTTGAAAAGTGTTTGCAAATCTTAGAAAATATTCCAACATATTAAGAAAAATATTTCGCTAGAGCTCTTAACTCAAATATGACAAACTCTTTAAATCACTTTAACAACGAAATTTGTAATTTCTTCGACCTTCTCAAGTTTTTTTTGTTTGTAACAAAAGACAAAAAAAAACCGTTTAAAATTCTTTTTAATTTTCTACAATATTTAAATATTTCCTTTGGCAATTCAAACATTTCAGTTACATTGTTTGCACAGTTGTTGACAAACTAAGTATTGTTAAACCACAACTAGACACAGCTACTAAAAGGCCAAGATCATTGCCCGCTGAGAAGGACACTGACATTGTAAGGGACACATACTAAATCAATACGAGTGCGTTTTTTACTTTTAATAGTCAAACAAATAATAAAACGCTGTTTATTTTTAAACAATAATTCATATAACTTTGTTGGTCACTTGTATTGTTGTTGCTGTTGTTGTTGTTCTTCATGTTGTATTTTTTTGTTGTTGTTGTTAACAATAAGACAAAAACAAACAAATTTTTATATAAACAATTTAAAATCTTTTTTTTTTATTCTTGCCGTTTATCTGTTTAAACACTGAGCTGAGTTCTGTTAAGCTTAAGATTTGTATAAAGTTGTTCACATACCACTCTGACATGTAGTGCAAGAAGGAGAAGTTGAAAAGATATGTGATTTAGATGAAGATGAAGAAAATCTAGACACAAGAAGGGCAGAGAGGGAGCGGGTGTCGGGAAAAGATGAACCAAGAAAAATAACAATCTGTGAAAAATAATAAATTGCTCCAGCAATGAGGCCAATTTTTTGTTTAAGCTGATCTTCATTTCATTATCCTTAACATAAATGCTTACTTTACTTGATATATTGTTACAGTCTAAAAGATTTACAACCCTTTTGTGTTTTTTTTTAACCAGACGATTAACAAAACATCTAAATGAAGAAGAAGAAAAAAAAACACAAAATAAAACTAAAACAAAATCCTGGTTTAGCAAAATTCTTGTAATGACTGTTTATAAACCCCTTTTGAGTTTGCTGCAATTCTTTTTTTGTTTTGCCAATTTTATTTTTCGTGCTTTAACAAGTGTGGCAAATGTCATGTGTGTGTCTTTGACTATGAAGGCAAATTTAAAGTAGTCACAAAAACAAAATAAAATCAAAAGATGTGCCAGAACTCTAAACAAGCGCCTTTTTGGCACGCATAAGTGATTTGTAACTAAATTTTGTTTTATTTCTTTATTTCTGTCTGTCCGTTCTCGTCTGTCCGATTGTTGTTTGCTTGCAACTTGCAACACAAACAGCCATTACAACATGTTAAAGTTTTATAAATTGCATTGTTTAAAATGATGTTGTTGGGCTTTGATCTTTAAACAAAGTTTTTTTCCAGTTTAAATGTTGTATAATATAAAATTGAATTGCAATTGCTGCTGCTGCTGATTATGTTGCTTTTATTAGTTTCCTTTTTTTGCATGTTTAAAATCCTGACATAATTGAGACATTATCGAACTATTTAAATTTATATTTTATATAATTGATTAAGCAAGCTTCAGTGTTTTTTATGTAAAATCGGGTATGTGTCTTAAGTCTTTTGTTTTTAAGAATCACATTTAAATGTCAGACAGCTAAATAATAAAATTAGTCGGTTTATTTTAAGGAGAGAAACACTGAAACATGTTGAAAATGATTTTGTAATGTTTGTGTCTCAAGTCTTTCGTTTTTATGTATAACTTTTTTTTTAATTTTAATAAAAGTTTTTGCTGTTTAAAAGGAAAAATAAAAGGAAATACACATCGCACTTGATCATAAAGAGGGTATTTACTCAAATTTTAAAAGCTTTCAGTATAAGCAAAGCTTTAAAGGCATGTTAAAAATAATTATTAAACCAAACGTTTCATTACTGAAGTTAGACAAAATAGCATGTTTTCTTCACAGGGGGTGGATGTGAAAATAACGTGTTAATATTTTGCAAAAGGTGAAAAAATAAATCAAATGAGTTAATATTCTCTTTCTGATCAAGTGCGATAAACATATAAAAATATTTATCTTAAAATTTCTAGTCTTTTTTAAAAATTAATTTAAAATTTGTTATTTGGTATAACAAGACATCATTACACCCACATGTATTCGTGTTTTATATTTTTTATAGATTTCTTATTGTTTCTATTATTTGATTATACATCTGCTTTCATTTAAGTTATAATGTTTTTTAAAAGCTTATTTTAGTTTTTGACTTCAAGCGTAAAACATCAACGTATTAAAAACAAGCAAAGGAATTAGCAGTTTGTAAAAATATTAACAGGTCTGTGGCGAAATTATCTTTAGATCTAAGAATTTTTATAATAATTCACTTTTTGAAGTAACTCACTATTAATACGGTTTATGAATAAATTTATTTATTTTTATTAAAATTATTTTATTATTTATTTTCGATAATAAAAAATTCTTATAACTTTTTAAAACTTTAACTCTTTTCTCTCCCATAGTTAAAAGAAATAGTTGTCACTCTCTTTTAAGAATTTAGCACAGAATCCAACTACAACTAAGAGACAAGAAATTCCAAATCTTTCCAAATCATTAAAAATTAACTTCTTCAACTTTTATAAGATTTGTCAACAACAACTTTTTTTTAAGTTTATGACTAAAAATTTGTTATGACCAGAGAAGACAAAAAAAGCAATATTCAATACTTTTACAGCAAAAAAAAATTGATAAAACAGAAAGAAAAAAAGCACTAAAAATGTTTTATTCTAATTCTTCGACATCATCAAAATTATTACAATATACTATCATGTGGGCTTTTATGTTTTCAAATTTTAATTTTCTACGTCGATCTGTTAAAAGCGTCGGAGGTTGACGGTGCAAATTTAAATTTGAGAATTTCTTTAGAGGACAAACTTTTTACATATTCATCTTTTGGAACAGTACCAGACTCTTAAATATATTTTATTTCCAAAAACTGCTGATATCCGGGATTTCTTTTTAATATTTTCTCAAATTTATTTTTATATTGTTGGTCCTCGATCTTGCATAGTCCGTCAAAAACTGTCGATAAAGCATTAGTGCTCTCTGAAATTAATAATCCCGCTGTTTGCATTTTTTTTTTATAGCAACCAAAATGTTTGCAAAATTGTATTTTAGAAATGCAAGTTGAGAACTTAGTTCGGAGTTTCAAATATTTTCTTAGATTGCACAATTGAGTCGGCATCTTGACCGTCAAGTTCTAAAACAACGGCTTTAACTTCTTCAAGATGTTCAGCGTGGTACATTGCCGCTTCTAACGAATGAATTCATCTAATCGATGGATACCATGTGCAAAACATGTTAACTGAAGCATTTTCAGATACATTGCCTTTAGAGAAGATATTCCACTTGGCATCCGTTACTACAAGTAACACTTTGTTATATTTTATGCCTAAATACAGAAAATTAATATCAAATCTAAACTCGATTTCTTTTCTATTTTACCATCTGGCCACAATATTTGTAACGAATCATTACAAAATGATGATGAAATAGATGCGCCATTTGCCGTTTCAAGTACTTTCATGTTCAATAAATACGATTAATTGTCTTAGTAACCAAGAGGAATTCGCCTTGGTAGTAGCATACGAAGTTTTTAATAAAAAAATGGGAATTTTAAACAAAAAAATCCAAAAAAAAAAAAAGAAACACCATTGTAAAAGAAGCAAAAAACAGCAGGTTTTATAAAAAACAGCCTAAAAAAGCATTTTTGTCTTCTCTGGTTATGACATTTTTATTGATACATTTTCATATTTAACAGCATCAAGAAACAAAAGCTTAGTTCACACCAACTCATAAACAGATGGTTTTTGTTGAACTCGAAACTCGTTTATACGATTTAAATTATGAAAGTGTAAATAAAATGTCAAAAAAAAGTTTAGTTATTTGAAAATGTTAAAACCAGTGCCCATGTTCTGTAATTTTAGTGAGAACTTCTTGCATCGAAAAGATGTGAAACAAAATATTCCATCGTTTCTCGAAAAGTGAGAAAAATTAGTGTCTGTAACTCATGTCGAAAACTATCTAAAGAGATTACGTCGTTACGTTATAAATGTCATAATATTGCACTCGAAGCCGATGTGACATTGCAGATGTTCAGAACGCCAGTAACACATATCGTTGACGGCGACAAAAATCTACTTAAATTGAAAATTTTTCAACGACGGCGGCGAAAACACAACCGTCGGCTATGCGTAAAGAGCGACTTTAATGTTTGTTGTTTGCAAACGAGCTTTAAAGACATTCGTATATTTTATAAAAATGTTAAAAGCAAAATAATAAAACAATAAAAAATGTGCCAAGAATAAAATATTATTATTATTATTCTTTGCATTTTGCGTTTTTAATGGTTTTTTAGTGTTAAAATTTTTTCTCGCCCCATTTTAATTCGTGAGTTTATTTGACAGTTCAAAGCGGGAACTTTTCTCACCAAAATGTTACAGACACACTTTTTCTGTAAATTGGCGAGTAATTTCCTTACGTGACAGCTTGTACTCGCCAAAAAGGTTACAGACACACTTAAGTGAGAAAAACAGCTGTTTGTTTCAATTTATGGCATTTTTGTTTCATTTCACACATTTCAATCGAAAACTTTCTCGACGCGAGAGTTACAGAACATGGGCACAGTACGCATCTTCTGTAACTTTGGTGAGAACTTCTTGCATCGAAAAGAAGTGAAAGAAAATAATCCATCGTTTCTCGAAAAGTGAGAAAAAAGTGTGCCTGTAACTCATAACGATAACTTTAAAAAAAATTATATCATTACGTTATAAAAGCCATTATATTCCACTCGAAGCCGAAGGTAAATTGCAGATTTTGATAACGCCGGTCACACATATCGTTGAGGGCGACAAAAATTTACTAAAAGTTAAAAATTTTCAATGACGCCTGCCAAAATACAACCGTTGGCTATACCAAATAATGTAAAGTGCAACTTTAATGTGTGTTGTATGCAAAAGAGCTTTGAAAACATTCGTATAATTTTCATAAATGTTCAAAGCAAAATAATTAACCAATAAAGAAATCTATTATTCATAGATTTCCGTATGAAGTGCTAAATTACCAATTTTTCATATTTGATAAATACACTGAAATTTATTGTTGAGGGAAAGCTGCCAAGAACAAAATACAATACTCTTCCGTTTAATTTGTCATTGCATTTTTAATTTATTTTTTAGTTTTAAAATTTTTTTCACCCCGTTTTTATTTGTGAGTTTATTTGGACAGTTCAAAACGGAAACTATCTCACGAAAATTTTATAAACACACTTTTTCTGTAAACTGGCGAGTAATTTTCTTACGTGAGTTTAGAGAGAAAAACAGCTGCTTGTGTAAATTTATCAAGCGAAAAGTTTCTCGACGCAGGAGTTACAAAACATGGGCACAGGAATCTCACGGAATTTGTACGAATATGAAAACTTACACATTTTTCAATAGTACCAAAACTATTTTTTTATTAAAAACTAGCTGACCCGACAGACGTTGTCCCGTCCAAATTAGGAAAATTTTTGCATTCGATTTTTAAAATCCGTTAAAAACATTTGAAACAAAAATTAGTTAAATCAATGGAGCCGTTTTCTGACTTTAGGTTAATCGAAAAAAGTGGGCGTTAAAGTAGGCGGGGCAAAATTTTCTTTGCGTAAAAATCTAAGTTGGACCATGGCGATGATTTTAAAGAAAAAATCGACTAAACCGTTCAAGCCGTTCTTAAGTTATGCGCTTAATAGAAAATGTGGGCGTAAAAGTAGGCGTGGTACATGAAAACGTAAAATAGATTAATACGAACATTTAAAAAAAAAATTAGTCAAATCGATGGAGCCGTTTTTTTATTTTAGGTAAATCGAAAAAAGTGGACGGGGCAAAATTTTCTTTCCGTAAAAACCTAAGTTGGACCATGGCGATGATTTTAAAGAAAAAATCGTCCAAATCGGTCAAGCCGTTCTCAAGTTATGCGCTTAATAGAAAAAGTGGGCGTAAAAGTAGGCGTGGTAAATTTTTCTTTTGATGAAAACTTAAAATGGATTAATACGAACATTTGAAAGAAAATTTTGTCAAATTGATGGAGCCGTTTTCTGATTTTAGGTAATTCGAAAAAAGTGTGCGTAAAAGTGGGCGGGGCAAAATTTTCTTTTCGTATAAATCTAAGTTGGGCCATGGCGATCATTTTAAAGAAAAAATCGTCCAAATTATATAGATGTCATTGGTGGTGCAATATGAAAATTGGATTTTGCCAAGCCCGTCCGCCCGCAGACCGAAAATCAAAAATCAGACTTTACAGTGTCACCCGCCTGAATATCCTGCAGATTCCCTGAAAATTTCATCAAAATCGGCCCAGCCGTTTTGGAGTCTATACGTTACATACATACATACATACATACACACATCCTATTTTATATATATAAATTAATAGAGAAGGTAAAAATAATAAATTTTTACTTTCGTATGCGTACTGATATGCCAAATGACAAAAATTTTTTTTTGCTTTGTAAATGTTTTCTTGATTAAAAATTTTGTTTTATAATTTTCAAACAGCAAAATATATTTAAAAATGAATCAATTTACCAAGATAATTTATCAAGATAACAGTTACCGAGTGTGTATGTGAATACTAAAAATAACAAAAATACCGTTAAGAAAATTTTCTTTTAAGCAACTACAAGTTTAGGTCTTAAGTCTTTTGTTTTGTTATATGAATAGAGTGAGAATATGTAAAACGATTTTTAAGTCTTTAGAAGTTTTATTTAATACCTTTTTTGTTAACAATAAATTTTCAACACTATAAATTTAAATTCAATTGTTTTTGTTAACATTTCTTCTTTAGTGTTTTTTTGTTAAGAGGTTTTTTTCTAATTTTTGTATTTGTTATGATGGGTGTTAACCCAACACCAACTTTTTTTAAGCTGACTTTTGTTGGATATTTTTATAGCTGTAAGCCTTTTTAGTTGTGTATTGAGAGGGGAAAAAAGTTATTGCTGTTTTCTGGGTTTTCAATAAAATATATAACTGGCATGACATTCACAGTATTGGCAGTTGTAAGCCTTACTTTTCTTCGGACTTGCCGTACTGACTAGAGATAGATTCCGGTTGTTATTGAATCATATTTCAACTGAGTTATTTTGAATCGATCGGAATAAATATAAATCAGATAAGGAAACTTCTGAGTTATCTAGCAGATGAAAAAGAATTTAAGTTTCTCTGCATTCAAAATTTGTATTTCATAGCAACACAAGAGAACAGTCATTCCAAATTATAGTTTTATATTTTATATCAGTGATAACCAAGCCCCGAACTAAAAAAGCCTCGAACGCACGCACACAAAGATATTATGTGCTTGTGGTCGGTCGCAGAGACTGATGATAGTCTGATGTTTTGAAACGAACAAAGTTGTAATATACATGTGAATTGCCGACCGTGTCTGTGTGAAAAATACGATTATTGACTGGCTCGCGAGTCTATGGAGTGGTTATCACTGTTTTATATATTTACCGTCGCTCCTATCAGGAACAGAGAGCCTCTTTTTCTATATCTGGTGACATATTTTAAGTGTTTTTATATAAAGCCAACTGATCTGAAAACATACAGATCATTATTCTAGCGATGAAGACAAATTGCATTGGTACCGACTTTGTTCGTTAGACAAAGTTTTAGTTTTTCGAAGTCTGCTTCAAATTCTGAAAGTTCAGTTTTTTTTCACGGGCACGTACAAATTTATTATCAAAGTTAATTACATTTGGTCAAATTTCGATTCCTAAGCTATCGACAAGAACTTCCTGTCTTAGACACTAAATTTAATTCACTTTCTTTACCATCTTTAAAGTTAAAAAAAACAATTTTTATTCGTAAAATTGTTCTTGGTGAAAAAGCAGTATGCGCGGCAATTTTTGTTATCGATTAAAGGCAATCAGATTCTTCGTCTTTGTCTGCCTTTTCAATATTTAATGGTCTAGTGTGCCTGACTGTACATTGCTTCGGGATTTCGAGTTTTTCTATTAACAAAATGCGCTTAATTCGTGACTTGAGTTTACTTACATACCTCTTCCGGACTTCTTTCTACCTTACAGTGTAGAGGTTTTTGCAAGGAATTCTCCTTTTCTGTATATCTTGTGGCGTTGTTTTGGCTGTTCTAGACTCGATTCTTTGATAAGTTAGAATCTTGTTAATTGTGTCGAACCAAGTTACTCTTTCTCTTCCTCTGGTTCTAGTACAGATCGGTATTGCTTCTAATACTTGTAATACTCTGGCATTTAAGCAAGATGACAAAACCATCTTGGTTTTTGTCACTCGGTCCTACTCTTCAAAGGTTCTGTCGATAGGCTTGCTCTGCTCGTATTGTGTCGTTTTGTTTTCTGTTCCGCCATGTACTATCTGCCACACGGCGTAAATATATCTCTACGATGCTTGAACTCTGATTTGTAGATATAAAAGTCCATGATTCACTTCCATACGTGGGGGTTGCTTTATACGTGGATTTGTTTATTATAAGTTTTGTTCCCTTTGAGACTTCTCTTTTGCTAACAAAATTTTTGTCTAAAGCGAGTTATAGATTCAAATCTTTCTCCGCCTTTCTGTCTTCGCTAATTGTGTCAAAAAAAAAGTGGAACTGTTCGCCTTACTTTAGGATTTCCGCGCCTATGTGTATTGTGTTCATATGGAGGCCTCTTCTAGTCATCTAATCAGTGAAAATATTCAAGTTATGTTGAAGAGATTAAGTGGATTTTGACTCTAATGTAAAGCCATCTGCGTATGCTAACATTGAAATAATTATTGGTTACATGTTCGAATTTCCAATTGTCATAGCAATAAATTGAATAGAAAAACACTCCGCAATTTCTCGGTCTCAAGCCCTGATGAAAAAGGAAGAGGGAACTTCGGAGTGAATAAACACAAAACTTCCATGCAAACAACAACGTGGAAGTATGCGAAAGGTACATCCAGGGGAACCTCATATGGGAGCAGGCCTCTCAACCAGAATAAGAGAAAGTGGACCAATCACTCACTTTTTCGAATTCGTAATTACATTATCCACAGAGATCTTAACATCGCTACCATCCCGGAAGAAATTAAAAGTATTCAGTCAAATACATAGATAAACTAATGGTCCATCCCAACTACCTCGCTCGGGATCTAATAAAGTTCGAAGGTAACCGGAGACTGAAAAGATCCGACACTTTGAGCCTAGCAGGCTTTTTTGGCACTTGAATGCAATTAATTAGCGGTTACATTGGTAACGGCTAACAAATACAAATAAGAATTAGGATTAAGCTTTGAATACATATTGTAATTTTCGACAAGAAAGATTCAATAAAAAAAAACTTCTTCGAACACTGACAGAACGATTAAACAAAGAATGTGTTATTCTCACCGTTGTTTAATAAATAAATGAAGACCAAAAAATCGGGAACGGATTTGAACAGTTACAGAAAGTTAATTTTTGAGAAGGCTCTGCTTGTACTTCCTTGGCAATGTTTTCAAAAAACTATTAAAATTAAAATAAACCCAATTTTAACAAATGGCTTTAGAAAAAGTTTTTTTAACATAAACTTTCATAAAAGAGATGGATTTTTCGCTAAACTAATATTCATGCAAAAAAAAATTTGCAAAAACTTTTTTCGATCAAACTTTTCTATATTTCGTCCAATTAAATATTATATATATATTTGTGTCAAGAAACAAATCGGTTTTTGCCGAATATATTAAACGATGTTGAAGCTTTTGAACGTCACAAAACTATGCCAGCCTTAACAAATTTCCCAAATAATGCTAAAGGATTAGGTGCTGCCAAAACTTATTTGTACTACTAACATTTTGTTATTGTAATAAAAACTTTTTTAGCTTAAGAATAAAACTATTTTAAACAAGTATTTTTCTTTTTTTGTTATTTTCTTTTGTCCAGCTTTATTTACACTTCCTTGTACAATGAAATTTTAGAATAAGAATAAAAATCTTTGTTAAAAATCATAATAAAAATTTGTTAAAAAAAAAAATTTATGTTTACAAGACTTGCAACAATAAATATTTCAACAACACACCCAACTGGTCTAAAATTTCAGACGATAATTTGCAAGAAGAAACCAAAAAAAAAAAAAAAAAAAACAAAAAAGAAATTCTTTTAACTTGGTAGTTGTTTATGGTGGCTTAAAAATTCTTTTAGCAGTTTTATTCTGGCAGCAGTCGAGCATTAATGTATTTTTGGTTTTATCTCGTTTTGTTTATCAGCTAATAAACGCTTAAATAAAATATATACCTTAAGCATAATCATGATAAGGCAGCACTGTAAGTAATATTTAGTAAAAAAAAAAAACTAGACCTTTTCTAGGTATTCATATTTTTAGACCTTAAACAAATATGTAGTCTAATAATATTTATACTTTATTATGTGAGGAGGTCCATAAGAAAACGCAACAATTAGACTTTTTAAGTTTCTTGCTTTTTTTTTAATGGATACTATTCTACATATTAACATCTGTATAGCCGTTGTTATAAAACTTAGCAAGTGTCAATTTATTGTTATTCAATAAAAAAATATAATGGTTAAAATCAAAATAAACAATTCCACATTTATGCACTAAACAACATCGAGATATAAGTGAAAAGTAAAGGACAACGAAAAAAAATGGTTACAAAAATACTACAATATTATTAAAATGAAAACGTCATTATTCTAAACATGTACCAGATGTTAAAAGGCAAAAAAGGCAACATTTCTCTGGGTTTCAGAGCAAAACGAATTTATTTAGGGGCATCGGATCAAAACACAACAATTCCAAATTTGTTTTCTAACCCCCAATTTCACCAAGTGCAGTTATAACTAACTATTAGTTATAGCTGTCAAAACATATTGCTAACTGGAAGTTAAAGTAATAGTTAGTTTTAACTGAACTTGGTGAAATTGGGGGTAAATAACTTAAACGCAGAGAAAAAACATGTTTAAATATGGTCACTAGGGGCATAACTTTTGAACAATTTTTTAAATTATCAAAAAATACTTATCCATACCATATAGACCATGAAAATCTATGATGAAAAGTGGGGTCACTTTTTCGCGGGCGTTAGAAAAGTCCCCCCCCCCCCCAAATCCCTTTGAAGTTTAGGCCCTAATTGTGTAAAACGCAACGCAATGCTAAAAATAACATTGAAAGCAAAAACAATGTCAAAATTTTGTTGTTGCTTTCTACAGAAATACATATAGCGTTTTAAAATTATCAACGCCACAAGATATACAGCGTTTAAAATTTAAAAATTCAATATACATTTCTAAAGAAAACAACAACAAAATTATGAAATATTTCCGATTTGGTTTTTGTTTCAATATATTTTTGGCGTTGCGTTTGCGTTTTACAAAATTAGGGCCTTAGTATTTGGATTTTTTTTTTTGTTTATTAAAAAAAACAATATCCTTATTGTAAAAACACAAACCATTCATTTATATTTTTAAGCTTTTTCACATATATGCCTTATACCACCATTTATACTACATCCAAGCAGTTAAGAGTATGTTAAAATAACACGGAAACTCTTTTTTTGAACAAAATGGAACTTTTATTTTCATTTGTTTACAGTTTCGCTAAGACAGAGAGCTTCTCTATCCCATATACTCGTTGATTTTTGTGTCAGTGCGCGGTGACATTTAAGTTTATAAAATGTTTAATAGAAGTGCTCTAATTTGTAACCGGAAAAATTCGGAAATCTGGACCCAAAATTTTGGTAAATTCTAGCATTTACACTCATTCCGAAATATCGTGAACAGTTATACAGATTATGCGAATTTATATGTGAAGCCTGGTATAACGTTTAGTTTTCTGACCACTGCTTTAATGAATTTGATTTGATCAATTTACACATGCTCGGGAATGCTTTCTTAAACACTGGGTGAGAGAAGACTCTAAAATTCACAAACAACAACGAAGTAACATTTGCGCGGAACGTGGAATCAAACTTGTGCAAGATATTTTTCAACATTGCAAAACAACACGCACTTTGAACTTAAAGTTTATTTCTTTCAACAAAGATAATTTGCAGTATCTGAAGTTAATATATAGTACTAGACTCTATTTAAAAAATAAAAATTCAGATATTATTATTATTTGGAAGCTTTTAGAAAAAACGTTTTAGGGGGAGGTTTTTTATCCAAATTGATCTCAAAAAAACTGTTTTCTTGATATATATGAATAAAACACAAACTATTTAGGAAATTATTGTAATTTTATTTTATTATGATATATTGGTATTACTCAATTATGTATGGAACAAAATATCGGCCAAATGGGCGCCGCGACCACGGCGGCACACCTCCATCCGATGGTCCAAATTTTCGATGACCCTGAGGCATAATGGAGGTTCTATGCCGTTAATGTGCCGAATTATCTCATCCTTTAGCTCTTGAATTGTTGCTGGCTTATCAACGTACACCTTTTCTTTCAAATAACCCCAAAGAAAAAAGTCCAACGGTGTCAAATCACATGATCTTGGCGGCCAATTGACATCGCCATTACGTGAGATAACACGGCCATTGAATTTGTTGCGCAAAAGAGCCATTGTTTCGTTAGCTGTGTGGCAAGTGGCACCGTCCTGCTGAAACCACATATCGTCCACATCCATATCTTCCAATTCGGGCCATAAAAAGTTCGTTATCATCTCACGATAGCGAACACCATTCACAGTAACTGCCTGACCGGCCTCATTTTGGAAAAAATACGGCCCGATGATGCCGCCAGCCCATAAACCGCACCAAACAGTCACTCTTTGTGGGTGCATTGGTTTTTCGATTCTGTTTATTGACGAATCCACTGAGATGAAAATGTGCCTCATCACTGAAGATGATATGCATTTTGATTTGAACGCCCATTTTCATAATAAGTCTGGATAACTTTAACACGTTGTTGGATTGTGTATCTCTCCATGGTTCAAATTGAGTAAGTCTGAAATAGAGAAATGTCAAATAAAATTCGGAAAAAAACTTGGCGTTTAGGTGTGGTTCACATTCAACATCGGCCCTTACAATTTAACCACCCTTTACATCAGTGGCCACCCCGTCGTGATAGGTAATTTGTTTGGTTATACCCCTAATGGTCACCTCCAACAACACAATTTTTAAGGAAAATTGTAAACATATTATGTTTAATTTACCCATATTATTACTACCGACAATCATATTATGGTTAAATGAAGAAGCCACAACCATATTATGGTTGCCTCTAAACATGTTATGGTAAAATATGACAATAATTTGTTTTTAAATTAACAATAGTATTTTCCTCTCTTCCAAGAGCAACCTTGTTATTGTTATTGTTAAAAACCAACCATGCTATTTTAAGTGTTTACTTATTATTAACCACTACATGTTCGGAAGCAACCATAATATGGTTGGGGCTTCTTGATGGAGGACTAATTTAACTATAATAGTATTGTCGGTGAAAATAATATGTTTGAAATAAACATAATATGTTTTAAATTTAAATTACGTTTACTCTCTGGGTGCAGACGAATTAATTTATTTATGAATTGTTTTATTGTTAGAAAACTGTTTTATAACAACAAGACCTTAAAAAATATGTATATGGTTGTTGGGTTGGTTGACGTGGTAGCACGCTCAGAAACCAGGTGTGCTATAAGTAGAGTCGGCAGTGACTCCGTTTTGATACCACACAACTCGTCAGAAGTTGGAACTCTGGATCAAACGTAACACCAGGGCAATACTGTGTTGGCTAGAGCCAGACGTTGCGTTGAGGTATTTCACCAAATTGGCGAGTTACACCGGCGATATCTAAGAAAAACCTTGAGGAAGGTAATTCCCAAATAACCAATGTCGTGTTGAACTTAACACTGTGAAATATATCGCATTGGTTCCTCTAAAAAGAGTGAACTCAAAATATTTCAATTTTAACTATTTTCAAAAGGTGTATGTGCTGTGGTCATATCTACCCAATGTAAAATACTTACATAATTTTCTATACTCTTTCTCCAACAAAAAATACAGTTGTATTATTCTATTTGATAAAAACTAGCTTCTCCAGGTTCAATTAAAGTGGAATATTTTGAGTTGTCCCCAAATGTAAGCTTTATTCATATCAGTTTTTTTTTCAACTAAAGAGAAATATTTTAAGTTGTGTTTAAGTTAAGTGTTTATGTCACAACGGCTTACTATGATGATGTTCTATTTTGTGCTGACTCGTTTTAGTTGTTATAGGCAAGTTTGTTGAGCTTTTACATTTCGTTTTGTTTCTATATTTATGAAATGACACTATTAATGAACCAATTGCACATAAAGTGGATCAACTCAAAAAACTTTTTATCTTTCGATAATCCCTAAAAAAAATCCGAAAAACAACTACAGTTGTATTCTTACGTGTATTTCTATACAATGTCATAATTGTTTTTTAAACTTTCAATGTAAATATTAAAACAGTTTTTTGCCTCTACTGAAAATTTTTAAATTTTAAGTTGACTCTTTTTAGAGGAACCAGTGCGATATAGGAGATGAAACACTGTATCCTCAGTTTCAGGTTCTCTGCAGCTGCGGCAGCATTCATTAAAAGGGAAACCTAGTCTAATAGCGTTATTATCAATCGTCCAGTGGCCAGTGAGTACGTATACCAATCTCAAAATGTCCTTGTGAATGAAGCTAAGAAGTCGCTCAGTGCGAACACGGCCAGTTTTTTTGCATCTATCATTAGCCATATCTATAAAGTGTCTGTTCCCAAGGCATTGCAATTGGCACACCCTGAAAAATATCCAAAGCAGCTCCAGTTTTGACCAGCCCGTCTGCCTGTTCATTGCTGTAATGGTTAAGTCAGTTAGGCTGCCCAGTTTGGATAGTTCTTCCTAACAATCATTAACGAGTTTGGACGTTGTTTTATGCGATCTTAATGACATCAGAACCGCCTGGCTATTGACCAAATGCCAATTCTGCCGTTAGTGTTCCTGTTATATAACTTACTGGCAAAAAATGGTTAAAGTGGAATTAATGCGTTTTGTTACGGACCTCCTCATATTTTATATTCCAACTATGATAACTTAATTAACTTAAAGTGTTTAAGGGATGGGCTTACTTAAAATCCATTCTGTTTTTTTTTTTTTTTTAACTGTCCAGCCACTTAATCGAGATTTTATAATTGTCTTAAATTAAGTTCCATTAAGTTTTTCATATTAAAGATAAAAGAAGAATAAATATTTCAACCTTGTCAGCTTTATTAATTTTTACTAAACAAGTTTAAGACCTGGATCATTTGCGTCTTTTTTACTTAAATTCTATTTCATTTTTTTATTAGAACTTTATAAAAACCCCTTTTTCTAAATGATTAATTAAAATAAAAATTGGTTTCTTGTTTTCTATTAAACTCTTTCAATAACTCTGACAAGAATTATTCAGATGCTGTATACGATGATGATATCACACTTGTTTTTTTCGCATTTGTTTGTATTTTTCAAGTTGTGTGTGCTAAAAATTCTCAAATTGAATACAAAAAAAAAATGACATACATTTTAACGAAACTTGTCTTACCATTAAGAAAACTTTTTTTATAAAACTTATTTATTGTATACAATCCGATTTTGTTTTAACAAAAATCTTAATCTGGTTTTTTTTATGTTGATGTTTCGAGACTTATTCATAATTTCAAGGATGGTCTTCTTGTGGAGTAATTTTTGTTTAGTTTTCACCAATAAAGGTGTGTTCTTTTGCATATGTCGTTGAATTATTTTGTTGTAGGCCATATTTTTGTGATGTTTATAAGTATTTCTTAGTAAATTGGTTTTAAAACATTTGCTACTATCACGTTACCCAGCTAGAGTCTTGAGGTTTTGGGGTCTAACAGTAGTTGCTATACCTGTAATGTTACTAATTACTCAAACATATTGAGGTGGCAGCGGTTTAGCATTATTTTTGAAAAAAAAAAAATATAATAAATGATGTTTTGTTTTTGATAAAAAAAAAACAAGAAGATTTGACACTAAAATTGAGTCAAAACAAAAAAAAAAGAAATATTAATAAAACTTTTTTTGTTTAAATACACTTTAAATAAAAACCAAACAAAAGCCTTAAAAAACAAAGTTAAAATTTAATAAAAATTATTGCACATAAAAATTATCCTATTCAATGGCGCCTTTTCAATTGGTACTATTGTAAGAAGGTGCTTTTCAAGAAAATGTTTTTTTTTAGAAATTACTTTTTTAGGGTTCTTAAAAAAAATTCAAAATTTTGAATTTTGATCTTAAAATGCAACTGCAATGACAAATGCAACTATGTATTCTGTTGACACTTCTTTGAAACTGCCGCCAGGGTTATCAGATCTTTATGAGCTCCATCGCCACACCGCATGTCAGAAATCGCCATAAATCGTCAAACGTCAATTTGGTTCAGTTTGCGTAACTTTTTTTATTTATTTTTTTTTTTTTAATAAATATATAACAGTCAAAAATCGCCAAAAACTGAAAAAAAAATACAAAAAAGTCGCCGAAAGTAAATTTTGCTTAGTTTCTGTTATTTTTTTTTTTTAATAACATTAAATAGAGATCAGTTAAAAAAAAAACTAAAATTAAGTACACAAGTCTACAGGATCTGACCTGCATACATACTATTAGAATTAAATAGTGACTGAATATAAAATTCTCTTAAAATGATAACAAAACCAAAATCATGTGAAAAAAAGTTGGCGGATTTTTTTTAAATTAGTAATGATAACAAAAAATTACAAACTGTTAAAATAAATCGCTGAAATAATATAAAGGGTAAAAATAGCCAGTTGTAAACAAAAGTCGCAGGTCGCCAAATGGAAAATCCCGCCACCATACACGGCATATACTCCGAGCAGCTAAACTGAAGCATTCCTATAAGGCTGCCGGACCACTGCAGTGTCATCCAGGCCGAGATAATGGCCATCCACATAGCCGAGAGACGCATCCGGTACGGTGAAATATCTGGAAGGGATACTCACATTATTACCGATAGCAAGGCGGCCATAAGATCCCTGGAGAATGTGTTCATCACATCGAGAATTGTCCGAGAATGCCGGATGGCTCTGGCGGAGATAGCGAGACATTCACTGGTCACCCTTAATTGGGTGCCCGGACACAGGGACATACATGGGAACTGCATGGCGGATTCGCTGGCGTATGTAGGTACCACCTTGAATCGGGACGGTTCCACATATTATGTAGGTGCTTCACTCCCAAGGTGTAAGCAACTTATAGCGCACAAGTTTCATATTATCGCCAGTCAGGGGTGGCAAGATGAACCCACTTGTGGGTAAACCAGGAAAATCTGGCCCATCATAGATGACAAAAGGACACGACAGCTTTCCAGACATCATCTTAGAAACCTGATTGCGGTTATAACTGGCCACTGGCCCATTGGGAGCCATGCCCAGAGGTTGGGGCTCGCTTACAATGACTTATGTAGGAGTTGCGGCGAGGAGGAGGAGGAAGAGTCAACGGAACATCTTCTCTGTAATTGCCCGGTATTCGGAGATCTAAGACACGAAATGTTTGGTCGAAGAGCCCTTGGGGACAAAACTTGTCTATCTGATGTTGATGTAAATAGGATTCACTCCTTTATTGAATCGACCGGATGGCTGCATGGGAATACTAGCAGCCAGATTTCATAGGACCCATGGGAGACGGTTTGATATGGTTACACAACGGGAACTAATTATTGGACCCACGTGAGCTGTGCTTGATCACGGCTGCCAATGGAACCTAAACTAACCTACACGTTTCAAAATCGTCACGTTTGGCAAAAAAATCGCAATATCTGACAGCCCTGACTGCCGCTTTGAACTTATAACAGATTGTAGCTCTATTCGTAACGTTGTACTACATTATCTTTTATGTTGCCCACTTAATGATTTCTATTACAAATATTATTATACGTATTAAAGTGCTTTTCAGGAGGGGATTTCATATTTGGGATCCAGTAAATTATAGACCATTCTATACAACATTCCGTAAAGGGATTTCTGGTAACAAAAAAACCAAGTATCAATACAATAATGCAATTTTTTTTTTTATGTAATGATTCTTAAAATGCTTATCAGATTTCCTATGGAACATATTTGACCGATTATAGGGCTTAATAACGCTTTTTATCGGGACTATGGTAAATTAGAAATTGACACAAAACTAATTGCAAAACGAATTCGTGCAAAATACTATAAGAATGGGTACATTTTGTAACCAATTTATGTCAGTTTTTGAAACCAAAACATAAATTTTTTAGGGAGGCTGTTTTACATTTGGCTTAATAACTATTTTCCTACTAAGCCGATTGTACTGTATACCAATCCTAAACTACTTAGGAGAACTAGAAAGATTCTAACACTAATTTTGTGAACGTGTTTTTACTAGACGGACAGACAGACGGATGGACACGGCTAAATCGTCTTAGAATTACTCAATGACCCAGAATTTGTATATTTAATGTGGTTTTAGGTAAATATTAAGGAAGAATCTCACGGAATGGCAAAATTAGTATACCCTCATTCACAACTAGTCGTATTAGAGGAACTAAAAACTATTTTTTGCGGTTCTCACAACACAACTGATTGAACGTGAATTAATTTTTGATTTTCTTAAAGTACTTTTACAAAAAAGAAAATAAAACTTAAAATTATTTTCACTTTTAAAAAAGAACTATTGCGAAAAAAAATTAAGGTTTATATTTTGACTTTCAAACAATACCTACAAAAGTTATGTCGAAAACGAGCCTTTTAAATAAATGTGTCTTTCTAGTCAAGTACTAATGGGTGAGTTTTTAAGAGCTATAGGAAAGTTTTTTTAAAAACAAAACACATAAAATTCAGAAAAATGCATGAAACTTTATTTGAATCGATAGTACGGTCCATATAATTTAATGTTTGAAGATTATTTCAAGCAAATGTTGACCGTGACTGCGCCTCAAATGGTCCATCCGCTTAGTCCAATGTTGGCATACTCTTTCCAACATTTCGGCCGGTATGTCGTGAATAAATGCTTCAATGTTGTCTTCCAATGCGTTAATTGAAGCGGGCATGTGTGTATAGACATGAGCTTTAACATAGCCCCACAAAAAATAGTCTAAAGGCGTTAAATCGCACGATCTATAAATTTTCATCGAACTCGCCTCTCAATAAGTCCATTGTTAAGCGTGCTGAGTGCCATATGGCACCGTCTTGTAGAAACCACATGTCATGCAAGTCAAGCTCTTGCATTTTGGGCAAAAAAAAAAGTTGGATATCATCTCACGTTGTTGAGTAACAGAGGCCCAATTGCTGCGAACGGCGACGAATCGATAATTGATGGTCATCATTAACACTGGCCAAAGCAGCTGCGATATTTTCTTCACTTCGCACTCTACGTAGCGTGTTGGTTATTAAATGTCCAACAACGTAAATTTGGTGCGAAATTTAGTCACAATGGCCCGAATAGCTGCTTCAGTGGGTCGATTAAACTGACCATAAAATGGAAGAAGCGCGCGATGAACTTTCTTAACAGAGCACACATTTTGATAATAAAATTCAATGATTTGCAAGCGTGGTTCGTTTGTAAGACGATTCATGGTTCAATTATAGACCAAACTGAAGATGTTTTACAGTGAAACGAAACACGAAACATGCGTCAGCTGTTTAAAACAGTGTTGCCAAAAATATAATAGCTAAAAAATCGCCCGATATTTAAAAAGGTGTAAAACAGATCTCCTTTAAAAAAACGAGCACTACAATGGGTACTTTTAAGATATGCAATAGTACTTCTTTATAATACTATCCAGCCACACGGCATACTATAGAAAGCAATTTGAATTACGCACTAAACGCCAATTTTGTTTATTATAAACGTAGTTCGCTATATCTATTTTAACAAGTACAAAGAAGTCTAATTAGAACCTTAGAAGTTTATCGCTATTGACATAGTTCGTTAGAACCGGTAAATGTTATAACCATATTAAGTTGTTTTAAAACATAAACCGGCATCAAGTTTAACCACATATAACTTAAAATAATACGTAACAGTTAAACTCTTCACTTGCTAACATTTAAGATTTTTTCATAAAATAACAACAATTGACGTGCATTTTGTTTGTTTTTATTTTACCACTCTTCTCCTTTAAAAAATTCAATGACTCAATTGTAACCGCTCTTTACAACACACCCAAAACTCAAATAGCTCCTTAACCACAATCACTTCTTTATGACAAAAATATTTCAACCAACGAAATATCCACACATCAAATGCAAAATATTGTTACAACCATTTACGGCTTGATAAACATACTTACATTAAGAATTGCTCTCTGTCTATTTAATTCAAATAACACATATTTGAAATTCATTTTATACCAAACATACCAAAGGAGATCTAACTCGACATATACGTCTAGTTGAATTTGTTTACAACTGAAAGATTTTTTTTGGTCAAAACCACTAAAGACAAATGCTTATTTATTTCTCTAGACTTTATTTACCAAACCACCAGGCAGCAATTCAGCCAACCATCAAATAAAACAGACCATCAACAAAAACAAAAAAAAAACTCTTATGAAATAAGGATCGGTTAAGACTGATCGTAAGATACTCTACATAAATTTACAGGTTACCATGAGTTTAATGATAAAGTCATTGCAAAAAAATATGAAAACGTGTATACTGTAGTAGATTTCTAGTTTATAGTAGTGCTGGGAAACTATCGATAGACTATCGATAGTCTTAAAATATCGAAAATATCGATAGGAAAAATATAAATATCAATATTTTTATTATTTAAAATAACAGCAGCTATACACAAACAGTTTTTTCCCGCAAATTTGTACTTGCTATTATGAATTCGCGCTGAATTACAGCAATGAATACAAACAACAAGAATGGCAAGTGGTATGGATTGCTTAGCAGTGCTTTTTATTGCTTATTAAAGGCCATTAAGTCGAAATTTGTACATGTTTATATAGGGACTGAAATGTCAAATACATATTTTTGTAATGTTGTAAACTTAAATGCAAATCCAAATGCAATTGCAAGCATAGGACAAAACAATGAACGACCATTAGAGGATAAGTCCGCTAGATTGATTAAAGTTGCAATGGAATATCTTATAGTCCCTGTTACTTCGGTTCCTTCAGAAAGGTACTTATCAATTTTTAAAAAACTGCCATCTAAAATAATGTGCGTACACATACGTCTCATACATTCAACAAAGTGATAAAAACAACGGACTGTATAAAAAAAAAATTAAAGTTTTCCTGCACAAGTACAAACATTCAGTCGATAGTAATGATATATCGATAGTGAAATCTGAACTATCGATAAATATCGATAGTAGAAAATATCGATAGTATCCCAGCACTAGTTTATAGTCAAAAAAACCAGCTTAATCCAGTGCGCTTCGTTACCTCCATTGAAATTTTTTTTTGAAAAGAGATCTCGTTAATTTAAAACGAAACTATTTGTATCAAATTTGGATACTTTTACTTTATGTTGTCTTTGTAATAGCGGGTTCCACGCTCACTTCTCCAATCCATCCCGGTTTTCTGACAGATGTTGTATATTGACCTTTTAGAAATTCATACCAAATTTTAAAAACTTTAAATGTTACAGTTTCCTAGATACTCAGAAATGCACACTAAAAATTCTAATACATTTAGAGCCTATTTTAAGAGCTGGTTAGTCACGAAAATCCATTCAGTATTGAGGAGTTTATAGGGGAAAAAAGTCTTACTTTAATTTTTTATAATATATGAAAAATTGTACAAAATAACTGAAACTCAAAGGTACTATTGATTCAAATTCAGCTTAAGCCGACTTAAGTCCTTTTTTCTTAATTTTACAGATATATAGATCGATAAAGATTAAACCACTTTTGCAAACAAATTTATGTGACTCGAAGTATTCGTTAAGCAAAAAAATTATGGAAAAGCGATATTAACGAACACTTCAAGCATAAGGCCGTACAGAATAATATAATATGGCTGAATTCAGTCTCTTTATTTGCATAAAGGTGTTTTTCAAAAGCTGGACTTATATGGAAGGACTATTCAAACATGGACGAATCCCCACTAAATTCTTCGGTAAAGTTCCTATTTAAATAAAAAAAATGTATTGTTAGGAAGTTCATCTCCAAATAGGACTTAAAGAGTAAATTGTTTTATAGGATTCTCATACGGTTCATTTTTCTTTTGCCGATACAAAATTTTACAGAGCGGTGCATAAGTAACGTTATGACTTATTTATTGAACAACTTTTTTCTTTCTCATTTTATTTAACTATTTTGCTGGCCACCCTAATTATAGGTTTATAAATTACAACTATTGTATGTATATGAAACACATTTACAAGAAATTATTTGTCAGAATAAAGAAAAAAAAGTATTTACTTGAAAATGCCGCAAGTCCGAAAGAACGTTTTTTAAACGAAAAATAAATAAATTTAAGTTTTTAAAATATTAACCCCCAATTTTTATTGAGCTCAATATTGAGATATTTTATGATAAAAGGATAATAATAGGTAAACCCCTGAACATTTTAAAGGGTTAATGGGTAAACCCCTGAACATTTAAAAGGGGAAATGGGCAAAACCCTGAACATTTACGTTGGCGTTTTTTTTTAATTAAGTTTATGGCTTAGAAATATGTTCACATTATGTTTTGAAGATAATGTCTTTCAAATTGTGCCCATTATTTGCTTCGGCCTGACTTGCCTTTTCCAGAGCAGTTCCAATAAGTTCTCTTAGAATTGCAAGTGCCGGGGCCGCCACTTCTTGGCGTATATTCGCCATTAGCTGTTTGATGGTTCTTGGTTTATTGGCATACACCTTCCTTTCAGGTAACACCAAAAAAAAAACGGTAGCCGTTAAATCGGGCAAACGCTGTGGCAAGTTTTTTTTTTTTTTTTGTTATTCAGTCTTCTAATTTCATTTGTTTCATCTAATAAAGAAATCGCCAATGGGTTTATTTCACTTAAAATAAATAGTACTCTTAGGTCCCTATGAATTTGAATATTGGTCATAAACCATGGGGCGCCGGAAATATTCCTTAATGTTTTAGACTGATAACGTTGTAATATCTCAATATATGAATTACTGGCCGTTCCCCACAACTCAATGTCATATGCCCATATGGGTTTTAAAATAACTTTTTATAAAATGAGAAAATTCGCGATATTATTCGTAAGCAAAACATTTCGCGTAGGAGAGTCATACACAGAAAAAATTAAAATTGATTTCAATTAAAAAATTTGTGATATTGATTAAAAAAGATTAATTAAATTTGCACCAGTAAACCAGCAAACGATTAATTCAAACTATTAATTTAATATTTAATTTCTAAATTAATATCGCAATTTTTTTTTTTTTTTTCTGTGGTTATCTGAAATTGACTTCAGTAAAAGTGGGTTTCGGACCTTAATACCCTTTCCCACATACAAATCTTTCTTTTACAAGGTCTTTTAAATTTTGTTTTTAAACTTGCTTTTGCTTCTGAGCACCAGAGAACTGCAAAATCACTATTTTTCTTGATTTATTCATACGCTCAAATGTACATTCACGCTTTGCCTGCAAAACAAAGGTCAACGTTGGTAATTTTTACATCATTTCGTACACATGTGATTTTTGCATGTGTGCGTTTTTTATTGAAAGTGCTTTGTTTGCATTTTTGTTGCGCACGCAATAAAACTTATTTGTGTAAAGTCAAAAGGCACACATTCCTATACTTTTGCATTCAAGTATTCATTGTCCACTCGATGAGACGCTTTGTTAACATTAACAATAATAAACCACTCGATGAGACGCTTTGTTAAAATTAACAACAATAAAAACAATAATAACAAGAATACATTGTACATACAGAACTACTGTACTTTTTAAGATGATAAGAAAAGTCTTCTGTTTCTATGGAAATTGCTTGTACCTACAAAAGTATGTGCGTTTAGTTTCATTTCAATTTTTTTTTGTTTTTTTTCTTGTACTACATAGCAACTGCTGAATGTCTACATGAGTAATAATTGCTTGATTTCTGGCTTTTTTGTTTGTATTTTTTTTTTTTCTTTGCCAAAACAATCATTGTCGGACCAAACACACAAACATCTTAATTGACAAACGAAGCTAAACGATGGAATAAATAACAAAGCTTGATGTGCATTATTTGAATGACTGCAAACCAGTGTATTTGTTGGTGTTAATTTTTTTGAAATCGGGGAAAGCCGTTCTCTGCTGTGCACGCAAAGTTTGCTTTGACAAATTTTGTTTTATTTTATTGTTGCTTGTCAAATCAAATAAGCAACCAAAAGCAACTTTGTCTCAATTGCCTTGTTTTAACTGAACTTTATAAGAATTGTGATTTATTAACAGCCAGGCCCACGATGTCACACGTAAACGTTCGCATAGAAAATTACATTTAAAACAAAAACAAATTTTAGAAATTGTTTTTGTCTTAAATGTAGTTTTGTATGCGAACGTTAACGTGTGACATCGTGGGCCTGGCTGTAAGAGAAAATTTCTTAACGAAGAGCTTGAAATATATCAGTTTTTTGGTTTATGCTTAAAACTTTAAGAAACTATATTTAAAATTTCGAACCGTTTTAAGTGTACAAGGCAGTCGACTTTGGCAAAAAATTACTTAAGAAGAGCTTCTAACTCGATCGATATACTTAAATGTGGATTAACAACTAATATTTCTAAACGTTACAAACATCATTATAAACGCATTATATCCTTCCCACCTTTTGGTGTTTATTTTCGAATATCAAAACATGTATGGGTTGCATATCCATGTCTAATGCAGTTAGCTGCATGCAACAAGCAAGTCTGATAGTACAAGCAGGAAAAAATAATGAAAAATCAACACACAAGAAATGCATTAAAAATCTTTAAAAAAAAATAACAACATTAAAAAAATAAATTAAAATAAAAATAAAAAAAATAAAAATTACAAGACAAAAAATAATGGCAAATAAATTATTAAAATGCGTAAAATTTCCGGTTTTACTAGATTTAGCAAATAGAAATATGAAGAAGTCAGTTTTATTTAATTTAAAACTAAAATGACAACACGTTAGCAAAAAAAAAACTAAACTAACTAACAAACGCTTACACGTTACTACAATTGTAGGTTTGAAGATAAGAAAAAAAGTTTTATTAAAAAGCTAAAAATAAACTTAAAAACCTGGTTTAATCATCACTTTACGAAAAAAAAATAGCATTCTTTACACCTTTTCATATAAATAATAATATTTTTTTTCTTCTGTTTATTTGTTTGCTACAAACAAAACACCCAAATTAAAAACATTTTTAATGTCAAGGTTTCTTATTTCAGACGTTTTTGCAATAAATGTTAAATAAATGTCTAGAAACCGGTTACATGGTAACATGCTCTTTCAGTTTAGTTTACCAGGCTCTCGAGTGCAAGTGCGAGCACAAATACCCAGCAGTATAAATTTTAAACAAGATTTTGTTGTAAAAAAAAATTTGTTCCAACATGTTGTTAATACTGAGTTTAGTTTAAATTATATACATGGTGTTTTTCTTCTTTTTACAAGAAATTCATTCATTAAAATCTCATAAATCATATGATGCTACAAAAAGAAAAAAAAAACCTAAAACAATATCAAACATAATGAGTCTCAAGTAGACATACGAATGTTTAGTACTCACATATTAAACATTACAGCAGCCTTAAGCTAAAATCTTTTTTTTTTCTTCTTATTTTCTTATAATATGTTAACCTTTGAGTCCTTTACTTAATGAAGTAATAATGCTCTATAAAGCAACTTATTCTTGTTGCTGCTCCTTGTTCAGGCAATTCGTTTTCCCCTGACTGTTTCCTTTTTCGATATTCATGTTAACAGATGTTAAATTAAGAATCTGTGCTAAAAATGTCATTAATATGCCAGTACAATCGTGTTCATAATTTAAAATATTTTATTGATCAACCATCAAAATTGTACGCAGGTCTTAAAGAATTGTTGACACACAAAAAAAAAAGTTGGTAATTTAATTCAGTTTGTGAATTGTTGTTTTAGTTTTTGTTTTTTTTTTTTTTTGTTTTCAAAAGACAGAAGATTCAATTAAATGAAGTATCGTTGTTAATAATTGATTAAAAATCATGTTGAAAATATTTAATTACTGTGTTTCATACAATCGATAAAAAAAACCTTACTAGGAATTATTAAAACTGCTTGTTTTCTGCATTTTTCTTTTTTTTTTTCAATAAATTGACAAAAAATTAAAATGTTTACTCATGTTTTTTTTTAATACAAAGGAAATTAATTCCAGAAATAAATAACATAGAATTTATAATAAGAAATTTAAATTAATTTAAAACAGTTATTAAAACTTTTGCTAATGAAAACAAAAGATTTAGAAAACATATTTGAATTTTAAAACCCTGGATCAAGGCGAATTCATACAAGGTGACCTTGGCTTGCTACGTAAGCAACAGCTGATTACTATAAAATGATATGCCGTTGCTTTTTTTGACATTTCTATTTAAATATTTTTTTTTTTTTTTTTTTTTTATAAATTATAACGAGCCCTAATAGCAAAAATTATGTAACCTACAAAAATAAAATTTTACAGGAGAGTGTTTTTTTTTATTTTATTTCATATAAATTTTGTATGAAATTTGTCGGTTACCTCAAAATTGTTCTTGCTATAAAATCGTTACGGTGCCTTATGTGACCACGACATTTTAGGAGATGATGCAAGTGTTGCCAATAAAGTCATTTATTAAAAAAAAAACTAAAATTGAATTTAGCACGTCATACGAAGATCGTATTAATAATAAACTTTGTATTCCCGAAAATAACTTTGATAATATAATTGCATGTGCCCGTGCATAAAACTGAATTGGCAAATTGGTTTAGTTCGTTGTTTTCTTACGAAGACAATAGAATGAAGCGGTTTGTTTTTTAATTTTGTTTTTTCTTTTAACCCACTTACGACTACAATTCGAGTCGGAAAGAACCCAACCAATTGTAGGGGGATGTAAGAAAGGTTGAACTCACTGTTTATTGTTGGTGTTTTGTTTAAGCTTTGATATTGTTACAGGTAAGACTTAGAGTGTTTATTACTCTTATTCGCTTAAGGTCTTATTTGTTTAATATTTTTGGCTTTTCTAAAATCTTTGGAAAAGGTTTCCTGATGAGCTGGTGTAAGCAACCGGCGAAATGCGCATAGAGGCTTGCTTTCCCTCAACAATAAATTTCAGTGTATTTATCAAATATGAAAAACTGGGAATTTAGCACGTCATACGAAGATCGTATTAATAATAAACTTTGTATTCCCGAAAATAACTTTGATAAATGATGTCGCTTACATCATTTTTGCTATTAGGGCTCGATAAATTAAAAATTAAGCCCACACACGCACGCAAAACCGATAACCTAAAAACAAGGAAGTGGCTTACTTCCAGCTTGACGAACATCGTACCGGCTCAGAAAGAGATTCTGAGAGTATACCCAGTAAAAACTTCGCCTACAAAATAATGTGTTGAGTAATCAGAAAAACATATGAGCACTACTTACAATTCTACTGAAAGAACCAATGAATTTTACAAGGGATGTCCCAATATGAACGCATTAAAAATTAAGTCATTATTTTTTTACCTGCATACATTCAGAAAAAAGTAGTTATAGAAGTTGTTATAGATGTAGTTATAGAAGAAAGCTACAAAATAATGAGTTAAAGAAGCTATTCATTTTGAAAAAGTAGGCGAAGTTTTTACTGGGTACTAAAGGATTGCCAAGGAACAATATTTGAAGGGGATACTAGCCAGAGAACTGCAAAATCACTATTTTTCTTGATTTATTCATACGCTCAAATTTACATTCACTCTTTGCCTGCAAAACAAAGTTCAACGTTGGTAATTTTTACATCATTTCGTACACATGTGATTTTTGCATGTGTGCGTTTTTTATTGAAAGTGCTTTGTTTGCATTTTTGTTGCGCACGCAATAAAACTTATTTGTGTAAAGTCAAAAGGCACACATTCTTATACTTTTGCATTCAAGTAGTCATTGTCCACTCGATGAGACGCTTTGTTAACATTAACTACAAATGTTGTTTGTTTAAATTAACAACAATAAAAACAACAATAACAAGAATACATTGTACATACAGAACTACTGTACGTTTTAAGATGATAAGAAAAGTCTTCTGTTTCTATGGAAATTGCTTGTACCTACATATGTGCGTTTAGTTTCATTTCAATTTTTTTCTCTTGTACTACATAGTAACTGCTGAATGCCTACATGCGTAATAAGTGCTTGATTTCTGGCTTTTTTGTTTGTATTTTTTTTTTCTTTGCCAAAACAATCATTGTCGGACCAAACACACAAACATCTTAATTGACAAACGAAGGTAATCAATGGAATAAATAACAAAGCACGATGTGCATTATTTGTATGACTGCAAACAAGCAGCGAATGTTTGCGGTTGCGCAAGTTTTATTGTATGACCGCAAGCGAGTGTATTTGTTGGTGTTCATTTCCCTGCAAATAATAGGACCAGTCCAAACACGCGTGTAAAGAGTAGTCCAAAAGGGACCAGGACTAGTCCAAAAGTAACCCAAACGTATGGAAAAAACCTGGTCTATTTAACATTACGATGTCCTAGGAGAGGACCATATAACCCACCTTTGGACCACTAAGGAGAAGTTTTAAAACTACTCCATGGTATACTCAAGAGGATTAGTTTTAAAGTCGTTTAAAAACGAAAGCATGTCGTTAAAAAACGAAGACATGTCGTCTCACTACAAACACTTTTTAACAATGACATGGTCCATGCTTGCATTACATCGGACAAGTCCATGGAGAAGTCCATTTTATCAAAATGGATCAGGTGGTCCAATTTTATTTGCAGGGTTACTGCGATTTTTTTGCAATCGCAGAAAGCCGTTCTCTGCTACAAACATCAGCACAAACAAATCCCAGCTAGCATAGGTTGTTAAAATAATATTCGGATGATTATCTGAAGAGTAATCTTGGAATGGTAACCATGCAAGTCCTAACAATTACTGAGCTTCCTAAATAAAGCATTTTTTAAACATACAAATTCTATTGTCAAAACAATTTCAATAAAACAAACCGACTTTAGGATCTTTCAAATAAGGTTTTTTTAACCAGGAAGCGTTGAATTACCGATCTAAGTCTCTGTTTTTTATTAATTGAAGCACAGCCGCGAATAACGTTTTAAGTTACAAAATAATAATTTTTCAGGAGAGCAAAAAAACGTTTTTTGACAAGCAGCATTATTTGTTTTAAAAATTTTTTTTTTTCTATTATTTAAAATAGTGATAATAAAAACTTTAATGCAAAAGGCTTTTAAAACATTATTCCGCACTGCAAAACCATTTCGGTTTCATCATTATGTTAGTAACTTGCAATGTTCTTCCACTGGCTGACACTTTGTACGCCATTTTGAAGGCGTTAAGGTGCATAGTTTTGGTTGATTTGATGTTTAAACTGTGTAAGAGAGTAAAGTCAACGTTTATCTGCAAAAAAACAGTTTTTGCAAAATGTGGCGTTTACAACGTTTTTCGCGGCTGTGCTTCAATTGTATGAACATGAAAAGATTTGACATGAAAAATAAGCTTGATGCTCCTTAAGGAATCAGCTTGTGCAACAGTCTCTCCCGTGCAATTTTCAATTTTCAATTAAATATTAATTTTCAAACTCTAAGAGAAACTGCCAAATCACTTAATTAAGCGCTTGCTATTTTCTGCGTGCTTTCGCACTTTGATCTTCACAATTCTACTTAAACAATTACCATTGTTCGCTTACAACTACTCGAACTTACCTAACAAAAAAAAGAGTAGAAAAGTAAATTTTGTAATATTCAAACCTAAGCAAATAAAAGGATTTCCTGCTTAAAGCTTTTTTTTTTTTTTTTTTTGATTAACCCTCTAGCAAAGCAAAAAACCCACTCCACAAAAAAAAAAAACCTAAATAAATACCTACTCAAACGCCAAACTTCTTTAAGAATAATAATTTGTTAAAATTTCAAACACGCACTTGATTAAAACACTTGAAAGCTTAAGACCAAAACAGCACTTGCTACTCAAAATACTGGCAAAGAAGCTACAATTTTGTACTAAGACTGCGGCACTGGGAAAGAAATTTTATATGTAATTTTCGTAAGAAACGTTAAAGACAATTTTAAAATTTTATTTTATTTTTATTTTTTTCATGCCAGTCAAGAACATATAAATATAAAAAAAGGTCATTAAACTTTGAAAGAAATTAAAAAAGAAAAAATAAAGAAGCATAAAAAATGTTTGGAACAAATTTGTTCAACATGGTGACAGGTAATTGAACTTTAAGCTTAGGTGATTTTTAATACAAAAATTATATTTTTTGGAATTTTTTTTTTCAAAGAAATAAGCAATTTGTGTGAAGAATGGATTTTAAAATAAAAAAGAAGCTTATTAGGTTTTAATGAGGCTTATTAAATTTGATAGCCTTTATGATGAATGTTGCGTGTAACTTAAGTCTTCTGATTTGCTTTGATTTCTACAAGTAGAAACAAAGTTTGTGTATTAAGTCTTTTGTTTTTTTAGATAAAATGTTTGTTCTGCGTCAGGCTTAATTAATATTTTGTATAAATATATGTTTAAAATGTTATTAAGAGTATTAGTAGTATTCTAACCCAATTAGGGATTCCAATACCGGTGTTGCCGATACCGAAATACCGGTAATACCGACAAAAATCGAGTACCGAAATATGGCTTTAAAATTACGTACGTATTACGATTTTTAAGATCTAACCACCCTTTATAATTGAAAAATTGTTTAATTCTTGGTGCTTTGTATTTAGTATTTTTATTCCATAAATAATACCGAAAACCCCGATAATACCGAAAATACCGACGGTAACGGTATTGGAATCCCTAAACCCAATATTTAAGCTAAAAATTTAAAAAATTTGCCTTAATTCTTTTGTTTTTTTTTTTAATTATTTTAAGACTTCAGCCCCATCAACAGAAGTCTTTTAATATTTTATTTTGCAATAGAAGCATATTCCTGATTAACTTAACCCATTAAGGGCCAAGACCATTAAAAACAAAACAAAAAGTTGAAATTCATTTATTTGTTTATACTTAAATACAGTTAATAAATATAGAAAAAGCAACAAATTATAAAAAAAATTTATGGAAGTTGTACTCGGACGGGTACAGTGGCGTCATGAGTATGCATTTTTTTAAGTATAAACAGTTTTAAAGCATACTTTTTCAACACATAGAGCAACATCGCATTGCTCAAATATCCATCTTATTCTGTTATGACACTCACGACATCGTAACTGATTTTTTATCCATTAAGGAAAGAGGTTTCCACCGCTAGTTGCAACACCAGCAGCTAGCGACCGTTTGGAAACATTCACTTTCTGGGTATAGATTCGCAAATAAAATCGAGCAATATTGCGTTGAAACTCTAGCAAGTCCATTTGAGATCTGTTTGCAACATGATCTGAAGGGTTAGGAACGTTGTCCAAAGAATCAAGCACGCCTCGGGATCCAAGAGAGAGTTTTGATCTTTCTACACTTATACTTTTCGCGCCACAGTAGGTATCGAATTGGTATAAATAACCGGAGCTGGTCGTTAGCATCCTATTTTTGAAACCAAATCTCACTGGTTTAACTCTTATGAATTATTTTGAATTATGTGGCTACCAAAATAAATTGGTATGGTGCATTTGAATATCACATTAGTCTTGTCCACTTAGGAGCTATTTTGCTTGATTTTGAAAACTTTATTGTTTGTCGCATTTGCTCAAGTGGGATATAAACTTCGCTTTCAATGCCGAAAAATACTTTGACTTCACCTGGTACATCATTTGGCATGCGATCAAAAAGAATATCCTCAGCATTCCCCTCCTCTTCATCTGCGTTATGGTCCGGATCTAGTGGAATTATAGCTATATCTAAATTTTTGTTATCATCTTCATTTATCTGCTTAAATTTGTAAAAGCTTTAACACAAAAACTTGACGGGTTGATGGCTTGAAATTCCATTTTGGTCCAAGAAAAATTTTAAAAAAATTATACATATCAAGACATTGTACTCGATTGGGTACAGCGATTTGCTACTCACATAACGTTGCCGAAAAAAAAATTTTCTTGTGACTTTTTTTTTAAATGTGCAACAAACACTTTTCTACAGGAATCTAAAAGAAATTTTTGTTTCAACAAAACAGTATTTACTCCATGCAGCAACAATATATTTTTCTTTAAATTTTTTTATGTGTGTCTTTAAAGCACAATGTGTTGAATGCAAAAGCACAACAAACGTTGTCTAATTTCTTTTAATAAAAAATTTTTCTGTACCCAAGCGAGTACAATGGCTGGGAATGTGTTAATATAAAGAAGTTGTTTACACGTAAAAATAAAATGATGCTTGCAGCCTTAGTCTTTGGTTTTTTCTCTTATATACAAATACATCTAAAGCCTTCAATAGTTTATTTGGTTCTACCTGGTTCAAATCTTCGTACGAAAACAAATAATTAAAAAAGCAAAAACTAAATTAAGTTTCAATAACATATCAAATTCTAAATAGCCAAACAAGAGGAGAAAATGTCTGGCCATGCAAAACAAGTTTTTTGCAAATCTATCAGCCAATTCATTGTGTCGAAAACTATTTTACATCTTTGAATCAAAAAGCACTTATTTGATTCAGTGCGTGGACAATTGAATACATATTTAGACTACACAAAATGAAATATTAAGACTTTCCAAAATTAAATAGACGCCTCAGTGGCTGTCCACCCAAAAACTGTAAGTCGGTTTTGGTAAGTCGAGGCCAAGGTCCAAGACTTATTGAGGTTGAAGCAATGAGGCCGAATGTGAACAGCACATTCACTCATGAACTTACGACAATATCCGACTGGGATCTTACGAATAGAGTCGATTTTAATGCTCGCAAGACCCAAGGTTGTATGTTTATCCACAGACGTCTTGTGGAGTCAGCGTCATCTCTATCTATGGGAGGTACAGCTACACCAATACCCCGGTTTGCGTCGCTTCGGTTTGCGTCGTTTTAAAATTTCTGTGATTTCGAAGTTGCGTCGTATTTGTTTCACTTTGCGGCTCATGGCTTCGAAGTTGCGTCTGTGTTTCAAATTACATTTGCTGAAGTAAAGTTAAACTTAAATATTTTGCAGCAACAAGTCAAAAAAGCAAATAAGCTTAAAACAAAAACTGGGCATTTTGACGCGTTCTAAAGGGGAAAAGGCTGTTGATATTGAAAGAAACCCTGAACTAGACATTTCTACAATAAAATCCATTTGCTGTTCCAGTGACACTGATAAAATTAAGAAACATAAACAGGTTACAAAAATGAGAAGTCTCTTAATGAAAAAAATGAAGCCACTTCTTCCTATTTGGTTTGAAGATCAAAATCAGTAATGATTGCCCTTTAAACAAATGGTTATTTAAAAAAAAGAGAGAAATTACTCTGAGGCCCGTTTTCACAACTAACCGATAGCTTAAAGTAGACTTTAAACGGCCTTATAAAAAGTGTTCCATTATTAAAACTATACTTCAATCTAAACTGAGCGATAAAGTCAATTAAGGTTCATCCTACCTGGTAGGTAAAAGTAAAATTGTAATAATGGAACACTTTTTATACGGCCGATAAAATCCTACCTTTAGCTATCGGTAAGTATAAAATCAAAATCTTATTTTATCAGCTAAAATTATGAATCTTCGAACCAATTAAATAAAAATCAATACAAATGAATGGAAAATCGTGCATCGGTTTGCGTCGAGTTTTTCCGGTCCCAATAAGCGACGCAAGCCGGGGTATTTGTGTATTCACAAATCGGACACTCTTGAAGAAAATCCAATGTGCGGTTCGTTGGAACCTACATGTTTTTAAAGAGCCGAAAGAAGCATTCAAGTGTCTTGGTTTCTTAAAACAGTGCAAGAACTTCTCCACTCCGTCTGTTCTCCACCCTATTTGTACCGCCTTTATCCGACCGAAAATGGAACACAACTCCCATATCTGGGCAGGTGCTTCAGGATCTATCTTGAAGCTTCTGGATCGGGTGAAAATGATTGCGTTGAAGCTCATCAATACCAGTAGGCTATCCAGCTATTGGCTCATTGAAGCATCGTCGGAAAGTGCTTTGAACGTCATTGTTCTATCGATATTACCATGGTATTTGTTCAGCTGAGATGAGCGAACTCATCCCTGGGACGCACATCCTTCACATCCGTTCATTGTCAACTGTCCAATGTATCGCACAACGCATTACAGAGAAAATTCGTTTCTCGGTGGTCGAAATATCCGTATGAAAACTCAAATTAAATAAGTCACAAGCACTACTCCCTCTTTCCTTCTCCTCATAACCTATTTGGCTTCTACCAACACAATGCAGCCTTGCAGCGATTGGTGGTCGAAGGAGTTCCAATACACCAAGGATCTTAAAGGAAAAGCCTTATGCACCAGCAAAATTATTAAAAGTTATTTATGAGAGATTTTGAGGAACCATTCCGAAAAATGCAACGCTGGGGCTTATTAGCAATTACATTTTTAATTTGACTTTTATGCACTCAAGGTATATTCAGACTTAACAAATATTTGATAAGCGTAACCAGTAAGTTGATCAAATTTTTGAAATTTTTTATTGATTCACGTTACTTTATTTTTAAGAAGACAATTGTAATTAACGTAATTAACGTAATTTAGAAACTGTTTAATGATTTTTATTCTAGCAAACGTTTTGCGAACAATTTTATTATAAAACTATTGGTAACGTATATGACGTCAAATATTTTATAGTTGTGAACATGGCTTAACTTAACTTACTATTTATTCTTTTAGTTTTTTTTACAACCAAATAAATGTCAACTTTAAACGGCCAATTCGAAGACCAAACAATACTCTAATGACATTTTAAAGAAACGCAATTAATAATTAACATTAAAAAATTGAATTTCCGACTTGTAGGACTTAACTAGCTTGAAAATAAGATTAAGTTTCTTGTACAAAGAATTAAAAGAAAAAATTTTAAAACAAATTAAAAAGCTGCAAAAGTCTTAAGTCTTTTGTTTATTTTCATTTTATTTATGTTTTTAATAAAGTCGTATTTCCTTTAATATGTATGTTACTACAAGTTCATATACAGCTTTGCTTGTTTTTTTTTAGTATTCAAAAAATTGTCTCCAAGTCCCTAACAAGCCATTTGATATCCTCCTTATTTGAAGTAAATTTAACCTTTAGCCAAACAAAAATAAAAGAAAACACTTTGCTTTCTTTTACAGAAATTTTATATTTTTCATAATAAAGTTTGTGTCTTAAGTTTAACGTTTTAAAATACACTGTCAAGTATTTGACTTTTACAACTAAATCTAACCTTGAATTAAATTTCACATTTCGTTAAAAGAAACCTAAAGCTGCTATACCTTTTGGCCTCTTCGTTTTATTTATCAACGCACACGCCGAGATATATTTCACCTGTTTAAAGAAACATGCGTTTAGAATTTCGTCTACTTTCCAGCCATGATTTATAAACACTTGTTATGCTTAAAGCATAAAATATCAATTTACGCAATTTTTTTTTTTTTTTTATTATTTTACCTAAGATTTTTGTTCTTCGCTCCTTTTCTTCCTTTAAAAAAAAACACACACACATTTTGTTTTTTCACATTTAGCGTGATCAGGCATTCGAGACATAAACTAACACAAAATATCTTTGGTATATAAAGCTTTTAGTTTGTACTAAAAGCCGCCTTTTTGCTTATAACGTGCATATGGCGCCCTTGTCTTTAGTATTTTAGCGTTTTCTTGCCATACTTACAGTGACAGTTTGACATTGAAAAAGTGTAATTAATTAGTCATAGTTTAGGCGCTTTAGAGACGCTCTTACTGCACACACACTATCAATTAATGTTATTCGACTATATAATTTGAGTAGAATATTTGTAAAAGAACGAGTTAAAAAGAAAAGAGGAAAAAGGGTTGCAAAAGATAGCTCTCAGTAGTATTGGAAAAGAAGACTTTTTTAAACTTTAAAGATTTAGCTAAGGTGGTACTTCTAAAGTGATTAACGATTTAAAATGCATTTTAATTTAAACATTTTTATCTCAATATGTTTTTAATCCATTATTGAATAGTTTATTAATTTATAAATTTTTTTCTTTTTCTTTGCAGCAAAAATGAAAATATTTTTGCCACTAGTCACGTGGATAGTGCTACTTTCGAGTACAGTAAGTAACTTTTTTTTAATATATTTAAAAAATTTAAGTCTTAAGAATTGTTTTTTTTCAGTTCAAATTATTTCAATAAATTTAAGAAAAATATAACAATGTGAAATACAAAAATTTATTACATTTAAATAAGAATATTCACAGATGAAATCTCATATACAAATCGGCAAAGGCTTAACAGTTAAGAAGACTTTTTTCCTCTGTTTGTCAGCCGATTTGAACAAAGATAAATAATTGAAAAGGTATTTACTTACAGAAGTGCATATATATTTTTAGAGGGGGAAAAGGGTAAACATGGGTAAATTCGGTAGCCCCCAAGTCCCCAAAACTAAAAGAGATACAAAAAAATGTGACCAGAAAAATAAGCTTACAGCAGTCGTATTCTTAATTCGCTAAAGCTTAATCTCTATCGCTAAAAATCTATAAAGTTCATTTAGCGATTTTTAGCTACGAATACAATTCTGTAGCGTGCATTGCTAAATTTGGCAATGCCATACAAATTTAATTCGCCGCAATTTTAGCTTTTATTGTCATCACTGAAATTTTTAAATTTAGTATTCTCTAAGGCATTTTAGCGATCGAGATCTAGCTTTAGCTAAGCGAATTACGGCTGCAGGTTTCTGGTACTTTTTAAATTCGGCCCTTTAGCGTGCAAACGGGTATATCCTGTATTTCGGAACTTCTTTGTCACCTCATCTATATTTTAAACTAATAAACATAGAAATAAATTTGTGTTATCTTAAAAATACAAATATAAATTTGGTACCATTTCGAAATTCGAAAGTTTAACCCTTTCGGTCCGACTTTTTATTTGAGAAACAACAATGTAAATAAAAAATCTGATTACACATATTGAAAAAGGTTAAAAGTTATCATGTTTTGCATTATTAGTTTTTCCGTAAGTCCTTTCATAATTCTGAGATATTGTCTGAGATGTTTTTCCAATCGGATTTTTTGTACTATTGTCCCAACCGGGTGTTTAATACAAATGGGACAATTTGTCCCACTAGTATCGAAACTATGAACAAATCTTATAAAAATGTGCTCAAAATTGGCAACCGTTACTTCTTTGATAAAATAACACAAAAAGTTCGACTGGGACAATTGCAAACGGGATTTTTTTACTTTAAAGAACAAATCGGATCATTCAAACATTGTCTGGGATGTATTATCCCAATAGGACCGAAAGGGTTAAGGGATGAAAATCGTACCTTTATTTTGTATTTATTTAAAAAATATTTTTCTTTATTCATTCGTCGTCTTAGTATGCAAACCTGCTAACTCTCTTTCAGCCCTTTTTTCAGGAGAGCGAAAAAACTTCTAATATTTAATATTTGCACTTCAGAGGTAAACCAAAAATAAACTCAAATTTAAGAAAATCTACATGCGTATTTTTCTTTACAATGCGGCAGTAAAATCTCAATTTACTTAAATAGTGGACTTAGCAGGTTTGCATATTAAGCCGATGCATTGTAATATAAATAATAAATTATGGGCTCCCTCTACAAATTTGAAATTTTTGATACTTAAGTGGGGCAGGAAAAGAGTATCAAAAAGGGGAAATACGGGATATTAAATTTCTTCCTTTAACTTTTCCGTGCTGCATGTGATAATTTTTTAATTTTCTTTAATATTGAACTTTGAAACAAAGAATTATAGATGCAGGATCCTGAGTGAATAAGGATCTGCAAGGTGAAACGTTTTGGTACTTTTTCGTCCTACAAGTGGTACTTTTTTCTTAATTTTCGTCAATATTAGACATAAAAACATAAAATTAAACATGGAATGTCCTGAGTGGATAAGAATCTGTAAGAGGCAATTTTTTGGTACTTTTTGGTTCTTCATCTAATTACTTATTCAATTTCCGTTAGTATTGGACCTGGAAACATAAAATTAAACATGGAATGTCCTGAGTGGATAAGAATTTATAAAAGGGAACGTTTTGGTTTGTTTTTGTTCTATTTAACTGGTATTTTCTTCTATTGGATCTAGAAACATAAAATTAAACCTACAAGGCCCTGAATGTATGAGAGTCTGTAAGAGGGGTCTTTTGGTACTTTTTCGATCTTTAACTGAACCTAGAAACATAAAATTCAACATGCGAAGTCCAAAGGGATTGAGAAACAATAAGAGAAAACTTTTTTGTTTTTTAACTGGTACTTTTTGATTTATTTTGTAAATTATTATACTTACAAAAGAAATTATACATTCACGGGTTTAAGTGGAAGATAAAATATGGACCAGAGGTACTTCCCTTGTCAAATCGATCCACTAATGCCCGTAATTTCTACAAACAGATAGAGAGTTTTGGTTAAAGTAATCCTGAAAAATAAAATATAATCTATTAATGATGATTCCTAAGATAGTCCAAATCCTCAAAGAAACGCATAAATTTTAGTTTATTTTGAAACCAATGACCAGGAGTCTAATTCTGGCAGTCGTGATCTAATATTTTTTGATTCGAAGGCAATTTTATTTCTAATTCTTTTAGTCGATACTGAACGAATCGAAATTATTTTATCAGTGTTGTGAAAATTCAAGGAAATGCTTAACAACACTGAAAAATAATTTCGATTAGTTCAGTATCGACTGAAAGATCACGACTGCCAGAATTATCCCGCAGGTTTCTCTAAGCCGTAGCAATCGCAGTATTTCTTTAAGCAGCTTCTTAAACATTCGTCCAAATATACAGAGCCCGACTAAAATATTATGTCAATAAGAAGCCAAATTTAAACTTTCCATTCTACTTGTCTAAGTTGAATATCTGTATATTCTAAATGTTTTATTTGAGAACCGCCAGCTTTCCAACCACCGCATTAATACTTCATTTTTCTCTTATTCGATAGCCCAACATGACGGCTAGATATATAACCACCCAGTAAAAACTTCGCCTACAAAATAATGTGTTGAGTAATCAGAAAAACATATGAGCACTACTTACAATTCTACTGAAAGAACCAATGAATTTTACAAGGGATGTCCCAATATGAATGCATTAAAAATTAAGTCATTATTTTTTTACCTGCATACATCCAGAAAAAAGTAGTTATGGAAGTTGTTATAGATGTATTTATAGAAGAAAGCTACAAAATAATGAGTTAAAGAAGCTATTCATTTTGAAAAAGTAGGCGAAGTTGTTACTGGGCATGTACACGTTCTTCATCTAACGCAGAACTTTTATCAACTAATTCATTCTGCCACATTGCCTTATGACTTAAAACTCATATCACTTGAAACTCATGTTAGAATTTGAGCCTCAGTAAAACATATGAGTATAAACTTAAATTTTTCAGAAAAATATCCAATGGCCTTGATCGCCGCCACACTTTTATCCCATAAAACTGGATAACGATGTCCTACAATCTCTTGTAAAACATAAAATCGGCTTGAAAATTGTAGAGATCTTAGGAATCCTAAGGGATATAGATAGGCTAAAGTTTTCGGAGAAAAGATGAAACTTCTTTTTGTATAAGCTTTCGAGTCACACGTCAAAACTGGATTATAATTTACGAGAAGGACTTAATTAGAATTCTGACTGGTGTTCTATTTTCAAAGTTTCTGCCGAGTTGCACTACAAAAGACACTAAGACTTGGCAGCATCGAACATCGCATTTGACAATAAAAGGGAGTAATAAAGAAATATTACTAGTCTTTTTATTACTAGACACAATGCAAAGAATAGCCTTTTTATCATCTTTTCTGTTGTATTCAAGCCAGACAAGTCTCGCAAAGGTTAGAATGGTCCTAATAGCTGAAGTCTTCATTTAGTAAACTGCATGGTTCCAAGGAACCCATATTTTTCAAGCGTTCCTTTTCTAATTACAGAAAGTAAGGACCGTAAAATGTTTTTATAATTTTTTTTTTTTAATGCATAATTTTAAGAATGTTTTGGGAAATTATTTTAATTGCCCCACCAGTAAGTATGATTAAGACGATTTTAAGGATATAAAAATATTTAAAGAACGATTTTAAATTAATAAAAAATGATCTTTCTGTGTCTTTATTTTTTAACTCCCACCAAAATCTTGATAAGTTTACAATTCTATCCCTTTTCAATGCTTACAAAAATACACTTCCTCAACTGTCGCAAAACTTCTACTGAACTTGTTATTTAGTTCACACAATTAAATATAATAAAACAAGCAAACTTTAACATGCACCAGCTAAACACAATCAAACAAAAATTTAAGTTCGTGTCTTAAGTCTTTTGTTTTTGGTTTCTGTAGCAAAAAAAAATTAAACTGAAATCTGATTTCAATTTCCCATATATCACATATATATTTGCCGCCAATTATAACTACATTACTTGGTGCTTTTTTCCTTAAATTACATTTCATAGCACTTTAATTGCATTTTAACATGAGAATGTCACGGCAAAAGAAGTACTTTTTCAACAGTTCAGCACTTCATTAAAAACCATTTTTTTTATAGTTTTCACAAGACGGCTGTATAAATTTTTTAAGTAAATTAAAAATTATAAACACAATTTATATTTTAACCGAAATCCATAATAATAAAAAACTAATGATGAGCAAAACGCCAAACAACGGTTCTTCATTTTTTTTTTTTATTACTGCAAACCGGCATATTTAATTGGACACAAATGTTAACAAAAATCTTTTGGCATAAAAAGAAAGGTTGAAAAGTAACCATTATTTATAGATTTCAGCAATAAAAGAACACATTATTAGTTAAAGTTTCAAAGAAAGGAACTTAAATATCATGACTTAACATACTAATTAAATACATGAATAATTTATGAATGTTTGTTTGTATATACAAACAAATTCTATGAAAACATCAAACAATTTATAGATAAAACATCATAAACAAATATTATTATGGCCAAAATTTCTTGGGAAAACAATCAATGCTTTTAGACAGATGAAAGCAAAGAAAGTTGAAAGACCTTTTTGCAAAAAAAAAAAAAAAGAGATAAAATTGGATAGAACGGTCATTGACCTGTTACTGCTTTGACAGCGCCATCAGTTCAGCCTATTACAGGAGAAATGAAAAAAAAAATTAAACACTTCATGCCATAACATTAGCCAAGCCAGAAAAAACATAGTAAAATTGGCCAATATTTTAGAAATTTACAAAAAGTTTAATTCTTACACCAATAAAAGAATTACTTTTTTCACTTAAAAACTTATAATAAAGGGTGGTCCAACCAAAACGCTAGATGTTAATTGTAAATACATATAACAAAAAGTTTGCATAGAATTATCTCAGTATTTTTTATTATTATAGAAGAATCTATGACAATTATATGTGAAACAAGATATCGGCTTCGGTGGCATAACTCTAACCGATGGTCCATATTTTAAATGACTTCGAGATATAATTGAGGTTTAATGTCGTAAATGTGCTGAGTTATCTCATCGTTTAGGTCCTGAATTTCTCTTGGCTTATTGACGTACACTTTTTCTTTGAAATACCTCCAAAGAAAGAATTCCAACGGTGTCAAATCACATGATGGTGACGGCCAATTAAGTGGGGAACAGAATAGTTGCTGAAGTACAACGTTACGAATAGCGCTGCAAGCTGTCAAAAGTTAAAAACGACAGTTTCAAAATAGAGCCAACAGTACAATTAGCTGTAGTAGTCATTGCAGTTGGAGTTGAGGCGCAAAATTCGAAATTTTGAACTTTGTTGCGCTACAGACCATTCGTCAGTTTCAGCCACTACTACAACTACTTTATTCTGTTTCAGGCCTTAAAATCGCCACAATGCGTGATAACACGGCCATTGAATTCCTCGCGCAAACAAGTCATTGTTTCGTTGGCTGTGTGACAAGTGGCCCCATCCTGTTGCAACTACATATTGCACAGATCCATATCATTAATATCAAAATATTCACGGTAACTGCTTGGCCAAACTCATTTTTGAAGAAGTACGGCCTGATGCCGACGCCAGCCCATAAACATCACCAAACAGTTACTGCATCGACTTTTCGACAATCAATCGTGGGTTTTAATTTGCTCACATGTGGCAATCCTGCTTGCTAACGAATCCATGGAGGTGAAAGTGTGCCGCATCGCTGAAGATGATTTTCTTTGTAAAGTCACACTTCACTTCTGTCTGGCTTCAACAATCTAAACGCGCTGCTCAATTGTTTACCTCGCCACGGTTGAATTTGCCAAACACTGAAACAAAGTAATGTCAAATTAAGTTGGGTAAAAAACTTGACGTTAAGGTGTGAAAGGTTGGACCACCTTTTAGTATTAAAAATACCTTTTATTGCTTTTCAAATTTCTTCTTTTTGTTATTCAATTTCTAAAGTTTATTGACTTCTTTCTCCTTTTTATAATTCTTTTGGTTTATCAAATCAAATCTTTTTTGATATTTTTTTTTTAACTAATTTTTTCTAGGCTGCTTTTTATAGTTCGTCTGTTTGCTTTTTTAATTAGTTTTCTAAGCAATTCGTTTAAATTTGATTTAATTTACTCAGCGATAAAAAAAAATTGATTAATTTCATTTTGCTTAACAAACTTAAAAGGTTTAAGAACTAAATGCAAAATTTCAAGAAATTTCAAAAATGTATTAGTTTGCTTTTTATGGAAGGTATTTTATACAATAACATCAATCAGGAGAGGTGTTAAAAATGTAATACATTCTATTTATTCACACAGACTACGTTTTAGTCAAACGTTGCTGAAATTACGAAAACAATTTTTATTGGGTCTATAAAAAAAAATTCGTAAAAATGATTGATTATTTTTTCTTGCAATATTTGACAGATTTTGGAATTTTTTTTTTTTCACAGTAAAAGTAATTTTAAGCTTTTTGGTTATTAAATAATTTATTGAAACAAAACACAAAACAGAAAGCTTTATATAAGTTTTGAAACCGATAGTTGAACCCGGTGTGCTTCGCAACCCCTTTTAAAAAGAAATTAGTAAGATTTTTTTTAAACAGATCACAAGTATTGATAACGAAGAAATTTTAACCAAATTTAGATACTTCCACTGTTATCCTTCTCCAGATATTTTACTGTCCTTACCTGGGAGGTAAAGAACCCACTTTTTAAGTTCAGCTCGATTTTTGGCAAATGTTTTGTATTGATATCAAATTTACAATCTTTTACTAGAACCATTCTCCAGATATACCAAGGCAATTCAGAAACACCCCTATCGTGAATAACAAGTGGAATTTTTGTTCCCATGAAATTTTCATTCCCCTCGAAGGGAAAAAAGCAATCGTAAATCTCATGTGAAAAATTGTTCACGCTATCAGTTCCAGTGAATGTTAAAAAAAAGAAGAAAGATTATACAAAATTTAAAATCAATGAAATTTTTGTTCAAAAATATACACGTATGTATATATTTTAATGAAAAGTTAAAATAAAAAAGCAAAATATTTAGTATTGAAGGGATAGTTTGACTAAAAAGTTAGTTTTTTGAACTTTTTAAATTTTATGAAGTAAAATATTTTCCAAAATTCTGCCACCACGTTTTTCGATAGCTTCACAAATCCGCAGGCAATCGAATTGTCGTTTTGCATTTTGTTGACCAATATATCGCTATGTGCCTTATTAGCGGATCTAGCCCTTAATATTCGATTTATAGGAGGAACTACTTACATACATGGTCTGTTCCCTAGCAAAAATAAAGTGAGAAAATCTAAGGGAAATGTGAACAAATTACGAGGGAAAAAACTTTTCACGATTTTTTCCCGTGAACATTTTTTCACGTTATTATTCTGCTTTGAATTGCCTTTGTCCGGCGAGTTGTTCATGATCGCAAATATGTATGTGAAAAGGAAAAAATTACGAGTGAAAAATTATTCACGATAGGGGTGAATAAGACGGTATATTCGCACAAAGGCTCTATTACGGCAGGAATCTTCAATGGCGACTATGTGAAATTATGTACCGATTATCATTTTCAACAGGCTTGGTCTATGTACCAAATTCTATCAAATTATCTCTGAAGAGCCAGCAGTACGGTTGCACATCTTTATATCTATTCAAATAGTGATTCTGAGTCGATCGGTATACTTAAAAGTGGGTCAATGACCTACATTTTAAGGTGTTACAAACATCAGCACAAACGCCTTAGACCCTCTCCCCTATTGTGGTGTGAGATATATCAAATTACTTTTATGTTTAAAATACCCCTTTAATTAAAGAAAAAAAAATTGTTTGCTAAATATTTTCCAAAGAAATTTAATTTGAAAATATCTTTACAACTGAAAACAAATACTAAAACAATTATCGATAACGAAAAAGTAATTAATGACTCCATTAAGTCATTTTTAAAATATTTTTTTACACGTCTTAGTTTCTTACTTAAAAGTCACTCTTGTAAACACTTTACAAGTATGACTGAACAACATTTCTGTAGCTTTTATCTTTTTTTAACTATCACCAGATAATCTTCTTTTACACTTAAAACAAAAAGAAAATCAAGTGATATAGATGACAGTTATAACGGATGCACTCAACTACACACTATAAATATATCGAAAAATATACGTGAAAAAAATGCTATGGATAGATACTGCAGCGAGGGCTGCCAAGAATTTTTTCCCAAAACTCTTTAAGCTTTGGTAAAAAATCGTAAAAAAAAAATTAAGTCATAAAATCGTCACACAAAATCAACCGTTTTTGTTTAACAAAAAATTGATACTAAAGAGTAGAGTTTGCTAAAATCCGTAAAAATGTGAAACCGTGGTTTCGGTTTTAAAATGATTAAAACCGGTCGGTTTCGGTTCGGTTTTCGGTTTTTAAAATATCCAAGTTAAACTAAATATATATTTTATGTGATATTCGAAGGTGGCCCAATAGCAACAATCAAAAGACTATTCATTTTTATTGCACAACGAAAAGAAAATGAAGTGTGTTGGCAACATTGAACAATGCTGTTTATGTTACCCCAGGTCTCCACGTAGCAATATTTATTGCGGCAAACGTCATGACGATGAGGCGAAATTAATGTGAAGAGTGGCTGAAAATTAATGTTTCAGATTGCACCTTTTACGCGCCAGCCGTGGCGACCACATGGGTGAAGAACATATCTGTGGCATTTTGACAAAACATCTTAAGTCGAGATAAGATAGCAAAAAAGTTTTTAAAAAAATCTCGGTGAAAAAATCCTTTTTATCAAATAATAAAATAAACCAAAATTAAAGAAAAATTTCGTTTATTATACAAAATTTTAAAAACGTGAACAGTACCCATGCTCTGTAACTTTAGTGAGAACTTCTTGCATCGAAAAGATGTGAAACAAAATATTCCATTGTTTCTCGAAAGGTGAGAAAAATGTGTGTCTGTAACTCATGTCGAAAACTATTAAAAGAGATTACGTCGTTACGTTATAAATGTCATAATATTGCACTCGAAGCCGATGTGACATTGCAGATGTTCAGAACGCCAGTAACACATATCGTTGACGGCGACAAAAATCTACTTAAATTGAAAATTTTTCAACGACGGCGGCGAAAACACAACCGTCGGCTATGCGTAAAGAGCGACTTTAATGTTTGTTGTTTGCAAACGAGCTTTAAAGACATTCGTATATTTTATAAAAATGTTAAAAGCAAAATAATAAAACAATAAAAAATGTGCCAAGAATAAAATATTATTATTATTATTCTTTGCATTTTGCGTTTTTAATGGTTTTTTAGTGTTAAAATTTTTTCTCGCCCCATTTTAATTCGTGAGTTTATTTGACAGTTCAAAGCGGGAACTTTTCTCACCAAAATGTTACAGACACACTTTTTCTGTAAATTGGCAAGTAATTTCCTTACGTGACAGCTTGTACTCGCCAAAAAAAGTTACAGACACAGTTAAGTGAGAAAAACAGCTGTTTGTTTAAATGTATGCCATTTTTGTTTCATTTCACACATTTCAATCGAAAACTTTCTCGCCGCGAGAGTTACAGAACATGGGCACAGATATGCTTTTCGAATGAAAATTCGTATGATTCACAACGTTTGTTCCAACTTTAAAAATTTGACTTAAGATGTTTTGTCAAAATGCCACAGATATTTAAACATTAATTTCATAAAATGTTCTTTCCAATAAAGCCCGCTTTATTGATACTAAAAAAATATATTTCCTTGTTTTATTATGATTTAAGCTCGTGTCACTCTAAAAAAAAACGCTCTTTACACATGGTGTCTACACGTAATAAACTCATATCATAATAAATGTCAACTTTATATGCACTTAGAGAACCAGTATTTTAATATTATTTTCTACCGAGTTCGACATGATATAAATTTGTCTAAAAGTAGAGTCCATGTTGAGAAAAAAGTAGTAAAAAAATCGTCAAAGTAAAAACGGTACTGAACAAAAAATCGTCCATTATAATTTTTAAGAATTCGCTCTGCGAAATCGTCAATATGACATGAAATTGTTACGTTTGGCACCCCTGGTTGCAGCTCTTAATAAACTTAATTGCAATTGCACTTGAAATCATAAAAAATAAATGACAGAGCTTGAATTATGAAGATACAATAGATAATTCAAAGAAAACTTCGTATTCAGTTTACAAAACCCCATCTCTCTCGCTGTCACTATCTCCACCATACATGATAGACAAGGCAGGCTGTAATTTTATAAACATTGTATTGAATTGAATTTATATGTATACAGTCAGTCATATGGACAGACAGACAATGTCATGGGACTTTGTAATCATAAAATATAATACAAAAAAAAAAAACAGCAAAAAAGTACTCGTCTATTGTTTTAAGATTAATAATAATTTTTTGTATGGCTGCTTTAGCTTAAAAGAGCAGGGGGAATTCTTCAGAAGCTATAACAAGTACTTTAAACAGCTACCAAAGACTTACTGTTGAGTTTTTAATGAGAAAAAAGTCTAAAATAAAACATTTTATTGTTCTACAGTTGATAGAGTTATTAAAAATCCTATAAAAACAAACAAGCAACATATGTTTGGTATGACGTCGAGCAAGGTCAGGGTGTTTTATTATCTCTTAGAGCTTTGAATTAAAAAGGAAATAAATTAAAAAGTTATTATTAAAGAGTTAAAAAACTCTACACTTGAACTTGCCGTTTATGCAAAAGATAGCTGATTAGAAAAAACACAGCCTATACTTAATTAAATAATTAAAAATTTAATAATTTTTTTTTTTTAATAATAAAAAACATATACATATTTACAATTAGTTTAGTTTAAAAAAAAAACAAAAGACTTAAGGCACAAGCAGCTTAGGTTGATTACTCTCAAAATGTTTTTTATTTTAATTTAATTGAAACTCACTTTTATTGAAAAAAAAAATTAATTAAATAAAATTTTATTTTAATTACAAACAAAAACACATTTATCTTTTTTATTATTAATGGCTTTTCATTCACAGATTTTCTCTCTTAAAATTATACGCAAAACTCAACGAAGTGTATCTTGAAATCATGCAATATGAGTCTATTATTTAAGGTTATTTTTTGAAGATGAAACGTATTCTTTTTTTGGTTTTTTTTTTCTCTGGCAAAATTTCATCTATTGCGTTTTATGTTTAATGCAAGTTTTAGAGAATGCAAAAAGATGTTAGTGGGTATGTAGGGAAACATAAAAAAATTAGCTGGTGTGGGAGCTGTGGAAAGAATTGCACTTAAGCATTCTCCCATATGTTAGTCTTAATGAGAAGATCATTTGATTTCTAATAAATTTTTGTAATAGCTTTACAAGTTTCTAGTTCTGATTGTAATGTCTACAATATTAATGATAGATCCTATAAAATATAAATATTCTAGGGCCTAATGAGTAGCGAAGTTGCTTTAGCGATGGCCGTCTGTCCGTGTGTGTAGTGAAATAAGTTTTGCGAAGATCCCAGATGTAATGGGCACTAGGTCTTGATATATATTTTTATTACAAACCCCTCTGAAGAGATTGAGTGTTTGCAGTTGAAGCATGTCAGGGTAACCTCTCCGTGAAAGCCTGGGTTCGATTCCTGCGGCAGTCAAAAATGGAAAATTAAATGATGTAATTAATGCCCTGGAATGTGCACAGCGTTGGTTCGTTTCTATGTGCCATAAAATCTTTGAAAAAATTTAGATTTAGAATGAAGGTTAACTTCCGAAAAATCGGTTCCACTTTGCTCTTTTTAACCATTTTATTCTTTCCACTTCCATAATTAAATATCCTATCTCGATTAAGTATTTTATTCTTTCTTGCTACCAATTTTTTTCAAAATATGTTCAGCTGTTAAAATTCTATTGTAATTCAGCCAGATCGGTCAATGAATGGCTCCGTTCTTTCTGCTACTCTATTTCTTATTTTCTCTAAACGTCCTTTTAAGTCAAACTTCCAATTGCAAATGACAGTTTGCCATTTGTATACATTTGTTTATAGACCAAGCATATCAGATGTTAGTGCTATGAGGCAAAATTCTTGGACGAATCCTTGATTAAACCTCGGCATGAGCTCGTGCGACTTGGTTCGATGTTAATGCCCGAAAGATCCAGTGTTGCATGCTAACGAGCACAGGCACGACGGCTCATGGGGCCTTATCTGTATATCGCTCGTTGCTGCTAAGTCGTTATAACTCAAAAAATAAAATTTTGGATTGAGTGATGGAGAATTGTTCGCTACGTTTTCTCTATATTCTGTATCTTATATACTTTCCCCGTTTAAAGAGAATGTGTCGTACAAGCAAATCAAAAACTTTAAGCACGTTTATTCAAAATATATTTTTTTTGTCGTTATGACCACGATTCAGCAAATGAGCGATACATGGGTGGTATAATTATTGAGGAATCAGAATCTCTTGATGTTCTGGGCATGAAAATATAATTCGATTTCCGATGGACAAAACATTTATTTAAGGTGTCGACAGAAGCATTCAAGTACCTGGGTTTTTTTAACGGTGTAAGAGATACTTCACTCCATCAGATCTCCTAACTCCTTATATCGCCTTTATCCAACCGCCAATAGCATATAACTCGGCCGCGTACAACAGATGGCGAAGGTTCCCTTTTGTGACAGTAAGGTATCCAATTCTATTGACTCTTTTGAGCACCGTCGCAATTTGGGTTGCATTTCGCTGTTTTATCGTTACGACAATGGGATATGTTCTGATGAAATTAGGAATCTGGTTACATAAGCTCCTACATTTGTTCGTAATATGCGGGTTTCCTTAAGATCCCATTCCTTTATGGTTGATTGGCCGATGCATCTTAAACGCATTTTAGGGAAAATTCGTTCTTTTTTAGGACTGTTCGTATGTGACCTTTCAGCGGAAGTCTTTTCTCTCACTTTCAACATGAATAAGCTCGAATTGAATGTCCACAAGCACTACTCACTCTATCCTACTTCACATAATCTATTTTTCTAGTTCCAACACATGCAATGCATTTGTACGATTCATTCCCTGAGTGCTTGCCCTAAAAAAAAGAAAAAAGATAGGAGCAAAAAACCACAACTGCCTCTAACTTGTACCCAATAATCTTTAACTTTTACAAATAAATTTTTACTTTTTTTAGTTTTCTTATTAATTTATAAACTTATTTTTATTACTAACTAGCTGACCCGGCAAACGTTGTTTTGCCATATAACTTATTTGTTTCAGATGTTACAGTGTCTCGAGCCAAAATTTAAGAAAACCGGTTGATTAGTTAAGAAGATAATAAAAATTAAAGGCCTTAGTTCTTTTCAGATGTTACACTATTTGCCCGCCAAATTACAAGAAAATCAGTTGATTAGTTTAGAAGATATAGGGAGGGGAAGCTTTTACCCCTCCTGCTTCACGCCCTAAATAATAAAAACTATAGGCTATAGTACTTTCCAGCTGCAACACTTTTTGGTTGCGAAATTTCAAGAAGATATTGGGAGGGGGAGCTTTAGCCCTTCTTGCCCTATTTCACATCCTATTTTCTCTGCATGCCAAATTTTTAGAATTTTAGTTTAAAAGATATAGGGAAGGGGAGCTTTTACCGCTATTGCCCTATCTCACGCCCTATTCCCTATTTCCTTTCAGATGTTACAGTGTCTGCCTGCCAAATTTTAAGAAACCCGGTTGATTAGCTTAAAAGATTGGGGAGGGGGAGCTTTTAACTCTATTGCCCCATTTCACGCGATAAATAATAAACATTTTAGGCTATAGTTCTTTCCAGATGTTACATTATTTTCCTGCAAAATTTCAAGAAAATCGGTCAATTTGCTAAGCAGATATAGGGAGGGGGAGCTTTTACTCCACTTGCCCTATTTCACGTCCTATTCCCTATTTTCCTGTGCCTGCATAACAAATTTTAAGAAAACAGGTTGATAAGCTAATAAGATATAGGGAGGGGGAGCTTATGAAATATTTTGCGCCCTCTAGCGGTAAAAATATACTCTAGACCTATTGTCATACCTAACATATACACATACAAAATTTCATAAAATCGCTCAAGTCGTTTCGGAGAAGTTCAAAATGCAGGGCATTTTGTTGAAATTTGTATGGGGTTATATACATAGGAAAATCAAAATGCCATATCTCCGGAACCATTGGGCCGATTTCATGCAAACTTTGTATAAACCATCTACATATATCCCCAACGTACCCCAACGTTTTTGTTGAAATCGGTCTACCCGTTTTCGCAGTTAGTGGTGACATCAAAGTGTACACTTCTTTTTATATATCGATACCTTCCCATAAGAATGTATTAAGCGACATTTCTAAAATTGTGTAGGAAACGAAAAATACGTCTCATTAAAGTTATTAATTTTTCGGATTTTATTGAAAGGCACATATTTGGAAAGCGATTTTCAGAATACAAAACATATTTAAAAATGTGGCTTAGCATAATTTCTTTGGTGGATAATACAAATTACAGGGTGCAACTTTATTCCAGTGAGAAAACTTGACGGTTGATACAATTTTATTTTCACTCTAGTTTCCTTTGCATCCATGATAGGGCAGCGAAACCCAGGCCAAAATGTGGCGCTTAACTTCTAGTACAGTTCCACATCAAAAAGTCATTTTCGAAAAAAAGTGTCGCTTAATACATTCTTATGGAAAGGTATCGATATATAGATTAAGAATTACAAGTTATATTATAGAAACTTAGATAGTCAGCTTGATGTAGTGAAATAGACCAGAGTCTTTAAGTTCAATCGAACTGACAATCCTCGCACTGATAGACTAGCTCATTATCGACGACTAGTTTACCGGGCCATCCAAATTATGAACTAAATTTTTTAACTTTCACCTTAAATAAACTTAAACTTTGCAAATTCGGTTTCTAAATGACCAACTTATAGACCGTACTCTCTGTAAAATAACGGATTTAACACAATAGCGCCCATACCATATAAGCTAGGGGGACCAAATTTGGTGCATAAATTTCTTAAATACAAAGAATTTTTAAGAATCAAATGAGTCAAATCGTTTCCTTATTACACATATTAATAGCCATTTTCTCATTAGGCGATTATCTTTTATCCCAACGAAAAACTGCACATTAAAGAAATTTGGTTTTCTCAATGTCTCATTTGCTTCGATTTAATCGCAAAGCTAACCGGCACTCATCTGCCAATTCTTTATTTTCCTTTTATTTGCCGTACAGATAAATTCCATTAGCTGACTCCCATCTTTTACATGTATTTTGAGTGGCGTTGCCAGCTGAAAACTTTGTTTTTTGTCGGTATATTGAGAAACCCAAAATCGTTAACGGACAGTTTATCGGTCCAATAAATTTATGTTGACATTAAGTAGCAGACAGTTTGTCGATACATTGAGAAAATGGCCATAAGAATTACAAATGCCATTACAAATTATATAATACTTAATAACTTAAATATTTAGCTCGATGTTGTGAAACCGACCAGAGTCTTTAGGGGAATTGAACTGGCAACCCTAGCAGTGATAGACTCAGTATCAACCTACCGGTGCATACAAATAATGAACTTAATTTTGTAACCTTCACCTTAAATAAACTTATACTTTACAAATTCGGTTTATTAATGACCAACTTATAGACAGTTCTCTCTGTAAAAATAACGGATTTAACACAATAGCGCCCAAACCTAAATACAAAGAATTTTTAATAAACAAAAGAGTCAAATCGTTTCATTATTTGGAGGGTTTAAAGCTGAACCGAACCAAGTCATAAAATAAAATGCATAAATGTATTTCAAAACTGGTGTGAAATTCTTCGCAAAGTTTAACTCTATCGAGTTCTGTAACGGACTAAATCAAAAAGTTTTTCGTTCCAAAAGTAACGGTTAATTTCTGGAGCCATTGATATGGGTTTAATCATCTCAATGGCTCCAGAAATTAAAGGAAATTCACTTACTCAAACTCAAAATATCATCGAATTTTCATTTTTGACTTGGTTCGCTTCAGCTCTGAGCCCTCCATTTCACCTGGGCCTTATACAAGAGCCCTACCGAATTAAGGGTTTTAGTACGTTGATAACATAAGCCGCCCTTACAGCAAGGGAACATTTGGCTATTCAAGATTATGGCGAATGGTGTACAAAATTCGGCACAGGTGTATGTAGCACTTTTACCAGTTTTATTTAAAAAAGCTGGTATTTATGGTAGTTGTCATTGCCATGTAATTGAAGGTATTCGTTTTCAACAGCTATCACTTTTTTATTCTATTCTGGCAAAATATGGCCTCTGTTTTAAAAGCACTGCTCATATTTTTAGGACAGAAAATATCAAACTAGTTCTTGATTAAAGCTGAGCGTTTTTATCCAGCTTCTACTGAAAAGTCCAAAACAAATTAAAGCCATCATTTTTTAATCGTTTTTTCTTCGTTGTGTCGAACCGATTATAACAAATTAAAGTCATAGCAAAGTCTGGATAAAGTGGATAAAATAAAATAGTTTTTTAGAGAGGTTTCCGAAATAGTTTTAAAGTAAAACAGCGAGGTGAAAACGCTCTTTGTCATTATGAAAAATTAAAATTTCATGTCAGATGACTTATTTTAAATATTTTTTGTGTTTTCGGAGTTTTTTTTCTGTTAAGCTTTTATATTCTAAATTTCTAACTGCCTGTTTAACCATTACGAACGTAAACGTTCGTAAAGAATTTTATATGGAAAATATTTTTCAAACTGAGTGTTTTTAATAGAAATTTTAACGTTAAACTGGCAGTAAAGGCTCAGTTAGACGGGAGTAACAGTAACCTTACCGTAAAAAAGTAAGACCAATCTATTTCTTACAGATTGAGACGTAACATCTTACTGCTAACTGTAATCGTTCTAATTGCTTTACATACAACAAAATGAAACAGCAGATTTGCAACGTTACTGTTACTCCTGGCTAACTGAGCCTTAAACCTTTCTATTCCAAGAAATATCAGGAAAGTGATTTCTTTACTTTACTTTAGCGTTTATTTAATTCGATACAAATCCTATTGCTAATAGCACACTGCGATCCTTGTAAAAATTGGATTTCTTAACAAAACAGGGCGGGCAACTGTGATGATTCGAAGAATTTTGTTTTCGCGCCCTTGAATTATCTCTCCTTGAATTATGTCCATTAACTTAATACGACAGCACCAAATTAGCTTTAAGAAAGAGTTGTAATGTTAGAGTTTACAAGAAAGAGTTTCTTCCAATAAGCAAATTTTTCAAGAATTTCTTCTAGCTTCATTTGAGATTATTTTGCCTCTATATGGCATTTCCGTGTTAAAGATCGATCAAGATGTATTCAGAGTTATTTCTCAGTCAAATGCTGACATATGACTTGAGTATTGATTGGAAACTATGGAATAAAATTTTAATAAAAAATTAGCTAGACACTTTATTAAAATCTCTTTTTAACAGAAGTTTTGCAGGTCTTTGACATTTCGTTTTAAATTTTAGCACCACTTAAAAAATATAGAAAGAATTTCGCGATTTCTTTTATAATTTATTTATTTTTTTAAATATCAGCAAAAATTCTAAAACAATTGATTAAAACTTTTGTTTGTAAAATTTTGAGTATAAACCAGGGCTGTGGAGTCGTCAAGAAATAGTTATAACTCCGACTCCGACTCCTTTTGCTGTAATTTTTTAAGTACGACTCCAACTACGACTCCGACTCCTACTCTAACCTATCATTATTTATGAGACTAGTTCTTATTTGACTTTAAACTCTTTTAATTTGTTTTTTAATTCAGTACCTTTTAAATGGTTAAATATAGCAAGAAAATTATTCTGTAAAACTTTCAAATCGATATTTTATTTCTAACGTGCCGCATTGAGCTTTAACATATGAGGAGGAAAGCTCGAAAAACATATAGCGCCCGATTAAATAGACCAACTGAACTCTACTTTTTTGATTCTACAGTGTTATGTCATTCTTGACTAATAACTCAACAGTTGAACATTTTAAGACAACTGTAATATATAAAAATAATGGATTTAATTTTGGAACCACCGAGTTTTGTTACGAACTTTCGAAAGATATGAGTTTTGATTCAAACCGTATGGGATCATTAAACTTTAGTATATTTTAAAAGTTATATTTATTTATTAAATATATGCAAACAGTGCTAAAAAATGTAACAATAGTTGTGTAGGGAAGATATAAACTACACCAATTCACATCTGTTGGAATTTATAGATGTGTGAATTTCCATAAGTTCTACCTAATGCAGCTTTCGAGATAGAAAAGTTGAAAACAATGCCAAGTCCAATTTGCTAAGACGTTAAGGGCACCAAGTGTACTAAGTATTGTTTACCACAGAATTTGTAGAGACAAAGAACATCATAAGTTCTTTTTTGTAAATTGTGAAGTGAGGTCTTTTGTTTTTAATATACATAAATTCAAACACTGCCGTTTTGGTCTTGTTTTATTTATTAAGTCAAATATTTAGACCAACTTTTTTAATCATTCTCAGGAAAATAAAATATATTTTTATTAAAACATGCAGATGCGCCTTCAGTTGTTACTTCTACAATTTTTATAACACATTTTGAAGAGAAACGTACCGTAAAAAGTTCTATTATTTCTGGGATTATTAAAATATTCGGATCATTAAAATATTCGGACAAAGGCAAATTTTTAATACAGAAATAGCATCATTTGCGATTTTCAACGTGTTTCAAAATGTGGCTTGCAGAGTTAAAAAAATATGAATTTTTAAACAACTAAATTGAAATCGTTTTCTTCAGTACACCATTGCTTTTTTCCGTTCCAAGTTCAATATTATTATTGTCAAAGACCGAAATTTTGAAATTGCAAGTCTTTATTATCTCTCCAATTTTTCCTAAATTGAGTAGATAAAAGAATTCTCAAATCATTTTTCGGGTTTACCCCCAGATTGATGGGAATTATATTTAGAACAATGTCATGTATTTTTCCGAGCTCCTTTTCCATTTTTTTCTATTATAATTCACCTTGAAGGTTAGAACTTAAAATTTAGTTTACTTAATGCTTTCACCACAGGAGCTACAGCAGATTTCAAGTCATATATCGGAACATAACTACAAAAATATTTGTTAATATACGATAAATAAAAAACAACAAATTTTTAACTTCCTTAATTCGGCTCTATTTCATTAGGGATATCTTGGCGAAATTCAAACAGTGAACCAGCGAGTTTTGTTACAGAAATTTTAGGTCACATAAAAACATAGAAAAGGACATGCTTCGATACAATCTATATATTTCTCATAAATTGCTAAAAGAACTGCCAAAATAAGATGTTATCTCAATTTTTCTAACTCCCCTACTCATATGAAAAGTATACTGGTCATTATCTTCTGACTTCACAAATTCAAAAAGTAGACCCTCTTATTGCCAATTCCACCAATTTATTTAAATATCAATTTATGTTTAAAAATCGTTTTTTTTTATGTGGAATAAAAATAAAATTATATGAAAAATTATATTTAAATATGAATTGATATTTTAAAAGAATTGCTGAAATTGGTCATTAAAATTTTTTTATTTTGAAAAATATTAGAAAAAATTTTAATGCCAAAAAGTCGGAGTCGGAGTCGGAGTCATTAGCGTTTGTGGGTACTTCGACTCCGACTCCGACACCGGTACAAAAACCTCAACTCCGACTTTTCAACTCCGACTCCGACTCCACAGCCCTGGTATAAACAAAAAACATTTCTGTAAATATTATTTAAATTTTTTTAATAGCTATTAGTCATTTACTGGAAACATTTGACCTAATTTTAAGATTTGCATAATTTTGTAGTTTTTAAAAATATTATAAAAGTGAATATAAAACATTTTACAAATATTCAAATTCCAAAAGATTTTTTTTAAAGCTTCTAGGTCAGTCATAGCAATAATTTCACAATTTTATTTTGACACCTTGTTAAATATTCATAAAACAGTTTTTTGCAAATTAATTGTATATTAAGCCTTTTGTTTCGGGATTATTTCAGAAACTTACACAAAAAAGTGTAGAAAAAAATTCTTAAAAATTTTAAATAGATTTTGCAAAAGGTTGGTGTCTTTTTTGTGTTAAACCTTAATAAATGTAAACCAATAAATCTAAACTTAACTTAAACTATTGAAATTAAGTTTTTTGTTCGTTATAATAATTTTGCTTCTCTAATATTTTGGAATTATTTAGTAAACCTAAGTTTATGTCTTAAGTCTTTTGTTTTTTCTACAGTAAAAATATTTTTTAAAACCCTTTTTTATTTGCTGTTTCATTCTTCTTCTTCTAGGTACATTCACAACTACAACAAACACAATTATATAAACAAACACAATTATCGCCATTTAAAACAAATTTAAAAAGTAGTCGATTTCGTAACGAAGTATTTTTTCTAAATTTGGAAGATGGTTATTTTGGTTGTCAAGTAAATGAGTCAACCGACTATTTACAATTATACGAATTATCGAAATTATGCGACGGCAATCAAGATTGTTATCTTGGTTCCGATGAGCTTAATAACGAGCTTAAATGCACAAGTAAGTTGAACAAAACAAGCAATCAAATATTCCCACCATTGACATGTTAATAACTTTTTTTGTTGTTGTTATGTTTTACTTCCTTTTCAGATGACTGTGATAAAGATGGCACTCAGTGCACAAATGGTGTGTGTCTAAATGGTGTCTGCCATTGTAACGATGGCTGGGGTGGTTGTAATTGTAACGTTCAAGGTACGTTCTGCCATTTGTATTTTAAGACAGAGCTTTCATTGTTTTGTAAAAAAAAAAATAAGCAATTAACATATTAAAAATATTTAAGTTTTTAAATATTAAGATTTAAATTTAATATATTTTTTTATTAAACATTTTTGTAGATGAGAACGAATGTAAATACCGTCCCTGTGATGTATTTGCACACTGTACGAATACACTCGGCAGTTTCACGTGTACCTGTTTTCCTGGCTATCGTGGTGATGGTCTTCATTGTGAAGGTAAGTTTTTTGCAAAAAGCCATAATTACAAAAATCAATTAGGAAATTTTATGTTGGCAGTTTAAAAGGCAAATCTAAAAATTCGGTTTTAAAATCGTCAAATCATGAAAACAAGAAAAAATACTTCAACAAAGCTTCATATATTTGTAGGTTTACCTTAATTGCCTCCATTTAAATTGTAGGGTGCTTAAAAATAAGTATAAAAACTAAAACCTTAAAGAAATTTTATACCCCAAAATCATCTCTCAAGCATAACATTTTCTGGCTTTGTTATTGTCGTCTTTGTAAATATCTTAACGGTTTCTATACTATAAACGTAACCTTAAAAAATATTTATACAAATGCAATAATGAAATGAAAATATAATCAAAACAAAACAATAATCATAAGCCATATAAACATTAATTTTTGTTGTCTACATTACGTTGAATACGGTAGAGGTTTTTTTTCGTTGTTTCTATTCTAAATAGTAATGAAAACGAGTATTATACCACTAGATTGCATTCAGACAATTGTATGTATTTAGAATAGTATAACGAAAAGGTAAAAGAAGTAAAATAATTCATGCTATAAAGTCATCTAATGATAGCATCTTGTATTTGGAGGAGAATAACAACAGCCAGCAACACGATTTTCTAGATGATAAGTAAAATAAAACCTAACATTGTAGAATTAAGAGAAATAGAGAGAGAGAGAGAGAGAGAGAGAAAACAAAACTTAGCAGCTACACTGTTTCCCTTGTGTTTTGAAATCATTAAGGGATAAAATATTTACCTGAGAATGCTTTGGAAGAGCTGCTGATATTGTTCAAAGCATGAAACAAGTTTGTTACTGAAGTCTTTTGTTTTAAAAACCTTGTTTTAATAAAATTTACATTAATGTTTTCACATTTGATTTTGCAAGTTTCTTCTAATGAATAAAATTTTAAAATTAATAGATGAATCGAATAATTGTAAATTTAGAAATTTTATAAATTGTGAGATTTGTTTCGATAATTTTAGAAAAAAATAGTACTTGAGTAAATAAACATTCTTTTAAAACAAAAAACTTGTCAATGTAGCTCCAAATTGTTTCTTAACTTTGGATTTTTTTAAACTTTTCACGGACATTCCATCCTCTGCTATGCTTCTGCAAATAATTTCCTCTAGAGAATCGATCGAAATATCTTGCTTAAAATATTTATTCATTGGACCACTTGTAGCCCCCTAGTGAAGCTGTTGAATAACATTTACGCTAATACGCAAGGATTTTCTCCTCTATGGTATAACAAAAACCGGCTTCGCTAACTTAAGCTTCTATGTATAGACGGCCTTCGGACGGGTGCAAGGATTTTCTCCTCGATGGTATAGCAAACACCGGCTTCGCTTACTAAAGCTTCTCTGTATAGCCGGTCTTTGCTCCTTTATGGTATAACAAGTAAAGTAAAGCTTCTAAAATCTGCTTTGTTTCCGAACGAAGGCCGATTACGCAGAGAAGCTTTAGTTAGCGAAGCCGGTGTTTGTTATACCATAGAGGAGAAAATCCTTGCGCACGGCCGAAGGCCGGCTATGCAGAGAAGCTATAGTTAGCGAAGCCAGTTTTTGTCCTTGCGCCCAAAAGTGTTTTCGTTATATTTTTAATATATACACCGAGAGAAAAAACAACAAAACAATTTTTAAATTAATTAGAATTATATTAAAAGAAAAAAATGGGAAATAAGGCCATGTATGGTTTTATTTCACTTCTTCCATGGAAGTAAAGCCATATGGCCTTATTGCACGGCAACCATCAAATAAACCTTTTCCGACTCTTTGTATAAGTCATACAACAATTATAAGGCTGAACATTTCACGAGTTGTAAGGTATTCCCAAACTGTCAAAAAAAGTTCCTTTTATCTTATAAGGAACATATATGAACAATAAAAAAAATTAAAAATTTTTTTTTTCAAAAGTTATGTCACATTTAAAATGTCGTAATTTCGCCTAATTAGCCGAATGTGTTGAGCTTATTTCTTCAATATCTCGAAAACTACTTGACATACGAAGATGATTTTAATGCCATTTTAAAGAGAATACTAGGGGCTACAAACCATATATTAAAAAAATTTAATATCTGCAAAAAATTAAATTTTAAAAACGGACTAAGTCAAAAACTTAATTTTTTATTTGGCTGATTAGGAGCATCCTACGCGCTGAACCATACAAGTATGGCGGTTTAATAAAATTCTTTAATTTGGCCCCTTTGATGGGTCAAATGTATGGCAAACCCCACTTTAATATTTATTGCGGAATTTCGGTTTTTTAGTAATAAGACCCACCCACTCTCTTGGTTAATAATACCCACCTAAAAGAAATATAGAGATAAAACCGCTAGATTGGCCAAAAAATAGCTAGATTGCCATTATTTATTAACAGTAGAGGCCAACTTCATTATATAACGCGCTGCCTTATCGGATTTTACAATTGTAAAGCGTTGACGGCGCGCTATTTAGGGATGCTTCATTCAAAATGTATGCGAATGACAAATTTTGACAACTAGAAAACGGGTGCCGCTTTTGTCTAGGTGCGGCTGTTTGATAGCCTTTACACGCATCTCAAAAATTCCGTCTTTGATTTATAAAAGCGTCTTTCACTGTGTTGTTGAAGATCTCACAGAGGAGTCAGCTCGAGTAACAGTTTTGCCCGTGCTAGGAAACTTTTACGATTAAAAAATTCGCTCTTCAGCTATCAAAAACGCTCCTCATGAGTATCCCAATAGACTCTTACACGATTGAAAATGCTAGCTGGGGCTGTTTTCACAACTTTAAACCAAACCAATTTGAGTTCTAGTTTTTTATTTAATATTCTACTCATAATGGAAACACTTATTTCTTATTTTAAACATCCTCTTGAAGACAACAGTGTTAAAAAGTATTTTTATAAAAACCTTTATTTTAATACTATACAAAATATATAAATTTTATTACACATGAATGCTTGGTTGAATAGTGAAAAGTGTTTTTCTTTGTTGTTTCCAACATATTTGTTGTTTCTGCTAACATACAGTATGATACCATACACGTTAAACTAAATCTTTTCCATTGATTTGTTTTCTTTTCCGGACTGCTACTTCTACTACTACTACTGCTCGTATCAACTGCAAACATGTTTCTATACATCAAACAAACTATCACATGTTACTGCTAACTTGCAAGTTGTAACATACACATCCATTAAACTAAAGTACAATTTTTTATAAGAATAAGTTAGAATATTGAAAACAAAGTGGTAAACATGTAACAACGTCATTGAATTTAGATTATGTAATACATACATACAAATATAATGGTATAATAAGGCAAAACAAATACTAATGCTAGAACAAATGCAGCGTAAAACAACAATCAATATGCCACAAAAAGACTAAAACAACTTCTACACTTTGTGTCGAAAAAGGAAAAAACAATAATGTTAACATAATGTTAATCTTACTTTTTATGTTAGAAATTCTAAGGAAATGTAGTTGAAGGGAAAGGGTTACAAAGAAAAAAGAAAAGGGAAAAATGTTTTTGATTCCAGTTATTTGAAATAACAATATGCAAACATTAAAATATCTTTTTGTATAGAAATGGCAATAACACGTTGTAAAACTTAAATTGCACTCAGGGGATTTGTTAAAGAGTAGTTAAGATCGCTCATATATGGTATTTAAAGTATGTTAGCGAGTAAATTAAAATTCATTGCATGTTTTTAGAAATATGGAGCGATAGAAAACTTGAACTGGATTATGTTTGATTGTAAGAAGGTTTACAAAAGAATTTCAGGGCTCATAAAGTAAAATCACTCTTTTTAGATTTTATATGAACTTTAGCTTCAAGCAGGTTCTAAAAGTATGAAGCAATAGAAATATTAACTTAACTTAACTAGATAATGTTAAGTTATAAGAAAATTTTAAGACTTTTTTTCAAATATGGGCCTTAATTTTAGCAGTTATTTACGTGTTTCCAGCTTCCATTTCACTGAATATGGCCCTTAATTCTCACCTATTTATAATTATTATTATTTGTCTGCAGAAAATGTTGCTAGTGTCAGCTTATGAACCTCTTGGGTTGCTTTTTGCTAAATTCCGGCAAGTTGGTTTATCATTAGCCCCTGTTCGTTTAATAGTTTAAATATTCTATAAGTTTAACTAAGAAGACAAATTTAGTTTTACATAAAAACCATACAAATAGAAATAATTCGATTCGTTTATTTACCAAGCCAGGGGGGTTACCGCGTATTTCGATTCGAAAGAAATCATTTACGGATTCAAACAATTTGTACTGTGTATTACGATTTTCGTAATCGTTCGAAAATGGGAAATTTGATGAACAATTTTTGTTCGGTATAGAGAATGGCTTTTAAGAAAGTGATTTTTTGTTTTCAATAAAGTACGAAAAACGTCCGTTTATTCAAAACCAATATTACGAAAATCGTAATACACAGTAAAAATTGTTCGAATCCGTAAATGATTTCTTTCGAATCGAAATACGCGGTAACCCCTCTGTTGTTGCCCGCTTTCAGTTGCCCCTAACAAATTAAATCTTGCCAGCAGGAAAGTCTAATGCGATTTTGGAAGTTGCTTACGACTATTTTTGTCAATATTTTTTTATTAAATTTAATATTTTCTTTAGACATTTTAAGTTTCACTAAGAAGACAAATTAAGTTTTACATGAAGAGCTGATTTTTTTTTTGTACCCCTGAATTACCTTAACAAAACTGAGTATTTTCTTAAACATTTTGCTTTGTTTTGGTGAATTAGTTTTCCCCATGAATTTAATTTTTTTTTAATTTCTATCTTAAGTCTTATGTTTTAGTTAATGATTTGTGGCCTTAAAATTTTTCTAAGTCTAGAATTTAAATTGTCTAATACGATATTCAAATAAATTTGATGCTGTCCTTTCTAATTTCGTTCGTTGGTTTCTTAAGTCTTTTGTTCTGAGGAATATTTTTTTCTTAAATTAAATGTTTAAGTTTTGTATTTTATAAGTCTTTTGATTAAATATTTTTTTCTTCCTTCTTTCTCTTTTTTTGATTTATTAACTCTTTTATTCCGACTAATTATTTTTTTGTTTTTGTCTAAAGCTTAAATAAGTTTTTTTAATGTTGTTCTTAATTCTGAAATTTTAAATTTTTCTCTCAATACTTTTATCTGATTTGAATTACTTAATCGTAGGAATACAAATACAACTTAAAAACGGCGTCAAATGAGAACGTACAATATTGGGAAGAAAGGAACACAATTGTGGACGCAAAGCAAAAAGCGTATTCTCGTCTTATTCTTATTATATTCTTATACTAATATATGAAATAACTTTTTTCAAAACGACGCAAAGGAAACAAAAATTTTACTATTATTGTAGCGGCTAGACCCTAGACCCCTTCCCAAATCAACTTGAAAATCAAGTCACACTTGGTTTCTCAAGTGTTTGTACACAACATACGTACACAAAACGACTAATATGTGCTACGTGCATTATAATGTGCGTCACACAATTCCAATCAGACCCACCACTGCACGAGAAAAGACAAGTAACAAACACAATAAAGACTCAGTTAGGCGAACGTTGCTGTACCCGTAATGTACCGCACCGTACTGTAAGCACGTTGGTGCACTTATAGAACGTTTAAAAACGTGTCACATGTTTTCCCATACATAAACAAATAGCAATAGTATACATAAAACAAAACACACAGTGATGGGAATCAAAAATGTTCAAATGGTGACCGTTGTGCAGAAAAGGTACCACGTGATTTAAATGGTATTAAAACAGTATTTTGTGTATGTAAAAAATGATAATAATTTAATATTTTTTTATAGATTTACAAAAAATAAATTTGTATTTTAGCATATATAAATTTTTAGCATACGTACATTGTAAATGTGCATACACCAAACAAGGTTTTGATAATATTTAAAGTCTTTTATATGTTTCCCTTTTTTCATTAAATGTGTATATGCATTTGTTTATTTAAAACATCTAAACATATGTATATATTTGGAATTATGTTGCATTGTAAGTTGTTTTGTCGCAATTCCATAGATATACTGAAAAAAGTACCAAAAAAAAAGTGTAAAATTACCCGCATTCAATGTAACATACAAGCCGCCCATCACTGTCTTACAAATGTCACGTAACAACGACATGAAATTCTATTTTATACAGATTGGTACGTTGCAACTACGGTACATTGCATTTCGGTAAGCTTTTGTATTGGTTTTCATATAACAAAAAGCGAACAGCTGATGAATACAGTACAGATACGGTACAGCAACGTTCGCCTAACTGAGCCTTAAGAGTTGATAACAGAAAAGTACTTAATTGACTATGATAATTACAAAGTGGTCTTGAAAGCTATCAGTTCGTTCTGGTAATATCAAATCATTTATGTGGTTTGTAACTGTAAAGTGTACAAAAAAATAAGGAGATAAATAGCCATAAAACTACTCAGTTGGGATCCTAACTATGTGTTTTTTTTTTTTTTTTTGGCTTTTTAACCCCAACAATCTTTTAAGTGAGTTTTTTCAACATTCGTGCTGTGTATGTGAAAATGACGTAAGGTGTTCGGCCATAGGGTGATTAAATTATGCATACATAATTAACCTGAAATATAGAAACACGAAACAAATCCTCAAATGAATTGAAATAGGCATTTTTTGCTTGAATCAAGAAAAAAAATGGAAAAATCAATATGATCTGCCCACTTTTACGCCCATCTCCCATACAAAGTGAACATTAAATTTTGACCTACGGCATTGTTTTTTTGGTTACATAGCATTTTTAAATACTCAGAATCATTTATGTGAAATTTTAAAAATATCCGCCCACTTTTACGCCCACTTCCCATACAACTTGTATTGAAAAAGCGGCATAACTCATTTGATTTTTAATGCATCAACTCAATTTTCACAAAAAATAAATATTATAATTGTAGATTGGGTTACTGAAAATATATACCTGTTCCGCCCACTTTTACGGCCACCTCTTATAGAAAAAAAAATGCATAAGTAATTTAAGCATAGTATTTTAAAATTTTTTTAACATCCCAGTAAAAACTTCGCCTACAAAATAATGCGTTGAGTAATCAAAAAAACATCAAGGCACTACTTACAACTCTACTGAAAGAACCAATGAGTTTTACAAGGCATGTCCCAAAATGAACGCATTTAAAAGTAAGTCATTATTTGTTTAAGTAAATACATCCAGAAAAAAGTAGTTATAGAAGTTGTTATACATGTAGTTATAGAAGAAAGCTACTAAATAATGAGTTAAAGAAGCTATTCGTTTTGAAAAAGTAAGCGAAGTTTTTACTGGGATCATTATCGTACTCCAATTTTTTGACTTGCAGCTTTAAGCGAAATCTATTTATATATGGGTCTGAAGACAATAAAAGTTTATGCATAACGTCTTCATTAGTTGCTACACGTCCAATTCTTCGCGATTGATTTAATCTATAGGTTCTATAGTCTTTATTTCTTGCTTCCTGACCTTCCTTGGACAGCATACCTGAAACAAATAAATTCAAATTCAATTGAAGCTTATGCTTTTTTCAACAATGAAATATATGACAATTAACACTATTGACCAGTATGTATATTACATTATGTAATACTTTTAAACAGTTAAGAATTTTTAAACAGTTAAGAATTATGGCAACAACAACTAGCATGAACGAAAATTCATGTTTTGTTGCTTTATAATTTTATAGTTTTTTTACTGTGTTTTTTTTTTTTTTTTTTTTTTGTTGTAAGGAGCAGCTAGGAGCTTTAATTTTAAGCTGAGACTTCGAGCTGTAAGTTGACATCTTTCGTTAAACAGCGCTCCACAGCGCTAAAAAGATGCAGTCCACTGAAGCTGATGAATATTGACATTTTGATGTTGTCTATATTTTGTTCTACGAACATTTTTATATGGCATTTTTTCCAACGTTTTTTAAATATATCAGGCTTATATTACGGAATCATAATACTATTCAGAAATCTGACAACAAAATACCAAAAAAGTAAGAGCGCTATATTCGGCTATGCCGAATCTTATATACCCTTCACCATGATGAGATAAGAACAAAAAGTTATATACATAAATAACGTTCTTTAGATAGGAATAAATAAATATTAATTGGGCCATGCCAACTTTTCATTTCGTAATGCCGAAGAATATAAAAAAACAAAAAATTTATATATGTACCTAAACCCGTTTCCTCTTTTGCCAAAGTTGATGTTTGAAACTCGTTTTATAATCTTAAAATCGTTTTTTAGAACATAAAAAATTAAATAAAATAAATGAAAAAAAATTATTTTTGGGATTCTAACTGGCAATATCATCAGTCTCAGGAGAGAACTTAACAACTCGGCTACGAATGCTTTTACTAAAGAAGCGTTAAATTAAAATATATTGAGTCTATGAGTTTGTTTCTTTATTTGAGCGGCATATCATATACATGCATTAATGTGTATGTGTATGCGTAAAACTAAACACATTACAAATAAAATCCACCACTTGTAGTGAAGGGTATAAAAAAACAACAACAAAAAAAAACACATTACTAACACTGTATTACCATAGCCACTGTATGACCATAGAAACCAAAAATAAATTAGTTTGTATGGTATGTTTATGTCGTTTTGGTCATACAGTATTGGTATGGTAATGTCACGTCTAATTGGACCTTTAAGGGAAAAAATTTGAGGCAGTAGTGGTTTTTTACTCATATCTCAGCCATTTGTAGACCGATCTTGCTGAATTTCAATAGCAAACAATTCCGGACCATATGTGACATTAATGTTTAATAACCTGGCCCCCATCATATATGGGATCTTCGGAAAATCCATTTCAACGGACAGACCGACATCGTTAAATCAACTTCGCTCCTCATAAGGACCCAGAATATACATACTTTATAGGGTCTAGCATCAATATTATAGAGATTACAAACGGAATGACAAACTTATATATGCCCTATTAACCACCTGTGGTGAAGGGTATAAAAATTATCCAAATCGGCGAACATGAAAAAAATTAATTGCGGACACTCTATAACCAATGTGCGGTGCGCCACACTGCAAGACACTTTTTAAATGTTCGAAAATACAATACAAAACAATATTTAGCGTACGCTCACACACTCAGTAACGACATCGGTTTTTTTTAGGGGTTGTGTATAGAGTTGTCAATTATTCGCTTTTCAGCTTTGTTCGAATAATTCAAATAATTGTTTTTGTTTGTTCGATCTAACGATTAAATCTGAAAAATTATTCGATTAATCGATGAGAATAACGAATAAAAAAATTACATATTTTAAATAAGATACATTTTCTTCTTTATTTTTTCTCAAATCCACTATGTCTGATGCGTACTATTTTGATGCGTACAACTTTTCATCTAAGCTCCATATCGTTGTATTACTTAAAGGAATCGTAAAATTCTTAATTCTTAAATAATCCGATACAACTTTGGCGTTTGCAGACCTTCCATCTTCCGCCAAACTTCTGCGTACAACTTCGTCTATAAAACAAACGCTGTCTCTCTGTATGTATTTTTCCATTGGAAGTAGTTCGGCATATTTTGATGACGTTGGATTATCTTTGTTTTCTATTGTAATATTGTGACACTTATGCTATGTTCACACTTTAAACGCGTTTAAGCAACTCGAGCGTGATTAAGCTCTAATCACATGAAAACCGAGATGATTAACCATATATTGAAGTTATTTGTTAATCACTTCAAATTGAAATGATTACAACTTAATCACTTCATTAACCACATTGAATCCTCTGAACATATCTCAAACTGAGTATAATATAGAATCGGTCAACATGTAAGTACCCCTCGCGTGTACAACCGACCATGATTTCTTCTTAATGGTTTTATTTGACTTTAAATAATTCGTAAATTTTCACAATTCCATAATTAATATGTTTAAAATGATGTTCTGATCACTTTATTGTAGTATTTTTATCCATTTTTAATAATTTAAAGAAATTTAAATTTGTTTGTTGCTGTTTTTTTCTTTATCATCTGCCATCTAAATCTTCTCAAATGTAATGTGAACGTCTCTGATTAACTTAATCTACATTTCATGCAAATTTTTTAACGTTTGATTTAAAAAGAAAACAGCTGTTACAATTGTTTTTCAAAGATTTGTTTAATACGAACATACAAGATACATTTTTGAAAAACAATGAATACTTAACACGGTTTTTGCCTACTCAACATTGAGATTAATTACACGGAGGGCTATAGCAATAATATTTTTTACGTTTTCTACATTTTGTATATAATCGCTAAAAAAGTATGAGAATAAATCAAATTCTAAGCTTTTATTCGTTATTAGTCTTTTATTAATTTATTTTTTAATAAAAAAAAATTGTTCGATTAATCGACATAATTTAATCGATTTATTCGTTATTCGAAAATCGCCATTTTAAAATTATTCGAACAAGAGTTTGTTTTTGTTTGATCGATTAATCGAACTATTCTTAATCGGTTGACAACTCTAGTTGTGTATTAATACACAACCGTTAATGCCTTTTAAAGCAATTTTCAAGAAAGTTAGGAACATTATATAGTGCTCTGTTCTTCTTCTTAAAACAGAACAATTGTAGTAGTTCTGTAGACATACATTACATTTAAATGTTCTATGGTGTTTCTTTTTTACATTGATAAAGAAATGAACAAATAAAAAATTTTAGCAACGAGCATGAATAGCTTGTGTAACATTTTTTTGCTGGCTTTTTGTTTTTTTTTTTTACCGTTTATGTATTTTGTTTTTGTAAAAAATGTTTGGTTTCTTTACCAGCCAAAAGGGCGCTGAAATGTTCTCATCTTTTTGTTGAGTTGGTAAAGTACAGTATTTTTTTAGAGTTCGAAGATCGCAAACAGAGAAACTTTTTTTTAATGCTTTACAACACTATTAGCGTTTTTGTTTTCCACAAATCTACCGAACCGAACACTAAGACACGATATTTAATGTTTATTTTCAAACACTGTTTTAAACGCATAAACCGATGTTTCAACAACGCTGTTTGAATTAGAGCAAAATGTCGACAACAGCCATCTAAACGATCGAAATTTATGTGTGAACATAAGAAATTTTATTGTTTGGACAAAACAATGCCTAATTAAAACGGAATGAAGTTTGTGTTTTAAGCCTCAAGTCTTATAAAATAGGTTTCTTAATTTTGTATATTTGGACTTTAATTTTGCATTATGTTATTTAATATCTTATTTTACGACAGTGTCTATTTGATGCAAAATTAACGTTACTTAAGTCTATTGTTTTATTCCTTAAAAATGTTCCTGTAAAACTTCTAAGAAATCTTTCAGACTCCTTAATAAATTTCAAACTTACATTCTTATCACTAAGACCCAAAAATGTAAATTCAGTTACAATTTAAAATAGTTAAGCCCCGTCGAGACTTCTCATCATTAGTGACACTTTAATTAAATACATTTTCGCAACTACATATTGGCGACCCCAAAGTCCAACGTACACTTACAATAATACATATGACATTGCAAATGTTGGTTGGATTTTCTCAAAAGAAAAAAAAAGAAAAAACTCCTTTTCAACTTGAGATTGTGTCTGCTTTTTCGGTGTCTCGTGTAACATTGTACCACATTCATATATCATGCAGTAACATCTTTTACACTCAAGTAATTACGCGTGTCAATGCATGTTGAATGTTGTACGAGTAAAGCAAGTAGTTTGTGGCACAGAAATGGGGCATAAAATTAAAACTACAACAAGTTCAGTAATATGTAAGTAATATAAACAGAATCTGTTTTAGTAGCTTGACTATGTGGTGTATCTAAAATTTTGTTGTGTCTATGTGTGTGTGTGTGTGTGTGTGTTTATATGCAAAAATACTTAAAAATCTTTAGTTTCTTTTTTTTCTTTTATTTTTTGTAAATCGCGCATAGTTCATGTAGATCAGCTTGATGGAGCTGATGCCTCATCATCTAGATGACTTTAGTGTTATGGTTTATTTTTTTCTTTACTTAACTTAACATATACTTTATTTTAGTGCAACATGTAGTAAGCGTAACAAGTTTATCACATTTTTTAAATCTTATGTTCTGAGCGTGTAAAATAAAAAACAGCTACAAAAAAATATAAAGCGAAAAAAAGTCGTAGCAAAACTTTATTAAAGCAGTTGCTGGAGTTTAAGTTTTTAAGACAAGTTTCCTTTGAATTTTTAATAAATGGTAGGTAGTGTTAAATACGTGAGGCTTTTATCTAGAAGGCGATAAATCTGTGGCGAAGTTTTTTACTTTTCTAAAGATAAGAATAAATGTTTGATTAGTAATTATACTGGCTATTTGAGAAAGTTTTAACTAAAATAATAAAATATTTGAACTTATTTTATAGTAATAAGTCCCACTGTTAGCATGCTTTTCTAATTGCTTATTTTTTCTCTTTTAATTAAAAACATGATCAATAATTTTTGTCTTTGGGCCATTTATTATGCCATATTGATTTATTTCCTAAGAGTTAAATCTGCTCAATTCCCAGCAATTCATTTCCTTTGCACTTTTCCGTCTCCATATAAGACCATGAAACAAACAGCCAGCAATAAACCAAAAACATGTTATCAACATGTTTGGGAAGATATTGTTAATGTTGTTGCTGCTGCTGCTAGAATACAGTTCTATATTTCTACTATATTTTTCCTAATCTAATAAAACCTTAATTATGAAATTGTAGAGGTTGTTATTCTGTGTCTAATAACAGGTGCATAAATATGGTTAGAACATTTTTTATGTGGCAAGAAAATAAAAGACAAAAAAGTCTTTGGAAAATCTAGCAAATCTTATAAAAAAAAAATTTCAAACCCAAAGACGTTACCACAACACGTAACATGGCTTTTAAGAAAAACACAAAATGGTAGCGAAAATAGAAACATGCTGCTGAATATTTTTAAGAGTATTTGCTTTAAAAGTACATGGTATTTCATGACTTCTCAGCTAAACAATAATGAAATAATCATGAGTGTTGTAGAAAATATGTATCAATTCTAAAATAGAGCCAGAAATTTAATTTTTCAAAAAAGTGGGTTCAATTAAACACCAGTGAAAAACATTAAAAGTTCATGGTAGCCAAAACTTTAACTTCCTTAAAAAATAAAACTTGTTTTCAAAGAAGTTAGAAGACAAATAAAATGTTTGACTTTTTCTTTCTTTAGTTATCGTAAATTGTTGTATAATTTAAACAGTTGTCGAATGTGCTTCGTTGATTCAAGGCGAATTCATGTAAACGGTGGTGGCGATACTACAACAAGTACAACACCAAAAACATAAAATTGTACATATTTTATTTGTTGCTTACGTTGGTCGATATGTCAAAAATACAAGCAAATTTTGACATTTCTCTCTCTAAGTAAGACAAAAAAGTTGTGCTTTCATCGCCACCTGAAAAATTAATTCGCCTTGCTTTAGCTCAAATTTCAATAACTAAATTGTTATGTGAATCTAGGAAAATTTAGAAAACTTTATTCCAATTTTTACTTAAAGTAAAATTTTTTTAAGCTTTTATTTAAACAATATTTTTATATATTCTTCTTTTTTTAATTTTATCTTTAGACTTAATTTCTTTTACTACGTTTTAAATAGCCAGAATCTCACGAGTTGTTTTTTTAGACTAACAAACATGGCCTTGAAAGGTCATTTTTTCTAAACAAATTTTAAATAGTAGAATAAAAAAAAGTAATAAAAAGAAAGATGAAATAATAATAATTAACTAACGTACGCAGTTGGCACTTAGAATAATAATAAATAAAATTTCCGGCACTTACAATTAATACCTTTTCAAGTATAAATTTAACTTAGGCGCGTGTTTACTATTTCGGCCGTATAAAAAATGTTTAATAACTAAAACTTTATTTTGACCCACCAGGCAGTATGAACCTTCCTTTTACTTATCCCTCACTTGCGTTTAAAGTAAAGTTTTAATAATCGAAAACTTTTCTAATGGCTGATAAAACCATACCTTTAACTATCAGTAACTTCCCAAGAAAAAATGAAGCATCCAAAAAAGCAGGTTTATAAGGGAGAAACATAAACGTTTCGCTCACCATTGCGCTTACGGAAGACATGACATTTATATGGCGAGTTCCCACTTTGAAGCAATACATTTTTGACACATAAAGCGCATTATTCAGCGCATACAAAAATTTTTGGATGTAACGATCAGTCTTCCACACTAAATGTTGTGATCAGGGTTACCGTTGAAAATTTTCGAAAAGGGTCACAAAAAGGGGATTTTCCAGAAAAAGGGGTCAAAAAAGGGTATTTCAATAAAAAAAAGGGTCAAGTTTTTTAAAAGCAGTATTTCCCATTTAAATTAACATAATAAGACTAAGTTTTTTTAAAAGCAAACAAAAAAATAATATTTCAGGTAGGAAGAGCTCAAAAAACTTAATTTTTTTATGGAATGCTCTGTCCTTTTTTTAACACCTGACAAAAAGTTTATTCTTTATCATTATAGCTAATTTTTGAATACTTTTTATGTAATTTTCCGATTTAGCGATGCCAAATAAATTTTAGTGTTTGTTTTAAATTTTGCAATCGTTCGCGAATTTTAACCATTTTCTCGATTAAAGCGATTTTTTCCTGTAAGTGTCAGATTTTTTTAAGCTTTTACGATTTTTAATAAATATTAGACTTTGCTATCATACCGCTGTTACCAAATATTTGGGAATTTCCGCTAATTTAGCAATTTTTACCTCTTGTTTTCATTCCTGTTAGGGCACTCTCAACACTGTCGATTCAAAAGGGGGCGAAAAGTTCAATACCTTTTGCCATTATTAAGGGCGAATTTTTTTTTTGTATAAAACATGCTACTCTTTAAGAGAGCAAAACACCAAATTGCATTTTTTTAAAAAAATTTCAAATTTTTGTTTTGAAAAGAAACCATCGTAAAAAATAACAATTATGTATATGAGTTATATTTGCTTTTAGGGAAATTGTACTTTACTATCAAAAATCAAGGAGAAGAAAGCATGGAATTGTAAGTTTATACTTTGAGTCTGTTCCATATCAAGCAATGTTTATTTCGAAAACATTTGCTTAGCACTTCTGTTCCGCAGTGTTGACAAAAAACAAAATGTGAGAGATATTTCCAAAAAAGGGTAAAAAAGTGTCACAAAATGGGTGATAATGATACCAAAGTATAATTTAAAAGAAGGGTCATAAAAGGTATCAACACCGTCGAAAAAGGGTCAAATTGATACTTTAGTATCACAACGGTAACGCTGGTTGTGATACAGTTATTTTTTAATATTCTCCCTTACAAACCTGCTTCGTAGTAAGGGAATGCCGTAGCACTTGAAGTGAATTTTTTATAGAAGTTGTTGAAAGTTCTTTCACTTAATTTACTGCATTTCTGTATGTCTTATTGCGTAGCGCATATTTGTGCGCTTATTTTTTTAAATGTACCATTGGTGCTTCGGAAAATGATAAATTTTTTTATTGGGTTGTGAAAACGAGCTTTAACAGATCTGTTCTTAACAGAAGGGAATCCCATACAAAATATTTTCAAATAAATTTAGTTGGGATTTTTCTATCCACTTCACAAAAAACTAATGTTAATAATAATTTTGCCTAGTGATCGAAAATAAACAGAACATTATTTAGCGTACGGCTCACACACCCAGAAACGATGTCTATTTTTTAAAGTATTTGTGTATACGAACACAATTCTTAACACCGTTCGTAACTATTTTCAAGAAAGTAACAAACATTATGTAGTGCTAAGTTCTTCGTTATAAAACAAAACAATTATAGTGGTTCTGTAAACATACATTATATTTTAATGATCTTTAGTGATTCTTTTTAACATTGATAAAGAAATACGCAAACAAAAAATTTAAGCAACGACCGCAGCACGAACAGATTCTTTGTGTATTGTGTACGTGTTTTGTTTGTGTAACAATTTTTCGCTGACATTTTTTTTTTGTGTATTTTTTATTTTGTAAACAATTTTTAGGTTTGTACCACTCAAAAGGGTTCTAAGCACAACTTAAACGAACGAGCATTAATGTGCTGAACCGAACACAAAATGTGTAGAAAATGTGAAACACTCGTTTACATTGCTCTCATCTCATCAAACAAAAATATCACCATTTTTGAAAAACAAAAATTTTTTAAATTAAAAATGTTTTTTTTCTCACAAAAGTGCCAAAATTTAAAAAGAACCTCCAAAAATATATTTGAAGTTCAATTTGTTTAAAAATATAAAAAATACTTAACAAAAAAACATTGCAATAAAAGATAAAACTTGACAAATGGTTTAAAAAAAACCAGAACGCAATTAAATGTTCTCGTCTTTTTGTTGAGTTGGATAAGTACAGTATTATTTTTGTGTTCCAAGATCTCAAACGTTATTATACCCTTCACCACAGGTGGAAAAGGGTATATATAAGTTTGTCATTCCGTTTGTAATTTCTACAATATTGATCTTAGACCCTATAAAGTATATATATTCTGGGTCCTTATGAGGAGAGAAGTTGATTTAACGATATCCGTCCGTCCGTCCGTCTGTCCGTCTTACGTTTGATATGTGTTTTCCGGAGACTCCAGACATGATAGCAGCTACTTTGTTTTACGTTTATGTCACATATAGTCCACCATTTCTTGCTATTGAAATTCAGCCAGATCGGTCCAACAATGGCTGAGATATGACCAAAAAACCAAGACTGCCTCTAATTTTTCCAAAAAAAACCCTTGTGGTTGTTGTATTTGTATTACTTTTTTCTGTATATCTGCAGAACGGCAAGAGCCAAAGCTTTAAAAATAGGTAGAAACATTTAGGTTATAAATATACACCATCCTACAAAATATGGGCGGGATTGGAGAAGTAGGCGTGGTACCTCTCGTACAAAAAGTATTAAAAATTGTATATAAACCTGAATTTTTTGACTGTAATATGCCCTATGGTTACACCTTATATATCAGAAGATCGGAAATTTTTAATAGAAAATATTTTCTGAAAAACTCGGGAAAATCGGTTCAGATACGAAAAAGTTATGACCAAAATATTAATTTTTTTTGCAAAATACCCATTTTCAGGAACCATAGATCTTCCCGAGTCCACGTTTTATAGCAAAAATAACTGGCAAATTTCTTCTTTAACACGTCGGTATATAAATCTGTCAAATCGGTTAAGAAATAGCAGAGTTATGACCAAAATACTGAAATCCCAAAAATTACTCTTTTTTTATAATTAAGATTGTTTTTTATACCCTTCACCGGACACCCTATAAAGTATATATATTCTGGGTCCTTATGCAAAGCGAAGTTCAAATCCGGTTGTCGTCTCTTCTTTCAAACTTTACAGTGGGCTCATTAAAAAAGATAATCTAGGTATATCTGTCCATATGTCTGTGTAAATCAAAAAACTGTTCTACAAATGAACATATATTTTCTTAGGACCAAACATTTTTGAGCAAATTAAAATCTGTTGGGCTAATGATAGCAATTTATTGCCAGTATTGCTTCAGTTTCAAAAAATTTTGCGAAAGTGATAGAGAGTACCAAGTTGGCATTTAGCTTTCGCATCGAAATGGCTTTTGCATCGCAAAAGATCGTTCCAATTTTAGTTTCAAGTACAATTAAGTTACCTGCCACGTCCCGCTAAATTTTTATAGGCTTTTTACACTGATCAACATCTAACATCTACCATCAAAGATGTAGAAAATGTGAAACACTCGTTTACATTGCTCTCATCTAACATGTACCATCAAACAAAAATGTCACCATTTTTGAAAAAAAAAAAATTTTAAATTAAAAATGTTTTGTTCTCACAAAAGTGCCAAAATTTAAAAAGAAACCCCAAAAATGTATTTGAAGTTCAATTTGTTTAAAATTATAAAAAATACTTAACAAAAAAACATTGCAATAAAAGATATAACTTGACAAAGGGTAACGCTGCTTTCAAAACAAACTTCTTTTTGTCAGTGATGCCACAATAATAATAGAAATTATTGCCACTTTTCTAGTGATGACACTAAAGTAGTCGAAAGATGTAGAATGGAATAAAATGAGATAGGAACATCTTTTAAAGAGGTTGAAAGATGTTGGTTTTTAGCCCTATGTATTTCTTATGGAAAGATGTTAACATCTTCGCAAATGGTGGCAAATTGATGGTAGATGTAAGATGTTGATCAGTGTAAAAAGGGCTTTTACTATTCTATTAATCAAGCGCATAGGGGCAAAAATGGGTCTACTTTGTAAAAATCTATCCATGTTTACAAAACCAAGCCACTTAGAATAATTGTCTTGGTAATTAGAATAAGTTCGGTCAGTCTGTCTTAACCGTAGACTACGGGCAAAAAGTAGGCCTTCCCCGTAATTCGTAAATTAACTTACAGCCAACATGTGACTCCCGAAGGTTCCTCCTGAATAACTACACAAAAAGAAAAAACTGTAACTAAATTTAAGTGTTTTCTACTTACTTTTAGTACAAGTTGTTCTTAGAAATTTAAGTACGAATTGCACTAAAACGAACCTTAAACAATCCAAAATGGGATTGCTTTTAAAAATCAATCACGGAATTGCTTAAAATAAGTAAAAACTCTTAAATCCAAAAAAAAATATCGAATTTTCGTTGGTCGTGCCACTCTGAAAGTAAAATTTCAAAGAAAGCAAATTATTCTCAGAAAACTTATTGGTCTCATCTGTTTGTTAAAGTTTGTTGCAAGAACAACAACAAAAATGCAAAAGTAGATAAAAAAAACTTTGCTTGTTTTGTACAGAAACATTAACAAAACTAAAAGAAGAAAAACACACATTGGGGCATGTTCTAGAAATCGAAATGAAGTAAAATTGAAATCGGACGAGATTCTAGGTTCAATTATTTACAAAATGAACGTGGTTTTGCCATTTGTAAAAATTATTTAGTAAAATAAATAAAATTTTCAAAGTAAAATGATTACGAAAACCATATCGCACATGCTGCTGTTGTCTTTTGATTGTGAGTTGTTCTGTAAACAAAAAGGGAATGCAACAATGTTAAAGCAATCATGAGTAACGGATAAGTAAATAATTATCTCTCTCTCTCTGTATCTTTCTCTCTCTAATTCTCTGGGGTAATTACTTAGGTTGGAATCAATCTATCTCAATTTCGAATTATTTCTTGTACGAATTAGGGATTAGAAATTCTTGAATAAGGCACAATTTTAATATTAACTTCCCAATAAAAAATGGAGCTTCCAACGAAGCAGCTTTGTAAGGGAGAAACATAAACGTTTCGCTTACCATTGCGCTTACGGAAGACATGAATTTTGTATGGCGAGTTCCCACGTTAAAGCAATACATTTTTGACACATAAAGCGCATAATTCAGCGCATATAAAAATTGTTATATGTTACGATCAGCCTTACACACTGAATGTTTTGATACAGTTATTTTTTAGTTTTCTCCCTTACAAACCTGCTTCGTAGTAAGGGAATGCCGTAGCACTTGAAATGTTTTTTTTTTTTATAAAAGTTGTTGAGAGTTCTTTCACTTACTTTACTGCATTTCTGTATGTCTTATTGCGTAGCGCATAATTGTGCGCTTATTTTTTTTAAATGTACCATTAGTGCTTCGCAAAATGATAAAATTTTTTGTTGGGTTGTATCTCACTTTTACTTAAGTCAATTCCGCTTTCGGACTATTTTATGTACGGGGCACTTGAAAAATCCCTATTTAAATCAAGCACTCTGTACTTTAGTTAAGGAAGTCCATACTAATCGTACTATTGACACTGCTTAGGCTTGATTTAGGTACGAATGAATTAAATTTTCTCATCAGTGTATTCCAGAGCTGAGTATTCTCCTTAGTGAAACTGGCTTACATTATTAAAGAAAGAAGTCTGAGTTCCGAAACGCTAAACTGCACCACCAAATTGTTTTTAATTGTATCATATTTGAGGCCAATCGACTCCTATTCCTTTCCGTCCTAACTTAAACTGAGTATCTCCACCCACCCTTCTCAACCATTTTAAAGAAAATTAAAGCTTAATAAGCAAAAAAACGCTTTTTAACCCTAATTGAACTTTTATGCTCATAAATTTCCTTTTTTTTAAATGTACGTACATATTGATTTTAAATAAGTAAAAATGAACATAAACTATTTATGAACTTAAACGAACATTAGATAGAAAAATAAAATTAACTTAATGTAAAATTTAACTTTTGGGTAAAAATCCGACCAAAAATTCTGATTGGTAAACCAATCATCGTGTAATTTTCTAGATCAAAATCACGTAAAACTTAAATCAATGAAGAACTTCAAATCGTTTTTTAATGAAAGTGGGCCCCAAACTATGCGGTATATAAAGGGAAATATTTTTATGAATTTTTAACACAGCATATGGGCATGTGCTGACAATCGCAAAATGCAACATTAGCAATATGACTTGCAATCGCTTAATAGCTGCTCTGTAAATCGCAACAGCAAGAATTTTGAAGACTTCAAATTCAAAGTATGCTCAAGGTAACTAGAAAATTTTTAGGAAGCTATGTCAGGTCGCAAGCTAAACGCACGGGTTTTAGAACTCCATAAAATAAATCTGGCGTTTTGCGATTATAAATCATGCGATTGTCAGAATAGGGCCGATAGTTTTTAAAATTTGTTAAATTTTACTCAAATTCGATTTCCAAAACATGACCTTTTAATTGCACTCCTGAAAATTTATAAAGTCTTTTCAAACTATGGTTTTTGTTTTCTTTTAAACATGTGACAGTTTCAGTTAAAAGGGACCTCTTTTGCGATTCTTAAAATAGACAATACGCTCTTTCTAATGCAGCAAACCGCAATCTAAATGCATTACTTTTGTTAAAAGTAAGCTTTTAAATACACCTTTGATAAGAAAAAATATTAACTTGTTAACTTTAAAATCGTTTTTCTCCAACACGCATTTTTTGCCCATAGCTCCCTTTTAACTGAAACTGTCACATATATAATACTAGCATACACCCGTTACTTCGTTAGCGTCTCCGTTTTCTTCGTGAACATATTTTTATGCCAAAGTTTATTTTTCCGTGTTTAAACTTGTTTAAATTCTAGCATTTAACCCGCCACTTAAGTATGTATAACCAAAAAGCTAAAGAGAAATGTAAAATTTCCCGTATTTCCTTTTATGGGTACTATATTTTACCCCCATTAAAGTATCAAATATTTCAGTATTGTAGTGGTAGCCCATAATTTAGTACGAATATGTCAATGAATGGAGGAAAATGTTTTGTAAAAAAAAGTACCAAAAATAGTTACGATTTTAACTTCTTAAATGTTCGAATTTCGAAAAAGTACCAAATTATTTTTTGATAAGTTTCGAATGTGGTATTAACTTTGTTTCTATGTTTATTGGTTCAGAAGATGGGAAAAAAGTACTAAAATTCAGATTTTACCCATTAACTCCCTATTAGGGCCGAATTTCAAAAAAGTACCAGACACCTGTCCGCTTATTTTTCTAAAGAACAACGATAAGTATTACCTTTATTTTGCATCTCTTTTTGTTTTGGAGATATAAGGTTACCGAATTTTCCCGTTTTACCCCCTAAACATTCGAATTTCGAAAAATCCCGTCTTAGTGGATCGATTTGGGGAGTGACCAATCGCTAGTCCAAATTTCAAGATTCTAGGGTCAGCGGTTTGGGCTGTGCGATGACGAATGTGTCAGTCACTCACGCAACTCTTTTATATATATAGATTTTAAAACTTTTTGTTTTAAAAGTTTTTCCAATCAAATATCCGAACAAAAACCTTAATTATTAATAAAAAAAAAAAATTGGGTTAAATTTTTACCCATTTTTTTCATTTTACAAGATTCCATATAAACTAAATAAGCTTATTACCAAAAACTTCAATGTAGACAAACTTACTTCACTAATAAATTAAAAGAAAAACAAAACCTTCAACTATGCCACAAAACCGTTAAATACTGCAACATTATTTATGCAAACCATTAACAAATGCAACAAAATTCGAAAAAGAAAAACAAAACGTGATATAAATTTGAATATTTTACCACCAATGATTTGACAAAACGAACACATTTTTCATTTACTCACTCAACAAGTTTCAGGAAAATAAATAAATTTGAACTGCATAAGAAATTTTTTTTTTTTTTTTTTGGAGTTTTGAAAGTTAAACATCTTCAAGTTCCCAGTAAAACGAGCAACAAGAAAAATAAAAATCATATTTGCAACTTTCCAGAATAAATACTTGAACAACTTAAGAACGCCAACCAGAAATAAATACAATTTAAACTTCAGCCCAAAAGACAAAAAGCATTTTGAAGAAGGAGAAAAAAAGCAACAACAAAAAAAGATAAAATGCTAATGTATACGCATATAAATTTCCACTTAACCTCATTTCTTTCAAAACATGTCCAATTCATAAATAAAAAATAAGAAAAAAAAACATACAAAAAAATGCAGTATTTAAGAAAAAAAATTAACAGGAAAAGCCAAGAAATGTCTTGCAGAAAAAAGAAACAAACTCCAACTAAGGCCTATAAAAATTGCATAATAATGTCTGCCCCAACCGTTGCATATAAATATGCATACTTACATTTTAAATAAACATTAAACATTAAAAACTAACTGTGTTTAAACCTAAAAAAAAACGAAACTACAAACTCATCTTTACGGCCATAAAATTAAACAGGTGCTGCCTGTTTTGTGCGTATTTTTCAGCTAGAAAAGGAATTGGAAATGACATTACAAAAATGTATGCGTAATAAATACCGGCAAATAAAAATATAATGGATTACACTCCAGTATTTACGTTAAAAGCAAATGAAAAATAAGACACGAATTTGATTTTAACAGCGGGAAGCGCTTGATGTAAATGTTTCAAAGTGCTTAGCACACAAACCATAACGTTGGTTTCATGTAGAAAGGCCCTAACTCACATACTTGCAACTTTATAGGAGAAGGCAAAAACATAATCAAGCGTGTCCAAAAATTGAGTTGTCATTTTAATGTAAATAAAAAAATAGTTTTTTTTCTTTTAAGATTTTAAAAAATTTTTATTTTCGTTTAATACAAATACAAATTCTAGTTAAAAATGAAAATGAGCCCTACTTGTTCGGCAGGCTTCCAATCTTTTACCAACATTCTCAATAACGTTTTAAAATAAACCGTTGTTAATGGTTGATATCTGCTCGATAATGTTGTTTTTTAGCTCTTGAACTGTTGTGGGATTATTGCTGAACACTTTCGATTTCTAAAAACCCCACCAAAAATATGCTAAAGGTGTCAAATCGCACGATCTTGGTGTCCAATTTAAATTCTCCTTTACGAGAAATAATGCGATTTTCAAACTTTTCTTTCAAACGTTCCATTGTTTCTCTTGCTATGTAGCAAGTAGAACCATTCTGTTGAAAGCACATATTTTACACGTCTAAATCTTAAATTTTCCGCCCCAAAAAGCTTCGGATCATCTCCCTTTCCACTGACCGTTGACACCTCCAATTTGGACACCCTTTAGAAACTGTATGTATCAAAATGTCAAATTGCTTGTAAAACCGTTATTTTTGATGAAATTGCATAAAAGTATTGTGATGAGGTGTATTTGTAAAAGATGTTATGGAATCACTAAAAAACTCAATTTTGACGAAATCGAGTTTAAGCCTTTCTACATTCAACCAACGATATGTAACATAATTAACATGCAAATAATTAAGTTATTTTGTTTAAGATATTAAGGATGTAAAGAATAAAATCTGTGTTAAAAAGTGTTGCCAGAAATTTGTTTGCTCATATTCCCCAATTAAATGTTTTAAAGTTCCAAAAGGCTGCACCTCAAAATTCAAATTTGCAATTGTTTAATATTATTTTTAACTCCTTGTTTTCAAAAAAATGTTCATAAAGAATAAGATTTCCTATAAAATGCTAACATTTTCGATTTTTGAAAATAAATGCGATTAACACAAGATTGTCCTGTTCGCAAGGCGTATTCTTTAGATCCCTTTGATTCCTGCAGTATAAGTTAGATTTTGACGAAGGATACACCATTAGAAAGATATTTTTTCATAGGAGTGCACAATATACTTCTCATTGAAATCGGTTTTTTAGAAGTTATAGGCGTTAGAAATTGTGCCAAATCAAACAAAAAATAACGGATTTAGGCTTGCTCCCTTTCCAAGCACACTTTTTTAAACCCGACAGAACTTGAAACTGTAAAAACTAACACAAAAATTCAAATCGTATTCCAAAAAATTTTTTATTAAAGAGCTGCATAATGCGTATAAAACTCTCTCATTATATAACACATACATACATACTACCAAAAATATTTGTTTAGCTTAACGACAAATATATATTAGAGAATAGAACAAAAACGGCAATAAAACAACGTTGAATTTAAATAAAGCAGAATGAAATAGCAAATTCATACTGAAACAGAACATTTAAGACATGAATGTTTTGATTGCAGAAATAGATTAAAGATAAGTCATATGAATTAAAATTATCACCGAAGATGGATACTTAAAAGAAGGTGTTTTCTCTTTAAATTGCCCTGAATGCAATTATTTTATTACACTGCTGTTTAATATTTTCACGATTTTTGTATCGGATTGGTTGTAATTGATGCTTTCAGCATGATTTACCGGTTCGTTATTTCGTTGTAAATTTTGTTTGTTGATTACCTGGTCCCATACAAGTATTCTCCCAAATTAGTTTTGAACGATAGGCCCAAACTGAAAACATTTTACATCGAAAATATGTGAAACAAATATTCCATTGATACTCGAAAAGTAAGGAAATAATGTGTCTTTAACGCATGGCGAAACCATCTGACTATTGCGGCTATCAGCGCAGAAGTGGTGCAACCCCAGACTACTTATTATGAGATAATGAGGAGTTACCACCACTCTGGCACTATAGTACTGGGTTGTAACGGCCCGTGTAAAAACTATGTTTTTAGCGCCATCTGTTTTGGATACAAACAGTTGGCTTACTCGACTATTGCACTGTAAAGAACAGTGCAACCAACATTTCTTACACCAGAACCGTAACCAAATTAAATTGTGGATTACACCTCTTCAGCGCTGATAGCCTTAATTATGTATGAAACAAAATATCGGCCAAATGCACGCCACGGCTTCGGTGACATACCTCTATGCGATGGTCAATATTTACAATGACTCTGAGACATAATTGAGGTACACTGTCATTAATGAGCCGAATTATTTAATTCATTAGCTCTTGAATTGTTCTTGGCTTATTGACGTACACTTTTTCTTTTAAATATCCCCACACAAAGAAGTCCAACGGTGGCAAATCGCATGATCGTGACGGCCAATTAACATCACCACGACGCGAGATAATACGGCCATTGAATTTCTTACGTAAAATAACCATTGTTTTGTTGGCTGTGTGGTAAATGGCACCTTCCTATCGGAACCACATATCGCCCAGGTCGATATTCTTAATTTCTGGCCACAAGAAGTCCGTTATTATCTCGCGATAGCGAACAACTTTTGCGGTAATTTTGGAAGATGACGCTACCAGTCTATAAACCTCACTAAACAGTCACATTTTGTGGATGCATCGGCTTTTCAACAATCACTCGTGTATTCTCATTTGCCCAAATGTGGCAACTCGGCTTGTTAACGAATCTACTGAGATGAAAGTGTGCCTCGTCGCTAAAGATGATTTTCTTTATAAAGTCAACATTCAATTCTGTCTGAACTTAAACAATCTTACCGCGCTGTGCATTTGTGTACCTCTCCTTGGTTGAATTTGTCAAACACTGAAACAAAGAAATGTCAAATATAGTGGGACAAAAAACTTGACGTTAAGGTGTAACTTGCAGTTAACATCCCGCATTATGGTTCGATCACCCTTTAAAATTGAGCTCAAATATTCAATATATGTATGTGAGATTTGTTTGGTCTTAAAGCTATTTTTTCACCAGGGCACATACAAATACGCTCCCGGAATACGGATTCTTACCGATAGCATATGAGCTAGGGACCACTTAACTTTTGAATACTATGCTGAAGGGTTTATATGATATATCACAGCCCAATACAGCACTTTTACTTGTTTTGAATAAGTTGTATGCAGTATTAACTAACTAACAACTTTTTAATTATACGATTTCCGTATGACGTGCTAAATTCCCAATTTTTCATATTTGATAAAAACATTAAAATTAATTGTTGAGGGAAAGCTAGCTTCTATGGGCATTTCACTGGTTGCTTAGGCCAGCTCATCAGGAAACCTTTTCCAAAGATTTTAGAAAAGCCAAAAATATTAAACAAATAAAACCCTAAAGCGAATAAGAATTGCAAACACTCCAAGTTTTACTTGTAACAATATCAAAGCTTAAACAAAACACCAACAATAAACAGTGAGTTTATCTTTTCTTACATCCCCAAACACATAAAGTTAGTTTCCAGTATTTGGTTCATCAGTTGGCTTTAAATAATAATCACATATCACACATATTTTTAATCTATATCAAAAAACGAAAGACTTAAGGCACATACATAAATTAATCAGCTGTTGAGAAACCCGTTAACATATTAACAGCCGTATTCATAATGAAAATTTGGCATAAAGTTAGCAAAAAGTTTATTCATAACACTAACCAAACTCTGGCTAACGTTTTGCTAAACTCTTGTTAACGAGCTGTCAAACGTTTGCCAACTTGTGAAAAACAGCCGTTTAATGTCAAACAATTTTGTTGGTTTTTTTAATTCACTGTTTTTTTTTTAATTTACTGTCTTTTACTTAATTTATTTAAATTTTAAAAACTTTTTAAAATTTTTAAATGTAAAGGGAAATACAAAAAAAAGGAAAAAATGACAAATTCAGCGATGATTAATGCAAAACTTGTTGAATTTTTGAGCAATACCATGTGGCATCATAAAAATTTAGAGTTGATTTATTAAAAGTTGGCAGATCGAGAAAAGTTCGTTATGAATTAACTCCGTGCCAACAAGCTGCTAAGCTTAATCGGCATTCTAGTTAGCAGCTCGTTGTAAGTAGTATACAAACTGTGGCTAACTTTTTGTTATGAATACGGCTGTAAAAGTTTAATACAGGAAGCGTATTTAATATAAAGCGTTATTAATATAAATGAAATATCGCAAAAGAACAAAAAAATGTTTCTAAAATACAAAAAACTATAGAAATTATTTTATTATTAAAAAAAATCTTCCTAGCAATCCCCAAAAAATCAAATCCAATTAAAATTATTATAATAGCAATATTTCTCTGGAAAGACAATAAGAAATTAAACAATATAATTTATTAAAGCAATTTTATTTGAATGGTTTAACTTGACTATTAAACTAAAACTCATTAAAACAAAATACGCTTATTAATATAATTAAATTGTTTAAACAAAACCAGAAGTTTAAAAATAAGAAGTTTTTTTTTAAATTAAAAACTCAACTAACTCTACGAGGGGAGTCAATCAAATAAACAAAAGCATTGAAAGAAGATTATTGTTATTGAAGAAAAAAAAAGATTAATTATTTAATTGTTACGCATCTAAACATCATTTAAATACATTTCAAACAAATAACAAACATAAGCGTATGTAAATGCGTTTTGAAAGTAAACATAACAATCGTTTAGGTTCAATAACTATTCACAAAAACAAAAAAAAAAACTTAAAGACAATATCAAGGTTAAGAAGTAGATAAAATCATCATTATTATGTATTAAATAAAAGATACAAAGCAATTTTATGTGCTTCCAAGTTTTAGTTTAGTCTTAGATATTTTATTTTACAGATAATGACACAATAGTTAAAATCTGCTACGTTTTTAACTGAAAAGTATTTACTTTATTATTAATAAGATTTCTGAATGATGTGCTAAATTCCCAATTTTTTATTTTTGATAAATACACTGAAATTTATTGTTGAGCGAAAGCTAGCTTCTATGCGCATTTCACTGGTTGCTTAGGCCAGATCATCAGGAAACCTTTTCCAAAAATATAAAAATATTAAAGCGAATGAGAATTATAAGCAATCAAAGCCTTACTTGTAACAATATCAAAGCTCAAAAAAACACGACCTTAATATAAGCAGTCACAACTCAAAATTCACAAACTTTCAGGAAAGACAAAAAACTGCTTTTAAAATTATGGTTTTAATTTTATAATCACATTGAGTTCCACTGTAAAGAAACCCTTTCTGAGTCGATCTAACGATGTCTTACCGTCTGGCTGGTTACAGTACAGATTTAAGTGTTTAAGATAACTACACGCAGAGAAAAACATGTTTAAATATGGTTACCTCCAACAAAACTATTTCTAAAGAAAATTTTACACATTTTATGTTTTTAACCATATTATTGTCACCGGCAACCATATTGTGGTTTAATTAGCTTTCATCAAGTAGCAACAACCATATTATGGTTGCCTCTAAGCAAGCTATGGTTAAATATGACAATAACTTGTTTTTTAATTTAACAATAGTATTTTCCTTTTTTACAAGAGCAACATGTTATGGTTAAAAACCAACCATGCTATTTTAAGTGTTAAACATATTTTAGTTATTATTAACCATAACATGTTCGGAAGCAGCCATAATGTGGTTGGAGCTTTTTGATGGAGAACTATTTTAACCATAATATAGTTGTCGGTGACAATAATATGGTAAAGTTAAATTTAATATGTTTAAAATTTTCTTTTAAAATAGTTTTGTTGGAGATGACCATATTTAAACATGTTCTTTCTCTGGGTGTAGATAAAATTTGACATAAAGGATTCGATTTTCATAAGGAAGAAGCCTCTTGGCTCCCTTAAAAACTTCTTTCCAAAATAGTTTTTGTGCTCATAAGCCATATTACTATGTTGATATGTAGGGAACTAAGTCAAAAAAGAGAATTTAAAAATATTTTGAGATTGAGTAAGTGAACTGCAATTAGTTTCTGAAACCGTTGAATTGGCCTTACAACCGTTAACTTAAGAACGAAACGTTTTTTAATTAAGGCCGTTAAAGAACTGAATAGAGTTAAACTTTGCACCAGTATTAACTTCTTCCTAAAATTGATTTTAATGTCAACTAACTTTCTTATAAACTTTGGTATTAACATACAAATTAGCGACAATAACTTTGCCAAGCGTTTAAAAAACTGCGGTCAAAGGAGAAAAGCTGCCATTTCTTCCACGTCTTCATTTGTCTTTGGCCAAAAAAAAAAAAACTGTTGCTTTTACTTCTGATGCCATTGCAATTCAAAAAGCGGAAAATTGTACACAAGCTTTCGTTTTTTGTTTGGCAGTTTTTGGTTTGGACTGCAGTTTTTTAAGCCCTGACTTTACCGATAGCTACAATGTCATTACAAAATGTTTTACTGGTAAATTAGCCAAAGGTCCCATATAAGACTCCACCCTAAAATCACTTAAAGGCAAATAAATCTCATACAGATAAAGATATCTTCATAATAATTGGCATAGAAAACTTTTACGTGAATCTTAACTTCATAAGATAGTTTTGTTCTGGCCCAAATAGGGTACACTCTTGAAAACTTTTGTTTATATACTGTGGCTTAGAGTACAACATGATCTATACTTTCTTACATGTTTTTATTTCATTATGTGCTGTAATTTTGGAAATAAGAGACAATTTTGTGTTGGGACTCTTTAGTCGAAATTTGCTTAATTATATCAAATTGTGACTCTTTAATTGAAAATATGTTTTGATTAAGGTTATCCAACATTATCTAAATAGCGAACAAAAAACACAAGAAACGTAAGCTTTATGTTATTATTATTATTGAATTACATATCGCAGTTTAACAACCAGAGTGTATAAACTTAATGCCCCTATTACGGTTCACAACTCAACTCAGTTTACAACTTTGCTAAATTGCGGTGAACAAAAACATAACATAAATTACAACTGATCACAACCGGTTGTCTTAATTACAACTCAACTGAGTTGAGTTGTGAACCGTAATAGGGGCCTAACATTTTAAGTTTTTTAATTTTTTGAAACAAATCGATATGTTATTTTCATATCTACCCGCTGTGAATATATCGTGCAAATTGGTCTACTTTTTGGTAATGAAACGGTTGGCTTAAAAGTTATTTTTCATATGTCTTTAATATTAAAATTAAAAAGTATTTTGATTCTACCGAAAATTTTTGATTTTGAGTTGATACACTCTTGTTGATCAAGTGTGATATGTATATTAAAATTAATTTGTTTCTGTCTCAGAAGGCAAATTTAAATACGCAACTCTAAACTAAATACTTTTTTCATTAATACCTCTTCAACTCGAAATAATAGTTTAAAGAAAACTACTTAATCTATATATATAAAAAGAAGTGTACATTTTGATTGTCACTCCATAACTCGAGAACGGCTCGACCGATTGCCATAAAATTTTTAGGGAAGGTACAGGGAGGAGTGATGATGGTTAGTTGATTTTGAAATCCAAAATCGGTATAGCCATTATCTATATATATAAAAATGAAAAATGTTTGTATGTTTGTTTGTGTGTTTGTTTGTTTGTTTGTTTGTTGGCTTATAGACTCCGAAACTACTGAACCGATTTTCCTGAAATTTTTACAGTAACTTCACGTCAGCCCTAAAAATAAAATAGGCTACTTATTTTTTCGATAGGGGCAGGGGAATTGGTACCCCCCATAGAATGCCAATATTAATTATCGCATATCTTAAGAGCCGCTGGACGCATTTTGCTGAACTTTTTGTAGTAGGATCTTCTGAGCCCCGAAATTGAAATAAAATAGCAGCGGGGGTATTGGAATCCCCCATAGGACGCCAATGTTTAACATCGCATATCTTAAGAACTGTAATAGCGAGAATGTTCAAACTTTCTAGAAGTCACTCTTATGGTATACTACACTTTTAAAAATAAAAATAAAGCGGGTAGGCGCAGGGGGGGAAATCCCTCCAATAGGATGCATACATTAAATATCGATCAACTGAAGAACTTTTAAAGGGAGAGTCTTCAAACGTGGTTAAAGCTACTATTATAGTAAACTATAAATTTCAATATAAAAATGGGCGGGAGAGACAGGGGAGGAGCAGTACCCCTCATAGATAGAAATATTAATAAGAGCGAGCCACTGCACGCATTTTGTTGAAATTTTGGTAGTAGGATCTTCTGAGTCCCAAAATTGAAATAAAGTAGCAGTGGGGGAAGTGGTTTTCCCCATAGGACGCCAATGTTAAATATCGCATATCTTAAGAACTGTTATAGGGAGAATGTTCAAACTTTGTAGAAGTCACTAATATGGTATACTACACTATTGAAAATAAAAATAAAGCGGGTAGGCGCAGGGGGGAATACCTCACATAGGATGTATATATCAAATATCGCTCAACTGAAGAACTATTAAAGGGCGAGTCTTCAAACGTAGTTAAAACTACTATTATGGCAAACTTTAAATTTCAATATAGTAATGGGCGGGGTAGACAGAGGAGGAGCAGTTCCCCTCATAGATAGAAATATTAATAAGAGCCGCTGCAAGCATTTTGTTGAACTTTTGGTAGTAGGATCCTCTGAGTCCCAAAATTTAAATAGCAGCGGGGGAAGTGTTACACTCCATAGGAAGCCAATATTTAATATCGGATATCCTAAAAACTGTTAAAGTGATGATGTTCAAACTTTGTAGAAGTCACTCTTATGGTATACTACACTTTTAAATATAAAAATAAAGCGGGTAGGCGCAGGGGAGAAATACCTTCCATAGGATGCATATATTAAATATCTCTCAATCGATAAAGTGGTTAAAGCAGTGTTGCGAAGCGCACCGGGTTAAGCTAGTTACTCATAAAAGTACTGTCACAACTAAAAATACTACTGGGGCCAAATAACGGCATTCGATATCGATCAAAATTGCAATTAAATTGAAATGGAAATGGAGATTTCGATCGATATTGAATGCCCTAATTTGGCCCCTGTTAAGTTGACGATACGGTACGTTATATGTACGTTATTTCTTTAAATGCTGCCAATGAAATAGTGTCTTTGAAAAACTTCTCCTCGCAATGTTAAGTATGCGTAGCATTTTTTCTTACGTGTAGGTCTGTCAATCACTCCACACATTTCAGCGTCAGTCTGTCAAGCATACAATGTTTTATTTATGGAAAAAATCACTACCACCTGCATGGTGATTTCAATTGTATTTCTTTTTAATTCTTAGCAGTTGCGTAGAATATTTTCTTGTGACATGCAATCAATCAGAAAAATTGCGTAGTTGTTCATTTGCTGCCGCATAATGTGATTTATTAAACAAATTCAATGCTAAATTGTTTCTCAATGTCTTATTTTCAATGTAGAAAAATATGAAACTTACACAAAAAGCCTGATGATTAAAGCGGATTATATGCCATAATCATGTTCTATTTTCAACGACTCTGAGACATAATTAAGGTTCAATATCATTAATGAGCCGAATTATCTCACCCTTTAGCTCTTCTTGGCTTATCGACGTACACTTTTTCTTTTAAATATCCCCAAAGAAAGAAGTTCAATGGTGTCAAATCACATAATCGTGATGGCCAATTATCATAGCCACGACGTGGGATAACACAGTCATTGGCTGTGTGGCAACTGGCACGATGCTGTTGGAACCACATATCGGGCCACAAAAAGTCGGTTATCATCTCGCGATAGCGAATACCACGGAACTGCTTGTCCGGCCTCATTTTCGAATATGATGCCACCATCCCATAAACGCACCAAACAGTCAATCTTTGTGGATGCATCGGCTTTTCAACAATCAATCGTGGATTCTCATTTGCCCAAATGTGGCAATTCAGCTTGCTAACGAATCTACTGAGGTAAAAGTGTGCCTCGTCGCTAAAGATGATTTTCTTTGTAAAGTCACCATTCAATTCTGTCTGATCTTCAAAAAACTTAACGCGCTGCTCAATTGTGTATCTCTCCATGAGGTAATTTGTCAAATGCTGAAACAAACTAAAACTGTAAAATTAAGTTGGGCACAAAATTTGATGTTAAAGTGTGACTCACAATCAACATCGTGCATTATGGTTGGGCCACCCTTTATATTTATAAAATTGTAACATTAAGCTAAAAAGTTGAAACTGGGACGGGAAGTTGGTCTCTTGGCAAATCGATTTACTAAGACGGGATTTCGGAAAATTTTAATGTAAAAAATTGTAAATTCTCTAACCTCATATCTTCTGAACTAAGAGATAAACAAAAAATGTAGTACTTAACGTTGTTCATTAAATAATAAGTAGACAGGTGTCTGGTATTCCTTGGAAGTTCGGTCCTTTTGCGGAGTAAGCGGGTAAAACCTGTATTTCGGAACTGTTTTGTCACCCCATTTATCTTTTAAAATAATAAACATAGAAAGAAATTTTATTACATTCGTTACTTATCTAAAAAACTACAAATATAAATTTGGTACTTTTTCGAAATGCGAACATTTAAGATGCATAAATCGTACCAACTTTGAGTACTTTATTAACAAAACCTTTTTTCCATACATTAAAATTATATTACAATATTGAAATGGTTTATACTTTAATGGGTGAGAAAAAGTTAACAAAAGGGGGAAATACATGTTCTACAAGTGGTACTTTTTAAATTTTCTATACTATTGAACTTCGAAACACAAAATTATAGGTGCAGTATTCTGAGTGAATAAGTTAAACTCTAGAAACATAAGCTTTCGCATATAAATATGCCCATTAAAGAAGGGGAGACGCTAAAAAAGTAGCGGGTTAAATTCTAGTTTTAAATAAATTTTAACTAAAAATTTATTTTCATCAAAAAAATTTTATATTAAATAATTTTTTTTATTATAACATTTCCAGATATCGATGAATGCCAAGATCCACAAATTGCCCAGCTTTGCGTTGAAAATGCCGAATGTTGCAATTTGCCCGCACACTTCTTGTGCAAATGTAAAGATGGCTATGAAGGTGACGGTGAAGTGTTATGCACAGGTAAGATATCCTAAGCAATAGACTAAAATTTAAAAATAAATTAAATTTAAATTATTAATTTCTTTAATTGAATACTTCTCTCCCCCCCCCCCCCTTTCAGATATCGATGAGTGCCGTGATCCTAAAGCTTGCGGTCTAAATGCACATTGTATTAATACACCTGGCAATTACACATGTACCTGCCCCGATGGATTCTATGGCAATCCTTACGATGGTTGTCATGATATTGATGAATGTAGCAATGCCAATGTCTGCGGTCCTGGCGCCATTTGTACTAATTTGGAGGGCAGTTATCGCTGCGACTGCCCTGCAGGTTATGAAGGCGATGGACGTTCGGAAGCTGGATGTGTTGATTTTGATGAATGTGCACGCACACCTTGTGGACGCAATGCTCAATGTTTAAATACAGATGGTAGTTTTAGGTGTTTGTGTCCAGATGGTTACTCAGGGGATCCGGCTCAAGGTTGTGAAGGTAAGTCTTAGCTTTTTTAACTATCAATTTGCCTTTTTTGCTATAAAAGCTCATCAAAGAATAAAAAGCTTAAACAATTTTTCGTATTTTCATTGTATTTTTTTCCTGTAAACTGCACTCACCAAAAAACAAACCGAACAAAATCTCTAAAAAACAATTTCGACTGAATTATTTAAAAACAAAATTTAAAAAAAAAAATTACCAAATTTTTTTTAAATTGCACTTCATTATTACATCACTGCAATTCAACATTTACGCACGACTTCATTATGGTTTAACTAAAATACTTTTTTAATTATAATACAAATAATAATATTAATTGCAAATAACTCATTATTAATATTGGTTTAATTATTTAAACAAACCAAATAAAAAAAAAAACCAACAACCATCTTAAATATTTATGGCAAAACTAATTCATTTAAATAATTTGAAATAAAACCAAACACACACATACATGCAGACGTCGATGAATGCTCTATTAACAATCCATGTGGTTTGGGTGCCGAGTGCGTGAATATGGGCGGTAGTTTTGCATGTCGTTGTTCGCCTGGCTTTATGCTCGAAAATTTTGTACACGATGATCGAAATACAACTTCGCTTGAAACAACACACACACCTACAACAGACACAGAAAGAACAGCTTTATTATTAGCCAAAGCTGGTGCCGGTTTGGCTTGCATAGATGTAGACGAATGTAACATGAGTGATGGTGTCACTAAGTGTGGCACCAATGCAAAATGCATTAACTTTCCTGGTTCATATCGTTGCTTGTGTCCAAGCGGCTTTCAAGGCCAGGGTTATTTACACTGTGAAAGTTAGTATTATTTAAATTAGTCAGCCAAAGAGCTTTAATAACTTAATTATTTAGCATTCAGTAAGAAAATGAAAATCTGTAAGCTTTTTGTGTTTAAACTAAATTAGCTTTTGTATTTGGATTTAAAACAAGGCTAGATACGACTTCCAATTCATTTCAGAATTATTATAGCTTTAAGCGGTAAAAAAAAGTTAAGATCTAAGTTTAACAAAATCTAATGAATTTTTCAATCATGAGCTTTAAAAGTCTATTTTAAAAGCCTCACGAAATAAATGAATATAAACTGTTATATTAAAAGGAGTTTCATATTTGTTTAAACTTTTAGTTTTAACAAATATTTCAAAAAGATAACGAGAAAGCTTCACGGAGCTTTTGCTAGAAAATATTCTTATAACTTACTTACTGCTTATAAAAAAGCTATTAAAGCTTAATTAATTCTATAAATTTAACATTTATATAAAAAAGCTTTATTATAAAAAAATCTTAAGCAAAATATTATTCTAGTGGGTAACAGCAAACTAATAAAAATGTTTCCTGTACATAAAAAATATACATTTTAAAATGGGCTCCAATTATATTAAAGCTTTTAAGTAACACCTTAATAGCTTAATAGCTCTTTCAGATGCCTATTGTATTATCCTTCAAACCTTTTCAGCCTTGTTTAGTATTTTGCACACTTAAAGCTTTATTTTAATCACAAAATTATAAAAAATTTTTAATTATCATAAATTCTTGTATATTTTAATTCTTTAAGCATACGTAAGAGCACAATATCCATTACTGAAGTTCGATAAAAAGTTTTTGTATGATACAAATTTTATAGTTTTATAGTTACATTAAAAACATCAAATTGTCTATCTCAGTATACAAAGCTTTTTTACGATGAACCTATTATACTTAAAGTTTTAAAATCCTCACCCACCACCAAACGAAAAAGCTTACAAATTTTCAACAAACATATAAAAAAAACTTAAACATAAGCTTCCTCTTACTTTTTTTACCTTCACAGGTACATTAACTTTTCTGGCATGCTTTTTTTTAAAAACTTTCTCTTAAATAGTCCAATGCTATTTCTATTAGTATTTGATATAACTTCATCTCTAATATTTAAAGCTTTCCTTAGTTCTCTACTGCTGCTCTATTTTAACGCTATTCTCTGCATATTTTAGTTTTAAGATTTTATTTTTAAAAGACACTAATTTCATTAACCTTTTTACAAATTTTTTTAAACATTACACTTTCCACCATGTCACCGTTACCGTGCAATTGTTAAAACAAAAACCAAAAACACAATTGCTTTGTGGCGTCACCAAAATAATACATTTAAATACAAAAACCTAATGTCTCACTTCCACTGCGTACCTTCGCTTGTCCCCTGTTAAAAAATTTTAATCAATCCTTTGTTCAGATATTAATGAATGTCAAGATAATCCTTGTGGCGAAAATGCTGTCTGCACTGACACAATCGGTAGTTTTGTCTGTAATTGCAAACCTGAATATACTGGCGATCCGTTCCGCGGCTGTACAGATATTGACGAGTGTTCGACGTTGGAAAAACCTTGTGGAACACATGCAATTTGCGAAAACAAAGAACGTGGGTATGAGTGTAAATGTCCCCAAGGATTTGCCGGCAAGCCAGATGCAAAGACAGCCTGTGAACAAGTAGATGTTAATATACAATGCTCCAGCAACTTTGATTGTACTAACAATGCTGAGTGTATAGAAAACCAATGCTTCTGTTTGGATGGATTCGAACCTTTGGGTTCTAGCTGTGTGGATATTGATGAATGCCGAACACATGCAGGCATTTGCGGTGATCATGCTCAGTGTACAAATACTCCTGGATCGCATAGATGTGACTGTGAGGCTGGGTATGTAGGAACACCGCCCAGAGTGGTTTGCAAGGAACCGTGTGAAGATGTTCATTGTGGTGAGCATGCTTACTGTAAACCAGATGGCAATGAGGCATATTGCATTTGTGAAGATGGTTGGACCTTTAATCCCAGCGATGTGGCTGCCGGTTGTGTAGATATTGACGAGTGTGATTCAGTGCATGGGCCTTTTGGTAGTTGTGGTATCAATTCTACTTGCATCAACTCTTTAGGAAGCTTTTCCTGCTCCTGTCCTTCCGGATTCTCAGGGGATCCTCATTCAAAATGTGTGGATGTAGATGAATGCAGAACTGTTAGCAAATGTGGTGATGGTGCTGAATGTATAAACATGAATGGTGGATATACTTGTAAATGTCCTGAAGATTCTATACCCGATCCCGATCCCACTGTCAGATGTGTCCCAATTGTAACTTGTATTGATGATAACGATTGTCCTGGTAATGCAGTATGTGATCCTGCCAAGAGGTGTTTGTGTCCCGAGCCCAATATAGGCAACGATTGTAGACATCCTTGTGAATTCAAGAACTGTGGTGCTCATGCCCAATGTATGTTAGCTAATGGTCAAGCCCAGTGTTTATGTGCTGAAGGTTTTACTGGAAGCCCAGACACGCCTGGAGGTTGCAATGATATTGACGAATGTAAAGCTAATCCTTGCGCTGCAAATGCCATATGTTCTAATACTCCTGGGGCATATTTGTGTCAATGTCCAAGTGGTGCCTCGGGTGATCCTTACCGTGAAGGTTGTCTTACACCACGTGCTCCAGATTCCTGTTCAGATTCCAATCCTTGCGCTCCTGGTGAATCTTGTGTACCCGACTCCTACACTGGTACTAGTGTTTGTATCTGTCGTCAAGGCTACGAACGTAATCCAGGCACAGGACAATGTCAAGATATAGACGAGTGTTCCGTCACACGTGCCAAGCCTGCTTGTGGTTTGAATGCCTTATGCAAAAATCTTCCCGGAAGTTATGAATGCCGCTGCCCTAGTGGCTTTAATGGTAATCCCTTCGTTATGTGCGAACAATGCAATTCTCCCGAATGTCAGTGTCAATCTCCTTATAAATTAGTAGGAAATAGTTGCATTTTAGCTGGTTGTTCCAGTGGTGGTGAGAAATGTCCCAACGGTGCTGAATGTATATCAATAGCTGGAGGAGTTAGTTACTGCGCATGTCCTAAAGGTTACAAAACAATGTCTGATGGTTCTTGTGTAGATGTTGATGAATGCTCTGAGCCCGGCAGAGTATGTGCTTATGGAGCGGAATGTATTAACAAAGCAGGATCATTCTCCTGTATTTGTCCTGATGGATATACGGGAGATGCTTATAATGGACAATGCTCACCCGCACAACGTAAATGTGCTGCCGATAAGGAATGTAATACTAATGAAAAGTGTGTACAACCTGGAGAATGTGTTTGTCCTCCTCCGTATTTCTTGGATCCTTATGACAACAATAAATGCAAGAGCCCTTGTGAAAGATTCCCTTGCGGCATAAATGCCAAATGTACACCAACGGATCCACCACAGTGTATGTGCGAAGTGGGTTATAAAGGTGATCCTCTTTTAGGTTGCACCGACGAAGATGAGTGTGCTCATTTGCCTTGTGCTTATGGAGCTTATTGTGTTAACAAAAAGGGTGGTTATCAATGTGTTTGTCCTAAAGGTTTTACTGGAGATGCCTATAAAAGTGGTTGCATTCTGGAATCAGGACAACCAAAGAGTTCTTGTGCTACCAATGATGATTGTGCCAGTAATTTGGCCTGTGTCGAAGGAACTTGCATTAGCCCATGCGCCAGTCTACTTTGTGGCTCAAATGCTTTCTGTGAAACTGAAAATCATGCAGGTTGGTGTCGCTGTCGTGTTGGTTTTGTTAAAGATTCAGAAGGAGAATGCGTATCACAATGCAAGGATGTAATTTGTGGTGAAGGTGCTCTTTGTATTCCGACATCTGAAGGACCAACTTGCAAGTGCCCTCAGGGATATCTTGGAAATCCTTTCCCTGGTGGTTCCTGTTCAACAGATCAATGTTCTGCAGCCAGACCTTGCAATCGGAAACAAATTTGCATAAATGGTCGTTGTAAGGAGAGATGTGAAGGCGTAGTTTGTGGCGTTGGTGCCATGTGTGATAAGACTAGTGGCAAATGTGTATGTGAGCCTAACTTCATTGGCAATCCAGACTTAATATGTATGCCTCCAATTAAATATGCTGAATGTGATCCTCCTTGTTCTCTGAATGCTCACTGTGAATACGGATATGGTTCAGCTGTATGCGCTTGCAATGCAGGTACATCAGGCAATCCTTACGAAGGTTGTGGAGCTGAAAGTAGAACCGTGTGTGAGCCCAACAGTTGTGGTCCAAATGCTGAATGTAGATCGGACGGAAATGGCATTGCATGTGTGTGTCCTCAAGGATTTGCTGGCAATGCATATGTTGGTTGCCACGATATTGACGAATGCATTAATAAGCCTTGTGGAAAAAATGCAGCTTGCCTTAATACCCATGGCGGATTTGAATGTCTATGTTTATCTGGCTTTGGAGGAGATCCCTTTACTAGTTGCCAACCTGTGGATAATACCTTCTGTTCAGATCCCAATAGTTGTAAATGTAATGCACGTGTCTACTGTCCTGATGGTTATAACTGTGAAAATGGACAGTGCAAAAATCTTTGCTCTAAAATATCTTGTGGTCCTCGTGCTGTTTGCGATTCCGGAAAATGTTTCTGTCCTTTGGGTTATATGGGTGATGCCTATAATAAAGATAGTGGTTGCACCATTAGAGGACAATGTAGCAATGATGGTGACTGTAAGGATTCTGAAATTTGTTTCCAACTTAGCAAAGGTTTACGTAAGTGTGTTGATGCTTGCTCCAAAATTCAATGCGGTCCTAATGCTCTTTGCGTGGCAAATGATCATCGTTCTTCTTGCATATGTAGTGAGGGATACTATGGCAATCCTAGTAATTTACAATCTGGTTGTCAACCGGAAAGAAAAGTACCCGAAATCGAAGATAAATGTAAATCAGATCATGATTGTGAATCAGGTTACACTTGCTCTGCCATCAACAAAGGATCTAAGGAATGTGTTCATCTATGCTCAAAGGTGGTTTGTGGAACTAATGAAATATGTAAAATTGATAAAATGGGTAATGCTATATGTAACTGTGAAGATAGTTACGTATGGAATCCTGTTAAATCTGCTTGTGAAAAACCTAGTTTACCTGATTGCACCACCGATCAAGAATGCCCAACTGCCTCTGCTTGTAGACCTGACGTGGTCGGTGTGTTGAAATGTGTTTCCATCTGCGATGAATTTACGTGCCCCGCCAATTCAGTATGTGTTGAAAAAGATCATTACGGTAGATGCGACTGCTTGCCAGGTTTTGTGGGAAATCCAAATGATCGTAATGGTTGTCAGCCTAAAGAAAAACATCAATGTCGCTCTAATGCCGAATGTTCAGAGTCGGAAGCTTGTATTAAATACGGACCTGAAGAGATCTTATCCTGTAGACCGGCCTGCGAAACAGTCAAGTGTGGTCCTCGGGCCGTTTGTATCACTAATAACCATCAAGCTCAATGTCAGTGCCCTCCCGGGCCATTCGCGGGTGACCCTTATGATCCATTCCAAGGTTGCCAGAGTGTACCCTGCGTTTACAACAAAGATTGCCCAATTCATCAACTTTGCAATCGCATGACACATACATGTTTCGATGTGTGTGATCAGGAATCATGTGGAGAAAACGCCGTTTGTTTGGCGGAAGATCACAGAGCTGTCTGCCAATGTCCTCCTGGTTTTAAGGCCAATCCTATTCCTGAAGTAGAATGTACAAAGATTGGTGGATGCACACCCGGAACCTGTCATCAATCTGCCATTTGTGAGGTGACTGTTAATGGACCAGTTTGCAAATGCCCACAATATTTTATTGGCGACCCAGTCAAACAAGGCTGCCGTCCAGAAGGCCAGTGCCCTAATGGCGATGCTGATTGTCCAGCAAACACCATATGCGCTGGAGGCCGTTGCATTGATCCTTGTGATAATGCTTGCGGTCCTAACTCTGAATGCAAAGTAGTAAATCGTAAACCTATATGTTCGTGTCCTTTCCGTTTCCAACCTATGGCTGAAACCGCTAAAGAAGGATGCGTACGTTCTGTATCTAGATGTTCATCGGATGTTGATTGCGGTGGAGAGGTGTGCTACAATAGTGAATGTCGTATTATATGCCGTGAAAATAATGACTGTTCTTCGGGAGAAACATGTGTACAAAATGTCTGTGTAATTTCTTGTTTAGACCATAGCCAGTGTGGTTCTGGTTTAGCTTGTCTTAAGGGTGTTTGTTCAATTGGATGTCGCAGTAATAAGGACTGTCCTTCAGATCAGTCTTGCATCAATAATAAATGCGCTAATCCCTGCCAAGAAGGAGGTGTATGTGGACCTAATGCCCTATGCAATATCGACAATCATCGCAGTCGTTGCTCATGTCCAGAAGGCTTTGAGGGCAACCCAACTCCCGATCAAGGATGTGTAAGAGTACCATCCCCTTGTCTAGCTACCAACCAATGCCCAAGCGGACACATGTGTATTGGAAACCAATGTAACTTACCTTGTCAGAAGACTTCAGTCTGCGCCGTTGGAGAACGTTGTTTTCAGCAAGTGTGTCGCAAAGTCTGTTACACAAGCAACAATTGTTTACCTGGAGAAATTTGTAACGATGATGGCACTTGCCAACCTGGCTGTGATTCTGATGCTGATTGTCCACCTACTGAACTATGTTTGGGTGGTAAATGTAAATGTGCTCAAGGTTTTATTGGTACTCCCTTCGGTTGTGCTGATATTGATGAATGTACTGAATCGCCTTGTCATAAGTCTGCCAAATGTGAAAATGTACCCGGCTCATATAAATGCACTTGCCCTGATGGAACTGTAGGTGATGGTTATGTTAAGGGTTGCTTAGCTCCAAAAGAATGTTACAAAAATGAAGACTGTTCCACCGCTCTTGCGTGCATCAATAATAAGTGCTCCAATCCTTGTTTGGCTACCTCATGCGGCACAAATGCATTGTGTCATGCAGACCAACATCAAACTTTCTGTGAATGTCCAGCAGGCCATTTGGGAGATCCTTTTGATACCTCAGTGGGTTGCTTTAAGGTGGAATGTATCAACGATGATGATTGTGCTAGTGATAAGGCTTGTGATGAAAAAACAAATCGTTGCAGCAGACCATGTGATTTAATTAGTTGTGGTAAGGGAAATTGCAATGTTGCCGACCACAAGGCTGTATGTTCTTGTTACGAAGGCTATCAATTGAACAGTGGTATTTGCGAAGATATAGATGAATGTTTAAGTCGTCCTTGTCACAATACTGCATTTTGTCAAAACTTACCTGGATCGTTTGCTTGTCAGTGTCCCGAAGGTCTAATTGGTGATCCAGTACATGCTGGATGCCGCGATCCTAATGAATGCTTAACTGACTCAGATTGTCCTTCATCAGCCAGCTGCCAGAATGCTAGATGTCGTAGTCCCTGCGAACGGGAAAATGCTTGCGGTATTAATGCAAAATGTGTGGCCCAATCACACAATGCCATCTGTACATGTCAATCCAACACACGCGGTGATCCTTTAATAGAATGTGTGCACATTGAATGCACTGATAATGTCGATTGCTCCAGTGATAAGACATGTTTAGATTCTAAATGTGTAGATCCTTGTTCACTGCCAAATGCCTGTGGTTCTCAAGCTATATGTACAACCCAAAATCATATCGGAATATGCTCCTGCGAAAAGGGTACTACTGGCAATCCCCAATTAGGTTGTGTTCCACTACAATACTGTAACACCGACGCTCAGTGTTCTTCGGGTAGCATTTGCTCTAATGGCATCTGTTCGTCATTGTGTTTATCCAATCGCGACTGCATTGCTGATCAATTATGTATTCAAGGAGTATGCCAACCTACTTGCAAATCCAACACCACTTGTCCCGAATTTCAATTCTGCTTAAACAATATCTGCACAAAGGAAGTGGTGTGTAGAGAAGATACCGATTGTGGTCCTAGTGAAAACTGCATTGTCGATAACTATGGTAGATCCATTTGTGAAAATGTATGCCTTGGTCGTGCAGTTTGTGGTCGTAATGCTGAATGTCTTGCTCGCAGCCATGCTGCCGATTGTGAGTGCAAAGAAGGTTACTTTGGTGATCCCAAGAGCGGTTGTCGCAAGGTCGAATGTACAAAGGATGATGACTGTAGCAATGATAAAACTTGTGATGACAATATGTGTAAGATTGCCTGCCTTATTGGTGAACCTTGCGGTGACAATGCTCTATGTACTACCGAGAATCACAAACAAGTCTGCCATTGCCAACCTGGTTTTACCGGTAATCCAAAAGTACGTTGTGATGTCATTGATTTCTGTAAAGATGCCCCTTGTGGACCTGGTGCCAGGTGTCGCAACTCTAGAGGTTCCTTTAAATGTACTTGTCCACCTGGTCTTGTGGGCGATCCATACAACGAAGGTTGTCGTACTTCGGTGGAATGTGAGACCAACGAAGATTGTCCCCCACATGCTGAATGCACGAAATTGAATGGTGTTCCCAAATGTCATGATGTTTGCGCTAATGTGCGTTGTGGCCAAAATGCGGAATGTATTCCGAAAGGCCACAAAGCTCAGTGTGCATGCCGCAATGGTTATGATGGCAATCCCGCTGACCGGGTTTATGGTTGTAAACCATTGCCAGTGCCTTGTCAACTTACCATCGACTGTCCGACCAATACATATTGTTCGGACAGCATTTGCAAACGTAAGTACTAACACGTGTTTTAAGTATTAAACAAGGAAAACAAGAAGTAATGGTTAAAGGGGTTCAAAATTAAAAATTTAGATTAATACAGTAGACACACTTACCCCAGGGGTAAAGGGTTTAAAAAAGTTTACTGTGAACTAGCTGTTCACAGCTTTAATCAAAACACACATACACTTACACATTTATAAACACAATCAAAATTTAATTGGACTTTAGAATGCTTCCAAAAAGGTTCCAATTTTGTACCTTTTTTTCAACATGATACGAAGTGTTAGATTTTGTTTTATAAAATATACAAATAAAAATAAGAGCGTCTTGGATAATAAAAAAAGATGTTGCTCCTTGTAAAAACAAGTATTTTTCGACTTAGGATTCAAGTACCCCTTTAAAGTGTATTAATTCTCCGCTGCCCCCTTTAAGTGTTTAATATTACAAATCCACTAACCCTTGCCACATAAAATGTGTAACACAAGTTTTATTATCTTTTGTTGCCACCAAAAGCTGCTTGCGTTTTAGATACAGAATGTTCGAACAATGAAGTATGCCAAGGCGGTCAATGTATTGACCCATGTACTCAACCCCAGGCTTGTGGCATGAATGCCCTATGCTCAATCGATACTCATTTGAAGCAGTGTTCTTGTCCAGCTGGTTTTACTGGCAACCCTGAAGTAGAATGTGTCCGTATACCAATAGCCTGTACAACAGATTTAGAATGCGGTTCTGGCTTAAGTTGTCGCGACTCAATGTGTTTCCCAAAATGCTCAGCTGATCAGGACTGTGCCCTCAATGAGAAATGTTTAAGAGGAAACTGCATGCGTAAGTATTTTATTTAGGGTTCTTGGCAACGCTAGGTCCTGCAGAAGTGTTATATAATATTGTGTCCTACAATATTGTGCTTCCTTTTTTAGTAACATGCCGAGTTGATAATGATTGCTTCTTGGGTCATGTGTGCTTGCACAACAAATGCGTTTACGGCTGTCATACTGATGACGACTGTAGCGCTTCGGAATCCTGTCGCAATGACAAATGCATTAATCCCTGTTCTGAAAATACCTGCGGTCCAAATGCCGCTTGCTCAGTATCAAATCATCGTGCCTCCTGTAACTGTTTGGATGGCATGGTACCTAGTCCTACAGCTCAAGTGGGCTGTGTTCGCTCACCTGCTCAAGAATGTAATGAAAACCGCGATTGTTCAAATGGCTTGGCCTGCTTTGAAGCTGTGTGCCGTCCATTGTGTGCTAATGATTTGAGTTGCTTGTCAAATGAGCGTTGTCAAAATGGTGTGTGTAAGCCACTGTGTAGACGTGATGATGATTGCCGCAATAGCGAAGTTTGCCTAGGCTTGTCTTGTGTGCCCGGCTGTCGTTCCGACCAAGGATGTCCGGATAATTTGGCCTGTGTTCAACAACAATGTGTGGATCCCTGCTCAGATGCTCGTGCTTGTGGTACTAATTCTCACTGCGAAGTTTATCAACATCAAAAGGTTTGCTCTTGCCCCGAAAGTTTGGTGGGCAATGCTGAAATCTCTTGCAAGCCCCCAATTTCCTTATGTTCCAGCAATAGTGACTGTAAAACTAATCAATTGTGTTATGGTGGCAGCTGTCAAAGCAAATGCCGCAATGACCAGAACTGTTTGGCCGATGAGAAATGTATGCGCGGTACCTGCCGCACTGTGTGCAATACTGATTCAGCCTGTGCTCAGGGACAAATCTGCGAAAATCGTATTTGCCAAATTGGTTGCCGCAATGATTTGAGCTGTGCCCAAGATCATGCCTGTGTTAATAAACAATGTAAGAATCCCTGTGACACCCCTGGTCAGTGTGGTCAATGCGCCAACTGTTTGGTCGTCAACCATGGTGTGCAATGTAGTTGTCCCAATGGTTTCTTGGGAGATGGTCTTGCTGGGTGCCAATTGTCGCCACAAAGATGTAATCCTTCGTGTCATTGTGATGAAACAAATACCTACTGTGCCGAAACTTGTTCTAGAACTAGTGACTGTTCTTGCGGCCAGTTATGTTCTCGAGGCAAATGCCGCTCTAAATGCGGTCCTAATAGATCCTGCCCTGTGGGTCAACTTTGCGAACGAGGAGCATGTGTAGCTGGCTGTAAAACAAATAAGGACTGTGCAACCGATCAAAGTTGCATTAATGGTCAATGTACAGATCCCTGTGCAAATAAGAAGTCCTGTGGCCGTAATGCGTTATGCACCGTTTCAGAGCACCGTATGCTTTGCTATTGCCCCGACGGCTACGAAGGTGAACCCAGCAAAGAATGCATACAATTCGAATGCCGACATGATGATGACTGTGAGTCCAATAAACGCTGCGATTCAGGCAAGTGCCGCAATCCCTGTTTGGAATATGGTGCTTGTGGTGTAAATGCACAGTGCCGTGTTGTCAATCGTAAGCCTCAGTGTTCATGTCCTCCAGATTTCTTTGGTGATGCCGCCACCGAATGTCAACCTTTGGAAGGTGGTTGTGCCAATAATCCTTGCGGAGAGAATTCAAAATGCAACGAAGTTCCTGGAGGTTATGAATGCTCCTGCATGGATGGCTGTGTGGGTGATGCTCACAAGGGATGCTTGTGCGATGGCAACATAGTGGATTCTTGCCACGATCAAGTTTGTGGCCTCAATGCGGCCTGTCAAGTTTTGCCGCACGATGAAGCACAATGTTACTGTCCCGAAGATTTTCCCAATGGTGATCCTTATGTACAATGTAAGTATGGAGTACACAACAAGAGGAATTACTTGTTTATGTGTTGAGATGTTAGAGAGATTTGAATAAATTTGTAACGTAAATCGAGTGGTGATTTACACTTAGATTAACGATTTTATAGACAGAGATTATACATACGTACATGCGCATGTGCACAAATTTAAATTTTTCATATTGTGTTCCATATTCATTTTGAAATGTTTCTGCTCATGATCTTGCACAAAAATAAAAACTTAAATCTAAATTCATGAAAACGTGTGATACAAAACGATATTTACTCGTGTCACTCGCTCATCTCTCACAAGAACTTACTTCTTTAAAGAAAGCTCTAGAATTTAATTTCTATTCCATAACTTTCGCAGGTTACTTTACTCAGCCACCCAAGAACTGCCTGACCGAAGGATGTGAAGTGGGTGAATGTGTGCGCCAAGGTTATGATTATGTTTGCAAACAAGGTAAGTGTGTATGTTATTGAAGTAAGTCAATGAGATTCCCTCCTTTTTGACAGAAAAGCTTTGCCTAAGCTTTTTAGGTAGATTTCTTAATACAATTTTTTTAGGGTTTCTGTTAAAAATATCTTTTTTTTTGTTTTAATAAATTTTTTTAATACTCCTTATTAATAAATTGTGTGAGTAACATTTTTAATAATGTTATTAAAATCAAACAAAAATTAGATTAACAATTTAGTAATGTTTCTTATTGAAAGGTTTTTTTTTAATAATATAGGGTTACAAGTTGTTAATTTTATATAATTTTTAATAAATTAATAATAATATTGTTATCTTGCTTAACTTGTTGTATTAAAACAATATTAAACAAAAAGGTTTTTTTGAACAATTTACAACAGTTTAATCATTTTTTACATTTAATACCAAAAGTATTATTAGTAGTGTGTGTAAATACTAAATTTTTGAGTTTTTCTTTTTTTTTAATAAAAAACCAACAAATTAACTTAAAAATTGTTAAAATAACAATTTATACACATGTTAAATAAATCATAAAATTATCTACAGGATACAATTAAAATCAAACGGGCAAAAACTATATTGTTTATAATTATATATTATCTCAAATCAATCACACAAACACACACTTTTCGATTCTATAGAAAGATACGAGAAATACAAAATATGAAAAATACACTGAAAACAATGTACTCACGCAAATTTTGTTTAAAATATTTATTAAAAATTCCCCCTTTTGTTTTATTTATTATTGCACTGTGTCTTTTTTTTAGTTTAGAATTTTTATTAGTTTACTTTTTATTTATCAGCAATTTTAGCTTTTTTATTAGCTTTTACAGACAAAACAATTTCAATATAAATTTTATTTTTCAATCAATAAAATTCACAAGCATATGGAAAATAAAATCTTAATCAAAAATATTTTCAAACGTTGAAACAATAATTAAAATTAATTAGAAAAATAAGAAAATTCGTGGAATGTCGCTGTCGCTATCGCGGTCTCCCAATCTGTGCCTTATTATTTTAGTTATTTTAATTTATTAATAACACAAAAATAATACATTTAAGTTTTTTTTTTTATATCCATAAATATAACAAAGCCATATTTAACCTCCCACCATATACACCCTGACATTTATAAAACAACTCCCCCAAAAAAAAAAAACACCAAATAAAAAAAAACATTATTTTTAAAAATGTTACCAGAAACCCTAACTCATCCTTAACTTAGATCTTGGATTTTTTTTTCCTCAACTCTAACAAAACATGATCATTGGAACATTTTTAACAAACATGATAATTTTTCACCAAATTAAATATAAAAACCAGCGTATCACAAATCAATCAGCCTTTTGCCAAAATCAATTAAGTAGTAAAAAGCTTTTCTTTGAAAACGAGGCTTTAGGCTTAAGCTTTTTTAACAAGTTAAATAATTTTTCAATAAAATTACTTATCATTCAAGGCGGGTTTAGGCGGTAATACAAGTTGTACGTATGATGACGAAAACACACTCCTGATCTAATTATTGTTTGAAAATTAAAAAAAAAGCAATAACAAAATACGTGCGACTTGTGTGATCGTGTAAACTACCCTTAAGTAGACAAAAATACAGTGGGACTGCTATTTAGAATACTGGTTATATAAAAGCTTTTTATCTGGCTTTTGTTAAATGCATTTAAATGTTCATATTTAGCGCTTTTTATTTAAATTTTCGTTATTACAGAGAAATTACTTAAATAAAACTTAAAACCTAATAAGCCATATTCCGAAATTTTAGTTAAATAAAGAATTTACACACGTAATGTCTTTTAAGAAGTCTACTATGCCAATAAAGTTAAGAACCGCTAGAATAGCTTATTTTCTTAGCTGATAGCAAGCGAAATATATTAATAGCATACAATTTATTTCTTTGTCAGCAGAGAAATAGTTTTGCTTTAGCATTAGCATTGATAGCTTTATTGAAAGTGTGCTTTAGTTTTCAATTTCAACGGATTGTCCGAAAGCTTTTTATAGAATATAGAAATTCATAAATACATATTTCAACATTCCTTTTTAAAGCTTCTTTATAAAAGAAATCATACCCACGTGCCCATGAGTTAAAAAAACAAGATTGCGGTCTTAGCCGTGCAAAAAAAAATTCTACTGCGCATCTACGTCATCATAGAATACAAATGAGTGTTTGTTGTAAAAAATGTAAGACATACACAAATAATATTTCTTCGTCACACAATCTTATTTCTTTGATTCATGAACACGTACCAATTTAATACCCGGCTATTAAATTAGCAAAAGCTTGACTTCCTGGACTGTTTTGACTTGAATTTGTTAATGTTTCCCTACAAAGTTTCGGACCTAAACTTAGTATGCTAAATGAAAAAATTTAGTAATAATTTAGTTGTAGTACACTTACAACAAAGGTTTTAATAAATTAAAGCCTACTTTTACAACTAACTGATAACTAAACGTAGGATATCATCGGGCGTATGAAAAGAGTTCTATTATTACAACTTTACTTTTACTTACCAGGTAGGATGAACCTGTTACTTATTTTAAAGAAAAGTTGTAATAATGGATTACTTTTTCTTAGGCCAATAAATCCTAACTTTAGCTACCGGTACGTTGTGAAAACGGGCCTAAGCCTGCTATGACGATGATAGAGAAAAAGTGTTTGGCATCTAAGCAAAGCTTTTAAATATTCCTGAATATTTCAAACAAGCTTTTCGATCTTGATCTTAAGTTTAAGCTTTTGTTATCTAAACACAGTAGCTTTTCAGGCTTTTCTAATTTAAAGACTTTTGTTAGATGGGAAAAGTTTTTTTTTAATGACCTGAAACTTGAAAATACATCTACTAATTATAACAAAAAAAAACTAATAAACGCACGCGGCATTTTCTTAAAAAAAAAACAACACAATTTAATTAAAAATTTAAATTTAATTTATTTAAAAGTGTATGCAAAAAATACAAACTATAAAAATATTAAAAATTTGGATTAAAAACCATAAATAGTTCAATAAAATAACCACAATACTAATAATTGTTAAAGCTAAGGCACGAGCTCTATGTTTGCATTTGTCCTTCAAGTTGTGCTGAAAAGGTCAACAAGAATAAGAAAGACAAAAAATGAAAAAACAAAAAATATGTACTTTGAACTTCAAGAAGAATTCTTGACAAAAGTACGAAAAAAACAGAAGTAAAGGAATAACATGTTAAAATAAATTAAAGTAGATAATCATTCAAAGCAAATTTCGATCTACCAAAGGTTGAATACAATTCGGTTTAAGGATTGATGTTTGACTAATGACGTCAGCTGCGAGTGTTAAACGGCAAGCCCTCTGAGGAGATTGAGTGGTTGCAATCGAAACATGTCAGGGTAACCTGTCCGTAAACACCTGGGTTCGAGCCCAGATTGAGTCAAGAATGAAAAATTATCAATAAATTTTAATTAATTTTCATGTTGTAAAATTCCTTTCTTCATAAAAATAATTTAATGAAAATTAAATTTAATGAACTTAAGCCTAATTAAAAATATTAAAAATTTGGATTAAAAACCATAAATAGTTCAATAAAATAACCACAATACTAATAAATAAAAAAGAATACTAAATCTAAGCTTTTTAATTCATTAACGATCAGCTTCACAATTTCGTACTTAAACGTTTGTACAGAAAATTTCTATGAAAAGCCTTTAGACCTTGTAACTCTTACGTAAACGAATACGTTGCGGATCAGCCATTCCGTTTCCCTTATAAAGCTTATGTATAAATAGGTACTCTTAAGTAAACGTAACGTAGCGTTGCGATTGAACGATTGAAAATTAAAAAAAAGTTTATGTTGCCTTATGTATTGATAAAGCGAACATTCCATCGAAGTACACGAGGTTTCTTTTTATATTTTATGCAAAAAAACGCACAAAAACCAAATCTAAAATTATAAAAATTTTGACAACTTTTCTGTTTTCTTTTAAACATATTTCAAACCATTGACGTCGACTGCAACGTTTGCCTGTTCGCAACATTTACGTATGAGTAACGGGGCCTTAAAGCTTTTATAGACATTTCAATGCAAGCGTTTATGTTTTGAATTAGGAAATAGAAAATTGATTTATTACAAAAGCTAGCCGCCTTATTCATAAAAAATTATTTCAGTTTAATAAATAAACATTATGAAAATTTGTTTAAAACCCGTTTTTTGGGCCTTTTCGGAAATGCATCGCGGCGCTGTACCTGCACTACTGCAAATGTCAGCTGTTCAAAAACACAAAACAAAAGCATATGATGCTTAAACAAATCTAAAATATGCATCACAAAAATGGCTGATGCATATTGTGTTCAAAAGTATTACGAAACTGCACAGCCAACCAGCATCGGCATTAGCTGATTTGCATTAGCATCGCAAACTTATCGCAGAGCGTATCAGATGCGGAACAGTGATGTATTTCGGAACAGGCCCATGTATAAGCAAAATATTTTTTATGAGTAAGGCCGTAAATATTTAAAAGAAAAATGTGCTTTGAGGAACAAATTTGTATACGCTTTTCTTAGAATTTCATATCGATGGCTAAATATAAAAAGCGTAACTATATTTTTTCAAAATAGCGTTTTTTTTTTTTTTTTTTTTTGTTTATTCTGTTATACAAGAGCCAAATGCAACTTGCTGTAAAATTTGAGGGGGCTATAGTATAAATATTGTGGCATCTTTTTTTTAAAAACCTTCTTTATATTTAAAATTATACGGTTTTTATTAAGTTGTATCCTTTCCATGCAAGCTAACAAAAAATTGAGTTACGCATTTTTTATATTAAGCCATCAATATATAAAAACTACAAATCAAAGAACAGAAAATCGAAAAAAAATTTAACTCCAACAGCACAGATATTTTTTAAACAGCACTTTTCTTAACCCTTAAAGTAAACAGCACCAAACCAACCGCCTTTAGAAACTTTGTACGACAGAATGTGGCCCGTAAAAAGGTTAACGCGACTTGCTTTACAATAAAAAAAAATGCCGCGATAGCGATATGTCTAAAAAAAATCAAAATTAATAATTTTATAACTTGGTCACAAAAATTTTATTGAGAAAGATAAATCCCACCAGAAACTTGTAAACGTATTTAAATCTACAATTTTATCTTACCCTCTAAGAAATCCTTTTTAATCCCAAACACAATAATCCCATATATTTCCCTCCAAATCCCCAGAACCCCTAAAATAAATCCTCTATATATTGTTAAATGAAAACTTTTATTAAGAAGAAATAATTTTGAGCCTTTTTTTATCAAAAAAAAAAAAAAATAAAAAAAAATAAACAAGTAAAAATTTGAACCAACAACGAAAACAATATCAGAAATAAAGTCTCAGATTGGGAACTGTGGACGGGACAATTCTCACACATAGTTCACATATGCCATTTAAAACTCTGTCGCTCTCACTCACCACTCTCACCACTCTGTCTATTTGAAGCATATTTTTATAACAGCACGCCTTACCATGATTTATTAAAATTTTAATCAAATATACATAGTTACCTTGTTTTATACATTGAAGCAATTAAATAAATAAAAAAAAAAACTCATTATTCTTATATTGAATTTAAATTTAAAATATTCCAAAAAAAAAGAAAACAAAAATAATTAATTGTACAAAATTTTTCATTAGGACTTTCATTTTATTTAGTTTATTTTAAAGAAATTATCACCTTAAATTAAAACGCAAAACTCTTTATCTATTTTAACTAAAAATTTTGTAACTAAATTTTGTTTACTAACATTTGCCAACAGCCAAAAACAGATTCGGTATTTTGATGAATAAAATAGCCATAAGTTGTACATATTTTTTTTTTTTTTTCTTATAAATTGTATATAATCTCATTACAAAAGCAATTCAATATCTAATTTTACTAATCCCTGACTAAATGTAAATATGAAATCAAAATTCCTTAAGCGAAAAATTATGCAGAAATTTTCTAAATTTATTTTGTAAAAATTTTTATTTTACTAACACTCTTAAAACTAATTTTCCTTTTATTTATAATAAAAACTCCTAAAATTCTTTGAAAAATAAACAAAATTAATTTGTAAAAAAAAAACAAAAAATCCTCCAATAACGTGTCCTCGCGTTAGGGCAGAGCGCATGTGTTGGATGTCGTTTATTAAACGTTTTTAATAATTTAATTGGTTTAATTTATTTTGTTTTTGAATTAATAACAATTGGGCTTAATTGAATTTTTTTATAAACTATTGAAAAACCTTAAAACAACAAATTTCTTATTAAATTAATCAATTCAATCAATCATCATCAGCTTGTTTTAAAATATTTACCTAAATAGCAGCTTTACACTGTAAAAAAATTGTATGACAAAAAACAAAACTAAAGAAAGTTTGTTGATTAATTACCGAACGAACCATTTAAAAAAAAAATAACTTAATGTGAGATGTCTACTTCCCTTCACAGTTCTCTGGAATTGCGAAACTTATTAATAATCTGAAATTGAAAACAAAACAACTCAAAATTATTTTTCTTTTTATAAACAGTTTTTTATTATTTACATATTTAAAAAAATATCACCCCTGGTACTAAACATTTATTACTATTCTTCCCTTTATTCCCCCCACCAAAAACACCAAAACTTACACAAAATCCCGCTTTTCAAACATTTGAATACTAAATTTGTTAGGTTTTACACTTTTATAATTATTATTTAAAAAAAAAAAAAAAAAAACTATATAGAAATTCAGTTTTGTTTAGGCCTTAATGTTTTTGTTAGTTTAGTTTCTTAAGTTTACACAATATTACACTATTATCCTTTTATTATAAAATCCAACCTCAAAGTACACCTACCAAATAACCCAAATCTCTCAAATCCCTTTTTTGTTAAAAAAAAAAAAAATTATTTACCCAGCACCTTTTTAACTTAATTCTTATTAAAATGTCCCTTGAATGTCACTTAGTAAGAAAAACAAAAAAAAAAAAAACAACAAACCAAACTTTCACTCTATTTCTACCACACGACTTCATTATTATAGACACCGAAAAATGTACAGCCGACACGGATTGCCCCAGTGAGAAATCTTGCCAACAAGGTCATTGCATTGATCCCTGTACTCTACGAGGTGTTTGTGGAGCCAACGCATTGTGTAAAACCGTATTGCATAGACCACGTTGTTCTTGTCCAAGTTGCTTTATAGGACGACCGGAGGTGGAATGCAAGCCCGATCCCAAATGTGAAGATGGCACGGCCCAGCCAAGAGATCCCCAAGAACAGATTTTGTGCGCCCAAGACAGTGATTGTCCCGATAATTTACAGTGCGGCGCATACGGTCAATGTACGGATCCCTGTCAAAATCCCCAATTTATTTGCCGTGGCCATAAGAAATGTGAGACGCGTAGACACCAACCGGTGTGTGTTTGCAAAACGGGCTTTATCGTCAACGAGTTTGGAGAATTGACTTGTGCTCCCGAGAAACGGGAATGCTACCGTGATGATGATTGCGCATCCAACATGGCTTGTACTGATGGTAAATGTAGAAATCCCTGTATAGTACCGGTGGGTCGTACGCCCATTTGTTCGGAAAATAAAAGCTGTGAGGTGCAAGATCATAAGCCGGTTTGCATATGCATGAAAGACTGTCAGCCCTCGATATCGATTTGTTTAAGGGACGCTGGTTGTCCGGCCGGCTTAGCCTGTCGCAATTATCAGTGTGTAAATCCTTGCGATTTTGCCCAATGTGCTCCCAACTCACCTTGTATTGTAGAGGATCATAAGCCGATATGTAAATTCTGTCCCAGTGGATTTATAGCCGATTCTCGTTACGGATGTCAAAAAGGTAAAGCATCACAAAAAACCAAAAAAAAAAACTCTATCTGTCTTTTACTGTTTTACTTAAATTAAAGCAAACAAACAAAATTCCATTTTTAACTATTTCTCTTGCTGTGTATAGTTACAAAAAAAATAATAATAATAAACCCCAAAACTATCAGTATAACACCCCTTAAAAAAGAAAGCTTTTCATATTAAAACAAAAAGCTTTTTATAGTTATTGTTTTCATAAGACCTTTGTTAATGTCTTTGTCTCTTTCTCTCTCTCTCTCTCTCTTTGTCTGTCTCAATTTCTTCCATGATTTTTTCCAAAACTAAACCACACAACAACAAGAAATTCGCCACAATTAAGCTTTTGAAGCTCAGCTTTTTTTAACCGTTAATTTTTCATTGTTACACCTAAAGAAAAATGTTTGTCCGTTTAAAAAATTAAACCAAATTTATAATACTTTTTCACAAGTCTGATTTATTAAAACAATTAAAACATTAAACAAGAACAACAATAAAAAGTTTATTTTAATAATTAAATCCTTATTAAAACATTCACACACGCTCATGCTCACTACAGCCAACAATCAAATAAAAAACAAAATATTAATGCCTTAAAAGTTTTGCAATTTATCGCAATTTTTTAAAGGCCATCTTTTGTTTTAAACTTTTTTTACACCCACAAACCACCACCAAAACTACTGACCTCTTTCCCTAATTACTCCCTTACTTACTTACTTACTTACTTACCTATGGGTTACTTAACTCTAATTAAACAATCAACAACATAAATAAGTAAATATTTAAATTGGTATTTTGTAAAATTTGTATTTGTAAATTATTAAAAACCCTTCCGAATAAAGTTTTACTAATCCGTATCAGATCCAACAGGAATTAAATTAGTAGCTAACTTTTGTTAATGTAAATACTAGACAAAATTTTTAAATTTAGGTAATTTACCTCAGGTTCCTTCTTAATACTTTGTATGTTGTATAAAGAGATTTTAATAACTATAATCAAACAATTTACTAATTTATAACATTTGTTAAAAAAAAAATATTATAATAATAAGACTGTAAAAAAACTGTGTAAATTTTTATTATTTTTAAAAGTTTTATTCCATTATTTTTAGCCAACCTTTTTTTCAAGACTGTAAAACAAAATTTTTTACCTTCCCTTAAAGTTGTCCTTATTTTTTATATTAAAGCAACAAACACTATTCTTCTCTCGTAAACTATCTATATCTTTCTTTTATTCTCTGTTCCTCTTTATTTAATACTACAATTTAAAAACTTTTTCTTTAAATTTTGTATATATTTTTTTAATTTTATTAATATATTTTTCAATATTTTCTTTATACAAAAAACAAACAAAAACTTCACCAAAAAAAATCTCAAATTGTACAAAAATATTTAACACTTTTTAAAACAAAAACAACAAAACACCTATAACTATTAAAAAAAAAATTAAATTAAAATTCTACACTTAAACAATAAATGCTGTCACGCAGCTATTACGACAACAACAGAGTCCAATAAAATCTGTTCATCCGATGCCGATTGTCCAGATATGTTATATTGCTCAACAAATGGTCTATGTTTGGATCCGTGTAAAACGCAATGTGCACAATCCAAGATATGTATAGTCCGAGCACATATGGTTATGACATGTATATGTTCTCAAGGTTTTATAGGCAATGCAACCTTTCGATGTTTGCCATTAATGGGTGGCAAACCAATTGAATTGACCACTAAAAGTACAACAACAGACATGACCGACGTGACGACTGAACACACTACTCAAGCAACAACATTAAAATCTACAACCGCAGATTTAGAAAAACAAACAGAAATGCGTACGAAATTTACGGAAATTACCGCTGAAATGGATACAACAATATCCTATGATAGCACAACAAAAGCTACACCTTCCAAGGGCCCCACATTCGAGCCGCAGGAGACTGAATTTGGAAGAACTACTGCAAGAATTATACTAACAGGAGATTTGACCACTAAGGTAGGGGTGGAAGAAACAACTTTTGCAACAGGTGAAGGCAAAATGGTAACATCTCCTTTTGGAGATAATAAACGAGACACCACTACAACTTCTGCAATAGTTGAAGAAGCAATGGAAACATCTTCAGAAGGAGACGTGGAAGGAAAAGTTGAAACAACGACCACCAAGATAGGTGTAGAAGAAACCAGTTCAGCAACAAGTGCAAAGGCAATGGAAACATCTTCAGCTGGAGACGTGGAAGGAAAGGTTGAAACAACGACCACCAAAATTGGTGTAGAAGCAACCACTACAACTTCTGCAACAGTTGGAGAAGCAATGGAAACATCTTCAGTTGGAGACGTGGAAGGAAAAGTTGAAACAACGACCACCAAGATAGGTGTAGAAGAAACCACTTCAGCAACAGGTGAAGGAGAAATGGAAACATCTTCAGTTGGAGACGAGGAAGGAAAAGTTGAAACAACGACCACCAAGATAGGTGTAGAAGAAACTAGTTCAGCAACAAGTGCAGAAGCAATGGAAACATCTTCAGTTGGAGATGTGGAAGGAAAGGTTGAAACAACGACCACCAAAATTGGTGTAGAAGAAACCACTTCAGCAACAGGTGAAGGGGAAATGGAAACATCTACTTTTGAGGAATATAAACGAGACACCACTACAACTTCTGCAACAGTTGCAGAGGCAATGGAAACATCTTCAGTTGGAGACGTAGAAGGAAAAGTTGAAGCAACGATCACCAAGATAAGAGAAGAAGAAACCACTTTAGCTACGGGTGAAGTAAAAATAGAAACAACTACTTTTGGAGAGGATAAACGAGACACCACTACAACTTCTGCAACAGTTGGAGAAGCAATGCAAACATCTTCAGTTGGATACGTGGAAGGAAAAGTTGAAACAACGACCACCAAGATAAGATTAGAAGAAATCACTTCAGCAACAGGTGAAGGGGAAATAGAAGCATCTACTGTTGCAGAAGATAAACGAGACTTCACTACAACTTCTGCCACAGTTGGAGAATCAGCGGAAACATCTTCAGTTGGAAACGTGGAAGGAAAAGTTGAAACAACGACCACCAGGATAAGAGAAGAAGAAACCACTTTAGCTACAGGTGAAGTAAAAATAGAAAAATCTACTTTTGAAGAAGATAAACGAGACACTACTACAACTTCTGCAACAGTTGAAGAAGCTTTGGAAACATCTACTCTTGCAGAAGATAAACGGGACACCACTACAACTTCTGCAACAGTTGGAGAAGCAATGGAAACATCTTCAGTTGGAGACGTGGAAGGTAAAGTTGAAACAATGACCATCAAGATAGGTGTGGATGAAACCACTTTAGCAACAGGTGATGGAAAAATGGAAACACCTACTTTTGGAGGCGACACCACTACAACATCTGCAACTGTTGAAGAGGCAATGCAAACATCCTCACTTGAAGAAGTGGAAGGAGAAGTGAAAACAACAACCACTAAAATTAGGGTCGCAGAGAGCACTTTAACAACAAGTGAAGGAAAAATGGAAACATCAACTGTTACAGAAGATAAACGAGACTTTACTACACCTATCGCAATAGTTGGAGAGGAAATGGAAATATCTTCACTTGGAGAGCTGGAAGGAAAAGTTGAAGCAACGACTTCCAAAATAAGATTAGACGAAACCACATTACCAGTAGGTGAAGAAAATATGGAAACATCCACTTTAAGAGAGTATAAAGAAGTCTTTACCACTCCAAAAGTTTTAGTTAAGGAAACCACTTCAGTAGCAGGTGTAGAAGTATTGGAAACATCTTCTCTTGACAAAATGGAAGCTAAATTTGAAACAAGCACTGTCGCGACTGGAGTAGAAGGAACAACTTTATTCACAGGGGTAGAAAAAATGGAAACACCTACTATAAAGGATGGAAAAGGAGAATTTACCACTCCAACGGTTTTAGAAGAAGGAACTACTTTAGAAACAAAAGAAAAGAAAGAAGATACCACTTCTCGCGGAGAAGAGGAAGAAACCACAGCAGTTACAGAAGCAATAGAGACATCTACTAAAACTAAGAAAATTGAAACCACGACTTCCAAATTAATTACAGTTGAGGAAACAACTTTATCTAAAGAAGTGAAAGAAGAAACACCATTGACAATTTCTCAAGAAGAAGAAAATACAACCATGGTATCGTTTACAACTAAAAGTATTTTTCACGAAACAACAACACCAAAAACTTTTGAAACAACAACAACAACAACAACAACAGGCGAAGAAATTGTTGAAGCATTTACTTATCAAGGCAGTGCAACTACAGATAGCATTGATAAAACTTTTAGAATTAAAACAACACCTTCAATGATAGCGACAATGGATACCACACAAGAAACTCCTAAAGAAACAGAAACAACTACTTACAAGTTAATTTCTGGAACGGAACAAACTTCATCTAAAGCTTTAACAGAGGAAACAACGTTGGTTACCAAGCCACAAGAGTATGACACCACACCAGCAACTCCTAAATATAAAGAGAGTACATCTCCAAAATTGGTTTCTATTGGAGTAACAGAAACAACAATTGAACCAAAGGAAACTACAAAGACCGTGAAAGCTGTTGACACTACTTCAATTAGAATTGAAACTACTCAATTTCCTAAAGAAATGGTAACCACAACTTCAAAATCAATAGCTGAAAAAACCACTTTATTCAGAGATTTTGTACAAGACACTACTATGGAAATGGAATCGGAATCTACTGAACCCGCTGAAACTCCAAAACGAATAGAGACAACTACAGTAAAATCGTATTTAGCTGAGGAAGGACCTGAAGGTACTACAACATCCATAATTTTAGATGAAGAAACAGTAGGTAAAAAAACTAAAACTACAACCGAAAAATATTACGCTACCTCAGAAGCTCCTGATAAACAAACAACTTCGAAACTTATAGAAATTACAACACTGGCTACAGAAGCCATCGATACAACTACTCCCAAGATATCAGAGGTTGGTTTTACAATCACGCCACCAAAAGAAATTCCAACCACTACTTATAGATATTTCGAACCAAAAGGGAACACAACATTAAAAATAAAAGAAGAACCTATTGAAATTACTACATATAGTGCAATGGAAACATCAACTTTAGGAGCTGAAACATCTGTTCCAATGACAACATCTAAAGCAGTTGAACAAGAAACCACCACCTCGAAACCTCTAGAAGCTATAACTGAAATCTATGAAAGCACGGAAATTCCAGCAATAAAGCTTAGCACTCCGAAAGATCTAGAAAAGGAAACTACTGCACAAACAACTACATATGAAGAAAAAGCAACAACAGAGTATAAAAAAGGTATTGAAGAAACCTCCACAATAACATTAACTCCTTTCACAAAAACAATTGCCGAGGAAAAAATCACAGAAGCAATGGATAAAGAAATTGTAGGAACTACTTTTAAATATGAAGTTTCGACACCAGGAACAGATAAAACAACAACCGAACAAGAAAAACTAAAGCAAACATTTATTCCTGAAATTGAAATTAGTACTACTAAATTTAAAGCTCAAGACTTAACTACAATAAAAGAAATTGAAAAAGATTTCCACACAACAACTTCCCAGCCCCTTCAAACAGAAGCAACCACAATATCAGCTGAGTCAAAACTTCCTACTGAAGGACATACAGATTTAACCACATTAGAAATGTTCCCAACTAAAGCTTCCACAACATTAACACCGACGGAAAAATTCCATGAAACAAAATTAGCAGAAACTACCACAAAATCTTCTACTATCGGCAAAGAAGGATTTGAAACAACTACTTCTATATTAGATAAAACTACATTAAAACTCATTGAAGAAACTTCAGCAAAGAGCACTACACCAAGAGCTCCTGCCGATACTACAACACCAGAGATGAGGAAAGCAATAGAAATAACAATAGCTAAAGGTTTACAAGAACAAACGACAGTTTCAGAGATCTTGGAGTCGTCAACTTATAAAAGCGTTGAAACGACTAAATCGAGACTACCAGAATATGGAGAAAGAACCACAACTAACGAATTTGAAACCACAACAATTTCACAGCATATTTATGAAACTCCCCCAACGCCTACTAAAGCTCCAACATTTAAAATGGAAGAATTTAAAACAACGCCAAAACACTCTGAAACAGAAAAAACTACGGACACTGGGTTGGTAACAGAAGAACCATTCACTACTAGTCAATATGTAACAGGTGAAGATGCTCAAACTACATCTAGTGAAAAAGAAACACCAGAAATAAAAACAACAACTTACAAATATAATGAACTTCAATCGGAAATAGATACAACTACACTCAAACAAGAATTTACTACTACTCCTCAATCAGTCAAGTTAACAACTGGCTACGATTACAAGCTACCCAGTAAAGTTCCTCGGCTAGATGATTTAGAAACTACGACCGTAATACAAAAAGTCCAAACAACTACTGCTAGAGAGGTCGAATTTGAAACGACAACATCTGAGAAAACGACTTTAAAAAGTTTAGAAACAATCTACACGAACCCAGTTGACACTACTACGTTGGGAACAACAAAGGAAAGAGGAACTAGAATTGATGAAGAACAAACTACCCCAAGTTTATCTGGAATTAAAACTACAACAATCGGTAGAAATGAAAGCAGCGATACTAGTACAAAGATACCAATAGAAGAAACTACATCAAAGACGGCAGAAGCAACCACAACAAAATCTGAAGAAACCACTACTCTTGCAACAAGTTTATTGACAACAACACATGGCGAAATTGAAACTACCTTACCTTCAACGCAAACTTATTTAAAGGAAACAATTCTAAAGGTCACAACAGAAACTGCAGCTGGTATAACAAGCGAACTTGGAAAAACCACCTCTATTCCCATGGAAGAGATGGAAGCTACAACTAAAAAGTTTATTGGACAAGAAGGCTTAACAACCATTTCAGGCATGCAAACATCATTAGGCGTCTCTACAGTAACTATTCCTAAAGAAAGAGTTAAAACTACAACAGAAGTAATTTCGAAGGTGACTACGTTTGAGGAAAAAGACCAATTTACAGTTCCAGAAACTTTTAAAACAACTTCAAAAGTAGAAACATCTCCAAGTGGTATGGCGGAAGAAGTAGAAATTACTATTTCAGGTCCTGTAGCAACAACTCAAGGCTTTAAAGAAGCAACCACAAGTGGACCTCCAACAACTCAACCAACTATTGTAACTACTTTAAAAGAAGGCACTACCAAAGGATTTACCAAAGATACTACTACAAAAGACATTGAAGGTTTTACATATGGAGAAGAACGAATGGAAGAAAGTACTATATCAAAACAAACAACAGAAAGTTCAACACTAAAAGCAACTTCCGCAAACAAAACAATCGAAACAACAGCTGTTGAAGTAACTAAAGAATATAATTATGAAACTGAAACTAGAACTACACCATACGAAAATGAAAGTACAACAGCTTCGGAAGGCATTGAAACTGAAATTGAAACAGGCACTAAAATGTTCGACCGAGAAACCACAATTGGAACGACAACAATTAAAAAGGAAATGTCTACACAATACGAAACATCAACATCAAGAACAACGTTTGCTATTGAAACTTCAACTAAAGGTATTGAAAACGATACAACATTGGCTCAAGCGAAAGAAATTTCCTCGACGGAATTTTCAGTTATAAACAAGGAGAAAGCTGTAACAGAAATGACAGAAGAAGAAACTACATCTTTTGGAATAGGAAAAGAATTATTTGAAACGTCTTCTACAATATTTGGAAAGACAACCGGTATACCTTATGTCACAACTGGTCTACCCACCACATTTCAGTCCCAACTTTATACAACTTTATCCACAGCGTCTAAAGACGATCTAACTACCACTACTGACGCTGACGAAGACAGTACAATATCTATAAGATATGAAACGAGTACTGGGGTATCGATCCCATCCATAGCTACTAGTTTAGATTCTTTTGAAACAACTACCAAGCTAATCGACAAATATGAAACTAGTCCTGAAATTTCCATAAAACATATCGAAAATACAACTATGTTACCACTTACTACAACTCTCTTAAGAGAGGAATCTAGAACGACTACTATAGACTATAAAACAACAGAAATTTCATCCACAGAATTCAGCAAGACTTCTAAAGGAGAACAGGAAACCACAGCTCCATTCGAAGAAGATACTTCGAGACAAACTTCAATTATTACGGAATATCAGACCACTACAGCAGCTGCAAAAAAAGAATATAATATCAGCTCTTCGTCAGAATTTACCACTGAAACATCTCTGTCAAAAGAAACTGCTCCAATCACTACATCAGAATCAACAGATTCGACTTCTACCAAATACGAAACTACAGTTCAGTATGGCAAAACTACAGGTATTCCTTATGTCACCGTTACTTCTATACCAACTGGCATGGCAACTACAACTGAACAGATTATAAAAGAGCTACCAAAAGTTTCAACATCTACTGAATTTTCAATGGAAATAAAGCCTAAAAAACCCGGCCCAGCTTATACTTACTTGCCACCTAAAATACCTTTCGAATACTCTACCTTTAAACCAATCGATAGAATAGAAGAAGAAATGACAATAGTTGCACAGGTTGAGGAAATAACTACACCAGGAAGAAAAACTACAGAATCAAACCTTAGCACAGATGACAACACTACAGTCTCAACGCCCAAACCTTCAACAGTAAAAGCTTTTGAAGTAACAAAACCATACACCGATAAAATACCTACTACATTAATAGATAAAGAAACCAGTGAAACTGAATCTGTTGCCGAAGTTATATCAGAAACCACCAAAGCGATTTTATTAATAAAGGACAAAGAAACTACTACGGAATCGTTACGTGAGAAAGAAACAACCAAATCTACCTCAAAATCCTCAACTCTGCCATTGGAAACAAAACCAACTACCACTGAAGAATATCCACCTTCTTCAGAATCATATGATATAACTAAAGTATCTGAAAGTTCTACCGAAAAGTCTACAGAATATGAAATTTTAACCACTATTGCAGGCGTGACATCAGCTCAGGAATCAACCTTAAGCCCACAAGATTTAGAAACTACGCTAGGTAGTGATATGGTTACTGAGAAATCGATAACTTCCACCAAGGAATCTAGCACTAGTTCTGAAATTCCAACAACTAAACATTTAACTATTACTTCTGAAATAGAAACTACATTTTCGCAGTATGAAACGTCCACTAAAACTCTTAAAACCGAAACGTCTGTAACCGATCAAACTGATAAAACAATGTCTTTTGAAACATCGACAAAACATATACAAACAGAAATTTCATCGGACATTACTACTTCATCTACTGTAGAAAAAATACCTACTGGGATGATAACTATCCATGTACCACCTCTTGACTTAGAAACGACAACTGAATCTAAAACAACTGCTGACACAGTTAAAGAAGTCGATAGCACAACAGAATTTCCCTTAACTATTAAAACTTCTACGCAGGTATATTTAGGGGCTATCACGACAGGTAAGATCACTGAAACTTACGAAGATGTAACTGAAAACATTACTGAGAAACAAGAAACTACTACTTTGGGCTTAACTAAAGATTTATATGAAACTACTAGAGCAAGTCAAAGGGAAACTGAAACATCAACAGAGCCTTCGAAGTTAACAACAACTTCTAAAGACAAACCACAAGTAGACATTTTCGGATCGACCATCACTGAGAAACTAGAAACTACTACTTTGGGCTTAAGTAAAGATTTATTTGAAACTACTAGAGCAAGTCTAAGGGAATCTGAAACATCAACAGAGCCTTCGAAGTTGACAACAACTTCTAAAGACAAATCACAGGTAGACATATTCGGATCAACGATGACTGAGAAACAAGAAACTACTACTTTGGGCTTAAGTAGAGATTTATTTGAAACTACTGGAGCAAGTCAAAGGGAATCTGAAACATCAACAGAGCCTTCGAAGTTAACAACAACTTCTAAAGACAAACCACAGGTAGACATTTTCGGATCAACGATTACTGAGAAAGAAGAAACTACTACTTTGGGCTTAACTAAAGATATATTTGAAACTACTAGAGCAAGTCAAAAGGAATCTGAAACATCAACAGAGCCTTCGATGTTAACAACAACTTCTAAAGACAAATCCCAGGTAGACATTTTCGAATCGACGATGACTGAGAAACAAGAAGCTACTACTTTGGGCTTAAGTAAAGATTTACTTGAAACTACTAGAGCAACTCAGAGCGAATCTGAAACATCAACAGAGACTTCGAAGTTAACAACAACTTCTAAAGACAAACCCCAGGTAAACATTTTCGGATCGACCATCACTGAGAAACAAGAAACTTCTACTTTGGGCTTAAGTAAAGATTTATTTGAAACTACTAGAGCAAGTCAAAGGGAATCTGAAACATCAACAGAGCCTTCGAAGTTAACAACAACTTCTAAAGACAAATCACAGGTTGACATTTTCGAATCAACGATGACGGAGAAACACGACACTACTACTTTGGGCTTAAGTAAAGATTTATTTAAAACTACTAGAGCAAGTCAAAGGGAATCGGAAACATCAACAGAGACTTCGAAGTTAACAACAACTTCTAAAGACAAACCACAGGTAGACATTTTCGGATCGACCATCACTGAGAAACAAGAAACTTCTACTTTGGGCTTAAGTAAAGATTTATTTGAAACTACTAGAGCAAGTCAAATGGAATCTGAAACATCAACAGAGCCTTCGAAGTTAACAACAACTTCTAAAGACAAATCACAGGTAGACATATTCGGATCAACGATTACTGAGAAAGAAGAAACTACTACTTTGGGCTTAACTAAAGATTTATTTGAAACTACTAGAGCAAGTCAAAGGGAATCTGAAACATCAACAGAGCCTTCGATGTTAACAACAACTTCTAAAGACAAATCCCAGGTAGACATTTTCGAATCGACGATGACTGAGAAACAAGAAGCTACTACTTTGGGCTTAAGTAAAGATTTATTTGAAACTACTAGAGCAACTCAAAGCGAATCTGAAACATCAACAGAGCCTTCGAAGTTAACAACAACTTCTAAAGACAAGCCACAGGTAGACATTTTCGGATCGACCATCACTGAGAAACAAGAAACTTCTACTTTGGGCTTAAGTAAAGATTTATTTGAAACTACTAGAGCAAGTCTAAGGGAATCTGAAACATCAACAGAGCCTTCGAAGTTAACAACAACTTCTAAAGACAAATCACAGGTAGACATATTCGGATCAACGATGACTGAGAAACAAGAAACTACTACTTTGGGCTTAAGTAGAGATTTATTTGAAACTACTGGAGCAAGTCAAAGGGAATCTGAAACATCAACAGAGCCTTCGATGTTTACAACAACTTCTAAAGACAAATCACAGGTAGACATTTTCGAATCGACGATGACTGAGAAACAAGAAACTACTACTTTGGGCTTAAGTAAAGATATATTTGAAACTACTGGAGCAAGTCAAAGGGAATCTGAAACATCAACAGAGCCTTCGAAGTTAACAACAACTTCTAAAGACAAACCACAGGTAGACATTTTCGGATCGACCATCACTGAGAAACAAGAAACTTCTACTTTGGGCTTAAGTAAAGATTTATTTGAAACTACTAGAGCAAGTCTAAGGGAATCTGAAACATCAACAGAGCCTTCGAAGTTAACAACAACTTCTAAAGACAAATCACAGGTAGACATTTTCGGATCAACGATTACTGAGAAAGAAGAAACTACTACTTTGGGCTTAACTAAAGATATATTTGAAACTACTAGAGCAAGTCAAAGGGAATCTGAAACATCAACAGAGCCTTCGATGTTAACAACAATTTCTAAAGACAAATCCCAGGTAGACATTTTCGGATCAACGATGGCTGAGAAACAAGAAACTACTACTTTGGGCTTAAGTAACGATTTATTTGAAACTACTAGAGCAAGTCAAAGGGAATCTGAAACATCAACAGAGCCTTCGAAGTTAACAACAACTTCTAAAGACAAATCACAGGTAGACATTTTCGAATCAACGATGACGGAGAAACAAGACACTACTACTTTGGGCTTAAGTAAAGATTTATTTGAAACTACTAGAGCAAGTCAAAGGGAATCGGAAACATCAACAGAGACTTCGAAGTTAACAACAACTTCTAAAGACAAATCACAGGTTGATATTTTCGGATCGACGATGACTAAAGTTGACGTCACAACAAAACCATCAGTAACGAAAATAACTACTTCAGAAACATCAAAGGAAATCACAATATCGCGTGAAACTTCGGAAAATATAACTTCTCAAGAATCTTCGGAGCCTACTATTAAATCTACTTTACAAACTATAACTGCCGAATACGATACTACTCCCGATTCAGGTGAAACTTTTATTACGTCTGAAGAAGCTCACACTACATTAGGAACAACACAAGACATTTCAGTTGAAATGACAACACCTTTCGAAAAAATTTATGATTCCTCTAAGCAGGTTTCACAAATTCTGACAACCAGTAGTCCCTCTGATATTGATCACGAAAGGACAACAGTCTTTGGGAAAACTACAGGTATACCATATGTTACTACTACTTCTTCTGAAGAAAAATTCAATACAACAGTAATATTTGCTGAAACAACTCCAGGAGCGCCAGAATTCACAGTTACCACGAAACGGGAAAAGGAAAACTACACAACCCCAAAAGGATTTGAAGTTACTGAGTTTTTAGCAGATAAAACAACAAAGGTAGAGGCGACTACCCAAGAAAACGGAATAACTGAAACTCTAACAACTAAACAGGATTTAGATAAATATGAAACAACAATGGAATATATTGAAAGTATTCCTTCACTGACAGAAACTTCAATCGGTATAACTTCCAAAGATGTAGTAACAACTCAACCAATTCCACCAAAAACGGTAGAACTTGTCACAAGTAAAATGCCAGATATTAAGATGACCACCCAAAAAGAGGGGTTAACTTCTACTAAATTTGAAACTGAAGTTCCCATACCAGAAGACACGGACACAACTATTGCAACTTCAACTACTATAGAAACTGAAATAAAAGATACAACTTTAAAGGAAAACACTGAAACAACAACCAAAATTTCTGATTTTACAGAAACATCAAGCCAAATGTCAACTATAGCTATCGATTTTGACACTACCATTAAATCAAATTTTACAATTCCAATAGAATTAAGTACGAAATCAGAATCAAAACCTTCAACAAGTACTATTTTTAAAGAAACTAGTACGGTTCCCATGGAAGGTTTGGAAGTTATAACTGCCTCCACTGCTGATAAAGAAACAGAAATTATGGAAACCACAACATTTAAAATGCCTTTAGAAGCCTCTTCAACGGGCAGTACAACATTTAAAATCGACACGGAAAGTACAAAGATGAGTACACGAGGCGATGAACCTACTGCAACAGAACCTGTTGTAGGATTTGATACAACTGAATCAATTCTATCAATGAAAACAGAAGAGTTCGAAACACCCACAACTGAAACGCATATTGTAGAAACAACTGTTACTGAAACTCCAAAAGAAGCAACAGAAAAACCTTCGATTCTTATAAGTACTCTCAAACCATTAATAACAACTATAATTGGAGAAACTGATATGCCAAGCACTACAACAAAAATTTCGGAGAAACCCACCGAAACATCTGAAACAGTTTTAGAGGACCAAACTACAACAAAACCTGAAACATTTATTTCACGAGAAACATCCACAGTTATTCCACTAAAAGAAACTACCACTTTAATATCTGAATTAATTTTAAATAATGCAACTGAAACACCAATTCTAACAATTGAAACCGCCAAGCCAAAAGGAGAGGATACTTTAGATGCTACAACTTTATTATACGAATACGTCACTGAAACACCTGTGACAATGTCTCAAAATGACACGGTTGGAGTTTTAACCACAACTAGTGTAACATTGGTACCTACCAGTATTCCTAAAGAAGAAACTACAATTCCAACAATTCAACCGGAGGGGACAGCTGTTAGTGTTGCAACTTTGGAGGAAATAACTGAAATTCCCACTTCAAATACAAGCGTACAATCAGAAGCAACGACTGTTGAAGTATTCTCCACAACACCAAAAATACCTATGACAATACTTCCAAAAGAACAGACCGTAATGCCATCAAATGAAACTAAGGAATTAAGTACGGAAGTAAGGACTCAATCACCTGAAATGACTTCTATGACTCCGAAAAAAGAGGGAGAAATTCCAAGAACAACTATCCCTTCTACAAAGGAAATTACAACAGAAACTCCAACCACCGGATTGTTTACCTTAAAACAAGATGGAAAAGAAACTTCTATAGCCGATATAACTACTGATATTCTGGGTTTGGCAATGGAAGCTTCTACCGAGGAAATACTGCCCATAAATGAAACAGCAACAGAAGTTTTAACTATAGAGCCTGAAGAAAAGGAGGTACAAGCTACCACATCATCTAAAGAAACTACACTCATAACAGAGACAATTTCAATTACAACCGGTTTATCATTAGAAGAAGTAACTGAAAAATCTAAAATAACTACTTTACTACCTTCAAAAGAAATTACTGAAATGCCTACTAGTTTTGTTGCAACTTTGGAGAAAACAACTCCGAAATATGATCAAGAAACAACTTCTGAAATAAAAACTTCAGTTGTTGCAGTTGAATCTACTTCAATGCCTGAAACTGTTACACTATCAGAAGATACAACAATGTCCATCGAAACGTTTACTCCAACTCTAGAAACAAAAGGACCAAAACAATCTACAGTTACAAGTGAAATAGATCTTATAACTGAAACTACAACGACTTTACCCGAAAAGTCTATAATAACTGAAATGACAACTTTCGCTTCAATTTTACCACCAGAAGAAACAACAATGCCTTTCAAGGAAATAACAGTTCAAAGCCAAACGGAATTACCAAATAAATTTACTACAGCTACAACTGAAACTTCTACGATTCCAGAAACAATTACCGAAACATCTACAAAAAGTGGAACTACATTATCGGATTATCCAACAACATCAATTACCATGTATCCAGAAGAAATTACAGAAACTCATACCACGTTCACGACAACTACAAAAGAAACACCTACAACAGAAGCCGATTTCCAATACCCTACCACTATGATAACAAAAGATACTACTGCAACAATTAGTGGCACTTCAAGTACTGAAAAACATGCCACTTCTTCTGACACAGACACACAAGTTCCGGAAATAGGTACAAAAATTCCTGTTGATATGCAACAAAATGCCACAACTGAGATGACACAACTTGTGACAGCTAAAACGGAACCACCACTAGACAAATTTTCTGTTGAAGCAAGCATCAAACCTTTAACTCAAATAACAACAGTCTCTCCTAAAGAAGAACTAGAAGTTAGAACTACTCCAGCCTCTGCAACTAAAACGATTGAACAATTTAACCTAACAACCCTCGTAAGCAAAGACGTATCAACTATAAAACCCTATTTCAGTACTTCACCTACACTAGTGTTTCCACAAACATTCGGTCCTAAAAATGATACCACCGCCGTTATGTTGCCATCGAATAAAACCGAAGTATGTTGCATTACCGACTATGACTGTGAGGACGACGAGACTTGTATTGGACGACGTTGTACTAGACCCTGTGAATATTATCCAAATGTTTGCCACAAATACAAACCAAAATATACATACTGTCATACTCTTAATCATACAACAATGTGCTTCTGTTCCCAAGCTGATCTACTGTTCCCAACCACCACCGATTGTCGCATAATAGCAGGTAACTGAATTTTAGAAACAGCCAAACCAAACAAGTGTTTTTCCACCTACCACAACGTGTCTTCTTCTTCTACTTTTCATTTTCCTGGAATGCAAATGTCAAATCAAACTATCTCCTGTTATGTTATGCGAGGTTAAGGTTTTAAAGGATGACTCAAGAATGAGTGTGTGTATATAAGGCATAAATCTTATTGAAAACATCGTATGACTAAATAAAATGAGATTGCCATCTATGCTTAATTACACACAGTCACACCATTAAGGAACGTCTGGTTGTATCCGCATTAATACATGTTTTTCTCTCTCGCTCTACTCTTCTTCCACCACATTGAAGTAAATGACTGAATGAATAAATTCACCCACCCTTTCCTATACAAGTCTACCTTTTCATTGTTTCTTTTTTTCTCAACATTTTGTCACCCATTTTTCCCTAAATAAACATCTTAAGGCCCAACTATAGTATGCATGAGCTTGCTAAAGCATGCATTTAAAAACAACATAAAAAAAACTCAAAAAACATTTGATCAGTTTCGCACTTTACTTAAGCAAATGACAGTTTCATAAAATTTAAGAAAAAGTTCCCTTAAGTTCAATATGGTTTGACACATATATAATTAATATGTATTCGCACAGTAGCTTAAGCCATTCATATTTTAGTTGGGTCTTTAATCTTTTAGAAACACTTTTGAAAAACAAGCAAAGCTTTATCAGAAAAAAGCTTTGGAAAGGATCGAAAGATTCTCTGGAATGTCTGCATGATTACACTTTTTGAATGTTTTTCCCACTCTCGCTCTCTTTCTATTTTTGTACCAAGTTCGCATATTTTTGTACCCCTTCATGGTTGGTTTTTAAGTTGACTTGACAAGTTTTTGTGTGCCCCCCTCTCTCTCTCTCTCTCTCTTAAATGTTTGCAACACTCTCTTTAGCACTTTCGTAAAATCGATTTAAGAGTCTTAAATTTAGACCAATCTCATAAATGTTTAGTTTTAAGAGATCTTTAAGAATGAGGATTTTATGGTAAAGCATGTTTAGCAAAAAATAGTGTTTAGTTCGTTATAGTACTCTCCTAGAAAGCTTTAAGAAAAATGAAGGCTTTGTACAAAAAAGTTTATCGAATACATATAAACAATTTTTTGTAAAATATTTATGTAAAATACCATTATGTTTTGCATAATGTAAATATTGTTAATAAATGTTTTTTATGGTAAAAGGTTTTATTTAATTTATATTATTTTTATTTACTAATCCCGGTTATGGTAACCTTTTTATGTAGAGTTTTTAGCTTTGTAGAGATGTTTTAAACGCAGCATGTGTATATGTTGTATGGCTTTTTAATACATTAATTAAAAAATTAATATTTAATAATTTTTAACTTAAACTACAACAACTAATCATTAAAAAAAAATATAAATCTAGTCAAACAAATACCAAAGAAATATATTTTAGAAAAAAATACTCGAAAAAAAGTTTTCATTTTAGTTAAAATTCAGAAAACTGAAACAATCAAACTGAAAACTCTTCTTTTAAAACTTTATATTCATATAATCTTAAGAATGCTCTGCGTGTTCTTTAATTTATTTAAAAGGTAAAATTTTTAACAAACTTTATTTTTCTCTACCTTAATAAAAACAACAGAAATTGGCTGTTCTTCCAATAAAGAATGTCCCGCTCAAAAGGCTTGTATTAATGCTGTTTGTACTGATCCTTGCTCATTGGCCAACCACTGTGGTCCCCAACAGGAATGCAAAGTTATTGAACATCAACCTGTCTGCTCCAGGGTGTGTGAGTGCCAACGCAGAAAAGACTGTCCAGCAGGTTTTGAATGTGACGGCTGTCAATGTCAGAAAGAAGGTAAGAAAGTTTTCAACACTGACTAGAATTAATTCTCTAAAGAGTTTGAAATTATTTAAATTTTTCCAAAAAAAAAAAAAAAAAAAAAATCATGACATCAGAAAGAAAAGTTGATAATGTAAGCAACATTAAAAAACTCACACTTTCAGAGAGAAAAATGTGCAAATTTTGCATGGAACAATTTCGCGTACTTAATTCATTCAAAACTTTGTATTTATGTATATAAAACTGGGGCTTAATTCGGGTAATCGTGATCGAGTACTTTCTCGTTTCAAAAGCAATTTTATTTCTAATTCTTTCAGTCGATACTGAACGAATCGAAATTATTTTTTCAGTATTGTGAAACTTAAATGAATGCTTTATAACACTGAATAAATAATTCCGATTCGTTCAGCATTGACTGAAATAATTAGGTATTAAATTGCTTTCGAATGGAGAAAGTACGCGATCACAACTGCCAGAATCAGGCCCCTGGCTTAACTTAACTGCTTGCTTAAAAATAGTAACAGCACAAACATGTTTTCCTTTCTTAAATTTTTTACGGCAAATTGAAAAACCGTGTTTCACAGCGAAAGCAAAAAAAAAAACAAAAACTTATTACTTACAGCAACAGCAAATGGTTACTTTGCTGACTGCTTAAGCAGAGAACATACACGTTGTGAGATTAAATTATTAACTCTCACTTTTTCTGATTTTGCTATTTTTTTTGGCTGCATTCTTTAGCTTAAGATAAGTAAAGCAATTACAAAAGCACTAGATATAGTCAATAATTTTTTTTTAGCCCTGATATAAACGCCATAAACAATTCGACAAAAATAGTTTCTTAAGTTAAAATGGACGCAATTCGTTTTTTAATTGTTAAGGCCTCGTGACTCGTACGTAAATGATGCTGTTACGGAAACGTTGCAGTTGACTTCAATGGTGTTGAAATGTTCGATTTATCAATAAACGTTAACAAATATAAAATTATTTAACAGCTGTTACGCAAAAACGGAGAAAAATTTTAATTTGCATTCGCAACGCAGCTTATACATAAGCTTGGTAAGAAAAACCGAACAGCTCATCCGCAACGTAAAAGCTTACGTAAGAGAAACGAGGCCTCTAGTCACATTTTTCTTTTAAATAATAAATGAAATATAAATGACATACTTTGGAAAAAATGAGGTAGAGGAATAGTGAAACTGCTACTTTTACTGTAAAAAAAACACCTTTCCTATATTATTTAGTAATCTCGCAATATGACTTTTTTGCTTCAAAACAGAAAGCGTTGACACTTTTTGGTCTCCCTGTTGCTGGAAATTTAAAAAATCATTCAAAACTTTGATTTGAGTTCGACCAAAATTGATTTATTTAAAAGTCTTTCTTTTCCATCACTCAAATCTAATATTCTTTGTTGCATAAATGACTTTTAATAGACTTTTTAAAATAAAACTCTAAAACATTTTACAGGTATAGGCCGCACACCAATCTGCGAACATTGTGCTCCCGGTTATCGTTGTGAACCGACTACTGGTGCATGTATACGAGGTAAGTTCGTAATAACAAAAAAAAAAAAATTTCCGAGTCAACACAAAATAACCATATAAACCAATTTCTGGCTTAATTTTTAACAAAATTTACTAACTAAACTATAAAACAAATTTAAAAACAATTATTTATTAAAACTTTCATAAAATTCTCAAGTAATTTGAACAAAAAGTTTTGAAAATCAATAATAAGACATACATAAGAAAATACATTTTAATCAAATTCATACATTTTACTAATGTTTAATTCAATTAAAATAAAACTAAACAATTTGTAAATATTTCAATTTTGTATATATGTTTCTTTCATAAATACCTTTCCAAACCTGCAAATAAATGTTGCCTTAAAAAAAAACTATACAAATCATAACCACCAACTGTGTAAATACGTTGACCCCCAACACTTTCCACAAAAAAAAATAAAACTAATAGATAATATAACTACTACCACTACTACACCAATGCAAACAACAACAACACCTAAAATAGTTACCGATAAAGGCATAAGCACGGTTACAAATACAATAACAACTACTACTACTACCATTGTTACGACCACCCCTTCTTCATCTAATAAAACTGCCATGGGCTCATCTACGCAAAAACCTAAAACTACTAAAAAAGAAGATGAGGCCGAAATACCAACGACAATGTCTACCGAAGTGGGTATAACCACCACGCCCAAAGTAATTACGACCACCACTAGCGACACCGGAGATATCACCGCTGCCACTGAATCTGTAGAAACCACTACACCTGGAAAGACGGGCCTTACAAAACATTATCGCGATGACGTAAATGATATAACGGATGCTACCACCAATTCAACGCCTGCTACAAAGGCTACTGCTACCACTCCCGCAAAAGCCGATGATGTCAAAGGGTCTTTCGATTTTAGAACCACACCCAAAATGAAGACAACGCGCATAGATACTTCAAATGAATTGGATGAATTCAATATAACGACTCTGTTAACTACAACACCAAAATACGATAGTACCACCTTTCCCGTTATTATGGTGACAGAAGAAAGTAAATCGTTTGAAAATCTTACCACACCTCAGCCCAAGGAAACCGATAAATCTACCATGTTCCCAGTTATTAGTCCAGAATCTACCACACCCACTCAAGAACCGGTTACAATAGCCGGCACTACGCTCCCGGCAGTGCCAACAATTTTGGAACCACTAACTACCACCACTACTCAAGAAATACTAACACACGATGTAACCACATATAGATCACCTTCTATCGAAGAAAGGCCCTCATCCATAAAGCCCCAAATAATGGAAGACCTAACCACTACCATGTTCCCGGTTATAGCGGAAAAGGTAACCGAAATGTCTGAAATACCCGGCACTACAACATCGCTTAGTTCTGTAGATATGGTAGTTGAAACAACGACCTCTGTTTCGCCTGTGCCAACACAGTTAGATAATAAAACTAAAATAGGTGTAACCACCACCTCCACAATTACAACAGATTCAATAACTACTATTATCCCTAATATAAGTACTACCACTCCAAGCACATTGATCACAGTTATTAACACAACTTGTACAGTTCATACTAATTGCGCCCCCAATCAATTATGTATTATGGGCCAGTGTCGTTTTAAGTGTCAAGGTGATGGAACCAATGAAAACAATTGTGTAAAAGGTATAACAAATTATTTACGTAGATAATAAGTTAAGATTTTAAAATGAGTTTAAATCGATTACCCATACCCATACTATCTGAATAAGTTGAGTTAGAACTAGGGAGATCTAGATTCAAAAACTAGTTTTCGGCTACTCCGAATCCTTGCTTAACAAACAAATCATTACAGTACGAAACTTTGGAGGCCGTTTAAAACAAAAAAAATTACAATATGATTTTATATCCATATCCATAAATGAAATTTCCAAATGTTGTCGAGTCTACCTAATCACTTGCAGATTGCAACGCCAGATGACAATGTTTTACTCTAGTATTGTTTATCTAGTCTTCTGTCAAAGCTTTTTATTTATGTTAACAAAAAGTTTAAAAAAAATTTAAATTAAGTACACAAATCTATAAGATCGTACACCTCAGCCTCATTAATATTAGAATTAAATAGTAAAGCCGGCGATACACTTTCCCATTCAGTCGTACGATTTGTCAAAAAAAATCGTGTGTGCTGAGAAAGTAGGATGGTGTGGCTTAAAAATTAATTAAGTGACAGATTTTTTTGACAAGTCTGTCCGACTTGAATATGCTTATGAAAATTTTCATAAAATGATAGTTTCTATGCGATCAGAGTTGCATTTTCTTTTAAAGTAGCTGAGTCATTTGGGATGGCATCATTTTTGTGGGATAGTGTGGCATTGACAACAGATTTTGAAGACATATTTTGGTGTCGAATAAGATTCCATCAGAATCGTACGATTGTGTAGGATAGTTAATACCGGCCTTAACGTAATATAGTATTCACTTCAAATGATAACAAAACAAAAATCATCTAAAAAAAAGTTGGCAGATTTTTTTTAAGTTAGTTATGATAACAAAACATGACAAATTGTTAAAAAAAAATTGCTGAAATAATATGAATAGGAAAAATAGCCAACTATGTCGCCAGTTATATCAAAATTCGCCAAAAAAAAAAAAAAAATTGGCAGCCGTCAAATGGAAAATCCCACCGCCAAAAACGTTTCAAAATCACCCCATTTGGCGAGAAATATCTAACAGCTCTGTACCTCGTTTCTGTATTTCTCGCATCGTAAAATTTCTTACATGAAGTGTGAAACAAAAAATTCCATCGTTTCTCGATTTATGAGATAAAAGTGTTTCTGTATTTGAATGCGAAAACAGACACAACAAATTCTGTTTATTCTGGACTATTTCCAGTAATTATGTGTCAAATAAAAGCGAAACGTCAACAAAAGAAATAAATATAATAAAAACGGGGCTGCCAGATTTGACGAGTTATTGTCATTTTGACAACTTTTTGTTCCGAAATTAGGAAAAGAAATGGACCGATTTGGCTTATTTTGAACATTTAATACTTCTTATATACATTAACAAAATATGATTGATATTTGGGTGTATCCAAAGTAACGGCCGTTACTTTATAAATGTGCTGTTTTTAAATGTCTGAAACAAACATCATGTTTTGTAAAATTTTGCACAGGATATGTCAAGTTAAATATCTGATTAAATTCTTTGACATGTTTTGTTTAAATTCAACATTTTTCATTTTTCGAATTTATTCTATGAGCTAAATTTCAGTTATGTATTTTATAAAGCTTTTTTGTAATAGTTCTATTCCTACAATTTTTCAGAAATGACTTTATACACTACCAGACTATTATATTGTATTTTCTATTTACATTTTACCTTAGCCTTCCGTTGGAAAGCAATGAGGTATATTGAATGTACAGAAAAATTTACAATTATTAGACACCAGCAGAATGTAATGCATTTTCTGGCCCGCTACGGCCGTCGTCAGCATTCTTTGTGTCTCATTGCTTTCCAACGGAAGGCTAAGGTAAAATGTAAATAGAAAATTATGTTTTAATAAAAGTCGAAACAAATTTGTTTAAAATTTATTTTAAATTACACGATTTTTAAAACAAAAATGGAGGATCTTTTATAATTTTTTCTCAGAAAATTGACGATTTTGACACAAATTTATCTGGCAGCGCTGATTAAAACCAAAACAAGAAAAGGCTAAAAAAAATTTAAAATAACAAAATATAACAATGGTTTTTTGTTTATTTTAATCATACAAATTGTGCATTCATCATTTATATTCCTTCTATTTTTTTATTTATTTAAAAAAAAATAGTATATAAACATATTTTAAATTCAAAATATCTACATTTTGTTTTTCTCGCCACCAATTTCAAATGCGACTTATTTTGACAGATCTTGAAAGAAACTTTTCGCAAAACATTGTTATAGAAACACTTTTTCTCGCATCCTTCCAATAATTGCTGGAAAATTATTAAAATGACAGATAATTCTCGCCAAGAAAAGATACAGAAACACTTGCGTGAGAAAAACCATTTTTTGTTTCATTTCACACTATTTTTGTTGCAATTCACACGTTTCATGTGATAATATTACGAAGCGAGAAATACAGAAACGAGGTACTGGTTTAAAATAATTATTATTATTTCACCATGGTTTTAAGTTCAAAGAATTAGAAATCTTCTTCGCCGGGATTTGATTTGAAATGCTTAGAAAGCTTAACGTACCAGAAATAATTTTATTTTTAATAATTTCATTTTACTTTTATATTTTCTGCAAAGTTTTTACCAAGAACTCTGAGCAAAAGCTTAGTGCAGATAAAAGTGAATGAGAAATAACTTAGTCTATTAGTAAACCTTAAATCCAATATGTTAGGGTTTTCTCTTTTTTTAGTATATTGGTATTGAAGGTTGACGTTTGAACCATTTAAATACTTCAAAAACAAACAACACTTAGGTAAGAAGAGATATTATTAAATTAAAGTTTCAGCAAAATAACACACGAATGACTATCTCAATCTCACAAAAGGTAATTTACAACCTTTTGCAATGACCACAACGAAGGACGAATTATCCGCCGCCAAAGTAAAACATATAATAGCGTCGGCGGAAACTCGTCATACGCGGCCACTTTGCACTAGATTTATATATATTTCTTACGCTGGCAAACAACCAACAAATCAGAACCAGCTGAACAAACTTATAGGAGACTTTGACATGTCAGTTCTTCTCTCGAAAATCTTTTTCTGTTACCTGTTAAAGAGCTGCACAAGCACAAGAAAAATTGCGTACAAAAACAATTATTTTGCTTTATGACCAGAGCTGCCGTTTTTGGTTATTTCTAACCAAAATTGGTTATATTTTTTTTCAATGTGGAGATGTGAATATTTTTTTCATTTTGGTTACTTTTTTCTTAAACGAATATGTTTTTCTTGATACAATTATTTACGAGCTCGAATAATTTGTACTGTGTACTACGATTTTGTCATTATTTGTTACCAACGAACGGAAGTTTTTTATACTCTATCGAAAACAAAAGAATCCTTTCAAAACAGCAACCAAAGATTTTTTTAAGATTTTTGTTAAGAAAATATTGCCATTTGTAATTTTTATATTAAAAACGCCATGTTCTGAAATCGAAAACAAATAAAGTTTTAATCAATGGAGATTTTCAATTATTTTTTTTAAATGAGCGTAGTTTTTCTTGATAAGTAGTACTTAAAGTAGGAAGTGCATAAAATCATACGGAATCGATTTCAAAAAATACACAAAAGTCCTTTTAGTGTTTCTAAAAACTTGAAAATAAGTTTATCCTTCTAAATTTCGGCTATTTCCAGAGGTATATTTAAATACATATTTGAAAATATTTTTAAAAAATACGTTGATTTATCAATATAGTTTTAAAATTTATGGAATTTCTTTGAAAAATGGCTGTAAGTTTAAGAATGTTGAAATTTCACTGTTTATAACTTATCGGTTTGTATATTTATTAAATGTTTTTTAAGATAATGATTTGGTAAAAAAAACTTTTGACTGTCAGCTATATATTTTTTTTCCATTGAATATACGTTACGAAAGACTAATTTGTTTATATTCGCCATAATATTTTATAATGATACACAAAATATATCAAATAGAACAATTTTGAAACAGTTTTTTATAATAAGAATTATAAATTTGTAATAAAATTTACAAACAAGAGAAAAAAGTTTTTATAATATTTTAAATATATGTTTGTAAATTCGAAAATATTTACATAAAATTCATTTCGCATATCGCCAATCGTTTTCATTTTCGCCAAAATAATCGCCATATCGCCAAACGTTTATAAATTTATAACTGGCATTTAAAAAAATATTAAATTTATTAATTTTCAATATACTGAATTTTGTATAGAAATTTTACGGGCTTAAAGGCCAGGTTACACTATTATACTTTGTATTAATACATGTCAAAAACTCAAGTAATATGACAAAGTCTGATAGTGTAAATGCAATGTGCCAGGAAAAGGACAAGTATTATTAAAAAAGTTTGACATCCCATACGACTTCATCGATTTTATACTTTGTGTGATGGTGTGAACAGAAACTGTCATGTTAAATTAGATTTTTTGGCAGTCGCAACAAAACTCATTAGATTTCTGTCTCACAAAGTATTATGGAATACGTTAGACTTGTGAGATAGTGTTATCTAGCCTTAACTCTTGTAAAACAAAAATATTTTTTTTTTACGAAAAAATAAAAACTTAATAAAGGGTCTCGTTAGTTCTTTAAATGAAAAAATATTACATTTCTTGTTTTGTTTTCCTGATTTATAATTATTATTTTACTATAAAGTGCAAATAACCTTTGTATTACAATTAGGGTATTCATTTAATCGGGCTTTTTCTTTAATCGGTTAATCGCTCGATTAATTAACCGAGGTTTTGGTTTAATCGGTTTCTAATCGGTTAATTTTGTAATTGATCGGTTGACCGATTAATAAAGTTTTGTTATAAATTAAGTAATATCAATATATAAAAATGCAAAAATGATTTATAATTTCGTATTTATTAGTAAAAAAAACAATGGCATAACAAAAAAACAATTCTTGAACATGCATTTTTTGACAAAACTAGGTAACTCCATAGTGTCTTAAAAAACAGAAGCATTAGAAGTTTAAAACGGCGTTGTTTCGAAAACTAAGACAGAAAGAGCGAAAAAGAAAGAAATCCGGTCTCAAGCTCTTTGGGTCAAAATGTTAAACCTAAACATTGCAACTCCCGAGAATTCAGGGAATATTATATGCGTTCTATTCATGAAAGTTTGTTCGAATGTTAAGGGGGTAAAAATGGTAAGAACGGATAAATTCAGTTATATTATATATCCATAACTAAAAGAGATACCTAAAAATGAAAACCTATCGTTGATCTTTAGAAAAATAAGCCGTCAGGTGTCTGGTACTTTTTAGAATTTTGGCCTTTTTAGGGAGCGAAAAAGAAAAAAATCCGGTCTCAAGCTCTTTGGGTCAAAATGTTAAACCTAAACATTGCAACTCCCGAGAATTCAGGGAATATTATATGCGTTCTTTTCATGAAAGTTTGTTCGAATGTTAAGGGGGTAAAAATGGTAAGAACGGATAAATTCGGTTATATTATATATCCATAACTAAAAGAGATACCTAAAAATGAAAACCTATCGTTGCTCTTTAGAAAAATAAGCCGTCAGGTGTCTGGTACTTTTTAGAATTTTGGCCTTTTTAGGGAGTAAACGCGTGAAACCTGTAATTTGGGAAATTTTTTGTCACCCCATCTATCTTTAAAATCAATAAACATATAAATAAACTTAATATCACATTCGAAACTAATCTAAAAAATCCAAGTACGAATTCGGTACTTTTTCGAAATTCGAACGTTAATTGTCTGGATCCCAATGCAATATTGCAATTTCTAATACTTTAATGGGGAGAAAAAAGTACCAAAAAGGGGGAACACGTGAAACTTAATTCCTTTCCTTAGATTTTTGTTTTACAATGGTACTTTCTTTAATTAAAGTTAATATTTTACCTATAAACATAAGCGTCCTGAGTGGAAAAGAATTTTTTGGTACTATTTTGTTATTTAACTTGTATTTTTTTGGAATTTCGGTTAGTATTGGACCTAAGGTCCTCAGACATGCAAGGTCCTCAGTGAATGAGAGTCTGTATGAGGTGTCTTTTTGGTACTTTTTGTTCGTTAACTGGTAATTTTTTCAATTGTCATTAATATTGCACCTATAAAAATAATTTAACATGGAATGTCATTAACGGATGAGAATAACTTTTTGGTAATTTTATGTTTTTCAACTGGTTGTTTTTTTTTTATCTAGAAACATTAACTTTGGCATAGAAGTACATATGTTCACGAATGAAAGGGAGATCTCGAAAGCAATCCTTAATGCAGCTTATCTTATTTCTCAATTCTTTTCCAGTATTTCTCTAAACATTTAAAACCCGCCATTATGACATAATTAGAATTTTTAAAATTTTAAACACTTCTAATTTTGTTACTTCGGTTAATCGGTTAATCGACTGAAATTAACCGGTTTAATCGTTAATCGAAAAAAGCCAATTTAAAATTAACCGATCAGTTAATCGGGTAGTAATTAATCGGTTAACCGATTAACGGTTAACCGAATGAATACCCTAATTACAATGCAACTTAAAATAAATTTTAATGATTTTCTAAATTAAAAAGAGGCATTTTAAATTTGGTTATATATTTATACATTTGGTAACTTTTTCCAAAATTTTGGTTGTAAAAATTGAATTGGTTGTGGCAGCACTGTTTATGACAGTGATGTCAATTGTGGTTGTATTGATTTATATGAGTATTAGTGAATAAAGAGACAAGTACTCTTAATAAAAACAAAAAAATACGTAAGCATCCGCCGCATGTGCACTCATCGCATGATAATCGACGACTGAATTGTGTACTCTCGTGCACTATATGAAAGAGCGTAAGAATGCGTGTGAAGAAGGTGTGTGAATTAATTTCCACAATTGTGTATCATCAAAATATAGAAGAATAGAAAAGTACTGCACTAGAACCATGCTGCACTAGAATAAAGCTGAACTAGAACAAAGATGAAGACGAACAATACAACAGAAATAGAACATTTAAAACATCTTTGAATGTTAACATAGACCAAAGAGAAAATTGCATAGGGAGTGAATTTGAAAAAGCTTAAAAAAGTTTATTGTTACTTTTAATTTTTATTTGCAAAAATGTAATTTAATAATTTTGTTATTTTAATATAATAATTTACAAATGTACGTACTTAGGTCTAAAGGCCCAACCATAATGTGCTTAAGTTGGCTTAAGCAAATGTGCGAATACATGTTAATTGTATGAGGCAAACCATATTGAACTTAAGGAAACTTTTTGCTAAGTTCAATGAAACTGTCATTTGCTTAAGCAAGGTGCGAATCTCATCGAACATTCCGTACGGAATCAAATGTTTTTTTATTTTGTTTTTGTTTTTTTAAATACATTTGAGAGACTTTTTGATAATTTTTGACAGTAGGTAAAGCAAGGCTATGCATATTATGGTTGGGCCTTAAGATTTTTTTTTTTTATTTCAAAAAAATTAAGAAGATTTCTCTTTTTATATAGAAATAAAAAATTCAAACATAGGTATACAATTTCGCTTACATTTAATGTATCCATTTCTGTTTTTAAGCTAAGATCACTGTGAGTTTTTTTAATTTTTCTTTTTTTAATGTTCTAGTGCAGTCGATGCTTTTACTATAATTTACCGTTTCTTTATCGCATTGTGTATATTTGTGTTAATATTCTGTTTGTTTTGATAACAAAGCAGTAGTGAAAAACTTTTCAAGTTATATTTTTTATACCCTCCACCACAATTAGTTGTGGGGGGTATATTTTTTATTATTCATCTCAGACCCCATAAAGTTCTTGAGTAATTCTGAGTCGATTTAGCCATGTCAGTCTGTCTGTCCGTCTGTCCGTCTGTTGAAAACACGCTCACTTTCGAACAACTCAAAAGAAATCAACAAACTTGGTGCCAAATTGCTTGTAAAGGGTGGTTAAATTTCAAGGGCCGATGTTGATTTTGAATAAAACACAAACTATTTAGGAAATTATTGTAAAATTTTATTATGATATATTGGTATTACTCAATTATGTATGGAACAAAATATCGGCCAAATGGGCGCCGCGACCACGGCGGCACACCTCCATCCGATGGTCCAAATTTTCGATGACCCTGAGGCATAATGGAGGTTCTTTGCCGTTAATGTGCCGAATTATCTCATCCTTTAGCTCTTGAATTGTTGCTGGCTTATCGACGTACACCTTTTCTTTCAAATAACCCCAAAGAAAAAAGTCCAACGGTGTCAAATCACATGATCTTGGCGGCCAATTGACATCGCCATTACGTGAGATAACACGGCCATTGAATTTGTTGCGCTAAAGAGCCATTGTTTCGTTAGCTGTGTGGCAAGTGGCACCGTCCTGCTGAAACCACATATCGTCCACATCCATATCTTCCAATTCGGGCCATAAAAAGTTCGTTATCATCTCACGATAGCGAACACCATTCACAGTAACTGCCTGACCGGCCTCATTTTGGAAAAAATACGGCCCGATGATGCCGCCAGCCCATAAACCGCACCAAACAGTCACTCTTTGTGGGTGCATTGGTTTTTCGACAATCACTCTTGGATTATCATTCGCCCAAATGCGGAAATTCTGCTTATTGACGAATCCACTGAGGTAAAAATGTGCCTCATCACTGAAGATGATTTTCTTCGAAAATTGAGCATTCATTTTCATCATAAGCCCGAATAACTTTTACGCGTTGCTCGATTGTGTATCTTTCCATGGTTCAAATTGAGTAAGTCTGAAATGGAGAAATGTCAATTGAAATGCAGAAAAAAACTTGGCGTTTAGGTGTGGTTCACATTCAACATCGGCCCTTACAATTTAACCACCCTTTAGTTATCCTAAGCAGCAAAATCGGTTCAGTAGGACCAGAGCTATGAATCAAAATGTGGAACCACCACCTAAAAAAATTGATAATTTTGTTACAAAAAATAACATAAGTGCTGGAACAAGGCACGGCATGAGATAAGATTTTGCAAAAATTTGTTTTATTTGACTGGAAATCACGCTGTTAAATTTCGTGAAGATCAGTTCATAATTTACCATAATACCATGTTCAGATATGCACCTTAATTGAGTTTTACGCAATAAATGCCATTATTGAGCTCAATTATCCATACAAAATTGCAATTTAGTTATTGCTCAATTAATACGAAATTGTTATAAATATTGAGGAAAATTAAAATGCGACACTGTAACAAGTGTGTTTATTACGTAAAACACAACTTACTAAACAGTGTTTTGACATTTGGCAATTGAAATTACAACAAAAAAAAGGCCCATCCATTTGGTCTGCTCAAAACCAGATGTTTATTCCTTAAAGATGTCAAAAGTTGTTTAAATTTTCTTATACATGTACATTTTTGTTTACGTTGAATGTTGTATGTAGTAGTAATATAAATTGAGTTAGCTTAATTGTGTATATGTGAACAGAAAGATAATTATGTCAATTAACCGAATATTGACTCAATAAAAAAGGTATATCTGAACACGGTATAAGCCCCATATAAACAATACTCCCGGAAAACAGTTTGGTACGCCTAAAACCGTAAAAAATAACGCAATCATAACAAATTTTGGCTCGTCACAGTTTTATAGGACTATAAATGATACTGTGAAATTTCGTGAAGATCGGTACATAATTTACCCTAGGCCCCATAGAAACCCTACTCCCGAAAAACAGTTTAGTACACCTAAAACCATAATTAATAATGCTATCATAATAGAAATTGGTACGGCACAGTTTGAAAGGACTAGAAATGACGCTGTGAAATTTCGTGATGATCGGTCCATAATTTACCCTAGGCCCCATATAAACCCTACTACCGGAAAACAGTTTAGTCGCCTAAAACCATAATTAATAACAAATCGTCACAGTTTAAGATAATAATAACATCATACAGACATTACTCCTTAAACATTCGAACTGTTGGTCGAGGGTATCAAAGATTCGGCACATCCGAATATAGCACTCTAACTTGTTTTGTTTTGGTTAGAGACATGTGTTGTTTTGTTTGTTTTGCAATTTATGTTAACAGTGAAATGCTGTGATTGAAAGTAGTGTGAAGTAGAACACAGGACATTTAGAATATTTTGCGTAGCCCTTTATTAGCTGTTAATTATTAATAACAAAAAAATAGATATAAATAAATAAAAAACCAAAATCATTACAAATATCGCCGTCTATTTAAGTATGAAGTCATATAAGTTTTGTAATAAAATTTCATAGGAATAACTTTCTTGTTAGGCAGCGAATAACATATTCAACATCTGAAAATTCCTCTGTACATACAAACATACCAGTATTAACTTGTAAATATTAAAAATAAATCCAATTATCATTCTTTTCGAGACTTACGCTCAACAAGCCATTATAACATGTGTAAATAGAACAATATACATACTTTAGTTTTTAATGTATAAATTAATTTATCTTTTTTTATTGTTTTGATTTAATATTACATTCAACCAACATTTTTAAAATAATAACTTTAACTTCTTTCTAACCTAAAAAAAATAATCAAATCACCTACCTCATCAACTAAAACTGTAGAATCACCCGGTTCACCTAAAACTCCTGAACCCTGTCAGTCGAATAACGATTGTATTGAGAGTGAGGCATGCTATATGGGTCTGTGTCAGGATCCATGTGAGTTTGCTAATGTTTGCGCTCCCACAGCCAAATGTGCAGCAAAAATGCATCGGCCTATATGTTCATGTCCAGCAGGACATGAAGGCAATCCGACAATAAAATGTATACCATCAGATAAGTCAAGTAAGAATACTAAAACGAAATAAAAATAAAAACATAAATTATTGTTTAAATAATCAAAATTAATCAACAAAATTTAACATATTAAAAATTTTTAACCTTTAAGCAAAAATATGTTAAATAAAAATTATATTTTTATTTTAATTTCTTTAGTGGAATGTGCTCAGGATAGCGATTGTTCCGTAACAGAAGCTTGCGTAAATCATCGTTGCCAACATCCTTGTGATGCTCACAATCCCTGCGCTCAAAATGCTGTTTGCATTAATACTAACCATGCTGCCGAATGCAGTTGCACCGACGGCTATGAAGGCAACGGTTATGTGGGTTGCCAGCCAGGTATGTTTTTTATTCAATATATATATTTTTTTTTGTTAGTTTTCAACGCACTGGTTTATTATGAAATGTTCTAATTTTAAATATATATATATCTAAACTTTTTCTTATCATTTAAAATCAATGGAAAAAATCAAAATACAACACTGTAAAAACATCAAATCTACCACAACAAAAACGCACGTGTAAAAATATCAACTCTGTACACTGAACAATTTAAACAAAACACTGTTAAAATTTAAAAAAAAATGCCTCCTGTATATTTCAAACTTAAACACTTTGCAATTGGAATCGAAATAATAAAAAAATATTGTATACATACACTCAACATTCAATACCACTATACCACCCATATCCAACATAAAACCCTTCCAAAAAAAAAACAGCTTTTATTTATCCTCCGGTATGTCAATACAATGAGGATTGCCCACCGAACAAGTTGTGTGATCGTTTAAATCGTCGTTGCATTAATCCATGCCAAGAGGATTCTTGCGGGGAGAATGCTGAATGTATACCCACCAACCATGGCATCGACTGTAGATGTTTGGATGGCTTTGTGGGCAATGCTTATGTGGAGTGCACAGTATTGCAAGGGTGTCGCTCCGATTCTGAGTGTGATTCGAATCAGGCATGTATCAATGGAAAATGTTCTTCACCATGTAGCTGTGGAGCTTATGCCCTGTGTGATGTTGTTAATCATCAAGGTATATGCAAATGTCCCCCTGGTTATACTGGCAATCCGGTTGATGCCTGCAGTCCACCCAGCAACCCGTGTGATCCAAACCCTTGTGGTATAAATGCACTATGTGAATTGGACAATGGTAATCCTATTTGTTATTGCCCTAAGGGTCTTACAGGGAATCCATTTAAAAATTGTAGTAAGTATAAATTTATTATTCAACTGCTGTGTATTTCTTTTAAAATTCTTTATTTTAGTACCTGAGGGAGATGAGTGTACGCCGAATCCCTGCGGTCCAAACTCAGGCTGTCGTATGGTGTCCAACCAGCCCATCTGTTTCTGTTTACCAGAGTTTGAAGGTCAACCCCCTCAGGTCCCTTGTAAGTTGCCTTCGAATCCCTGCGAACCTTCTCCCTGCGGTCCTAATACACAATGTACTATGTTGAGCAATGGCTTTTCAAAATGTACATGCTTGCCAGGTTATGTCGAAAGTCCCAATACAATAAGAGGTTGCATCGAACCCATTAACCCTTGTGATCCTAACCCCTGCGGTGTGGGTGCAATTTGCGATTCAACTCGCAACCCTGTTTGCTTCTGTCCAGACAACAAAATCGGTAATCCGTTCCGCTTGTGTGAAAAACCTTCAGTTTCAATTGAATTATGCAAACCTGGTCCTTGTGGAAGAAATGCAGACTGTTATGTCGCTGGTAATCGCGAAGAGTGTTATTGCAAACCAGGTTATGCAGGAGATCCATATCAAGGATGCCGCGAACCTCCAAGATCAGCTTGTGAACCAAATCCATGTGGCCCTAATGCTGAATGTGTTGTATCTGGAGACGGTCAAAGTGCTTGTGTATGTCCTCAGGGATTGTCGGGTGATCCGACCTCATTAATGGGATGTCATGGTTATGAATGTCAAGTAGATGATGACTGTCCTTTGGATAAGGCCTGTATGGGCTTTAAGTGTCATGATCCATGCCCTGGTGCTTGTGGTCATGGTGCCAGCTGCCGTGTTCAACAACATCATCCCGTATGCTCTTGCAAAGCAGGACTCACAGGTAATCCTGGAATATTCTGTACAGCCATGGATGCTCCCAAGAAAAATAAAAATCCTTGTGTGCCCAGTCCTTGTGGTTTGAACAGCGAATGTAAGATTATGAATAACAGAGCTGTTTGCTCTTGCTTGCCTGACTATTTTGGAGATCCCCAATCTGGTTGCAGACCCGAATGTGATATAAACTCAGATTGTGGCTCCAATCAAGCCTGTGTAAATCATAAATGTATCGACCCATGTGCTGGAACTGTCTGTGGTATTAACGCACTGTGCTCTGTTCAACAACATACACCAGTGTGTCGGTGTTTGGATGGATTTACGGGAGACGCTTTCCGCCAGTGCGTTGCTATTGGTGTTCTGCGTAATATATCTCGCGATCCATGCATTCCTTCACCTTGTGGACCCTCAGATGTATGTTCCGTTTATGTTGATGGCGTGGCTTTATGTGATCCATGTTTTGGGCCGAATTCTCAGTTTAATCCACGCTGTAGACCTGACTGTATATCCAATTCAGATTGTCCTTTTGATAAAGCCTGTTTGGGTTCTAAATGTTTAGATCCCTGTCCTGGTTCATGTGGCCATAAGGCTTTGTGTCATGTGTACGAACACAATCCAATTTGTCAGTGTCCACCTGGATTATACGGCAATCCTTACGAACAATGTGCTGCTCCTTTTACTGACAAACCAGTTCCCTCCCCTAGTTGTGCCAAATTACAATGCGGAGCTAATGCTGAATGTAAAAAACAAAGCGGTCTTTTAACTTGTATGTGTCGCCGTGGTTACTTTGGAAATCCTTTCGTAGCCTGTAGACCAGAATGTGTCTTAAACTCTGATTGTCCTTCTGATCGCGCCTGTGTAAATTCAAAATGTGTGGATGTTTGCTCTGGAGTTTGTGGCATTAATGCTTTGTGCCAAGTTGTTAATCATGGTCCTGTCTGCGTTTGTCCTGAAGGATTTACCGGAGACGCCTTCAAGTCATGCTCAAGACAACAACAAATACCACCCAATCAGTATTTGCCTGTGCCCAGAAATCCATGTGAACCTTCACCATGTGGACCCAATTCAAGATGTCTCATTTCTCATGAAGGTTACGCTGCCTGCTCCTGTTTGCCTAGCTATAAGGGTTCACCACCGGTATGTCAACCCGAATGTATTGTCAGCTCTGAATGTCCTCTACAGCAAGCCTGCATCAACCAACACTGTGCTGATCCTTGTCCTGGTACTTGCGGGTCCTCCGCCAGATGCAACGTTTTAAACCACAATCCGATTTGCTCTTGTGATGCCGGCTATGAAGGAGATCCATTTGTTTCGTGTGTACCAGTTCAAGAATCGCCTAAAGAGGTCGAAAGTAAACAACGAAATCCTTGTTTGCCATCACCTTGCGGACCAAATTCGATATGTCAAGTAAAGCAGGGTAGACCAGTTTGCTCCTGCGTGGCTAATTATATTGGTAGTCCGCCCTATTGCAGACCGGAGTGTACATTGAACAGTGAATGTCCATCGGATAAAGCTTGTATTCAAGAGAAATGTGAGAACCCTTGCGCCAATACATGCGGTCACAATGCGAAATGTACCGTTATAGCCCATTCGGCTTATTGCAGTTGTGAAAATGGTTATGAAGGAGACGCCTTTGTGGGTTGCTCCAAAGTTATACAAAGTAGGTTTAATTTTAAAGATTTCAAATTGTACATTCATAACTGTCGGTTTTAATTTTAGAACCACAAGATCGTGTTGACCCTTGTTATGCCAATCCCTGTGCCGAAAACGCCGTTTGCACTGAGCGCAATGGCATTGCCAAGTGTACTTGCATAGAGCCTTACATAGGTGATCCTTATTCAACTGGCTGCAGACCTGAGTGTGTATACAATGGCGAATGTCCATCCCAGTTGGCTTGTATTAAACAACATTGCCGTGATCCGTGTGCTGGAACTTGTGGCAACAACGCCGAATGTTCGGTTGTCAACCATGTACCTGTTTGCAGTTGCGCTCAAGGTTATATTGGAGACCCATTTACTGGCTGCAAAAAGGATATTCGTAAGTTTATTCTGTTTTTAAGCATTAAAAATATGGTTATGCAACAACTTTGTCTTTGTTTAGAAATCAAACCAATTAGCCCTTGTGAACCAAACATTTGTGGATCTTATAGTATTTGCCGTGTAGTTGATGGACGCCCAACATGTTCTTGTCAAGTAAACTACTTCGGGGCTCCACCAAACTGCCGTCCTGAATGTGTGGTCAGCTCCGAGTGTAGTCAAAACTTGGCTTGTATTAATCAGAAATGTGTTGATCCATGTACCAACACCTGCGGCTTCAATTCCAAGTGTCAAGTTATCAATCACAATCCCATCTGTTCGTGCCCAGATGATATGACTGGTGATCCCTTCGAACAATGTGTACCAAAACGTACGTATTCCTTTTTTTTATTCTTAATCTATTAGTGCTCTTCTTATATGATCTTTTTCGCGTAAAACCATTAAATTATTTTTGTTTTAACTTGTGAATCTATTAAATTATTATTGAAAAATTAACTTTTTATACTTATTTCCAACTCTAGCAACTGGACCTAGTCGTGATATAAATGCTTGCATACCAAGTCCTTGTGGACCAAACTCCGAATGTCGTGAGGTGGAAAACAGAGCTGCTTGCTCCTGTTTACCTGGCATGTTTGGTGCACCACCAAGTTGTCGCCCTGAATGTGTAATTCATCAAGATTGTCCCTCCAATAGAGCCTGCATTGCTCAACACTGTGAAGATCCATGTGTTGGAGCATGTGGCTTCAACGCTGTCTGTACATCGCAAAATCACAGACCCATATGCTCGTGCATAGAGGGACATGAAGGTGATCCCTATGCTGGCTGCAGTATGAGAGCAAGTAAGTACCGTTTTGTTTTTAATTGCTCTTCATTTATACGAAATATTCACAAGTTTTCTTCTATTTCGGAAAACGGTTTTTTAATGTAAATATATGCAATTTTTTACAGTTATGCTATATTTTATGTACGAATTGGTTTCTGGGTTAATTGTTTATGACAAAAATTTCTCGGAAATTGTATTTATGCATGTTAATTCTAATTTTTAATTTTCGTGTAGCTTATTTCCTTTTATATTAAGAATGAATATTTTTATACTATGGCTCATTTTATATTTCCTGTACTATTTAAATGGTTGTGTTCATCATATAGTTGTGGTACCAGACTTACCTAGCGAACCTTGTAATCCTTCACCATGCGGTTCGAATGCTGTGTGCAAAGAACGCAATGGTGCTGGCGTTTGTTCATGTTTGTCGAACTATTTTGGTGATCCCTATGTTAACTGTAGACCCGAATGTGTACAAAATTCAGATTGCCCGCGTACAAAATCCTGTATAAATATGAAATGTGTAGATCCTTGCGAGAATTTGTGTGGTTTTAATGCAATCTGTAGAGTAACAAACCATCAACCAGTTTGCTCCTGTGAGCCAGGTTTTACTGGAAACCCTATGCGCATCTGTCACGAGAAGCCTTCAAATATGTATTTGCCTATACCAAAGGATCCGTGCCGACCATCGCCTTGTGGTCTGTTTAGTAGCTGTCGTATGCAAGACGACCGTCCCGTGTGTTCTTGCTTGCCCGATTACATGGGCCAACCACCTAATTGTAAACCAGAATGTATTATTAGTGCAGAATGTAGTTCAGACAAGGCTTGCATTAATCAACGTTGCCAAGATCCTTGTCCAGGTACTTGTGGCCATAATGCCAAATGTAGGGTAACCAATCATTCACCAATTTGCACCTGTGCTCAGGGCTATACAGGAGATCCTTTCCATCAATGTATGCCCGAAAGAAGTAGGTTTTTCATTTGTATCATCCTGTTTTACTAAATGACTAATAATCTTATTAAAAAAAATAGAACCTGAAGTACCAAGAGATCCAATAGCTAAACCCAATCCCTGCATTCCTTCACCTTGTGGACCTAGCTCTCAGTGTAGAGTGTCTGTAACGGGACCAGTGTGTTCTTGTTTACGTAACTATATTGGACGGCCACCTAACTGTCGTCCGGAATGTTCCATTAATTCTGAATGTTCGTCGCAAATGACTTGTGTAAATAATCGATGTGTAGATCCGTGTATTGGCTCTTGTGGCAATAATGCTTTGTGTCATGTTAGTAATCATGCCCCGGTGTGCATGTGTCAGTCTGGTTTTACAGGAGATCCTTTCTCTGGCTGCTATATTCTAATACAAAGTAGGTTTATGCGTTTTTAAGTATTTTAGTGATAAAAAAAGATCTTGCTAACTGTATGTGTATGTTATGTTTTCTGCCTGCTCTAGTTCCCGATGAGCCTATTCAACCCTGCCATCCTAGTCCTTGTGGTTTGAATGCTTTATGTGAAGAACGCAATCGAGCAGCTTCTTGTAAATGCATACCCGAGTACTTTGGCGATCCATATGTTGAATGTAGACCCGAATGTGTTTTAAATTCTGATTGTCCGAAATCAGGAGCTTGTGTCAACAAAAAATGTGTGGATCCTTGTCCGGGTGTGTGTGGCAATTACGCTGAATGTTTTGTGTTGAATCACCAACCCAATTGCGAATGTTTGCTGGGCTTTACGGGAAATCCTAATTTGGGCTGCCATCTTATACCAGAAATTCCCAAACGTAAGCATGATAGAAAACAAATTTCTAACAACCTCTGCCTACTTACTAATGACCGGAAGGGGTTTCACTTAACAATATTAAAGTTATTTTCCCCTTGCTAACCCTTAACCATATTAATCTAGCCCTACCCCAACCCCCTCAAATAAAATTGGCGTATTAATTAAATCCCTTATAAAAAGTTATAAGTAAGACACCCCTTAAACTCCCTAATAATACCACTCACACACTACCACTCACCTAAGCGTGAAAAACAAACCTAATTTCAATGTGTAACTTTATGTTTAGATGATATTATTGTACCCAGCAATCCTTGTGTACCATCACCCTGCGGTCTGTTTAGCAACTGCAGGGAACAAAATGGTCACGCCGTATGCTCTTGCATTGCCAACTATATAGGTGCTCCGCCAAACTGTAGACCTGAATGCATGAGTAGTTCTGACTGTTTGCAAGATCGATCATGTGTGAACAAACGCTGCAAAGACCCCTGTCCAGGAACTTGTGGCAATAATGCGCTCTGTCGTGTGGTCAATCACAACCCCATCTGTTCTTGCATGCCTGGCTTTACGGGTGATCCATTCACGCGCTGTATATTTGAAGAAAGTAAGATCATAACCGCATCTTTATCACCTTATTTCATTTCGTTTAGATGTCACTGCATCGACCATTTCCCCATTTTATTATGTCATTCATTGTTTTTCTTCATTCAAACCAAACAAATATTTATTTAATTTTTATATCTTTTTCTCTCTTTTTCTTTGTAAAATGCTTAAAATCATTTCATGCATGCTTTTATTATTCTTTTAAAATTTTCTACGTATGTTAATATATAAATATGTGCATGTATATATAAAAAGAACGACCAATTGTAAGGGATCCCGTTAATCCCTGCGTACCATCACCGTGTGGACCCAATTCTCAATGTCGCGTTTCCACTGTCAATGATCAAGCAGTTTGCTCTTGCTTACCCAATTATATAGGAAGATCGCCTAACTGCCGTCCCGAGTGCACATCTAACTCGGAGTGTCGTGGCAATAAGGCTTGTATAAATCAACGCTGTCAAGATCCTTGTCAGGGTTCATGCGGTTCATTTACCACTTGTATTGTAAATAATCATAGGCCCATTTGCCGTTGCATTGAGGGTTATATTGGGGATCCATTTTCAGAGTGTAGTCCACAAAGTAAGATTTAGTTTTAAGTATTTATTTAATTAAAATGGTGAATTTGTGTGTTTAATGCTTATTCGTATTGGCTGCAATGTAACTTTGTAATATATTCCTGTTTAGTTATTGCAACACCTGAAAAGGCTGAGCCTTGCAATCCCAGTCCTTGTGGTTCTAACGCCATATGCAAAGAGAGAAATGGCGTAGGTTCTTGCACTTGTCTGCCTGAATATAATGGTGATCCTTATAGCGAATGTCGTCCGGAATGTGTACTTAATACGGACTGTGCTAAGAACCGGGCCTGTATAAACAATAAATGCAGAGATCCCTGTCCAGGAGTGTGTGGAGTTGATGCTGAGTGTCATGTTATTAATCACGCACCAAGCTGTAGTTGTCCCTCTTCCTACACAGGCAATCCATCGCAGTATTGTCGCAAGGAAATTAAACGTAATATTAAGTTGCAAGATTGTTATCAAAGGTTAGTTTGCTAACTGTTTTACTCTTTTGCTGGTTTAGAACTGGACAATGTAAATCCCTGCCGTCCTTCACCTTGCGGTCCTTATAGTCAATGTCGTGAAGTTAATGGTCATGCGGTCTGCTCTTGTATAATAAACTATATTGGAACACCTCCATCCTGTCGTCCCGAATGTTCAGTTAGTTCCGAGTGTTCTCAGGATAAAGCCTGTTTAAATTTACGTTGTGTAGATCCATGTCCAGGAACTTGTGGCAATGATGCCATTTGCAAGGTAACCAATCACAATCCTATTTGTTCGTGTCCACCGAGTTACACTGGAGATCCATTTATAAGATGTGTTAAAATTGAGGAAAGACGTTTCGAGGACAAACCTATTAATCCCTGCGTTCCTAGTCCTTGCGGTCCTAACTCACAATGTCGTGCGGTGGGCGAAACTCCCGTATGCTCCTGTTTGCTTAACTTTGTGGGACGCGCTCCTAACTGTAGACCAGAATGTACTATCAATTCGGAGTGTCCCTCTAACTTAGCTTGTATTAATGAAAGATGCAAGGATCCCTGTCCTGGATCTTGCGGCTTCAATGCCTTCTGTAATGTAGTTAATCATTCGCCAGTTTGTACTTGTGAACTAGGTTTTTCTGGTGATCCGTTCGCTGGCTGTAATCCAACACGTAAGAATTCATCTTTGAGTGTAAACTGTTATAGGTCTTCTAACAATTTTTTTGATATAATTGATATTAACCAGCGATTCCTGAAGAACGTCTTACTCCTTGCAACCCCACTCCTTGCGGCACAAATGCCGAATGCAAAGAACGCAATGGGGCTGGTTCTTGTACATGTCTCGAAGGTTATTTTGGTGATCCTTATAGCGGTTGTCGTCCAGAATGTGTGGTTAATTCTGACTGTCCACGCGATAAATCTTGTGTTAATCAAAAATGTACAGATCCTTGTCCGGGAGTTTGTGGCATTAATGCTGAATGCCATATTGGCAACCACGTGCCAACTTGTCATTGTTTGCCAGGATACACTGGCAATCCTCTGAGCTCTTGTCGCATTATTCCAGAACCAGAACCTACACCAAGTATGTTTCCTACGCGCTCATTTTTTCCAATTTTTAATAGGTTAACTAACGTTTCATCTATTTTCCCCAGTACCCAAAGATGTAAATCCTTGCCAACCTTCGCCATGTGGTCCTTATAGTCAGTGTCGCGAAGTAAATAGCCATGCTGTTTGCTCTTGCCAGACTAACTTTATAGGTTCCGCACCTAACTGTCGCCCAGAGTGTATAGTCAGTTCAGATTGTGCTCAAAATATGGCATGTCAAAATCAAAAATGTATTGATCCTTGCCCTGGCACTTGTGGTCAAGAAGCACGTTGTCAAGTAATCAATCATTATGCAGCATGTTCCTGTCCTCCTGGTTACACAGGAGATCCTTTCAATAGGTGTTCTAGAATAAAATGTAAGCATGTTTTCTTCTTTCCTTTCGACGAGAAGAGAATTGAGAAGTGAAAGAAGTATTTAGAAGCTACTTAAATTGTAACTTTTTATTGCTATTTGTGTAAGCTTTCCTTTTTCAGTTCTCTTACATAATTGATGATGGAAGTTTTATAATTATATATTTATATATCGCACTGGTTCCTCTAAAGAGTCAACTTAAAATTTTTCAATTTTCACTTTTTGCAAGAAATCGATGTACAGTGGTCATATCTACGCATTGTAAAAATCGTAGATCAATTTTTCTAGTATTTGCCAAAAACATACAATTGTATCGCCCTTTGTAGTATAAGAGTACACATAAAAAGAAAACAGTTTTTCGTCTCTACGCAAAATTTATAAATTTTGGGTTAACCCCCTTTAGAGGAACCAGTGCGATATGTAAAATTTCCATCCTTAATTTTCTTCAATTGCATGATTTTCATTTGTATATATTAATGTTGTTTCTATTTTTATGTATCTTCTTTTTTATTTTATTATATTGAATGTGTTTGATGTGTGTATCCTTTCCAACTGTAATATTTCTACACCTACACTATCATCTAAATGAAAACGTAATATGTTGTTAAATGTAACCTGTTCCTATCCAAAACTCTTCTATTACCAACACCAATCTACCAACTTTATACAAACTCTATAACTTTATGTATGACTGTCAATGTAGTGGATATAACACCTATGCCAAAAACTGGTAACCCCTGTGTACCCTCTCCATGTGGACCCAACTCGAAATGTATCGATGTTGGAGATTCACCTGCATGCTCCTGTTTACCAAATTATCTGGGACGACCACCTAATTGTCGTCCCGAGTGCATGAGTAGCTCTGACTGTCCCGCCAATCTGGCCTGCATGAATCAAAAATGTTCAAATCCATGTATGGGTGCTTGTGGCGTACACACTTTATGTACAGTTATTAAGCATAATCCTACATGTCAATGCGAACCTAGCTACACTGGAGATCCTTTCTCTGGCTGTAGTGCTGTACAAATAAGTATATATATTTTCTTTTGTATTCAGCAGAAGTAAAGGATTTTAAATAGGTTCTAGAAAAAATCTCAATAACAATCGAAGCCTCAAAATCCTTTACTTCTTTTCATTGTTCTTTTTAGGCTTTCCCGGGTATTAATTTTGTATTGTTGAATTTTCAGTAACAACAACAGAAAGACCTCGTGATCCCTGTAACCCTACCCCTTGTGGTGCCAATGCAGTATGTCGTGAACGCAATGGCGCCGGATCATGTTCATGTTTACCTGAATACTTTGGCGATCCCTATAGCGGCTGCAGACCAGAATGTGTGCAAAACTCGGATTGTGATCGCTCAAAGGCTTGTCTCAACAACAAATGTATTGATCCATGCCCTGGAGTTTGTGGAATTAATGCTGAGTGCCGTGTTCTTAATCATGCTCCAAACTGTCAATGTTTTGAAGGATACACCGGGGATCCACATCGAGCATGCGCAGTGATTGAAGTTGCCACCGTAGCTCCATTAAATCCCTGTCAGCCATCACCTTGTGGACCCTACAGTCAATGTCGTGAATCAAATGGTCACGCAGTTTGCTCATGCTTAGACAATTATATTGGAGCTCCGCCATCGTGTCGCCCAGAATGTGTCGTAAGCTCGGAATGTTCACAGAACAGAGCATGTATACAACAAAAATGCGCAGACCCTTGTGCTGGAGCATGCGGTTCACAGGCAAGATGTCAAGTTGTTAACCACAATCCCATTTGTACTTGCCCTGCAGGTATGACTGGTGATCCATTTGTTGAATGCATTACTGCAAAGGAACAGCCTCGAGACCCCGAAAATCCTTGTGTGCCATCGCCTTGTGGACCAAACTCTTTGTGCAGGGATTTCAATGGTCAAGCTGCCTGCTCATGTCAAACAAATTATGTAGGCAGACCGCCAAGTTGTAGACCTGAATGTTCAAATAATGATGAGTGTCCCAATCACCTTTCTTGTCAAAATGAAAAATGTGTTGATCCATGTCCTGGATCCTGCGGTTCAAATGCAATATGCAAAGTTGTTCAACACAATGCCGTCTGCTCTTGTACTGATGGCTATGAAGGGGATCCAATATCTGGTTGTGCATTAATACCACCTGTATTACCAAAACAACCACAATCATCACCATGTGAGCCATCACCTTGTGGTCCACAGGCTGAGTGCCGTGAACGTAATGGGGCTGGTGCTTGCTATTGTCATGAAGGCTACGAAGGTAATCCTTATGACATTGAACGTGGTTGTCGACGTGAATGTGAAGCCCATGATGATTGTTCTCCTGCACAAGCCTGTGTACGTTTCAAATGTGTAGATCCTTGCGATAATATATGTGGTGAATTTGCTATTTGCACAGTTGACAATCATATACCAACATGCAACTGTCCGGCTGGCTATACAGGAGATCCATTCTTCCAATGTAAACAAATTCCAGTAACACCACGGCCAATTATCAATCCATGTGTACCATCTCCATGTGGTCCAAACAGTATATGCCGTAATATTAATGATCAAGCCGTGTGCTCATGTCAATCAGGTTTTATCAATCAACCACCAAACTGTAGACCAGAATGTGTGGTTAGTTCTGAGTGCACTGCTGAAAAGGCTTGTGTAAATAATAAATGTGTAGATCCTTGTCAACATACATGCGGGCAACTTGCTATTTGTACTGTCAAAAATCATAGCCCAATATGTTCATGTCCTAGAGGAATGACTGGAGATCCATTTGTGAAGTGTATAAGAATACGTAAGTTTTAACTGATTTTTTTTACTCTTAAGTGTTGATAATTTAAATATTTTCTTTGTAGCTATTGTTGTCGAAGATAAACCAATTACGGAAAAACCACCATCATGTGTTCCATCGCCATGTGGTCCCAATTCTAAGTGTCAAATTATTGGTGGCAGCCCTGCTTGTTCTTGCTTACAAGACTTTATTGGTGCTCCTCCAAACTGCCGACCAGAATGTGTTCTTAACTCTGAATGTGGTCCTACTGAAGCTTGCATTAATCAAAAATGTCGCGATCCTTGTCCTGGATCATGCGGTTTCGAAGCTAAATGCCATGTTCTTAATCATGTTCCTATATGTAATTGCCTCGATGGTTATACAGGCGATCCATTTGTGCGTTGCAGTCCTGTATCCGTTACAGAATCACCCAGGATTAAAAATGATCCTTGTGATCCAAATCCTTGTGGCCCTAATGCTGATTGTTTTAACGGTGAATGCAGATGTCAAGACAATTATCAAGGAAACCCGTACGAAAGCTGCCGTCCAGAATGTTCTCTTTCTGCCGACTGTCCAAGAGATAAGGCCTGTATGCGTAACAAGTGTGTCGATCCTTGCCCTGGAACTTGTGGTGTTAACGCTGTTTGTGAGGTTTTAAATCATATTCCTGTATGCTCTTGCGTCACGGGCTATGAAGGAGATCCATTTACAAATTGTCGCTTAAAGACTGAGGAACCTGAAAAACCAGCCCAACCCTGCTCGCCCTCACCTTGTGGCGCCAATAGTCAGTGTCGTGACATAAATGATCATGCCGTTTGCTCTTGCTTAGATGGTTTCATTGGAGCACCACCGCAATGTCGTCCAGAATGTGTGGTTTCCAGTGAGTGCTCTGCACTACAGGCTTGTATTAATAAAAAATGTGTAGATCCTTGTGCTGGCTCTTGTGGTATTGATGCTCGCTGTGAGGTTATAAACCACAGCCCAATTTGTGGTTGTCCACCTGGCAAGACTGGTGATCCTTTTAAGAGATGTCTCGATATACCTTTCGAAGCTCCAAGAGATCCTGAAATACCTCGTGATCCTTGCGTTCCCTCACCATGTGGTCCCAATTCAATTTGTAAGGCAGGTCCTAGCGGTCCATCCTGTCAGTGTTTACCAGAATTCTTTGGATCACCACCTAATTGTAGACCTGAATGTATTATCAATCCGGACTGTCCTTCAACTCAGGCTTGTATTAATAACAAATGTCGCGATCCTTGTCCCGGATCGTGTGGTACTAATGCTGAGTGTCGTGTCATAAGCCATTCAGTATCATGCTCATGCCCAGTGGGCTATGCCGGAAATGCTTTTGTACAATGTATTCCTCAGAGAGAAGAACCAGTTAAACCATGTGAACCATCACCATGCGGCTCTAACGCAGAATGCATTGAACGTAATGGAGCCGCCTCATGTAAATGTATTGATGAATACCAAGGAAATCCCTACGAAGGATGTCGACCAGAATGTATTCTAAGTTCAGACTGTCCAACCGATAAAGCTTGCATACGTAACAAATGTCAAGATCCTTGTCCCGGCATTTGTGGTTCGAATGCTCAATGTTATGCTGTCAATCATGTGCCAAACTGTGTATGTAATGAAGGTTACACTGGAGATCCATTCACCAGTTGTCGAGTTCAACCCAAATTACCTCCACCCACGCCAGGAAATCCTTGTCAACCTTCACCTTGTGGCCCCAACAGCAAATGTCGTGAAACAAATGGCTTGGCCGTATGTTCATGTTTGGATTTCTTCATTGGTTCGCCACCAAATTGTAAACCTGAGTGCACAGTTAATGCGGAATGTCCACAAAATAAGGCTTGTCACAAATTCAAGTGTGCCAATCCTTGTGCAGGTACTTGCGGTATTGACGCCAAGTGTGAAGTCATCAATCACAACCCAATTTGCAGTTGTGCTTTGGAAATGACTGGTGATCCATTTAACAGATGTTATCCAGCACCCATTCGACCCAAGGATGAACCAACTAAATCTAAGAATCCTTGCATTCCTTCACCATGTGGTCTGTATTCCGAGTGCCGAGTAAGCGGCGACCAACCATCTTGCTCTTGTTTACCAAACTACATTGGATCACCTCCAAACTGTCGCTCAGAGTGCGTGGTTAACACCGATTGCCCCTCTGACTTAGCATGTATTGCCGAAAAATGTCGCAACCCATGTGAAGGTACTTGTGGTATTAATTCCGAATGTCGCATACAAAATCATTTGGCTATTTGTACTTGCCGTACTGGCTTCACCGGTGATCCGTTTACTCAGTGTATTGAAATTATTGAAGAAAAAACTCAAACTCCAGTGGAATTGGATCCATGTGCTTTACAGCCATGTGGTGCGAATGCTGAGTGTCAACCAGGCGGTGTTTGTGTGTGCATAAAAGATTATCAAGGTGATCCTTATGTAGGTTGTAGACCAGAATGTACTTTGAGTACCGATTGTTCACCCAACAAGGCTTGTTTGAATAAGAAGTGCGTTGATCCCTGCCCTGGAACTTGTGGCCAAAACGCCCAATGTGATGTAAGCAATCATATTCCTATATGTACTTGTCCTAAAGGTTATACCGGTGATCCATTTATCAACTGTCGTCAAGTGGTACGTAATGATTTGGTACCCACAGATCCTTGCCAACCCAATCCATGCGGACCCAACAGCATTTGTCAAGTGTCTGCGCAAGGCCCTCGATGTGCTTGCCAACCTGGTATGTTAGGCTCTCCACCAGCATGCAAACCTGAGTGTATTGTAAGCTCTGAATGTTCTCTACAAACTGCTTGTATTAACCGTAAATGTGTGGATCCTTGCCCTGGAGCCTGTGGCCAATTCGCCAAATGCCAAGTTATCAATCATAATCCAATTTGCACTTGCAATAATGGATTTACTGGTGATCCATTTACCCGCTGCTATGAAGAACCAAAGGCCGTAGAACCTATACGTCCTGTAAATCCATGTGTACCATCTCCTTGCGGCCCTAACTCAGAGTGCAAAGTTGTGGGCGAAAGTCCAGCCTGTTCATGTGCTGCTTCATTTTTGGGTACTCCGCCAAATTGTAGACCCGAATGCACTATTAATCCAGAATGTCCATCCACCAAAGCCTGCATTCGTCAAAAATGTGAGGATCCTTGTGTGGGATCATGTGGTTTCAATGCTCGTTGTTCTGTTGCCAATCATATGCCAATCTGTAGCTGTGAAGTTGGTTTCACTGGAGATCCGTTCACTAACTGCCAGCCAATTCCAGGTAGGATTTTTAAAAATTTTCTTTTAGGTTTTAGGCATAACCAAAAATTATTAATGGTGGTGGAAGATTATGACATAAGTTGAGCAAGTTATTATTCAATATTAGCAAGATGCTTTATTGGATATGAAAAATGGTTATGCCTAGAAAAATAATAAAAAAGGAGTAAAACATTGCCAAAAAACTTTTTTTTTTTTTTTTGATAGAGAATGTTATTAGCATTTGGAATCAATTTTTTTAAAGGTTTAAGAGACATATTAAAAGATGGCCACTTTTAATTTGCCTAAACGGTCTTCACAATTTTTTAAAATAAATCCGATGTTTCATGGAATTGTTTAGACCTATAAACCATAAAATTAAAATTTAACTCAAAATTGTTCATTAATGAAATGCTAAAGCATTTTGTATAAAGAAAAATTGACAGAAGAGTAATTCAAACACATGAAGTAAAGTTAATTATGGTTTTACTCCTTTAATACGCACAAATTAGAACTAAGATTTTCACCGTGTTTTACATGTAACAATTTTTACGTTTCGAAAGAAAGTTACTTGTCATGTCAATTAAGAAATTTCACTGTTGAATTTAATGCAAAAAAAAATTAAACTCTTAAGTTCTCTTTGATGAAAATTAAATTTAAACTATTTCAAAGATAGATCAATTACTGAGCATAGGTCCCATATTATATACAAGTGTTACATCATCTCGATCAAAACTTGTTAATATATTTTAAATAGTTTTGACAAATTTAGAAGTTTGCCTTGTCCTGCGGTGATTTTTAAATGCCGCTGAAAAACTGCATCCGACATTACCGAAGAAATATTTAATTTACATATTTTAGGTATCATTTGAATTACTTTTCATTTGTAAAAAGATAAATAGCAGTTGTTGCGATTGATTGCCACACAGCCTTAAATGAAAGTCAAAGCATTGGAGATAAATTCCTAGATTTCTGGTCTCAAAACTCGTAGCAATTTGGAAAACATTATTAACGGAACCCTAATACCATCTTAAAATAATTACAAGAACCCCATCATTGTTATTATGCCCACACCACAATAATGGAGAGGGTATTATGCATTTGTGCATCGTAAAGTATACCGGTCGACTCAGAATCACTTTTTAACGATGTCCAATCGGCGGGCTGGCTGTCCATGCAACCTTGTGCGCAAAGTACAGGTCGCAATTTTGAGGATAATTTGTTGAAATTTGGTGCATATGTTCTAATTGGCACAAGGACCAAGCCTTTTGAATTGGTCCATAATTTAATATATCCCCGTAAAAGATGCATCCAAGAATAGGGTCATAGATGGATTCATATTTATTGAACCCATAAGCTATGCAATTTCTGCCTTTAAGAACATATCAAACCGATTTTTATGAAAATTAAAACATAGATAGATCCCTATTAATACAGCTATAAACTCTTGAAAATAGTGTGAGAAGACCCATAATTTCGCATAGCCCCCAAACAAGTTTCTTTCCGGAATAAAGTCTTTGTGCTTTAAGTGCATCTCATCTTATTATGTTGGTATTTAGATTGAGTTTGATCTTAACTTATTCCTGTAGTTCATGTGGCTGCCTCCGAGCTGGTTATAATACTAGTCCTTTATGACACAACCAGTCCGAATGCTAGCCATATGACTGGCCCCTTTAACAAGGGGATGTCCTACGATGGGGTAAATTATCACTAAGAGGCAACAAAAAGACAGTTCATAAGCCGGTTCTTCTTGGCTTACCCTTAACTGTCTCCTTATACCAACCATAAATCTGCTTTCTGCATACGTTCTGTTTCTATCTCTATCTCTCATAAAATGAACGAAATGCTCAATGACATACATGTTTACTAACCACCATCTGCGAAACAAAAAGACAGCTAAGTGTCAGAACAAAGTGACAGTAAAATTTTCCACAGTTTTAGAACCAGTCTTCCGAGTAAAGGATCAATGTGGATAGTTTTATAACCAGTCTTCAGAGTATAGGATCAAGGTCTACTGTGTATAGTACTGCCACTTTTGGGGTAAATTGTCACGAAAAAACTACAGTGATATGATTGCAATATAAATAATCTCACCAAATTCACAATAGCTCCTATACGAATACTTCTCCCAAAAATAGCTTTTAATGCCATTACTTCCTTATAAATGTTGGTATTGACATACAAATTGGCGAGAATAATAATAATTATAATCATATAGATAAAGATATCTTAATAATAATTGGCAAAAAGAATTTAACATGGGTCTAAACCTCATAGCAAAATATTGTTCTGGCGGTTCCAAGATTGCCCATGGGTCCTAAATAGGAAACACTGTCGAAATTTTGTTCGAATATACAGTGGTGTAGGATATCAAACGTTTGGGTTTGATCGACTATTTTTTCTTACTTGTTTGTATACTGGAATTATCCTACAGATTAAATTTAAGTCGTCAATTCAAAGAGAACTTAGAAGAACAAATTGTTTTAAATGTCAGCACTCTAAATGTTCAATGTCAACACTGCAATATGCACTTAATTACACTTTAAAAAAACGCGTTTTAGTTTAATTAATAGTAAGATCAAAAGTAAATATAAACACAAGTTCTAATTTGTGAGAATTTAGCATTTTTTTAAACAAAAAGAAAAATGTAATTTTATCACCAGAAAACACAACTGCATTGCAAAGAATGTAAAAAAAATCAATATGTATTTAATTTCCAAATTCTTAAGCAAAATGCAGATTTCAATAATTACTTTAATTCTGTACGAGTTGTCTGAATTTTAAAGTATATTGAAAGTGTTTTATGGTTTTGCTGTCTTATATAGCAAACGATAAAATTAAATTTTTCCATGCATTTTACAAACAAATTTATAATAAATAGTTTTAATTTTAACTATATTACTTTAATATTTTGTATCAATAATATAACGCAAAATTTATACGCCAAAACGCCTACTATACGCCTTTTTTAATCCTCCGCCTTTAAAATAATGCTACAATATATATTTGTATATGCCTTTGAAAACTTTTCTTGATTTCAACCATATTTTAACACCCTTTTTAGACAACGCTTATTTTGACCTTTAATAATAAACCTGAAATATTATAAGAGAGCAATTATTTACATAAAACCTTACAATACTAAAGAATTAGTTTGTCTTAAATTACAATCTATTTTTTAAACAATCAACCAGCCAAATAAAACCTTTTACTATTAACCCTGGTTCGAATACAATACAATGCTTTCGTTAATTGGCCCAGTATTTTTTAACCCTTAAAAAATATTTAAATCTGCGTTTGTTTTCTATATTTGTCCTCAACAGTAAAAAAAAATAAACTTTAATTATTTAACCCATTGTGAAAACGACACAAAGCCTTTATGCCACAATAATATTTAATACCAAAATTAAACAACACTGCGCTTTTTTGAATATATTGTTTTTATTCTGAAAAAATCAACGTTGGTACTTTTATTGCTGTTTTTGGACCTTTTTAATTAAATCATAACAATGCTTATTTATTTTAATTTTTTTTTTTATTGACAAAATTTTGTAGTCTATATTTAATTATTAAGTTAAGAAAATATGTAAACCTTAAACTAAAAAATACACTAAATAAATTTATTTATGCCAATAACAACCGAGTTTTTATTTAAGTTTAAATTAAATTTATTTAAAACGCGTAACCGTTATTCTTAAAACACTTATTAAACACCGCTCTCCTAACACCGCTAAACACAGCTCAAAAATATACACTGAAACCAAAAACCAATTTGTGCACTTTAAAAATTAATATTTTTAATTGAAAATAAAGCAAACAAAATCCATTAAAAACCTGTAGTGTTTTAAATTATAATAACGTAGTGGAACATTTGTTAATGCAAATAACCAAAATTTAAAACAAAATTTAAACAAAAAAACTGCAAAAAGCTTCACTTACCAACAATAATAAAATTAAAAAACAAACAAAAAAAACCTTGTGGAAAGTACTCACCCCAAAGCAACTCACCAATAAAAAAAACAAATACCAGAGTATGTAGTACTAATCTGTTTTAATGGTAAATAGGATTCTATGGAAATTAATTGAAATAATATTCTTTTATTTCTGCTCTTTTCTTCCCTTTATTCGATTTACTACGCCAAACTTACATCTCTTCAACATAGAACGTATTGTTAACGAAAATATAACACCTTGTGATCCAAATCCGTGTGGCTCAAATGCTGTGTGCCGTGAACAAAATGGCATCGGTTCCTGCCAATGTATGCCTGAATACTATGGAGATCCTTATCAATCGTGTCGACCAGAATGTATACGTAATTTTGACTGTCCAACGACAAAAGCTTGCACTCAAAATAAGTGCACAGATCCTTGTCCAGGTACATGTGCTGCGAATGCAATTTGCTCGGTAACCAATCATATACCTACGTGTTCTTGCCTGTCTGGTTACATAGGCGATCCTTACAGATATTGCCAAAGAGAGCCAGAGAAACGTAAGAATTTTTAAGTGATTTTTCACATCTGCGTTTAGTATTACTTATTTATATAATTATCTATTAGCTATTCGTTTGCAAGAGCCTTCTAATCCCTGTGCACCGTCACCTTGTGGCCCCAACTCTCAGTGTCGTGAATTAAATGGGCAGGCTATATGTTCTTGTTTGGAGAATTATATAGGTTTGCCGCCTTCGTGTAGACCAGAATGTGTGTTAAGCACTGAATGTCCCGCTGATAAGGCTTGTGTTAATCAAAAATGTCAAGATCCTTGCCCAGGTGTATGTGGTCTTAATGCTGAGTGTAGGGTACGAAATCACAGTCCGCTTTGCCAATGTAGACCTAGATTCACCGGTGATGCGTTTAGTAGATGTTATCCCATACCACGTAATTATTAGATATCTAGTTTACAAATGAAAGTGAGACGTTACAGTTTTCTTCTTGATTTAGCTCCAGCTCCTGTTATTAAGCAAATTGAAAGAGATCCTTGTGTTCCTTCACCCTGTGGGTCTAATTCGCAGTGTAGGAATGTTAATGGAGTACCTTCGTGTTCTTGCTTGGAAACGTATATTGGAGGTCCTCCCAATTGTAGGCCTGAGTGCTCAATTAGTTCTGAATGTGCTTTAGATGAAGCATGTATACGGGAGAAATGTATCAATCCATGCCCTGGATCATGTGGATTCTCAGCTGTTTGTAATGTTATCAATCATACTCCGATTTGTACTTGTGCCGAAGGTTTTACAGGTGATCCTTTCAGTTTCTGTAGACCAACGCCGCCACCTGAGGTTTTAAGTAAGTTTTCCTTTAAAAAAATATTCGCAAGTAACCTGAATTCACTTATAAAATCTCTTGCGATTAGATGAACCTTCCGATCCGTGCCGTCCTTCACCATGTGGTGCCAATGCTAAATGCAGTAATGGCGTTTGTTCATGTCTATCCGAGTTCAAGGGAGACCCTTATTCTGGTTGCCGACCAGAATGTGTTTTGAATTCTGATTGTCCTCGCGATAAGGCCTGCACTCGCAGTAAATGTGTTGACCCATGCCCAGGCACTTGTGGTGACAATGCCATTTGTGATGTTATTAATCATATACCCATGTGCAGATGCCCTGAAGGTACTCAAGGAAGTGCCTTTATTAGATGCACTCCTCAAGAAAGTAAGCAAACTTTTATTGCGATATATAAATATTAAAAAAGATATACACGTAAAGATATTTTTGTAGAATTAATTTTACCATCAAACCCTTGTCAACCATCACCTTGTGGTCCGAATTCCCAGTGCCGTGAGATTAATCAGCAACCAGTCTGTTCGTGTATACGAGGTTTTATAGGTTCTCCGCCAACTTGTCGCCCAGAATGTACAGCTAACTCAGAATGTCCGCCAACACAGGCTTGTCTTAATCAAAAATGTCGCGACCCATGCCTAGGCACCTGTGGTGTAAGTGCATTATGCTCAGTTGTAAATCACAGTCCGTTCTGTAGTTGTCCAAATAGCTTTACTGGTAATCCATTTGTTAGGTGCCAACGTATAAGTAAGTAAAGCGACTAAAAATACTTGAATTGCTTTGTAATTGTTATTTTTGCTTGACCCTAGTTAAACCAATAAGTGAAATAGTACCTCAAGATCCCTGCCAACCATCCCCTTGTGGGCCATTCTCTCGCTGTAAACCCAAGGGAGAATCTCCATCATGTTCTTGTTTGAAATCTTATATAGGAAGACCACCTAATTGTCGTCCCGAATGTGTTACTAGTTCAGAATGTGCCAGCAATTTAGCTTGTGTGAATCAAAAATGTATTGATCCCTGTCCTGGAAGATGTGGTGTAAATGCTGAATGTCGTGTAGTAAGTCATGCTGTGCAATGCGTATGTGTCGTCGGTTACACGGGTGATCCATTTGTGGAATGCAATCCTCCGGTTGAAAAAGATATAATTGAAGTTTTAACTCCTTGCAATCCTTCCCCTTGCGGTCCTAATGCTGTATGTAGGGAACGTAATGGCGCCGGATCCTGCCAATGTTTACCTGATTATCATGGCAATCCTTATGAAAACTGCCGACCAGAATGTGTTTTGAACTCAGATTGTTCTTCTAATAAAGCATGCCAACAACAAAAGTGTCAAGATCCATGTCCAGGAACTTGTGGCCAAAATGCTGAATGCCAAGTCGTGAACCACTTGCCTACTTGTAACTGTTTCTCCGGTTTCGTAGGAGACCCCTACAGAATTTGCACAAAACCAGCGGAACGTAAGACATTGTAATAAATATGTTGTTCAATTAAAATACTTAAGTTAACCCTTGTCTTTAGCCATACGTTTGGAATATGTTAATCAATGTCAGCCTACGCCATGCGGTCCAAATAGTCAATGTCGCGAAGTTAATAGTCAAGCAGTTTGTTCTTGCTTGCCAGAATTTATAGGTCAACCTCCAGCATGCAGACCCGAATGTACTATATCTTCAGAATGTTCCTCTGATAAGGCTTGCATTAATCAGAAATGTGTTAATCCATGTGATAATTCACCATGTGGCCACAACGCGGAATGTAGGATCAGAAATCATAGTCCATTGTGTTCTTGTAATCGTGGATATACTGGAGATGCTTTCACTAAATGTTATCTTATACCTCGTAAGCCAACAAAAACTGACATCTAGATAGTTTTATTAATATGAGTTTTTCTGTAGCACCACCAATTGAAGTTCAGCGGGAAGAAATTAAAGATCCATGTCTTCCATCACCTTGTGGGCCTAACGCGGAATGTCGTAATGCAAACGGTATTCCTTCGTGTACTTGTTTGGCCACATATATAGGACAACCTCCGAATTGTAGACCGGAATGTACAATAAATTCAGAATGTCCGAGTCAACAGGCTTGCATCAATCAAAAATGCAAAGACCCTTGTCCTGGTGCATGTGGTTTAAATTCAATTTGTCATGTTATAAACCATACTCCATCGTGTGCATGCATTGAAGGTTACATCGGCAATCCTTTTACAAGTTGTTCACCCAAACCACCAGAACGTAAGATTTCGCCATTTTAAAAATTTGAAAGTGTGTTAGTTTTTATTATCTATACCTACAGCTACTACACCACCTCCTTTGGACGATCCTTGTTCTCCGTCGCCTTGTGGTCCCAATGCTATCTGCAATAACGGTCAATGCACTTGTATACCGGAGTACCAAGGAGATCCTTTTATAGCATGTAGACCAGAATGTGTTCTCAACTCAGAATGTCCACGAGATAGGGCTTGTATACGTAACAAATGTGTAAATCCCTGTCCAGGTACCTGTGCCGCAAACGCCATATGCGAGGTTCACAATCATGTTCCTATGTGCCATTGTCCCGAGAAAATGACGGGAAATGCATTCTTTGAATGTCGTGCCATATTAAGTAATATAATTTTTAAATATTTGATCTTGGTTCCTTAAGTGAGATTTTACGATTTATTTTATAATTTAGCCTCTTTACCAATAAACCCCTGTCAACCATCACCATGTGGACCTAATAGTCAATGTCGTGTGGTCCAAGGTACTGCTGTCTGTTCATGTTTGTCCGATTTTATAGGTAGCCCACCACAATGTAGACCAGAATGTACAACAAACACCGATTGTTCACCTGATCAAGCTTGTCAAAGTATGAAATGTCGAGATCCTTGTCCAGGAACATGTGGATTCAATGCCGAATGCAATGTAGTTAATCATACTCCATACTGTAAATGTCGTAATCGCATGACTGGTGACCCTTTTATTAGATGTGAAGTAATTTTAGAGCCCATTAGGGATGATAAAATACCTATAAATCCTTGCCAACCTTCACCATGTGGACCCAACTCGGAATGCCGAGTTAGCGGTGATTCGCCCTCATGCTCGTGTTTGCCAGATTTTATCAGCTCGCCTCCACAGTGTCGACCAGAATGTGTTTCGAATTCAGAATGCCCTTCAAAACAAGCTTGTATAAATCAAAAATGTAAAGATCCTTGTCCTGGGTTGTGTGGACAGAACGCTCTATGCCGCGTATTTTCCCATACACCTATGTGTCTATGCAATGAGGGCTTTACTGGAGATCCATTTTCTATTTGCAATCCAGTACAACAGACACCAGTGGAAAGAGTAAGACCATGCGTTCCCAATCCATGCGGAGTTAATGCAAAATGCATTGAGCGAGGAGATGCCGGATCCTGCCAATGTTTGCAAGACTTCTTTGGCAATCCCTATGAAGGATGCCGACCCGAATGCATTTTAAATTCGGATTGTCCTTCAAATAGAGCTTGTCAGAATCAAAAATGTGTCGATCCTTGTCCAGGAACTTGTGGTCAAAATGCTGAATGCAAGGTTATTAGTCATTTACCGTCATGCAATTGCTTATTAGGTTACACAGGTGATCCCTACAACATCTGTAGTGTTCCTCGAAATGAACGTAAGCTCTCGTAATTTTTCGTAAGAAATTTCTCTAAAACTAATTTTGTTTTAGCTGTTCGTGAATATGTTAATCCATGCCAACCTTCACCCTGTGGTCCCAACTCACAATGCAAGGAAGTGAATGGTCAACCTGTTTGCTCTTGTCTTTTAGAGTACATAGGTTCTCCGCCAGCTTGTAGGCCAGAGTGTACATCTAGCTCAGAATGTCCTTCAGTTAAAGCATGTGTTAATAGAAAATGTGTTGATCCTTGTCCTGGCGTGTGTGGTCAAAACGCGCAGTGTCAAGTACGTAATCATAGTCCGATTTGTAGCTGCAACAGCGGTTTCACTGGCGATGCTTTTGTTCGTTGCTTCCGCGTACCACCACAAAGGGAAGAACCTGTAACACAACCACCCCGAGATCCTTGTATTCCTTCACCTTGCGGTCCGAATTCACAATGCCGTGATGTTCATGGTTCCGCATCATGCTCTTGTTTGCCAAATTATTTGGGATCACCACCATCATGCAGGCCTGAGTGTACTATAAATTCAGAATGTGGCTCTCAAGAGGCATGTATCAATCAGAAATGTCGCGATCCTTGTCTAGGATCGTGTGGAATCAATACATTATGTTTTGTTCGCGCTCATACACCTATATGCACTTGTCAAACTGGTTTTACAGGAGATCCATTTGCAGTTTGTAATTCGATCCCTCCGCCTCCTATTAAATGTAAGGACTCAAAATCTTTAAATGAATTTATGGGTTTAAATATAACTCTATATTATTTTTCCCCCAAAGCTGACTTTGTTCCGGATGATCCCTGCAGTCCATCGCCATGTGGTGCTAACGCCGATTGCAACAATGGTCAATGTTCTTGTATACCGGAGTATCATGGCGACCCTTATACCGGTTGCAGACCTGAATGTGTGCTTCATACAGATTGTTCACGAGATAAGGCCTGTGTTAGAAACAAATGTGTAGATCCGTGTGTTGGAACATGCGCGTCGACTGCCGTTTGCGAAGTTATTAACCATATACCAAATTGTAGATGCCCCGATGGTATGGAGGGTAATGCTTTTGTACTTTGCTCTAAAGTTCCAAGTAAGATTGTCACAGTATTTCAAACCCAATCAATTTATATTAAATACTACGCACTTTTTATAGAACAAGATTTACCAGTACATCCCTGCCAACCTTCGCCTTGCGGTCCCAACTCGCAATGTAGAGAGGTCAACATGCAGGCTGTGTGTTCGTGTATTGAAGGTTTTATGGGAAGTCCACCTTTGTGCAGACCAGAATGTACATCTAATACAGAATGTGCTTTAAATTTGGCTTGCTTAAATCAAAAATGTTCTGATCCATGTCCTGGAGTGTGTGGTCGCAATGCACTGTGCCATGTTACCAATCACAGTCCTTATTGCAGATGCCCCGATAGATACGATGGCAATCCTTTTGTAAGTTGCCAACAAAGAATTGAACCCCCTTCACCGCCTGTACGTCAACCATGTAACCCATCACCTTGTGGTCCGTACTCCCAATGTCGCGAAGTTGGCGATAGTCCATCTTGTTCTTGCCTGTCCGAGTATGTGGGTGCACCACCAAATTGTAGACCCGAATGCGTCACAAGTTCAGAATGTCCTTCCAGTCAGGCATGCATTAACCAGAAATGTAAAGATCCTTGCCCTGGCCTTTGTGGGGCAGGAGCTGAATGTCGCGTTATATCGCACACTCCCAGTTGCTATTGTCCAGTGGGCTACGAAGGAGATCCTTTTGTACAATGTACAAGACAACAACAACCACTCCAGTTAGAGCATATTGATCCTTGCAACCCTAATCCTTGTGGTCAAAATGCGCGCTGTGTAGCTAAAAATGGTGCCGGATCTTGTCAATGTTTCCCAGATTACTTCGGTAACCCTTATGAAGGTTGCCGTTCAGAATGTGTGTTGGACTCTGATTGTGCCAGCAACTTGGCTTGTCAAAATATGAAATGTCGCAATCCATGTCCAGGAACATGTGGTCAAAACGCCATTTGCAATGTTCTTAATCATGTACCAAGATGTTCTTGCATAACGGGCTACGAAGGAGATCCCTATCGGTCATGTTTACCAGTTAAACAACGTAAGTTAAACAAACCTGTCCTGTTTATTTTTAATAAATTGTTCTTCATCGTTTTGTTAGCCATTAAAGAATATGTCAACCCTTGCCAACCTTCACCATGTGGACCTAATTCTCAGTGTCGTGAAACCAACGAACAACCCGTGTGTTCTTGTTTGCCCGACTATGTTGGTAGCCCACCCTTGTGTAGACCTGAATGTACTATATCTTCTGAATGTGCTTTTGATAAGGCTTGTGTTAACCAAAAATGTGCAGATCCTTGTCCAGAAACTTGTGGCACTAATGCTAACTGTCGAGTCCATAATCATAGTCCACTATGCACGTGTAGAGCTGGATTTACAGGAGACCCATTCTACATTTGTCGCCCCATACCACGTAAGAATACCAAAATTTTTAATGTTTTCCGAGGACTTCAATTTGATTTTTGTTTGTTTATAAAGCTCAACGTCTAATACAAGTTCAAAAAACCCCAGCAGATCCTTGTGTACCTTCACCATGTGGCTCCAATGCACTATGTAGACAGATAGGGGACTCACATTCATGTTCATGCCTTCCCAAATACATTGGTTCGCCCCCAAATTGTAGACCCGAATGCGTTATAAATGCTGATTGTCCTAGTAGCCAGTCGTGCATTAATGAAAAATGTCGCGACCCCTGTGCTGGAGCTTGTGGTTTAGGTGCTCTTTGTGAGGTCAACAATCACACACCAAACTGTAGATGTCCTTCTGGTTTAACTGGAGATCCATTCTCATTTTGCGAGCCAGCTCCACCACGTAAGCCTTTTCTTGTAGTCAGCATTATAATAATAATAATTAAAATGAAATCATAATAGCGCCCACAAAAGACGACCCTTGTTATCCATTCCCTTGTGGTGCCAATGCTCAATGTGATAACGGTGTTTGTTCTTGCATACCTGAATATCAAGGTGACCCTTATACCGGCTGCCGACCCGAATGTGTTGTGAATTCAGACTGTTCTCGTGAGCTGTCTTGTATACAAAATAAGTGTCGCGATCCCTGTCCGGGAACTTGTGCCACGAATGCTTTATGCCAGGTTATAAATCACATACCCATGTGTTCTTGCCCTGAAGGCATGGCCGGCAATGCTTTTGTTTTATGTTTAACAGCACCACGTAAATATCAATAATTTGAAGTACAAATACAAATAATAGGAATATTAATGCGGTACATTTTTTTTAGCGCCAGTTAAAGTTAATCCTTGCCAACCATCTCCTTGTGGTCCAAATGCACAATGCCGCGTGGTTAACTCACAAGCAGTATGTTCATGCATACCCAATTATTTAGGAGCACCCCCGGCATGTCGTCCAGAATGTACTGCTAATCAGGAATGTGCAGCCAATTTGGCATGTATTAATCAAAAATGTGTAGATCCTTGTCCAGGATCCTGCGGTAGAAATGCTAAATGTTCAACGGTTAATCATAATCCATTCTGCACATGTATGCCGCGTTACACAGGAAATCCATTTGTTGCTTGTCAACTAATCATTGAGCCTCCACAAGATCCACAAGAACCTCAGGATCCGTGCAGACCATCACCATGTGGTCCAAATTCACAGTGCAGAGCTGTTGGTGATTCTCCATCCTGTTCGTGCTTAACTGGTTTTATAGGTTCGGCGCCATACTGCAAACCCGAATGCGTATCCAACTCTGAGTGTCCTACAAATATGGCCTGTATCACTCAAAAATGTATCGATCCCTGCGTTGGTGTTTGTGGAGCTTCAGCAATATGCCGTGTAGTATCACACACTCCAATATGCACGTGTCAATCGGGTTTCACTGGAGACCCATTTAGTTTATGTTCTCCTATACCAGTTCGAGGACATCTAGAACCATTACGTCCTTGTAATCCTTCGCCATGTGGTACTAATGCTAAGTGTATTGAGCACAACGGTGCTGGTGCTTGCCAGTGTTTACAGGAATTTTATGGTAACCCTTATGAAGGTTGTCGCCCAGAATGTGTTTTAAATTCAGATTGCCCAACTAACAAGGCCTGTCATAATCAAAAATGTCGGGACCCGTGCCCAGGAATATGTGGAAGTAACGCTGAATGTTCTGTATTAAATCATGTACCCAACTGTAACTGTTTAATTGGTTTTTCTGGAGATCCATACAGTTTCTGCTCCAAACCTCAAGAACGTAAGCTTTGATTTTTCCAAAAATAAGATAATTAGTTTCTTTCTTATGTGTTTAGTAATTAGATACTAACGAGTGTAAAAAAAAAATTATATTTATTTAGCAATACGTCAGGAATATGTTAACCCTTGTCAACCTTCACCATGTGGCCCCAACTCACAATGTCGCGAAATCAATGAACAGGCAGTGTGCTCATGTCTTACAGACTTTATAGGAGTAGCACCTGCTTGCCGTCCTGAATGTACTATAAATAATGAATGTCCTTTAGATAAGGCTTGTATTAATCGGAAATGTTTAAATCCCTGCCCTAGTGTGTGCGGTCTAAACGCTGAATGCCACGTTCGTAACCATAATCCACTATGTTCTTGCCTTCCCGGTATGACTGGTGACGCATTCATGCGCTGTTATCCGCAACCATGTAAGCAACTTATGCTCTTATACGCTTATAAAAAATGAATTTTTTTTATTTTTTTTACTAAAAATTAGCTCCACAGCCGCCAGTTAAGGATGTTGAAATTTATCGCGATCCATGTGCACCATCGCCTTGTGGACAATTTTCAGAATGTCGCAATCAATACGGCACAGCTTCTTGCTCTTGTCTGCCCAATTATATAGGCTCTCCTCCGAACTGTAGGCCCGAATGTTCAATAAATGCAGACTGCCCTTCTAGTCAAGCATGTATTAATGAAAAATGTCGCGATCCTTGTCCTGGAGCATGTGGTATTAACACTGAATGTACAGTCATAAATCATATACCCAATTGCAAATGTCAATTGGGATATACAGGTGATGCGTTTGTAGTTTGTCAAATAACTCCCCCTCCAACGAAAATTAAAGAATATAAAGTGAGGGATCCGTGCTATCCCAATCCTTGTGGTTCAAGTGCTGTTTGTTCTGGTGAAGGAACATGTTCTTGTTTAGCAGACTACCAAGGGGATCCCTACGTGGCTTGCAAACCGGAATGTGTTCTTAATTCAGAATGTTCTAGCAATCTAGCATGCATAAATCAAAAATGCCGTGATCCTTGTCCAGGCACATGTGGTAATAACGCTATATGCGAAGTCAGAAATCATATTCCGATGTGTCATTGCCCAGATCGGATGACTGGTAACGCGTTCGTCTTTTGCCAACCCATACAACAAAGTATGTTCAAATTAAATGGAAGTAACTTGTATTATTTAATATATTAACATATTTCTTAATAGCTGAGGTATACCGTAATCCCTGTCAACCTTCTCCATGTGGACCTTATTCACAATGTCGTGAAATAAACCATCAAGCTGTTTGCTCATGCTTGCCAAATTTCTTAGGCTCCCCTCCTAGTTGTCGACCTGAATGCACTACAAACTCCGAATGTCCTGCAAATCTAGCATGTCAAAATCGGAAATGTATTGATCCGTGTCCGGGAACCTGTGGACGATTTGCCCTTTGCAACGTTGTCAATCACAGTCCTTTCTGTACTTGTGTACAAGGTTATACCGGAAATCCCTTTGTACAGTGTCAAAGATTAAGTAAGTTTTAAAAAAAATGTATTTTTCATCGAGCAGTGTTAATGAATTGTGTTGTTATTTAATGTACTCAGTTGAACCACAGCGGGATATTGAAACTTTGAATCCTTGTCAACCGTCACCATGTGGTCCGAATAGTATTTGCAAAGCCGTGGGAACTAACCCATCATGTTCTTGTATACCAGAATTTGTAGGGCAACCACCAAATTGTAGGCCGGAATGCATCACCAATTCAGAATGTCCACTGCATCAGATATGTTCTAATCAAAAATGCGAAGATCCCTGCCCAGGTTTGTGTGGTTCAAGTGCACTCTGTCGAGTTAATAGTCACACACCAATGTGTTATTGTGAGAACGGCTTCACTGGTGATCCGTTTGTATATTGTTCTTCTATACCTCAACAAAGCCCTATTGCAACTACCGACCCTTGTAATCCTTCGCCATGTGGACCTTACGCAGAATGTCGTCAACAAGCTGGTGTCGGTTCTTGTCAATGTCATCCAGAATATTTCGGTAATCCATACGAAGGCTGTCGTCCAGAATGCGTCGTTAATTCAGACTGTCCTTCTAATAGGGCATGTGTTAATGAGAGATGTAAGGATCCATGCCCAGGTACTTGTGGTCTTAATGCTGAATGTTTTGTTAGGAACCATCAGGCGACATGTAATTGCATATATGGATATCAAGGAGATCCATATCGTTATTGTGCTAAGGAAGAAAAACGTAAGAAAAGGTGTAAAAAGTAATCGAATAGGTCATAAATTGTATTTTCCTTATTTGCTCTTAGCCATTATTAGAGAGTATGTTAATCCTTGCCAGCCATCCCCTTGTGGTCCTAATTCACAATGTAAAGAGCTCAATGAACAAGCTATTTGTTCTTGTTTGCCAGAATACGTAGGAGTTCCCCCCATTTGTAGACCTGAATGTACAACAAGTTCCGAATGTTCTTCAGACAGAGCTTGTATTAATCAAAACTGTAGAGATCCGTGCCCCGGTGTCTGTGGCGTGCAAGCCTTGTGCGATGTTCGTAATCATGCACCTTTATGCAGTTGTCAAAATGGTTATACTGGAGACCCGTTCACACGCTGTTATCCCATACCTCGTAAGTCTTATGTCAGTGAAAGTCCTAATTGAAACGTAATGCGATATCCCAAATTTTAGCTCCACCGCCAGTACTGTTTTCTGAACCTAAACGTGATCCTTGTGTTCCCTCTCCTTGTGGCCCTAATTCTCAATGTCAAAACAGAAATAATCAAGCAAAATGTTCATGTTTGCCAAATTACTTTGGTGCACCTCCTAGCTGTCGTCCAGAATGTTCTACAAGTTCGGAATGCTCTCTAAATATGGCTTGCATTAATATGCGTTGCATAGATCCTTGTCCTGGATCTTGTGCTTTTAACGCTTTGTGTAGTGTTCAAAATCATGTACCTAGTTGTTATTGTCCAGAAGGTTATATAGGAGATCCATTTACAGCCTGTCAGTTAGCACTAAAACGTAAGCAACACCCAAAAAATATGATTTATATCTTGCTAAAAGTCTTTTACATACTTCTTTAGCCAAGCCTGTTGTAAAGGATGATCCTTGTTATCCAAACCTATGTGGTACGAATTCTTTATGTAATAAAGGTCAATGTTCGTGTGTTCCTGAATACCAAGGAGATCCCTATGTGGCATGTCGACCCGAATGTGTTTTAAATACAGAATGTTCATCTAATAAAGCATGTATTCGTAACAAGTGTATAGATCCTTGTCCAGGCACTTGCGGGACTAATGCTTTATGTGATGTTTACAATCATGTACCAATGTGTCGTTGTCCTGATAAAATGACAGGCAATGCTTTTGTTCAGTGCGATATCGTTCAAATAACAATAGAAACAAATCCATGTCAACCTTCTCCCTGTGGTCCAAATAGTCGTTGTAGAGTTCATCTGAACACGGCTGTCTGTACATGCATTGAAAATTATATTGGAAATCCACCATCTTGTCGGCCGGAATGTACTATAAACTCAGACTGCGCTCCACAAAAGGCATGTCAAAACTTTAAATGTGTGGATCCCTGTCCGGGGTCGTGCGGATTAAATGCAATGTGCCATATTATCAACCATGCTCCAATTTGTACCTGTCCTACAAGACTTACTGGAAACCCATTCATAAGTTGTCAACCGGTAGTAGAACCCCCTAAAAAAGTTGAAGATACGCCAAACCCTTGTCAACCATCTCCATGTGGACCTAATTCTGAATGTCGTGTTGTAGGAGAGTCTTCATCGTGCTCCTGCTTACCAGATTTGACAGGTTCTCCTCCAAACTGCCGTCCAGAATGTGTGGCTAACTCAGAATGCCCATCCAATAAAGCCTGTATTAACCAGAAATGTCAAGATCCCTGCCCCGGAGTATGTAGTCAGAATGCTTTATGTAATGTGATCTCACACACAGCCATGTGTACTTGTGCGCCTGGTTATAGTGGAGATCCATTCACAGGATGCTCAATACCACCGGTAAGAATTATAGATCATGTTACTCCTTGCCAACCAAATCCTTGTGGATCCAACGCCGTCTGTCGGCAAGAGAATAATGCTGGCTCTTGCCAATGTTTACCGGAATATTTTGGAAATCCTTATGAAGGCTGTAGACCAGAGTGTGTTTCTAATTCGGATTGTCCTTCCAATAAAGCTTGCGTAAATCAAAAATGTCGAGACCCTTGCCCAGGAGTGTGCGGCTTAAATGCTATTTGTAGTGTAGTAAATCATTTACCAATATGTCAGTGTATCTCAGAATATGTAGGGGACCCCTATCTGTATTGTCAAATTCCAAAAAAACGTAAGTCCTATAGAAAACAATAAAGTTGTTTTTCTAATAAAAAGTCTTTCTTCTAAAACTAGCGATTGTTAATGAATATGTGAATCCATGTCAACCTTCGCCTTGTGGGCCCAACTCTCAATGCCGTGAAGTTAACAGTCAAGCTGTCTGCTCATGTTTACCTGATTATGTAGGTGTATCTCCCACTTGTCGTCCTGAATGTACTACGAATTCAGAATGCGCATTCGACAAAGCATGTGTCAACCGTAAATGTGTTGATCCTTGTCCAGGATCATGTGGTAGCAATGCTGATTGTCGAGCAATCAGCCATTCACCCATATGTTCCTGTAAGAATGGTTTTACGGGCAATGCATTTACACGTTGTTATCCTATTCCACCTAGTAAGATTTTTTAGTATTTATTTGATTCATCATAGTATTCAATATAAACGTACTTTTTATTTAGCTCCTCCACCAGTCCCAGAAAGGGATGTTTCACCTAATCCTTGTCTGCCATCTCCATGTGGACAATTTTCTCAGTGTCATGATGTTGGTGGTTCAGCTTCGTGTTCGTGTTTACCGACATATAGGGGATCACCTCCCAACTGTAGACCTGAATGTACAATTAATTCCGATTGTCCCAGTTCATTAGCATGTATAAATCAAAAATGTCAAGATCCGTGCCCAGGCGCTTGTGGTTTTAATGCCGAATGTCATGTCATTAATCACACTCCTATATGTCAATGTATTAAAGGTTTAATAGGAGATCCATTTGTAAATTGTCACCAACCACCAGCGGAACCAATAAAATATCCTACATCCAATGTTGATCCATGCATTCCTTCACCTTGTGGTGTAAATGCTTTATGCCGCAACGGCAAGTGCTCATGTTTACCAGAATATCAAGGAAATCCTTTTATTGGATGTAAGCCTGAATGTATGCTCAGTTCAGATTGCCCGACTAACAGGGCTTGCATCAATCAAAAATGTCAAGATCCATGCCCTGGCACATGTGCTTTAAACGCCATTTGTGAAGTTCATCAACATGTGGCGATGTGTCACTGCCCAGATGGTATGGTTGGCAATGCATTTACTGAATGTGTGCCATTACTACCTGAAAAATTAGGTCAGCCCTGCCAACCTTCGCCATGTGGGCAAAATTCTCAATGCCGCGTTTTAAATGAACAAGCTGTATGCTCTTGTTTACCAAATTATATTGGAGCTCCACCTACATGTAGGGCCGAATGTACTGCGAATAATGAATGTCCTTTAAATAAGGCTTGTTTACAACAGAAGTGTCAAAATCCTTGTCCGGGATCATGCGGCTCTAACACCGAGTGTTCTGTACACAATCACAGTCCAAATTGTCGTTGTATTAATGGGTTCAGTGGTAATCCATTTGTTGGCTGTCAACCAATAAGAAGTAATTTCATAAATGTTTATAATTTTTCAAGAAAACTATTTGATAACTCATAACATTTTTTAGTTGTTCCTCAATATGATGCTCCTAATATCAAAGATCCCTGCAGACCTTCACCTTGTGGACCTAACTCTGAGTGTAGAGCAAACGGTGAAAGCCCCTCTTGCTCATGCTTAAAAGACTTTATAGGTTCTCCACCCAATTGCAGGCCAGAATGTGTGACGAATTCAGAATGTCCCTCAATACAAGCTTGTATTAGTCAACACTGTCGTGATCCCTGTCCCGGCGTATGTGGCTCTAGTGCAAACTGTCGTATCATTAACCACACACCAATGTGTTATTGTCCTAATGGTTACTCGGGAGATCCGTTCTCTTTATGTTCAATTGTAAAAGATTCCGCTCCAGAACTAATTCGGCCCTGTCAACCTAATCCGTGCGGTCCAAATGCTGAATGCTTAGAACGAAATGGGGTAGGAGCTTGCCAGTGTTTGTCTGACTTTTTAGGAAATCCTTACGAAGGCTGTCGACCGGAATGTGTAATTAACTCTGATTGCCCTACACACTTAGCGTGCGTTCAAAATAAATGTAAGGATCCTTGTCCTGGAACTTGTGGCCGTAACGCCGAATGCCATGTACATCATCACTTACCTACTTGTACTTGCATTACCGGCTATACTGGAGATCCATATTCTTACTGTAATATTCAACCTGAACGTAAGATACTATAAGGAGAATAGCATCTGGTCTAGATTTATAAATTGTTCTTACTGTTTTTCAAATTTAGCTGTGTTTGATGTTGGAAATCCTTGTCAACCATCCCCCTGTGGTCCCAACTCTCAATGTCGCGTAGTAAAGGATCAAGCCGTTTGTTCATGTTTGCCTGAATTTATGGGTCAACCACCAGCTTGTCGTCCAGAATGTACTATATCCAGTGAATGTTCATTTGATAAAGCTTGCAGTAATCAGAAATGCGTAGATCCTTGTCCTGGTACCTGCGGTACAAATGCGGAATGTCGTGTTTTAAACCATAGTCCCTTATGTTCATGCCGCATTGACTTTACCGGAGATGCTTTCATAAGATGTTTACCAATACCACTAGAACGTAATTTAATTAATTGTCACTCAAAAATAAAATATAATGTATCCCTTCTTTTAGCACTTACCCCCGTTATAGTTAAAAACTCATATAGAGATCCTTGTATGCCATCGCCATGTGGTAATAATGCCCAATGTAGAGTTATAAATAAGCAAGCCTCTTGTTCATGCGTTATGGCTTACATTGGCTCTCCTCCCAACTGCCGTCCGGAATGCACTATCAATGCTGAGTGTTCTTCAAATTTGGCGTGTATTAATGAAAAATGTCGTGACCCTTGTCCCGGATCATGTGGTATTTCTGCCATATGCTCAGTGGTAAATCACACTCCCATATGTTCTTGCCCTGCAAACTATATGGGAGATCCCTTCACCGCCTGTGTGCCTAGACCAGCCTTAAAAGATCCAAGTAATATATTCAATTTGATGTAGTCACATGTACTTTTATTTTTAAAAAATTTATGATAATTTGTAGTTGTACCAAAAGATCCTTGTTATCCATCGCCTTGTGGTTCAAATGCAGTTTGTAATAATGGTCAGTGTACATGTCTTCCAGAATATCAGGGTAATCCATATGTTGGCTGTAGGCCAGAATGTGTTTTAAATACTGACTGTCCACGCGATAAGGCATGTATACGAAATAAATGCAAAGATCCTTGCCTAGGAACATGTGGTATTGGTGCCTTATGCGAAACATACAATCACGTACCCATGTGCCGTTGTCCACCAGCCATGACTGGAAACGCTTTTGTACAATGCTTAGCTATAGAAAGTAAGATATTACGTTTAATCACAACTTTATCATTGCACTATACATTTGATAACACGTTTTTAGTTCCAGTTCTCAAAACACCTACATATCCATGTAAACCGTCACCTTGTGGACCAAACTCACAATGTCGAGAGCTTAACGAACAAGCCGCCTGCTCTTGTTTGCCAAATTATTTAGGTTCGCCCCCCGACTGTCGTCCTGAGTGTTCTATTAATTCCGACTGCCCACCCCACTTGGCATGTGTCAATCAAAAATGTCAAGATCCCTGTCCTGGTTCTTGTGGAATTAGAGCTGAATGCAGCGTCGTAAATCATGCTCCGTATTGCCAATGTCCTCCTGGTTACACTGGTAATGCATTCGTGATGTGTCAGATTTTACCTCCACCACCGATACAAATACAACTAGAGAATCTTAATCCTTGCATACCATCACCATGTGGACCCAACTCAGAGTGCAAGGTTGATAAAGGTTCAGCATTTTGCTCCTGCATATCGAATTATACAGGAGCACCACCTTACTGCCGTCCGGAGTGCATAAGTTCTTCGGAATGTCCCAGCCATTTAGCTTGTATTAATATGAAGTGTCAAGATCCTTGTCCAGGAGTTTGTGGCAAATTAGCTGTTTGCCATGTTGTAAGTCATACTCCTTCTTGTGTTTGTGCTAGCAGTTACATAGGCGATCCATTTACCCTGTGTTATCCACCACCACAAATCGAAAGTGAGCAAATTAATCCTTGCTCGCCTAGTCCTTGTGGTACCAATGCTAAATGTCGTGAACTCAATGGGGCTGGTTCATGTCAATGTCTTCCCGATTATTATGGAAACCCTTATGAAGGATGTCGTCCGGAATGCGTACTTAATACAGATTGTGCTGCAAATAAAGCTTGTCAAAATCAAAAGTGTCGTGATCCTTGTCCTGGAGTATGTGGTGAAAATGCAATGTGTAATGTCATTAACCATTTACCAGCCTGTTTCTGCTACGATGGCTATACGGGAGACCCGTATAGCTATTGTAATATTGTTAGAGAACGTAAGACTTTAAGTTATTTTAATTATATATGTATGTAGTTGTAATGAATTGTTTATATGTTAATTAGCTATACGAGAATATGTCAATCCTTGTCAACCATCACCTTGTGGTTATAATTCACAATGTCGGGAAGAAAATGAACAGGCAATATGCTCATGTTTACCTGAGTATATTGGCTCTTCGCCTAATTGTAGACCAGAGTGTACAGTTAATTCAGAGTGTCCTGCTATAGAGGCTTGTGTCAATCAAAAATGTCAAGATCCTTGCAAAAATGTTTGTGGGTATAACGCAGAATGTCGTGTTATAAAACACTCTCCAATGTGTAGATGTAGTGCGGGATACACAGGAGATGCATTCTCTAGATGTTCACCCATACCCGCGTTACCTCCACCACTTAGGGAACCCTACAGAGATCCGTGTGTACCTTCACCTTGTGGACAGTATGCCCAGTGTAGACTGGTAAATAACAATCAGCCGACTTGTAGCTGCCTGCCCACATATGTAGGTTCACCGCCCAATTGTCGTCCAGAATGCGTGGTCAATTCCGATTGCTTTAGTTATCAAGCTTGTATAAGTGAGCGTTGCAAAGATCCATGTCCTGGTTCTTGTGGTTTTAATGCTTTATGTTCTGTTAATAATCATATTCCATCTTGTGTGTGTCCCGAAGGATATTTGGGAGATCCTTTCTCTCGTTGTATACCTAAAACCCCAGTATTTTCATGTAAGATTCCTTAAATTATCTATTTAAGACTAAAATGCAATTCGAACATTTGTTTAGCTCCTTCTCCAATTGCCGATGAACCATGTCAACTTTCATCTTGCGGTCCTAACAGTGAATGTCGCAATAATGTTTGCTCTTGCCTACCCGATTACCAAGGTGATCCGTACCGCGGTTGTAGACCAGAATGTATTTTGAATTCTGAGTGTTCTCGTGACAAGGTTTGCATGAACAACAAATGTGCCGACCCTTGTCCAGGCACTTGCGCAGCTAATGCTGTTTGTGAAGTTCATAATCATGTGCCCATGTGTTATTGTAGTGATGATATGGAAGGCGACGCTTTTACCATGTGTCGACCAAAACCAAAACGTAATGACATTGAATTTCTGCTCAAAAACGTTTGAAATAACAAGTTTAATTTAAAATTTTTTAGTCGAAATTCAGCATCAGAACCCTTGTGTCCCATCTCCGTGTGGCCCCAACTCACACTGCCGTGACAGAGAAGGCGTAGCTACGTGTTCATGTCTACCAGATATGATAGGTACCCCTCCCTCCTGCCGACCCCAATGTATTACAGACTCCGAGTGCCCTTCCAGTAAAGCTTGCGTCAATAGGAAGTGTCAGGATCCCTGTCCAGGAAGTTGTGGTTACCAAGCTTTATGTCACGTAATCAACCATAATCCATTATGCACTTGTTCATCCGGTTATACTGGTAGTCCGTTTGTAGAATGCCAACCAATAATAAGTATGAATTGTCTTAGTTATATTTTTCGTGGCGAAATATTAATTTGTAATTTAAATAGTTCAACCCCTACGCGATACTTTACTACAAAATCCTTGCATACCTTCACCATGTGGTCCTTATTCTCAATGTGAAAATATTCAAGGCGGAGCATCTTGCAAATGCTTGCCTAGTTATATAGGAAGCGCCCCTTTTTGTCGTCCAGAATGTATATCAAATTCGGAATGTTCCTCAAATATGGCTTGCATTAATGAGATGTGTAAAGATCCCTGCCCTGGAGTGTGTGGCAACAATGCTGTATGTAGAACTGTTAATCATATTGCCATGTGTATATGTGTATCGGGATATATAGGGGACCCCTTCAGAAACTGTCAACCAGATATACCGAAAAAACATTATATACAATATCAGCCACATAATCCCCAGGTATCACAACCGCCAAATTATGTTGAACCACAACCTGCAGTATCGGAAAAACCTCACCAACCTCAGCCAACATTTCAACCCACATTTTCACCTCAACCACCAGATTATGTGCAACCACGACCCCCGAATTATGTTCCAACACCACTTTCTCCTAACTCTACAAGACGACCGGTAATATCAGAAGACTCTCAAGGTCAACCTCCAAATACACACAGACCCACGGAAGGATTGCCTACACAACACGCGCCATATGCTCCTGAACATACAACTCCATGTAAACCCAATCCTTGTGGACATAATGCAGAGTGTCGCAGCCATAACAATGCTGGATCATGTGTCTGTTTACCCAATTTTGTTGGAAACCCTTACGAAGGTTGTAGACCTGAATGTGTTCTAAATTCTGATTGTCCTTCCACAAAAGCTTGTATACAAACCAAATGTCAGAATCCCTGCCCAGGCACTTGTGGTCAAAATGCTTTATGTCATGTAACTAACCATTTGCCTACTTGCACCTGTTATACCGGGTACACTGGCGATCCCTATAGTGTATGTCAACTCGTAAAGCAGAGTAAGAATTGTTTGAAATCCCACTATAAGTTATTTATTAATATATTCCTTCATTTTTGTGAAAATCTCTTAGAAGATCCCATAGTTTATGTAAATCCTTGTCAACCTACGCCATGCGGTTATAATTCTCAATGTCGCGAAATAAATGAACAAGCAGTTTGTTCCTGCTTGCCAGACTTCGTGGGTTTGCCGCCGGCTTGTAGGCCAGAATGTACAACAAACGGCGAGTGTCCCTTAAATAAAGCCTGTATCAATAGGAAATGCTCAGATCCTTGTCCAGATATATGTGGCCTCAATGCTGAATGCTTTGTCTTTAATCATATTCCCATGTGCTCTTGTTTGCCTTCATTTACGGGGGATGCTTTTAGTAGATGTTACAGCCAACCATCAACGACGGTTATTGTTGGGCAAGAAGAACCTACAAATCCTTGTTATCCATCGCCTTGTGGCCAGTATGCACAGTGTCATAATCGTTATGGCGCAGCTATCTGTTCATGTGTACAAAACTTTATAGGTTCGCCTCCGCATTGTAGGCCAGAATGTGTGGTTAACTCTGATTGTCCATCACATTTAACATGTATCAACGAAAAATGTCGTGACCCCTGCCCTGGATCTTGTGGCTATAATGCAGTATGCAATGTTTTAAGCCACATACCAAATTGTGTTTGCGAATCGGGCACAACTGGCGACCCATTCACAGGATGCTATTCACAACCTGTTGTCAAAGCTTCACTTCCGGTTGTAAACGAACAGGATCCTTGTGTTCCCTCACCTTGTGGAGTTAATGCTAAATGTAAGAGAGGTATTTGTTCTTGTCTACTTGAATATCATGGAGATCCATACGTGAGTTGTAGGCCAGAATGCATTCTAAACAGTGATTGCTCTAGAAATCTTGCATGTATTAATACAAAATGTCATGATCCATGTCCAGAAACATGCGGACAAGCGGCTGAATGTAATGTTGTTAACCATACACCGATGTGTTCATGCCCCATCGGAATGACTGGAAATGCATTTATACGGTGTGAACAAATTAGGCAACCCATAAGACAGAATGTCCATAATCCTCTTTCTCAAAATCCTTGCCAACCATCACCGTGTGGTCCAAATGCTCAATGCAAGGAAAGTCATCAGCAAGCTGAATGCAGTTGTATAATAGGATTTTTAGGTTCTCCACCTTCGTGTCGTCCCGAATGTACTTCTAATTCAGATTGTTCAGGGGACAAATATTGTTTGAATCAAAAGTGTAAGGATGTCTGTGCCGGCGCATGTGGAATTTTCGCCCTATGTCACGCCAACAATCATGTTCCAATTTGCTCATGCCCACCAAAATATACTGGGAATCCTTTTGTGAAATGTTCTCCAATAGGTACTCTATACACACGATTTATTAGTTTCAGATTATTTTAATATTTAAAACTTATACTCTTAAATGTATTACAGTTGCGTCATTACCTACTCCTCCTCCTAAGGCTGACATACCTACAAATCCATGTCAACCTTCCCCATGTGGTCCATATTCGCAATGCACCGTAGATTCATCAGCCAACTCAACCAAATGTTTATGTTTAGAAGATTTCGTCGGTCAACCTCCCCGTTGTAGACCTGAGTGCATAAATAGTGCCGATTGTTCTTCGGACAAGGCTTGCATTAATCGCAAGTGCATTGACCCTTGTCCGGGTTCATGTGGCGAACAGGCGGAATGTCGCGTCTTAGCTCACAGCGCTATGTGTTATTGCCCCGGTGATTTTACCGGCGACCCTTTCTTACAATGTGTTCGCCAACAAGAACCACCAACCGAAGTCGTCGTACCATGCAGTCCTAGTCCCTGCGGTGCAAATGCTTTGTGTCGTGTTCATAACGACTTAAGTATTTGTCAGTGCTTACCAGACTTTTATGGCAATCCTTATGAGGCTTGCCGTCCTGAGTGTTTACGAAATTCGGACTGCGCTGCCAATAAGGCTTGCCAAAACCAAAAATGTCACGATCCTTGTCCAGGAACATGTGGTCATAATGCTCACTGTCATGTCATTAATCATATACCCAATTGTGTTTGCTTAACAGGTCACCAAGGTGATCCTTATAGCATATGCATAGATAAACGTAAGCATAAATTTCGCAACGGAAATTCCCATCACCATATAACCAAGTAACATTAACGATTATTAAAAATATACGATGCTAATTGCTCCTCAATACTTGAATTTAAGGGATGTACTCCTCTGATAGCCCACCTTAAATAAGCCTTTGCACCAAATAATCTACTGACTTTAAAACTACCTTATGCCTTTAATAATATTTTCTCTGTTATAATTTTAAACATCTTGCTATAAAAATAATATATGTAAATATGTTTATTTATTATAAATGCCTTACTTTAAAATATTGTACGTACCGCTTTTTTTAATGCTCGCATTAGCTTTTTAAACTAAATCCCTTTTGTAATCTTAAGCTTTTTTGGAAGATATTTCAAACGTTAATTTTTTCACTTTATATATATTTAGCAAAACCTGCAGTATATGTTAACCCGTGCCAACCTTCACCCTGTGGAGCGAATTCACAATGTAGAGAAATTAATGAACAAGCTGTATGCTCTTGTTTGCCCGATTTTGTTGGTTCCCCTCCTGCATGTCGACCTGAATGTGTCGTTAGTTCGGAGTGTTCCACTGATAAGGCTTGCATTAAACAAAAATGTCAAGACCCTTGTCCGGGATCTTGCGGTATAAATGCTGAATGTCATGTACGTAGCCATAGCCCACTGTGTTCATGCAAGCCGGGCTATACGGGAGAAGCTTTTACTAGATGTCATATCATACCTGAACGTAAAAAGGACCAGCCTCCAGATGTGCCCTTAAATCCTTGTTTGCCTTCTCCATGCGGACCATACTCACAGTGTAGAGAAGTAAATCGTGCTGCGTCATGCAGCTGCCTACCCAACTACATTGGAGCAGCACCAAATTGTCGCCCCGAATGCACCATAAATGCAGAATGTGCCAGTAACTTGGCTTGTATTAACGAAAAATGTCGCGACCCTTGTCCTGGCTCCTGCGGTTTTGCCGCTTTGTGTAATGTAATCAATCATACACCAAGCTGCTCATGTCAAGTGGGCTACACTGGTGACCCGTTTACCAGTTGTAGACTCTTGCCACCTCCAGCTCCACCAAGTATGATTATTTAATATATTAAGCAATTAGGTATTGTGTATTTAAAGAAACTTTTTATAAACCCTTACAGAAACAAAAGACCCTGTAGATCCATGTATTCCTTCACCCTGCGGCTCAAATTCTTTATGTCATAATGGTCAATGCTCTTGTCTGCCAGAATATCATGGTAATCCAAATGTTGGCTGTCGTCCAGAATGTGTACTCAATTCAGATTGTGATCGCAATCGTGCTTGCGTGCGTAATAAATGCATTGATCCGTGTCCTGGGACATGCGGTCAAAGGGCTTTATGTGAAGTTAACAATCACATAGCCATGTGCCGCTGTCCGGAGCGCATGACAGGCAATGCATTTGTTTTGTGTGAACCGATTCGCGACGAAATACCTAAGAATCCTTGCCAACCTTCACCCTGTGGCCCCAACTCACAATGCCTGGAACGCAACGGAAATGCTATATGTTCTTGTATCACTGGTTACTTAGGTAACCCACCAAATTGTCGATTAGAATGTTACTCCAGTTCAGATTGTTCACCAATACATGCCTGTATAAATAATAAATGTGTAGATCCTTGTCCTGGAAAGTGTGGTATGAATGCCGAATGTCAAGCAGTGCAACATAGGGCTCATTGCGAATGTTTAAGAGGTTTCGAAGGCAATCCGTATACAGCATGTATAAGAATAGGTAGAATATTTAGGGGAACTTGCTCTTAGCTTCAATTAATACTTTTTATGTCTTTAGAAATTCACCATGAACCTCCAGCCAAACTAAAGGATCCTTGTTTTCCTTCACCTTGTGGTCTAAATGCCCAATGTTCTAATGTAAATAACCAAGCAAAATGTACATGTTTACCAGAATTTATGGGCACACCTCCCAACTGTAGGCCTGAGTGCACCAGCAATGATGATTGCAGCAATAATCTAGCATGTATTAATCAAAAATGCCGTGATCCCTGCCCAGGGTCTTGCGGTTTCAATGCTAATTGCATTGTAACACTGCACATACCTAATTGTCAATGTCCTAGTGGTATGACAGGTGATCCCTTCCGTATGTGCTACGAACTTAAAGAAAGTAAGGCGTCATCGAAATTTTGCGTTATATTTTATTGTCTCAAAAGTCTCAGAAATAGTTAGTTTAAAATTGTGTAAATATTTATTTTCTTTTTAGTTTTATATCCCAAACATGATGAACCAAAGAATCCATGCCGTCCTTCTCCTTGTGGCAGTAACGCTGAATGCCGTATACAAGGTTCTGGTTTTACATGCGAATGTGTTAATGACTATATTGGTAATCCTTATGAGGGTTGCCGTCCCGAATGTGTAGGCAACTCTGAATGTCCTGCAAATCGTGCCTGTATACGTCAGAAATGTGTCGATCCTTGTCCTGGCACTTGTGGCACAGAAGCCGTATGCTCCATTAATAATCACATACCCATATGCTCATGTCCTATTGGCTATACCGGCAATGCCTTTGTGCAGTGTTCTGCGATAGTGCTCAAAGACATTCCTGTAGAAAAAACCGACCCCTGTTATCCAACACCATGTGGCCAAAATACAATTTGTAAAGTGCAACGCGGCCAAGCAGTATGTCAATGCTTACCTGGGTTCTTCGGAAATCCTTATGGTCAAGAATGCCGTCCAGAATGCACACTCAGTTCAGATTGCGCCAAGAATAAGGCTTGTGTAAATAACAAATGTGTGGATCCCTGCCCTGGAGTCTGTGGATATGGAGCTATATGTCAAACCGTCAATCACAATCCTATTTGCAGCTGTCCATCTTCAATGGTGGGTAATCCATTTGTGGAATGTCATGAAGCACCTAAACAATTAGAACCTGTTGATCCATGCAATCCTTCACCTTGCCGCTCTAATGGCATTTGCCGCGTCATTAATGGTGCTGCATCCTGTTCATATCCAGAGTGCGTCGTCAATGAAGACTGTTCAAGAGATAGAACATGTGTTAACCAAAAATGCCGAGATCCTTGCATTAATGCTTGTGGTCTTAATGCCATCTGCAACGCCATCAATCATAAGGCTGTCTGTACGTGTCCTCCAGGCTACTATGGTTCTGCCTATAGCCAGTGTTTACAACAAGTGGACGTAGTGCCAGCTCCTAGGCCAGAATGTACCTCGGATAATGATTGCAGCAATGATAAAGCCTGCGTCAATCAACAATGTAAAAATCCTTGTGAATTAGACAACATTTGTGGCAAAAACGCACGCTGTCATGTACAGCTTCACAGACCATTATGTGCGTGCAATGAAGGCTTCACCGGAAATGCTTTGAATAATTGCTACTTGATTGGATGTCGCTCTGACGATGAATGTCCTGCTACATCGGCCTGCATTAACAAACAATGTGCTGATCCTTGTCTATACACTCAATGTGGCGTCCAAGCTGTGTGCCGTTCAGACTACAATCATAAAGCCAGATGTCATTGCCCTGACGGTTATCGTGGAAATCCTCTAGTAAACTGTGAACGACCGGAGTGTACTAGAAATGATGACTGCGCTTTTAATTTGGCCTGCCGCAATGAACGCTGCGAAGATCCTTGCAACTGCGGAGTTGGAGCTCAATGTCGTGTAAATAACCACCAAGCTCAGTGTAAATGTCCACCTGGTTATGTGGGTAATCCTGAAGTGCGCTGTGAAATCGAAAAAGCCAAGGTAGCCCCTCAATGTACTATGGATTCTGATTGTAGTAGCAAATTGGCTTGCTTTAGTGGTGAATGTAAGAACCCTTGCATGGTCACTAAACCATGTGGAGCAAATGCCATATGTTCCGTAGTAGACACCTTACCACTAAGAACAATGATTTGTGAATGTGAACCAGGTTTTGTGGGTGATGCTGATGTTGGCTGTCGTAAAGGTAAATTTCAAAATATTTCCAATAATGTACTGCCCATATAAATACGGCTTCTACGTTAACTAATTTAAACGGAGTTTAATGAAATAAAAGATTTTTTTCCTTTGCAGCTTTTTTGTACAAAGAAATTTATAACTATTTTTTGTCGCAGATAAAATATTTTGCAAATATTAACCTTTATAGTCTTTTAGAACATTAGTAAATTTGTCACTGATCTAACTAAGCACTTGCACAACAGCACATGAATTTTAAACTTAACTCTAAATTTGTTAACTTTATATCCCTAGAACCAGTTCGTGATCAAGGTTGCCAATCCAACGAGGATTGTCCATTCACAGAGGCTTGCCGCAGTGGTAACTGTGTTAACCCTTGCATTGATGCATCACCTTGCGCACGTACGGCAGAATGTTTGGCTCAACAACATAGAGCCGTTTGCACATGCCCTCAGGGAACTCAAGGAGATCCATTTACCAACTGTTATCTACCTCGTGAGTATAGTTTTTATGTTTTTAAAACAATTAAATTATAAAAAAAAATGTACAATTATTTAGCTCAAGTTTTGGCTGGCTGTGCACATGACTCCGAATGTACACCAAGCACAGCTTGTATAAACAAACGTTGTCAGGATCCATGCGCAGAAGGTAATCCATGCGCTGGAAACGCTGAATGCAGAGTTTTGAATAGCCGCCCTATCTGCTACTGTCCATCTGGTTGGGGTGGCGACCCACAAGTTCAGTGCTTCAAACGTAAGTGAAACTTAAACATAAGCCTTTTTGTGTAGTACAACAATTCGTTTGTTTGTTTGTGTTATTTTATAGCTGAGTGTAAGATTAATGCTGATTGTCCCTATGACAAGGCATGCATCAATGAAAACTGCGTTAACCCGTGTACCTATGGCAATGTTCGATGTGGCTTGAATGCTTTGTGTGAACCTCAAAATCATCAAGCTATATGTGTTTGTCCAGCTGGTACCCAAGGTAATCCTTTCGTCTCCTGCATTACTGGTCATTGCCAATACAATGAAGATTGTGCAGATCATGAGGCGTGTGATAGATTAAATCGCATTTGTCGTCCTGTGTGTGATGAAGATACATGTGCCGTCAATGGAATTTGTTTAGCTAGACGCCACCAACCACAATGCCAATGTCGCTCTGGTTACACTGGTAATCCTTATCAAGACTGTGTATTGCCAAAAGAACCACCAACACTTAAACCTAAGCCAGAATGTACTCAAGATGCTGACTGTCCATCGCAACTTGCTTGCATCAATCAAAAATGTGCCAACCCATGTGCAACGCCCCACGTCTGTACACCACAACAAACATGTACAGTATTGGACACTTTACCGCTGCGAACCATGATTTGCAAATGTCCCAGTGATACCATTACTGATACCTCAGGAAATTGCGTTCCCATTAGGCACGATGTTGTAGCTGGTTGCCAACACAACCAGGAATGTGCTAACACCGAAATATGCCAGAGAGGATCTTGTATTGATGCTTGTCACTTGGAAAGATGCGGTGTTAATGCTCAATGTTTATCTAGAGAACATTACGCACAGTGTAGCTGCCCGAAGGGCTATGCCGGTAATCCACGTGTTGAATGCAGATATGTAGCTATCGAACAACCCAAAATACCTGGTGCAGAATGTATCAATAATGATGACTGTCCTAACGATAAGACATGTCGTAACGAACATTGTGTTAGTCCCTGTATTGATGAGCCATGCGGTCGTGGAGCCTTTTGCCATGTCGAACTTAGAGAAGCTGTTTGTCGCTGTCCACCTGGGTATTCCGGGGATGCAAGACAAGCTTGTATACCACGTAAGTATTTATTTGAAATGGAAAGCATTGAACGAAAATAATTTATATTTTACAATTTACTTCCCAGCTCGCGACGTAATCACTGTTGGATGCAAGTCCAACTCAGACTGTCAACAAACAGAGTCTTGTATCAATGATCAATGTGTAAACCCTTGTAATTGTGGGCTCAATGCTGAATGTCAAGTACGCAATCATCATCCGATATGTTATTGTATGCCTGGATTCTCTGGCAATGCCCAATACGGTTGCATTCAAATCGGTTGTCAATCGGACGACGAATGCTCGACAGACCAACAATGTGTAAATCGGGAATGTGTGAATCCTTGCCTAATCAGTGATCCTTGTGCTGTAAATGCCGAGTGCTATGGACGCAACCATAGAGCAACTTGCCGTTGCCCAGTTGGAATGCAAGGCGATCCATTTGTTCGTTGTATTCGTGTTGAGTGCAACTCAGATTACGATTGCGCTTCCAATCAAGCTTGTATCGATAATTTATGTATAAATCCATGCCGCGACAAAGACAATCCTTGCGCTCAAAATGCTCTTTGTCAAGCTTTACAACACCGCGCTGTTTGCAGATGTCCCGATTACATGCCATTGGGCAATCCTTTTGCTTACTGCGAACGTCGCCAAGAGGAACCTGTTTGCCGAGATGACGGAGATTGTCCTAGCGGCTTGGCTTGTATAGATGTTAAATGCCAAAACCCTTGTACAGAACTCTCACCATGTGCATCTTCAGCCAAATGTAGCGTATTAGATAGCATTCCAGTGCGCACCATGGTGTGCGAATGTCCAGCCTCTTATGTACCTGATGCAAGAGGTGAATGCAAGCAATTGGTATTGCAAACGCCAGGTTGTGTAGCTGACTCGGACTGTTCTGACCAAGAGGCCTGTATTAATAGACAATGTCGCAACCCTTGCAACTGTGGCACTAATGCAGTATGTCAAATATCAAACCATCGTGCCATTTGCTCTTGTCAAGACGGCTTCGAAGGCAATCCCTACACTATGTGTAGAACTATAGGCTGCCGTGTGGATAGTGAATGTGATTCCGGCAAGGCTTGCGTTAATAACAATTGTATCAATCCCTGCTTGGTTAGTGATCCCTGTGGCATTAATGCTGAATGTTATGTTCAATCTAACAGAGCTCAGTGTAGATGCAAGAGCGGTTATAGAGGCAATGCCTATGAGAGATGTCGTGTTATTGGTTGTCAATCGAATAATGATTGCCCTTCGGATAAATTATGCATGAACGAACAATGTGTCAATCCTTGTGTCTACCAAAATACTTGTTCTCCCAGAGCTGAGTGTAGGCCCCAAAATCATTTAGCTGTATGTCGCTGTCCTGCAGGATTTTTAGGCAATCCGTATGTAGACTGCAGACCTGAACCACAGCCTGCATGTCGCCAAGATACCGATTGTGCATCACGTTTAGCCTGCATTAATGAGGAATGTGTAGATCCTTGTTTAGTTTTGGAACCTTGCAACAAACCAGCCCATTGTTTGGTAACACCTACATCTCCCGTCAGAACAATGATTTGTGTATGTCCAGATGGCTATATAAGTAGCGGCAGTGGAACTTGTAAGCCAACGAAATCTGTAATCGAAGTAGGCGGTTGTATTGCTGACTCTGACTGTCCAGCCGAAAAATCTTGTCTAAACGGTGTATGCCGCGATGCTTGTAATTGTGGCATTAATGCCGAGTGTCGTATTAAAGATCACAAACCAGTTTGTACATGTCGCCAAGGCTATGAAGGCAATCCCGAGTTTGAATGCTCCAAAGTAGAATGTTTTATTAACTCTGATTGTCCATCCACCCACACTTGCAGCAATCAGCTGTGCATACCAGCTTGTCAAGGAGAACAATGCGGAGTAAATGCCCAGTGCTTGGCTGTTGACCATCGAGCGGTATGTGAATGTGTACCCGGCTTTAGAGGAAATGCCCGTATTTCGTGTACTCCATTGGGATGTCGTGTTGACGATGAGTGTCCTTCGAGCAAGGCCTGCGTAAATGGCAAATGTGCAAATCCTTGTGATACCACTGCTTCCTGTGCTATTGATGAAATTTGCAAAGTGTATCAACACAAACCACAATGTGCCTGTCCCCCTGGAACTATAGCTAGACGCAATGGCTGTGAACCTTTCCGTGATATACCCATATGTGAATATGATGGTGATTGTCCTAGCCAAACAGCTTGTATACGCGGAGAATGTATCAACCCTTGTAATGCTACTCAGCCCTGTGGCGTCAACGCAAGATGCCGAGTTTTAGATACCGTTCCAGTTAGAACCATGATTTGTGAGTGTTTAGAAGGGTATACTGGAAATGCAGCTGTACAATGCGACAAACGTTCATTGTGTGTTATAGAAAAGGGCTTTGTGCGTGATATAGATGGGCAATGCGTATGTCCGCCGGGCACTGCTCTGGATATTTATGAATACTGTTCTCCCTGCTTGCCAGAGCAAGGATTTAAGATAGACGAAACTGGTCACTGTGTTTGTGCTTTAGAAAGAGGATTCGTAATAGACGAGAGGGGCCGCTGTATTTGTCCTACCAATCATGGCTACCGTCTAACAAACAGTGGCGAATGTATACCAGAAGATAGTCCCGAATGTAATACCAACGATGACTGTGCCGACAACCGCTATTGCCACACGGAAACCAAAACATGTGAAGACCCTTGCTTGCTGAAAACGTGTGGCATTAATGCTTTTTGTAATGCAATTAATCATCGCGCCCAATGCCAGTGTATTACCGGCTATACTGGAAACCCCGACACAATATGTAACCACACTAACTTCCGCACAGACTTCCCAAGGCCCGACATGGTTGTTAGCTGTTTGGCCGATGGTGTTCAAGTAGAAATTCATATTACTGAACCCGGATTCAATGGTGTGCTTTATGTCAAGGGGCACAGCAAAGATGAGGAGTGTCGACGAGTCGTCAACTTGGCAGGCGAAACTGTACCACGCACTGAAATATTCCGTGTACACTTTGGTAGCTGTGGCATGCAAGCCGTTAAGGATATTGCCAGCTTTGTATTGGTCATACAGAAACACCCTAAATTAGTAACCTACAAGGCACAAGCTTACAACATCAAGTGTGTATATCAAACGGGTGAAAAGAATGTAACCTTAGGTTTCAACGTATCCATGTTGACAACAGCCGGTACAATAGCAAATACTGGTCCACCACCCATCTGTCAAATGAGAATTATAACGCATGAGGGCGAAGAAATTAACTCAGCTGAAATCGGTGATAATCTTAAATTACAAGTTGATGTAGAACCAGCCAGTAAGTACTTTCAAATCTGAAATCTAATATAAAATATGAAAATTTCCTATTTAATTATTTTTTTTTTAGCAATTTATGGAGGATTTGCTAGATCGTGTATTGCCAAGACTATGGAGGATAATGTTGAAAACGAATATATTGTAACGGATGAAAACGGCTGCGCCACTGATCCTTCTATTTTCGGCGAATGGGAATATAATCCAGATACCAACAGTTTGTTGGCCAATTTCAATGCTTTTAAATTCCCGTCCTCCGATAACATACGCTTCCAATGTAATATACGAGTTTGCTTTGGCAAATGTCAACCGGTTAATTGCCGTGGCTACAATGCTTTCGGTCGCCGTAGACGTCGTGCAATTTCAGACAATTCTACCGACGATGCTACCGCCATCGCTACAAACACCGGTGTAGAGGGCCAATTAAGAGAAGAAATAACCATATCATCAAACGCAATATTGACATTTGAAAAGAGAACAACATCTGCGGCTAATGATGCAAATAGTAAGTAGATAAACCTGAAGTTTTAATATTCTATTATTAAATACTTTTGTATTGCCTTTGTAGTTAAACCTGCTGCTCAAAGAGTGGAAGATATTTGTGTCTCTATGGTGGGTCTTATAATAGCTTTGGTCATTACTGCTTTACTCGCTTTGGTAGCAGTGGCTGTAGCAGTCTCTTGCTGGCTTATGGCCTATCGCAGAAGACCCAAGGCCTTAGCACCTCTGCCCCATCCACCAGAGTTTCCCAATCCGTTGTTTACCAACCCCGAAGCAGTGCCAGAACCCACACCAGACTATTTATCGTAAGATATTAAAATAAAACCTAACTTCAACAAGAAAAACATGAAAATTTCAAAATTATAAAAACAAAATTAAAAATCTAGAATTCTAAGAATCATTTTTGAAAAGGAAGACAAATATTTTGTAAAAAATACCAAGTGCAAAAAAATTTTTAAAATTTTTTACTTACAAACCTTTAAGGTTAAACAAAAACACACACACAGATAAAGAAAAGCAAAAGTATTTTACAACTTAAAAAAAAGTAAATGAAACTAAAATTAATAATTTTTTTTTTTTTTTTGTGTAAATTTTTGAAAATTTTAAAGAAATTTTTGTTTATTAATTTAAGAAAATATTTTAGTATATAAAAGAATTATTTATATTTAAACAAACAGAAAGAAAAAACTAACATGAGAATTTCAAATAGTTTTTTTAAAACAAAATACAAAAATTAGCAGCGTTTCTTAATTGTATAGTATTTTTTAAAAATAGAAAAAAAAAATTTTAAATATATATAAGAAAAATAATTTAAAAACCGAAAACTGCCAAAGTTAAAACAAAACCAACACTGCTTATAAGTTACAAATACATAAATAAATGGGCACAAAGTTTAAGAAATGCTGATAACTTTGTTGAAACTTTTCCTGCCTTCCCTCCATCATCCATTCACTCTAAGATTTTGTACAAAACTATTCTGAAATTCTCGTACTAACGACAACTTCTTCATTAGTCAAGATTTTCTTAAGTTTTTTTTTTTTTAAATAATTATTTGATTAGAACACAATTACCGAAATAAAAATTTTGGTAATTTTTATAACTTTTTGTATATAGAACAGAATTTAGACAAAGATAGACAAGACACATTTAAATGTATGTATGTATGTATGTATATGCCCACACAGTATGATATTACGAAAACAAAAAACTTTTGAAACTGCCACTTAAGCAATGCATATATTTCGGAAAATACTCCATCATACCTGAACCCCCTTTTTTTAGCAACCTTTAGCATAAAGCCATGTGACAACCGATGTTATATATACATATACATATTTTGTTTTTAGCCAGAATATCTGGAGATTTTGCGGGAGATTTCTTTCTAATGTTTTTCTAAATTCTTTCCTTAGAGAATTTTTTTGAAAAGCTGACATTATTTAATTTCTTTAGGCGGCCCAGCCATCTTCCTAATTAAATTTTTTTAGAAAAATTACGAAATTTACTTCACACTATAAACACCTTTAGACACACACACACACACACTGATTTCATCCCGTTAAAACGTTTCCTAAAACAAATTCTCCCATGAATGACTTCGGTTTGTTTTTTGAAATTTTTTTATTTTTATACACTTTATTTATAATAATTTTTTTTTAAGGTTATGTAAATTATTGTTTTATTCTTAAACATGACTAATGGAGGATTTGATATATTCTATATTTTTTTTTTTTTTTTTAAATAATCTAATAATTAATTGTTTTATTTAATGATGATTGTCCTTATAGAAGGCACATATAATTTATTTTGCTTTTTTTATTAGAACAAAAAGAAATCACGTGAAATATGTTTAACAAAAGGAACAGAAGCAGAACAATTATTTACAAACAAGTTATTTTTATTCTGACTATTCTAAATTCCCAAAAATTAAAAAAAAAGCTGAGTTTACTTTAAAATTAAGTTCCTAAAAATGATTTTAGACATTTTGTTAAAAAATTAAGCCGGATGCACCCATTTTTTTACTAAGAGTTTTTTCCAATACGATTCACTTATTTCGAACAATTTGTCTGAAAAAAAAATAAAGCTACCGTATGAAATACGTGAGTAAACGAGGCGTAGTAATTTGATAAGTTGGCAGCACAGCAACAGATGATTGCAATTTGCTGCATTCCTGGTGGCACACACAAAGTGCTGAATCGAGCTTAAGAAAAAAACTCTTTTTCGATTTTAATAAAAATCGGAAAAATCTGTTTTGTGGAATGATTCTGTTCAAAATATTTCAAATAAAACATGTGATTAAAATAGAGAAGCATAAAACCTCAGAATAAAATACACAATTGGCTTCCAATTTTTTTTAAGAAATTAAGAAAAGATTTTAAGTAATTTAAGAGAAAAAATATTTTTTTTAATAAAATAATTTTTCTTAAAGCAGCGAAACTTTAAAACAAGAAAAAATTATCAATATTTATAAAATATTTTTTCTCTTAAATTCACTTTACTTTTTTTAATAAAAATTTCAAATTTTAGTAAAAACCCAAGAAATCTAAAAGAAAATGAAAGATAAATAAAAAACACAATGTATAGTCACTACGTTAAGTCAATTTCCTAATAAATATATAAAAGAAAAAGTAATAAAAATAAAAAAAAAAAGAATACAAATAAAAACAATTTTTAAATTTAGACCCCTCGAACGACTAAAACGTTATTTCTAAACTTTTTTCTTAAATATTCCTAATTTTTTTTTTTTCTTAACTCAATTTTAGTTGTAAATACTAGTTTCTTTTTTTACTTTTATTTAATTAGAAAAACGTTTTAGAAAAAATCATAAAAATTAATTTTTTTTTTTTTTTTTTTTTTTTTGTTAATAAATAAGTTTATTTATCTCTTTATTATCTATTTTTGTATATTAAACCATATTCCTATTTTGTTTTTTTAACAATAGATATTTTTATTTTCTAATTAACTTATTTTCCTGCCCGTCCCCCTTTTCCTTATAGTTTTAGATGCCAGGGTTTCTGTTAAATTTTTAACACTTCAAATGAAAAACAAAAAAATATTTTCTTAAAAAAAGTCACAAATTAAATTTGAATAAATAAATAAATAAAAAATAGATTTCATATACTTCATATTCACAATAATACTTTTATTTTTCTTATTTTTTTTATTATTAAAGTCCAACCGATTTTTTTTAATACATAATTAAATCAATTATACTTTTTGCACTGGCATTTTATTAATCTTCTTTTTATCATAAATTTAAAAATAAAATGAAAACTCTGTATAAAATAAATAGTTAAATTTAATTTAAAAAAAATTTAAACATGTATAAATACGAAATTATAATAATATTATTAATAAATGCATAAAAAAATTAAAACTAATATTAAATAAAAAAAATAAATGAAATAAAAAATATAAACAAAAAAAATCTTTTTACTATTGGAAAAATCACATCTTGTCAAATACCAATCGAAAATTTCAGAGCTCCATGTATGAACTAATGATGTAACGAATATTCTCTTATTCATATCGCCGAATATTCGTTTATTTAATGACATTCGAATTCGCCAAATTCAAGCGAATATTTTGCGTATACGTTCCAAAAAAAAATTTAAACAAACTGCAACAAAGTGCCCCGGTAGGCTAGCTAGTAGTGAGCTAGTCTATCAACCCCGGGGTTGCGGGTTCGATTCCCGCCAGAGACTCTGGTTTCTTTCCTGCAGACAAGCGTAAAGCTTCGCGGGGATTAGCATAGGTTAACCCCTTGTGGACCAAGGCTTGAATTCGTTGAAAAAGTTGAATTTTTTTTATGAAATATCGATAAAGGGGTCTTTATAAGGTAGTTTACAAAATTTTAAATTTGTGGTGGACTTGCAAGGATCCGAGGGGGACCTGGTACTTTTAAGTACCATCGGGTCGGCATAAGCCAAAAGTTAAACAAAAAATCATTAATTTTTGTTAAGGTCTTATTAATATTTTTAATAGTTTAATGAGGATTTACATCACTTTTACAACTTTTTTTAAATTAATTCCATGGTATTTAACAAAACAATTTTTTTTATCATTACAGCATAAATAGATACCACAATGGGAACATTTCGAAAAGGGCTTCGATTGAATTTTATTAATACTGCAAAGTTCGCATCTTCCCCGTGTTTTGACAAAAGTTGGCCAATGTCTTCCTAGATTTCCTAAACGAACATCCGTTGAAACGGATTCTTTTTTTCCTCGGCGTTTCTTACAGCCTGGAACGATTTGGTCATCTGTGGACATCGCTTTCAAGCTTTTACGACTTACGGTTGGATTATTTTGAGTTAACAGACCCATTGCTACTGAGCGCCTAAATTCCAAAAGAGTAACTTTTTCAAAGGACTGACAATAAGTTATGTAAGAGTTAATAAATGTCATCTCCAAAAGACCCCAGAATATTCGATGCCACCATTTTTTCGATTTTCGATCAAGACCGTAGGTACTTCGTAATTGATCGGCATGATCAACTCCGCCCATAAACGAATTGTACTCTTTGATTATCGTTGGGCAGCTGATATCATTCAAACTACCATCGCGGCCTCTTCTAGAAACTGTCGTTTGCTCAGTTCCGTGATAGTTTGATGCCAAAAATATTGCTTTGTTGTCCATCCACTTAAAAAAGCTTATGCCGGTACATGAAACTCTAGACTCCCAATCACCTCTTTTCATTTTTTTGTCATTATTTAAATTTTTTGGAGTTCCTTTTCTGTTGTAGCGTATTGTTCCACATGCTAATGTTCCTTCCGTTTTTAATTTTTCCAAAAGCCGGACTGATGTAAAGTAATTATCAAAAAAAACAATTTTGTTTTTTCCCCACTCCTCTTCGGTCATTGACAAAACAACTCGTTCACCAAGACCAAATTCAGAATACTTGTTTTCTAAAGCTTCGTCCTTACCTTGATAAACCGAAAATTTTTTAATATAGCCGTTTTGGTCAGCTAGACACCAAACTTTATAGCCTCTTTTTATTGGCTTCATAGGGCAATACTGTTTCATTGCATTTCGTCCTTTGAACATGATCATCGATTCATCAACGGAAAGTTGTCGTGTGCCATGGTAAAACAGTTTAAACTTATTATTCAATTCATCAATCATAGGTCGAAGCTTGAAGAGGCGATCTTTATTGTATTGCGGAATTTTTGAGTTATCGTTAACGTGCAATTTGCTCAGTATTTCATCAAATCTATTTCGGCTCATTGTTTTCTCAATTATTGGTAGACAATAATCATCACTTGTACTCCAATAGTGTTTCCAACTGGGAAGTTTGTGATAACCCATAAGGAAGTTTATGCCTAAAAAGGCGTAAAACTCACATTTTTTTAAATTTAAAGTTTTATTCCTTTGGGTTGCGTATAAATTTGACTGAAATATTACATTTTCCGCCATATCGGCAATAAATAAAAGAAAATATTCAGTAGGGGTCCTGCTATTAGCAAATATACCTTCTACAGGTCCCTCTTGTAAGGAAAATTCGGGAATACTTGTATCATGTGGTTTTGATTTCCATCGGCGATTTGGCTCAGCAACTTTGTTTTTATGGCTGCTGCTAGGAGTTGTTTCCATTATATTCTCCTTATCGTTCTCAACATGTCTTTCATTCTCTATCTCACATTCTGTAAGATTGTTAGGAGAAACATCTTCATCTAACAGCTCCTGCAAATACTCATTCAATGTGTCATTACCCGGCTCGTGTTCCTCTTCACTTTCAATATCGGTGTCATCAGTGTTATCGACAGGAATTGACTCCAGAATCGTCAGAATTTCATCTGTACCAAGTCGTTTACAACGAATTCCAGACATAGTTCTATTATTGGCAAACAAAAAGATTATGCTGTAATCATAATTAAAAATACCACTCACAGCCCAACGGTACTTACCAGTCCTTTGTACTTATTTTCAACATAAGAGGCAATTAACAATTTTTTTTTTTAAACCAACACTTTAATGTGTGCACAACAAATTATTTTCCAATAAAAATAAACTTTTGGGGTCAAAAACAACTAAATATCCTTATTTTCAGCAATTTAAAACTGTGTCACAAAACCGCACGTTTTTTACAGAAACACATTTCAATTTACCGTTATTCTTGGTAAACGAGGTTGCCAATAAGCAAAAAAAACACATTATATAAAGGATTACAGTGTACTTCAAAGTACCTTTGGGCAACAATAATCAAAATGTTTATCGTTTTCATTTTGTAGGCATATTATTGTTATGGTACTTAAAAGTACCGTCGGTCGACAAGGGGTTAAAAAAAAAAATAAATTGTTTCATTTTAATATTAATTTTTAATAATTTTTTTTTTTAAATAACCTTCACATTCTTTTGCAAATGGTCTTGCATCGTAGCATTTGCAAAATGGTATATTTTTTTTTACTCTACACCACCAAAATACACAGCAATGCAGTTTCTACTTTCTTCGTTGAAATGCAACACTTAAAGCCAATAGTTTTAATCTGTCGACGTAAGCAACACTTAAGGCTCAGTTAGCCGGGAGTAACAGTAACGCTACAAATCAGCTGCTTCATATTGTTGTATGCAAAGCAATTAGAACGATTACAGTTAGAAGTAAAGATTGGTCTTACTTTTTTACGGTAAGGTTACTCTTACTGTTACTCCCGGCTAACTGAGCCTTAAGTAGCAAAGTCTGTGTTCATACGGCTCATTTCTTATTGACAAGATTGCTACTTTATAGGCGAGAGGGACGAGGGGAAAAGAAACAAGTACTCAGATGCATGTACTGTCTTTACGTTTTGCTTTCTTATTCGTTGTTTAATTTTGTTTTTGTTTTCAATATCAAATAAAACAAAATAAAAAACATGTCGTCAACATGACATGAATCATTTGAACGCCAATTCATGTTCACAGAAGAAAAAGGAAGAATCTTGTCAATAAGACATGAGCCGTATGAACTCAGACATACCGACAGAAGGCCAATTCCAATTCGAAATTTTGTGTTTATTACACATCGTAAATTTTATTTTCTCTAATTTTTATACCCACACCACAATAGTGGAGAGGGTATTATGCATTTGTGCTGATGTGTGTAACGCCTTAAAATAGTGGTCCTAGACCCACCTTAAAGTATACCGATCTACTCAGAATCACTTTCTGAGTCGAACTAACGATGTCCGTCCGGCTGGCAGGCTGGCTGGCTGGTTGTCCATGTAACTTTGTGCGCAAAGTACAGGTCGCAATTTTGGAGATAATTTGATAAAATTTGGGTCATAGGTTCTTATTAGCACAAGAACCAAGCCTATTGAAAATATAGGACAACGAGGGAAGATAGGGGTAAATTTATTCCTCTCAGAAGCTATCCAACCGATTTTAATGAAATTTAAAACATAGATAGAACCATATCTTTATGGACACATTAGCTATATAGTTTTTAAAAAATAGGACCACAAGGGGTGGCAGGGGACAATTTCTGCCGCTCACAAACTTTCAAACCGATTTTCATGAAGTTTATAAACATAGATAAATCCATATTTACATGGACACATAAGCATGATGTGTTTTTAAATACTGTGGTGTAGGGTATCATATGGTCGGGCTTGACCGACTATACATTCTTACTTGTTTTCATTTATTTTTTCCAATGTATGTATGCAAATAAGCATGTGTATATGAGAGGTATAGATGCAAAGGCTGCAATCTCCACTTTTTCCACAAACTTAACTAATAATACCTCTTGCGGCCATTTTCACCAAGTTCGGTTTAAACTAACTTTCAATTAAAGTTCCGGTTACCAATATGTTTTGACAGCTATAACCGATAGTTAATTATAACCGAACTTGGTGAAAATGGCCGTTAGTTGTATTTAATGAATGCTTCCGATTAGTGAATATGACATTACCCGATACACTTTTATCCCATAAAAAAGTATGTTCAAATATTAAGAATCGAATCGACAATCTCCAATGGACATTGCCGTTTTTGCAATGATCATAGTTTATTAAGCTCTTTTTCTCTCAACTTTTTTGCAAAACAAAACTAAAAAGAAATTAAAAAATATAACAAATTATTTTTTATATGAAACAGTTAGTTTTATTGTTCATTTTATAACTTTGTAATTGGTCGTAATTATGGAGCTAAGTTGTTATGAAGTTGCTACAAATCAATCAAAAAAAAAACTAAGCATTTGTTAAGTTTAAGAATTTTATAACTACTGATTTTTTTAAGTACTAGCCCATGCTAAAAAAACCATTTGATTAGAGCAGTCATAACCACTCCATAGACTCGCGAGCAATCAATAATTGAAGCACAGCCGCGAATAACGTTGTAAACGCCACATTTTGCAAAACCTGTTTTTTTGCAGATAACCGTTAACCTTACTCTCTTACACAGTTTAAACATCAAATCAACCAAAACTATGCACCTTAACGCCTTCAAAATGGCGTACAAAGTGTCAGCCAGTGGAAGAACATTGCAAGTTACTAACAAAATGATGAAACCGAAATGGTTTTGCAGTGCGGAATAATGTTTTAAAAGCCTTTTGCATTAAAGATTTTATTATCATTATTTTTAATAATAGAAAAAATAAAATTTTTAATACAAATAATGCTGCCTGGTCAAAAAACGTTTTTTTGCTCTCCTGAAAAATTATTATTTTGTAACTTAAAACGTTATTCGCGGCTGTGCTTCAATTGTATTTTTCACACAGACACGGTCGGCAATTCACATGTATACAACAACTTTGTTCGGACCACTCCATAGTCTCGCGAGGCAGTCAACAATCGTATTTTTTACACAGACACGGTCGGCAATTCATATGTATACAACAACTTTGTTTGTTGCTTGGTTATCATTGGATTAGAGAAAACACAGCTATCTCCAATTTTATTATTCTAATTGCCAGCAAGCCGCTATATCGATTTGGTTTAAACTTGGGTCATATCTTTATCATATTCATATTAACTGAATAGTATAACATACAATAAATAGCCATGAATATACTTTGAGATAGAGGTTTTTACTATTTATTACGAAAACTAAAAATGTGGAGATTGCAGTCTTTGCATCTTTACCCTCACATGTGTATCTCTTAAGCAATATTCACGCTTATTAAATATTTGACTAAATAAACGTAACCACTACTTTTGTTAATACAGTAATTTTGACTTAGCTGCACAATCTCCTTTGCACGATTTTTTGTGCAGGTAAATCAAAAACGCAGCTACATATCTTAAATGTATTTAGCTGCTTTAATGAACAGGTACGCAATTGTGGTTACCTGTATAAATGTGCAGCTAAAGTAAAGTGTTTGAAAGAGGAGTAACAACGTTTTTGTTAATAAATTTATAATAACAATGACGTTCAAACGTCATTTGTTAAGCGGCCCATACACTTGTAATATTATTGTATATGATATTCGCCATGTTATTTCCATTTTGTCCTATATTATGCTATAAGTCGCACAATGATTTCATTCCTTCAATAGAAAGGTGAACATAAACAGGGGGCAAATCGTGGTAGTCGTGATCGAATACTTTTGCAATTCGAAAGCAATTTTATTTCAGTCAATGCTGGACGAATCGGTTTTCTTTTTTCAGTGTTTGAAAATTCAAATAAATGCTTTACAACACAAAAAAAATAATTTCGATCCGTTCAGTACGGACAGAAAGAATTAGAAATTGAATTGCTTTCGAATCGAAAAAGTATTCGATTATGACTGCCATAATTTGCCCCCAGCATTGTACAATATAATAATAATAAAAATCAAAAGTCTTTTGATTGTTGCCAATATATTGTTCGCCTTCGAAAATCACATACACATTGGCGATATAATTGTACAATATGTAAAATTGAACAATTTTATTGAAAGTGTATGAGCCGCTTTATGCATTTTTATAATGAACGAGGAAGCCTAATTGGCAAATAAAGTGGGGAACAGAATAGCCGCTGTTGTACAACGTTAAGAATAGCTGTCAAAATTTAAGAACGGCAGTTTCAAAGTTGTGTCAACCGAATACGTAGTTGTAGTAGTCGTTGCAGTTGAAGCGTAAAATTCGAATTTGAACTTTGTTGCGCTACAGAGCATTCGTCAGCTTTAAATTATACAACTACTTTATTCTGTTCCAGGTCCAGATTTGCCATTCCTTTCATTAGCGATTTTTGTTTTTATAAACAGCTTAAATTGGATATTTATGTGAAAAAGTGGACATTATATTTTTTATGTGTGCAGCTAACTTTGATGTTTTATATGAAAATATTTTAAAACAAAAGGCAGGTAAGCAAGGATTTCGAAGAATAATTACAGAAAATATGTATTTTGGGCAGTTAAGTCAAAGTGCAGCTAGCTTTGATTTTTTGTATGAAAATAATTTTGAAATGCCAAAAATGTTAGGCACTTATCTCAAATGTGCAGGTATAGAAAGTGCACTTAAAAAGGGATTTGTATAGTATTTTAAGCAATAATGACAAAAAATATTAATTTTGTGCAGTTAAGTCAAAACTACTGTAGTTAGTGTGATTAACCATGGTCTTAATATCACAAAATAAAACTAATTATAGTGCGAGACATAGTTAAACACTATTTCAACATTTTTTTTTGTTTGATTTGGTATTATAATCAATATAATATTTGAATTATATTTTAGTTTACCTATTGGTCACGTTTTACCAAGTGTGAGCGTAGCTTTGGTCATTTGTATTCAGCTTTGAAATCGCATTAGTATCCATTTAAACTCCACTTTAAAATTGCATTAGTGTATAGATGAAGCAAATCTAGGTTTGCAATTTTTGTATTTTTATCTTGGCGTTTTTATATATATGCATATATACAAATACACCCACAGCACACTTTAATTTAAAAAGTGTGACAATTACCAAACAAAACAGAATTTCAGCGCACATGAAACTCCCCAATATTCTCTCCTCTCTCACTAATAAACTCAAGAATTGCTGCAACAAAAATTGCAATGAATGAATGAATACAAACATTGTAAAGGAGGTTTCAAAAAATATACCTTTTTAGTGTTTTATTCTCCAAAATGTTGCACATTGGTGTAAAATAATAAAAGTTGAAATAAATAGAGAATTTCCAAAAAATACTTATACGAGTTAGATTAAACCATCTGCAGTTTGTAGCTAAAGGACTAATATTTTTTTGTTTAGGTTAGATAAGGTTGGAAGGATGATATATGTATATTTTCCTCTTAATCCCACAGAAGCAAAGGGTCCCAAATACACCAAAAATTTTTTTTATAATACCCACAGGTGGAAAGGGTTCATAGTAGTACTATCGATATTTGTCGTAGTTCAGATTTCACTATCGATATATCGATATTACTATCGACTGAATGTTTGTACTTAAGTAAGAAAACTTTAACTAGTTTTTTATCAGGCTACAGTTCGTTGTTTTTATCACTTTATTGAACGTAAGAGACGTATGTATGTACGCACCTTATTTTAGATGACAGCTTTTAAAAATTGTGATGCTGATAAGCACCTTTCTGAAGGAACCAAAGTAACAGGGACTAAAAGATATTTCATTGCAACTTTAGATAATGTTTTAAATTGGATTTGATTCTCAACCCAAAAGGTTATCAATCTAGCGGACTTTTCCTCTAATGATCGTTCATTGTTTTATCGTATGCTCGCAATTTTTTTTTTACAACATCATCAAACTATCTGGCATTTCAGTCCCTATGCAAACATATAAAAATTTCGGCATAAAGGCCTTAAGCTAAGATCCCACTATCGGCGCAATGTACCAATTTTTGTCTTATTTCATGTGCCGATAGTGTGAACGGTCAATTCTTTTTAATTTGCGACAATCTGTGCCGAAATTGTGCTGACTGTGGACAATCAAAATTAACCTTGATGCGCCGATAATGTGAACACTCTTTTGCACAATGTGGAGCAATCAAATTGTTTAATATGTACCGATTTTTATCGGCCACTTCTGTGCCGATTTTTATCGGCCACTTCTGTGCCGATCACAGTCGCCAATCAGCGCCGATACAAGGGATGGCAAAACGAAATTTTTAAAGTGCACCAACTGGCTACTAAAATTTTACTTTTTTGAGCTTAATTGTACCAAAATTACATTTGTTTTATCAATTATTTATGTATTAAAAAGTTAAATAGTACATTTGTACGGTTAAATGAAAGAAAACAATTTGCTTTAACGAAAACATTGCAGTTGTATCGATGTTGCCATCCCTGCTTTGTAAACATCTGATTACAGAACAACAATTACAAAAAAAAAACAAGTGCAGTAAGTTTGAATAAAATTTAGTACATTTTTAATTTTATATTAATATATTATTTAAAATTGCTAGGAAACTTATAATGAAATATTCAGACAGAAAATTTTGCGAATTTTTAAAGTAAAATTATGTCGCCAACAAACAAAAAACCAAAATATATGATTAAATTGGCACAAATAACACGATAGTGTGACCGCATTGTACCGATTATTATCGCAATTGAGTTTTGGCCGATATAAACCGAAAAAAATTCTCACAATGTGCGACGATAATGGGAGCACCCAAGAATAAACTGTGCAATGTTTTTTAATGTTCGCCGATACAGCACAATAAAAATCGTCACAGATTGTGCTATTTGAGCCGATAGTGGGATCTTAGCTTTAAGTTAGTCTGTGTTCATACGGCTCTTGTCTTATTGACATGATTGCTACTTTATAGGCGAGAGGGACGAAGGGAAAAGAAACGAGTACACAGATGCATGTACATACTGTCAATACGTTTTGCTTTTTCATTCGTTGTTTAATTTTGTTATTGTTTTCAATATCAAAAACGGGTTTTCCGAAGACCCCAAATAATGGGGGACTAGGTTCTTATATATTAATATTGAAGTTCAGACAGATCGGCCAATAGATGGCGGATATATGAGCAAAAAACCAAGACCACCTATAATTTTGACCATTAAAGTTCCTTGTTTTTAATGTATTGAATTTTCTGTTCTTCTCGCACAATGGTGAAGGGTATAAAAGGTTCAACATAGCCAAATTTAGTACTATTACTTTTTGTTATTTAAATTAACGGATTTCTGTTTTTAAATTACCCCTCGACAAAGTGAACAAAAAGCTTTCATTAGAAAGAGAACAAAAGTTGCAAACAAAAAATCAATACAACGACAAGAGGTTATACATATGGAGGACAGGGATGGTTAATATTTATTAAACAACTAGCTTATACCCGGTGTGGTTTGCCACCCCCATCGTAATGGTTAAAACCTGGATTCGGTTCCCAGCTCAGTCAATAATGAAAAATTATCAATAAGTTTTAATTAATTTCAAGATTCCTTTCTTTATAAAAATAATTTAATAAAAATTAAATTTAATGATTTTGAGCCTAATTAAAATATCAAAATTTGGATTAAAACCCATAAGCAGTTCAACAAAATAACCACAATACTAATTATTGTTAAAAAATATAGTTATATGAAAAGTTACTTATAATTTTTTTTTTTAATATTTACTATTGTATGGACGTCAAAGTTTCTCTTACATGGGACCCCGCTATTGGCATTGTACCCATTTATTCTCCAAATATTTATATGAATATCAAAATTTCCTTGCAAAATTTGATGGCTCTTTGCCAGATATACAAATTTAAGTATGTATATAATTCATAAGGGAGGTAGTTACCACGTCACGTATTTCCAAATTTTCTTGACTGTGCTGTTGTAGTTTCCAAGATATAAGACTTTTATTATTTTCTTCATACAGGAGGTGCCCACAATTAGTGATCCGCCCATTTTTTGTCTTAAATATTCATATAGGTATTAAAGTTACTCGCACTTATTTTGGTGGCTCTAGTTCACAGATTATCTTCATATAGAAAGGGCCACGCCCACTATTGTTAGTTCGCCCATTTTTGTCCAAAATATTTATATTGATACAAAATTTACTTGCACAGAAATTCAGGATTCTAGCTGTTATAGTTTTCCGAATATACACATTGTGGTATTAAATTCATACAGGAAGTGCCACTCCCATTGTTTTAGCGTACACATTTGTTCCCTAAATGTTCCTATGGATGTCAAAGAAGCCTGTGCAAAATTTTATGACTTAGCTGCCATAGTTTCGCATACATATATACGAATTTTAGTATTTAATTCATATGGGAGGTGCCACGCCCATTGTTACTTATGCACCCGTTTCTCATCCAAATGTTCCTATAGATGTCAAAGTTGCTCTGACAAAATTTGGGTACTTTAGCTGTCACTGCTTTCAAGATATACAATTTTGAGTGTTTTATTCATGAGGGAAATGCCACGCCTTCTATTGCAACACTGCCCATTTCTACCCAAATGTTCTTGAAGACTCTGGGCGTGGCACCTCGCCAACTTGCTATTTTAAAATAAAATATAGTCTATGTTTCCTTCCAAACATACAGGAAGACGATGTGAAAATCAAAAAAATCGGGCCAGCCGCTTAGCCGTATACATAAATCAAACAAACATTCATAAGTACATACATACAACAATATAAACACACATTAATTTTTATATACATGTAAATTCGATAAGCCGGACTCCACTTATCTGGAATATTCGGTAATCCGGACAGAATATTGCAGCTCATTGTGTATTCTATAATCCTGATTGATTGCAACTCTATAGTCCGGATTGAATAACACCCGTTTTTATTTTTCAAATCACAGCATGCTTTGAAAAATTAATATTTATGTTTTTATGTTTAATTTGGCTATGAATTAATGATGAAACAGAACTGGGGCTGAACGATGTTTTTCATACAGTTTGACATAAAATTATGCCAGAGAATGCGGTCGAGAAATAAAATCAATTTTATTTTGAGGACGTTTTTTCCTAATGCTCTCACATAAATACAATTATTCTCTTAACAATGCTACCATACTTTCATTCAATTTCATACATTTTGTAAACAAAGAAAAATAAGAACAAAAGAAAACGAAAGAAATGAGAGAGAATTTGAAGTTACTGCCGACGTTTTAATTATGGGCAGTGGTGTCAACTTAGTGCTTTTGGCACTATTTATGGTGCTTTTTGATGCCTCAAAACGCCAAAATTGTATCCATAGTGCCAAACTAAGAAAAAGCACTAACTTGGTGCTTTTTCAATTTTTCGTAAGTGCCTTTAGTGCTTTTAACAATTTTTATTTTAAATTATTATTATTATTCTGTCCTATGGTTCCTATAAGGAACAAAGGGGGTTTTCGTAAAGGTGGAAAGCTCTCTGATATTCACTTGGGAATAGCCAGAAGTGATTCCTTTACCGAATTCTCCAAGCAGCTCACTACTTCCGACCATCGGTCAAGTATCCCCTGGTAATGTCGCACAGGCTTCCAATCCTGCCGACAGCTAAAGTGAGAAGGCGATTGCTTTGCTGAGTAACCTGAATGGCACGCTAACACCGTTGCGTCTCAGGTAAGTAGGTGGCACTGAAACTCAGCTTAGCTCCTTTAGCCGCATGGCGGCTAGCCTGCCCAGAGGCTGTTGGCAGCCCCAACACTGGGATCGGATGTGGAGTCCCAATCAGTCACCCATCCTAAACACCAACGATTACAGAAACCACTACAAATTATTTATTTTAAAACTTCGATTATATAGAGGATGATTTAGATGAGATTTGCTATTTGGGGTACAATTTTTAAAAAGCCTGTAAAGATTTTAAGATTTCAAATGATTAAAGAAAGTTGAATTTGTTTAACCAAAAACTTTATTTACGAGGTAAGAGCCAGGCTTCCCAGCAATTTGGAAATTTTACAAAACGTTTCACTTTTTAGCGTTGACAACATATTTAGTTATCGTAATAAGAACGATGTATTTGTTTGCGGTCAACATTTTTTTAAGGTGTAGACACTGTTTCAGAAATAGAAAATGGCTTGGAAAATATTAGGAATTGTGAATGGAAAATAAACAACGATTTTGAGTCATGTAGAAAAAACGTATTGAAAATTTAAAAAACATGCAGTAGTAAACCGTACAAAAGAACGCAAAGACAAAACAAAAAAAAGAGTCGTAACTTGGTATAAGCAAAGTGTTAAATTAATTGAAAACAGCTGACAAAAAATACTTTTATAACGACGTTGTGTAACCAGCCATTTTTCATGCGCTTTAGTTTTCACTTTTACCTCTAGTGCTATTGCAAAAAGGTTTGACTAAGTATCAGAATACAAACAAACATGTTTTTTTCTATTTTACACCTTATTTGTCTTTTTTATTTAGAAGCGTACACATGTCAAAATAATTGGATAATATCATACGCCAATTATTTTATTAAACTTTGCACGATTTTAATTTTGATTTATGTAAACTATAAAACCTTATATTTTTATTAAATTATGGGTTAGATTTTTTCGAGCTACGAAAATTGAGCTCGCGCTGTATTACTTTAAAACTGTTTTATGGCCAATTAAAACCTAGCTGATGATCGCCTTTTTTTAAATTTTGGAGGTATATAATATTCGGCACAGCCGAATGCAACTTGTTTTGTGTTTAATTAAATTGTAAAAATGGCTTAGGGCTTTTTTACGCTTTTTTTGTTAGAAATAGTGCTTTTTAGTGCTTTTTTAAAATTGTAAAGTGCTTTTTGCTCTCAAAAAGTTGGCATCACTGATTATGGGCTTAAAAATTTTTGCCTGAAGTTGAAGACTCAGTTCTGTTTCATCATTTATTATAATTTAATAAATACATACATACATACATACATGCGGTAATCCGGATAATGCGCTACTCCGGATTGGGGTCTGCAATCTATTAACCGGATTATCGAATTTTTACTGTCTATATGTAGATATTTTTTAGGTTAAAAATATATAAAAATAAAAAACTTTATACATTGTCATTAGTTTATAACTTTATTTAAAACTACAAAAAAAGAATATAAAGTTATTTAAACATATACTTCTATAAATAACTTGAATAAGGCAGCTTCCTATAGTACTAAGTACCAACGGTTTTTCCATCCCTGATATTTGAAGAGTAAATTCATGACAAGTTATATCGTCACTTAAACTGTGATAACAATAAAAGTGATCTCAATTAAGCAAATATTTTATCTTAAGTGCAAGAGAACACACAGATTACAACGTAATGAATGCTCTAACAGGTGAGTTTTTAAAACAAAACAAAAATCGTTATCAGTAAAATAAAGTGTTCAAAAATAAAATGGACAAAATATTTAAAATCTACAGAAAGGTAAACTTTACGTTAAGTCAGAGATAAACATTTTCAAAAAAATAAAATAGAGAAATTATGATTCCCTTAAAATAAAATTATATCAGCCACTGGAAACAATAAAAAAATTTAAAAAAAACTGAGCTTAAGTAAATTGAGCTGCTGTTGATGTTTTTTCACATCACATCTCACAAATACAGTGAAGAGTATCTTCTAAAAAGCATTTTGCCAATTACACACATATAGAGATGATTTTGTTGGCCGTAGAAATAAGTTCTCGCTGTTCGACAACGAATTGTGAATGGAAATAAAAACGAATCTATTACAACTAGAGTTTTTTCGATTCCCGCTTTCTCGGGAAATAATTGCGGGATTCCCGGGAAATTTTAATGAAAAATGTTATTAAACCCACTTTTAATTTTTTTTTAATTTTTTAAACTTTCTTGCAATTTTCTCAATATTTCAGATACTTTTTGCTTAAGCCAACCTTTGGTTAATATTGCATCCATAGATATGTATATCGAGGCATTACCGCAAAAAAGCTTTTTCAACATATTTTTCGTTTTTTTTTTTTAATTAATGACTTAATTGACAACACTTGCATCATCTCCTAAAATGTCATGGTCACACCAGGTACCGTTACGATTTTATGGCAATAAAAATTTTATCGTAAGCGACAACCTTCATGCTAAATTTATATGTATTAAATAAAATATAAAAAAAACTTCTCCTGTAAAAATTTGTTTTTCTATGCACTACCAGTTTAACTTTAGCTATCTTTGGTTAGCAATAATGTAAATTTTTGCATGATTAGAAAATTTTACAACATTTAGACACCAGCAGAATGTAATGCATTTTCTGGCCCGCCACGGCCTTCGTCAGGATTTTTTGTGTCACACTGGATAGTGACATTTAATAAATTGTATGTATGTATTTAACTCAACAATTTTCACAAATAGAATGTGAGAATTATTAATTTTTTAATAGTTCTTGACTGTAGAATAACATGGCTCTATCTGACATGTATTTACAGCGCACTCGCGATGATATGAACCCACTAATTTATGAACACCCCAAAATATGAACACTTATTTTCTTCCATTGACTACTCTAAAATATGAACTTGTGCAAAAGCTTTAAATATAAACAACTTATAAATGTATTTTAAGCGGTTTTTGTCTACCTACACAGCAGGGATGATAAATGACATTTTCAAAATTGTACTTAATTAGATAATAAATTGCACCTTTTAGACCCTTATTGTACTAAAACCCAAATAAATTTTTTAATTCTATTATACAAACATATATGGGTTCCTTTGGCTCTAATAAGGAGCATACATATATTAAAATTCACTTTTGCCAAACAAAAAGTTATTAAGGGTAATCACGATGGTCATTGTGCAAATTTGCAATTTGTAAAATGGCGGTGCATATTTTGATTGCTCGTGAGCATACCACTTTAATTTTTTGTGCAATTGTGCTTTTTTTCTAACTTCTGGCAGCACTGTAAAAAATCTGCATTTATTTACAATTCTACACAAGCAAATTAAAATAAATAAGGGAAATCACAATGGGTAGTGCAGTGTGCAAACGATGCAAAAATACATACATTTGCACAACACAACAACAAAATGTACTTATTTGCAATTTGCTCTTTCTTTCTTCGTTTGCACTAAAAAAAAAACCATGAGCAAAATTAGAAGGCATATACTTGCTCAGTTGCAAACAGATGTAAACAATAAAATTTGACATATTAAGCGGCATAATGGTTTTAAAAAACTTATAATTCAAAACTTTCGTGGACTTAAACATAAAATAGAGAATTAAATATAAATAATTTAAAAAGAAAAAAATCATTTTGATGTGCTTGTGTTTAATTGTTAACAAATGCAGATTTTTAACAGCGCTGCCAGAAGTTTTTTGTGTTTCCAGAATTATTTTTTAGAAAAATAACATATTTGCACAAAAAATTAAAGTTGTATGCTCACGATCAATCATAATATGCACTGTAAATTTACAAATTTGCACAAAGACCATCCTGATTACCCTTAATGTTTTCTTTTTAATTAATTTAAATTTAATTCTCTATTTTATATTAAACCCATGAAAATTATCAATTTATAAGTTTCCTTAAAAACAATAAGGGCGCTTAATATGTCAAATTTTATTTTTTACATTTGTTTGCAACTGAGCAAATATGCACTTCTAATTTTGCTCATGGTTTTTTAAGTGCAAACGAAGTAAAATATATCAAACTGCAAATACGTACATTTTGTTGTTGTGTTGTGCAAATGTGTGTATTTTTGCACGCATTTGCATCGTTTGCACAACCCATCGTGATTTTCCTTTATGTTACTAATTAAAATTTTACACGAAGACTTTTAAGCTTTTTTAAAGTTTTTTTTTTAACAGGGTAGAAATATCCCAGTAAAAAATGGTGCTTACTGGTAAGCAGGTTTGTAAGGGAGAGAAGCACAATTCCCCCTTACAAACCTGCTTACAAGAGGCATGATTTTTATATGGCGAATTCCCACTTGGAAGCACTACTTTTTTGTAAAATCACTGCGTTTTTCATGGCTTACATTATTCCGTGAAGGAATAGCTTCCAAAAACCGCAGCTTTCATACCTTTGATTTATTGCTTCTATACTGTATACAAGAAGTGCAACACAAAAACTTATGCAAAAGAACAAAAAGCAAAACAAACACACAACACAGTTAATATGTAATTTTTAAAAAAGAACGAAACTGTACGCAAATTAAAAAGAAAACAACAACAAATCTAGTAATTGACCACACAAAAATTTGCTTGCGTCCTCTCTGCTCAAAAACAATTTGCTGACTGATTGCGTAATAAAAAAGAAGTAATTTTAAGCATCTCTTGTTCTCGATTACATGTCGGGAATAATCGTAAACACATTTTGAAATCATTGCAATACAACGTGCTTCCATGTAAGGGATTAACAGAAGCATTTTGCACTTTAGTCGTAAATTTTTTCTTTTAAATAATCATTTCAACTACTCCCTTACAACCTGCTTACTTATAAGGGATTATGCGAAGCTATTAAATAATTTTCATTTACTTATATTAAAAATTGACTTCAATGGTTTTCGCTTCCCTGTTGCTTCTAAGCAGTATGTAATAGCCAGCGCATATATCAGCGCTCTTGTACTTTTCTTGCTTCCCAAAACCTTAAAATTTTTTACTGGGATGTTTAACAGAGTAACAAGTTCAAAAGATATTGTTTTAGAAAGTAAGTTGCTTTTGGATTTTTAGTCCTGGCAAACATCAAACTCAGAAGTCTTCGTTTGAGTCCTTAGTTTTTGAGTTTGTGACATAAAACTTGATAAAAAAAAAAGAATATATAAAAAAGCTTAGGTCTTAATTAAAGTAACGATAAGTTTTTTGCTTATTTAAAACTATAGCAACAAAATTCATTAGACTGTTGTCAATATTTTGTCTGAAATAAATTCGATATAGTATTAACATAAAGTAAGATTTCTTTGCTTTGTTTTTTATTAAATTATGGTGTGAAAAAATATGTTTCACATTCACCGACGAATGTGGTATAGATGATATACTTTTGGCAATTCTTCTGATATCTGGAAACATAAGTTTATATTTATTTTATGTTTCAATTCTCCAACCTTAGAACAAAATACTTCAATGTTGAATGTTTGAAATTTTTAAATTGTACTAAAAATGTCATTGGAGTACTTCAGTACTTTTGCAATGCTAATAGTACTGAAAAAAGTACAATTGTACTAACTTTATCATCCCTGCTACACAGTGTTAAAATTGATTCAATTTTGATTCAACTGCTTAATAACTTGGGGATTTCCCTAGCTATCTGCTTTAAAATTGTCTATAGTTGTTAATCATAAATGTTTTAAATACACGTTTTAGTTAGTGCTTACAATAACATGGAATTCTTTATTTATATTAAAATATAATTTTATCGTGAAAAGTTCTTAAATATGAATTTAAAAAAGTAGAAGCTTTGAACTTTAAAAGGAAAAATCACACATTTAAAAAAATTTAGAACGCCAATTAAGCGAATAAATTTGTTGTTTTTTTAAATGTTTTAACAATACGTTTATTTGACCTGGAAAAAGAAAAATGTGCGTGCGGTCTTCCGAGTACCCAAAAAAATGCAAAATGCATGCAACGATGGTTTGTGAAAACAAGAGACGAAAAGAACACTGTAAGCGGATACCTCAAATATCTGGAGATTGTTAAGAGAGCGGGGCATTTTGAAGGTGATTGAACGGAAGAAAATCACAGATTTTTTCGCATAATAACTTTGTTAGTTTTTTTTTTAAATCAATAGTTTTTTAAATGCAATCAACAGTAAATAAAAAAAAATTTACATACGAAACTTTTATTTTTATGGGAAAAACGTTTTTGAAGGGAAATTAGATGCCATTCGCAAATACGAGCAATCTTGCAAAAGTGAACTGGCTTTGTTTTAATACGTTCATATTATCGCAAGTGCACTGTATATTATATGAACCATTTTTATTTTTAAATGTGTGCAATAAATCAAATTTCAACTTATTTCAAACTTTATAAATCTACTAGCTGACCCGGCAAACATTGTTTTGCCATATAACTTATTTCTAGCGAAAGAAAGAGAAATGAAATGCTTGCTTTATACCATGAACGGCGATGAAAAAACCAACAGCTATTTATTTCTGATCGTTACATATTCAAAAGTTAAACATAAAACAAGTGATGTCTTTTTTATCCTGACGTATGAAAATCAAACAGAGATAACAAATGTTCATTACGAAGAGCAATTGCGTGTACGATATTTTTTGTCAGTCCGTCTTTAGTCAACGCAAATATGCTCGATGGCTTGCCGAAGCGAGAACATGCTACGTATCATTGTCCATGTGAAAAACATGGTGTGCCCAAATCTTAGCCGCAAACAAGCATCGTTTGACCTTGCGGCTTTTTGATTGTCATTGGAAATGTCAATTTAATAGGAAGTTAAACGCGTTTGAATTCAATTGGGACGTCTGTGGGAATCATAGGAGTTCTTGGCAGCAAAACATTTTCGTCTCGGAATAGCAGTGGTGGATTCTAATTCAGAAGTAACATAACCAAAGAAAAAATTTGTCAAACAAAAATACATAAACTTTAAAAAAGAATCGGTTAATTAAAAAGGTATAGGAGGGGGTGCTTTTACCCTGTACGCTGTAAATGTTAAAATTTATAGTCTTTAGTTCCTTCAGGACTTGAAACTATCACCGGATAATTAATAATGAAGATATGGAAAGAGGGAGGCTTTACCCCTTTTGCCCTATTTTACGCCATAATTGTTGGTATTTCCAAAAAATGTATATCTTAAAGTTCCTTTAGATATTACAGTGTCTGCATGCCAAATTTTAAGAAAATCGGTTGATTAGTTAAGATATAGGGAGGGGGAGCGTTTACCCCTTTTGACCTTTTTCACGCCCCAAATTATAAAAACTTTAGGCTATAGTTCCGTAAAGATGTTACACTATTTACCTGCCAAATTTCCAGAAAATCAGTTGAATAGTTAAGAAGACATTCGGAGGGGGAGCTTTTACCCGTTTTGCCCTATTTTACGCCCTCTAGCGATATGAAATATACATTAAGATCTATTCTCAATGTCATTGTACATATAAGACATTGCGATACATGGTTTGGTAACTTTTCAAGTGACAATAATAATAAATATATTTGTATGGGGATAATATATAGAAAAATCTAAATGCCATATCTCACATAAATTTTATAGAGACTATCCCCAACGTACCATTAAATTTTGGTTGAAATCGGTCGACCCGTTTTTGCCGTTAGTGGTGACATCAAAGTGAACACTTATTTTTATTTATATAGATATAGATGTGGGAATCGTGTCTTTCATTGTTTCATCCAAAAAAGTTTTACCACAACATAAGAACTTGCTGCAGTTAAAGGTTTATTAAGCTGATTTTTAATGAATGAAGAATGAGCTGTTTATATCTTTACGAAATTTTATTTCTAGGCTTTGCAACTGTAGTAGGCCATATTTTACAACAATATTATTAAGTTTTGCGTTTAAGGGTTTATGCCCGTAATTTCTACAAAAAGAAAGAAGGTCGTTAACAGTTATCTTTACCCATTTCATAGTTTATTTTGCCTACGTGTTTTTACCTTCAGTTTTCCTTTGAAATATAGCAGCTTTAACACCATAGATTTCTGTGCACAGCTAGATTTCTTTTTGTAGAAATTACGGGCGTTAGTAAAATGTATTCCGAGATTGTGTTTTAAATGGCAGATTTTGAGTGATTTCGAGTCTTATGAAAATAGATTATGCTAAACTTTTAGCCGTACACAGAGGGAAAAATCTGGTGTAAAAATACCAAAATTGGCACCATTCGTTGTCAAAAGTGAGCCAACTACGTTTGTGTTTGATAATAGATGGTGTCAATATTTTTTAACCACCCCCGTTGTGATTTTGTAACCTTTAGGTTCTATTCTGTCAGCAAAATGTTAATATATTATCACTATAATGGTGTCAATCTGACAACCTGCTGTTATCATTTTTAACAACACACCGTTGGTATATTGACTACATTCGGTTGTCATTTCGATAACACATTGTTCTGAGTGTGTAATTAATAGGCCATTCTAAGCCCAATCAATAAAAATATATGATGCATTTTTATTAATTTATTTCAAATTTTTAACATAAAAATTAAAAAAATGCATCTGTTTAATTTTAATAAAATGCACAATAAAAATTTTTAAAATACAGGATATTCATTGTTAAATAGTAGATTTAATATAAATTGTTTCAATTGTTTGTCCTCTTCATCGTCATAATCCTTTTGCACTTGCATTGTTTGAACATCATTTATATTTTTTTCAAGAAGAAAACCTCCTTCATATCCAAGTAACATAATGCTTTCGTCGCTGTTATAATGTTTTGTTTTTTAGTTTTGTAATTTTATTTCTCACTAATTTTATTTCACTGAAAAAAGTTTGCACTTTATACTTGCCGTGAAGACAAAAGATGTTTGTATATACGCTATTAATGATGACAGTACGATAGCTATTTGACAACAGGCACAATTTGACATTTTGTTAAAAATTTGACAGCAAATGTTGTCAAAATATTGACAACACTTTGTTATCACTTTATTACCATTGGTTGACAATTTTTTAACGTCAGTCGTCGCTCTGTGTACTTATATTATTTCCGAGAATGGTCTTAACATATGGCCCTTGCTGTAATTTTGGGCCGACATACAAAAAATTTGCCACATATAAAACGAATTTGTTGAAATTTTATGTCAATCAGTGCTTTCCGCTACAAATTTATGTTCGTTTTTGTTAAGTTTTTAGATATGTAGGTAGTTCCTAGGGTTTTTTCCCGGGATTTCCCGTCACTTATTATATTCACTTATTATATTTCCCGTTTTCCCGGGATTTTTGTTGCGGGATCCCGGGAAATAAAAAGTTCTTCATAGTTTCAGAAAACAGCTATTTTTACTCTGAAATTTAGTTTTCTTTTCTCTAAAAATTAGCATCTGTGGATGGGTTGTCTATTAGATCAATTATAAGAAATGTGTACAAACGTAAATCAATGTCTCCTGCGGCAATAAATCTATAAAATAAATTTAATAAATAAAAAAATTTAGTGAATTGATGAATTGATAAAGAACATAAATTCAAAATAAGATGCAGGCGGTAAATTCTCATTGACCATGGACAAGTCTTAAAAATAGGATATACATAAACATATCGCTCCGTTATTGCAACATAGTCATATCTACAAAAAAAAAAATCGAGCTTGGTAATATATCCGGGAAGTGCGGGGAAACCGAAATAAAAAAAATAATGAAACTCGTGTAAGTTACTAAAACATACAATTTGAAAAACACATTGTCCTAAAGCTTACAGATGGACCTAATGAAAAGAAATAGTTTGTAAGAAGTAGTCCGGATGATGCTATTTTTTGCATCAACCTTGACATCAGAAGCATGCAACAACGGTGCACTTTTAATTATTTGTCCAACCTCGGTAAAAAAGTAAACGAAATTTTTCGGAAACATGGTAATCAGTAAACAAAATCAGAAATATAATCTTTGGCGACTCACTAAACGCTTTGAGTGTGTCAGAAAGTAATTTCCTACGCCGTTAAAAAATGTTAATATATTTATTAAAATATTTTATATATTTTATGATTTTACTTTTTGATCTCATATCTTGAGTACCTCAATTGTTATGTTTATTTTATCTTGAACTAGATCATCATAATACGGAATTTACTTATAATAGCCAAAGGTAATAATAATTCAAGTTCCGCTTTCAATCTTCAATTAATTTTTGTAGTATTTAAGCATTTATTTTACTTACTTTGTAAACAAGTTCCCTCACGTTTGTTTATAAAAGTTTTTTTCATTAATAAAACCAAGTTTACTTTGTATTATTTGTATGGAGCGGGATCCCGGGATCCCGGGAAATTTAAAAATTTTTCCCGCTTTCCCGGGAATCGAAAAACTCCGGGAAAAAAAACTCTAGTAGTTCCACATTTGGCTGCATAACTCTATTCCTGCCAACGCGATTGTGCTGAAATTTAATCCCAAGCAGCCTAGAAGAACTAGAAACAATTTGAAGCCCAAAGACCTAAATCGATTTAAATTTACAGAAGGACACAGAATATTTATACTTTATGGGATCTTAGATAAATTTTATAAAAAGGATTCAAACCAATTGACAAACTCAGTATACCCTCATTCACCACTGCTGATTAAGGGAATAAAACTGTAAAAAAATATGTCATTTACGGCCAATTTCATCAAGTTCAGCTAAAACTAACTATTATTTTAACCCCTAGGTAACAATATATTTTTTGAACAGTTATAACTGATAGTTAATTATAACTGATCTTAATGAAATTAGCCGTTAATATGAAAATTTAATTTCTCCTTCATGCTGAATTTGATAAACGGTGAAATTGTTTCAGGATTTCTACTTCGTAATGTTGAGCTTTCAGTTCCTATTCGCCCTTCCAGAAATAATATTCCCCTAAGACTTCAATACTTTGATTCTTACAGTGCTTATGAGCTCAGAATTTGACAGTGTTAAAACGTATATGGATTTCAATGATCCTATTCGCATCAAAAATAACTTTGATATAATTTTTTTCCTTTTGTTATATAATGGATACTACATTCAATTATGTTAAGAAATAAAAGTTTCATTGGAGAAATAAGTAAAAAAAGATGAATAAAAAATTTTGGGCGGGTGTCCCGGGAATATGATTTTTATTCCCCCTTTCCCTTTCAAAAAGTGCGGGAAAAATAAAAGCGGAAAGAAGTAAATGTTTAATATTCGTTCTGTATTTGCCGCATCTGATATACCCTTTTAAAGTTCGAAACTATTTAATTTCTAAAGAATCTGTATATTCCTAAAGGGTACTTTACACTATCACACAAGTCTTACGTATTTTTAGGAAAATAAAACTTTGTCATGATAAGTCGTAATTGTTGTTTATTTTTCTAACAAAAAATAGATCAGGGAAGCAGTTTTTTTTACAATATTTAAGACTTGTGTAGAAGTGTAAAACGGCCTTAAATGGATATTTTTTTAAAAAGTTGTTTAGGTTTTTGTTAAAGGCCACTAACATCTAACTTTTGTTACAGTTAATATGTTAACCCTTTTTTATAACCGTTAGAATATAATTTGCTATAAGTCGAACAATTCCCTGGATCTCCTACTTGTAACCTTTACACAAACCTTAACATAAAACAAATTTTGTGGCTATACGTCCATACTTTTTTCCGGCAGCATTATGGATTATCATTTTGTCTTTTGAGTGTGTTTCTTATTTTATGTAAATATATAATGTATTATTATGTAAATACATATTTAAATAATATGAGGAAAAAAGTAATTTTGGCAGAACATGCTTCCAGTACATTGGGGAATTCCCTTTCTTCGTTTATTTACGTTTTTTTATTGTTCAAAAGTAAGCGAAAAAATGATATGTAATTTGTTTATAATTTCGGAAAACAGAGGAAATACCGGATAATAGAAGTAATCGTTGCAAAAAAAACATATCGATGCGAAAATTTTTTTTTATTTCCTGGTTAATTGATGCTGCCGGTTAATCGAATTACGGATAATCAGGGCCCCACTGTAAATATAAAAAAATCGTCGTATAAGCGCAAAAGATTTTTGGAATTTGCTTCAAAATGGCATGAAGAAAAAACGACGTTGTTAAATCCCTCATGTGTATTGGGTGTTATAACATCAAAGGATGACTCTGCGTGGCGGGAAAAAAATTAGGAAAGATGCATTCTAAAAGGCATAAGACCACCCAGCCACATTCCAACTTTATATCATTGGAGACCAAGGCTTCTATAATCTAAGAGGCATAAGAGCTCCCAGCCACATTCCAACTTCATATCATTGGAGACCGAGGCTTCTATAACCTAAGAGGCATAAGACCTCCCATCCACATTCCAACTTCATATCATTGGAGACCAAGGTTTCTAGAATCTAAGAGGCATAAGACCTCCTAGCCACATTACAACTTCATTTCTAATTTATATGGCGTATCAATGGAGACCAAGGCTTCTAGAAGACCTTTTAAAAAAAGTCAGAAATAAGTTTTAACTCTGCACACTTGGTGTTGCTAATAATGCGAAAGGAGTAAATTAATAATTGTTGATTTTGATTAATTTTTAAAAATATCTACTAACTAAGAAGCCAAGTTTGACAGAGCTTAACTTCGAATCAGTGTTCAAGAAGTAGGGGAAAATCCCTGCATGTAGGTATTTTTGATTCTAAAATAGAAGCGTAGGGAAAATCGGACAGATTTTTTATAATCACCAAAATGTAGGGATTTTTCGTCTTATCGCATTATTTATAAAACAAATACAGAAAAAACGTTTTGTTAGTGATATTTTCTTGTCCAAAACGGGTGAAAATTTTTTTTTTTCACTAAAAACGCTTAAAAATATATTTCCAGAGTTGTTTATGGTTTAAAAAGTGGGCGACACTAAAAGCTATGTGTATGTTTTTTCTAAGATATCACTTAACTGAATTTTAAAAAGTACATACATATCGCACCTATTCAACAATACTGTATTAATTAAAAATGTTTAGTTTTTTACTTTTTGGAAATTATCGTCAGGTAAAAATACAAGCTATTTTGTCTACCTTTTTTAAAGAAATGGTTGGTTTTAAAATACTTTTTCATATACCCTTCATATTAAATTAAAAATAGTTTTGCTTCTACTGAAAATTTTAACATTTTGAGTTAATACAGTATTGTTGAACAAGTGCGATATGTATTAGTTTTGTACTTATTTTTTGTAATATACATATTAGAACAAAATTTATTGTTTATTACTAATGTTTTTTCTTCTATTTTAATGTCAATAAAGCGTAGGGATTTTTGTAGGGGACATTTTTTTAACGTGTGGGGAAAAATCGGATTTTTTTTTGCATGTGTATTTATTTTTCGAAAAATCCACTGGCAACACTGCTTCGAATAGAAATTAAAATTTGTAAAATATTTAATAAAAGGCATTCTAAAACACTTTTTTAAAGAAACCCGACTGGAATGAGCAAAATTTCATTCCATCAGCGCCGGGGATGCGGGTTCGATTCCCGCCAGAGACTCTGGTTTCCTGCAGACAAGCATAGAGCTTCGCGGGATTAGCTTAGGGTATTCAAAAAAAAAAAATAAAAAATATATATGGACATTTCCATCATGTCGAACTTGACCATCGTACACATTTAAAGTTAAAAAAAAGTAAAAAAAACGTATATTTATTTTGGCGATAGATTCAAGTTATAGCTTTTAATTAGCCCTATAATTGGTGCTATTTTTCATTTTGATAAATTGTTTCGTTTTCAAGAAAATTGCAAAAAAAATTTTTTACTTTTATTAAATTTGATTGATTTCCTGTTAAAATATGATAAAACAAAGTCTTTTCAAGAACTTATAATTTTTTTGTTGCGGTGGACCTTTCGGTGGAAATACCCATATATATAAAAAAAAAATATTCAGAATGCGTTTGCAGACCTTCTAAAAGGCCTGAAAAGTGGAAGCGCTTGCATTTTTTTCCGCTGGGTGAATTAAACATGTACCTAACCTCTCGTTTGGAGGGGACAATCCCTATGACTGTGCCTTATTTATGGAGAACTGATTTAAACATAATATGGTTGTCTGTGACAAAAACTTGGTTCAAGTGACTATAATACTTTTGAAAATTGTTCATTAAGAATACTTTTGTTATCGGTGACCAATTAAAAAAAATATGTTTTCCCTGCGTGCGGATTTAAAGCTGCTTAAAAAAACAATTCTTGACTTTAAATAAATTTTCAGTAGTATAGTGAAAAATAACAGTATAGAATTTAATATATTTTAAATAAAACAAATACAACTACAACAGTAAATAAAAGTATCTACACATTATTATAAAATTATCTTGTACATTTGTAGTTTAAAAAAAAAATAACAATAATAAAGTACAGAAAATTGTAAACGATATTCTCGTATTAAAGATCAGTTGACATTTGACAGCGCGTGTGAAAGCACGTTCCGTAGAAATTATAAAAAAAAAATTTACGAAAACGAAATGCAAGTGAAATGCAAAGAATTAATTTTAAAAAGAAAATTTTAATATAATCAATTATATTTCAAAATGAAATAAATATAAAACAAAATAACTAAAATATAATATAACTTTCTTCAAATAACGTTAACAAAAAATAAAATAAAACAAACAGTTTGTTTAAATAAATTAAAAATAAAAATTATTGAAAATGTTCCTTATAAAAAAATCAAGAAATAAAATCTAAAAAGTGATATTTTTAAATTTAATAAACCAAATTTGAAGTTAAATTTATTGTTATTCACGTAACAAAACACATAAAAATCAAAACATTCAATAAAAAATCCATCTTAACAATTGTTATACGGCTTATTCCGTTTGTAATTTTTACAAAATCGGTCTAGGACCCTATAAAGTATACATATTCTGGGTCCTTATGATCTGCCAAGTTGGTTTAACGATGTCCCACTGTCCATCTTTATGTTAAATTAGGGGTTTCGATGTAATAAGGAACTAGGTTGTTATAAATTGGCATCACATATAGTCCGAAATAGATTGCTTCTAATTTAGCCATATCGGTCCACAATAGCTTAGATATGAAGTGTCTTTACCCATTAAAAATGTCTCTTACTTTTTCAAAGTAAATAGCTTTTTTCACTCATTATTTAGTAGATTTCTGCTATAACTCCTTTTTTCTGGCTGTATATAGGTAAAAAAACAAAGACTGACTTTTAAATGCGTTCATTTTAGGACATCCCTTGTATAATTCATTGGTTCTTTCAGTAGAATTGTAGGTAGTGCTTTTATTTTTTTCTGTTTACTCAACACATTATTTTGTAGGCAAAGTTTTTACTGGGTATAATCTACAAGCATTTAACCCGCTACTTCGTTAGCAGAAACATATTTATAAGCCAAAGTTTATATTTCTGGTTTTTGACATAAAATTATCAACATTTTTCATCTTATAGGTTCTTGTTCACTAAGGGCCCAGCACCTAAATTTATGTTTCTAAAACTACGGTCACACTTGTCAAATATTTGACGAAAAAACGGCACCAGCAAGCAAACTAAAAACTCATTTCTTTAAATAACAATATTTATTTTGTTTATAATACTACATCTTTCAAAAAACAGTTTTTTCATATGTCAAGTAATAGAGTTTGCTAAAAACCGTAAAAATGTGAAACCGCGGTTTCGGTTTTAAAATGATTAAAACCGTTCGGTTTCGGTTCGGTTTCGGTTTTGAAAATATCAAAGTTAAACTTCATACATAAACATATATATTTTTTTTTTTGTTTTAATGCAGGTACTTTTATTAACCCTTGTAAACCTGGGCCTGGCCAGGCATTTGTTTGACTTTTTCCAGTTTTTATACCCACAGCACAATAGTGGAGAGATAGGGACACATTAGCTATACAGTTTTTAAAAAACAGGACCACAAGGGGAGGCAGGGGGCAATTTCTGCCTCTAACAAACTTTCAAACCGATTTTCATGAAGTTTATAAACATAGATAAATCCATATTTACATGGACACATAAGCATGATGTGTTTTTAAATACTGTGGTGTAGGGTATCATATGGTCGGGCTTGACCGACTATACTTTCTTACTTGTTTTATATACATAATTATTAAGTTTATTAGAACGAAACATTATGTATTCCTCAATCAAAGTGTTTTTAACAAGAAAATTAAAAAATGTGTAAACACCGTGGGCGTCGCAATTGGCCAAATGAAAATTTTGTTCATATTGTATCCAGCTGGGCCTGCCCTCACATAAGAATTCTTTCTTTACTGTTTTTTCGAAGAGTTATTCCACGTTCCGACAAAATGTTCCTGCTATAGGCACAAAACTCCATACATATAAAAGTAGTCCCAGACTTGCCCAGGGGTTCGTTGGTGTGAGTTTTTTCTATAGCCACAATAACTCCATACAAAATACTATTGGTCCCAGCTAGGCCCAGGTGGTAGTTTGTGCCACACAAATTAGGTGTCTACTTAAGAGTTAAAAAGGTAACATTTGTTCTTATTAGTACTTATTTTGAATTTTAAGAATTTTGAAATACCTTGCCATTGTTGCAAGCTGTTATTTATGTATAAAGTTCCAGTATTATGTATAATTTGCAATTTATTTATGCATAAATATATTGTTAAAGTTAATCCTTAAACCGAGGTTTTTTGCCGGTTTTCGGTTTCGGTTTTTAGGCATTTAAAACCGCGGTTTCTATTTCGGTTAAAACCGAACAGCAATCCCTATCCAGTAGTATCATAAATTTATTTTGTTATATTAAGACCATGTCAAATCTCAGTTACTATTATTTACAAAAGTAGGGGTTACGCTTTTTTGGTCAAATATTGAAAATATTTGTATTTTTTGATAAGTAACGATTTTGAAAAATCCTTTTTTTTTGTGTTTATTTAAGAACATAAACCTTAAGTAAACGTAGTAGCATACTAGTTGTGAAAATATACAAAATCGGTTCATTAATATCCGAGTTATAGAACAAAAATAACAATCTATTTCTTCCCGGAATAATGAAATCGATAATATGGGACCCTATTTACCAAATCAATTCCAATGCCATTGAGTCGGTCCAAAAACAATTCCTGTTGTTTTGTCTTCGTGGATTACGTTTTAACCCCTTGAACTTGCCTTCATATGCTGCCCGACTTGCTCTTATTAAACTTCCTACATTAAAAACTCGTAGAACTATGCTTAATGTGTCATTTTTATTCAATGTTATTAATGGTGACATCTGCTGTGGATTTTTGATTAATGATATTTCTCTCAACATTCCTCAACGTTCATCCCGTAATTACATACCTTTATCAGTAGCATTTATTAGAGCTAATTTTGCTAATGCTGACCCTCTCAGGAGAATGAGCAATGCATTTCATCAAATCCAGCTGCCGTATTCTGTAATTCGCTTAGCTAAAGCTAAATCTCGATCGCTAAAATTCCTTAGAGAAAACAAAATAAAAAATTTTTAGCGATGACACTAAAAGCTAAAATTGCGGCAAATTAAATTTGTATTGCATTGCCAAATTTAGCAATGCACGTTACTGAATTACATTTGTAGCCAAAAATTGCTAAATCAACTTTAAAGATTTTTAGCGATAGAGATTTAGCTTTAGCGAATTACGGAATACGGCTGCTGATGCCATAAAAAGGGCAATAATCACATTTCTTAACACTTAGTAATTTTATTGTTAATTATGTATTATATTTTTGTGTGTAACATTTTGTAATCAATTATTTTTTAAATTGTCTGTAAAGAATAAAATTCCATAGACATATAATAATAAATAAATAAATAAAAAAAATTCCGCTCAAATATTCCCGATATATTAAATTTGTTTAATTTTAAAAATCAGCAAAATTAACGAATTATATCACCTAACGTTGATCCAAATATGCTTCCGGGATCAAAATTAAGATGGGAATTTTTTGCTTTTCAACACTATGGTTAAGGGTATATAAGATTCGTCACAGCCGAATATAGCACTTTTACTTATATTAAATATCATCTGTTAGAAAACTTTTTTCCCATTTTTGTTTTGTTATTTATTTGGAAATATTTAAAATTCATTTTGATTAATATGAAAGTTGTTTGTTAATAACAAAACATGGAATAATTGTACAACACTTGAATGAAAAAGTACCTCTAGTTGTTGTATATTAAATTCTATACTTTCCTGTAATAAATAAACATGTTTTTGTTTTTACATTTATTTTCACTCATAATTCAAGTAATTAAAACAAGTAAGAAATAGTCGGGGAAGTCTGTACAAGTGATACCCTACATCACAATATCAAAAAACTAATTTGCATTCATTCACCATATGCATTCATGGATTCGCCAGAACAAAATTGTGTTATGAGATTAAGATTCATGTAAAAGGTGTTTTTGCGAATACTATTTGGAGTACTTCCTCTATATAAGATTTGTTTGCGTTTAAGTGATTTTAGGAAGGGGCTTTATATGGGACCAATGGTTAATTTTGGACCTACCAGTACAATAAGCTATTTCCGCCCAATTTTATCTGAATACCAATATTTATAAGGAAGTTATGGCATTAACAGCTATTTTCAGGTGTAGTTTTTGTTTGGTTTTTTATAGTTCTTTTTTTTAGTTTTTGTACGATTCCCATTAATTTTGGTAAGATGATTTAGATTGAAATAAAAATATAATAATAAAGATGGTTTATTGGAACAAAGACTCTATTCCGGAAAGAAGCTTCAATGGGGGCTAAATATGTACAATTTGGGACCTAGTCTCACCATTTAAATAGACTTGTGACAATTAGAACCAACAAATGTACCAAATTGTATCAAATTATCTTCAAAAGTGCGACCTCTACCTTGCCTATAAGGTTTACATGGACATCCAGCGTGCCGGACAGACGGACGGACATCGTAAGATCGATTCAAAAAGTGATACTTAGTCGGTCGGTCACAGAAAAAATTCTCCACAATTGTTCACCAATTAAAGCATTAATTAAAAATAAAGTCAGTTTCAATTAAAAAAATAAAGTTAATTAAACGTTTAATCAAGACAATTAAACTTTAATCAAGTGAATTTAATATTTAAGTGATGATATTAACTTGTTCACTGGTGCAAATTTAATTTTTTTTTGTTATTAATATCACAAATTTTTTTGTTTGAAATTTATTTTTATTTTTTTATTTTATCTGTGTATACTAAAAGGTGTTTCAAACATCAGAGCAAACGCATTATACCCTCTCCGCTATTGTGTTGTGGGTATAAAAAAAGTATTTTTTGAAACGAACCCCTCATACATTTTTACAACAAATAAAGTTGCACAATTATTTTACTTCCTAAGTTTGTTAAATAAAATATGGAAAAAACAAGACTTAAAATAAAAGACAACTAACAGAAAGTATTATAAATAGAAATAAAAAAAATAAATAGAATTTGTTTACTATCAATGAATATCCATTAAATTCTGAATGTACTAAAACAAAAACGATAATAAAATCTACCACAAAATGTAAAATATAATAAAACAATTAAAAAACTCGTGTTCGTTCTAAAGAAAACAAAATGACTTTATTGAAACAAAAAAAATCTTGTTTAGAGTTTTAATTGTCTTATTTGCATATGCATAATAAATATATCAGCAATTTCCTAAATAGTGCAATTTTTCCTGTCTTTATTTCTAACAAATGATCCAAATAGTTGCGAGCAAAAAAATAGCAACTTAAAAAAAAAATTATTTTAAATAGCAATATTAGCAAGTAGTCTTTAAACAAAATTATTTGCTAGGCTCCTTTCTATTCGAAGTCTATTTTCCTGTCACTAAGAACTGCTTAGTATTTAAATCATATTAAGTAAATCATATCGTCACATAAAATGTAAAAGGTCGTAAACACACTTTTAAAAATTTTACAGGACAAAAAAAATCATATTAAAATATAGAGTTTTTAAATTAAACAGCCAAATGTTGTCATCACGTTTAGTTGGCGTAACCGCTGTGATACTAAACTATCGGTTGACCCTTTTTCGACGCTTTTGATACCTTTTGTGAGACTTTTTGTATGTTGCCCTCTTGTATAATTTTGAACTATTTCATATCACGTTTTGACCTTTTTTATAAATAGCAATTACGTTTTGTATTTCGGCAACACTGCTGAGCAGTAGTGCTGAAAAATATATTTTCGAGCAGACTCAAAGTAAAAACTTACAATTCCATGCTTTCGCCTCTTAATTGTTCGAAACGAATCTGGAAGAATCGATTTCAAGTGAAGATATAAAAACAAAATATAGAATGCACATTTTAAAAAGTAGTTATTTAGTAGTGTTTGAGAAGACATTCTTTTACGACTTCTAAAATAATTGTTCGATGATAAAATAAAAATTAAAAGTACAATTTCCTTAATAACATAACTCATATACACGCAGAGAAAACATGTTTAAATATGGTAACCTCCAACAAAACTATTTTTAAAGAAAATTTTAAACATATTATGATTAATATAACCATATTATTGTCACCTACAACCATAATATGTTTGAATTAGTCCTCCATCAATAAGCCACAACCATATTATGGTTGCCACTAAGCATGTTGTGGTTAAATATGACAATAATTTGTTTTAAAATTAACAATAGTATTTTCCTCTATTCCAAGAGCAACATGCTATGGTTGAAAAGCAACCATGCTATTATAAGTGTCAAACATGTTCTAGTTATTTTTGACCATAACATGTTCGGAGGCAACCATAATATGGTTGTGGCTTCTTGATGGAGGACTAATTCAACCTTAATATGTTTGTCGGTGACAATATTATTGTTAAATGAATTATATGTTTAAAATGTTCTTTAAAAATGTTTTTTCTCCGGGTGTACATATTTGCTATTTTTTTTATATATTTTCAATTTATTGACCCAGCGGTAACTAGAATGAGTAAAGAAGCCTAATAGAAGGCCTTATTTAGCAGTCACAAGCCCTTCTCGCCGCATTTCATACTTATTTATTTTATACACAGGTTGTCATTGAGAGCAAGCTCTTCCACGCTGCCTTTAATATTAACTTCGATCCCTTCCCAAAGAAAGGTCACTAAAAAATAGTAAATAAAACTGACCAACTACTTTTCTCTCATTTTAAAGAAGGGAGTGTACTGAATATTTTAGAAGGTCTTTCCAAAAGAAGTATATACCTTCTAAAGGCATACTTCTGAAGGCAGGATATCATGCGAAGCGAATATTTTAGAAAGGAGTATAGAGGCCATAAAAGAGGCCTGCCACTTTCAGTCCTTTCAATATTTACTGCTGGGGAATATCTTAAATTACATATTAACAAATAAATAAAGTTTAGTTTTTTTAACCATACTTGCCTGAAATAAATATTTTTTGTTTGTTTATAAAAAACTTGATCTTATTTTTCTATACAATACCCTTTTCCGACCCCATTGCTTATAAATATTTACCTAACCATTTTTACTTTAAAATACACTTTTTGTGACCCCATTTTCTGAAAATGATATTTTTGTGACCCTTTTAGAATATTTTCAATGGCAACGCTGCGTTTAGAATACAAAAAATTAAGTCAAAAAAGCATATCCATGCTCTTTGCAAATTTCCCATGGTCTACTCGTCATCAGTTTTATTTTGCTTTAAGCATTTCACTAAAGCCTAGATTACACTATCTCACAAGTCTTACGTATTCCATAATACTTTATTTGATTTTGTTGCGACTGTCAAAAAATCTAATGTAACATGACAGTTTGTGTTCACACTATCACACAAAGTATAAACACTCACACATGAAATAAAATGCAACCCTGATCCAATGAAAAGTATTATTGTTTAGAAATTTTTCAAAAAACGATGAAGTCGTATGAGATGTCAAACTTTTTTCTTAATACTTGTCATTTTCGTGACACATTGCATTCACACTATCACACTTTGTCATATTACTTGAGTTTTTGGCATGTATTAATACAAAGTATAATAGTGTAATCTAGCCTTAAATGAGTTCCAAAGTCGTCGATACACAGAAAAAAAACTCGCCAATTTTTTTTTTTTTTTCAATTATAAATAAAATCAGTTTTTTTTAATTTGTTCAGGTGAATTAAACGTTTACTTTTATCAACAACATTTCTGCATTGGTTTTTCCTTTCCATGATCTAAAATAATTACCCAGTAAAATAAATTGGGTTTTTCGAAGCACTTAAGAGAAAAAGAGCAGAGCCGAGCGCTTTTATATTAAAGCGCTTATACAGCAGTAAATGATAAAGAATAAAATAAGCAAAAAAAGCTGCTACTTTAGTGGAGCACTACGATAAACTTGTGAAATTCATATGTTCTGTATTGGAAGTTTAAGCGCCCAATTTTATGCGTTTAAAGATGGTTCATATGTTTGCTGATTTATAGAACACATTTTAAACCAGACAGTTTAACTTGCTATGTTTTATTAGCCCTAAGTTAATCAAAGCCGTTCACATTAATTTGATATGATTAAGTTGACAGTAAAAAACAGCTGATTTACACAAATTGATAAGCTGATTATTTTAAACTTATAAATGATGGAATTGTGAACATTAATGGATTATTTAAGAAAAAAAAAAACATACGGGTAATTCCGTGACAAAACGACCAAGAGTGGGACACTACCCCTTTTGATTTTAATGAAATTTGGTGAGAAGGCTCCTTTTATCTTATAAGGAACATATATGAACGAAAAAAATTTTAAAATTTTTTTCAAAAGTTATGTCATATTTAAAATGTCATAATTTCGCCGAATTAGCCGAATGTATTGAGCTTATTTCTTCAATATCTCGAAACTACTTGACATACGAAGATGATTTTGATGTCATTTTAAAGAGAATACTTGGGGCTACAAACCATATATCGAAAAAAGAATTTTTTTTTTTTTTTTTGAAAAATGTAATATCTGCAAAATATTAAATTTTAAAAACGGACTAAGTCAAAAACTTATTTTTTATTTGGCTGATTTTATATACCACAAACTGTTCTTTAAACATCCTGAAACTTTGAAGGATGTGTTTTTTTTCTTTTTTAAAGATATGATTTTGTTTCTTTCGCAACCTTTAAAAAAATAATTTTAAAATAAAATGTTAATATTGTAATTTTGAGCAATAAGTACACTGTAACACTAAAAAGAATGTAAAAATAAAATTCTTGCCGAATTTGGGCAATTTTAAAAGCTTATTCTGTGTTCCAGAAAACTTATAACAATTTTTATTTGTTAAACCGCTTAAAAATTATTGGAAACCGAAGTAACCAACATATTCATTATTCTGCATAAGATCATGTGTAATAAAAAAAAAGTATTTGTTTTATACACTTCTAAAAAATTAAATTTTAAAACTACAAAAAAATGCATAAAATCAATTATAAATAACTTAAGATAACCCTTAATTTAATTAAGTGCAATGAATAACTACTCCTAATTAATTAATTAAACAAAATTGTCTATATAAATTTAAAAAAAAAAAATTAACACAATAGAAATATTTGCATATTCATGTATGTAAAATAAAATAATTATTATTAAAATTATTATTCGTGTCTTGTGAAATTTAAAAATAAAATTTATTAACAAGACAGAAAAATTTATTTCAATGATAAATGTAGACCACGAAAAGGTCAAACTTACAAGACAAACACAGTGGGACCAGAAAAAACCAAGTGCAATGTGTCATCAAGAAAATAACAAGAGACACCCACAATAACTAAAACAAATTAAAAAGCAATTTAATAAAAAAAAAAAAAAAAAAATAGAAAAAATTGAAAAAAAAGCACATTAGTTGAAATGCTAATTAATTAAAAAAAAAATTTAAATTGAATTAAATTATATTTACATTTTTTTTTTTAGATAAAAATGAAAGGTAAAAAATAAATAGTAAAAAACAATAATAAACAACAAGAAATAAACGGAACAAAAAAACCTACACTCCAGTGATTTCTAACCTAAAAATCAATAAATATGGAAATAAAGACAAATGACAAACCCACCACCAGTAAAGCTGCACAATTAGAAAATTCTCAGAGGCCTTTATCACCCACCTTCTCAAAGACCATTTCATCACCAATGGCTCTTAGTAACTTGGCCTCGAAGTTACCCTCTTCACCAACATCATCATCGGCTTCGCCAACACCAACGCTCGGCCAAATTGGCAAGCAAGGATCCATAAATTTTCGACATAGCTATCTATATGATAGCGACGCTGATGATCAGACCTTTTTGTTACGCACCCCTACGATACGTTCTCATAAATTTATTATAATACCGGCGACATCATCAATGGGGCAAGTTAAAAAATTTCCAACAGCTTTGTCAACATCATCATTAACATCGCTGCACAAATTGCCCCTACGATCGCCAACGAATCAAAATCTCAGTGAGTTAATCGCCACACCAACGACACCAACCCCTTTAACAGCATCACCGAAAGCCACTGCGACAGTAAACAAATTTCGCGCTCAACCACAGCCAACTACAGCATCTACATCACCACCGCAATTGTCTCGGTCGGATGTCATTCATCATCAGTCAGATGTGGCCGAGTTGAAGAGAGAAAAACCGACAACAACAGCGACAAATGTTTTGTCTAATGTGAATACAACAAGTGTTAAATTTACAATTGAGGATTATGAATCTGATAACGCCACTGATGCAACAACAACGCCATCAACAAATTTTCCAACAACATCTTCATCTACATTAGATGCATTGTATTCATTTAATATGCCTGCAATCACATCAATTTATTCTGCTGCCAGCAATAACAACAAAGGCAATTTCACACTTCCATCACAATCAACCTCAAGACAATTATTGTTGTCATCCTCATCATCCACATCAGTCCCACCATCAGTATCGGCTCTAACGAAATCCCCACCATCGCCCAGTGTTCGACCTGTCTCAGCTCTGTTAACATCATCATCATCACCAACTTATAGTAATTTCAATATTGGCGTTGTCAATGCCAACGGTACTCCATCACCAGGAATTGCTTTGCGTCCACGTTACGATCGCAATAGCAGCATGCGTTCTGTTGTATCAGGTGAGCGAGCAAGTGTAAATCACAAATTATAAAAAAAAATTGTGTTCTTTTTTTTTAATATTAATAAATTTAATTTTTATCAATTGTTAAATTTATAACGGTTCATACCTATTAAAGTACTTAACACAGTGGGATTGATATGAAAAGACAATGATTCAATTATGGGTGCAGTAAATTTTGTATTATAAAATTTAGGTACGTGTGCTTTTATGGTTCCACTTATGGCTGATAAATTAGTGAATGTATAAACGCTGGTTTAGTTGAACTAAACTTATATTTATATGTAGTTTAAACTCAACAACTATAAATCAGTGTCCCATGTATTATATGTAGTTAAAAAAAATAACAAGTGGTGGCACTACAATAAATCTTGTAAAAAGAGAGTTTAACTTGCTCTGATTTATTAGCCCTTAGTAGCAACTTTACCGTTCTGAAACTAACGTATCAATTTGAGCCTTTTTCGACGGTCTTGATACCTTTTATGTCCCTTTTTTTAAATTATACTTTTGTATCATTTTCACCTATTTTGTGCCACTTTTTGACCCTTTTTGAAAATAGCACTCACATTTTGTTTTTTTGTCAACACCGCTTAACGTTAGTCTTAAACAAATGATTTCGAAATAAGCGGAGATGGAGGAATGGACTTCAAGTGGAGATTTAATACCATAATAAAGAAGGCACATTCCTAAAAAGTAGTTAGTATTCGTAAAAAGTTTGTGTTAAAAGATTTTTTACTACTTCTAAACTAGATTTTCGATAGTAAAGTACAAATTAAAGTACAATTTCCCTAATAGCAAACATAACTCATATGGGTAATTCCAAAGTGTTGAACGTGACAGTCGTACGCATCAAAAGTGCAATAACATTTTAAACAACAAATATTTTTACGTTCTCTTAACCCTTAAATTATAGCACTAAGAAAGCACTGTTTTCTATGCTAAAGTTTATGAAGGGAGCGATTTTACGTCAAAGATAATGGCAAAAGAAGTAGCGGTTCGAACGTGAAAAAATAGAAATAGTTTTTGTGGCCATGTGTAAAAAGGCGTAATTCAGCGAAACCTGGCACAATTTTTTAGTGAAACTACTTTCAGAATTTGCAATGGAACTTTAAAATGTCTTTGGTTTGATTCCAAAATCGTCTGTATTTTTTTTTTTTTTTTTGTTAGAATCTGGGTCTATACGTGACATTTCGAACGTGAAATTTTTTCCATAATAATTTAACTGAATAATGGTTGAAACATAATAAAAACTTACCTTTAATCCGAATAACATATTTCTCTCCGAACTCTTCCTAAGATTCTAGACCATGTAAAAAATTTTTTTTGGCATAATTTTTATCAAATATCACCTCTTTTAAGGAAGATAATATTAAAGAAAACATACAATAAAACATTCTTACAAATAAGAAATTTCGTTTGCACAACTTTGTAGTCTGATTGTTCATCTAATGCCCAATTTTCAGGATAGTATTTAAATCAATATTAAGTTAATTTTCATAACAAACTTAAATCGTATTTAAAACAGATTGGTTTTTTGAGTTTTATTTGAAAGGTCTTAAGCGGCCCATACACTTGCAATATTATTGTATAGAAAACTTATAGGAAAAAATCACTTCAATCTCGAAAATTCGCGAACGATTGCAAAAGTGGAAACAAACTTAAATTGATTTGAAATCGCTAAATCGGTAAGAAAAATGTCGTAACATAACATAAAAAGTAAATTAAAAAATGATTAACAATGATGAAGAACAAACTTTTTGTCAGGTGTTAAAAACAGGAAAGGGCATACAAAATTAAGGGGTATTCATTTAATCGGGCTTTTACTTAAATCGGTTAATCGCTCGATTAATTAATCGAGGTTTTGGTTTAATCGGTTAATAATCGGTTAATTTTGTTATTGATCGGTTAACCGATTAATAAAGTTTTTTTTATAAAAAAGGTAATTTGAATGAATAAAAATGAAAAATTATTTATTATTTCGAGTCTAGTAGTAAAAAACAAAACAACGAACAAAAAAATAATAATTCATAACTATTTAAAACATATTTTTTAATTAAACCATATTATGTATTTATTAAAAAATTATTTGTGAGATCATTTTATTAGTAATTTCAATAGTGTAAGGAGAACTAAATAATATTTAAGATAAATAATTTGTTTCAAATGTTTTGGATTTAAGCGATTCCTTTCTTTAGTTTTGATTAATTTTGACTTGGAAAAAAGTCTTTCACTTATCGTAGATGTTGGAGAAATCGAAAGCACCCCATAATACAGAATATCTAAATTCTTAGCCTTTTATCTGGATTTCTCTAAACATATTAAATCTTCCATTATGCCAATTAAATCCTGTTTTATTTTTTTAAATTTTTTAACACTTCTAATTGTTTGGGTTAATTCTGTTGTTTCGTTACTATCGTAAGTTTCTTCTGTTGTCAGGTTATCATCTAACTCATCCTGGCAAAGCTCAGCACCGAACTTTCTGCAAAAAAGTTCATTTCCGAATGCCTTAATTTCTGTTTTTGTACTGGATTTTAAAAATGTATTTATAGAAGGGGATATATTGTATACAAAAATAGTTCTAAGCACAACTTTTTTGATGCACTTTGGTAACTTTTTTGGTGAATTTTGGTAGGTACGGATAACGTTGTAAAATTGTACATGGATGCACTGTAGAATGCATTTTAAAAGCGAGTTGCTTTGCAGCCGACGTTTTGGAACTCACCCGTAATTTAAAACACAAAAAATATGGTTAAATACCACAAAAAATTATAATTTTTGTTACAACGGTTAATCGGTTAATCGACTGAAATTAACCGGTTTAATCGTTAATCGAAAAAGCCAATTTTAAATTAACCCATCAGTTAATCGGGTAGTAATTAATCGGTTAACCGATTAACGGATAACCGAATGAATACCCTATTTTTTAAGCACTGCCTACCGGAAATAAATATTTTTTGTTTTTTTAAAAAAAAACTTGGTCTTATTATATTTAATTAAATGGGAAATACTGCTTTTAAAAATCTTGCCCCTTTTTTATTGAAATACCAATTTTTTGACCCCTTTTTCTGGAAAATCCACTTTTTGTGACCCTTTTTGAAAATTTCCAACGGTAACCCTGCTTAGAAGTACAATGTTCACCAAATAATAAATTTTTTTTGCTAACGTTTCTACAAAAAAAATTTTTTCTTAAATGTGGTAAAAGTTTAAAAAAATATACCAACGATATTTTAATAATCAAATTTTTACCGATATTATAATGTCAAAATATACGTATTTCAATGCAAATTTCAATATAAATTAATTTCTAAATACTTCCGAGCATTTTCGATTTGAAAAGAGTTATTTGAAAATTTATATTTGCTCGAAGGCCCATAAAGATCCAAAAGATCTGAATATGTGTTAAACAAAATGAATAAATCAGTAAAAAAAAACAGCTACAAAATACGCAAGATTAGGTTCATTATTAGAACTTACCGATAGTTAACGCAAGAATGTAATCGGGCAGATAAGTCGTTTTTGTTCATTATTATAACTTTACTTTAAGTTAAAAGTTAAGTATAAGCTAAAGAAAACATCATCTTACCTTTAATTTTTAAAGTAATGATTATGCATTTTGAGTTGTCATTTTATACCAAAATGTGTTGAATGTGAATAAATAAACAAATATTAAAATTATTCTGTATTTGATATAGTATTGTCATAATTTTAACAATTAACTTTTTAATAAGTTTTATTCTTTATTATTTTTCTTTTTTCAATATTTCTCCATATTTTGGTTCGCATCTTTAGGAATCTTAAAAATATAAATTTAAGCAAAAACATAAATAACACTGCTTTACAAATTTTTAATTTGGAAAAGTACCAAGAACTCCACATGCCTAGATAAGTTAATTGGGACCTCCTGAATACAAAAAACGCTGTTATTTGTTTTTTAAGTACCGTTTTTTAGATAACGGTACCTTTGTGTTTTTCGGTGTATGGTCCCATTCAAACCCTGGTGGAGCCCAATCGAAAAATCCGTCGATATGCTGAAAATTTCTATCTGATAAGAAATGTCTGAGTTATGGCACCTCAAAGTTCAAATTTTGCCTATTTTTTACGTTTTTTTTTTTTCAAAATTTTTATTTCGTTTTTTTACTACGTTATACCTCAGCCATTTCTTATCAGATATAAATTTTCAGCGTATCGACTGAAAAGGCATTCAATTACCTTTCCACTTGTTTCGATCGGATTTTTCGGTTGGGTTTCACAAGGGTTTAAGTGGGACCATACACCGAAAACACACAAAAGTACCGTTATCTTAAAAACGGTACTTAGGAAAAAAACCGTACAGCGTTTTTCGTGTTCAGGAGGTCCCAATTAACTTATCTAGGCATGTGGCGTTCTTGGTATTTTTTGGCTGTAAACCAGTGTAATTGAAACACCCTGTAACACTAATAACACTGTGCTCGAAATTGACACTTGCCGTTTTTTTAGGTTAGCTCTAGTTTTCGAGATATACCGTTATTTCGAAAATGGAGGAGGTTGCACAACATATGTTCGCGTTACTCAAAAACGCTTTAGTTTATTGAAAAAACTAATAAAACAAATTCCGCAATTTCCTTTAAGAAAAATGAAACTTTTTTTTAATATGCGCAGTCGTTTTAGAAACATAATTAAAATAAAAATAATTTTTTTTTTCAAAATTTCGAAATTTTTATTTTTTAAAAATTCATAAAAAATTGGAAAATGCAGCTGGGATTCTAATTTTAAACAGGCATATAAAAAACGAAGCTGCAAACAAAACAAGCCATACATGATTTAAAGCTGTTAGCAACTTTTGAAAACTAAGAAGCCTATGTCGGTTTAATAAAATAGGATGCCCCTAGATGGGTCAAATGTATGACCAACCCCACTTTATTTTTCATCTCAACCATTTATTTCTAACAAACTTACCCGCTATTTCCATTCCTTAAGGGGGCTCCCATACAAAATGTTCAATGCAGACTAGAAATATATTGAAGAAAAAGCCCCATAACTGCCAATGAATCGCGGTCTAAGGCGATAAAATGTATGACCGACCTCCAATAGTTGTTTGTTCTTAACATTTTCTTTAAACATACTTACCATACCAATATGGCCGTTTAATGAAATTCTTTAATTTGGCCCCTGCAGCGCCAAGGATGCCCCTAGATGGGTCACATGTATGACCAACCTATTGTCCTATTTATCTTTGCAAAAGTACGGTACCTGTTCATCCATCCCGAGAATATTTCACCTTTTGATGTTACATCCTCCGGGGCACAATGGGGTGCAGTCAATACCTGGGATTCGGCAAAACTCCAAAATTGACAAATCTTTATGATTTCTTGCGATTGCGGTTGACCAGAGATCGTATTTGGTACCATGATAGTCGGTAGCACCCGGTTGCAAGGACTGACTATTGCGGGAAATGCTTCATGTTTTTTTAGGAAGATTGTCTTTGCGAAAGTTTCGCCTGTCTGTTGTCAGGATAGTTATGGGGGTTACGTGGTGCCGGTGGTTTACTACCCAAAGTCGCGGGAAGGTATATTCCGAAAATCGTACTAAATGACTGATTTTTTACTACTTTAGTGAGATCAGCATTTATCTAAGAGCACCTTAGGTAAAATAGCTCCAGCTCCTAAGCAAGGGGCGAGGGTATAATCGTGCCGGCTTTTGCATTCAAATTGCTACCTGGGTGTGCTGGATACTCTGACACTCAGAGCTGGTTGCTAGACGCATTGTTTATCACTAAAGTGGATAAGATCCATCATGAGAAAAGACCAAACCGGCAGTGATCATGTAAGTCATTTCCACAACGTTACCTGTACCTGAACAGACATTAACCTTATTTATAAACTACGAGAGTGGTTCTAAAATGTGAGCCGTCCGAGGCTCCAAGATTTGATCCGCCTTTAAAAAACTGCACAGCCCATCAGGGGTTAACGACGTATGCAAACACAATTCAATCATAATGTTCGTGTGACCTATATAACTCAATGCTTATTGAGACCAATTTTTTTTGTACATGAGTTCTAAACCCAAAACGAGAAACGTTTTCTGTTTTCAATTGAAAATAAAAAAAACTTATCAGTACCTCTTTAGATCATAAAAGAAGTATTATCTCGCTACCACTGTGCATACCAAAAAAGCAAAATTGAATATTACAATGACAACGACCTCTGTATGCTTTACGGACTTTATCTTAAATTAAGAAAACATTTAATTTACAAATCTTTTTTGTATCTAAATAAGAAAAAATGTATTACGTGGGTCACCCAGATTGTTAAGCATTTACAATCTGGTGACAAGCCAAATTAAATTGAACTCATTGTGTACTGAAAAATGGATTTCGCTTTAATACACTTATAAATGCCGTCTAACGTTGCACTTTACAATAGAAATTGTAATTGAACAGTAAGATTTTTTGAATTATGAAATAATTAACAACTACAGTGTTTTCCCGATTAAACGAATACCCAGTTTAACGAATTCTAAAGTCTAATTCGTTCTCGTTGACTACCTTGTATAAAAAATAAATCAAAAAGTGGGAGAGAGTGGGCTTTATATGGGGCCTATGGTAAGTTATAGACTGAACTTTACGAAATTTTGTGATATGATTTATAGTCTTATTTAACTATGACAGATCACATTTGACTGCATAGCATTATTTGTTTTGGTTCTAGGCGTACGAAAGTGTTTTCCGAAAGTGGGCTTTATATGAAGCGCATGGGAAATTATAGGCCAGTTTTCAAAAAAGTTAGTTGTGTGATTTGTAGTCTAATAAAACAAATTTGGTCAAAATTTAATGGTGTAAGTTTTTTTAACAAAATTATAACAATTTATAGGGTATATATTCCACATTTGGGTTTATAATTATTTTCCTACTGAACCTATTGTGCTGGACTTGTATCCAAAGCTGCTTGGAATAACTTCAAAAATTCCACGATCTTTTGTGCAGCCTATGTATCTCACCATGTCACGTTCTTCAGGCTACGTATAAAGCCTATTGAAAGATGTCTGGTAAAAGATCATAAATCAGTTGGGCTCATCATATGCCCCCGAAAAATGTTCGCCTGGGAGTCCCCAAGGAGCAGATGTTCTGACGTTTCGTCATCAATCTCGCAAGATGTGCATTACCCGTTATAAACTTGTGGTATCTTAAGCCACAGTGCCCCGTTAAAAGGCCAGTTTCGCCTTCTCAGAATAAAGCTTACCTGCCTTGCCACTGGACATGGTCACAAATCTCGTGGACTGTCTCAACCCATGTGTAAGGGAATTTACGTTTGAACCATGTTTGTATCGTCCCCTTAATTTGACCGACAGTTACGGCTAAGAAAGGCCCAGGGCCCATAAATGGACGGCGAGTGCCCCTGTTTGCCAAGCAGTCAGCCCTTTCGTTCCCCACATGGCCCTTATGGTCGGCTACCCAACACAAATTCACGTCATTGTGTTTCCCCAGATCGTTCAGAGATGTAAAACAATCCATGACTAACCTGAACTTCACCCCCAATGAAATGGTGATCTAAGTGCGGCCTGGCTATCCGACATTATAAATTATCTCAAGCCCTTAGCCCTTCTCCTGAGACATTCCTCAGCGCATATGAGGATAGCGTAGATCTCCACCTGAAAGTTCATAGGCTGTTTACCCATAGGCCAGCCCCTTTGGAAGCCCGGGACTATATTGCCCGCACCAGTATCACCATTCGTCTATTTCGAACCGCCGGTGAACCAGACTTGGTCCACCCGTTGGTATGAGGACATTAAAATTCCTATTCAATTCTAGACTAGGCAGCATATGATAACAAAGCAAAATAGATGGATCATTCCCTAGAATTTGAAGGATCCGCATGTGACGCACAAAGTCACCTGCCTTATATTCCTTATATTCCGCGGCATCCTGTTACGAACCTGCAGGTCTTCTCCTTTACAGACATGTATAACGGAGGAATGTGCAGGATAGCTTCTAAAGTCAGACAGGTTTTAATGGCGCCAATGATCGATAAGCAGATGAGGCGATAAACCTTATCGAGTATCAATCTAGCTTTGACCTGTTCAGAATTATACTTAGTCTACACTCTTCACAACTAGTTGTGGAGGGTATAAAAACATGTATTTACTTTGGCAACAGAAAAAAGTCATTTTGTATTGAAGTAACAAAAAACAGATTACCATAATTAACGAAATTTTTTATTCAACGAATGGGCCTATCGTTCGTGAAACCGAGATACCACTGTATTTGTCAAATGTTTCTATTTAACGAATGACTGATTCAGTTAAACTACAATATAATATTTTAATTATTGAGTAATACTACACCATTTCAATTAGAAATTCAAACATATGCAATTAAATATGTTTAAGTGTTTTCTTATAATTATTTTAATTAATAATTATGTAAATGTATTATTTATTTCAGCTTATTTATCCGATCCAAATGAATTAACAATTAACAGCTTTATCCAACAAGATGGTGACTCAAGTTCCTATTTATACCGTGATAGTGTTGCCAATCAAATATACTCGGATGTCACTTCTGTCAGATCATTGGCATCAATTGGCATTGGATCAACAGATGGCAGAAGATTGGTGATAAAAAGAGTGCCACAAACACCAACCGAATTATTGAATATTGTTAATCCGCCAACTCCACAGTAAGTTTGAAAATAAAATAATCCAAGTTTGTATAAACTATTTGCAAAAACATATTAAAAACCCCCATTGTGCATTTTATTAGACTCGCACAAGCATTAACTTATATCCATTGACATTTGTTTATTAAAACTTAGTGGTTTGATTTTTAACACAAAATTAATAAATATTTATTAAAAAAAACATTAAAAGTAGGCACATGATTTTTGTTTAGGTATTTATTTTAAAAACAACCGAAGTCAAAAAGTTATGAAAAATAAGGTATTCAGAAATATGTAAACAAGAACACGTGTTGTATCCGAATTCTTATATGTAAGTTTTAATAAAAAAGAAAACAAAAGTTAAAAAAAAACAAACAAAATTACTGTCCATAAAATTAGAGCCGAATAAATTTTAAAATATAATAATAAAAAAATTAACACTACCATTAAATAAATAATACACGATTTAATATTTACTTTAAAAAAATAATTAAAACGAGTTAGTGTGCTTTATTCGGCTGTGCCGAAATTTTGATACCCTCCACCGGCAGTTAAAATATTTCAGGAATAGACTCTATATGGGATCTATAAAATATTAAGCAATCTATTTATATTAAAAAATTTTAGTCGTGCTAAAATTATATTCAGGTGGGAAGAACAGGTGTTGCTGAGTTGACAATTCTCGATCGGTGCTCCTTTGTGGAAATTCTGTAGGGATTTCTGGTATATAAAAACCTAAGTAGGACCAAATTTCTGTGCAGAAGAGAAATTTGTTTTAGCTTGTTGTATATTATAAACAATATCTTTATTTGTTAAGATTTTAGGCGCATTTAAATATCTTCCGAAAGTGGGCTTTATATGGGGCCTATGATTTATTATGAACCTTTGTTCGCCAAATTTGGTAGTGTGTTTTTAGTGCTATGAAATTCTGACAGACCAAATTGTACTATAATAGCTTTATTTGTTGCAGTTTTAGGCATACTATAGTGTTTTCCGAGAGTGGGCTTTATATGGGGCGTATGGTAAATTATGAACCGATCTTCACGAAATTCGACAGTGTGATTTCTAGTGTTATAAGACTATGTGAGCTACCTAAATAAGAGCGGTAAGCGTTTTTTGTAAGTAAAAACTTCTCATTTGCATACAATTTATACGAAACAAAATTGGAAAATGTTATTTGGCAGATCGATATGTCGGTTTGTTTTATTGAAATTGTATTTGAAATAAAATGTTCATGTTAAAAAAACGCTTCCCGCTCTTGTTTAGGCAACTCAGTATGACGGATCAAATTTTACTACAACAGCGTTTTTCGTTACGGTTTTAGTTGTACATGTGTACATGTGTTTTCCAGAGTGTGATTTTTGCCAAATGGACCGATCTTCACGAAATCCCAGTATGATTTTTTAGATATACAAACCAAATTTATACAAATTATTTGGGCTGTAGGAAATATCGCCCAAAGAAAAATGGCCAAAAAAAAAATGAAAAATCGCCCAAATGAAGAATCGCCCAAGCGAACATGAAAAATGACCCAAAAAGGTAAATATGAAATTTTGCCCAAAAAAACGAAAAAGGGCCCAAAAAGAAAATGAAAAATGACCCAAAAAGCAAAAACGAATTTTTTCCCAAAAAAAAACGTCCAGTGTCGTAGTGTCCTTGGACTTTTAAAAGTGTTATAATGTCCATCGAAGAATTGTCATAACGTCTGCAAATCAAAAATGTGTAAATTTTTTTTTTAAATACCGTTAAAAAAAAAAGTTATTTTTTTAAAGATACTAATTTAACCATAATATGGTTGTCGGTGACAATGATTTGGTTAAATCAAACATAATATGGATAAAATATTTTTATAGCTTTTACTCCGGGTGTATATATTAAATATATATATCCAAAATAAGGATTTCATCTTCTATGGTATAACAAATATTGGCTTCGCTAACTAAAACTTCTCTGTATAGCCGGCCTTCGGCCAGGCGCAATGATTTTCTCCTCTATGGTATAACAAAGACCGGTTTCGCTAACTAAAGCTTCTCTGTATAGCCGGCCTTCGGCCGGGCGCAAGGATTTTCTCCTTTATGGTCTAACTAGAGGAGAAAATCCTTGCGTCCGGCCGAAGGCCGGCTATACAGAAAAGCTTTAGTTAGCGAAGCCGGTATTTGTTATACCATAGAAGAGAAAGTCCCTATTTTCGATATATATATATTTAATATATACACCCAGAGAAAAAGCTACAAAACCATTTTTAAAAAAATTCTACCCATATTATGTTTAATTTAACCAAATCATTGTCGCCGACAACCATATTATGGTTAAATTAGTTTCTTGAAAAATAGTTTTGTTGTTTGCAACCATAATAAAACATGGTTTTCTCTGCTATGTAAGATTATGGTAGAATTTTAAAAATGAAAAATGGCCCAAAAAAATGGGCTATTTTTCATACAACATTTTTTAAAAAACGAAAAATCACCCAACAATAACGAAAAATAGCCCAAAAATTGTGGGCCATTTTTCATATGAAATCAGGCCCAATTTCACATGCAATTTTTTTGGGCGATTTTTCATTTTTTTTTTTTTTGGCGATTTTTCTTTGGGCGATATTTCCTACAGCCAATTATTTGTGTTAGTTTTTGTAACAAATTTAAAAATTTTTTAGGCTGGTTCTTCCACATTTGGATTCTTAGCTCGTATCCTGCTGAATCCATTTTGCTGGATTTCAATCCCAATCTGCTTAGGAGGACTAGAAGCAATTCGACGACAATATGGTTATTTTCTTTTGAGTCGTTCGAAAATGAGCCTGATTTTAACAGGCGGACAGACGAACATGGCTTAATCGAGAATTACTCAAGGACCCAGAATATATAAACGTAATAGGGTTTGAGATGAATAAAGATGTTTCACAGGGAATGATCACAACAGGTGGAGGGTTAAAAAAGCAAAAAAAAATTGTTTGAACGGCATTATAAGAATATTTGAAAATTATCAAAGTAATTTTTGGGAATACAAAATTTTAATTTAAATGATTTTGTTATTCGTGCTTAATTCCCAATTTTTATTCTTGATAAAAACACTGAAATTTATTGTTGATGGGATAAGCTATTCCTATGCGCATTTCACTGGTTGCTTAGGCCAGATCGCAAGGAAACTTCATCCAAAAAGATTTTAGAAAAACTAAAGATATTTAACCAAATAAAACTGTTAAGCGAATAAGAATTATAAGCAACATACTTATCTACTTGTAACAAAGTCAAAGTTTAAACAAAAACTTCAACAATAAACAGTGAGTTTATCTCTTCTTACATTCCCCACTACAATTGATTGGAATTCTTCCAACATTAATTGTATTGTTAGTAGGTTAAGAAAAAACAAAATGAAAACAAAAACAAGTTGGAAAAGCATGTTGCCAGTTTATCAAAGTACTTTTAATTTAAAAGATTTTGTTATTCGTGCTTAATTCCCAATTTTTATTGAAAATGTTACGTTTTATTGGAAAATTTGATTGCTGAATTACGCTTTGTTTGATCAAAAAACATCAAAACTAAATTTTTTATGACCAAAGCTAACAAATATTTAACGAAATAATCCAAAAAAAACGTGACCAGTAAATTGATCAAACTTTAGCTTTATTTTTAATACTTTTTATTTTACTTTTATTTTGTCCAAAATGGAATGTAATGTATTATCTTCCAAAAAGAAAACTATGCTATTACAAAAATATGGGACGGTAAACCCGTAAAGGGCCCATATAAACCGATCAGGACTTAGGATTTTGCAACGAAAGGGCCCATTATAGACGACGTAAGAGAATTTAATTAAAATTCGATTATTTCTCAATCGACTTATCGCTGAGATGCATTGCATAATTTGCACGTTTTGTCAGTGTTTTTAAACGAAAAATGCATATATATACTCGCTTATATGCATAGACAGTGCAACTAAACGAAAACCCTGCAAAATTTTATTACAGTTATGAAAAATAGGAAATAACCGAGAAGTGTCAAATCGCACAGCCTTGACAGGTTCATTTCACGAAAGAAGCTTATCGTCGTCGTATGGCACGTAGCGTCATCCATATTTTCGAACAAAAATCATTGATACTGGTGCGGTAACTATCTTCATTGCAGTAACGCGAGTTTTGGCATCATTTTTAAAGAAATAAGGACCCATGTTGCTACCAGCCCGTTTAGCCAAAATTTTGCGTCATCGTTGAACACAATTTTGCAATAAAACATCGATAACTGATTTGTATAATTTGGTACCGTTGTTCAAGCGTGCACCTATTAATGACGATTTGCCAGAGTAAACTGATCAAAAATGTCAAAAAGTAAGCACAGTATGACTTTTGTAACTTCTATCAGGCTAAACAAAACAACCCTTATGACAATTTTTAAAGCAATTTATTATAATGCGTATACACAAAACAAATGTTGCTATGTTAAATGACAAACTATAATTGAAAAAGTTAGATGAATAAAATCATTAAAAGCTTATAACCGGTGTGCCCGGTGTGCTTATAAATATTGTATTTTAAGTGCTTGTATCCGAAAGTTGTACAGCTTATCAGATTTATGCTGCTATTTTGAAATCCACAGATTTGGAAACTGCGAATGTTGAAAATGGAAACTTTGTAACTCTCTATTTGGATAGTCAAGCAGCGCATAAGCAATCCAACCTTGCTCAAAAGTTAAAAACACCTCACAACTTTAAAGCTGAAGGGTGTTATCGTGATATCGTGATAATAAAGTAGTTGATAGAAAAACAGTATGTAATTGGAATAGCATAGTGGTTAATTTTCACTTGCTCTGTAGTTTCTTTCGCTTTAACTATCTTTCTGGATCCTCGAGTGACCTTATCTAACATTGTTCTCATACTAGATTCCACTTGAAATTAAGGCTTTAGTGAAAATCAATTACACTGTACAACAAAATCAATTTTTTCCAAAATTAGAAGGTCACGCCTATAAATTTTGATAGACGAGACAAAAAAAAAGACACGTGTATCGGCGTTTTGAAAGTTAACATCTTTTACATTTGATGTAATTTTATTTGAGGGGGTGTTACAGTTTCCCAGCCTTGGCACATTCTTGTTGTTAATCGGCATAAGTAACCATGTGACCCTTACATTTTAGGTATAGCAAATTTATGTAGAATATAATATAATGAAATAATTATTTATACAAATGGTTTAAAAATATTTTTATTCATATATGTTAATAGTTACTGCAAACGTAGTTTTAAAGACTCCACCATAACCCATTGTAGGGTATTTAAAGTAAGTTAAGCTATTTAATTTTTTAAATACACAAAATGGTGTTTAGGAAAACAGAGCTTTTTAGGATCTTGAAATTAAGTTTAGTAGTTAGTAATCGATAAACGGTCTATTTAAACGGACCGCTCCTTTAAAGTGTGTGTGAGTGAAAATAAACCCAAACACAAACGAATTTCTGTTCAAAAAACATAAAGAAAACAACATATTAAGGCAATGGCTATAAAATAGTGTATTTGAAAAAAAAAACTTAATTAAATAAATATTAGTTAGATCAATTTAAATTATTTCACTAATTAAAAGTAATCGAAAAAAATTAAATTACCTCGCAGAATATGCCTCCACGCATCGATTTAGAACGTTTATCCTCAAAATATTCCGAACAATCGTACTCGCATTTCCAAAGAGTTGCTAAAATGTAAGTATTTGTAAAAAAAAACTAGAAGTTAAAGGGCTGCATTAGGCTCAATAATACTCCTTATATATAAGCAATAGCTAAGTCAAACTACGTCCTCTTTAGTCCTACCAGCTCATATGGTATAAGCGTATTATGCAAAAATCCTTATTTCAGTTAGAAAATTGTAGTTATTTGTTAGTTTTTACTACTAGTAAAGCTCATTTCAGATGAATGTGAAAAAAAAGTTTATAGATTCAAAACAAACTTCAAAAAGTAAGGCTTTACGGGTAAAAATTAGAGGCGGTCGTGGTTGTTGCGCATATCTCAGCTATTTGTGAACCGCTCTAGTTGAATTTCAATAGCAAGCTTTTCCGCACTATATGCAATATAAATATAAAAGAACTTAGTCCCCATCATATCTGGGGTCTCCGGAAACCCCATTTCAACAGGCACACGGACAGACAAACTGACGGACAGACTAACTGATGGACATAGTAAAATCAACTGCACAACTCATAAAGATTCAAAATATATATACTTTATAGGGTCTAAGATAAATATTGCAGAAATTAAAATTAAATCTTTTAAAGAATAGAAATTATTTACAGTTAAGGACTAAAGTCTACATACACCACACTTTTTATGATTGAGAAGAAATGGTAACGATAATGAAAAATATTTCTATATCACTAATTGAGGCACTATTTAATACGATTATTTATATAAAAAAATAATTAAAATGAAAAAGTAACAACGTGAAAAATTCTAGGAAAACTTGAAAAATACAAAACAAAACTCTTTAAGCTAATACTGCATTTTGCTTGTCATAACGAGTGTTAAATTGTTTTAAGAGCAAAAAAGTTATGGAGCAACTGCATAAACGGTTAAATTAACTGCCTGTTTTTAGAAAATTAAAACAAGTGAGTGAGTGAGAAATTATATTGAAAACAACAATAAGAAACGAAAATTTGTTTTTGTTTTCAATATAATTCGTCACTCACTCACTTGTTTTAATTTTCTAAAAACAGACAGTAAGTCTTTCTTCAGAACAAACCATTATTAGAAACTATCAGCCCAATTATGAATCTAATTCAATTGTAAAAATGGGAAAGGGAAAAAACTCCCGGAGAATTTTTATTCATTATTGGGTAGTATAACAAAAATGGCAAAGCTGCTAATCAGTCTGCTTGAAGATGGCAGTGTTATAGTTTGGGAAGCCATGGCAGCATCTCGATATGGTATTCAAGGCACAATGAAGCGATATGTTTATAAAAATATTTTAAAACATAAATCCCTGCAAATAATAGGACCAGTCCAAACACGCGTGTAAAGAGTAGCCCACAAAGGACCAGGACTACTCCAAAAGTAACCCAAACGTATAGGAAAAACATGGTCTATTTATTTTATTACTATGTCCAAGGGGAGGACCATAAGAAGTAGTTAGTTTGGACTACTAAGAAGTAGTTTTAAAACATGGTATAAACAAGAGGATTAGTTTTGAAGTCGTTTAAAAACGAAAGCACGTTGTTAAAAAACGAAGACATGTCGTCTCACTCCAAACACTTTTTAACAACGACATAGTCCATGCTTGCATTACATCGGACCAGTCCATGGAGTAGTCCATTTTATCAAAATGGATGAGGTGGTCCAATTTTATTTGCAGGGATTTCGGTTAGGAACTTGAGTATGTATTGAAAATAACTACCCTGCAAATAAAATTGGACCACCTGATCCATTTTGATTAAATGGACTACTCCATGGACTGGTCCGATGTAATGCAAGCATGGACCATGTCGTTGTTAAAGTGTTTGTAGTAAGACGACATGTCTTCGTTTTTTAGCGACGTGCTTTCGTTTTTTAACGACTTCAAAACTAATCCTCTTGAGTATACCATGGAGTAGTTTTAAAACTACTCCTTAGTGGTCCAAAGAAGGGTTATATGGTCCTGCCCTAGGACATCGCAATGTTTAATAGACCATGTTTTTTCCATACGTTTGGGTTACTTTTGGACTAGTCCTGGTTACTTGTGGGCTACTGTTTACACGCGTGTTTGGACTGGTCCTATTATTTGCAGGGTAGATTCAGTCAGACTTTCAGCCCAATTATGAATAAAAATTCCCCGGGAGTTGTCTCCCATCTCCCATTTTTCCTATGTAAATTCTATTGCAAAAATGGGAAAAGGGAAAAAACTCCCGGGGAATTTGTATTCATATTTGGGCTGAATATGAAATTACCCAGTGGCGAATTTGAGCGACATCGTCACTTTGACATTTTTGTCGATGAATCATCGTCATAAAATCAGTAAACTTATCGTTACGGAAAATTTCATTGATAAATCCAAGTGAAAATTAAATGAACAAAGGGAGTTGTGCATGTAACCTCATTGTACTGTCATCGTTCTTAAGAAACTTAAAATTTGGCGGGATATCATTGTTTGTTTTGCGTTAATAACAAACTGAACGCTGCAGGATTTTTGTCTACTATTCGTCTCTGTCAACGAACGAAGCATAAAATATCATAAAATTTGTATTGTCTTTTAAAACTTTCAAATACGCGGAGGCTTGCGAAACAAAATCAACTTCCGCCAGCTATGAAAGTTTGGACATTTAGTGATCGTCCAGACTTGCAATTTTTTTAACGGCAATTTTGAAAAATTTTGCTTTGAAATTGCATTAGTGTCCAGATTATGAAATTATAGTTTTGCAATTTTTTTATTTTTATCGTGTCTTTGCTCTTTTCCTTTTTATATTTTTTATATAATTAAATACATCTACACGCAGAGAAAAAACATGTTTTATAATGGGCACCTCCAACAAAACTTTATTTAAAGAAAAGTTTAAACATATTATGTATGGTTTAACCATATTATAGTAAAATTAGTCCTACATCATAGAGCCATAACCATATTGTGGTTGAATTTAAACATGTTATGGTTAAATATGACAATATATTCTTTTGAAATTTGTTTCTCTAAGAGCAACATGCTATGGTTGGGAAACAACCACGCTATTATAATTGTTAAACATTTTTTAGTTATTATTCAGCATAACATGTTTGGAGGCAACCATAATATGGTTGCGGCTTCTTGATGGAGGACTAATTAAATCATGGTTAAATTAAACATAATATGTTCAAAATTTTCATAAAGTTTTGTTGGAGGGGACCATATTTTCACATATTTTTTCTTTGGGTTTACAGCCAACTTAGTGTTAAAAAGTGTGAGAATAACAAAACAAAATGGAATTGCAGAGCACATGAACTAGAGTACCTCTACCCAATTATCTCACCCTTCTCACCAATAAACTCAAGAATTGCTGCAACGAAAATTGCAGAACTTTCTCTAAAAATGTATATGTGACACCAAAGCAAAATCAGTATCCGACGTCGATGATTTAATATTGTCAGTGTTTGCCACGATGAATCATTATGACGTACGCCAACTGTTAGCAGCCGTGAAAGCCTGAAAAGTATTAAAGCAGAGCTTCGGCAGAAATATCTCCATAAATCACAGACAATTTAGTAAATTCAATGCTTCATCGTTAACAAGTTGTGGTCGATGCTCTGGGTGCACCAAAAACATATCGATACCTTCCCGTAAGAATGTATTAAGCGACATTTCTAAAATTGTGTAGGAAACGAAAAAAACGTCTCATTTAGTTATTTATTTTTCGGATTTTATTGAAAGAAACATATTTGGAAAGCGATTTTCAGAATACAAAACATATTTAAAAATGTGGCTTAGCATAATTTCTTTGGCGGATAATACAAATTACAGGGTGCAACATTATTCCAGTGAGAAAACTTGACGGTTGATACAATTTTATTTTCACTCTAGTTTCCTTTGCATCCATGATAGGGCAGCGAAACCCAGGCCAAAATGTGGCGCTTAACTTCTAGTATAGTTCCACATCAAAAAGTCATTTTCGAAAAAAGTGTCGCTTAATACATTCTTACGGGAAAGTATCGATATTAAAGGTAAAACAAATTTTAAATTTTCTAATACAACTTTTAATTATTTGGTTTTTTTATGTTAATGAATTTTGTTTTGTTAAAAATATACATTAACTAGATGACCCGTGGGAATATTCCGCACCGTTAGATGTCATTTTTGTAACACAAAATGAAAATAATTAATAGAAATTTTAGTAACTTCAATACATTTTAAAATATAATTTTTATCAATGAAAATATTAATTTTTCAATTTCTAATTATTTTTCGTCATTAGTGTTAGAAATAAGCTTTAAAATGAGATATCATTCATTAAATTTGATGCGGTGGTATGGGAGAAATTTGCAACCGACGAAAAAAAGTGCTTTAGAAATAATATATATGATGCCTTAAATATTGACATACAAGTTTTCTCAATATCGTAACAAGTTCCAAAAAATCGTTAAATAGTATGTTGTATGCTTTCTACCTGTGGTGAAGGGTATCCAAATCTACTGTTTCATAAAAGTAATAACTGAATTTCATATGTTATTTCATATTTCATATATTATTTAGTTTTGCAATGCCCTTAAACATCCGTTGAAAAAAAATTCTTCATTATTATCACGTGATGTGGCAGAAAAACGATGAGAAAATCGAAAACAATTTACAATTATAATTGTGGATTTATTTTTAGTTTCACTCAATTTAAATTGATCGATACTTTTTTTTAAACACGTAAATTTATTTAAGCTTAAAAGCTTGCTATCGAACTGTTTTAAATATTTATTTATACAATTAGCGTCTATTTAGGTTGATAATGATAGGTATTTAAGCAAATTACTAAAGCGGTCATTATTAATCCAAAAAAAGGTGTTAAACGTGTTAATATGATAAAAAATAAATAATAATTCTAGGTATATTATTTAGTTATTTAGTAACATATTATATAAGTTTGAGAAGTTTTTTGTTTGTATTTAAATATTATTATACGTTTTATGCGAAAACAGAAAAATTAATATGATAAAATGTATACGAATTGAGAAATTTTCGGAATATCACATGAATATTATAAAAAATTAAGCAAAAGTTAAATTGTTAACCCTAAGATTTTGTCTGACGTGCTTAATTCTCAACTTTTATTATTGATAAAAGCACTGAAGTTTCTTGTTAGAGGACATGCTAGTTTCTACGCGCATTTTACTAATTGCTTAGGCCAGATCTTCAGGAAACATTCCCCAAAAAATTTTAGAAAAGCCAAAGATAGCAAATAAAGCTGCAGAGTGAATAAGGATTGCAAACACTCAACAAGTTCAATTGCAACGATATTAAAGCTTAAACCAAATACCAACAATAAACAGTGAGTTTATCTTTTCTTACATTCCCCGCTACAATTGGTTGGAATTCTCCCAACATAAATTGTAGTTGTAAGTGAGTTAAGAAACAACTAAATAAAAACAAAAACAAATTGCTTACTTGTTTTCGCAAGAAAATCAAAATAAAGCAGTTTGCCAGTTCAGTTTTTTTATGCCGTGCACGAAATTTTTAATTAATAAGATTTTGTTTGTCGTGCCTAATTCCAAATGTTTATTCTTGACAAAAACACTGAAATTTATTGTTGGAGGATAAGCTAGTTCACTTTAAAATTTTATTTTAAAAATTTTATTGCGGATTCTAACACAATAACGCAACATGTAACGACCAAAGAGCTGACCAAATTATTTATTGCATGAAAAAAATCATGGGACAATGCGTCCAATTCGTCGAAAAACGTAACGACTGCATTAAACATTTTAAAGCATTTTCTACCAAAATAGCTTTGACCAGCTAATAACGACCTTGACTACAAAAACGGGTACCATCTGTTTCAAAAGCATTAATAAAGTTTGTAAGTTCGACAAACTAATAGAAAACATAAATCACCAAAAAAAACAGCTTTTTAACAGAAAAGTTAAATATTTTTTATAAGTCAAGAAGAGTTGAAATCGATTTTGGGATGATTTTAGTAATGAGTAGCATTAATAAGAACCCGAGGTATAAGAAACTAAAACTGCTAAAAAAAAAAAAATCACACGAATTTCTGACTTTCGGACAACATCGGTTGGATAATGTTGCTGCAATGACAAAAAAACCAAATGGGATATATTTGTCCTGGCTAGAAGTCGACTGACCTGTGATATCAATGCGCTCCATCATTTTTAACTTCGTTTGAAGTTCGGATTGGTTTTACGTTGGGAATTCTGTTCAGTGGTTCTCCATGGTACCACAATCGTTTAGAAGGTTTAAGTTTGCCGGATTTGACAAGCATCTCAATAAAAAAATGGAACTTCAAGCGCAGCAGGTTTGTAAGGGAGAAATGTAAAAGTTTCGTTTGCCATCTTGCTTACGGAAGGCATGGATTAAGTAGCGTTTAAAAAACTGCAGTCAAAGTAGAAAAACTGCAATTTCTTCATTTGTGATTGGCCAAAAAAAACTGTTGCTTTTACTTCTGAATCATTAAATATAAGCAGTCGCTGTTAAACCAACTCAAAAAGCGAAAAGTTGTACACAAATTTTCGTTTTTTGTTTGGCAGTTTTTGGTTTCGACTGTAGTTTTTTAAACCCTGGAATAAAGGTCATATTAGAAATGCGATAACATAATGCGACAGCCGTAACAGGTATGACAAATAACCAAAATGATATTGGTTTATATGGTTATGGCATTATGGCATATTATCAAATATAGTATTGTCCATAAGGTTCCTTAAACAGCAGTTTTGCATCACTGTGGTTATGTCACGTCTAATTAAACCTTTATTTATGGCGAGTTCCCACTTCGAAGTAATACATTTTTGACTTAAAAGCGCTTTGTTCAATGCATGTTAGAAATGATGAGTGAACGATCAGCTTAACAAACTGAATTTTTTGTTGTGACATTTATTTTTTAAAATTTTCTCTTACTAACCTACTTCGAAGTAAAGAAAAGGCGTGGCTCTTTATGTGCTTTTTAAATTAAAGTTTTTCTGACATTAAACTGCCATAAATGCTAGTAACCGAGCATACGATCAGAGTTCTCATTTGCGCACACATTGCACACTCATGCGCATGAGCCAAAAAGACACTCACATAAAAACTAGCGCATGCACAACCGTTAGAGCGATATTTTATATTTGTCTCTAACGCACTCATATGTATGTGCATTTTGTTGTTGCACATTTTGTGAGTGGCGCATGGAATGAGCAACGCATCAATGCCCATGTGCATGCACACAGGCAAACAATTTATTGATGTTATTATCAGCGTTGCCAAATTAAATTTTTGATGTGACAAAAATTCCTAAACGATGTTTTAAAATGTAAATGGTTAAATTGTAAGGGCCGATGTTGAATGTGAACCACACCTAAACGCCAAGTTTTTTTCCGAATTTTATTTGACATTTCTCTATTTCAGACTTACTCAATTTGAACCATGGAGAGATACACAATCCAACAACGTGTTAAAGTTATCCAGACTTATTATGAAAATGGGCGTTCAAATCAAAATGCATATCGTGCACTTCGTGATTTTTTTGGTCAATTTGATCGTCCAAATGTGCGTACAATCGCAAAAATCGTGGAAAAATTCGAGCAAACCGGGTCTGTAGAAGATGTGAGAACACCAGTGCATGCTCGTACAGCTCGTACTGCAGAAAATATTGCTGCTGTTCGCGATAGTGTGGCTCGTCGTCGTGCCCAACAATTGCACCTCTCACGCTCGTCGTTGATGAACATTATGCATAAAGACTTGCATTTACACGCTTACAAGGTGCAATTGGCTCAAGAACTAAAGCCTCTTGACCATTCCAAACGTCGTGAATGGGCAGAATGGTGGCAAGAAATGGCAACAGTGGATGATAAATTTTCGAAGAAAATCATCTTCAGTGATGAGGCACATTTTCACCTCAGTGGATTCGTCAATAAACAGAATTGCCGCATTTGGGCGAATGAGAATCCAAGAGTGATTGTCGAAAAACCAATGCACCCACAAAGAGTGACTGTTTGGTGCGGTTTATGGGCTGGCGGCATCATCGGGCCGTATTTTTTCCAAAATTAGGCCGGTCAGGCAGTTACTGTGAATGGTGTTCGCTATCGTGAGATGATAACGAACTTTTTATGGCCCGAATTGGAAGATATGGATGTGGACGATATGTGGTTTCAGCAGGACGGTGCCACTTGCCACACAGCTAACGAAACAATGGCTCTTTTGCGCAACAAATTCAATAGCCGTGTTATCTCACGTAATGGCGATGTCAATTGGCCGCCAAGATCATGTGATTTGACACCGTTGGACTTTTTTCTTTGGGGTTATTTGAAAGAAAAGGTGTACGTCGATAAGCCAGCAACAATTCAAGAGCTAAAGGATGAGATAATTCGGCATATTAACGGCATAGAACCTCCATTATGCCTCAGGGTCATCGAAAATTTGGACCATCGGATGGAGGTGTGCCGCCGTGGTCGCGGCGCCCATTTGGCCGATATTTTGTTCCATACATAATTGAGTAATACCAATATATCATAATAAAATAAAATTACAATAATTTCCTAAATAGTTTGTGTTTAATACAAAATCAACATCGGCCCTTGAAATTTTATTTTACTTGTTAGGATTTTTTTTTTATATTCTTAAAAACAGTTCTGCCATAACTTTTTGATGAAAATATGCCAAAACTTCAAAAAAAAATTTGCTAAACCGTTAAATGAAGAAAATATGCTTAAAATCTGCTAAGATTATAAAATAAAACTTTAAATATTTTAAATATTTAAAATTAAAAATCTTCTGAATTTTTATAAAAAAAATTTGCTAAGCAGCTGCTAAATAACAAATAATGTTTATATAAATTTATTGCATAAAAAGTTTTATTTAAAAAATATATAAGATAAATTATGCGACAAATAGAAGTAGTAAAAACCTGAATATGAAATTTTTTAAAAATATTTATAGTAAGTCGTTAAAAAAATGCTTTCCTAAAAAGCAAATATATGCTAAAAAATCTGCTTTTGGGCAAGGAAATATGCCAAAATGCAGTTAGAATATTTTCTAAAAAAAATATGCAAATCTTCAACTCAATGTGCTTAATATGCTAAAATAGGAACACTTCTCAAAAAGGAAAAATAAATAAATAAGGGGAAAAGCGCTTGTGTTGTGGCAAACTGAACGTTTGCTTAGGTTTGACTTCATATTATAATAGCATGCGCTCTTTTTGTTGTACCCATAGCTATATCTATATCTTTCTATTTTATTAACATCACTATTATTATGATTTGTTTATTCTATTTTTTTTTTTTAATATTTTTCAACAATATTTAAGTTTTTTTTTATCGACCTTTTCCTTATTTTATTATTGATTTGTTTAGAAAATTCTAAATCGGGCTTATTAAGGTCATGTATTCTATGCAAATAAAAGATTATTTCATAATTTATTTTTCCGACGTTTCGTTGGAGATTCCCAACATAATCAGGGATATTTTATTAGATCTGGCAACATCAAAATAAATATACAATTGAAAAATAATAGTTTAATAACAACAACGATAACTTAGTTCTACAGGAATAATATTACTCACATATAATCTTTCGTCAATAGTTCTGCATTTTGAATATTTAACACACATTCTGTTTTACATAAACACAACATAAAACATAAATTTAATTAAACAAAACAAATGCAAAAATATAAATAAAAGTAAAAAATATCACAGCATAATTAAATTGTATTAAACTAAGTATCACAGAAGCAGAACCAAACTAAAATATTGCGATTGAATAAATTGCATTCGTGTTGTTTTTGTCATCTTTTGTATTTAAGGCATTCGTAGCTTTTTCCTGAATTCTCAAACTTTTCAATGTATGGGTCATTCTACGATAAGAGGTTACCTGATATTATGAATGGCGGCGTAATAAAAATATTTAAAATTATGATTTTTTTCAATATAATCGTAATTAATCAGGAAGTTTGAATGCATGTTTAATAATGGCCAGTCAAGTTATCTACTTTTTCCGGTATTTCAAATAACCAGGGGAGATACTCTACACAGGGTAAAGACATGACCACCAGGATAAGATACCTTACTTTAAGCGGAAGGATAAATTGAAAACAAACCTTATTTTCGTAAGAATCAACTTTAATTATTCAATATTTGATGATAGTTTAAAACAAAACAAAATTTGGATAACTCCATAAAGTATTTTTTTATGTTACTTAAAAACAAAAATGCTTACATAAACGTAGTCGAAAAAAAGCTAATTATTTCATTTCCTTCGTTTACAAGCTGGCATGCATTCTCGGTAACTGCTTGAGAACAATACTGAGAAGATACTTTATTAGTGGTAGTAATCAACATTAAGACGCAGTTTGGTTTTCATGAAAGCAAAATCCAAGGTGCAGACCACAAAATACTTGTATACTTCAAGATCACAGAAACAGCTTAAGCTTTTCATTGTCAATTTATTGGGGCATCCAGTAATTTGTTGGACCTTCATAGTGGCTGAGAAGCTTTTAGAACTTTTTATATTAAGTCCCTCTTCTTTCTTTAAAATGTCTTCGTCATCAATTACATTTGGACAGCGATGAATTGTCATTCCCAGCTCCAACAAGTCTATCAGTAGTCCTTTTGCACGTCGCACCTACTCCATCAGGCGCGCCCTTGCCGTGACCGGATTCGTGGTAATTCCACGTGAATTTTACTTAATTTAGGTAAAGTTCTTGCAATTTGGTTGCCAGTGCATAAAACATAAAAAACGAATATTGGATTTGATTAAAAAGTTGGTTAGCACGATTTTGTATAAATCTTGAATGTCAGAACGTTAATATGGCAACTAAAGAAAGAACTTGACTACCTTATATTATTGTATAATGCAACATATGTATGTTAGTAGTATAAAACTAACTTAAACCAAAATTCACATTAAATAAGGCATACATACATTTTTGAAGCGTTAAAACACGTATAACGTATATAGTGGAAATGTGTTGGTTAAACGTAAAATACTCAGAAAGAATTAATTTCTCAATTCCTTATCTACCCTGGACGCAAAATCTTTACCCTGGCATCTGATGAAGCAGGGGAAATACGGCAGGGGAGAGATGTTTTCCTTAAAAAACTAGCATAATCGGAAAAATATGTATTGTAACGAAAAATCAAACTAACACAGTAAATTATACTGAAATTAAAATAAATCAATATTATAAACAAACTTTAACCACAAATAACAAGTGAATAAAACTCTCCAGTGGAGATACATTAATCACTGACACGTGCGAGTAACCCGAGTGTTTTGGTCGAATTATTGGCCCAATAGGAACACGCTAGTGGCTCGCGCGACTTTTATTGTTAAATGCACTTCAAAACAAATATTCTGCTATTTAAATTTGCAGCGTCAACGCATTTTAGCGGCATTTTTAAACGATCGAAAAATGTTTAGGGGAAGAGACTTAAAATACGAGGGACAAAAAATATGTAATTTTTTTCAATAAAATTTGAAAGTATTTTGAAAGTTTTTTTAAATGATTACCAATGTTCTTTAAACTACTTTATGTAATAACTAACGATTAAATATTTTATGAATTAGTAATGTGTTAAATTTCAAATATTTTGTTACAGAATACTAAAGGGACAGGCCAGGGTAGATACTTTTTTCTAGGTAAACATGAAGTTATGACTAAACTAAGGTAATTTAGGTATTGCAATTTATTGGTAAAAAAGTATACTGTATTTATTATTAAACGCGTTTGATATTTCCGCCAATTTAAAAATTATATATGATTTTTTAATGTAGCCGTCGATAGTACCTATTAACGTAGAAACACCCGTATATCGTTTATTTGTTCTCTTTGCCTTGTCCAATATTTTAACGTTTGTGAGATCGGGTAAATGTTTTTCTTCAACACAGTGTATAGCAAGAGCTGTAGTTATTTTATTTTTCCTTATGTCTGTTTCGTGTTCTGATATTCGTGTACCAAGGCTTCTCTTTGTAGTACCCACGTAAACTTTACCACACTCCTCATCTGTTTTTCCAAAACATGTGATTTCATACACAAGATTACTTTGCTCACTTTTTTCTATTTTTGTTTTTGTTTGTGTAAATAGAGTATTGATTGTTTTGCTCGCTCTGTGCGCCAATTTTACTTCGTTGTCATTTATTATCTCTTGAATTTGTTTGTTTTCTGTGAGCTTTGGTATGTATGGGAGCAAGGCGAATTCAACAATTTTTGCAATTTTTTTTTATCAAAATTTTTTATTTACTGTTATAGTTATTTGTGTTTTTTCAAAGATCGTTTCGTCTCTTCAAAAATGTTTGAAATGTATTTTTCCTTTAGATTGTTTTTTGATTTTCTTTTAAACGTAAGTATTCTGTTCGCAATTTTTGATCTGACTATGTCCTTTTGCCTGTCGTCACAGTCATGTATTCATGTCATGTATTCTATGCAAATAAAAGATTATTTCATAATTTATTTTTGTTGTTTTAAACAAAAAAACAACTAGTTGCAATTATTTTATAAATAATTAATGTGAATATCTCATTTGCCCCTTAAAATTATTTTCACAATTCATTTTTTTAAATGCGTATAAAAAACAATGTATGCTCTTCACTCTGCAACTGTTTTAAAACGTATTTCCTTCACTATTTGCACAGCTTTAGGAATTTGAATAAATCTTTGACTAACGCACAGACATAATCTGATGCAACAACAAAATTATGTATTACAAATTTTTTTACTGATCATAAAAAATTATTTGATGGTTAAGTTTTTTTGTAATTCCTTCAAACAAAGAATGGCAACAACAAAATTCATGTATATTTTTGTTTTTGTATGTAAAAATTGTCATGTATTTTTAGACAAAATAGTCTACCTGCTTTAAGCGTTCTAATAAAATGTTTACAAAATCATAAAGCCAAAAAATTCCGTTACCTTTTTACACAGTTATTGCATGTGTTTTTTACAATAATGGTTAAATAATTTCCGTATAAGCAACAACCGATTATACAAGTTACATATCAATTCCAGTTTTTTCATGCCTACTATTGAAAATATTTATTATTCAAATTGGTATGTACCTATATTACTTTCATATATTGTACGTCATAAATTAAAATTTCATAAATAGAAGACAAATGTAACATAAAATTATTTATTAAATTTATGTAGGAATTACCAATATAACCAAATACCTTAATTTTTGACTAACAACTATTTCATAATAATATTTTACACGATAAAAAACAAACATGGCTTCTAATGAGTGTGCATGCGTGCGCTAGTATTTTATTCTCATGCGCATATGCACATGAGTTTCATCGATCAATGCTCATGCGCTTGAGCATGCGCATTGATATAAGAAAATGTTGCACATGCGCATGAGCACAAATTTAAGCTCATGTGCTGCACACTCATGAGCAAATACGAACTCTGCATACGATATAACATCTTAGTGCAATCTGGGAGAAAAAATTTGTATTTGTTTTAGTTTTCAAAATAGAAAAATTCTCAAAAATTAAGCAATTTTTCAAACAGTATAAAGGTGACATTTGAGCGAGGAAATGATGTTCAACTATTGTCAAAGCTTGAAGAAAGCAGTCAGAAGGTTTCTTAAAACAAATAACCTTATTAAGATTTATTTTCTGAAATCTTCTATCGTGCGATTTGACGATGATGCCAAGCGTTTTGAAACAAAATGTAAGCTGAACGTCTTCTGTTGGATACTAATGATTGTAACATTTTTTAAGCAATTAAAGCCATTCAGTTTTTTTGTAATTAAACGGTTTTATGTCATAAAATGACGTATAACTCATTACAAAAAATTTTCAAATATAAAAGGAAAATTTTATTCATTCCCCGAAAATAGAAGAACTCCGGAAAATTAGTTACCCTAATCACATTTTACATATTAAAAACAAAAGTAAAAAAATAACTTTTAAAACATAACATAGTTATTTTTACAAATTAACATTTGCCGCCACTAATTAAAAAAAGGGAGTATGTAGTTGCATTAAACAATTACGTGAAAGCACATCGGATATGCTTTAATTAAATTAAACATGTTAATCGTGACATAAATCATGTACATACATAGTATATAATTAATTTAATTTAATTATGAAAAAAATAAAATACGCGTATGAAATTGTTACATCAGATAATTCTAAATAAAATATTATTCGAAGTAAAAACGGTAGATGGTACATTAATATGGAGCTCAAATACAAAACATATTTAGATACATACACATGTGTCTGAATATACAGTCATGGGCATAAGACTAGCATATGTTAACACATTTTATTATGAAAATATAAGTTAACTTAATCTTATAGAAAAACCACGAAAAAATATTAATAGATAATTGCATATCGGATTTTAGATAAAGTCAACCAAAAATTAAACTTCAGCTTACCAGTGAAATTTAATGGAGGATTCGGGAATAGCTGGAGTAAAATATCATGATTCGTAATAGTTTAAGCCGAACTTGGTAAATTAAGGGCCAATTATCCCAAAATTCTGAAGAGTGATTTCTGGTATTAAAACAAATAAATTTGAATAAATATCAATACAGCGGTGAAATTATTTTAAGCGTTTACAGTGACTGCCTAATATGCGATATAAGGTAAATTATGACCGCATATCACAAAACGGCATGACATTTTTTCATATGAAGCTAAGTTGGAAGCAATTGTACCGCAATATCTATATCTGCTACACTGAAAGAAAAATGCTTTATATATTTAATGAATCATTTTCATAAAAAAATTTTCATTGGTTAAAAGAAAATGTTCATTGTCTAAATGGAATTTCATAGTTATAATTGAGTATTTTCGTTAAAATCGCTTCATTGGATTTCGTAATTACGTTAAAAATTTTCATTGGATAAATGAAAATTTAAGTTTGTCCAAGTTATAAAAAAACAATATACAACCATAACTATATTCATAAATTAATACAAAATTATAGTTTCCTTAAAAAAATGTTTAATATTTATTTAAAAAATGTAAGATTTAATTATTTCATACATCTAATGTAATATGCCATTATATTTATGAAATCAAAAATTTTTTTATAAAAGCAACATATTTCAATAATTGAAAAAAAAATATTTTTACATTCAAATAACTCTATAGTCTCAATAATTAAAAGTTTAAAAATATTTCAAAAAAGCATGCCTTCATAAATTTAAATTTTCATTATGACAATGAAAAATGTAATTATAGTAATGGACAATTTATGTATGGACATATGGACAATTTAATCTCAACTTGCGCTCTTAATTAAGTAATGGCAAAAAACATAGTTTTTTTATTCAAAAGCTACACTGCCCCGGTAGGCTAGCTGGTAGTAAGCTAGTCTGTCAGCGCCGAGGTTGCGAGATCGATTCCCGCCAGAGACAGAAAAAGATAAAAATAAAATAAAATAAAATAAAAAATAAATTTACTATATTGAAAGTATTCATCCAATGAATAATATTCATAGATCTAATGTAATGTTTCATTAAATACATTTTAATGAAACAAGTCTCATTGATCCAACGAAGCGCTGCATAGGTTCCTTTTTAATGCAGTTTTTTATGGGATTAATGTCAAAATTCATTGGTATTATGAAGAAAATTCTTTCAGTGTACGGTTTTAGGCGTACTAAGTAAAAACAAAAACTTAATAAGGATGTAACGATACTCAAGAAATATCGGCGATACCGATGAGAATATTAAATTAAAATTCAAGGAAAACGGGCATGGTCTAGAAATCGAAGAGAAGTAGATTCAAATTTTAAAAAGGACCCTGTAATGAAAGTAAATAAAAATATGTATTCCATTTTTTCTACTTCATTCTTGAAGTATCAATTATATTTACAAGAACAGCGCTTAAAACAACGAAAAAATAAGGTAAATAATTGAACTTAAAATCTCGTTCGATTTCACTTACACTTCATTTCGATTTCTAGAACATGCCCGATTATGAACCAAACTTAAGTAGAGTTAGTTTTTTATTATACAAAATTACAGCGTTAGAACATATTGATATTTAAAATTGGTATTAATAAGATTTTAAAAACAACGAATTGAATATGAATTCTTAGTAAACATAAAAAAAAAATTAATAGTTTTTTAAACAAAAAAGTGAAGGTGATTATGCAGATTAGGCAGAGATTTGAAGCAGACCTGCAATAGAAAATTATCTCTCTTTGATGCTACAGAACTAATTTGAAAACTTAGGTATTTCAGCTTCATGTTTTTAAATTTTGGGCATAGCATTTCGTTGCGCCAGTAAACATTGCGGATATGCCTCTCTAGAAAAATTAGAAGATTTAAGCTATCTCTACCCTTCTTGTAATGCTGAACCACATCGTAGAATGGACAGAGGATTATGCTTCCCAGAAATTTCTTATAAGATTTTTACAGACGCTCCAAAGGTCAGTTCTTGTAGACTTATCAGAACTTTTACTAGGTCTAGGGGTGGCCGTTTCTTCAACACTTTTGGAATGCAGAGTCATGTTAGGTAGGTCAATAACACATTTTCTTAATCTATTGCCTTTGAAATTTTCGAGCTTTTTGTCTCAAATCTTTCTTACAAATGTTCTAGTTCCTCTGAGCAATTTTGAAATTTAAAGTTACTAAACTATTTGCTATTGCGATTTACGGAACTCCTTTTATGCGATTTCAAGTCAGAATCGCCAATGTTAAGCGTTTTGCGATTGTCAGAACATGCCCGTAATAATGTTTGAAGATTATTAACCAGCGGACTAGCGTCAGACATTGTAGCAGTGGCTTTGATAATGGATTTTGTAGTATCTTCGAAGTAACTCAAAATTTTATTTTTATTCTCACAAAAACTATTAAAAATAAGCAGAAAAATCTTAAAACATACAAAATTTATAAATGAGAGAACATTTTACTGCCATGATGCAAAGCAAAACGGCAAAAGCTGCAGGTACACACCAAGCGTTATGCATCTGTCCAAACAGAAGTAGTGTAAAATTGTATTGTCAAGTTACTCAGCCAACGCGTAGAATGCCTATACGTATCGAAGAAAGGTCAAAAAAGTAATATAGAGCTCATGGTGTAGACCTCTTGCTTAAAAATTAAAAGAAACTTTTTAGTATTCTGTTTATTTTATGCTCTGCTTTTGGATGAGTTAATGCTCTTAGTTGTAATGCAAAAATTAAGCATTGAAATTAAAATTAATTGTTCAAAAAAACTATTAAAAAAGTATCGTCGCATCGCCAGTAAAATATCGCCGATACTGATATATTGGCAAACACGAAACATCGCCGATATATCGGTATCGGAATTCGTTACATCCCTAGTTATAAACTGGCCCACTACAGTGGTGTAAATTCGAAGATAATCAGCCCAATTTTTAATAACAATTTCCCGGGAGTTTTTTCCCTTTTCCCCTTTTTGACAATAGAATTTAAATAGGAAAAATCGGAGAAGGGAAAAAACTTCCGGGGAATTTTTTTATAATTAGGCTGAATATCTTTCAAATGGTGCCCATCGTTGTCGTCTTAGGGTTTCTCTCGGATATTCGCCTTAAGCTGTTGGATGGTTTTTGGCTTATTTGGCTTTAGGAAGGTAGCCCCAGTTGGAGCCGGTAAATCTGGCGAACGCGGTGGTCAGTTTGAATCAGAAAAACGCGATATTATTCGAGCGCACAAAATTTAGCACAGGAGAGCCATAGTTGGAGCTGTGGCTTCATCTTGGTGGAACCACAATTCTGGATTGTTCTCTACCTCGGATCTTAAAAAATGTTCAGTCAATGCCGATAGTGAATGGCATCCACATTAACCGCAACTTGTTACTTGTTTTCATAAAGTGGATCAAAAAAATTTGTTTATATAAGTGGGTGCATTATTCCTGGATTTTGGGTGCCCCATAGTCTGCAATTTTGTTTAATCACATGACAATTGGGATTAAAATGGGACTAATCACTCATTATTCGATATGATCATTATATCTGAATAATCTAATACTGTCCTTCAAAATTAAATTGAACAACTTTGGTTCTTTTAAATTTCCCAAGCTTTTCAAAGTTAATTGTAAAAAAAAACAACCAAAAAAAATAAGTAAATAAAGTTTACATTTTAAATCATAACGTAACTTATGCGCCATCCTGTATTATTTGAAATTAATTTTAATTATATTAATTATTTATTCAATGAAGTCTTTATATAGTCTTCCAGTGAAGCTACGTACAAAAATATAACTTTAATTCGTGTATATGTATATATTCTAAGTCAGGGGTTCCCAACGAATTTTGCTTTCGGGCCTTTTGAAAACATAAATAATATAATAAAAGATGTTGATAAAGATTTCTCAAAAAAACCAGTAAACGGCTGTGCCGAGTCTTAGACACACTTCCCCATAATATTGAAAAGCCAATTGTTCCCCAGATCATATAGTATAGGCGCCATCTTGTCAAAATCCTTATTTCGGAAGCAATATTGTATGAGCGCTAGATAAAACAATGTTAATTTATAAGACTTAAAAAATTGCATATGTATACTGAGAATACTAAATAAAAATTAAAATGTTTGGGTAAAAATAAGAGCAGTCGTACGTACTTATTTGCTCATACCTATGTGGACCGATCTGCCTGAATTTCAATATTAAACATTTCCGTACTTTATGAATTATAAATATGTAACAAGCTAGTCCCCTTCATATCTCGGTTCTTCGGAAACCCCATTACAACCAACTCTCAGACAAGCAGACGGACAGACGTTAAATCAATTTCGCTTCTCACAAGGACCCAGAATGTATATTCTTTTTATTATGATATTTTAGAGATTTCACTAGCGTCCAATTATGAATGCAAATTCCCCGGAAGTTTTTTCAGTTTTCCCATTTTTACAATTGAATTTAAACTGCTAAAAAGTAGTTGAGGTTAAGTTTATTTTTTTAAATTCGGTGAAAATCGAAACCAAAATGGAGAAATCGTACGTATAAATTTTGTAATAACTTTTTAGGTATTTTTAAAAACTTTTATTAGTTTTAAAATAAAAACGAAAGCTCAATTTGAGCGGCTGTCCAGCTTATTGAGAGAAGCTTAGAAAATGCTCGCGGAAAACACCACAGTTTGGTATGACGAAAAATTTATGTAAGGAGTTATGGAAAAGTTTGCAGTGGAGTTATATAGTTTGGGACCATGACAAGAACTTCTATTAGACACCTTTAATCTTCTTAATCTAACTATAAAATTCTTGGCACAGGTTTAGATACACTACAATTCAGGTATAAAGAAAAAACTTCTCAACAATATAAGAAACACTCAAGCGACAGGGGGAGGCATATCACAAGAAGTTTCATTAAATAGCCTTGAGGATACTGTTTCGCAGCTCTTGTATTGCAAGGCCGGCCAAGTATTTGGTGTTCAAAATATTCCACCATCAAGTGACAATTTTACTGAGTCAGTTGAACCAATAATACAACCAGCAGATCTGCCAACAGCTACCCTAACCAGAAGAGGAACTCATCTGGCACAAGAAAGTTTCGTTACTTATGACCGTAATTTCTACAAAAAGAAAGCAGGTCGTGTTCGTACCTAACAGTTATCTTTACCTACTTCAAAGTGTATGTTGCCTACGTGTTTTTACCTTCAGTCTTCCTTTAAAATGTGGCAGCTTTTACAACATAGATTTCTATGCACATCTAGATTTTTTTGTAAAAATTACCGGCATTATTAGAAGTTCTTACTTGGCACTTGGAAGTTTAAGAGGATTGGAATCATCACGAGTTTGTCTTCTTGTACGTAGCGCATCTATACAAGAGTTTTTCTTTTCATCATCATAAAATAAATCGACACTAATATCCATTATAAATACTTTTTATTCGACACAACAGTTAAAAACACTTGTAGTTTAAAAAAATTATTTTATATTATAAAATTTTCACTTGTCAAACGCGATGTTTTAAGTTGACAACTTTATAGAAAACTCAACTAAAAACAATTGGGTATCACAATACCTAAACTGAGTTGAGTTGAGAACCGCAATAGGGGCATTCAATTTCTATATGTCTTGAGTTTTCGAAAATTAAAATTTCGAAAAGGAAATCTGTTATACCACCATTTGGGAACCCAATAACTTAAAAATGTGCAAGAATAACATATAGAAAATGAAAACTAAATTTTGTGTGAGAAATTATAATGAAAACAAAAACAAACTTTCGTATTTTATTGTTGTTTTCAATATAATTTCTCACACAAAATTTTGTTTATATTTTCTTAAAACAGGCAGCAAAAAAATTCTAATAACTCACTTTGAATTGGCATATGCCCTATTCTAATTGTTATTACTGTATTTGTTATATATATGAATAAATATGTATGTATATGGGAATACTGTTGTAGTTATGTGTAAATTTAAATGTACGAGAGAAGTTTTATTAATTTATTTATTTCTTATATTTTATTAAATAACCACATGTTATTAATACAATTACGTATCTCCGAATGAATTGTTTAATCACAATAAATTGAATGAACAAAAATATAATATAGAATTGTAAAATAAAATAAAATTGTTACCAACTTTTAAACAACAATTGAATTAAAATAATTGTAAATAAACACGATTATTTTGTTTTACACATTATTATAGCAAATAATGTGTTGACAACAATTAAATGTGATTCGTTGTATTAAATATGTTTGATCTGATAAATCATATTAATTTAAAATTAATGATATTTTCTAATCAGATTAAAAACAATAAAACGATTAAAAACATTATAAGGAACATGAAATGCTTAATAGGTTGCAAAATTAACGCAAGATTGAAATTTGTCGCCATTTATAAAAGAACACAAAAGATCTGAAGGTTCATCATCAATTTGTTTTAAAAGCCATTAAATAATAAAGTGTGGTTAAATTTTAAGGGCCGATGTTGAATGTGAACCACACCTCAACGTCAAGTTTTTTTCTGTATTTCATTTGACATTTCTCAAGATTAAGGCACAACCACAATGTGCTTAAGTTGGCTTAAGCGAATTAGCGAATACATGTAAGTTATATCAGGCAAACCATATTGAACTTAAGGAAACTTTTTGCTAAGTTAAATGAAACTGTCATTTGCTTAAGCAAGGTGCGAATCTAATCGCACATTCCATACGGAATCAAATGTTTTTTTATTTTGTTTTCTTAAATACATTTGAGAGACTATTTGTTAATTTTTGACAGTAGGTTAAGCAAGGCTTTGCATATTATGGTTGAGCCTTAACTCAATTTGAACCATGGAAAGATACACAATCGAGCAACGCGTTAAGGTTATTCAGGCTTATTATGAAAATGGGCGATCAAATCAAAATACATATCGTGCACTTCGTGATTCAGTGATGAGGCACATTTACACCTCAGTGGATTCGTCAATAAGCAGAATTTCCGCATTTGGGCGAATGATAATCCAAGAGTAATTGTGAAAAGACCAATGCACCCACAAAGAGTGACTGTTTGTTGCTGTTTATGGGCTGGCGGCATCATCGGGCCGTATTTTTTCCAAAATGAGGCCGGTCAGCCAGTTACTGTGAATGGTGTTCGCTATCGTGAGATGATAACTAACTTTTTATTGCCCGAATCAGAAGCTATGGATGTAGACGATATGTGGTTTCAACGAACAATGGCAAATTCAATGACCGTGTTATCGTTGTCAATTTACCGCCAAGATCATGTGATTTGACACCATTGGACTTCTTTCTTTAGGGTTATTTGCAAGAATATGTGTACGTCGATAAGCCAGCAGCAATTCAAGAGCTAAAGGATGAGATAATTTGGCACATAAACACCATAGAACCTTAATTATGCCTCAGCATCATCGAAAACTTGAAAAAAGTGATTGTTTATGTTTTTTCAAAATTCAAAAATTCATTAATTCGCTCCATTAAGGCAATAAAACAAATTAAAATTTTTTTTTTTTAACATGTATCTTAAATAATATTTTGTTTCAAACGTAGTAAGCGCAAAATTGTTATCGTCGGACAAAGAATTAAGAAATAATGGCATATTTAGTGAACACATCCGAATTTGCATTTTCATAAAATTTTTTTTTCAAGAATGCTACAATTACACTGCGGAACAGTAAGTTTCCGGTCTGCAATTTGATTGCAAATTTTTATTAATTGGAGGTCGCTAATTTCAAATCTTATCTCCATTTTTCTCTATCAGCTCTAGTTTTCGATAAACCGTTATGTCCAAAATTAAGGCACTTTCACTACATATTAGGGTGGCCCAAAATTTTCAAACTCACTTGATACCCCCGGGCACCCACTGTTTTTTTTTTTACTGTAGTTAATAGTAGTATAGTGTAAAAATTTCAATGCCCTACGTGAGACAGAAGGCAGTGCTCAACGCTTATATTGTTTAGTCTTCCTCACACTGTCAGATATATGTATATGAGTGCTGCGTTTTGTGTATACGCTGAGCAGCTATTTTAAAATTTCGTTTTTTGTTTTGGGGTATTCCCCGAAATATTGCTGTGTGTGATTTTATATGAAAACTAACTTTAAAAAAGTTTGTGTTAGTTCATTCGTTTAAGAAAGTTTATAAAGAAAGGTTCTAGTTTGAAAGTGTAAATATTTTGTTCAGAAATTGTTTTTATCAAGAAAATAAAAAAACACCCGAATAAAAATTGCAAATATGCCTTTGTCATCAAGTTCAACACGTCAAGCAGACACAATATTTTTGATTGGTGTAAAAGATTTAGAGCCAATATCCAGGTGTAATCAACTACCAACTCTAAGACAAGTTCTTCTTAGATTTCACTTCTTCCTAGAAGAAAAAAATTCAGTTCGAAATGCAAGTCACAGTACTGTAGAGAAATTAATTTTAGTGTGGCAAAAAGCCACTATTCCGATTAGACTTGCGAAGCATTGTATTGATAAGCTCGAGAAACACTATTCTGAATGGCTTCTCTTAAAGAAAAATAAAGGCAGAACATCTGATACCCAAAAGAATCGTAATTTAAAATTTCAAGATCAGTTGGATATACTTTTTGACATTGCTCATAATGATGTACTTACTATGTGCAAAGTAGGCGAAGACAGAGAGTTTTTAATAGACCAGAGGACGGAACGTAAAATGATTATTTCATTAGCAGACAAAAAATACAACAAAAAGCAAGAAAGAATTTTTCAAAGAAGAAAAAAAAAACAAAAGCGACTTAAAAAAGGGAATCAGCTACACTCCGCTTCCATAATATCTCCAGATATGACTTATTCAAGTTTAGATACAGAGGATGAATCTCCAGAGTACTCTGATTCTGCTGAAATTAATTCAAACGAGCTATATAGGCCGCCAACTTCCAAAAAAAAAGAAGAGTTCAAACAGACCTGCAAACTGAAACAACAACAAAGAAATTAATATTTTCTAAGCACGTTACTAGTGCATTAGATCACGATAAGATTTCTGATAGGCAAGCCCTAAGACTAATGGTCCCTATTGCGGCAGCATTGGGACATGAACCAAATTCGTTGCCATTGTCACGAAGTACCATTCAACGCAAAAGAAAAGAAGGAAGAAAATGTGTGTTTGCAGAAATAAAGCAGTCTGTTTCTTTTGATGATCCAATAATTGTTCATTGGGACGGAAAAATTCTACATGATATTTTGGGAACTGAAAAAGTAGATCGATTGCCAATTCTAGTATCAGCAAATGGTAAGGAAAAATTACTTAGAGTGCCAAAACTTGTACCGGCGCAAATACTTCTACAGCAGTTTATAATGCACTTAATGAATGGGGTTTGGAGAAGAAAATAGTTGGAATGTGTTTTGATACTACATCCGTTAATACTGGATTAAAAAATGGAGCTTGTGTAATGCTGAAACAAAAAGCTGGAAAAGAATTTTTATGGCTAGCATGTAGGCACCACATTTTAGAAATTGTTTTGAGTAAAGTTTTTGTTCTTTGCTTCGGACCATCCAGTTCTCCTGATATTTCCTTATTCAAAAGATTCAAAGCATCATGGGCATCTATACGAAGAGAAAACTATATACCATTAGAAAAAGCTGCAGACAGAGAAATTTTAAAACTTGCTGCAATAAAAGTTTTACTAATTGCCTTAGAGAGCAAAACGCAGCCCAGAGACGATTACATGGAGCTAATAGAACTGTCATTACTTACCTTGGGTCATACTCAAGACAAAATTCATTGGAGAGCTCCAGGTGCGGTACATTACGCTCGTTGGATGGCGAAGCTGATATATGCCATAAAAATTTACTTATTTCGTGACGAAAGCGGTTTCAAAACTACTCTTAAAGAAAAATCTCAGCTAGAACGCTTTGTGAACTTTGGAGTCCTTGTGTACGTTAAATATTGGTTTGAAGCTCCTATGGCTACAAATGCAGCTTGGTCAGACCTATCTCTTTGGAAAGATATGACAAATTATGAAGAAATTGATAGTCAAGTTAGTGAAGTGGTCAAAAATACAATAAAGTCTCATATGTGGTACCTCTCGGATGAACTAGTTGCACTAAGTTTATTCTCTGAGAAAATATCAAATGAGGAAAAGAAGGAAATTGTCAAAAAGATTAAGTGTAAGCCCTCTGGACGGAAAATAAGAGGAGATTCGTTACTTTTAACTGACCAAGCCGTTTTATCTGACTTTGTAAATGAAAGATCATTGCAGCTGTTTGACAAATTATTAATAAATTCAGATTTCTTGAAAATTAACCCAAATGAATGGCACAATAATGAACATTACATTAATGGCACAATAATCGCAAAAAACTTGAAAGTTGTTAATGATGTAGCTGAACATGAGTCAAACTCTTTGAAGAGTTCAATAAGCTTCTGACAAACGACGAAGAAGAGAAACAGTTGATTTTGCAAGTGGTTGAAGCAAACAGAAAGTGTATTCCAACCAAAACGACAAAACAAGCCGTAATTGAGAGTTTGAAGCCGTCATCTTCGAAAAACTAAACCTGTTTTTTTATACGTAACTTACCTCCTTTTAACAGTTTTTTTTATATTATTAATCCATTTTTTACTGTAAAATAAATTATTTTTCTACTTTTCAGTTAATTGTACCTTATTTAAAATAACAAAAATTTTAATTTGTTATTAATATTTCATTGGTTTGAGCACTGTCTTTCAGTTGGAATTTTATCTTAAAACTTTGCATACATACTAGTTTTATTGCTAGTAAAAAAATTAGGGGGTGCCGAGATGTCCAAAGTAATTTTGAAATTTTTTCTTGAAAATATGGGCCACCCTACTACATATATTGGAATAACTTAAAAACGGGTGACCATATTCAGTGAAAAAAAATCCGAAACTCGGCAACAATATTATCTTTAAGCCGTGCTTACATTTGTTAGTTTGTTAGTTTCAGAGATATCCTTAAATTTTTGAAGAAACAATAGGGAAATTTTGAAAAATTTTAAACTTAGAAAATATCTCAGTTTTGAGGTTCATTTTTTTTTTTTTTTTTTTTTTTTTTTTTTTTTGTTGCATAGTGTTATCAAACGTTTGCCGTTTAAGAAAAGGTTTCATTTCAAATCACTTTCAAATTTAAATTTTACAAAGCCTGTACCCATAATAAACCCATACAGTACTTAAACATTTCAATATTATTTTTAAACGCTTAGAAAAATGTGATCTGTTCATTTCGGTACAATAAATTTTAAAACCAACATATAGACAAAACTTAAGCAATTTAATACTTTGTTTATTGTAATTTTTTTCTAACAGACTACCCGGTGTCGATGATGATGACGATGACAGTTTGATGGATATGTCCGATGAAACGTCCAATTTGAAACCCAGAAATCAACATTGGGCTAACAAAATGCAATTTGTATTGGCATGTATTGGTTACTCGGTGGGTTTGGGCAATGTTTGGCGTTTTCCCTATATGTGCTACAAAAGTGGAGGAGGTAAGTCAAATTTTATAATACTTTATAATTTCAAAGTTCCCACGTTAATTCTTAGTACTAATTTCAAAAACAAACCACGTTTATTTAAACTATAAAAACACAAGAATAAATAATATATTTAAATACTAATTTCCTTTTACGTAAAATTTTGTAAAAAAAAAAGATTAAATAATATCCATATGATATAAGCAAATTAATTATTTCAAACATAATGTTCAAGTGCTATTACAGTAGTCCCTTGATTAACGTACCGATTATTTTCGAAAAAAAGGCGACGTAAGCAGAAAGTTTGTAGAAAAGCTGCTATTGATCTTTTTGATAAAATTATAATTCGTTGTTTTCATTTTAGAATCAGGAACTTTGTCAGATCGTATTAAGTGCATGTTCAACACACGCTTTAAAGCACTTACAAATAAAAAAAATTAAGCTTAACACGAAACTTACACGGTTTTGCTAATAATTGTTAAGCAACTTTGGTGACGTTATTCGAATCACGAAGCTTATTAAATTCGAAAGATACACAAAAATTTAACGCCTTCAACCAACACAATGTTTATTGAGGCCACGTAAATCAAGGGATTACTTTATTTTGTATGGTTTCATTATAAAAATTCATTTTTTATTATAAAACCTATCTTTATAGCAAAAAAAAATTTATCTGCAGTTTCCGCTAATTTTTTTTTAGTAAAAATTACTTAAAAGTATCACATCTTTAGTTTTTATAAACAAATTTATGTTTGTCAAGTGTAATATTTTACTTGATTTTATTAATTTTTTTTATCTGACAAATGCCGCTTCAGATCCGCTTCAGCGCGAATGCCATTAAATATGACTTTAGAATTTTATTACACTTATGACGCTTGTCTTTTAAAGGAAACTAAAATGTTTTTTGCAACAAGCAAGAAATTTATAACAACATCCGTCGAGATCAGCATTATTTAAACAATTTGTTTGAATAACCAAAAAGATATTACTATTAATTAAGGTCTATATTTTGAAAATACAAATTAATTTATGATATGAAAAATATATTTATGGTCACAACGGTAGATGTAAAAGAATCAATTGATGGATTAGTGTCAAGTTTTTAAAACCCAACTTGAATATACTTCAAAATTTAGTTTCATTAATTGAGGCGATCAATGGTTTACCATCCTTACTTCATTGTCCTGTAGTTTAAGTTTTCCTAAAAGATTTTATTTAACTCATTATGGGGTACTTTAGAAAAACAGAAATACATACATAATTCTACAGTTGCTAAGAAGTCTGATTTGAATATAAGGTCGATTATGGATGGCAAAGATATTGCAGGACTAAAGAACTAATTTTTTTAAACAATAATATATTGTAAGTGGTTAGCTACAAATATAAAAATTAAAGTTCTTACCCACTTTACTCCTCCCTTTTTTAACAAGGGGGAAGAAAAAACATTAATTTAAGCATAATTTTAACTATTTAGCACTTTTGTGTTTTCTCTCAAAGGCTAACTGAATCATAGCATTTCACCATTTTTCACGCATTTGAATAGTCGGAAATAAATTTATTCTGTTTTTACTAAACAATAAAATGCTTATGAAAAATGTTTTTCGTGCGATTCGAGGAACTTATGGTGCCCATAATCAGCCTACTACAGCTGTAGCTGAGAGTTTAATCATTGGTCCAAATTTTTTTTAAATTGTGGAAAATCAGAATGCTAACGTCAATGGTAACCTCGCACCATATTTTGTTTGTTGTTAGGACCAGCACTCGGGAACTAGGAAAATAGGTTATGGAAAGGAGAGTAGAGGCAGTAGTGCCTGTGAACATTCGACTTGAATTTATGCATCTTGACAGTGATAGGGAAGACTTCAGCAGGAAGGTTATTCCACATATGAACAGTCCGGCCAAAAAACGAATTTTCCCTGTAATACATTGTACGATTTACCAATCGACCAATCGACCACAAAAACAAAGGTAGGGGTTTCAGTGTCGGTCAAGCGTATCATTAATGTTCTGAAGCATAGCACCAACGTCGGATACTCTTGGTCTATAATCAATTGATTACGAATGGAAAAGATTATTTGCAAAAGAGTAGATAGGATTGTTAGTTTGACATAGGAGGTCATTTAGAAAAATAAGAAATGGAAATAGTAGGAGAAAAAAAGAATCCTTGTGGCACCCCTGAATAAATTTTGAACTCGTTTGACGAAAGCCTATCTTAAACAACTTGTATAGTGCGACCTCTGATAGAACTCAATAAAAATCGAGAAAAATTATCACCGACACCAAATGCAATAAATTTTGACAAGAGGCACCATACCAACCTCTGTCAAACGCCTTGAAAATATAGTAAGCAATAACCTTTCTTTCGCCAAAATGGTAAACGGAACAGCACCAATATAGCAAACAAGACGGCGCTACGAGCAATACATTTTGGTAAGCATTTAATTTCATGTCTTTCTATGTTAAATTTTCCACCTAGATCTTGCGATATCACACCTTAGACCATTTTCTCTGGGGATATGTAATGGCTGTCTTCAGGAATAAGTCAGCTTCGATTAACGCTTTGTAAGCTAACATTACTCGTGTTATTCGCGAGATACCAGTCGCTATGCTCGAATGAGTCGCCCGAAATTGGACTTTTCGAATGGACCACCTCAGACGAAGTCATAGCCAACATTTCCATGATATCATATTCATACAGTTAATGCCATAAATTATTCTTTCAACCGATAATAAAAATGTCAAGTTCACTTTCACATTAATGTGTTTTATTTGACATTATATTTATTATAATTTATCTATTAACCATTTTTTTATTATGAATGCTCATCCTGGTCTTGTGAGAGTCGGAAAATCGAGGTTCAACTGTATATTTTTAATTTTAATAAAGGCCTTGTTCTATTTTTCTATAATAAAATAAAATTAATTAGTTTCAGTTTACAAAAAATTTAGCTTTTCTATATTTACAACTAATAGCAGCAATAAAATAAAAATGCTAAATAGTGCCCAATGTTCGATTAATCGAACACCATTTTTCTCAAAAACAAAAAATCTAAAAAAAATTTGGACTTCAGATTCGTGTTTTCTAGTCCCAAATTATCTATTACCCACCAAGTTTTATAAAGTTACTCGAAAAAAAATCTCTGTGACGAAATGGGTTAAGATTTTTTTAATGGTAAAGAAACTGAAGTTCATTTACCATCCATATTGGGCCATAGCACTGGTGCGTCAAAATTAACGATTTATTTTGGTATAAGACCACAAAAAGGAACATATTGAGATATAAGTCATTTACACTTTATTTTCAATGCTACACGAAAAGAAAAAATATGTTTGGACATGGTTACGGCAACAACACTATATTTATTGTAACAATATATTGTTGTCGTACACAAATAATTGTTATTTTTATTTAATATCAGCAATATTATAGTTACTCTAAACATTTAAATGTTTATCGCAATTATAAATTTGAGTATTGTTGACTGAAAAATTATTATTTTTCTAACAACTAAATAATGATAACTTTGATGACATATAAAAATTCTTACAACTATAACATGATAACATTTTATACGTGTAGTCATAGCATGCTTAAGAAGCAAACAAAATATGTTTACTCTAATAATATTATGTAAGCGCCATTTGTAAAATAATTTTGAATCATTTGTGTCGTTAGTTTTAAATATCGAATTATTTGTTAGTGAGTTGTTGAACCACAATTAAAAAATCAAAATACCCATTAAAATAAACAAGTTAAATGAAAAAAAATTAAAAAATAAAGAAATTGTATTTATGCACATTAAAAAAAAATTTTAAAGCGACAGGCGAATCTATTCTAGACAACTTTTAACATCAATTTTCAAATCACACTATTTGATACTTTTTTAATGCCAATTTAAAGTAAAATATCTATATTTTATAATAATATAATTTTTTTAGACGTAAGCTCAAATATAAATTTGTTGTGCACTTCGAAGCATTAAGATTCATAGATTTGGCGCGAACAGAAAATTCATTGAATGTTGCACCCGTCATGGCTTAAAGAGCAAATTTCTTATTATTGGACTATATTTCTCTACGATGTTTGATTTAATAATCATCGTCTGATATCTCATCTTTCACAATAAAAAAGAATAATACAATAAAAGTTTAAAAATTAACAGAGTTTTGTGTTTTTGTGGTATGATCTTATGAAAGTGGGCCAATTTGGTTGCACCCGTCATACACTTTAAAGCTCTATCGTGGCTATTTGAACGTTTCATATAAATTCTTGTAAATAGATAACAATAGTATATAAAAAAATGTTACACCTTCTAGAAATAACTTAATTGCAAATGTGTTTCTTTCTATTAGTAAAAGACGTTTAAAGCGTCTAAATGTTGCACCCGTCAGAATAGAATCGCCCCGCCACAAAATAAAAAAACGATAAAAAAAATGTTTATTTATTTACTTTATCATAATATGATTACGTCTAAATTTATTATGGTTAACATGACAATACGATTATTATTGAATCATATTATGACCAAATGGCGTTAGGTCAGAACGACCAAGGTCGTAACGCCCAAAACCAAAAATGTCGTAACTCCCAAATCTTGTTGTATTGCCAAAAACCCAAAAATAATAATGGCAAAATGCCCAAATGCTACGTTATATCGCCCAAATGAAAAAGTTTGGGTGCTGTGACATTTTGCGTTGTAAGCGTGACGACATTTTTTCGAAAAATAGACAGATTTATTTGGGTGTTGTGATATTTCTTAAATATGAATTTTTTAAGTAATTCTATTAGTTTTAGTGAAACTGTATAATAACAAGTAAGAGTGCTATAATCGGCTGTGCCGAATCTTATATACCCTTCACCATTGTACGAGCAGAATACAGAGCAACTAGACAAAAACTAAATAAAACTGGCAAATATTTTTTTTTTTAAATAAGAGACAACCGGTTTTGAACTTCGCTTTTCATAAGGGCCCAGAATATATATACTTTATAGGGTGTAGGATCAATATTGTGGAATATAAAAACGGAATGACAAAGTTATATATACCCTCTTACCTTCGGTGAAGGGTATAAAAACAGTTAGTTTACTTAAAGATTTTGAAACTTCTTTAACAAAACAATGACAATTATATAGCCTTCAGAGAGTGCGATCGTTAGTAAAAAATTAAACATAATGCAATCGAAAAGTTTTGAGTTCGTGAGTGGAAAGTGGTGGAATTCCAAATTAATGTATTTAACAAGCGAAAAACAATTATACAAAAAAAAAATCATTTTATAAAGGCTTTTTATACATGTTACGCATCCAATTGTAAGGCACGTGCTGAAATTTTAGAGGATGGAACGTGTGTTAAATCACAAAAAATAGAACATACAAATCACCTACAGCAGGGAGAGATTTTCAAAGATTTGAAAGCAGTTGAGGACATTAAAAAACAATGCAGCAATCCTTCTGTTCGAGAGGTTTACGAGAGGTAAGTCGATTTAGAATATTACCTGGCGCGAGGAGGGGGGGGCGGATTGCATTCGCGTCCGACGCGAACAGAGCGGCGCGACCCGGCGCGCTATCCACCACACCGCTACCTATCCAACGCTATACAATATAATTTTTTGTTATATTAAAACTTATTTCTTAAATGTATGTATATATATTTTTTGTAGCTGCAGTAATCCGAGTGCTACCCAAAATCTAGTTTACACTAGCATGAGACGAAGCCTTGAAAGACTCTCGTCAAATATATTTTTTTACTTACCCCGAACTCCATTAGATGTCGTTGAATCATTCCAACACGAATTTATTTGGAACACCTATGGTTTAACAAGGCACCAAATTAATCCTCGTCCATTTTATAAAGCGTGCATTTCTGAGCCGTCATTTTCGTATTGCATCTTTATGTCGGAGGCAATATTTTTGTAAGATATAATTTTGTATTTTCTTTTTTTGCTATATTTTTTTATATGTATGTACATATAGAAGTTAATAAAATTGTTGACGAATATTTCATTTTTTTTTTTTGCTTTTTTGGGCCTTTGGACAGTTTTTCTTTTGGGCGTTATGACCTAGACTATAATTTTAAAAAATATTTCGCCCAAATTTAATGTCATAAAGCCCAAATGGCAAAACGATAAAATTTTTGGGCGATATGACAATTTTGGTTTTGGGCGCTTTGACCTAACGCCTGACCATGTGTATTCGTAATATTACATCATAATATTTTTCCCTTAATCACATTCTTATTATGTTAATCATAATAAGTTAAGAAGTAATCCTATTATTGTCATGTTAATCATAATAAGATAAGAAGTAATCATATTATTGCTATCTTAACCATAATAAATTTAGATGTAATCATATTATGATACAGCACCATTTTCACAAAAATAAAAATATTTAAATTTTTTGCATCGATTTTTTATTTTGTGGCACTTTACAATTTTTTTTAATGTACATAAATACAATTTCTTTATTTTTTAATATTTTTGATTTAACTTGTTTATTTTAATGGGTGTTTTGATTTTTTAATTGTGGTTCAACAACTCACTAACAAATAATTCGATATTTAAAACTAACGACACAAATGATTCAAAATTATTTTACAAATGGCGCTTACATAATATTATTAGACTAAACATATTTTGTTTGCTTCTTAAGCCTACTATGACTACACGTATGGAAAGTAATCATGTCTTGGTAGTAAGAAATTTAATATGTTTTTAAAGTATTCATTATTTAGTTGTTGGAAAAAAAAAAAATTATTTTTCAGTCAACAATACTCAAATTTGTAATTGCAATAAACATTTATATGTTAAGAATAACTATAATATCGCTGATATTTAAAAAAAATAACAATTATTTGTGTACGACAACAATATATTGTTACAATAAACATAGTGTTGTTGCCGTAACCATGCCCAACCATATTTTTTCTCTGCGTGAAGAAACTAAAAAAGTTAGCATTTAATCAATTACTTAACATTTAAAATTCATCCCAGCAAAAACTTGGTAATGACTTGCCAAAACTGAACCACTTACTTTTCAATGACTACTTCATACCATCTGCATTACATAGAAGAAGTTTAGTAATGGCTGACATATAATCTGATACCTAAGTACTTGTGTATGAGTTGATTAACGAAATTTATAATTCATTCATAATAAAATGCATCTACGGTTTAATTTTTTCAAATCTAATACAAATTATTTTAAATATTTTTTCTTACAATTTGTTTTTTTTTTATTACACTGAAAGAAAAATGCTTCATATATTTAATGAATCATTTTCATAAAAAAATGTTCCTTGGGTAAATGAAAATTTTCATTGTCTAAATGGAATTTCATAGTTATAATGAAGTATTTTCGTTAAAATCGCTTCATTGGATTTCGTAATTACGTTAAAAATTTTCATTGGATATATGAAAGCTTGAGGATGTCCAAGTTAAACAAAAAATTTTAATTGGGAACATAAAAAAACAATATACAAACATAACTATATTCATAAATTAATACAAAATTATAGTTTCCTTAAAAAAAATGTTTAATTGTTAATTAAAAAATGTAAGATTTAATAATTTCATACATCTAATGTTAGATCTATGCCATTAATTTTATGAATTAAAAAATTTTTTTTATAAAAGCAACATATTTCAATAATTGCCTTCATAAATTTAAATATTCATTATGACAATAAAAATGTCATTATAGTAATGAAACAAAAACTTTCAATCCACTTTCAATCAACGTTTTTATTGTTATTATGGACAATTTAATCTCATATTTACACTCTTAATTGAGTAAAAACATAGTTTTTTTATCTAAAAACTATACTGCCCCGGTTGACTAGATGGTAGTGAGCTAGTCTATCAGCACCGAGGTTGAGCGATCGAATCCCACCAGAGACAGAAAAAAAAAATAAAACAAAGTAAAATAAAATAAGAAAAAAAATAGAAAAAAATAAAATAAGAAAAATAGAAAAAAAAATAATTTAAAAAAAAATAATAAAAAACAATTTTTTTTAAAGTCATTACATGTTAGTTGTAATTTTGGTGACATCGGAGTAATAAGTTATTTAAGTCCCTATTTGTAAGCGAATGTGGTAATGACTTATTTAACTCCCTATTTGTAAGCGAGGGTGGTAAGTACTTGCCTCCAATGACATCACCGTGTTAAAATAATGAGTTAAAATGCCAATGTATAAGTAGTGAAGAGTCGTTATATTAACTTTTTAACTCATTACTTTGCAATGTAAGTTTTTGCTGGGATATTATCTTAATACGATAATTACCCATTATTAATACAAAGTAAGTCCAACATTATCCACAAGCTGTCTTAAGTTAGGGTACAAGTTATTGCCCTAATGTTTTTTTTTTTTTTTTTTTTTGCCTTGACCATTATTTATAGAAGTGTATTAAACAAATTCTTAATGAGTGAATGTAGGTCAAGTAGCGGCTCATAATCACAGAAAATTCATTCATTCATTAACAGAAAACAGAGCTCAAATTATGGCAGTCGATAGCGATCGAAGTTACAATTAAATTTAAATTGGAATTTCGTTCGATATCGAATGCCGCAATTTTCCCTCAGGGGTATCGTGAGATTCCATTACATCCCGAAAAAATCACTGTTTGATGCGGGTAAAATGCCACCATCGATCCATTTTTCTGTAAATCCGGAACCGGTGCCAAGATAACCGTGAATGACGAATGCTACAGGCAAATGAATATCTGGAGAAGAAATGATTCCAACGGAACATGCCATATAGCGCATGAAACCATACTTTTCTGAGCCAAACGTTTGGTGAGCGAATTATCTCAAGAAATGGACCTGTGAATTGCCCACCTCGGTCGTGTAATTTGACAACTTTGGACTAATTTTTGTGGGATTGCGTCAAATCTCTGGTCTATGCTGATTAGCCAGCAACGATTGATAATTCAAGCCGGGTACACAGAAAAAATTATTTTTCCAATTCAAACAAAAAATTTGTAGAATCAAAAAATTTTTTGTCTGAAATCGGTCCTATAAACAAATTCGCATATTCAAACAATTTGTTTGCATTTTGTTTATTGAAAAAAACACTGATTTTTTCAAACAAATAATTTAACTGAATCAAACAAAAAGTTTACTGAAATTCATATACTAAATTTCAAAATCAAAAAAAAAACAGGTTTTTGCACAAGCAATGATGCGCACACAAGCAGGCACTGTATTAGAAGATGATGGCAGAGAGAGCAGAGCGGCCGGCTGGCTTTGAGACACATTTTTTTGTTGGAATAATTTTTGAACGAAGTTCTTTTTTTATACACACAATGTTTTTCGTCATCACTCACTGTTGCTGTATCCTTTCCTTTGCTAATGAAGAAGAAATGTAACCCAAAAACGGCGACAGACCGACTCTATATGTTTTTCGTCATCATTATATTTTTGTATTTGATGTATTTAAGCCAAGGTATATTTATAGCAGGTAGTCTCGGAAAGCCAGCTGGTTATTTTTTATTTGCTTGTTTTGCGATACAAACTGTCAAATGTTGTATAGTAAACAAGTAAACAAGTTTTTTTGTCTCTTTTCAACCCCTTTGCTGTTTGACAGTTCGTATCGCAAAACAACAATAAAAAGCCCTGTTGTTTGTTTTATTGTACAATTGTTGTAATCTCGCGGCTACCTGTTATAAATATACCTTGATTTAAGCAAACAGTTTGAAAAAATTGAATACGGGATTTTGGTTTTTTTTTTAACCAACTTTGAAACCAACCAAAAATTTATTTTGTTTCTTATAGTACCGCGATATTTATAACACAATCTCTAACTATTTGGAAGAATCTTAAAACCAAAAATGGTCGAATTATAATTACACAGAAAAAAATATTTTTCCAATTCAAACAAAAAATTTGTAGAATCAAAAAATGTTTTGTCTGAAATCGGTCCTATAAACAAATTCGCATATTCAAACAATTTATTTGCATTTTGTTTATTGAAAAAAAACACTGATTTTTTCAAACAAATAATTTAACTGAATCAAACAAAAAGTTTACTGAAATTCATATACAGCCCTATTATGAATAACAATTCCCCGGGAGTTTTCTCCCTTTTCCCATATTTCCTATGTTAATTCAATTGTAAAAATGGGAAAAGGAAAAAACTCCCGGGGAATTTTTATTCATAATTGGGCTGATACTAAATTTCAAAATCAAAAAAAAAAGGTTTTTGCACAAGCAATGATGCGCACACAAGCAGGCACTGTATTAGAAGATGATGGCAGAGAGAGCAGAGCGGCCGGCTGGCTTTGAGACACATTTTTTTGTTAGACTAACTTTTGAACGAAGTCTTTTTTTATACACACAATGTTTTCGTCATCACTCACTGTTGCTGTATCCTTTGCCTTTGCTAATGAAGAAGATATGTAACCTAAAAACGGCGACAGACCGACTCGATATGTTTTTCGTCATCATTATATTTTTGTATTTAAGCAAACAGTTTGAAAAAATTGAATACGGGATTTTGTTTTTTTTTTAACCAACTTTGAGACCAACCAAAAATTTATTTTGTTTCTTATAATGTTGTGGTTGTTTCTGTTGTTTAAAAAAAGAGAAACGTTTTTTACCTACTATTTTTTTTTTTTTTTTTTTTTTTTTACTACAAACCTCTTCATCTTTCTTACTGTTGTACTTTTTTAAAGTGTCCAAAAATAGACTGTATGTGTTTTTAGTTGTAGTTCTTATATTTTACATTAGGAAGTGTTGCTTACGATCAAATAAAAAACTGCAAAAAGACGACAACATTAAAAAGCGTTAAATATTTCATACAAAATTATGAAAACTTGAAACCAATAACGCGTGTATTATATTTTTGAATGGTTGTCAACATTTTTGTTGGGAAATTAAAAAAATTTTCAAACAAGCGTTTGTTTGAAAATAATTCGGCAATAATTTTTTCTGTGTATGCTTGAAAAAGCGGTACAAAATTGGACCGACAGGATGGCGCTCATAAGCCCCAGTCGCGGTGACCACTTGCCATAAATTATTTCTAAACATTAAATGCCATTAAATTTGTGACCTAATAAAGCCAAAATGTTGGTTTTTCAATTGAATTTGTTGCGTTTAACTTCTAAAAAACAGTTATATCCCTCTAAAAAAAACAACCCTTATTATTAAGAAAAATAACTATGAAATTAGTTGAACGATCCTAACGAGCACTATACTTTTCTTCTATTTTCAGGTGTTTTCTTGGTTCCATATTGTATTATATTGATTGTCTGTAGTATACCTCTGCTATTTATGGAATTATCAATTGGCCAATACACAGGCAGAGGACCCATAGGTGCTTTAGGGCAGTTATGTCCATTATTTAAGGGTAAGTAAAAATACAAATACAACGAATGTATTAAAGTTGAAATGAGAGTTAAGAAAAAGCAAAAAAATGGAATCATAATGTCAAATATCCGTAAATATTAAAATATTTATTTATAGAACAACTAGCTTAACCCGGTGCGCTTCGTTACACTGCTTTAACCACCTTTGAAGACTCTCCCTTTAATAGTTCTTTAGTAGAGAAATATTTAATATCCTATGAGAGGTATTTTCCCCCCTGCGCCTACCCGCTTTATTTTTATTTTCAAAAGTGTAGTATACCATAAGAGTGACTTCTACAAAGTTTAAACATTCTTTCTATAACAGTTCTTAAGATAAGCGATATTAAACCCCCCCGCTGCTATATTATTTCAATTTTGGTGCTCAGAAGATCCTACTACCTAAAGTTCAACAAAATGCGTGCAGCCTATTTTTATATTGAAATTTATTGTTTACCCTAATAGTAGCTCTAACCACGTTTGAAGACTTTCCCTTTAATAGTTCTTCAGTTGAGCGATATTAATTATATGCATCCTATGGGACGTGTTTTCCCCATGCGCCTACCCGCTTTATTTTTATTTTCAAAAGTGTAGTATACCATAAGAGTGACTTCCACAAAGTTTGAACATTCTCACTATAACAGTTCTTTAGATATGCGATATTCAACATTGGCATCCTATGGTGGGTACCACTTCGCCCGCTGCTATTTTATTTCAATTTTGGGGCTCAGAAGATCCTACTACCAAAAGTTCAACAAAGTGCGTGCAGTGGCTCTTATTAATATTTCTATCTATGAGGGGTACTGCTCCTCCCCTGTCTACCCCGCCTATTTTTATATTGAAATTTATAGTTTACCCTTATAGTAGCTCTAACCACGCGCGAAGACTTTCCCTTTAATAGTTCCTCAGTTGAGCGATATTTAATATATGCATCCTATGGGACGTGTTTTCCCCATGCGCCTACCCGCTTTATTTTTATTTTCAAAAGTGTAGTATACCATAAGAGTGACTTCCACAAAGTTTGAACATTCTCACTATAACAGTTCTTTAGATATGCGATATTCAACATTGGCATCCTATGGTGGGTACCACTTCGCCCGCTGCTATTTTATTTTAATTTTGGGGCTCAGAAAATCCTACTACCAAAAGTTCAACAAAATGCGTGCAGTGGCTCTTATTAATATTTCTATCTATGAGGGGTACTGCTCCTCCCCTGTCTACCCCGCCTATTTTTATATTGAAATTTATAGTTTACCCTTATAGTAGCTCTAACCACGTTCGAAGACTTTCCCTTTAATAGTTCCTCAGTTGAGCGATATTTAATATATGCATCCTATGGGAGGTGTTTTTCCCCATGCGCCTACCCGCTTTATTTTTATTTTCAAAAGTGAAGTATACCATAGGAGTGACTTCCACAACCATACAAACATTTTTCATTTTTATATATCGAGGGTTATTTTTCAAATAGTGCTATCTGAAAAATCACAACTTTACAGGAGAGCGAAAAAACTGATTTATTCGATAACTCTAGGAGTAATAACTAAACTTTATTTTACAATGTTATTAAAAATGAACGTCTAAATCATACATATATTAATGTTTTTTTAATTCATGATATTCGCGCTTATATGTCTGATAGCACTATTTACAAATTAAAATTTTATCGACTTGAACATTGAAATAAGCAGATAGCACTATTTGAACAAAAATAAAATGAGCTGCAATGAATACTTTTTAGACTTTAATTAATTAAGTTCCACGATTTTTTATTCAGTCAGTGAACACGTTGCTATAAAAACTCCATAAATAAAAAAATATTTACTATAGACAAAAACTCATCGACAAATTTTTTGCAGTTTTTTTTTTGCAAAATTTCTACAACGAATTTTAAAATTATATTACTTTTTATTAAATCTAGACACAATTCCTAACCATTTGATGTATAATATGTCTACTTTGTAATAACACTTTTTATCATTTTATTATATGAAGTAATATTTTTTATGTAGATAGCACTTTTTTACCAAAAAATAACGTGTGTGTTAGATAGCACAAAAAATATTTATGAAAAAAAACGTTTTGGGAAAATTTTTTTTTTTCAAATTTAAATGACAGATGACCCTTCCGTAAGTGAACACGTTTCTGTAAAAAAAAAATTTTTGAAAAATTTCAGATAGCACTATTTGAAAAATAACCCTCGATATATAGATACATAGATAGATAGATGTGATTTTTTTTTTTAATTTCATGTTATAAAATTCCTTCCTTCAGGAAAAATAATTTAATGAAAATTAAATTTGATGAACTCAAGCATAACTTAATATCAAATTTATATTTATTTATTTATTAAGAGTAACTTAATTAACCTAGCAATAGCAACTTATACCTTTAGCCCATTGAAGTGATTCCCACCACAGTCTCTGGCAGGAATCGAACGTGCAACCCTTGCACTGATAGACTAGCTCACTACCCAATAAAAAATGGAGCTTCCAACGAAGCAGGTTTGTAAGGGAGAAACATAAAAGTTTCGCTTACCATTGCGCTTACGGAAGACATGAATTTTATATGGCGAGTTCCCACTTTGAAGCAATACATTTTTGACACATAAAGCGCATTATTCAGCGCACATAAAAATTGTTAGATGCAACGATCAGCTTTACACACTGAATGTTTTGAAACAGTTATTTTTTAGTATTCTCCTTTACAAACCTGCTTCGTGGTAAGGGAATGCCGCAGCACTTGAAATGTTATTTTTTTTAATAAAAGTTGTTGAGAGTTTTTTCACTTACTTTACTGCATTTCTGTATGTCTTATTGCGTAGCGCATAATTGTGCGCTTATTTTTTTAAATGTACCTTTAGTGCTTCGCAAAAGGATAAATTTTTTTACTGGGTACCAACTAACCTACCGGGGCACCTTAAATAAAATAAAATAAAAGTTCGTTTTTGGACTTAAAAGATTCTGTGTTCTACAATTTGAATGAGAAAATCAATGTGTTTCTCTATTTGCATGCGAAAGTCTTTTGTTACCAACACGGAAATATAGACAATTTTTAATCACTCCTTTTCCTCTGAAGACATTTATTTACATACTTAAAGGGACTAGCTAAATTATTAAATAGTTAAATTTTGATCTTATCAATAAATTAAATTGTTTAAGTAAAGGAAGACAATTATACGACGATAAATAACACTGTGCTAGAATTTATCACTTTTTTTATACAAGTGGGGCACCTGGCGTTTTAACCTATTTCAAGTACTCTGAATTCAGTGGTTCTAGCCGTCTTTTTAGGTTAGCTCTTGCTTTCGGATATACCGTTATTTCGAAAATTAAGGAGGTTGCATAACATAGATTAAGTCTTTTTGTAATATGCGCAGTCATTTTAGAAACATACTTTTTTTTAAGCCAAATTTCGAAATTTTTGTTTGTTAAAAATTCATAAAAAATTGGAAAATGCAGCTTTTCTAATTTTTTCCAGACATATAAATAAACAAAACAAGCTATAACCCTGCGGGAAATTTGTGTCAATTGGTCCAACAGACTGGTCCTGGGAGTTGTGAAAATAGAACAGGTACAAAAAGAAAGAACTCATGACCAGTGAAAGGAGAACCAATCATGTAACTGGTTTATGAAGAACAAAAAGGTAAAAAAAAGTAATTAATTACAGTACAGTCTTCACCGGTGGTGTGATACATTTGTTTGGGTCTTTCTAAAATTTGGCTCTAGAATTTAATTCTAGGACTTGTTTTATTGAAATAATACTACATCGTATTGAAATAATACTACATTTTAGTAACTGTCACTAAACACGTCCATTGAGAATAGATTTGTGACTGGTCAAATGGTGTCAATTGACCCCCTCCAATGACAACTCCATGTAAAAGTGATAGGTCTTATTCATAGAAAGTGTTAAAACTAGAACTGGTCTCTACCACCAAAGACCTATCACGGGACTACTTTGGTGTCAGTTCGCTTCCCTCTAGGGAAATGATTAAATCTGCTTATAACTTTTGATTTATTCACAAAAGATGAAGCAATATTTGTATGATAAGTGATTTTGGGAAAATTTTAAGAACAAAAACTAATGGAGATAATACATTTTATACCCCAAGGTGCGACTCTTTAGCAGTTATTTGGTTTTTTCTTCAATATATTTCTAGTCTGGCTTGAACATTTTGAATGGGAGCCCATTTAAGCAATGGAGATAGTGGGTAGATATGTTAGAAATTAATGATGGGGATGAAAAATAGAGTGCGGTTGGTCATACATTTGACCCATCGAGGGGCATCCTAGGCGATACAGAGGAAATTTAAAAATATATTCAAAACAAGAGCTAACCTCATAGAAACTAATTGAATTGTGAGTGTTTTATCACAACCCTAAGCAGCTGTTACGGCTATCGCCTTATGGTCTGGCACTTTTAATTTCAGCTTAAACTGTAAGAACACTCATAAAATTATTACAGTAACTGATTGTAGGTTATTAAATTCGTTTTCGGTACTGTTAAAATTGAATAAAAATATAGTTATTTTTCGAATAATTTTATTTTTTAACATTTATGTTTGTTGTTCAAAAAACAAACTACCAAAAAATAATGTTTTTCCGTATTTTTTTTTGTTAATTTGTTTGATTTTTGTCGGTTGAAATATATTTTTTAAAAGTAAAAACTATTCAATTTTAAGGAATATGATGTTCAATAAATAAAAAACTTAGAAATTACTGAAAAAATCATTTGTTTTAAATGAAATGTAAATGATCCGTTTTTTAAATGAATTTTAATTTGTTTCAAATGAATTTTCGTTTGAATTTAACTACATAATATTTTGAGTGAACATAATCGTAAAAATATTAAAATTATCGGCTGCTTTACGACCTTAAAAGTGTTCTAGAATTACAATTATAAATTACCATGATCTAATTGTCCTAATTATCTCAATAAGTGCGTTTGAGTACATTTACAGTAAAATGCAGTAAATGAGTAAACTAAAAAAATTGGTCTCACAAAAAGCTGTTGTCCAAAAAAGTTCGCGAACGCAAAATTTGTAAATATTCGTAAACTAAAGGCAACAGCTGATGGCAAATAATTGAAGTGTTGAAAAATGTTTACACTTTTAACTACTTTACTCGTGTTCTTATCGGTGCTCGATGAAATACTTTTCATAACACGAACATTTTTGGAAAAAACATACAAACTATTTTATCTAATCCTTCATATTTTTTTGCTATTGATTACCAAGTGCCCAAATATGTCAAACTTTTACAACTCTAAAAAATTAACGTAACTTCAAATTCAATTTTTGTATTCCCAAAAATTACTTTGATAATAAACTGGCAAGTGCACGGCTAAAAAAACTGGCAACATGCTTTATTTTTTGCGAGAACAATAAAGCAAGTGGTTTTTGTTTTCATTTTGTTTTTTCTTAACCTACTTAAAACTAAAATTAATGTTGGAAAAATTCCAACCAATTGTATTGGGGAATGTAAGAAAAGATAAACTCACTGTTTATTGCTGTTGTTTAAGCTTTGATATTGTTACAAGTAAAACTGTTGCTTATAATCTTACTAGCTGACCCGACAGACGTTGTCCTGTCCAAATTAAGAAAAATCGACCCCTTTGCGCGAAATTATCATATGTTACAAAAACCAAATTTTACAGGAGAACCATTTTTCTACTATTCTCTGCTATCACTTGCAATATAAAAATGAAAATATACATTAAATTTTTGGAGCAACGAAGTGGAATTCGCCTACAATATTTTGTCAGGCGACGTCTCTTTGAATGTAGAACAAGATTGCATCAAAAACTCAATTTCAAAAAAATTGGCATATACCATCATTTCGCGCAAATGGGTCGAAATGTTTGCGTTCGATTATTAAAATCCGTTAAAAAGATACGAACATCTGAAAGAAAAATTCGTCAAATCGATGGAGCCGTTTTCGGTTTTTAGGTAAATCGAAAAAACTGGGCGTTAAAGTGGGCGGTTCAAAATTCGTCCAAATCGGTCAAGCCGTTCTCAAGTTATGCGCTTCATAGAAAAAGTGGGCGTTAAAGTAGGCGTGGTACATTTTTCTTTCGATGAAAACGTAAAATGGATCAATACAAGCATTTTAAAGAAAAATTAGTCAAATCGAAAGAGCCGTTTTTTGATTTTAGGTAAATCGAAAAAAGTGTGCGGGGCAAAATTTTCTTTCCGTAAAAACCTAAGTGCAATCATTTTAAAGAAAAAATCGTCCAAATCGGTCAAGCCGTTTTCAAGTTATGCGCTTAATAGAAAAAGTGGGCGTAAAAGTAGGCGTGGTAAATTGTTCTTTCCATGAAAACTCAAAATGGATTAATACGAACATTTGAAAGAAAAATTTGTCAAATCGATGGAGCCGTTTTCTGATTTTAGGTAATTCGAAAAAAGTGGGCGGGGCCAAATTTTCTTTTCGTATAAATCTAAGTTGAACCATGGTGATCATTTTAAAGAAAAATGGTCCAAATTATATAGATTCGCTTAAAAGTTTTATTTGTAAAATATCTTTAGTTTTTTCTAAAATATTTGGATGAAGCAACCAGTGAAATGCGCATAGGAATAGCTTATCCCTTCAACAATAAATGTTAGTGTTTTTATCAAGAATAAAAATTGGGAATTAAGCACGACAAAAAAAATCTTAATCAAAAAAAAGTTTCAAAAGTTGGTATTTAGCCAAATAAAGGCTTCACAAACAAGTTAAATTAATTAATATTTACTCGCTTTTTGTTTTGTTTTAATTTTTATTTCAACTATTCTTTAATTTAACAATATTTTTCATAATTTGTATGCTTTTTGTTTGTTTACATTTTTAAAACTTATGTTTTTTTGTCTTATGTACTAAATTTTACTACAAAAAATTTTTGCAGTGTATCCTCCTGCATTGCATCCGCATTGAAGAAAGATCCACATTTGATCAGAGCCTCATTTAAGACCTGCATATCGTAATTTAAGCCTAATAAGTGCTTTTAAGTGGTCAAAACTTAAATTGTTGCAATTAAGGACGTAACAGCTTTGAATAAAAAACTGTAACACAAATTAAAACAAACCTCAATTATTCAACATCATTTTTGTGGTACAAAATGCAACCAAAAATATTACTTCTTAATAGTACTTTTCTAATTATTATGCACTACATTTTAAAAAAATATCCATACTCCAAGCCTGAAAAAAAATATAAAATAGTTTTACTAGCTAATGTATTCAATTTGTATTTAGTAGAGAGGTGTAGATCAACAATTCTTTCAACCGTATGCTAATTAGCAAATTGTAACAAAGCGAAAAATGTGGCTGAAGTATTTATTTGTAAAACGGTCATAATAAAACAAAATCAAATTTAAATATACAATCAACCAGGAAATAAATTAATTTTTTCAAAATATAACAATAATTACGTACGTACATATCTAGGTTCATAGTATGTTTGTATGTGGGTGTTGGATTTAAAATGTAATGACATCTAAGGGATTTCAAAACAAATGTAAAAATTAAAATATTAAAACAAATTCATTTTATTCGTTAACAATTGCAAACATATTTTAATTATCGCACACACCTTATTTTCCTAATGTTAGTAGATTCACTTCACTCCTTTAAGTACCCTGTAGTAAATAAAATAGTCAGTTACAAAAAACACTTACTATTAATTAACTATTTTTCAAATGACTACAAATTGGTTTAAATCTCATGCAGATATCAACCAAATATATTTCATAGAGGCACACGTAAAACACAAATAAAAGCAAAATAAGTCATGCAAAGATGGCCAATTGACTATTTCCTATGACATGCCTATGTTAAAATAATGAGACGTCGACAAGGAAAAAAGTCAATCAACTAGATGTGGTTATAAAAAAACCAGTTTGAAGTTACTTAAAAATGTGTTTGACTTCCTACAGGGATTATTATAGAACATTATGTACATACTATGTATGTATATATAAATCGGCAAAGGCAGAACAGTTAAGAACACTCTCCTCCTCTGTATGCCAACCGATTTGAATAAAATATACACCATTTGAAAGATATTTACTCACAGAAGTGCACAATATATATATATTTTATTAAAATCTGTTTAATATTTTCGGAGTAATAACCCTGTAGTAAATAAAATAGTCAGTTGCAAAAAAACACTAACTATAAATTAACTATTTTTCAAATGACTACAAATTGGTTTAAATCTCATGCAGATATCAACCAAACATATTGCATAGGGGCACACGTAAAACACCAATAAAAGCAAAATAAGTAAAACAAGCATGCCATGAAGTCAAATGAAAAAAAAAATATTACAAAAATATTTATATAATTAAAAATAATTGAACATTTAATCCATACAAATCTGTTTATGTACAAGCAATTATGTAGCGTTTTTATTTCAGCATGTATTATACATCATCATTTAAAGCAATTTGATCAAAATTTGCTTAAATAATTATTTCTATATAAATATACTGTGAGCGTCAAAATAAAGTGTACAGCTTGTTTTCCAATATAAAAAGAGTTATGTTAGTTATGAAAAGTTAAATTTCTATTTGCCAAATTTGATCAGACTTCAAGCTTGCTGTCATCTGTGAAAAATTCGTTGCTCCAAAAAGTGACAAAAGCAAGTTGGACAAAAAAAAAACGTGATAAAAGGTAGAAATAAGAAATTCAACGGAAAACATACATATAGTCTCTAAAGTGAAGCGTGATAGGGTAAGCTTTTGTAAAACGTCCTAAAATGGATTGATCAGCTTAATAATAACTCGATATCAACTCAAGTAAACATCTGGAAACATTTGGACAGACAAATTAAAAGAAAACATTAGCAGCAAGCACTCTCTGAATAAAATTCTGCAGGAAGAATAGCCAAAATTGTCTACTGAGCTAACTTTAAAATAGGTGGAATTGATGCTAAAGAGACTAGAAGCCGTCCTTAAAGCAAAAAGAAATCAATCAAAGTATTAGCCATTCCACTTTTCTTAGTATTTTAAAACTGTACACATTTTTTTGACGCGTTTAAAACGGAGTAAATTGGTTTTTTTATTGTACTGTTTTTGTGATTTTTGAAGTATTTAAAATTTTTAATTTTAAATTGTAATAACACTGTCCAAAGTTTTGTAAGTGATAATAAACTTCTAAAAATTTGAATTCTTTTTTGCTAAAATAACACTTTTTATATTGGAAAACCAGTTGTACACTTTATTTTGACGCTGACAGTATGTATGTATCAGAGAACCTCAAAATTCAATTGAAAAAAAATCGCATTTAATTAACAGCAACAAATACACTCGCTTGCGGTCATACAATGAAATTTCCTCAACCGCAAATATTCGCTGCTGGTTTGCAGTCATTCAAATAACGCACATCGTGCTTTGTTATTTATACAATCAGCGTTACCGTTGTGATACTAAAGTATCAATTTGACCCTTTTTTGACGGTGTTGATACCTTTTATGACCCTTTTTATAAATTATACTTTTGTATCATTATCACCTATTTTGTGACACTTTTTGACCCTTTTATGGAAATAGCTCTCACATTTTGTTTTTTGTCGACACTGCGGATCAGAAGTGCTAAACAAATGTTTTCGAAATAAGCATTGCTTGATATGGAACAGACTCAAAGTATAAACTTACAATTCCATGCTTTCTTCTCATTGATTTTTGATAGTAAAGTACAATTTCCCTAAAAGCAAACATAACTCATATAAATATTTGTTATTTTTTAGAGTGGTTTCTTTTCAAAAAAAAAAATTTACATTTTATTAAAAAAATGCAATTTGGTGTTTTGCTCTCTTAAAGAGTAGCATGTTTTATTCAAAAAAATTCGCCCTTAATAATGGCAAAAGGTATTGAACTTTTCGCCTTCTTTTGAATCGACAGTGTTGAGAGTGCCCTAACAGGAATGAGGTTAAAATTGCTAAATTAGCTGAAATTTCCATATATTTGGTAACAGCGGTATGATAGCAAAGTCTTACTTATATTTATTAAAAATCGTAAAAGCTTTAAAAAATCTGACACTTACAGGAAAAAATCGCTTTAATCGAGAAAATGGTTACAATTTGCGAACGATTGCAAAATTTAAAACAAACACTAGAATTTTTTGACATCACTAAATCGGAAAATTACATAAAAAATATTAAAAAATTAGCTATGTATAATGACAAAGAATAAACATTTTGTCAGGTGTTTAACCCTTATGTGCGTGGAAAAAAAACACCTTCTATAGGGTGGATAGGTACCTGGGTACCTTCATGCAAATTGGATGAGAAATCTAATTTTTTGTCTTGTATTGTACAAAAAATCGATGGTTAATGATATAATATTAGAATTTTACTCTGGTTTTCCCCTTTTCATATATTTTTTAAAATCCTACACCCAAAAAAAAAAAAAAAAATTGTAATATAAAACACCTTCTATAGGGTGGATAGGTACCTGGGTACCTTCATGCAAATTGTATGAGAAATCTAATTTTTTGTCTTGTATTGTACAAAAAATCGATGGTTAATAATATAATATTAGAATTTTGCTCTGGTTTTCCCCTTTTCATATATTTTTTAAAATCCTACACCCAAAAAAAAAAATTTGTAATATAAAACGTATACAGGTACCCAGGTACCTGTTCACCCTATTAAGGGTGCAAAAAGCAAATTGATATGCCACGCCCCCCCCCCTCCCCCCCCCCCCCAACTGATATTGTATATAAACACCTATGAAAATATAATAATAACAAAAAGTTAGGAGTTCTCATGAAATTGTAGAATTGTAGACTAAAATCTTATATAAAAAATTTCGATTTGAAAAAGCAATAGGTACACAGGTACCTGTCCACACACATAAGGGTTAAAATAGGATAGAGCATTCCATAAAAAAATTAAGTTTTTTGAGCTCTTCCTACCTGAAATATTATTTTTTTGTTTGCTTATAAAAAAACTTGATCTTATTTTGTTCATTAAAATGGGAAATACTGCAAATAAAAAACTTGACCCTTTTTTTATTGAAATACCCTTTATTTGACCCCTTTTTCTGGAAAATACCCTTTTTGTGACCCTTTTCGAAAATTTCCAACGGTAACCCTGTATACAATCGTTAGCTTCGTTTTTTAATAAAGATGTTTTTGTGTTCGGTTCGAAAATGATTGTTTTGGTACAGAAAAAAAAAAATACAAACAAAAAAGCCAGAAATCAAGCAATCTTACTCATGGATTTATTCAGCATTAACTATGTAGTACAAGAAAAAAATTGAAATCAAACTAAACACACATACATATGTAGGTACACACAATTTCCATAGAAACAGACTTTTTTTCATTTTAAAAAGTACAGTAGTAGTAGTAGTAGGTATGTACAATGTATTTTTGTTATTGTTGTTTTTATTGTTGTTAATTTGGAAAAAGCGTCTCGAGTGGTTTATTGTTGTTGTAAATGTAAACAAAAGTATAAGAATGTGTTCTTCTGAATTTACTCAGTTGTGTTATATTGCGTAAGCAACAAAAATGCAAATAAAGCACTTTCAATAAAAAACGAATAAATGCAAAAATAAAATGTGTACGAAAGGATGTAAAAATTACCAACGTTGAACTTTGTTTTGCATGTATAGAGTTATTGTAAATTTTAGCGTATGAATAAATGCACAAAAATAGTGAGTTTTGAGGTTCTCTGGTATGTATACATATTATTTAAGTTTATTTTTATTCGACCTTTTTATTCTAACATAAAAGAAGTAATTAATTAAGCTCGAGGTCCAGGTTTTTTGTTTTTTTATTTATAAAATCATATTTTTATTATTCCAATATTTCGCTACAAAACATCGAGTAGCATAATCAGGGTTAAAGCTACAAAAATATATACAAAAAACAGATGAATACAAAACATCAATAACAATCAAACCAATAAGAAAATTACGCACAAAACAAAATGTATAAACAACAATAAACACTCAATGCAACAAAAACAATGCTTACATATAATTAAACAATTTTTTTCATATTATAAACTTTATAATCAGTGCAATATTAGAAGAAGTTGTGATAACTGCTTTTTTAATGTTCTGTTTTTGAAAAAAATTGTTTATTATATGTAAGCATTGTTTTTGTTGCATTGAGTGTTTATTGTTGTTTATACATTTAAATAATTTATTATATTAATTGACTACAAACTGGTTGAAAAATAAGTAGTTCGTAGTCAATTTAAAAGTCATGCAAAGATGGACAATTGACTACTACCTATGACATGCCCATGTTAAAATAATGAGTCGTCGACAAGGAAAAAAGTCACTTAATAAACTAGATGTGGTTATAAAAAAACCAGTTTGAAGTTACTTTAAAATGTGTTTGACTTCCTACAGGGTTCTTTAAAAAAAATACAAATGTTTTTACACATACATAAAGGGTGTTATGTTTAAGCCCTATAGAGGCTAAAAAAATATTCAAATTCAATACAATCGCATGCTGGACGTCCAATTTTGGCCTACTTTTTGAGCATTGCTTGCTGTATGTCACAAATAACACAAACAATTTTGGCCTTCAAGGCATCAGTTATTAGTGGTTTAAGCCAGTGACTTTACGTATATTCCCACAGAAAATAATCGAGAAGTGTTAAATTGCACGACATTAGAGGCCTGGAGGCATGGAAATTTTTTTTTTTTGGATTATCGATTTTCTTGTTTTAAGAAACGTAACTGATTACTTTAGAAAATAAACTTCTTTCCGTAAATAAGCAATTTTCTTTATAAACGAAAGCCTTATGCCGAAAATTTCTATTTACAATTTTCAGTAAGAGTTCAGTGATTTTTCTAAAAATTTACTGAACGTTCGGTCTGATTCTACTGAACATAATAATTGACAGCTTAGCCTTTCATAAGATCTATCAGGCTTAAAAAACACTCTTTACTAGGAATGCTTCACGAGAATTTCCGTTCCTGAAAATTCGGAATTGTGGAAATTTTGAATTTAAGATTTTTCGTATTTACAAAACTACGAAAATGGTTGGAAGTAACCCTAATCTAAGAGCAACAAACTTTGTTTTAGTTATTATAGCGCAATGTTTGTAGATCACCATATTATGGTTTAATTTGATCATACACTCACAATATTCTGAAAAATTAACTGAAATTGTAATAAAATATAAATGAAAATTCAGTTTCTACTTATTTTTCATTTATTTTTAACAAAAAGTTCATTTAATTTTTACTGTCACAAATTCAACCTCATATTCCGTAAAAACAAATGAATTTCGTGTTATTATATATATGGGCATTTCCTTGTCGTCGTACGTGACATTTGTACGGCTTCAGAGAGATAGAAATTTTGCAAAAATAGTATTAAATGGAAATTTTTTTTATCATTATTTTTCATTTAGAGGGTACTACACAGAAAAAATTATTGCCGAATTATTTTCAAACAAACGCTTGTTTGAAAATTTTTTCAATTTCTACAAATTTTTTTACTGATTCAATTAAAATTTTTGTTTGATTTTTATTTAACCAACAAAAATGTTGACAACCATTCAAAAATATAATACACGCGTTATTGCTTTCAAGTTTTCATAATTTTGTATGAAATATTTAACGCTTTTTAATGTTGTCGTCTTTTTGCATTTTTTTATTTGATCGTAAGCAACACTTCCTAATGTGAAATATAAGAACTGCAACAAAAAACACACATAGTCTATTTTTGGACACTTTAAAAAAGTACAACAATAAGAAAGATGAAGAGGTTTGAAGTAAAAAAAAAACAAAAAAATAGCAGGTAAAAAAACGTTTCACTCTTTTTAAACAACAGAAACAACAACAACATTATAAGAAACAAAATAAATTTTTTGTTGGTTTCAAAGTTGGTTAAAACAAAACAAAATCCCGTATTCAATTTTTTCAAACTGTTTACTTAAATACATCAAATACAAAAATATAATGATGACGAAAACCATATCGAGTCGGTCTGTCGCCGTTTTTGGGTTACATTTCTTCTTCATTTGCAAAGGAAAGGATACAGCAACAGTGAGTGATGACGAAAAACATTGTGTGTATAAAAAAAGACTTCGTTCAAAAATTATTTCAACAACAAAATGTGTCTCAAAGCCAGCCGGCCGCTCTGCTCTCTCTGCCATCATCTTCTAATACAGTGCCTGCTTGTGTGCGCATCATTGCTTGTGCAAAAACTTTTTTTTTTATTTTGAAATTTAGTATATGAATTTCAGTAAACTTTTTATTTGATTCAGTTAAATTATTTGTTTGAAAAAATCAGTGTTTTTTTTCAATAAACGAAATGCAAATAAATTGTTTGAATATGCGAATTTGTTTATAGGACCAATTTCAGACAAAAAATTGTTTGATTCTACAAATTTTTTGTTTGAATTGGAAAAATAATTTTTTCTGTGTATATGGGCATTTCCCCAGAATGGTCTACCAGGATGAAAAAATAACATGTTAATAATCATCCTCTTTTATTGTTTATTATTATAAAAAAAGTCTATGATTTTATAAAAGATTGGTTTCATAGCATATCTCAGCTGTTTAACTTGAGGAAATTGCGCTGGACACTGGAAACTGGAAATTTTTATATTTTCTACTTTTAAAGACATTTTTATATACCTATTTTACATGCAAAAAATATGTTATGTTTGTACTCTTTCTTCACAGTCTCTCCATTAAAATCAATAGTAAAAGGAGTATAAAGTTTTTTTGTTAAGGAAATTTTATGATATTTATGGGAAAATGCATGGTGATAACAATAAAACAACATATGGTAAAATCGTATGTTCGCGACCCGTACATTCGCGACCATTACATTAACCAATTAAACAAAAACCAAGAGAGATATTTTATTTTGTAAATACTGGAATGAGACCTACATTAATACACTTTTAAAATAAATTAATCACTTTTGAATATTTCGTTCCATTTTCCAGATTTTTAGATTTCACTACTGTCAGCCAAAGTTGACTTCTATTTTGCGTACGTTCGTGCCCACTTGTTTATAGCTATTATTATGAAAACTTAAACTCGATGAAATCCATCTTTTGCACTAAACATAGAGCTACCCAAATGCTATCGAATCGCAAAAAAAATGCTGGGAAAAGTTTTGTTTTCTTTATTATTTGTACATCAAAAGCGTACGAACGTACGTTCGTAACCCCAGGAAATGCCCATATATGAAAAAAAAATTATTAAATTCGGAACCTTGTTGTCCAAAATATCGAGCGAAAAAAGTGCATACCGTACGTGACATAAAACGAAATTGAGGTTGTGGTGAATGTAAAAAAATACGAAAATCTGCGAATTGTGAGAGGTTTTTCTTATTTTTTTAATTTTCTACATTAAACCACATATTTTTCCTTTATAATCCGCAATTGCAAAAAAAAAAAATTTTTGTTGATGGTTTTATAATGAACAAAATGTAATATCGTTCGTGACACACCGTACGTGACAGATTTTTCTCTTATAATATTTACATGGCATGAAATATATATTTTGTAAATATATGACTATAAAAACTTAAAACAAACAAGTAAGAAAGTATAGTCGGTCAAGCCCGACCATATGATACCCTACACTATAAAATTAAAAAAAAACAATTTTAAGAGTCTTCCCTACTTGGGTCCCGTAGCCAATCAAGATCGCCAGAACAGAATTATGCTATGAGGTTAAGAATAATATAAAAGTTATGAGTGCCGAATATTATCTCCATCAATATGAGATATATTTGCCCCTAGCCGATTTAAGGAAGGTGGTTTATATGGGACCTATGGTTTATTTTGGACCTACCCGCACAACATTTTGTCATGACATAGTACCTATCGTAAAAGTTATTGTCGGAAATTTGTATGTAAATACCAAAATTTATAAGGAAGTTATGGCACTTAAAGCTATTTTCGGGAGTAGCACTTGTATGGGAGAAATGGTAAAATATGGACCGATTCCAAAAAAAAAATTTAAGATGATTTTGATTGTAATAAAATAAGGTTTGACCAAATTTAAACTAAATACCAACATAGTTAGATGATGCATTTAGTTGCATTTTAGTACTTACAATATCGTACGTGACAAGCTTTAAAAGCTTAGAAAATTTTTATTATACCAATTCAAAAAAAAATTCCGATCAATATTTTTTTGCAGCAAATATCTTGCTTTGAACTTTTATGTATCCATTTAAAATGACAAAGACAAATGATGTTTTCGCACCACGTACGTGACATTAGAATAGCATTAAAAACAAACTAGATGACCCGTGCGAATATTTCGCACCGTTTGTTGTCATTTTTGTAACATAATATGAAAATAATTAATAGAAATTTTAGTAACTTCAATACATTTTAAAATATAATTTTTATCAATGAAAATATTAATTTTTCAATTTCTAATTATTTTTCGTCATTAGTGTTAGAAATAAGCTTTAAAATGAGATATCATTCATTAAATTTGATGCGGTGGTATGGGAGATATTTGCAACCGACAAAAAAAAGTGCTTTAGAAATAATATATACGATACAAAAATATACCGCTAATCGAACTATATATTTGGTCTTTCCTCCTGGATCTGGTTAATTGCTGTTTTAACAGTAATTTTAAAGCATAATTCCAGGGTTGCCAGAATCTGTATTTAATCGGCAGAAATTTGAAATTGTTAATTGCAGTTACTAAAAATAAATCAAAGAGAAAGTCAGTTTAAACTTTAATTTTTTGCTTTTTAAAAATTGTAATAAGCTGTAAGTACCCCGGCATAGTAACGTTTGGGTGTTTTTTTCCTTTCTACAATATTTGAAAAAAAGTTTAAAGCGTTTTAATTTTTTGAGTCGTGGTTGACATTCTCATGGAAATGCCCATATGTAATTTTACTATCAAAAAATTAACTACATATTCCGTAAAAACAAAGGAATATTCAGTTATTTTATATAATTTAACCACCAAAAATAAATTTTTAATAACTATAAAAACGATTTGCTAAAATTATTTAGTTAAATACATTAAATTTAATTTAAGTAAAATAATTGCAAAACCATATCGGTCATGCTGCTGGTGTCTTATAGTTGAGAGTTCTTCTGTACAACAAAAGTAAAACAAACTTGTGTAACGGGGTAAGTATACTTGTTTAAAAATGGCATCGACGATTTGCACTAGTTGTCCCTTACATGTCGTGTAGGAATTAACATTGCCGTGCACGAATCATTGATATTGACATAGCCAACTGGGTAAACAATAATATTCTCTCTCATTAGAAAAACAAGCGAACAGGTGTCTTGTATTTTATAGAAATTCTTTTATGGAGTAAACGAGTAAGACCTGTATTAAAAAAAAATACTGAATTACATAAAATAACTGAATACCGGTAAATGAATCACGAATAATCAAGGCCTCACTGTACCTAACAATGTTAGTACCAACTATTTTTACCAAAATTACTTTCAAATTCAGAAAAATGATGGTCAGTTTCAAAATAAGCCAAAATCTCATTAGATTTCGATTCTACATAATTCGATTTCTGTTTTCTGGGATATTTAAGCAAGCAAAGCAATTGATTAAAAAGCATTCATAAACTGCAGAACCAAGAAGTAAGAGTACTAAGCTCGGCTATGACGAATCTTTTATACCCTTCACCATGGTGTGATAATAGCAGAAAGTTATATAAATACCGTTCTTTATATACCCAACAAACACGAAGTCAAACCTTTGATATGAAATGAATTTATCATTTGGCATCAAACACAATTCTCAAACGTTTTTCAATTGTTTGATTTAACATTTGAATTAAAATTGATAATGATTTGAAAATAAACATTTGATATCAAATGTTTTATCAATCAAAAATAAACTTGGCAATACTAAAGCGAAAAATAAATGTAATCATTAAAAATGGCGATTAAAGTTACATTTTTTACTTTGTGGTTACATGTGTTTTATTTACTATTAAAAATAAATTGTAATATAAAGTGAACAGCTTGTGAAAAATAAAATTTATTTGTGAGTAATTACAATGATTTAAAAAACGAAAAAAAGGAAAATAAAACGGGAAAGTGAAGAAAGTTTGTTGAACGATCGCGGTGCTACAATCCTCAAAATAAAAGGGAGCCAAGTAGTTTGTCTTTCCAAGAATTAGAGGACGGAAAGAACATTATTTCATCTTTTAGCTATGGTGCCGAATGTTTATCTCACAGTTTATTTAAATAAATAATAAATTTAAATTAAAAAGAATAAAATTATCAAAAAGTAATTTCAATTTTTGGGAATACAAAATTTTAATTTCAAAAGACTTTGTTATTCGTGCTCAATTCCCAGTTTTTATTCTTGATAAAAACACTTGAAATTTATTGTTGATGGGATAAGCTATTCTATGCGCATTTCAACTAATTGTAGTGGGGAATGTAAGATGAGATAAGCCCACTGTTTATTGTTGATGTGTTTTGTTTAAACTTTGATATTATTACAAGTAGAACTGTTGCTATAAGTCTTATACGTTTAACAGTTTTATTTGGTTTAATATCTTTAGTTTTTCTAAAATCTTTATGGATGAAGTTTCCTGATGATCTGGCCTAAGCAACCAGTGAAATGCGCATAGGAATAGCTTATCCCATCAACAATAAATTTCAAAGTCTTTTGAAAAAAAAATAAAATATTTTTATTTATATTCCAGATTGTATTATAATCCACATTTAAAGAACATTTGAGAATTAAGTTTGAAAGCAAGTTGAAAATAAAGGCATTTTTCAATTTGAAAATAATTTCTCCTTTTTGTTGAGAACGCTATGATTTTCAAATGATTTTCAAATCATTATCAAACGTTTGTCGTTTGAGAAAACTTTTGATTTCAAATCATTTTCAATTTGAAATCAAACCTCCGTGTTTGTTTAGTTGGATATTGTGTATTGATAGCAAAGATGCTGGTGCCTAAATTAAAAACTTTGGCTTCTGTCGTTTTCCAGATATACAGAAATCTATAGTGTCTTTGTATGGGAATTTCCACGCCCACTTGGCCAATCCCGCCCACATTTTGTCGGATCGTGTGCTTTGAAACCAAGAAGCTTGTACTCTTGCCGTTTTCCAGATATGTATACATAATAATTTAAACAACAACAAGGAATTTTTGGGTAAAATTAGAGGCAGTCGTGGTTTTTTCCGGGGTCTTCGGACATCTTATTCGATTAAAAGGACCCAAATTTTAAGTACCCAGCATACAGTCCCGGTAAACCAACTTCGTTTAAGTCCCAACAGCACAGCCTTGATTGAACGTGCAGTAAAATTTATATGAAAAGCACTAAGAAATCTGAGTGCTTTTTATATAAATTTCACTACACGTTCAGCCACTTGTATTGAATATCTAACCGGAATATCTTGTATCTTCCTGGTACAGGTTTTACTTTAGCTATACTTTGGTATGTAATAATAGCTGGAAAATACAAGATATTCTGGTATTGTATAGAATCAATCCAAGTATATGTATGTACATATCTACCAAAGGTTGGCTTAAGCAAAAAGTATATGAAATATTAAAAGAATAACAATATTGTAAGAAGCTTTATTAATTGAAATTTTACTTATATTTAGAAGCTCATTTGAAAAATGTTTAATATATGTACATAATTTATAAAAAGAAATAATTCCCACATTCATATGAAAAAAATTCATTTTGTGGGCGATTTACATTTTTAGTTTTTGTCTCAAAATTTTTATTTAAAATAGAAAGATATTTTCTTTTATCAATGTTATTACTTTTTCATTTAATATTCTTGCCTTTTTGTATTAAAATATTATAAATCCAATTTTAAGGCAGCATTTGCTTAGTCATTTTTTGATTTGTATTAAAATATTAGAAAAACTGATTGTTTTTCATAAAAATTTTCAATGCAAACGTTAACGTTTGAAATTTTGAAACAGGCAGTTAATTTGAATTCATATTATTCTTAGTTATAAACAAATAAATGCCATAATAAAATATAAGTTTTACCTTCTTCGCTCATTAAAGTTAAGTATACATATATATTTAGAGATGTACAAAATGTTCAAATAAATATTTATTAGTTCAACTTTTTAATTACACTAGTAACTTTTTATTAGTGCTACAATCAAATCAGTTCATATAGCGAATATATTGTTCAACTAAGTACATCTGCTTTATTTGTCATTAGTATTGTTAAAAGCAATCGTACTAATTATGGATGATAACAAATTTTTATTATAATTAATAACAGAAAATTATAGCAACTATAAATTTTTATGATAGAAACAAATTTGATGATTTGTCTAGACTTTTTTGAACTCAATTTAAATTTGTTTTTTCTGCAATTTGTTTAGGTTCTAATTACGAACATAATAACTTAAATAATATAGGATTATGACCACCATCAGTGAAGTTCCCGGATAGTGAAGATTGGCGTGGATCCAATTGGCTTTGAGGGATGAGCAGTATTTACGAATGGGTACAAGACGGACACTGACACTAGTGCAGGTATTTACACTGCTGACATTGACGTAAAAATGTCATTCAAACTGCGGGACGAATGCAGTGGCTTCCAGGCTGAGGTCCTACCAATCTGGATGGCGACGGAGGTGATACTGGCTCACATCGCCATGGGGTCTGTTACTCGGGCTATTCACAGTAAGGCTGTGTTGGGTACCTGGACACTACAAGGTAGATGGTAATGAGGTGACGGACGAACTCGCAAGGTATGTAGGGTTTTTGACGGGTCATTGCTCTGTTAGGGCTTTTACGATTAAATGGGATAATACCATACCGGACTTCTGCAGGTTATGCGAGGATGCTGAGGAGCTAGAGACGATTAAGCATGAACTGTGCCACTTTCCTAGGATGCAAGGTCTCAGGCAGTAATGGCTAGGAGATACATTTTACAACGAACTGGGGAGTATCGCTGGATGTAATCCAGTCGATCTACTGGGTTTTGTCAGGGAAATATGACGGTTGTTTCTGATAAGGAGGCTGTAAGGAGAGTACTGTTCTCCACTACTTATCTAAACTCTCTTTTCGTCTCTCTTTCTTCTTCCTCTATATTGAAGGAATTCACAATGGACCGCATTGGTCTCCGAGTGGAGGTGTACTTTTGGGCGCATAACCCTTCTTAACGTAACCTAACCTTGGCTCAAAGCGAAACTTGCTCTACATTTAGATCTAAAATTTTAACAACATGATCCTAAATTACAAGCTTATTTGCTTGTTGGCGTTACATTACAAAAAGTAGACTTTTCCCTGGAAATGCCCACATGTACCTTTAAACGAGCAAAGATTTTTAAATTTGATAACTTTGAAGATAAATCTATACAAGTCTAAAGCTTACTAAAAAAGTTTTTATGCAAAAAGTCTTGCTCAATTCACAGACTTGTGCAGTTTTGTAATGCGTTTGTCCAAAAAACATGGACATATGCGTCTACTATAACATCGACAACTCTATGGATAGTTCTGTAAACTGCCGATTTTGCAACATCATGCAAAGCTGCAACTCTATGGTACTGGCAACCATTGCCGAGGCGAAGCAGCACAGAAGCAGTTGAGTTTCAGCTTACAAACTGCGCTGTGAATTGTGCTCTAATTCTTCTTAAATATTATTTAAAAAGAAATCAACTTAAATCAATTAAAATTGTGTAGTCCCGAATAATTAATTCGGGCCCTATAATTACTTGTTATGCCCACGTATCCAGTATTGTAGAACAAAAACTCGCGTCTTTACATTTTGAAAGCTTCACTAGCTATAACAATATGAATTTGAAAAGAGATCGTTTACCTTGCAAATTTTTGACAAACTTATCAAAATTTGCTTTGCAAAAATAGAATTTACAGTTTTTGTGGAACGAAACAGCATAATTATTTGCAAAGTCTTTGCAAATTACACTTTGCACTTTGCTCAAGAGAACGTACGTGGAACAGAAATTGAAAAGAGAATATAAAATTACAAAGACTTTGCAAATTTCACGTATCAATTTCAACTTATCACTTATCAAATTTAATCGTTCTGTGGAACATAAAGTTTTGCAAATCGACGAAAAATTTGAAAAGTGCAAAGTGAAAAGTTGATAAGTTGGTTTGTGGAATGGGTTTGCATATTATATTTACTATTATCACCATGCCTTTTCTCATAAATGTCTTTAAATTTCCTTACAAAAAAAAACTTAATACTCCTTTTACAATTGATTGCAATGGAGAGATTAAGAAGAAAGAGTGTAAACAAAACATATATTTTGCATGTATAATAAGTATATAAAAATGTCTTTAGAAGTATCATCAACATTTTATTTTGTCATCCTGGTAGACCATTCTGGGGAAATGCCCATATATTTACGGTATCTTGAAATGTATTTATCTCTTACGCGCGCTTACACTTCTGATTTTAACCAAACTTAACATAAACCATAAAGGGCCCAAATACCTATGTACCTTGTTTTAAGTTGGTTGAAATCGGTCGACGCGTTTGTGTGTGATATATAGATATACCCCCATATTCATATAAAATATTTTTGATTTACATATGTATAAAAGGTTTATTAAACAAATTTTCATAGGAAATTTTTTTCATATTTGTTTAATATTCCTTTTATAAACGAAAAAGTTTTTTTTTTAATACGAGGATGGCTTTTGCAATTATCCTTAAAAAACATTAAAAAACCTTCCACTATTTCCTTATAGGTGCTGGCTTGGCAAGTGTTGTAGTATCATTCCTAATGTCCACCTACTACAGTGTCATAATTGGCTATTCAATATACTATTTTTTTACATCCTTCAAAACAGAACAACCTTGGATAGATTGTAATAATCGGTAAATAGAAACACTGCAATCAACTAAATGTGGATTTAAAGAATTGAAAATATTTTATATTTTTAGATGGAATACTCCTGATTGTTGGGTACCTCAGCGTTTAACAGACAATATAACAGCACCAGCATCATCGAGGACACCTTCAGAAGAATTTTTCCAGTAAGTTCTTTGTAATTACATTAAAAACTTATTGACAATTTGAAATTATTTTAAACAGAAACAAAGTGCTACAAATAAGTCCGGGTATAGAGTATCCTGGTGAAATGCGTTGGGAATTATTTGCTTGTTTAATATGTGCCTGGCTAATGGTTTATTTTGCCACTTGGAAGTCAATTAAATCATCAGCAAAGGTAAAATTTAATAAAAGTCTTATAAAGAATTAGTTGGAAAAACTTACGTGTTTTCTCTGAAATCTTAGGTGCGTTATTTTACCGCCACCTTCCCCTTCGTTTTAATTATTATTCTAATGGGTCGTGCTGTCACTTTGGAAGGAGCTGATGATGGATTGCGTTATTTCTTTAGACCGAATTGGTCTGAATTGAAAAATGCCAACGTCTGGATCAATGCTGCCTCACAGAATTTCAATTCTTTAGGTATCTCTTTTGGTTCCATGATTTCATTTGCCAGCTACAACAAGTACGATAATAATATTTTACGCGATACGGTGGCAGTGAGTGTGGTTAATATCCTAACAAGTTTGTTGGTTGGTGTTTTTGCCTTTGCTACTTTGGGCAATTTGGCCTTGGAGCAGAATACAAACGTCAAGGATGTTATCAGTGATGGCCCAGGTTTAATATTTGTGGTCTATCCACAAGCAATGGCCAAAATGCCCTATGCTCAATTGTGGGCGGTAATGTTCTTCTTTATGTTATTGTGTTTGGGTTTGAATTCACAGGTGGGTTGAAAGGGATAACTTTTTTATAGCTTTGTGTGATTATAACTTTTATGCTTTTTTATAGTTCGCCATTGTGGAAGTTGTGGTCACTTCAATACAGGATGGTTTCCCCAATTGGATAAAGAAACATTTGGGTTACCACGAGATTGTAGTGTTAATAGTTTGTGTCATATCATTTTTGTTCGGACTGCCAAATTTAATTCAGGTACGAAAAAAATAATCAAAAAAAATTACAAAAATGCGTGGAGCACTTTTATGGTGTCTATGAAAATGTATAACAAAATTTAACAGAAACGAATTTTTTAGCAAATTACTAACAGAAAATTTAAAACAAAATCTCGTAACTGGTCAATAAAAAGTAGGCCGAGTTCTAAAATACTACGCAGTCAAAGTAAAGAATGTATCAACAAGTTAGCTGATGCAAAGTTTGCTTATTGTGTACGCATCGGTAACTTTTTTGGGGCACTTTGTGCCAGACAGGGTTTAAAAAACTGCAGTCGAAACCAAAAACTGTCGAACAAAAACGAAAATTTGTGTACAACTTTTCGCTTTCCGAGTTGGTTTGACAGCGTCTGTTTACATTTAATGAATCAGAAGTAAAAGCAATAGTTTTTTTTTTTTGCCAATGACAAATTAAGAAGTGGACGAAATGGTAGTTTTTCTACTTTTACTGCAGTTTTTTAAACGCTGCACAGTGGGGTAAAACATATGCAAAAATTTTATGGATTTTTTTGTATATTGATTACTTGATATATTTTTTTTAACAAGGCACATTCATTGCTAAAATATGAAATCAAAAATCATTTTCACCTTCATCACAATCATCATCTTCATGTTATCATCAACATCATCGGAAATATTTAGCAGATCAATTGCTGTTTGTGGTAAATTTAAATTATGTAGTTTTTTATCATAATGTTTGTTTTTGCATGGAAATTAAAGGCTCTGAAGCTATAAGAAACCGATTAAAAATTTCTTCATTTCTTCTTTACGAGCATATTGTTCTTAAAAATTTTTAAAATCTTTATTCGAGCTTCTTGTGCCCCCTCAGCTCAGAAAGTTGGCCTATTGGCAATTGAGCTAGGATACTTTTTCGGGTCCATGAATCAAGAATTTGTGTAAAAAGTGCGAGGCATATAAAACCATGGGTAAAGTTTTATGAAAAGATTTGCGGTTTTAAGGGTAAAATCGCGAAAATTTTTGATGTAAATCACGTGAACACGGGAAACAACAATAACTATTATAAGCAATCTTTCTACATCATTTTTTTTAATTTTTGCTGAAAGTTCTGCAATAACTAAAACTAAAATAATCATTTAAACGAAACAAAACAGAAAAAACAAGTTAAGGTAAATTTGTTTCACAAAATCTTTAATATTTTAAAATGGGGCAAAAACGGGAAAGGTTTTTTTTGATTATGTAAGCTGAAATACCATATTTTGTCCAATTTAAACAAAAATTTAAAAATATTTCCGTAATATTTTTCTTTACAAAAATTTATTAATAAATTACTCAAACATCTGAAGTTAATGGATCCATTTAAAAAAAAAGTGTTTTCTAAGAAACAATACTCACAAATCGCAATTATCTTGATTTTCACTCTTTAACAAATATTTCCAAATTATCAAATTTTAAACAGATTATGTATTTCTTTCTAGTGATAGGTTATAAAATTTCTTAAATAACCATTGGCCGCTTGTGAAGATGAGTCAATAAATGGCAGAGTTATAGTTTTACTGTTCTACTTTTGACAATTCTGACTTCATATTCGTTTTCAGCGGAAAAGTGTACATAAAGATTAGATGGCAGATTCATTTGGTCACGACCTTTTTGAAATTTTGTCACGTAGTGTAATTAACATAGATCCATAATTTGTGTTGAATTTGATCTACTTTTATATGGTACCAAATACTTATACGAAAAACTAACTTAATTTTGTTAATTAATCCTCGTTTGTGGTACTGTTCGCCCCTCTAAGCGATGACAAAAGCGGAGTTTAGTGTTAATGGTTTTGCGAAAGAGCAAATTCAAAATATCGTAGCTTTTTGATGAAAACTAAGGGAAGCTCTGTGTTGTTGGATTTAACACAAAAGCTTTGATATTTTGCATTTACTCAAGACCATTTGCATCAAACACTTAACTCCGCTATTGAAAATTCTACATAGTTGCCATAGTATGCATTAAAATAAGCAAGTACCATTAACAGTAGTACCAGTAAGAATTAAAAAAACACCAACATTCCAACCACAATAGTACTCACTGTTTTTAATAATTTTTTATTCTTTTAGGGTGGTATATACTTTTTCCAATTAATGGATCATTATGCTGCGTCTGTAACGATAATGTTTTTAGCATTTTGTCAAATGATAGCAATTGCTTGGTTTTATGGTACTGGACGGTTATCGAAAAATGTGAAACAAATGACAGGCAAAGCACCATCATTATATCTGAAGTCATGTTGGATCTTATGTGGACCATGTTTGTTATTTGTAAGTACCCAAGTAAAATATTAAAAAAGAAAAAATCAAATAACTGTATTTTTTTAAATCTCAGGCTATTTGGATTTTAAGTTTAATTAACTACAAGGAGCCCACCTATCACAATGGCCACTATACATATCCAGATTGGGCTTATGGTATTGGATGGATGTTTGCCTCGTTTTCTTTAATATGTATACCATACTATGCTGTAATTAATCTTTGGAAAGCACAAGGTAGCAGTTTGCAAGAGGTACATAAGTTACTTGTATTAAATATTTAAAATAATTATACTAAAAAATATAATGTATTTGCTTTAAGCGTCTTCAAATCGCTATACGTCCAAATATTTATGAATGTAAAATCTGTGGAGAGCATCATTGTGAACATGATTATCCTGAGCAGGAACAATTTATGTTATCACAAGAATTGGCTGGTGTGTATAAAACTACAGCACCCACACATCGGCATCCACAGCCTACATTTCCGATGAATATGGGACCAAAAGCAGGTTACAATCCAATGCATTTGCAACAACAGGAATCTACATTAACTAGACAAGAACATTTCTATGAAAAACCCTCTACTTCAGTTGAGGGGCCTCCTACAACATCAACTAGATGATAAACATCACCCCAGAATTTTAGGCGCTCATTTTTATTGCATATATTAAAGTATACTTTTAGGAGGAATATTTAAAGAATAGTTTATTTTGTTCTGTTTTTGTTGTGCAAAAATTGTTGTGTTTACAATTTGTTTTTTTATATATTCATTAATTAGTTAAATTGTATTTTTCTTTTTGTTTTGCAATTTTAGTAGATAAACTTTTTAGTATTAACCAAAGACTTGATGAATTAAATGAAAATAAAAGTTTTCGCAGGCTTACAAACTGTGGTGGTTATTTAATCAGACAATTTTAAAATGTTTCTTTTATACAAGCATGTTCTGAAAATCACAAAATTTAAGATTTTAAAATCACAATTGTGATTGAAGGGTGTTTTCTAAACCACAAAAGTTTTAACTTGGTTTAAAATGGTGGAAAAAAATATAAGCACCAGTTTAAAATCACAATTATGAAATAAGTTTTTTTCCAGCACCTTTCAGAACATGCCTGATTATCTGCTATAGAGGCTTTTATATATCGCGTTCTTAAGACAACAAGGTTCTATTTGCACAAACAGTACTTTTGAGAAAACTAAGGTTACCAATTAACTTAAAACAGTTTTTGAATAATTTCAATTTTAATAATAAAACATTGGACAACATGGTTGTAAGCACCAAAAAGAACTTTGTGTCACGGTAAGAAATTATTTTTGTATTTGTGTTATTGTGAAAGTTCCGAAAGTTAAAAAAGTAATAAGCATAAGGATAATGCAATAAGAATGCCAACTTTTTTTTAATATACATACTACATATTTTACGATTCTATTTTGTATTCTTTTAAATCAGTGTTCGAAAATAAACACTAAATATCGTTCTTTAATGTTCGGTTCGGTAGATTTGTGGAAAACACAAACGCTAATAGTGTTTGTGTAGAAATTCATTAAAAAAAATAACGTTTCCCTGTTTGTCATCTTTCGAACACAAAAATAATTCTGTTTTCATCATACTCAACAAATGATGAGAACATTAAATTCCGTTCGGTTTTTTTTGAAAATCCGCGAACTTCAATGTGTTCGGTTCGGCTCGTTAATGTTCGTCGCTTTTTGCTGATAAAAAAAAACCCAAACATTTTTTACAAAAACAAAATACACACACGAAAAAAACATTATAGAACATTAAAATATAATGTTTTTCTACAGTATCACTACAATTGTTCTGTTTTTTAACGAAGAACCGAACATTATATAATGTTCGGTTCTTTCTTGAAAATAGTTACGAACGGTATTAAGGTTTGTGTATGTTTACACAAACACTAAAAAAATAGATATCGTTCTTCGGTGTGTGAGCCGAACGCTAAATAATGTACTGTTTATTTTCGAACACTGTTTTAAATGTTTTTTTTTTTTTTAATAAATAGTTTTTCTTACTAATAAGACAAATTTTTGGCATGGCCTTAAAGGCCTAACCAGAATGGCAAGCTTAAGCTAAGCTACTGTCAACAATTAACAAAAAGCCTCTTTAATGCATTTAAAAAAAAAACAAAATGAAAAACATTGATGCTGTACGAAATGTGCGATTAGTTTCGCACTTTGCTTTAGCAAATTAATATTTCTCAAAACTTTATAAAAAGTTTCCTTAATATATTTTGATACATACAATTTAAATTAGGGACGTAACGATTCGCCTTTTTGCCGATACGATACCGATACTCAAAAGGAAATATCGGCGATAACGATATCGATACCGATACGAATATAAAATTCAAGGTAAAATAAACAAAACTGAAGTTGAGTTATTTTTTTATTAAACAAAATTACTGTGTAAGAGATTATAAATATTTAAATTGATATAAATAAGATTTTAAAAACAACGATTTGAATTTGAATTATGGTTAAATTACCTCACATAAGATTTTTGTTTTTGTATTTTGCAAATCCGTTTGAAAAAGAAAATCTAAGGTATCTTTAGACTTCTTCTTTAGCTGAACCTCAGCGGAGAATGGATGGAGCATAATCCTTTTTCGAAATGTTCTTATAACATTATCACAAACGCTCTAAAGGTCAGTTCTTGTAGACTTATCAGAACTTTTACTAGATGTAGGAGTGAGCGTGACTTTAACCCTTTCGGAATGCAGAGTAATGCTAAGTAGCTCAATAAGATGTTTTTCAATCTATTGTGTTTGAAATTTTCGTGATTTGTTTCTGAAATTTCGTTTATCCATTGAAATTGGCGACTAAATGATTCGCCAATTTTTTGGTTCTGAACTCTTCTTCATCTCAGTTTACTCTTTTATTGTACTTTTTAATAATGTACAAAGACTGTTAACTTGCAGAATAGCGTCAGACAATCACCCTTATCTTATGCTGCGACTTTTTCGTAATGGATTAAAGGAAATAAGTTTACGTTCTCTTTAATCTATTACCAAACAGTCGCAGGCGTATTTTAAATTTGCAAACCGCGATAAGGGTTTTGTGGTTTCTTCGAAGTTCTCAAAAACTTGTAAAAAATGATTTTTATTTTCACAAAAATTAATTAAAGTAAGCAAACAAATTTTAGAACTTACAAATACATACCCAATGTAAATGGAGCTTCCAACGAAGCAGGTTTGTAAGGGAGAAATATAACAGTGTCGCTTCAATAAACAGTGAGTTTATCTTTTCTTTTCCTTCAATTGGTTGGCTTTTTTCCGACTTGAATTGTAAGTAACAAAAAGAAAAAACAAAATTTATAAAACAAATTGCTTCATTTGATTGTTTTCGTGAGAATTCGAATCGGAAAAAAACCAACCAATTATAGGGAAATGTTAGAAAAGATAAACTCACTATTTATTGTTTTGTTACAAGTAGAATTTTGAATGTTTATAAATCTTATTTGCTTTACAGTTGTATTTATTTGTATAATAGTTTTAGCTTTTCTAAAACCTTTGGGAAATTATCAAAAAGTAATTTCAATTTTTGGGAATACAAAATTTTAATTTCAAAAGATTTTGTTATTCGTGCTTAATTCCCAGTTTTTATTCTTGATAAAAACACTTGAAATTTATTGTTGATGGGATAAGCTATTCCTATGCATTTCACTGGTTGCTTAGGCCAGATCATCAGGAAACTTCATCCATAAAGATCTTAGAAAAACTAAAGATATTAAACCAAATAAAACTGTTAAACGTATAAGACTTATAGCAACAGTTTTACTTGTAACAATATCAAAGCTTTAACAAAACACATCAACAATAAAATAGTGGGTTTATCTCATCTTACATTCCCCACTACAATTAGTTGAAATTCTCTCAACATTAATTGTAGTTGTAAGTAGGTTAAGAAAAACAAAATAAAAAACAAACAACAACTTACAAAAGATGTTGTCAATTAAGTGTTTTTTTAGGCCGTGCACTTGCCTGTTTATTATCAAAAAGTAATTTCAATTTTTGGGAATACAAAATTTTAATTTGGGAAAAGGTTTCCTGATGATCCGGCCTAAGCAACCAGTGAAATGCGTATAGAAACTAGCTTTCTCTCAACAATAAATTAAACTGCATTTAACAAAAATATAAATTGGGAATTTAGCACGTCATATAGAAATCTTATTAATAACAAATTTTGTATTTCCAAAAAAACTATGATAAACTAATTTAGATAGATTGACTGCAGCATTTATTAATTTACCCTTTTCCAAACTTATTTAAGGTACCACAAACAAACAATCATGTGGAACCAAGAGAAGGGCTGTCAATGAAACCTACTATATACATATCCTTTTGAGAACATATTTCAACCAACTGAATTATAAATAGATCTGTGACAAAAAGGAAAATATGCTTAAGTCTTTTTTTTTAGTTTAATCGAAGAGCAATTTTAAACGTTAAAGATGATTTTTGAAGATTTACTCCTATTTTGTTATAATCATCAATTCTTTGCGGTTAGTTTTTTTTTATTCCTAAATATTCCTCATAGCACAGTTCGGAAGTAAACTTAAGTTTTTTTCCAAATGTTATTGCACATTGAAAAAAATAAGCAGAAAGAAATTCTATCTGACTTCCTGAAATATCGTTCGAATGAATTAAAACTTTGCCCATGTGTACCTTCAAACGTGAAGCTCTCAATGATGCCATTAACTCAAATAAAGCTTAAGTTAACTTAAGCGCTTTTGGCTTTTTTTCAAGCAGAGAAAATGATTTTGAATTATTAACCAACTAAATCCTAACACAAACTTTAACCTAAGCATAACCTCCTAAACGTAAAAAACTAAATAATTTATAATAAACATGTCACATTTCGCAATAATTTATTTTTATAGTTTTAACATTTTATAAATATGTGTGTATTTTTTATTTATTTAAACCATAGAAACATAACGATTTAGTTTATCCATTTCATCAATATTAGGTACAGCATTAAAATTACGTGGACTTTTGCAATATTCCTCATAAATACGCTGACTTTCTTCACTTACAGTGGGTGGTTTTACAGACAAATATGAATCTGTACCATAATCACTTAGAGGCTTTAATTGTATGCCCGCATTACGTGTTGTACTAGAAGCAGATGAAGATAAAGTAGGTGTAGCTGATGTCGATTGAGATGTCACATTGCTACCGCCACTTAGCGGTTGTGTGGTCAATTTAGCCATTTGTACATAACGTTTATAAATAGCCATATTTTCTTTGGATGGATTACTTACCTTACATCCATAAACTTCTTCCATGGGAGGCAATAGAGTGGCCAGTGTTAGCGGGACGTCTTTATCTAAAGTTTTGTTCGAATTTTGTTCTTTCAATGATAAAGACGCACTAAATTCCTCTTCTGATGAACTATCTGAAGCTTCAGAGGTAGAACTAGAATCATTGCTGGTAGTTGAACTTGTTGAACTTTGCCCTGTAAGTGAGGGATTTTTCGGTTTTTTACGTTCCTGTATTTGTCGTTGAAATGGTGAAGAGTTTGTTCGAAATGTTGGTAAGTGACGCATTGCTAGTTGGCTGATTTCAAACGATATGTGTTCACTTAAGTCGGTCCACTTGAAAGATTGATGGTAATTGGAGTAGCCATCTATCATTTCTAGATCTTTACTGTGTACCCGAAATAGTTCTTTGGCAATTTTATTGCCATCTGAACAGGAATAAGGCAGACATTTTCGAACTTTAATGCGAACCCAATCGGTGATTAGACGTGTTTCATTACTGGGCGAAAGAGGTTTGTAGGCATTATGCATGTAGTAGTCGGTTTGTAATTCCCAAATCGGTTGGTTTTCTGAAAATATATGGGAATAATACAAAACTAGTTATTTTTTCATACAAAAATATTCTATTTAAAATATTATGTGAATTTTTTAATATCAGGGACCTGTTTCTCAAAACTACAAGTCACAAATCTACAAGTAAAATACATTAAAAATAGCTACAATTTTACAATTTTAGTAACTTGTAGTTTTGAGAAACAGGGCCTTGAAGTACCTAATCAAGCAATCAATATACACTTAGGTCTGTTTTTTTTGCGGTTTATTTATATGCAGATTTGAAGTTACGCCTTTTATTAAGTTTTCGGAATTATATTGTCGTTTTAAACGTTGCCATCACACACAAAATTTGTCATCTATTTGAATATTTATTTAAATAATCCCAATGATTTGGAAGAAGAATTCTAGGACATTCCTTTTAGTGAAATTTTAATAGCATCACTAAAGTATGTAGTAGCATACTGAAGTATGAGACCCTTAGTCTTGTGTGTGGAACTACAAATAAATAAATAAAAAGTCTTAAAACTCACTAGAAAAAATTTGTTACCTTATGTCAGGATATCGCCAACAATACAATCAGTTAAATAAAATCCAACTCTAAAACTCTTTGAAAACTCTGATAATTTCAATAATTTTTTATTAATTGAAATTCCGACAATGAATATGAAAATTTTTGGTATTTATAGATCACCAAATTATTTAAATTGTGCACGTGTATTCATCGATAAACTTAATCAGATTACTGAAAGGTTTAGCAACTGCATCCTAGCTGGAGATCTGAACATAAATCTATTAGACCAGTTGAACGATGAAGTTTCTCTGTATATTAATTCACTTAATGCGAATAGTTTCCACATACTCAACTCAATCTCATGTGATATGCCAACAAGAACATCAGACTCTTCTTCTACGATCATTGATCACTTTGCTACGGATTTGCTCCAGTACAACTACAAACTGTCTATTTTCGAAAACTCTTTAAGTGATCATAATATTTTAGCATTGCAATTATCGATTCCATCCGCTCATAAAATAAACAATAACCTTACTATTTCTATTGTAAATAAAGGAAAAGTATTAGAAGAATTTAACTCCTTTAACTTTGTGGATAACGTGAGCTGCTCTGAATTTTGTGAGAAGTGGTGCCAATTAGTTCATAATAATACAAACATTAAAATTATAAAAAAGAAAAATGTTTTAATAAAACCATTTATGACACCTTATCTTCTAAGACTTTCTAGAGAAAAGGAACGACTATTCTCATTAAAAAAACGGTATCCTACAAATCAATTAATTGCTAGACTGTACAAAACTACGCGCAACTCATTTGATAAAGAATGAAAAGAAGCCAAGCGAAGTTATATTGTAGAGCAACATAATTTAAATGTTTACAATCCTAAAAATCTCTGGAAAATTATTAACTTCTCCTTGTATAAAAGAAATTCCTCTAGCGCTCCTATTGATAAAATAATAAGTGATGACGTTCTAATTACTGATAAGCAATTGATCATAGACAACATTAACCAACATTTTATTCATTCTGCCGATTCAATTCCTAATACTCTAAATGATGCCTGCACTGACCTGCATTTGGACATGCTATTTGATGATATTCAATTTAACTTTTCTAGAGTCTCCGCTGAAACTGTCAAGGAACATATTATGTCTCTGAAAAATAATGTTGCATGCGGTTATGATGATATGACAATATCGCAGTTAAAAAATTTAAACAGTGAAAAATTACAAACGCTAACAAATATCTACAATGGCGTAATAGTAAATGGAAACATTCCTAAATCTTTGAAATTAGCTAAAGTAATACCATTACATAAATCGGGGGATAAAACTGTTTTAAATAATTACAGAGGTATATCAGTTTTGCCAGTAATGTCTAAACCACTTGAAAAAATCATGTTCATCCAAATATGGGAGCATTTAAAAAAACACAACTTGCTAAATGATAACCAATTTGGTTTTGTACCTCATTCAAGTACATGTTCAGCAACATTGGAAGTATTAAATATCATTCAAAATTCAATTTCTAAAAAAAGTTATACAGCCATAATAGCAATTGATTTGCAAAAAGCTTTTGATTGTATTAATCATGAGTTGGCTTTAAGAAGAATGAAAGATAAGCATTTTTCCAATGAGAGTATTAATGTGATGAATAGCTACCTATCAAACCGTTACCAATTTGTGAAAATGGGGCAACTATCTAGCAGTCACAGGCTAGTTAAGAGAGGAGTTCCTCAGGGTTCGATATTAGGTCCTCTAATATTCATAATCTACGTCGACGATATTTTTAATATTGGTCTAAAAGGTATACTTATATTATATGCTGATGACGCTATTTTGATCTACAGTGAAGAAACATTAGCATTACTTTTTGAATCAATGCAGCATGATATTTTGAAACTAAAGGAGTTTTTTACTAAACATTGTATGAAACAAATGTACATGGTTTTCAAGACAATTGTACCAAATCACTGTAAACTCACAATAGACAGTCAAATTATTGAAGAAGTGTATAATTTGAAGTATCTTGGCCTGTATCTGGAAAAAAATTTGAAGTGGAATCTGCAAGTTAATCATATTAAAAGTAAAATAATTCCATATATAGCAGCTATGTATAGACAAAGACTAATTTTGCCGAAAGCTACTCTGTTTAAAATCTACTTTGCTCATGTTCATGCCCATCTGGTGTATTTAAATTCTATTTGGTCTAACATTCCGGCGTACCTTATGCATGAACTCAAAGTTCTCCAAAACAAAGCACTTAAAGCTGTTAATAACCTGCCTCTGTTGACATCAACGTCAGTTTTGTACGATAAAAAGATTTTACCACTTGAAAAACTTAAAGCTTTTGAACTAGCAACACTCGTGTATAAAATAATTCATAACAATATGAAAACTGGTATAGTTTTGTTGCGTAATTCGGACTTCCATTCATACAGGACAAGGCAATATGATGATTTGGCATTGCATAATTTTTCACCAACAACCATTCTATATGAAGGTATACGCTCATATACCCTTTTACCAGATACAATTAAAGCAGCAAATTCTCTAACGATTTTTAAAATGGAGTTAAAAAAATACCTGATGTCTTAAATCTTTCTGTATCTTTCATTATTATTTTTTTTGTTAATGTAAAGCTTTGAAGTATTAGTATTATTTTTACTTATAACTTTATTATTTTGGTACGTATTTATTTCTTTTTTTCTTTTTCTTTGATTTTGTAAATAATTCATTTATAGATTTGTAAATAATTCATTTTTAGATTAGTGTTGCATACTTATTGTATAGAATTCTTGATACGATTCAATACAAGCGTAAGCTTTCGAATCGTTTAATAAATAAATAAAAAAAAAAAAAAAATTAATGACGAATTACTCCATTTTTGAGTGTATTTAAGATTTTCTCTTAAAATGTTATGTTTCTGAACACCACAAAAAAGTAAATTTATAGTGAAGCTATCACTTAGATCAGGGTAAAAAACATATTACGGTTCGAAAAAAAAATTAAAACAAGAATAAAATTCAGTTTATTTAACCCTTATGTGTGTGGAAAAAAAAACACCTTCTATAGGGTGGATAGGTACCTGGGTACCTTCATGCAAATTGTATGAGAAATCTAATTTTTTGTCTTGTATCGTACAAACAATCGATGGTTAATGAAATAATATTAGAATTTTACTCTGGTTTTCTCCTTTTCATATATTTTTTAAAATCCTACACCCAAAAAAAAAAAATTTGTAATATAAAACGTATACAGGTACCCAGGTACCTATTCACCCTATTAAGGGTGCAAAAAGCAAATTGGTATGCCACGCCCCCCCAAACTCATATTGTATATAAACACCTATGAAAATATAATAATAACAAAAAGTTAGGAGTTCTCATGAAATTGTAGAATTGTAGACTAAAATCTTATATAAAAAATTTCGATTTGAAAACGCAATAGGTACACAGGTACCTGTCCACACACATAAGGGTTAATAAAGAACAGTTCCGAATTAATGTAATTTTTGAGAAATATTTGATAAATAAAATTTGATCGTTTTAATAATACCCAAAGTTTATCTACTTAGTTAACAAGCGTACAAATGTATTTGGAGTAAACCTGTTTACCTTTTTTCAAACGCGCTACATTTAACATTTTTTATTTTATTTTTTTTTTTTTTTCTTTTAAAAAAAATTACTATTTTCACTTTTCATTATGAAATGCAGTATAATAAAACCACAATTTCATACTTACGTTTTAGATGACTTTTGCTTGGCTTGTAATAACCTAAAAATAAATTAATACTGTGTTGCTTTTCCGTATCGTTAAAGGTGTTGCTGTAATAACGACTTAAAGTTTGCATTATATCGTTGCCTTGTGAAGCCCAAGCAGCTGTTTTGCGATAAGTTTTGATGCGATGAACCAACTGTGAACCGCCATATTGCAATGCTAATGTATCGCCATGCTCCTCATATAGATTCTCTAGCATTGTAACACAGTCTGAATCAAATTCCAATTTAGCAGATTTAACAAAACCCAAACGTTCTAATTGATGTCCTAGCGCACATTTTCCAATAGCAAATTGTGCTGTATTAGTGCGATCCAAACAATCAACACAATTTGTGCGCACAAGACCAGTTTGAAAAGTTAAGGGATGTCCACGGGCTTTGAAAAACATACCCGTTTGTTGCACTACAGATTCAGCAATGTCAGCCAGCATTTCCATTACATTACCACCGCCTCGGCTTTTTCGGGCCATATCAAAGTGTATGTATTTCATGCGATGCTGTGGTGGCAAAAATTGATTTAGATACCGTATACTTGTGACCAATTCTTTAGCTATAATGTTTTCATGTTGGCGTTTTTCTCGCTTCTTAACCAAATTTAATATAATAATGGGAGACCCATAATGGAAGAGCAATCTTTCAAAATGTCTTGCAGGTGTTTGAGCGTAAGGGTCTGAAATATCTAATTGTATGGGGGGTTTTGGTACCATTTTACTGATGTCTTGTGACCAATGTGACGGAACAGATCCTCGCATTTGTGTGAAAGAACACATATTATGGCCATCTGTTACAATTTGTTCAGTCTCTACCTCATTAGCAACATCACCACGAAAATTTGCTCCACGTTTGAGAAATCGTGTACCAGCAAATCTTGTACTTCGGCGTGCTATTAAGCAAACATTTACCCTTCGTCCAAACACACTTATACAGGATTGACTTACATAGCCATGAGTTACTTCTAAAAGCCAATCTCGTAGCATTATGCCACAAGACAACATGGGCTCTAGCAGGAATGCATTCCAAACAAAACGTTTACGTGAACAGCTTCTAAAAGCATAATCTACACGTTCATTGGAGTTTTCCACATTATTGGTCAAAGAGTCCCATTCTGGCAAGGGCTCATCTGTTTCAATATTTACATTAGGACCCACATATCTGGGGGCTGAACAGTTGTACTGTAAAGTACGTGTTAAATCGTAGGAATATGAAAAATAAAAATTACTTCTTAAATCAATATTTTGAAACATTTTCTTATAACGTTCTTCGTATGGATGGGGTGTTTTAAGTGCCACAGTTGGTTCATTGACCTTGACCATAACAGTGTCTTTGATAGTATAAATTAAATTCATACCCAAATGGGCACAACATTTTCTTTTTGTTACCAATATTAAATAAAAGCCCTCCAAGAATCTTACAAATCCCAAAACTCCATACGCTGAAATAACTTTCGGAGAGCCTCCCAAAGAACTGAGAAATCTGCGTATTTCCAAAGCGTTAAATTCATTGGGATTTTCATCAATTACCAACCGATCATGTTGGGTACGATCGATAGTTAATAGCCGGAAACGAGTTTCTCTATTATTACTGCCCACCAAATACAAACGCTGAAAAACAAATTTTTGTCATGCTATTATTGTACAATTTATCATCTTGTCTATCTTACCGTTTTGGTTTCATACAACACCACTTTTTGTATAGCACTTATCAAAGGATTAAATATTATATTTGGATTGTTATTATTCATTTCTTACAACATTATTCAAAACATGCAAATGGAAATACATATTAATTTTTTAATAAGAATGAGAAATCGAATTCAACAAAGTCGATGGATATAAACAGCTGATGAAAATAAATTGAACAGATGTATGCATCTGCACATCAGATTTGGATGTGTATGAAAATCTGCGTTTCCGTTCAGAATTTTCAAAAAGGGGAGAAAAAAGTACCAACTTTGAAAACTAGAAACTGTTCAAAAAAAACCTATTTAATAATTAATTTTCATTGAAAACTTAAACATAACAAAAAGTTATAATATATATATATATATATATATATATAGTATATGAAAAATACATAATATGTATATTTATGTATATAATATAAATTACAAATTGCTTGGGATACCTATATGTACTTTACTTAAAATGCAAAAGGCCCTAACTAACCAAAAAAAAATAACATTTAGTTTTAATGTGCTAAATTTTCATTTATTCTGATGTATTGCATCAACGCAAATGTCCACAAAAATGTATATTCTTTCGACCAAAATTACCCTACAAGACGATTACCGGTCATTTTGGCTGTTATATGACCGGTAGTGTTGACCAATATATTGGTTAAAGTTTCTATTAGTTTATTAAAAGCAAAATGAAAAAACTAAAAAACTTGTGTACTTGTGATTTTGCCTCTCTTTCTAACTAATGAATTCCACTCGACTACGGAACATATATCTGTATTGTCAATGATAACCAAAATAGTGGTTAATGCTAACTAGTTAGTCATAACCTAAATATTGGTTAGCACTAACTAGTTATTTATAACGTAAAAATTGGTTAGAACTAACCTTTATAAAAAAAATACTTTTTTTTTTGATTTTCATTTTAAATTAAAAAAAATATAATCGAATTTCATTAATGCATTACAGTCAGGAAATTAGATTTCAGTAAAGTAAATACCACGTAACTTTATTTCTGTAGCGGCTCGTTAACGTTCCACTTCTTGCATGAGTCTGGAAATGTAGGTACACATACGTGTGTCCAATCGATTAATCGTAGATCTTAAAAAGACATTTTATTTTGTTAACAATTTGTGTGCAAAAATTATACTATAAAATTATAAAGCCATCTGGATTTTTAATCAGGGATATAACAGTTATAACCAATATTTGAAAAAATCCTGAAACAATAATTTATCACGAATTTTTAAAACTTGCTCTCTGAATAATTATTACAAAAGACCAATATTTTTTTGGTCTTTGACAACCGTTATAGTTTGTTTTTGTTTTTTTGGGCTTCCATAACCATTACAAAAGATTTTAATTTTTTTTTGTCTTCCGTAACCATTACAAAAGACTTTTATTTTTTTTGGTCTTCTATAACCATTATAAAAGATTTTAATTTTTTTTGTCTTCCGTAACCATTACAAAAGATTTTTATTTTTTTCGGTCTTCCATATCGAATTTCACACTAGTTTTATGAAAATATTATTTGGAGTTTGCGAACTGTAGCGTGGTTATAGAAGACAGAAAAAATAAAAATTTTTTATAATGGTTATAGAACCCCCTTCAGAATAAAAATCTTTCATAATGGTTACCAAAGACCAAAAAAATCAATAATCTTTCATAACGGTTATCAAAGACCAAAAAAAATAATCATCTTTCATAACGGTTATCTAAGACCAAAAAAAATAATAATCTTTTATAATGTTAATGGCAGACCTATAATTTTCTGGGTAATTTATAATTATTATTACAAGACCAATTTTTTTCAGTTATTTTTTCCATAACCTATTGGCTATTTAAAAAATATTAACAGTTATTTCGGGTCCCTGTTTTTAATAATTCTTTTTGTTCCTTAATTATTTTCACCAAATCTTAAACGATTATCCTGGCCAAAGCCACCATCCGAATGACCGCTACATGTTGAACGAGCACTCCTTTCAAAACGACCTTTTCGCACATATGTACCTCTATTATTTCCTGATAATCCAGCACCACGTCCTTTGAAGCCGCCATTAGTACGCCCTCCTTTACCACTAGCATTATGATTACATCTTTTGGCAGTGTCACTTTTTTTATAGTAATTTTTTATCTCACTACTTTAGTTACAAATTATAAATTTAATTTAATTGATTTTTTTCTTTAATACCAATCGCATATATTAAATTTAAGAAATTCACAAATTTTTAGATGCATATGACAAAAATATATTAAAATATTGGCATTATTTGGAAAATGTTAGTTGTACCATTCTAACATATATATATATATATGTTAGAGTGGAACAACAAATGTAAAATTGTTGCAAATTTGTTAGTAATTTTTTTAGTTTTGGTTATGCATTCTTTGTGGGGTAGTGATTTCATTAACAAAAAAAGGCCCTATCTACAAAAGATTAATACATAAACGCAAAAAAAAACTAACAGTGTACATCTTTATTTATCCTCATAACTTGAAATCCAATCTTCCAAGTCATGTGAAACAAATTTGAATCGGATAAGAGTCATAAAATTTTTTTTTTTAATAATGTAAACTTAAAAAAAAATAAAATTTGTGCCCGACCGAATGCCGGATACGCAGAGAAGTTTTGGTTAGCAAAGCCGGCAGTAGGCCTGCTATGCAGAGCAGCTTGTGTTTGCGAAGTCGGTGTTTGTTATGAAAAAGAACTGAAAAGAGAATGCCATTTATTTGAAAAGTGTCGAGGCGAATTAACTACAGGTGGTGTCGAAACGGCATCTGATTTTAATTCTCAGATGTATATTTTGGCCAAAACCTCATTTGTTCTAAGAGTGCCAAAATGTTGGCATAATTTTAATAAAATTTTTGATATTCGTAAATTAAATTTTTTCTCCAGTCTTTAAAAATTATTTTTTTAAGTCAACCACAAAATTTCTGGTACACAATTCTTTAAAAAAAAAAAGTTAGAGTGCTACTTTCATCTGTGCCTAATCTTATATACCCTTTTTTATGGTGCGATAACAACAGAAAGCTATAAAAATAAAGTTCTTTCGATATAAATTAATCAAAATTGTGCCACGCCCACTTAGACAATCCCGCCCACATTTTTTCGGATGTTGTGAATTGATAACCAATATGCATGTACATAATTTGGAAACAATGGCTCTTGCCGTTCTTAAGATATATAGAAATCTATAATGTCTTTGTATGAGAAGTGCAACGCCCACTTGTTCAAAGCTGCCCACATTTTGTCGAATGCTGTGTTTTGAATTATTCATCTCAGACCCCATAAAGAATATATATAGTTGATATTCTAGGTCCTTGAGTAATTCTAAGTTGATTTAGCCATGTCTGTCTGTCCATCTGTTGAAAACAAACTAATTTTCTAGGATCGCCCTTTTTACTTTCGAGAAAACCTGTGCGTTATACAACAAAAACGTACACTTTTTAAGAGAACGGCAAAAATACCCAACTTTGTACGTAAGTATGTCCGTAAGATGAATAAAAACGCTTTTCAAGCACTTTAATTCAAAAATTTAGAAAAAAAATATTTTGTGCATATCTACACACAAATTCCTTTAAGATGATATATGTTTCATTAAAATCGGTGAACTCTAAGTTACTTAAAAATCAACCACAAAAAAATTGTTCCCGTATTTATATATAAGATCCGTTCTTTAGATATAAATAAATATATTTTGTGATGCGCCCACCTTCCATTTTATCGAATATTGTGTATTGATAAACCAAATTCTTGTTTCTAGTTTGGAAGCTTTGGCTCTTGCCAATCTCCACATATGCAGAAATCTATAATGACTGTACGGGAGGTACCACGTCCACTTCTTCAATCCCGTCCATATTTGCAAATAGATTGTGTCATAATAAACCCGATTTTTACAATAATTATCTTATCATTCTTGAGATGTAAAGCTCTATTTTGTGCCAAGCCCACTTTATCAGTCCCGCCCACATTTTTGGGATATTGTGTACTGATAACCAAGATGTTTTACCTAATTTGGAAACTTAAGCTCTTTTTGTTCTCAAGATATACAGAAACTAATAATGTGTTTTTGAGAGATTATTAGGCATGTTCTACAAATTGAAATGAAGTGGAATTGAAATCGAACGAGATTTTGATTTCAATTAATTACAAAATTACTGTAGTTTTTCGTGTTTTTTAAGAGCTGTTCTTGTAAATATAATTAGTACTCAAAGTATGAAGTATATAAAAATTAATGTTTTTATGAACTTTCTTTACAGACTCGTTTTAAAAATTTGTTCGATTTTAAATCCACTTAATTTCGATTTACAGAACATACCCGTACGTATTTATAACTAAGACGGTTGTACCTTTTTTGGTAACTTTTACTCTTGCCGTTTCCCAGATATACAGAATTAAGGAATTAAAAACAACAACAACAAGGGGTTTATAAGTAAAAGTAGAGGCAGTCGTGGTTTTTTGCTCATATCTCAGTCATTTATGCACCAGTTTGCCTGAATTTCAACATCAAAATTTATATGACAACGTCTGACAAAAATATATACCAACCAAGTCCCCATCATGTATTCGGTCTTCGAAGCCCCCATTTCAACAGACTGACGGACAGATTGTTAATCGGATTTGAGCTTCTCTTCTAATACGGATCGATAATATATATGCTTAATAGGGTATAGGATCAATATTCTGAAAGTTACAAACGGAATGACAAACTTATAAATGTATGTATACCCTTTTACCTTCGGTGAAATATTGTCGAAGCTAGACGTTAAAGTGGTTCGTCCAAAATTTATGCTATTTTTATATTTATGTTTTTTTTTTTTTTTGTTCGATTTTATGTTATTTATGTATTATGTATAAACCTAAATTAATGTTTTTGAAATAATAATGAAAATATTCTAAAAAAAAATTTGTTTTTTAAACATCTAGTTTAATAACTGCCGTATTCAAATTTAAAATGATTTTGATATGTATTTTAAGAAAAAATTGTATGAAAATTTTGCCTTAAAATACATTTCAAATTTATTTTTTTTTTTATGAATACGGCGGTAAGTATGTCCCAATTTACAGTGTGACAGACAGAAGACAGACATACACTACCAGACTAATTTATTGTATTTTCTTGTTACATTTTACCTTAGTGCTGGTTCACACACGTCAAGTTTGACTCTTCAAGTCTTGAGTTTTGGGAGAGAGGGGAGAAGAAAAGGCATTATCTTTTCCCTTCTCTCCTAAAAACTAAAGACTTGAAGAGTCAAACTTGACGTGTGTGAACCAGCACTTAGCTTTCCTTTGGACAGCAATGAGGTATATTGTAGCGGGCCAGAAAATGCATTACATTCTGCTGGTGTCTAATAATTTTAAATTTTTCTGTACATACAATATACCTCATTGCTGTCCAAAGGAAAGCTAAGGTAAAATGTAACAAGAACATACAATATGATAGTCTGGTAGTGTATAAAGTCATTTCTGAAAAATTTAAGGAATAGGACTACTACAAAAAAGCTTTATAAAATACATAACTGAAATTTAGCTCATAGATTAAATTCGAAAAATGAAAAATGTTGAAAAATTAAGTAGTAAAAAAGTGGTTGTATGGAAAAGTGGGATTTCTTTTAAAAGCGTAGGAATTTTCGAATCGAGCTCCTGGCATCACTGCTTTCATTACATATTTTTTACTTGCCATCATATGCAGTTGTGTTTGTTTTTCGCATTTAGTGTTTTTGTGTGAAATAATTGTGCTGTTGTGTTGTATTTAGTTTAATTAATTTAGCAATTACTTTTAAGAATTTGTATATAGAAATTATATATTTAAAAATCTATATTTATTTAATATAAAATGTCATCGTGGGGTAAAGTCTGTCGCATCTGTGCCAGCCCTGCCGATTATGAAATTTTTGCCAATATTCCAATTTATTTACATGCAAATTGTAAAGATTATTTAGATTGGCAAAAACCTATTAATGAAATGCTCGAAGAGACTACAGGGCTTAAGGTAAAGTTCGTTTGAAATAATTGTGTTATTTTGTGATAGAAGAACTAAACTCTATAATTTATTAATCAAATGCAAGGAACATCTGTGAAGTATTTTTTGTGTTATACACACAACAAATGATTAAATAATAAGTGGTATACATTAGGGTGGGTCAAAAAAGTTTTCTTTCATGTCTATGGAGAGAAGCTTTGGTTAACGAATCCGGTGTTTGTTATACGATAGAGCCAAAAGGCCGGGTTTGCAGAGAATCTTTATTTAGTTAGATCAGCCGGTATTTGTTATTGTACCACAAAAGAGAAAATCATTGCGCCCGTCTAATTTAGTTAGAGTAGCCGGTGTTTGTTATAAAATAGAGAGGAGAATCCTTACGGCCAGCTAAAGGTCGGCTGTGGAAAAACTAGTTAGTGAAGCTGGTTGTTATACTATAGAGGAGAAAATAATCGCGCCCCGCCGAAGGCCGTCTATTCCGACAAACTTAAATTAGCGGTTTGGAATTTTTAAATTCGGGATTTTCGAATTCAAGATTTTGTATTCGGGATTTTAATGAAATAGAGAAATAGTATTAGGTACTACAACCATTATATTCTACTTTCTTATTGAAGAATTTATCAAAATAAAAAAAACGAAAAATCGCACTAAAATGTTCTCAACTGCGGTAAAAGTGAATTATTACCCAAAAATTACGAAAAATCTCAAAAAATGGGCTGTATTTCTTATGTAAAATTTTTATGAAAATTGTTGGACCATTTTGCTTACATCCTAGGTATAAATAATATTTAATAGAGTACCGATAGCAAAAGGAGAAAAGTGGTCAAAAGTGTAAAAAATGTTCAACACTACAATTACTTGACAGCAGAGTAAATTGTTCAGCTTACTCATTTACTGGTAGATATAGACCTTCGGAAGGAAATAATTCCCAGTTTCTATTCTGTAATATTTATACCACAAATTTACCTATTATTTTTTATACCCTCCACCACAATTAGTTGTGAAGAGGGTATATTCAGTTTGTCATTCTGTGTGAAACTTTTTTACTATTCATCTCAGACCCTATAAAGTATATATATTATGGGTCCTTGAGTAATTTTAAGTCGATTTAGCCATGTCCGTCTGTCTGTCCGTCTGTCCGTCTGTTGAAAACACGCTCACTTTCGAAAAACTCAAAAGAAATCAACAAACTTGATGTCAAATTGCTTGTAGTTATCCTAAGCAGTTTGGGATTGAAATTCAGCAAAATCGGTTCAATAGGATCTGAGCTATGAATCAAAATGTGGAACCACCACCTAAAAAAAATTGATAATTTTGTTACAAAAACTAACATAAATGGTGGAAAAATGCACAGAATGATATAAGATTTCGCAACAATTCGTTTTATTCAACTGGAAATCACGCTGTGAAATTTCGTGAAGATCCGTCAATAATTTACCCTAGGCCCCATATAAGCCCTACTCCCGGAAAACAGTATATTAAGCCTAAAACCCTAACTAACAATGCTATCATTACAAATTTTGGCAAGTCACAGTAATATAGGACTAGAAATTAAACTGTTAAGTTTCGTGAAGATCGGTCCATAATTTACCATAGGCCCCATATAAAACCTACTTCCGGAAAACAACTTAGTACGCCTAAAAACGTAAAAAATAATGCTATCATAACAAAATTTGGTACATCAAAGTTTTATTGGACAAGAAATAAAATTGTGTTATTTCGTGAAGATCGGTCCATAACTTACCCTGGGCCCCATATAAACCTTACTCCCGGAAAACAGTTTAGTGCGCCTAAATCCGTAAAAAATAATGCTATCATAACAAAATTTGGTACATCAAAGTTTAATAGGACAAGAAATAACACTGTGAAATTTCGTGACGATCGGTCCATAATTTACCTTGGGCTCCATATAAACCCTACTATCGGAAAACAGTTTAGTACGCCTAAAACCGTAAAAAATAATGCAATCATAACAAATTTTGGCTCGTCACAGTTTTATAGGACTATAAATGATACTGTGAAATTTCGTGAAGATCGGTACATAATTTACCCTAGGCCCCATAGAAACCCTACTCCCGGAAAACAGTTCAGTACACCTAAAACCATAATTAATAATGCTATCATAACAGAAATTGGTACGTCACAGTTTTAAAGGACTAGAAATGACGCTGTGAAATTTCGTGATGATCGGTCCATAATTTACCCTAGGCCCCATATAAACCCTTCTACCGGAAAACAGTTTGGTTGCCTTAAACCATAATTAATAACAAATCGTCACAGTTTAAGATAATAATAACATCATACAGATATTACTCCTTAAACATTCGAACTGTCGGTGGAGGGTATCAAAGATTCGGCACAGCCGAATATAGCACTCTAACTTGTTTTAATTATATTTATTATTTCGCCTTATCTTCATAACAAACGTCGTCTTAGAAAAAGCCCTTTTAGTTTAAAAATGTTCTTAATATAGATCCGTGCTATTAATCTGTTATCAATGTTTCTGTTTATCTTTTTCAGGTCTCTCCTGACGACGGTCTACCAAAAAATATCTGCGCTCTATGCATTTCATATTTGAAACACGCAAAAACTTTTCGAGAACAAGCCATTAACACATGTTTAAATTTTTTAGCTGTTAAGGAATATAAAAGTATAGATAATGACAAAAAAGTATGGAATTATGACGAAGTAATTAATGATATAGCATCAGTGACGCAACGAAATTACAATGAAGATGATAATCTCAAAAATAATCAAAGCAAAGATCATAATAAAGTTTCCAAACAATTAATGTTCAATACAAACATCAATGCTACGGCAACATTTACGCGACAAGTAGAACTTTCTTTACAATATTTAAGTAAACTATATGATAACAATGTTAATGTAGCAACAAAAAAAACTTACATAGAAAAAGGAAGTAATAGCACATATAAGGCACTGGGTGCAAAACAACGAAGGCAATACAATAAATCCATGGATATGATGATACCAAGTTCAAGTGGCTGTAATAGTAAAAGACAAAATTTAGAAGATGATTTACCGAGGACTACATCAAGTGATGAATACGAAACGCCCGAAGAAGCAGAAACAGGTCATATAAAGAATAATATATTCTCATATAAAGAGAAAAACTTTGAAGAAGATGATATTATGGACTTAGATGAACTGAAAGATGCTATAACCATTAATATACCCTCAACATGTAAAGAACACAAATGTTCATTTTGCTTTAAACGTTTTATGTTCGAAGAGTCATTCAGTGAACACATTAAAGCATGTATTGAATATAAATTTGCCACATTCTTAGAAGAAATGAATAATCTTTTATATATAAGGCGGGCTAAGGAAATTTCTCCTCACGAGTTCATACGACGAATGATTTTTAGTTTACGTAAAACTTGTGAATGGTTAAAGGAAAATTGTATCGATTCTACTTTGCCAGACTTGTTACAAAATAACGAAACGCCTAAGGCAGCTTCAAAGAAACAACGACTAGTAAGTGAAAGTAAGTCAACAGGTTCATCTACCGAAGAACAGCTTTCACAAAAAATATTACATAGTAAATTGAATAAGACTTTGATAGCAACATCACCACTTTTATCTTTAAAACCATCTATTGTACGCAATACTCCTATTAATATGAGCAATAACATTTTGCACGAAATTGAGAGGTCTGAAAGTAGAAATTCAGAGAAAATGATTTTAAAAAAACCCATACCTATACTAGCCACTTCATCAACAATTAATAATATAAATAATTTACAGACATCTAACATAAAAACTACATCACAAGAATTGGATCGTTTGGCATTTATAGAAAAATTAAAAAATGCTGCCAAACCAATTGGGGACACAACTTCAACAACATCTCCAGCAGTGACTACAACTTCTACCAAGCCAATACTTCAATCAAAAACAAAGTATTCTCCTTCACCACTTATTAGTGTCAGACAAGACTTATTAGCTTCTATTACTACAAATAAAAATACGTCAGTAATTCACACATCTCCTTTGTTAGATTTATTACAGTCGTCATCATCTTGCAATTCCACAACTCCAGTTGTTAATCCTTGTGCTCGTTGCCCTCAATGTAATTTATATTTTGATACATTAGATGCACTTGAAATTCACAATGCAATGCAGCACAATTCACTATCAAATAATTCGAATATACCAAGAACCCAAACACAGGATGACTTGGATTCAGAACACAAACGTATAATTGCACTCTTTGAAGACGACGATGAAATTTAATATGTTTTTGTTTTCAAAAAGCCGTGTTCCCTTTTTAAAAACTTTCAGTCTACAAACAAAAAAAACTAGTTTAAAAAAATAAAATCCTCTCTAAATATTAAAAGAAATAAATGGGTGTTTTCTAGAATACGAATTCACTCGAAAATGGATTTGTTCAGCATTTTTGGTGTTCTGAAATTTACATCCACATGTTTTATAAAAGTAATAAAAGGTTGGTGAAAGTAAAACGAATCGACTTTTATTCTTTTATGCGATATTTTTAATAAAAACAAATTGGGGTTTTAGTTTGAAATGATCTTTATCTTTTATTTAATTTAGTAAAAAAAAAAATATAAATTTTCACACAAATATTAATACAAAAAAATTTTTTAACTTATCCAAAAATTTTACTTTTATTGAACATCGCTTGCGAAAAAAAACAAAAGCTTCTGGCATTTTTATGTAAAAATTTTATCTTCGAATAATTTGAATACATAAAAACATGCGGATTTGAGAACACCAATTTATGAATTTGGCGGATTCAAAAAATGTTGAGTTTTCAATACGAGTCAAAACCTAGAACACACCTGAATATATTTTAAATTATCATTGTGCATACTAGTATTAATTTATTTTTTATGTTTTACGCTTTTTAAAGTTTATATACCGCTGATAATTCATTTAGGAATGTGCGATTGATCGATTAATTTAAAATCCCGATTAATCAACATGAATAATACATTATTATGATTAGAAATTTTTTAATAAAAAACTTTAAACTTGACTAATCAAAATCTAAAGTCGGATTTACCAGAATAGTTGATTGTTCAGCATTTTTATTATATAAGATTTTGATTAACAAATAAATGGTACGTCCCTAATTCCATTACTTAATTCTAATATTGTTTAATTTTATTAATGTGCGGTTCCCACAATACAAGTGACTGAACGTATAGTAAAATGTATGTATATGAAAAGCACTCGTAAAAAATAGGAGTGCATTTCACATAAATTTTCATACGCGTTCAACGATTTGTGTTGTGAATATCGCACATAAGTTGTGTATATTTAAAATTTTTGTCCGAACTGTGTTTATTAAATATTTATTTTATTGTTTTAATTAAAAAAATTATATATACATATATAAAAATTATATTTTACGTAAATGTACGTATTTAAAATGAAACCAACTTTTGATGCATTTAAACTTATTTTAGATACTAGTTATTTATGTTTTATAAATAATAAAATGACATACATATAATGTTAACTATTATTCTATTTATTTGTTTTAACAATTATTCTTTGAATTGAAAAGTTTTCGATTCAATGTTTATGAGAGTCTTGTTTTGTTTAGTCAAGTTCTTTTTTTTAATTTTTATTATAATTATTGACTTTTCAAACCCACTTCGGTAGCACCCGAACTTATTTTTTTTTTTTAATTTTTATTATAATTATTGGCTGGCCGAACCCACTATTTTAGACCGAACCCAAGGCGAATTGACTAGAAGGTGGGGTCAAGTCAACATATGGTGTCTTTTTTTCGGTGGTCGACTTGTCAAAGTTTGTATACAAACAAGTTTTTTATGTAAACAAACCTATTTTTTTACTAGCAATATTTTTGACAACCCGACCACAGAAGCGGTGTTGTTGTAGAGTTGACCTCACCTTCTTGTCAATTCGCCTTGGCCGAACCCGAACTTGAAACTGAACCCTAAATGGAACGTTTTGTGTTTTCAAATTGATCATTTGAATACAAATAAAAGGAAGGAAAAACCAACAATATCAATAAATTTTGAACTTTTTTAATATTATTTTCAAAGGAAAAAAATACGTCTACGATGGAGTTGTGGGTAAATACGGAGAGTTTTTAGAAATTCTTATGACGTATGAACCAGTTGTGTTGCTAACATAGAGCAGCCTATACACGATTCAATTAAATTGTCAACTGAGTCGGTTGTTGGCCAAATCAAAGCGTGTATGATACTGTCAACTGTTAGTTTGACGGTTGTCGAGTTGGTTAAAAAAAAACCAAAAGATTTTGATTTTTTCAAGTCGACTACTAAGTCTTTCAATTCGATTGTACTGTGTGTGCTCGAGTCTCTTGATCAGCTGTCAAAATTAATGTTTGTAGTTTTCTTTTCTAAACAAATACATGTTCTTCCGTACTTCTGTTTTTTCGTACTTTTTGTAAAGAATTTTTCTTGAAGTCCAAAGTAAAATTTTCTGTTTTTTGTTTGTCTTTCTTTTGTTGACCTTTTTCAGCATAATTTAAAATACAAATATAAACATAGAGCTCGTGCCCTAGCCTTTAACAATAATAAGTATTGAACTATTTATTAATTGGGCTTAGGTTAGGTTAAGAAGGGTTATGTGCCCAACACACTTCACACGGAGACCAATGCGTTCCATTGTGAATCCTTTCAATTAGGAGGTAGAGAAAAAGAAATAAGAGATATATAATTAAGAAAGTTAGTAGGTACCACGTAGAACTTTACCCCCTCGTTCAGTCCCCTCAACAAACAACCGCGCTATTTCCCTGACAAACCCCAGTAGATCAACTGAACTACATCCAGCGATACACCCCAGTTGGTCGTGAAATCTATCTCCTAGCCATTACTGTCTGAGACCCTGCATCCTAGGACAGTGACATAGTACATGCTGAATCGTCTCAAGCTCCTCAGAATCATCGCACAATCTGCAGAAGTCCGATATGGTATTGTCCCATTTGTAAGTAAAAGCCCTAACAGGACAATGAGCCGTCAAGAACCCTATAAGTGTCATAAGACCACCCCTATCCAATCCCAGTAGAACCCTGGGGGGTTACCGCGTATTTCGATTCGAAAGAAATCATTTACGAATTCGAACAATTTGTACTGTGTATTACGATTTTCGTAATATTTATTTCGAATAAACGGACGTTTTTCACACTTTATTGAAAACAAAAAATCATTTTATTAAAAGCCACTATTACGAACAAAAATTGTTCATCAAACTGCCCATTTTTTAAAAAATACAACCTCTGTCATCGGTTCGAACGATTACGAAAATCGTAATACACAGTACGAATTGTTTGAATCCGTAAATGATTTCTTTCGAATCGAAATACGCGGTAACCCCCCTGGTTGCCTTTGCGTCCAATCCGGGCCATAGTGCCTTAGACACCCTGCAATCCCTTCTATCCCTCCAGGACCGGTTAACGTTATCACGGAAACTTTCCGTATCACCCCATAGTAGTAACATAGGGGGGCTTTGCCCCCTGTCCCTTACTAAGTCCAGATTCGAACCCCCTCTCGCAAGCTCGTCCGCCACCTCATTTCCATCAACCATGCAGTGTCCAGGTACCCAACACAACCTCAAATTGAATACCTCCATTAGTTCCCTAAGAGCAATCCTTCACCGAGCGACCAGGCACGATCGCACCGTATAATTTGACAATGTCCTAAGCGCCGCCTGACTATCGACGTAAATTGTCACCACAGATCGACCCACGATGTGTTCCAGTATTACTTCCATCGCCCTCCAGATCGCTAGGATCTCAGCCTGGAAGACACTGCACTCATCAGGGAGTCTGAATGACCTTTTCACGTCGGTGCCCGCGATATATAAACCGGCACCAGTGCGGGTTTCCGTCTTGGATCTATTCGTAAATACTGCCCAATCCTCAAACAGTCCATTGGATCCACGCCAAACTTCCCTATCCGGGGACTCCACTGGCGGTGTTACACCGAAGTCCAGGTTTATAGTCCTATGATCCGAAATTCCCTCGAAAACCCACCTCGTAAAAATTTCTCGAGTGATCATCACGCCTAGGTCTAACCAAGGAAGACTCTTAAAGTCTAAGTAAGTTCCTAGCAGCCACACTCCTCACATAATGCCTGTGGAGTGCTTCTCCTTTCAACTGTGATGCCACGAACTTTTTGCTCTTGAATTTGATTGATCGCAACTTATTTTTGATTTTATTCATTTGAATTGCAATTAATTGTTCTAATTTATTTAAATGAGTTCAAAATCCATTAAATTCAAACGAATTGGAAATTAATTGCAATTCACTTTAACAATCTCATTAGAATTGGAAACGAATTGCAATTAATTTCTTCCTAATTTATTTGAATTGATTCAAATTTCATGAAATTTTTTTTTTCTTTTTTTTTTTTTGTTGTGAAAAGAATTAATTCAAAATTTAGCTAATTCGTAACGATATGCAGATATGTATACATACTTATGTACATAAAAAAAAAACATCAACAAGGGATTTTTAAAAAATATTTATCTCAATATTACTTACCTTAAAAGATACGGACGACTCTGCTTTTGTGCATTGTTAATGTTTGGTGGTTTTCCTAAACTATTTTTATACCCCTTTCTGCTCTGCATAGGCATGAACAATTTAAGGTTTTCAAAGGTATGTTTCCTGTTTTTATATTCTTCCAAATCCATTCAAATTCTTGATCTGATGTAAAACAAACAACTTATATACCCTTCACCGTTGTGCGATAATAACAGAAAGTTAAATAAATACCGTTCTTTAGATAAAACTAAATCAACTTTGTTTCACGCCCATTTGTCCAATCACGCCAACATTTTTCGGATGTTATTCATTGATAATTCAGATGCTTGTACCTAATTTGGAATATCTCCAATCTCTCGTATTGATAACCAATGTGCTTGTACGTATTTTGAAAACTTTTTCTTGCCGTTCTTCAGATATACAGAACTCTATAATGTCGTGACACGCCCACTTGTCCAATCCCGCCCACATTTTGTAGGACTGACTAGTATAAGGCTTTACGCCGGTAGTCGTGCTGCTCCTTGACGATTAGGAAGGGTCTTTTTTGGACTTTTGTGGTCGGATTTCGACACGTTGTCCCTTCTATCCCTGCTTGTTTGGGCTGGTATGTCTTTTGGTATGACGGTTTGCCCGAAGAAATTGTAGAACTACATATTTCAGATCTCAGCGACGAACTTTATTTGACATGCTCTGTCACCTATATTGGGCCATTTGGACACGTCGCTACTGACCCGTGTTGACGGTTTGTGGGCATGGTGTGAACTGTTCCGTTCCCAATGACAATATAGAGGCTATTCTTCCTAATTATGGAAGCCGAGTTCAATAAGGGACTGAATCCTATTCGTAGACGTATCGGGTTTTTCAGGCATGAACCTGCGTCGCTTAACTAGATTTGTTTCAAACTTTTTAATAACATATACGAATTTTAGAGTTTTTTTCAGTGTTCTTTACTACATTCATATAAACACACAGCTGTATACAGAAAGTATATTTGTAGCTTAGTACTTTTACAGCAACTCTGTTGGCGCAGCCTATTGAATGAAAGTATCATTAACATTTTCCTTAGTGTATTTGTAGTTGTTGGCTGGTTAATGTTTTGTTATTGAAAAAAAATTTTAGTGCAATTTTCTACCGTAATTTTTTATAATTTTATCAGTTTAACTGTTTAAAATTATGCAATTTTAGTGGAAATTAATAAAGCGATAAATGATTACTTTGAAAATATTAATTGTAAAGCAAAAGCCAAGTTAAATAATGATGAATGAATAACAAACAGACTCACAAAATCACACCGAAAAATTTCAAGACAAAAAGAAAGAACAGAAAAAGAAATTCCAATGCGCAGAAGCACAAGCCAGCATTCAGTTATTGTAAATTGTTGTGGGGAACAAAGTAAAAGGTGGGTGAGGTATTGCTGAAAGTTGTGTGTGCTGTAAGCTTATACATATGTATTTAAATCGTTTTCTAAAAACTAGTGGATCATCACATAAACAAACTAAAACACTTGTAAGGCTTTTGCTCGCTGGAACTATGGGAAAATTGTTAATGCATTATTACACAGAAGAAAATGTACTTTAAGTAACAATTATAAAAAATAGAAATTCTAATTAAAAAAAAAACCGTTGACTAGGCATAAATTATATTAAGCGAATAGAAAAAAATTAAAAACACTTGTGTTTTAGCTACAAACTTCATGTAGAAATAATGAATTTTACTAACATCAAGTGATTCCAAAGTCAAAAATAATAACACCATGTTAACTTTGCTAAGTGAGTGTCATTTTTGGACAACCCGCGAAGATGTGCGCATTAAACACACTGACTTTGGAGCTTTTCGCTATACACGCAATCGTGAGTTGCAACACATGCCTGTGGATTACTGCGCAGAAGCTAAACGTGACTATACGGAGCGACGCAATGGATTGACAGTATTAAAGAATTCTCGCAAATCGCGCATGGGTAGACTGAAAGATAATCTTAAGCGCTTGGAAGAACTTATGCGTTCATTTAAAGTTGTCCACATACATTGGACGGATGGCTCACAAGTTTTGCTGCTATTTGCTAACGGCATTATTGCTCACATTTCCATTGATATGTTTACCGGTGACATTTCTCGCATGGTATATGAAAAATATTTAGTGGGAAAATTGGCTGCTGACACTATAACTGATGGTAAGTTTTTTTTTGTTTTTACTGTATTTTAATGTGTTAATCAAGGTTGTCAGATTTTGTTCACCTTCTTCGTCAATTTTGTATTGTAAATCGCCAAAGTATTTACTTAGTGCACTTCCGTAACATTTTAATGTAAAATTTTGTTAAAACTCTAATGGGAGTTAAAGAGTTAAAAATTTGATATATCGACCCCTTTGCGCGAAATTATCGTATGTTACAAAAACCAAATTTTACAGGACAGCAATTTTTCTACTTTTCTCTGCTTTAGCTTGCAATATCAAAATGAAAATATGCATTCAATTTTAGCAGCAACGAAGTGGAATTCGTCTACAATATTTTGTCATATGATGTCTCTTTGAATGTAGAACAAGATTGCATCAAAAACTCAATTTAAAAAAATTGGCTTATACGATCATTTCGCGCAAAGGAGTCGATATGTACTTATGTATGTACATTTTGTATATTCCGAACAGTGCTGCCACAACTAATACAATTTTTACAACCAAAATTTTAGAAAAAGTTACCAAATGTTTATTTTAAGTTGCATTGTAATACAATGGAATTTGTACTTTCAAGTTAAATAATAATTACACTGTACTAGAATATGAGATTTTTTTTGAGACAAACGGTGCAGCTTTGGTTTTAAACTAATTCGGGTACACTGAAACCAGTGGTGCTATCCGTTTTTTAGGTTAGCTATTGTTTTCGGGATATACCGTTATTTCGAAAATGGAGAAGGTTGCAAAAAATATATTCGCGTAACCCCCCGTTTTCACATGCAAGTGCAAGTTCGAAAAACTTAATACACTCACACTTTTTCACTAACATTCATACAATATTTGTGCTTTCAGCTAATCGGCTGTTTCCTCGATTTTTCGTTGATAATACGTATACATACACTACTTGCAAGTAATTACTTTCATGTGGAAACGTAGGGTAACTCAAGATCGGTTTATTGAACAAACAAAAAAAAAAAAACCTAAATTCCGCAATAAAATTACCTTTAAGAAAAGTTAACATTTTTTCTTTCTCGTTTTAGAGACTTATTTTTTATTTACCAAAATTTCGAAATTTTTGTTTGTTAAAAATTAATAAAAATTTGAAAATGCAGCTATGCTTTTTATTTTTTTTAGACATATAAAAATGAAGTTGCAAAAAAACAAGCCAAAAATGATTAAAATCTGTTTAGAACTTTTAATTTTATTCTCTAAAGACCAATTTAATAAAGGTCCCTTAAAGATTGGAGAAAGCGGGTAGGTAGGTATATTAGAAATAAATGATGGAGATGAAAAATAAAGTGGGGTTGGTAATATATTTGCTTCGTTTGTGAGCATCCTACGCGCTGCAGGGCCAAATTTAAGAATCATAACTATACAAATATGGCGGTTAAATGAAATTCTTAAGTTTAATTAAAAATTTTTCGTAACACATTCAATGGGAAAAAGTAGATGACTGACAATTAAAGGTTTTTTTTATAAATTTAAAATCTTACAAAATAATTATCTCAAATAACATTAAATAAATATACATACCTACAAGTTATAAAAAGTAAAATTTAAAACTTTTTAAACTCACGGCAATTTTCTTACAGAAAATTACAAAAATTTTAAAACTATATAGGTATTAAAAATCAATTCATTTTTGAAAAATCTTTAAAATTCCTATCTGTATTTTTAAATAATTAAATATACTACTGGAAATAACCAAAATTTAAAATCTTTATCTTAGTTTTTAGAAACTCTAAAAAGACTTTTGTGTAATTTTGCGTCATTTGCTGAAATCGATTCCGCGAGATTTAATGCACTTCCTATTTTAAGTACTATGTACTTATCTTTACTACTCTTAAAATCAAGAAAAACTACGTTCATTAAAAAATAATTAAAAATCTCCATGAACTCCAACTTCATTTGTTTTCGATTTTAGAAAATTTTTCAAATGATTTTTTTTTTTTTTTATGGAATATAAGCAGTCGTTGATGGCTGTGAGTGTTAAACGGCAAGCACTCTGAGGAGATTGAGTGGTTGCAATCGAAACATGTCAGGGTAACCTGTCCGTAAAAACGCCTGGGTTCGAGCCCAGATTGAGTCAAGAATGAAAAATTATCAGTAAATTTTAATTAATTTTCATGTTGTAAAATTCCTTTCTTCATAAAAATAATTTAATGAAAATTAAATTTGATGAACTTAAGCCTAATTAAAAATATTAAAAATTTGGATTAAAAACCAGATGTATAATTTCATTTTTATATTCAAAAATATGTATTTCAATGATCATTATGGCAATATTTTTTTACCAAATCCTACCCCACTGCTGATTTCTTAATGTTATACATGAATTTAGCATTATTTTAGGTGATTTTTGTGCTTAAAATATCACTTGTAGCAGACTTATCAAAATATAAATTTCGTTAAAAAAAAGTTTATATTCATTAGTTAAGAAATTTGTTTAAGAAATGCAATTCATAAAAATATATGTAATTTGTTTTGTTGAAATAAATAAAACCTAATAATCAGGGCAAGGAAGTTCATGCACTTAAAATCGCAAAATATGCGCATAAAACATGCACTAAAAATCGTAAAATATGCAAAAATAAAAGTAAAAAATATGCATTAAAAATATATTTATTTAACCATATTTAACAAAAAAAAAAACATAAATACATTTCATTCAGTTTTAAAAACTTAAAACCTAGTTTAAAAATTAGTAGTAGATAAAGATATATTTACATATATAAATAGATAAGTTTTTTTTAAGTTATCAAATGGTAAACTCATTCTATTTGGTCTTAAAACAGTTTTAAGCATTGAAAGTGTTCGTTCGACATCAACGGATGTAATAGGTGGATACTTAAAAGTGGTCAACTCCTTTGTAGAATAATCATTGTCTACAATTTTTTCTTTACTGGAAGGTAAATTAAAATATTACCAATTTCTTTAACTTTTTTAAATCCGGCATTCTTTTTTAAAACTGCATAAATTTTGGCTTTATTTTTTCGCCGATTTGACCTTCTACTTTTCTTATTTTAATGACAGCGTCATCAACGAGTTTAACCGAGATGTTCAATGATTTAAACCCCTGAAGTTCGGTTATTGTTTCGACTAGAAACCCATTGTTTGAGTGTATAAATTCTAATTGAGCCTTTATATTAGGTACATTTAAAATATTGCTTACTTTTTTATCGCGACTGCATTATTTTCGTTAAAATTATTTACCACATCTTTAAATTCTTCAAAATTTTTGGCATAATACTCAACTGCCTGCAACCAGGTACCCCATCTTGTTATACATGGTTGAAACGCAAAGGCGACTTTAAAAACTTTCATGTATGGCATGAGCTTAGCATGTGACATGTAACATTTTGGAGTAAGATATCTTAAAAAAAAGGTAAAGTAGAGCAAAATTTTTTTTTTTTATTAAAGGATTCTAAAAGAGAAATTGAATCTTTGAAAGTTCGAGCTATTGAAGCATGATCCACCTTTTCCAACTTTACAATATTTAACAAAAATTTGTTTTTACTTTGTTCTTCTTCTGCATTCAAGATCCCAATTACGTAGACAACGAAACGTCCTTCAGTGTCCATTGCTTCGTCAATAGACAGCCACAAATTATGTCACTTAATTCTTTCAACAATGTCACATAGTTGTATAGTGTACAACTTGGCGATATAAGTTTTTATAAGGGTTGTTTCCGTAGGAATGGTTTCATTGTTATATTTGTTTATAAAAATTCTATAATTTTTGTTGATTAGCTAATATAGAGGTATATCTGCAGACACCAGAGCCTTATACAATTCAAAACTAAATTTCCTAGTCTTATCCCCAAAAGTTGATTTTCTTGAAATTAAAGTTTGCGAAACGTTTTCATAAATCATAAATCTTTGTGTTTCTGGCTTTGAAGGTGCTGATTTACTTGAAATTTTTAAATGAAACACATTTTTGTAAACTTTGCGTACTTTTTTCCCTCTATTTTGAAGACTCAAAAACACACTTATTTAAAAGATTATTTTTTGATATTTTTTCTTTTGGCATTTATTTCCTTAAAAACAATTTATTTTATTAATACTTTTTGGATTTTAGGTCATACTTCTTACACCGTTAATTAAAAATATTATGTTGAGTTCTATTTTTTCTTCGCCGAACATTATTTTTTTATTTGCTGTTTCTTCAAGTAAAAAAAACCGCGAACAAAATGATATGCCAAAAACTGTTTTATTGTTACTTCTACAATTATGTGCACAATTATACAAATTGTATAATTTTTGTATGTGCTACTTTTTTAAGGTAAAAGAAACAAGGTGAATTTATAATAAAATGTAGGTAATTCAGTACCAAACACCAACATGTTGTTTTTGCTCCTTGAAAATTTCGAAGTTAGCAGATTTTCCCATACTATTTTGACTGTTTGACAGCTTCAGGGCTGAAACAACTATAACCAGCTGATTCATTGACTACACCTTATAATGAATTCGCCTTGAACAGAAAGATATTTCTAAACAAAAAACTAAGAAAAGAGCAATTTTTTTTTATAAATATTACAAAATATGCCGAAAAATGTGAATTTATAGCAAAATATGACGAAAAATATGCATTTATATCAAAATATGCAAAAACATGCATTTAAAGCAAAATATGCAAAAATATGCACTAACAAATTGATGCCATTTTACTGGAAATATTGTGATTCGCAAAGATATTAACCTTAGGTGGGTCTCAGAGTACCGACAACAAACATGCATTTGCATGAAGTCCCTTGCCCTGCTAATAATAAAATACTATTGGAAAAACTGTAGCGTGCGTTATGTAGCGTGCGTCACAAAGGGTTAACGGCTTTTGTCAAAAAATCACAACATTTTTTGGCTGCAAATAAGTGCGTTTAGAATTCTCTTATAGTCATCTTTCTTTAAGGAATTTGATTATGTATACCTTGTCATGCCAAATTTGCTAAAAATTAGGAAAAATTCCTTCAACCTTTGAAGTTACTTCCACTTGTTGTAGCGTGCGTCACAAAACTTTGTGATCAATTATTTCGCAACAAATACTTGCTAAGAAATTATGATATATGTCATTCGTAAGTACATACATATTAATGTCACTAAATACTATATATAAGTTGAAGCTATCTTTTTTGAAAGACCAAAAAATGTTTATATTTCAATCAGAAAACGCGTGCGAATGTAGCGTTCGTCACGCAGGATTTGCCCATATGGCATAATTTGGTTGCCGTTTTGAAAAGGATTTTATGTTTTCGAAAAAGTATAAAACACTCTCGTTCATTGCTAACAAAATTGTAGTACACAGCAAAGATGTAAATGAATCATTCATTTTTGATTTTAATTCATTACGAATTAGCTTAATTTTGAATTAATTCTTTTCACACAAAAAATGAACTGAATGAAATTTGAGTTAATTCATTTAAATTTAGCAAAAAGAATTGCAATTCATTTGAATTGACTTGGAATTAATTCAAATGAGTTAGAAAAAATTAATTGCAATTCATTTCCAATTCATTTGAATTGACTTGGAATTAATTCAAATGAGTTAGAAAAAATTAATTGCAATTCATTTCCAATTCATTTGAATTGATTTTAAAAAAAGACTACTGTAAGTAAATGTGAAGAAGCATTACTCCCCTTTTGTTATCCAACTCATTTTATTATATCATACAGCATTACACTCATTTCGGATATCACCTAGCAGGGTTGTCAGATTTTTTTGCGCTCCATCGCCAAACCGGATGTGAGAAATCGCAAAAAATCGCCAAACGTCGATTTTGTTCAGTTTTTGTAAATTTTTTTTTTAATTAAATTTTGCACACAAAAAACGCTAATATCATTTTTCAGTCAAAAATCGCCAAAAACTGAGAAAAAATACAAAAAGTCGTCGAAGTAAATTTTGTTTTGTTTCTGTAATTTTTTTTTTAATAACATAAAATGGAGATCATATATGTATTCAGTTAAAAACTTAAATTAAGTACACGAGTCTATAAAATCGAACACTTCAGCCTCACCGATTTTATTACTGGAGTTTTGACCTACATACTATTAGAATTTCATACATACTATTAAAATTAAAAAGTGACTGAATATAAAATTCACTTAATATGTTTTTTCATATTAGTAACGATAACAAAAAATGACAAGTTGTTAAACAAAATCGCCGAAATAATATAAATGGCAAAAATAGCCAAGTTAATCGCCAGTTATGTCAGAAATCGCCAAAAAATTCGCCAGTCGCTAAATGGGAGATCCCATCGCCAAACACGTTTCAAAATCGCCACGTTTGGCGAGAAATTGCCATATCTGACAGCCCTGTCACCTAGTACGAGATAATCGTTGAAAGGCATAGAAAATAATAAGAATAGAAATTCCAATGATGTACTGTAATTAGCAGGTAACGGCAGAATATGACTTGAATTAGTAGGGAGCTTCGAAAATCCTATCAGCATGAGCATTAACTCATTTGAATTAATTTTAAATCAATTCAAATGAATTGGAAATGAATTGCAATTCATTTTTTCTAATTCATTTGAATCAATTCAATTCAAATGAATTTGAAATGAATTGCAATTCATTTTATCAATTCATTTGAAATAAAAATGAATTGCAATTGATTTTGCCCAATTCAAATGAATTGACTCAAATTTCATTCAATTCATTTTTTTGTGTGAAAAGAATTAATTCAAAATTTGCTAATTCAGTGCATGAATGATTCAAGAATAAATTCAAAAATAAATGATTCACTTACATCTCTGGTACACAGTACAAATTATTCGGGTTCGTAAATAATTGTACAGTAGACGCTCGCAAATTAGAACCGCTTTGTTTTTGAGGCGATTCTAATTTCTGAATTATTCTAATTTCTGGACTTTTTTCCGAATAAAAAATAAAAAATTTATTAAATTTACTTCCAAAAACTTAAATAAAAGACTTTTAAAATTTTTTAAATCAAATTTATTGTTTTAAATGTTTGATAAAAACAAGGAAACAAAACGTAACAATTCAGTACAATACATTAAATGTATTTTTTTAAATTAAAAATATGAATATAAAAAAACTAATGGCAACAAAACAACAATTCAATAAGGAAAAAACATATATGATTTGGTAATTCCCCTTTTTAGTTTTACTATGTTCAAACAGAATAAAAATAAACTGCGCATTTCTTGTGTTCAAATAACAAAAAAAAACGCTCTAAAATTAGAATTTTAAATTCGAATTTTAGAGCGTTTAATGTATTGCAAGCACTGACTCTAATTTCTGGACGTTCGAATTACTGAAAGCTTTAATTTGTGAGCGTCTAATGTATCAATTAAAACATTTTCATACGTATTATTATTTTAGAAAAAAAGTAACCAAAATGAAAAAAATATTCAAACCTCCACATTGAAAAAAAAAACAATTTTGGTTAGAAATAACCAAAAACGGCAGCTATGATTCCGAAAGATATGTATATTCAAAAGCTGTAGTGGAAAATCTCATATTTATATGAACATTTAGGGGTTAATAACTCGATAACTTGCTTTTGCGCCACTTTTTCACATTATATTTTTAACATGTACTTTTAACATTTACTTGTAACAATTTTTACAAATTTGTAACAATTTTAGTAAATGAACACAACTATTTAAACGTTTCAAAATATGTCATACGCCCATAATCATGAAAAATATTTTTGATTTATAAAGGGCTTTTTTGCACAAATTTCCTATGAACATTTGAGGGATAAAATTTAGGATTTGTGAAATCAGAAAATGAATGTTGCAAAAATATTAATTTTAAGTTGAAATTATAATAATGTTTGTGCTAATAGTGAAGAACTGCTATGATTGGTTGATTCATCAGCATCTTCAATGGGTGAAGATGTGATTATATTGAAGATTTGTTGCGCTTAACTGCCTGTTTACCGATTTCGTACGTCGAACGTCCATTTCATCCAAAAATGTAGGTATAATTCCAATTTGAATACATAAATCAAAATTTATATCGTCAACAGTGTTATAACTCGTATTTAATAAATTTCAAAATTTAACTTCACACACACAAAAGTAAATTTTTCCATAGACAGTGCCAGACTCTCCCGTAGCTGTTTAAAAACTTAAAGCCCAACTATTATATGTTTAAGTTGGCTTAAGCAATTATGCGAATACATGTGATTAATATGTGCCGAACCATTTTGAACTTTAGAAAACTTTTTGGTTAGTTTTATGAAACTGGCATTTGCTTAAGCAAGATGCGAAACAGATTGCACTTTCCGTACGGAATAAAATAATTTTTGATTTTATTTTTGTTTTTTTTATAAATGCTTTTTTTTTTTTTGTTAATTTTTGACAGTAGCATAAGCCAGCTTATGCATATTATAGTTGGGCCTTTACCACGCTTAGTGGTTCGATAGATTTTGTTATTAGCTCGGGCCTTATAATGGAATGTGATGCCCCAGTGTCCACAGTAAAAATGCGATTTTGACCGTTAATGTAACGACAAGCAGTAAGATTCTTTTTACTCCGTTGCACCACTGATATAGAGCTTGTATTACTTCAAGACTATTGCAGTTAAACTGTAATATGAATATCTATTTAGGTCCCGGAAGGCAATCATGGGTGTTATAATTACAGTAAGAAGGATGGCGGTATGGCGTATGTTGCCTACGATAATGATGTTAATCAGGCCGCTGACAGCATGGCGCAAACATTTTTTCCACTCCTTATCGTGGGTGAGTCCGGTACATTTTCTGAGATGACACCAGCCGAAACAAGTGTTAAACCTTAATTGGGTAGTTACGTGGTGCAACCGGTTCTTGCAAACAGAGCAGAACCATGATTCGATATTTTGTTTGACTAAAAAAATTCGGAGCAGCAAAGCCGAATGATCAACAGATCTATGGTTGTTACTGAACATCTTAGACCTTGGCCGAATAGTTCGATTCATTTCAGTGCTTTAAAATGGCTGCCGTGGGAATGTCTTTTTTCCTTTTTATAGCCACACCACAATAGTGGAGAGGGTTTATGCATTTATGCTGATGTGTGTTACTCCTTAAAATATTGGTCGTAGACCCAACTTAAAGTATACCGACCGACTCAGAATTACGTTGATGGAATTTGGTACATAGGTTCTTATTGGCACAAGGACCAAGCCTATTGAAAATGGGTCGAATCGGTCCATAATTTCATATACCCCCCATACAAGCTGCTTTTCGGATTAGGGTCTTTGTGCCCCCTATCGAACCAATTTTAATTGTATTGATTTCTTCCTTATCTATTCTAAAGACAAACTTTCAGAATCCAACAAAAATTATTTGAAATCTTCTTATTCTTCTTTGTCACTTATCCGGACCATATGGAAAATGAGGACTAAGGACCAGACTTTCCTTCTGTGATACCCATATGCCTGAGTGCCCCGTTAGGCTAGCTGATAGAGAGCTAGTCTATCAGCGCAGGGCTGCGGGTTCGATTCCCGTCAGAGGCTATGGTTTCCTGCAGACAAGCGTGGAACTGGATATTTTTTCTGCATTTTTTAAAGTTTATTTTTTTTAACAACCATATCTTACATTTTGGACAGATCCTTCTTTGTCACTCGTCCGGACCATATCGAAAATGAGGACTAGGGACCAGAAAATTCTTCTATGATACCCATATGGAGGGCTGCCAGATTGGACGATTTTTAGTTCCTAAATTAGCAAAGTGCCGATTTGCTGATTTTTTTCTAAAAAGTGTAAAATTGCTTTTTTAAAACTATTTATTTAATTTATTATTTTTTCCGACTCAACATTTAAAATTAGGTAACTATGATTAATTATATTTTACAAATAACAAGTATTTCTTAGAAAAGTACACTACAGTTCGGCCAATCTGACAATTTCGTAATACAGAATAATAAAAAAAATTTAAGGTGGTGTGGCTAATAATATTAATTTACAATTTATTTGGTGTTACCCATTTCCTAAGACGTTTAGCTTCTACAATACCTTTGTAAAGAATTTGAGAAAGCTGACAATTTTCAATGTCTTTAATAACATAACGATCATTTGATAATACTTTTCCAATAGTAAAAGGTCCACGATATTTTTCAATAAATTTTTTATTTTTTCCTATGGTATTATCAGTATTCATGACTACAACATAATCTCCAACCGAATATTGTTTTGTAGGCACATGATGTTTGTAGAAATAGTTCTCGTTGTGTTTTTGTGATCGTTCAATTGCCTCAAAAGCCCTCAATCTTTGCAAATCTAGATCCCGACAATTTCGATTATCTACTTTATCATCTAAATATTCTGTTAATTCGTCAATTATCTTTCCGCCCTGTTTTATACCAAATAATAGCTGGCTTGGTGTGTCTTTTGTAGAACTATGAATAGTATAATTTAAGGCATACTCAACCTCGGATAATTTTAAAGACCAATTAGCATGATCAATCGGATCACTTATCTTACTTAAAATACCCTTTATGACTCGATTTACTCGCTCAACTTGCCCATTAGCCTGGGGAGATGCAACTGCAACTTTAACATGCTCTATATTGTTCTTCAGAACAAAATGTGCAAACTCATGAGATGTAAAACAAGAACCTCTATCCGATACTAACCGTTTTGGTCTACTATAGTAGCTAAAGTACTTTTCTAAAGCACAACAAACTTCCTTACTACTTGTTGAATTTACAGGATATAATCGAACATATTTTGTAAAAGCATCTATAATAACAAGTATATGCTTACGTTTAGATTTTAATGATGAAAGTGGACCAAAATGATCAATATGAATTGTATCAAAAGGAATAGGCTTTTTCGGAATACTAAACAAATTTTGTTTATTTATACGAGCTGGTGATAAAAATACTATACATTTTATAAAATTTTTTATATGTGAATCTATTTTAGCCCTCATATTTGGAAACCAATAATTAAATCGAATCTGGTCATAGGTTTTCCCCGTACCTAAATGTCCAATTTTCTCATGAATCAGTCTAATAACATTTTCCTCCATTTCCTTGGGTAAATATAATATCGTCTTTCCGTTATGATCTTTACGAAACAACAGACCATCTATAAGCTTATATCTACTAACTTCCTAAGTTTGCAATTCTGTAGTCAATTTTTAAATGCTACTATCTCTTTGGTGAGTTAATTGAATTCTAGTGTCAAGTTCATTGCAATCCAAAGCAGCAATTACTTTGCATTTGTCAAAAACATTCAAAACACTTCCATTAACACATCTACTTAATGCATCTACATGACCCATTGATGTCCCTCCACGATGTTTAATGGTATAACCATAATTTTCAAATTCCAAAGCCCACCTCGCAATCCTTGGATTTACTTGTTTTTTGCTTAGTGTCATTGTAAGAGAGTTGCAATCTGTTATTATTGTAAAAGGAATTCCCTCTAAATAAACTCTAAATCTCCGCAGAGCATAAATAATTGAAAGTGTTTCAAGTTCAAAACTATGGTAGCGAGCCTCTGCAGGGGAGGTTGATTTTGAAAACAATGAAACAGGATGAAATTTTTTGTCGTCTTGCTTTTGCATCAATATTTGCCCCAAACCCTTTAGTACTTGCATCACAATGCAATTCAGTTTCCCTTTTAGGGGAATATATTGATAATACCGGTTGATTCATAATACTATGTTTCCACTATAAGCAAAACAACTTGTTTTGGGCAAAACGTTTCAAAGTGTTTCCATTATGTAAAACTGGTTTTGGTGTTCGAACTTTCGAATCAATTTGACATTTATGTTGCAAACAAACATGAAAGCCAAAAAAAAAAAAAATATTTTTCTTCAACATGAAAATTCCTTGTTTGTTTTTTAATACACATATATACATATACATATGTACGTATATAAAATAGAGTTGTCAATTATTCGCCTTTCAGCTTTGTTCGAATAATTCAAATAATTGTTTTTGTTCGTTCGATCTAACGATTAAATCTGAAAAATTATTCGATTAATCGATGAGAATAAGGAATAAAAAAAATTACATATTTTAAATAAGATACATTCGTCCGTTAATTTACAACTATGGAAAATCTTCCATTTCTTCTTTATTTTTTCTCAAATCCACTATGACTTCTTTTTTTGATGCGTACAACTTTTCATCTAAGCTCCATATCGTTGTATTACTTAAAGGAATCGTAAAATCGTTAATTCTTAAATAATCCAACTTTGGATTTTCGAAAGGCGTTTGCAGACCTTCCATCTTCAGTCAAACTTCTGCGTACAAATTCTTCTATAAAACAACCGCTGTCTCTCTGTATGTATTTTTCAATTGGAAGAAGTTCGGCATATTTTGACGTCGTTGGATTATCTTCTACTACATCGTTTTCTATTGTAATATTGTGACACTTATGCTATGTTCACACTTTAAACGCGTTTAAGCAACTCGAGCGTGATTAAGCTCTAATCACATCAAAATCGAGATGATTAACCATATATTGAAGTTATTTGTTAATCACTTCAAATTGACATGATTACAACTTAATCACTTCATTAACCACATCGAATCCTCTGAACATACCTCAAACTGAGTATAATATAGAATCGGCCACCATGTAAGTACCCCTCGCGTGTATAACCGACCATGATTTCTTCTTAATGTTTTTATTTGACTTTAAATAATTCGTAAATTTTCACAATTCTATAATTAATATGTTTAAAATGATGTTCTGATCACTTTAATCAAGTATTTTTATCCATTTTTAATAATTTAAAGAAATTTAAATTCGTTTGTTGCATTTTTTTTCTTTAACATCTGTCATCTAAATCATCTCAAATGTAATGTGAACGGCTCTGATTAACTTAATCAACATTTCATGGAAATTGTTTAACGTTTGATTTTAAAAGAAAACAGCTGTTACAATTGTTTATTAAAGATTTGTTTAATACGAACATAAGATACATTTTTGAAATACAATGAATACTTAACACGGTTTTTGCCTACATAACAAATTCTAAGCTTTGATTTCTTATTAGTATTTTATTAATTTATTTTTTAATAAAAAAAAATTGTTCGATTAATCGACATAATTTATTCGATTTATTCGTTATTCGAAAATCGCCATTTTAAAATTATTCGAACAAGAGTTTGTTTTTGTTTGATCGATTAATCGAATTATTCTTAATCGGTTGACAACTCTAATATAAAAGCACACAATTTACTTCCTTTTTATTATATTTTTTTATTATTTTTACGCTGCAAACAAATAAATCTGCTGGAGAGTTGCATAAACCTATTTAAAAATTCTTGATATTTTGGTAAATATGTCACTTTTTTCGAAATTGTCAATCACCAATAATGGATAACCCAGAGTTGTATTCATGATTTTCGACATGTTTTGGAGCAAAACTAGTTTTTGTTTGAGCTTTTTGAACATAAAAAATGTATGGGAAAACAAGTAGCAAAACACTTGTTTTGCTGCAAAACTAGTTTTGTGGCCCAAAACATGTAAGTCGAAACGTACTATAAGACACTTTTTGAGTTCATTAAAAGACCTGATGCTGATAAATAATATTCTTTATTTTTTCTTAGCAAATCTAATAAAGGTCTAGCTATTGTGGAAAAAGATGGAACAAATTTTCGAAAGTATGAGAACAGACCAATGCAAGTTTGAAGTTCCTTCTTATTTTTTGGCAAAGGGACGTTCTTAATAGCATTCAAATAATTTTCAGTTGGTCGAATTCCTAAAGGATCAATTGAGTATCCTAAATACTCAATTGTTTGATATCCAAATTCGCATTTTTTTATTTTTAATTCTAACCCTGCTTCATGAGCACGTTGTAATACATCAGTCAATGTTTTAAGATGCGAGCAAAAATCACTTGAAGCTATCAAAATATCATCTATATATATAACATTTTTTCTACTGTCTATTAAATCTCGGTATATATTTGTGACAAAGCGCTGGAAATTAGCAGGAGCATTCTTAAGACCAAAAGGCATTTTTAAAAATTCATACTGTCCTTGTGGTGTTACAAACGAAGTATAAGGTATCGAATCCTTATCAATTTCAATATGATAAAATCCATCTTTTAAATCTAAAAGAGTAAACCATTTTTTCCCAGCAACGTATTCTATACAATCTTCAATCAAAGGTAAGGGAAAATTATCTCTAATTGTCTTTTTATTTAATGACCTGTAGTCTACACACATTCGTGTTTCACCACTTTTTTTCTTAGTTAAAACAATTGCAGAAGCATAAGGTGAGTTACTAGGACGTATTATATTTCGGCATAACAAATCGGATATTATTTTATGAACCTCATCACGATCTCGTACTGATAAACGACGAGGAGAACTATACATTGGTATATCATCAGACAATCTAATTTTCATTTTGTAATCATGAGATTTTTTGATAATACCTTTCGGATTAACATAAAATTCCTTGACAATATTTTTGAATTTAACTATTTGGTCAGTGTTTAAATTTCTATTAAAATTAATATCATCTACTAAATTCTGACTCGAATTAACTTCTACATTAGGTTTGGACACCAAAGAAATTGCTTTATTATTATTTATTTTATATTCAGAATCAAATATCCATGCATTATTTTCATTACAATGCAATAATTTTACATTAAATTTATCCATAAAATTCCTACCTAAAATCATAGGAATTCGAATATCATTATCTGGTATTATTATCAAATCGATGCATTTAACTAAGCTTTTAAATTTAATTTTACATAAAACAGTCCCATATGTTTTTATATTACAATTTCCAATTCCAACATAACTAGTTGTATATAGATCTTTAAATAATTTAATGAACTTCGGTACTAGTGATTTGGAAATTAAATTAGTTGGACTACCCGAGTCGATCAGACATGAAACATTAAAATAATTAGCATATTTGTTTCTGAGAGGGTTAAAAATGCCACACTCACCATTGACATTGGCTCAACAATATCATTAATATTAATATTCACCCTTATTCTGTTTGGCGTCGGCAATAACAACGGCAATTTTAAGGCAACAGCAATTCTTATCAAAGACAACATCAATTCTATGTTAAATTGGTATTTTTTAAGAGTATTATGACGCCGTTGACTATTTATCGATAATGTTAATAAAATACAGCACACATCTCTGATATTAAAATCAGCTGATTTATTTTGTTTACTGTTTTTTATAAGAAAAAAAAAATTCTGTGCTGTTTGTGCAAATTTTAAGTTAAATAAAAATTTGTTTGTAAAAAAATAATGTTTAAATGAAATTTTTTTTTACTATATTAAATTTTCCCAACTGCCTAATGGATTTTTTTAACCTTTTAAAGATTTGAAAGTTATTTTCGGCTGAATAATCTTTCTTTTAAACATGTGTTGGAAATAATAGAGCCTCATTTAAAAAAGGGAACGTTTGTTCCAAACACAATATATTTGCAGCAACATTGCATTTTTTGGCCCAGGGATCGAACCAGCTCAGCGTTGGAAATTATTTCAACTTTTGACTGTCCCAGCCTCAAGTTTAAAACTTTTTTCTGAGACTCTGGAAGTCATGAAGAGAGAACTCTGTCCACAATGGATAAATTAAAGTTGCATTTCTTTGAAAAGCAGCTTTTTCAGGTGTAATTGGCTGTGTGTGTGGACGGAACCCACATCAAAATTTTAGCTCCGAAAAAAAACAAGACCACCATCTCTTCTTTAATCGCAAGGGATATTTAATTTATTAGGAAAAGAGACCCTGCATAATCCTCTGGCTAGTATTGTATTTTTTACAAGCTCTTCCACCAGCTTCTCGAACTTGCACTTAGTTGTTATTTTAATTTTTTCAATTATATCCACAAAAAAATATATCAAAACACAACACAAATGAAGAAAAATATCAAAGCCGCCGTAGAAATCAAAATTGCAGCCAACCATAACGTAAAATTTTTAAAACACGACACAAAGCAGCATAAGACAACACTAAAAATGCCGACGACAAAATCAAGGGCAATTTAAGGCAACAGCAACGCCAATTTTTCTTAGAAAATACCAAACATATGTAACAGTCATCCAAATATGGCAATATTGCCAACGGGAATACGAAATTGAAACAAAACTTAAATAACGGCGTTGTTTACTGTTGACGACGCCAAATAGAATAAGGATGATTATTTTCCGGAAATATTGATGACACAACTCTTTGACGTTTAGGACAGTTCTTGTAAAAATTACCCATTTGTTGACAAACGAAACACGATCCGGGGGGCGAATTGGTTTCGGACATGCGTTCTTCATATGGCCAAACTGGGAACAATTATAACAGCGCATCTTATTTCCATAAGAGCCATCACTTGATTTTTTTACGTGACATTTCTCTCGGCGTTTTTCATATCGGTCAATACAATTAATCAGTTCTTCTACTGAAGTTGAACCATACAATAAGGAGACAGAGTTGGAGTTGTCTTGCATTCCATCTATGATGATGTCAACTAGTTCTTGGCCTTCAATTTCCCCATCAGCAGCAATTGTTTGCATTGAAATTATATAATTTATACAAGATTCTGAAGCTTTCAAAGTCCGTGCACGAAGTTTGCGATACACATCCTCCCGAGTAACTACCCGTCTAAACATTTTTAGCAATCTTACTTTTAAATCACTATAAGTCCAGTTATCGGCACTTTCCATAAATTCTCTAGCTGTTCCTCGTAATAACCACTTTAAGCACAACAGTTTTTCTTGGTCGTTGTAGTCATATGTAAATTCCTCAAATCTCCGTCAAATTTTAAAACCATTTTCTCCACTTCATCATAATTTATTCTGCGCACTTTACTTGCTGTGTTCAATTCTAAATTACTGAGATGTTTTTGGAGATTTACCATTTCACAGCGCATTTTCAAAATTCTTATTTGGCTTTCAAGTTCTTTTTCTTCTGGAGAACCAATAGCATTAGTGACTTGCGGAATTGTTGTCGAAAAACTTGACAAAGCGGAAGTAAGTGTATCTGTTGCCGTAACAGAGGAAACTGGAACTGGTTCAGAATAAACATCAATAAGTACTGTATCGGAAGTTGTAACGGAAGATGGGACGGAAGTTGTTACGGAAGTTGCAGGAACAAACACATTTGTACTTGATTCAGAAGCTAAACCAACGCTTTCAGATGCACTACCATGCGTTTCGTTTAAAGAGTCATATAAACCTCTAAGTTAACTTGTAGAGGCTGACTCAGGAAATTGTACTCCTGATGCTATCAAAGCATCTATTATCTTTTGTCGGCTTGGACGTAAATCCATTTTTTTTAATTAAAAAAAATTTTTTTTATATAACCCCACACCTGAATTGTAAAATTGCTTTTTTAAAACTATTTATTTATTTTATTACTTTTTCCGACTCAACATTTAAAATTAGGTAACTACGATTAATAATATTTTACAAATAACAAGTATTGCTTAGAAAAGTACATTACAAAATTGACAATTTTTTTGTCTCCAAAGTCTGAATAACACATTTTATTTTCTGATACGTTTGTTTTTTAATCTTAGAATCTTGGAACAGCCGTATATTAACAAGAGCGGACGGCGGAACGTTTTCTTTCGCTTAGCTTTTACGCTGATATGCCAAAACTAAGCAAGAGCGTCAACGTTTTTCCACGAAGAGTAGTGATAGCTTATAAATTATATATAAAAATAGCGACAAAAGCGCTAGATTGACCAAAAAATAGCAAAATTGCCATTATTAATTACCAATAGCGGCAAACTTTACTATTAAACGAGCTGTCAAACCCAGTTTTTCCAATTACAAAGCGTTGAGGCCGCTCTATTCAAAAACTAGAAAACGTGTGCCACTTTTGTTTAGGTACGGATGTAATACGGAAGTCTTAAGAGTAAAAAAACAACAATGTTACACTTTGTTTATCTTTCATCAAACCATCATCGAATTAACCTTTCACGACTCTCTGTATAAATCATATTTTCAACAATTATACGTCGAACATTTTACGAGTTGTAAGATAATATCTACATGTGTTTCATACGATTCTTGACATGAAAGACTCGTTACGATTGAAGAAGCGTCATTCGCTGTGCTATGGAAGAATCCCAATCGCGTTACAGTTTTTCCCGTGTGAGGAATCTTCTACGATTAAAAAATGAGTCATCGACGACCAAAGACTGTCTTCATGAGACTTCCAGTATCTCTTACACGATTGAAAATGCTAGCTGGGAATAAAATAATTATGTTTTTGTTTGAATGATTTTTTTTTTATAAAAATCGAACAAAGATTGTTAAAAAGAACTAAATTTTAAGTGGTCCGATTTTTTTTGACGATTTTTAGAAACGTAAAAGACGATTTTTTTATTTTTTCTCAGAAAATTTACAATTTCCTCACAAATTTATCTGGCAGCCCTGCCCATATGCCTGAATTGTATTTGTGACAGTGTTCGAAAATAAACACTAAATATCGTTTTTTAATGTTCGGTTCGGTAGATTTGTGGAAAACACAAACGCTATTAGTTTTGTGTAGAAAATCATTAAAAAAAATAACGCTTCCCTGTTAGTTATCTTTCGAACACAAAAATATTACTGTTTTTATCAAACTCAACAAAAGATGTGAACATTTAATTCCGTTCGGTTTTTTTTTTTTTTGAAAATCCACAAACTTCAATGTCGTAAAAAACCCAAACATTTTTTACAAAAACAAAATACACACACGAAAAAAATAGTATAGAACATTAAAATCGATTGTTTTCTTCCGCAACCTCGTAACTCAAAAACAACTTCTTTTCAGGAGAGACAAAATACTTTTGTTTTACCAAATATTTGAAACTTTTTGCTTTATATTCTTTTAAAATCCAAGAATTAGAAAAATTTCCGATATTCCGCCAAACAAAAAAGTTGCAAAATTGTAAGTCGGTATTTACTGATTACTTTTCCGGTTAAAACAAAAAATCGCTAAAAATAGAGTTACGTGGTTGCGGAAGAAAACCATCGAAATATAATGTTTGTCTACAGTATCACTACAATTGTTCTGTTTTTTAACGAGAAGAAGGTTCTTTCTTGAAAATAGTTAGGAACGGTATTAAGGGTTGTGTATGCCTACTAGAGGTCTGCAACGAGTAACTTTTTTCTTCACATGTGAAACTCGCTGTCGAATATAGTATTTATTTGTTCTCTTGCTTAACGCGCAAAAAGTGAAGAGAAGTGATTGTTGTTTTTATAAATACTAACATACAGCAGCCGAAGATGAAATATGTTCCGAAAAAAGGAACATATTAAAATGGGTACAAAAACACATAAAACCAATAATTATTTATTACTTTTATTGAAGATGATTAATTTGGACGACACGATGCTGGATCAATGTGGAGTTCAAAGACAAAATTAGTTTTAATCCTTATTAATGTAATCCTAATTGTTCGCATCTCAAGCTACAATAATGGCGATTTCTTTTCTGAGAAATATGTTGCATTAATGTTAAGCTTAGTCTAGACGATATGTTGAATCAGCAAATGTATGCTTATACTCGTATGCTTAAAAATAATAACAAAGGTCTCTATCAGCATATGCAATATGCTAGGTGTCTAGACGATATGCTGAAAATACTAAATTTTTCAAATTCATCATATGCTAGCAAATGATATTTCAACAAATAAGTTAGCATACAATTTTGGTGTCTACACGATATGTTGAATTTCGTATGTTGTTATGTATGTTGAGTAAAGAGAACATTTGCTTAAAAATTCATTTGACAATTCTCTTTTTTATTATTTTATTTAAAATTTGTTATCAATTATCGCCTTTATTGCAAAAATGAATAGTTTTAGTGTAATTAACACTTAAAAAGTAAGAGTGCTTTATTGGGCTTGGTTAAATCCGCAAAAAATTAAAATATTTAAGGACTGGATTGATCTTAATATTATTAGTAAAGTCTCACAGTTTATTAATTTATTTCAGTTCTACCCCTATGGTAAAATATGTGCCGACCAGAATGTTTTATGGATTTATTTGATACCCACAACACTAAAAATATTGGTCCTATAACCATCGTTAAGTATACCGATCGACTCAATCGCTATCTCAGTCGATATAAGGATGTCCGTCCGGCCGGCTGGCTGGCTGTCCATTTTGTAGTGCGCAAAGTACTTGTCGCAATAATTTGATGAAATTTGGTACATTGGTTCTATTATTTATTGTAATTAAACGATAAGGAACGGTCCATAATTTCTCAAAGATCCCATAAAAACTTCTTTCCGAATAAGAGTCTTTGCGCTCATAAACCATGTTCTATGTTGGTATTAAGACTAAATCTGGGTCAAAAAGTTTTATTGTAAATCTATTGTTCCCATACAAATACCACTCCCAAAAATATTACCAATACCATAACGTCCTAAAAAATGTTGATCGGTTGAGTAATTTTTAGTATTAAAAACATAAATAAGACTAAATTTCAATACAAAACACTTGTATGTTTCAACCGTTTTAAAGTCCCGCTTTCTACGGGGGCTATAGTGAGTTTTTGTTTTGCCGATTATCACAAAATTGCATCGTGTTATTTCTAGCCATTTAAAGCTAAATTGGACTATATTTTTCCACAATATCAATATTTTTTACGGTTTTGGCGTATTTAAATGATTTCCCAGAGTGGGCTTTATACGGAGCCTATAGTAAATTGTGGGCCGATCTTCTCCAAATTTAGTTGTGTGATTTCTAATTTTATGAAAATATGACCGACCAAATTTTACTATAATAGCGTTATTAGGTACGTCTTAGGCATATTTAAGTATTTCCGAGAATGGGTTTAACATGGGGCCTATGGTAAATTATGGAACGATCATCTTAGTGTGATATCTAGTCATATAAAGTTCTCGCAAATTTAAATAGCAATCGGTTCATTCTGTCGCGAATTTTTGTTAGTTTCTTTAACAGAAATATCAATTTTTAAGGGTGTTGGGGTTCTGGTTAAAAATAAGAAAATTTACTCAGCTGAGCTAAGTCGTTGCTTGATATACCATTAAATTAAAAACCCGGCAATAAGGAAAAAATTTATAAAGCGAAGCTGATGTTTGTCATACCATATAGTTAATACCTATATTGAAGCAATTACATAAAGTATATTAAATATTACCACATGTATACTCAAACCTAATATATTAAACAAAAAGATTTATTAGAATATAAATGGTTAACTTTAATAGCTTCAGAATTTTATACGCTACTGTACCATGCATTATGTTATATGAAAGCTTGAAGATTTTTCTAGAAAATATTATATGTAAATAAAAATACCTTAATATCGACAAAATTTTGAGATAAGAGCCATTTTGACAAATAACATTAGTAACTAAAAATATTTTTTGAAATTGGTTCTTAATGGGTTAATAATTCAGCATGTTTTATATACCACGTGAAAGGTATTTGGAAACACTCTTCAGCGCTACCCATATTGCTGAGATCAAATTTATACTTCAAGAGATATTGGTAAAGAATTTTTCAACTTTTATGATCTATATCTCTAAAACAAAGTTCGTTGACCAACATTTTTATTTTCAAAGCACTTCTAAATGCAATTTTTTGTTTGCCGATGATAAGTTCCGGGGTTATATACAAAATTAAACAAGTAATTGAAAGAATACCATTTTTATCTATTTTATATGCTACCAAATTTGCCGTATGCTGAAAAGCTTGCATACCACTTTTAACAAATAACATATTTGTCAACTTACGTACATAGAAAGTTTGTTGAAAATTAAAAATATTGTGTCTAGACGATATGCTATAATTGTGAACAAACGTTTGCTGACTTCGTTAACAAATGCCTGTCATATGTTTGTAAGCATACGTTTGTTGAAAAAATTTGGTGTCTACACGATATGTTGGCGCTGAAAGCAAATTTTTCAACATAAATTTGCTGATTCAACATATCGTGTAGACTAAGCTTTACATTATCAACATTTTTGTGTTCGTTTGTACAAAAAATACAACTGTGGGAAAAATTTTCAAGTTCTTTTGTGAATATGTTGATAAAAAACATGCAAAACATGTTGCATGTTTTACCCTTACTTTTACTTAAGGTGTTCATACTGCCCTGTCTTAGAACTTTGGTACTTACTACTTTCTTTGTACAACAAATGCTTTATTTTGTCTGTCATAATTCATACCGCTTATAATTTTGTAAAAAAATTATTTTAAAACAAAATATAAATATATTTACAAATTAAAATCAAAAAAAGTCTATTTATATTATAATCGTTTAAATTTTTCTAAGCCATTAGTGATGTCAATATTTGTTTCCAAGCCATAATTGCGTGCAGAAACCGCTCAAATAGCCTTAAAAATCGCTCATGAAGTACATTAATGATGAAAGTGTAATAGTTGTAAATAAAAGCAGCTAATTGTGTTCTATTGAAATTGCACAACATGTAACAATTTCAATGATTATAGGTAACATTAGAAAATGTTACATGTATATACTGTAACATAATTTTTTCAGAAAAGAAATCGCCATAAGTATTTCACACAAATTCCTTGCAAAGGAAGAGGGAACAATTTTCCAGATTTTACCATATTAGGAACCTATGGGCAGTCATGGGCTCACAGGTTAAAATAAATATAAAAGTGTCAGTAGATCATTAAATTAAATGTTACACATTATGAATTGATAAATAAAATATTAAGGGTATTCACGTCACAACTTGCACCCTTGCAAAAAAGCAAAAGTGTAAAAATTTAACAACAACCACACAGACAATTAAGCTGGGATCACACGATTGCCGCAAATGCACCAATATGGCACAATTTTGATTGTGCTTTATTGACGCACAATAAAGAAGTTGCACCAATCAAATATTCTGAAATCACACGATTGCCCTGTTTTATACAAAATTTAATTGCCGCTAGTTGGTACAAAGTGAAATGGGTACAATAATTGCCGCAAAACAGTCACACGATTGTTCTTGACAACTGCGAAAACAGCTGTTGTGGTAGCTTTTTTATTCTAGTTGGTTTGTTCATTAAAAAAAAGAAAATTTTATCATAAGTATATTTAAACAAATGTTTGTTGAATACTTTTTTTTAAATATTTTAAGAAAAATATGTGAAATATTAAAGACAAATATTTGTAAAAGAAATAATACTTATTTTTTTAATATCTTCAATAAAAATATTCACACTGAATAGCTATGCTTGTGAACATACACATTTCGTTAATAGCAATAATTAAAAAAAAAAATTATAACGCATAATAAATAAATTCATATTTATCTTTATTAATTACTGAAAGAAGCACTTAAAAGTAAATTTAATAAAAAAATGGAAAATATTGGCGCGAATTGTGTTGTTTGATTGTCGCACAAGAACACAATAAATATTGGTGCATTTTTGTTATTTTTATTGACGCGCGGTTGCATAGCAAACAGTCACACGATTACGGCACCAGGGTTGCATTTGATTGGTAAAAGTGAGCACAATATTGTCCTCGATTGGTACATGAGCCATTTGATTGTGCAGTCACACGATTGGGGTATTAAAAAGTGTGAAAATTGGTGCATTGCGGCAATCGTGTGATCCCTGCTTAAGTTGTGCGCAAAAAATTGTCTTTGTTGTTGTTGTTATATTTTTGCACTTTTGCTTTTTTGCAAGAGTGCAACTTGTGACGTGAAAACCCCCATAATGAAATTAAAAATGTAGTTAATTTTATTTAAAGTATTTAACTAAAAAAAATACATAAGAGTTTTTTTTTTAAATTATTTTTTATTAAAAAAAAAGTAGTAAATTTACCTAAAACCTATGTTCTTGTACACAATTTAACTTAGATAACTTTTCTAAAATATAAATTTAAACTTACCTTGCTATCATTGGTAAATTTTCAAAACTTCTTAGTAATTTTAACAAAATATTTAGATACTTTTTCGAACATAGAAATTATCTAAGTTAAACGTTTTAACTAAGAAACTTAGATACTGCCATGCTACCCTTGCGCTTAGTTAATTTTATACCATATTTTTAGGTAATTTTACCTATGATTTTTTTGTGTGTACACAATCACTAAAAAAATAGATATCGTTCCTGGGTGTGTGAGCCGAACGTTAAATAATGTACTGTTTATTTTCGAACACTGATTTGTGGGTTTTTTTTTTAATTTGCAAAAATTCAAATTTGAAATTTTTTTGGTGTACTCTAAGGAATTTTAGCCATATTTGGACAGATCCTTCTTCGTCACTCATCCGGACCATATGGAAAATGGGGACTAAGGACCAGACTTTCTTTCTATGGTACCCATATGCCTGAATTGTAACTATTATTTTCCTTACGGTCCGGACGAGCGACAAAGACGGATCTGGCCAAAATCCCATAGGGTACACAAAAAAAATTTTTCAAAGTTGAATTTTTGAAAATGTTTAAAAAAAAAACTCACAAATACAATTCAGACATACGAGTACTATAGGAGGAAAGTCTGGTCATTAGACCTCATTTTCCATATGGTCCGGATGGGTGACAAAGAAGGATCTGTCCAAAATCCCATAGAGTGCACCAAAAAAAATTCAAAATTGAATTTTTGCAAATTTTTAAAAAACTCACAAATACAATGCAGGCATATGGGTACCATAGTGGTCAGGTCCCTGGTCTTCATTTTCTATATGGTCCGGATGAGTGACAAAGAAGATCTGTCCAAATATGGCCAAAATCCCATGGAGTACACCAAAAAAAATTCAAAGTTGAATTTTTGAAAATGTTTAAAAAAAACTCACAAATACAATTCAGGCATATGGGTACAAATATTCAATACATATAATAAAAATATCAAACATAAATTAAAAAGCATGTATATAGTAAAGAAGTATTGTTTGTTGTAGTGGACAGCTAGGCGGCTCTTATGGCCGTAGGGGCTGTTATGTGAACTCCAGGCTGGTTTATGATTGTAGGAGGGCTCTGGAGGGAGTCTTGGGGGAGTATGTGTTGGGTGCCGGGTCACTGCGACATAAGCGGCAATGAGGTTGCTGATGAGTTAGCGAGAGAGGGCTCAGAGATGGAGGAACTATCAAAACGATTTTAATGAAATTTAAAACATAGATAGATACATATTTATATGGACACACAAGCAATGCATTCTTTAAAAAATAGGACCACAAGGGGAGATAGTGGGCAATTTCTGCCTCTCAGAAAATATCAAAACGATTGTAATGAAATTAAAACATAGATATTTCCATATTATATAGCCATACACTCTCGAAAATTTGTTTTTAAATACTGTGGTGTAAAGTATCATCGGGCTTGACCGACTATACTTTCTTACTTGTTTCATTTTAAATATTTTTTTTTTTATTTAATTACCTTTTAATCTAAATAGGGACCTGTCAGTGGTGTAGGATTAGAAATGATTTGTCTTGCCCCGGACTATAATATTTTACTTGTTAAAGTTAGTTATAAGATAGCTTAAAGTTAATATTTTTTAGTTTAGGAGATTTTCTTCAAAATAATGTAAGCTACGGGATTAAGGATTGAAACAGTTGTGATTGCAGACCCATGTGTCTCAGTTAATGAATAAATGAAAAATGGAGTTATTAAAATAATTAAAAAAGAGTGTGAAGGATGAAAAAACAAAAATATCGACTTTTTCAATAGGTTCTTAGTTCAGTAATACAAGAAATAAAGTTACGTACCCGATATTTAAAAAAAAAATCTTTTATTGAATTAAAGAACAAATCGTCAGCTCATTATTGGTTTAACCTACCTACCATTAAAAAATTTTTTTTTAAGATTTAGTTTAAATACCACCCTTTCTGAATCCAAAAACTGTTTCACAAAATTTTGTATGGTTTCTGAAATGTTAAGCATTAATAAAGCTCCATATAAACTACATATGGGTAAACCAAAATGTTGAACGTGACAGTCGTACGCATCAAAAATGCAATAACATTTTAAACAACAAATATTTTTACGTTCTCTTAACCCTTAAATAATAGCAGAAAGAAAGCACTGTTATCTATGCTAAAGTTTATGGAGGGCGCGATTCTAGGTCAACAGGCGCGGATTCAGGGGGGGGGGATAAGGAAACTTCCCCTCCGTAAATTAAAAAAAAATATGTTTTGTTAATTTCGGTAATACAAGAATTCCCAATAACAATATTTTTTTTAATGTACAAAATTTTTGGAAATCCCAGCAAGTTTTTTTTGTTTTTTTTTTTGTTTATGGAATCTTTAACGAAATTTTCAATAAGTAATTTTTTATTTTTTTTTTATTAAATCTCTAACGATTTTAAATAAGTATCTATATCTTAATCCTAATAGTTATTTATTAGATATTTCCAAAGAAACGGTGGGGTGTCACAAAGCCATAGGACATAAAGCCATATGGCGTCAAGTCCCATTCCATTGAGACATAAGGGCATATGCCATTAATTTTTTCCGTAAAATGAGACATAAAGCCATATTTTTGATAATGATTGTATTTCACCCTATTTCATGTAGAAAATGCTTTGTTGTTTCATGTCGCCCTGTTTTATGTCAAAAATGGCGGTATGAACTAAGTCCCCAATGAATTAACTCCCCAAACCCAAAATGAACTAAGCCCCTAAATTTGGGGACGTCGTTCATATATGGAAAAAACCCGAAAAAGCTTCTCTGCATAGCCGGCCTTCGGCCGGACGCAATGATTTTCTCCTCTATGGTATAACAAACACCGGCTTCGCTAACTAAAGCTTTACTTACAGATTTTAGAAGCTTTACTTAGCGAAATCGGTACTTGTTATACCATAAAAGAGAAAATTCGTGCGTCCGCCAAAAGGCCGACTATAAAGAGAAGCTTTAGTAAGCGAAGCCGGTGTTTGTTATACCATGGAGGAGAAAATCCTTGCGCCCGGCCGAAGGCCGGCTATACAGCGAAGCTTTAGTTAGCGAAGCAGGTCTTTGTTATACCATATAAGCATTTGTAACGCAACACATCATAATGGCTTTATGTCCCATTCCACTAAAATTGATATGAGACTTAAGGCCATATCAAAATTATGGCTTTATGTCCGTTTGGATTGAGACATAAAGCCATTATGGCTTTATGTCCTATGGCTTTGTGACACCCCACCCAAAGAAACATATAGTTTACCGAATTCAATTACTTATTATTCTACATTCAATCCCAGCAGGTGCCATCTACATATATCCAAAGACTAAACGTTTGACTTGATAATGCGTGCGGTTGAATTATTAAAAAGCCTTAGAATATACAATATTTATGTATATATGTGTTATATGAATCAAATTCTAATCGATAATTTTTGACGAAAGCACGGATTTGTCGGGGAAAAAACCAGATTTCCTTATTTTTAAGATATTTCAACATACAACAAAAAGTTTTTACGAAGAATTTATTGGCTTTGTTGTAAATGCATTTGAAGAGGCTTCAAAAGATATTGATGACTTTGATGTGTCAATTGATGCGAAGGCGGCACTATCATCAATAGTTCTTAAAGCTTTGACAAATTTTGGTCTTGACCTTAAACATTGTGTAGGAGATAGAACAGATGGGTGTCCTCTGATGTCAGCAGAAAATGGAGCTGTTCAAAATTTCTGGAAAAGCGACAAATGCAAAACAAACGCCTTGCTCTTCCCATAAATCGAACAACTCAAATTCTAAAAGCAATAAAGTGCCATTAATACAAAAAGAAAAAGTTGTATCATTTGTTAAAGAAACGATAAAAATTTTTAAATATAATCATCCCGAGCGAAAAACAGTTTTAGCAAAGTATTTGGGAGCCAAACGCTCTTCATTATGCGTCTTTGCAACAAGTGTACATCATATAGTAGAAGCTTTGGAAAAAATATCTGAGTGGAAAGGTAGAATCTCTACCTTTGTATTAAGGAACTCACTTAGTACTTTTAAATTTATTTGCAGAATATACATATTAAGTGTGATACCTATTGTAACACAGCCACTTAGTATCATTTTACAAAAGCAAGGTAATCATGTGCCTTGAAGAAAAAAGAAATAAAGCCGAAGAACAATTAAAAGCAATTTTTGAAAAATTTAAAGTTATTTGCGTTCAAATCGAGGTTCCTATCGAAAAGACAAGATTTGAACGAAATAATCACATCAAAATGTTGAAGATTGCTACCGAGTTGTAGGTTACATTCCTCTTATTGAATTTATTTTAGAAGATCTCATAACAACTTTCCCAATAGATATCCCAAATGTATTGAACATACCTAAACTTCTACCTCAAAGTGTAATCAAGTCATATACAGATACAAAGCTGTTAAGACCACAACTAGCTGATAAGCTGATTATATTTGGTAAAAGAGATAAAACCCTACTAAGATCTAAACATGAGCCTGATCTATCAGATAACGTTCTAGATGCTTTAATAAACTGTGATGAAGATATCTACCCAAATCTAAGAAAAATATGATTTTTTTTTGGAAAAAATTTGTTCATCCCACCACGCAATGGGCAATTAAGTATTGATAATGAAAATAATTTTTTATGCCATTTTGGCCAAAAAAGTTTCCGCACCAAATGCAATTTCTAAATTTTTTTTTTAAATTTCCATACACATTATATATGGTACATTTATCGCTTATATATGCTATATATTTTAGACCCCATATTCATAAATGATTATAAAATTTAATAAACGTTTATTAAGGAAAATTTTCATAGAAATTTTGGTTTTCTAGACTTTATTAAATTTAAAATATTTTTATGGATATAGGCATAAATACACAAAATAAGCAACTGTATAACAAAAATGTAAAGTTTTTTTTTTGGGTTTAATGAAATAAATTTTAAGTTTAAAGTGCGAGTTGATTTACATAATGGAAAAATATCTTGTGCAACTTTAATATCTCGTTCCGCGCATATATTACTACGCTGCTGAAAATTATCACTGTTTCATATATCCGCCAAACAACTCATCTATCACAACATCTATCATTTGCTATTAAAATTTAGTTTATTAAAAAAACCGCGAAATAGAGTCGCGATATTTTTGCGCCCTTCTTCCTTACAAATGGTAAGATCTGGTTATATTCATGAAATTATTAGAAAATACTAAAAATTTTGTAATTAAATTTTAATTTTGTATAGTAAGGAAAAAAATTGAAATTCAACACCTTATCGCGTTTGGTGCGAAAACTTTCTTCACGATCGCGAAAAAGTAATACATACATCATTTCTTAATATTTTTTCACGGTCTATACGGCTATGCGATAAAGAATTTGATATTCGCAAAAATTGCAAAAAGTACTTACCTGAATACACTTATTGTTTTTAATAAACTTTTAAAAACAAATTTTTTACTTTTTTGTATCATACAAAATTCCCCCCCCCCCCCCCCCCCCTAAGGCTCAAGCTGGATCCGCGCCTGTAGGTCAAAGATAATGGCAAAAGAAGTAGAATTACTTTTTGTGGCCATGTATAAAAAGCATAATTCAGCGAAACATGGCTCAATTTTTTAGTCAAACTATTTTCAGAATTTTACGTAGCAATGGAAAATTAAAACGATTCCAAAATATTCTGTATTTTATTTTAAGCCAAAATCTGGGTCGATACGTGACATTTCGATAATTTCCATAACAATTTAACTGAATAATGATAAAAACAAAAAAAAAAAAGAATTTACCGTTAATCCGAATAACATATTTCTCTTTGATTGAACTCTTGTTATATTTATTATAGACCATGTAAGAAATTTTTGTTGGAATAATTTTTATCAAATATCACCTCTTTTAAGGAAGATAATATTAAAGAAAACATTCTCACAACTAAGAAATTACGTTTGCACAACTTTGCAGTCTGATTGTTCATCTAAGTAAACAATGTCATATGACGCTGAGGCAAACTTAATTTTGTAATTAAACTTTTTGATAATAAATTAATAAAAAAAAAAAAATAAAAAATGTATGGTTAAATTTATAAAATTAGTAAAATTTAAATATTTCTCTATAACAATATCGTAAAATAATCAGCTTTTAATAACTTTTAAATTTTCGGTCACGGTGGACCTTTTGACGGAAATGCCCATATTTTAAAGTTTTCTACGCATTGTTTTGCTCTACCACTGCTGTTTGACGAATAATTTAAACGAATTAATATCTATATTTGTATATTATTTTCTTGTTATACCCACACCACAATAGTGGAGAGGGTATTATGCATTTGTGCTGATGGATACACACTAGACTGGTCGCATCTTGTATGAGATTTTTTTGTTTTAATTTAATTGTTTGCGCTGCTTAAAATATGAGGTTTGGTGTAAGAAATCATGATCTAATTTTTCAGGTCAATCCGACGGTGCCTAGCCGTGCCGGGTGGGGCCCAAAGTTCCCCATATTATAAAAAAAACATATTTTCTATCAGATTTTTATAGTTATACTAGTTGAAAAGCCGAAAATCAAAAATATGGCTTCGTTACGATCTTCCGCAGAGAAAGTACTTCAAGTGTGCCAAATTTCAGCTTCCTATGTCATCAGATGGCTTCAGAAAGTTGCGGAAAGAATAGGACATGCATGAAAACATCCTGACATACTAAGAAATTATATATTGTATAGATAGATTGACATATGTTCGCGCAACTCAAAAACGCTTTAGCTTATTGAAAAACTAAAGAAAACCGAAATTACGCAATAAAATTTACTTTAAGAATTTTTTTATTAAAATTTCGGAATTTTTGTTTTTAAAAATTCATAAAAAAATTAAAAATGCAGCTATGCTTCTAATTTTATGCAGACATATAAAAAAAAAACATTGCAAACAAAACAAGCTATAAATGATTAAAATCTGTAAACAACTTTTGATTTTATGTATTCACAAAAGATGTGGCGGTTTAATAAAATTCTTAAATTAATTAAATTCAACATTTTTCATTTTTTCGAATTTATTCTATGAGCTAAATTTCAGTTATGTATTTTATAAAGCTTTTTTGTAATAGTTCTATTCCTTAAATTTTTCAGAAATGACTTTATACACTTCCAGACTATTATATTGTATGTATTTTCTTTTTACATTTTACCTTAGCCTTCCTTTGGAAAGCAATGAGGTATATTGAATGTACAGAAAAATTTACAATTATTAGACACCAGCGGAATGTAATGCATTTTCTGGCCCGCTACAGCCTTCGTCAGCATTCTTTGTGTCTCACTGGATAGTGTTACTTTATAAATTGAATGTATTTAACTCAACTATTTTAACAAATAGAAACTGGGAATTATTTCTTTCCGAAGGTTACTTTTATATTATATTCAACATTTTTAATTTTTTCGAATTTATTCTATGAGCTAAATTTCAGTTATGTATTTTATAAAGCTTTTTATTAATGAAAAATGTTGAATATAATATAAAAGTAAACTTCGGAAGGAAATAATTCCCAGTTTCTATTTGTTAAAATGTTGAATATAAATTTTTTATGAATTTTTAAAAACAAAAATTCCGAAATTTTAATAAAAAAATTATTTTTTTTTCCAGAAAAAAAAATTATGTTTTTAAAACGACTGCGCATATAAGAAAAACGTTTTACCTTTCTTAAAGTAAATTTTATTGCGGAATTTCCGTTTTTTTTAGTTTTTCAATAAATTAAAGCGTTTTGAGTTACGCGAACATATGTTGTGCAACCTCCTTAATTTTGGAAATAACGGTATATCTCGAAAACCAAAGCCAACATAAAGAAAAAAGTTTCAACTTTCTTAAAGTAAATTTTATTGCGGAATTTCGCTTTTTTTAGTTTTTCAATAAACTAAAGCGTTTTTGAGTTACGCGAACATATGTTGTGCAGCCTCCTTAATTTTCAAAATAACGGTATATCTCGAAAACCAAAGCCAACATAAAGAAAAAAGTTTTAACTTTCTTAAAGTAAATTTTATTGCGGAATTTCGGTTTTTTTTAGTTTTTCAATAAGCTAAAGCGTTTTTGAGTTGCGCGAACATATGTTAATCTATCTATACAATATATAATTTCTTAGTATGTCAGGATGTTTGCATGTATGTCCTATTCTTTCCGCAACTTTCTGAAGCCATCTGATAACATAGGAAGCTGAAATTTGGCACACTTGATGTACTTTCTCTGCGGAAGATCGTAACGAAGCCATATTTTTGATTTTCGGCTTTTCAACTAGTATAACTATAAAGATCTGATAGAAAAGATGTTTTTTTTTATAATATGGGGAACTTTGGGCCCCACCCGGCACGGCTAGGCACCGTCGGATTGACCTGAAAAATTAGATCATGATTTCTTACACCAAACCTCATATTTTAAGCAGCGCAAACAATTAAATTTAAAAAAAAAATTGCGACCAGTCTATTACACACCTTGAAATATTGGTCCTATACTCACCTTAAAGTATACCGATCGACACAGAATCACTTTCTGAGTCGAACTAACGATGTCCGTCCGGCTGGCTGGCTGGTTGGCTGGCTGGCTGGCTGGCAGTCCATGTAACCTTGTGCGCAAAGTACAGGTCGTAATTTTGGATATAATTTGACAATATAGGACATAAGTTCTTATTGGTACAAGGACCAAGCCTTTTGAAAATGGGCGGAAGCGACGGGCTACGAGGGAAGATAGGGGAAAATTTCTTCCTCTTCGAAACTATCAAACCGATTTTAATGAAATTTAAAACATATATAGAACCATATCTATATGGACACAGAAAGTATGAATTTTTTAAAAAATAGGACCACGAGGGAAGATAGGATCAATTTCTGCCTCTCAAATCGATTTTAATGAAATTTAAGCCATAGATAGATCCATATCTTTATGGACACATAAGCTATACAGTTTTTCAAAAATAGGACCACAAGGGGAGGTAGGGGGCAATTTCTGCCTCTCACAAACTTGCAAACCGATTTAATGAAATTTAAAAACGTAGATAAATCCATATTTATATGGACACATAAGCATGATGTGTTTTTAAATACTGTGGTGTAGGGTATCATATGGTCGGGTTTGACCGACTATACTTTCTTACTTGTTTTAAATTTACATTTTATTACACAAAAATATATTTTGAATATTTTTATTTTTAAATTTATTTTTTTAGCGTTTTTTACACGTTCTCATATTGTGTTGGCCTACAACACAAATCAAGTGACTGTTGTTCATCTGCAAAAGCCCAATTCCCGATCACAAGGTCCAGAGAAAATCTGCCAAATGGAACCGAAAATATTTCATGCAATCATACCGGGAGCAGCTGAAAGAAAATTAGCACGTCGCCTAAGTGTTAATTCAACATTTGATATGTTTGTTATATGGACAAAATCGTCACAAAATGAAGTTTTTCCCTGGCGGCCAACAATGAGAGATCAAGATCGTGCCAATATACATGTTTTTAAATTAAAAGGGTATGTGATATTGATTATTTTATTTTGTTTTTTCTTATAATTACTGTCTTAAAATTTTTTAGCAACCAATTAGACTTTTATGCTTATTGCTGGTCTGAAAATGATCCATTGCATGTGGATTTTTTGCGCAGCACAGAAAATCAAATTTTAACTTTAGAACAGAAAATTTCCCGGAAGGGTGAAATTACAGCAGAAGTTTGTTCATACGAAATAGCTGTGGGAAAAATGCAAAGAAGTCCATTGTCATCAATACCCATGGGCACTCAAATAACTACATACGCCTTTAGTCCCGATCAAGAAAAATTGTTTCTAGGTTCAGTAGATCGAAATATATGTCTCCATGATTTAGTTATGCAAACTACAAAGAGTGTGGCGCAGATTGATATCGTAAGTAATAAACAGATTTTTCAGTGTATCCTTCACCATAGATGGAACGGGTATAAATATGTTTGTCACTCCGTTTGTAACTTACAGTATTGATCTTTTATTATACTCTTTAAAATATATATACCCTTGGTCCTTATGAGGAGCGAAGTTGATAAATCCCTTGTTGTTGTTTTTTTTCTGTATATCTGGAGAACGGCAAGAGGCAAAGTTTTCAAATTAGGTACCTGGATCTTGGTCAACAATACACAACATCGGATAAAATGGCGGGATTGAATAGATTTATTTATTTCTAAAGAATGATATTTATATAACTTTCTGTTCTTGTTGCACAATGGTGAAGGGTATATAAGATTCGTCATAGTCGAATATAGCACTCTTTCTTCTATTTAAATTCTTTTGACGTTATTTTAAAAATAACTAACCTATACTTTGTAAAAAAAGTAATACAAAATTTTATATGAAAAATTCCTTAACGCAATGTGAAGGGATTAACAAAATTAACCACTAATTTAAAAATATATTTATTCTTTAAGATTCCTACCCAATGCTCCTGGCATAGTGATTCAAGCATGGTAATGATTGCTAACACAAGATCACAATTTGAGTGTTTCGATCTTGCTCTAACTCCAATCAGCAACCAATTGCAAAGTGAAGATGTGACACCAACAAACCTTTTAGACTTATCTCACTATTTTGCCACACAGCCAACGCTATTGCAAATTTCTTTTAGTCGTAAGCCAGAAATCGGTCACAGTTCAAATAACTATGCCGGCACAGACTGTTTTATATTATTACTCTACGATCAAGGACCTATAGGATGTTTACGTTTTTTTGCTGGTGCAGGAATGCGTGGTGATATTCATAATTCTGGTCTAACAGCTGATGTGATACTGGACAAGTATTTAGCCCTGAATCAAGTGGAAAAAGCTGTAAATCTGCTTAATGCTTTAAATTGGGAAACATATGGAGCAATGTGTCTTATATCTCTACATAAAATAGCAAATCATGTGTTTTATAAAGGTGATCAGCGACGCGCTCGCATTGATTTAATGGCAAGAGCTTTAAAAACATTTACCGAATCGCTTACCGAAGAGACAAAAGATGAATTTAGTGATCAAGTTTATGATTTAAAAAGAAGATTTTTCTTTTTCCTACTTAGGTAAGTTTAATAAACATTGAATGGTAATATATGCAAATATATAATATATTATACATATTTCTTATTTTTAAAATTTCTAGACGTAATCTTTTTGCTGAAGCCTTTGAAGTAGCTCAAGACATTGAAGATTATGATTTGTTCATGGACCTATTTAATATTACCAAATTTGATCCGAATCTTGTAGAATTTTCTGCAGCTTGCTTTAGTCAAGCGGCTGCTATACTTCATGAAGAAGACAAGGCTAATGGAAATCTAAGTACTGCTATTGAATTTCGATCTGAATCGGCTTGTTCTCTATCTACAATATCAGATAACACAAGTCGCAGTAGATTACAGCAACAACAACACCAGCATCAAAAATTTCTTAAAAACTATGTGCCACCTTTGCCATCATTCAAATCGAAAGTCTTTAATGCAGAAATGATTAAAATTAACATACCAAAACCAGAGTTGCGTCCGGAAAACTCCGTACTGCAAGAAAGAAGTAGACCACCCCCGCCACCTGTTCCGGATAAAAAGCAAGCGAAACTTAATTCAACAACAATATTAGCATCGACCTCGATTGCCTTAAGTAGTAATTTGGCTAACTTATCTTTAAAAAGTGCATCTTCGACATTAACACAACAACAAGAAAACACGAATGGTCTTAATGCAATCCCACAATGGAGCGATCTTAATGTTTCCCTTAAAAATCCACCTTTAAAATCAGCCTTTGTGCCCCATTATAGCACAAATAACAAAGCAACAACTCACAATTCTGCTACTCCATCCATACATATGTTAAATAATAATGTATTACAACCACCTCCCTCGACTTCGGCAGCTTCCTATTCATATATTGCCTCGCCAATTGCATTAAGTGATTCTCGAACGAGTATAGCAACACAACAACGTACATATCAACAACCACCACCACCCATAGTACCTATTAACTCCTATCAACCGAAATTTTTTCAACATCCCCTTGTCTCAGGAAATATTCCATCAACAGGCACAACTTCTTTGGCCCCCTATAGCATATCAAACGAAGAATATCAAAAAATTTTGTTGAGCAAAAAACCAACTGCATCTATACTCTCGAATGGTTCAGCTACACAAAATGGTAGCAATACATCTGTTCTGAGTGGTAATAGTGGCCAGAATGGAAACATTAAAGATGGCAATAAACATTATAGTGGGGAGAAAAATAAAGTCAAGTTTTCGGATACTGTACAGGTGGCTGTAGTACCGGTAAGTGGTAACAAAATGGTTTTGTAAACAAAATTTAAAAGTGTTTTATTGCTAAGTATTTAATACATTTATATGAAATAAACATTATGATTTAAGTAATAGTCATCTCTTAGCCAATACCAAAAATGTTAATACTGAATATAGAATAATTCAATTGCACTTCAAAGTTCTAACTTCTTTTTTTCTGATTTTTAATGGCCAATTTCAGCAAATCCCGTTGTAAATTACTATTTCTATACATACATGTCAATTATTATAAAGGTAACATACAATTATAGTAAGAGTTAATTATAACTGAACTTGATGAAATTGGCCGTAAATATTTTAAAAATTTCCGCACTTGCTGCATTTTCAGTTGTATTTCAAATATTTCTAATTCCAATTTGAAAATGTATCAGTGGTATTTTAGAGTTTTACAATTCAAAAGTAATTATTGCTCAAAAATTTCAAAAATTCTAAATACCATTTTGATGCCTATTAACTAATGGACCTTGCTTACTAGTATATAACGTCCCACGACAATCGGTTCTGCGCAGCTGAGTTGGCTTGTTAAGTAAGGCTGAACCTACACCAACAAAAGACAAAACGTCTTTGTCTTTTAAGTCAAAGACACTTGTTGGATGCTTAATCCCACCAAAATGAAACGTCTTTACAAGTTTTTGTCTTAAGAAACAACCGGCCTTTTCGTTTTTTTTTTTAGTTGTCTTAATTGGAGTGGATTACATCCAGGTTTTTTATGCTTTTTTCTTAAAAAATCGTCAAAAGTTTTAACACAATCGGTCACCAACATTAAACAAAATCGTCAATTATTCAAATGTTACAAATCAGAGGCAATTAAATTTTTTGTTTAAATATAAAATCTGTGGCATTTTGACAAAACATCTTAAGTCCAGATAAGGTCTGGGTTTACACAATGAAAGTTTTCTTTCAGAAAGTCTGACTTTATAGGTGAGAGGGGAAGAGAACAGGCATTTCTTCTCTCCCCTCTCACCCATAAACTCAAACTTTCTGAAAGAAAACTTTCATAGTGTGAACCCAGACAAGATAGCAAAAAAGTTTTTAAAAAAATCTCGGCGAAAAAGTTATTTTTATCAAATAATAGTATAAACCAAAATTAAAGAAAAATTTCGTTTGTAATACAAAATTTTGAAGACGTAAACAAAAATGCTTTTCGAATGAAAACTCGAATACATTTTTTCAACTTTTTAAATTTAGTCAAAATGCCACAGAAATTTTGTATTGTAAAAAAGCAGTTTAACAGTTTTTATTCAAACAAAACAATTTTAAATAATCTTTGAATTACAAGCAAGTATAATTTATATGTTTTTGAAAAATATATACAATCAACACTACATACATATGAACCAATGCCCTAGTTTGCGTCGTTAATTGGGACCGGGAAAACGCGACCGAAACCGAAACGACACAAACCGAAGTACGATTTTCCATACATTTGTCCGTAAAAACGCCTGGGTTCGAGCCCAGCTTCACTCAAGAATGAAAAATTATCAATAAATTTTAATTAATTTCATGTTGTAAAATTCCGTTCTTCGTAAAAATAATTTAATGAAAATTAAATTTGATGAACTTTAGCCTAATTGAAAATATTAAAAAAATTGGATTAGAAACCATAAATAGTTCAACAAAATAACCACAATACTGAATATTGTTAAAGCTAAGGCACGAGCTCTATGTTTGCATTTGCCCTTCAAGTTGTACTGAAAAAGGTCAACGAGAAAAGGAAGGACAGAAAAATGGAAAACAAAAACAAAAATTGTACTTTGAACTTCAAGAAGAATTCTTGACAAAAGTACGAAAAAGCAGAAGTAAGGAAAAACATGTAAAAATAAATTAAAATAGATAATCATTCAAAGAGCAAATTTCGATCTACCAAAGGTTAAATACAATTTGGTTTAAAGATTGATGTTTGACTATTGACGTCAGCAGTAGAGTTTTTTTTTTTCCCGGAGTTTTTCGATTCCCGGGAAAGCGGGAAATTTTTTTGAATTTCCCGGGATCCCGGGATCCCGCTCTATATAAATAATACACAGTAAATTTGTTTTTAAATAATGAAAAAAAACTTTTATAAAAAAATGTAAGGTATATATATATTAACATTTTTTAACGGCTTAGGAAATAACTTTCTGACACACTCAAAGCGCTTAGTAAGTCGTCAAAAAGTATATTGATTATTTTATTTACTAATTACCATGTTTCCGAAAAATTTCGTTCATTTTTTTACCGAGGTTGGATAAATAGTTAAAAGTGCACCGTTGAAGAAGGCTTTTGAGTCACAATAAGAAGCATTTTTTTATATAAACAACGTCTATATCAGTCAAATGTATGTCAAGGTTCATGCAAAAAGTAGCATCAAACCTTTTCATTTCATTAGGTCTATCTGTAATCTTTAGGACAATTGTATGTTGTAGTATCTTAAACGAGTTTCCAAATTTTTTTTTATTTCGGTTTCCCCGCACTTCAAGGGTATATACACCAACACAAATTGAAAAAAAATTGTGTTTATCACCTAATAAACATATCGCTCCTTCATTGCAACATAGTCGTATATCAAAAAATCAAAAATTGTAAGTTATTTAGCAAAGTGTTCCTTCATGCCTTCTCGTATTTTATCTCAAACTGAACCGAAGTTATAGCAAAATATTTCTTTAAATCAGTACATTTTGAAAACTTTACTCGCATTTTGCCAAGTTCATTTGTTTTTGTAGATATGACTATATTGCAATAAAGGAGCTATATGTTTAGGTATCTGCTATTTTTAAGACTTGTCCATGGACAATTAAACTTTACTACCTGCATCTTATTTTGAATTAATGTTCTTTATTAACTTTTCACTTCACTAAATTTATTAATTATCAACTGTTGCACTGCCTATTCTGCTTTAAGTGGATTTATTGCATCAGGAGACATTGATTTACGTATGTACTCACAACCCATCCACAGATGCTTATTTTAAGAGAATATAAAACTAAATTTCAAAGTATAAATAGCTGTTTTCTTAAACTATGAGGAATTTTTTATTTCCCGGGATCCCGCATAAAAAATCCCGGGAAAGCGGGAAATATAATTATTGAAAAAATCCCGGGAAAAAACCCTAGTCAGCAGTCGTCGATGGCTGCGAGTGTTAAACGGCAAACCCTCTGAGGAGATTGAGTGGTCGCAATCGAAACATGTAAGGGTAACCTGTCCGTAAAAACGCCTGGGTTCGAGCCCAGCTTCAGTCAAGAATGAAAAATTATCAATAAATTTTAATTAATTTCATGTTGTAAAATTCCCTTCTTCATAAAAATAATTTAATGAAAATTAAATGTGATGAACTTTAGCCTAATTGAAAATATTAAAAAAAATTGCATTAGAAACCCTAAATAGTTCAACAAAATAACCACAATACTGATTTTTGTATTGAAACAATATATTTTGAATTGATAAAGGATAATTAACTTTTAGATCTGTAAAAACAGTTAAAGCTTTCTTTTGAATTAACATCTGTTTAAAGGAAATTCTTTGATGATTTTAACATTCAATCCAAATGATAAAAAGTGGCTCCATTTCAAAACGTTTCAAAATGTCTAGTTTTTGTTCTTAGTTTATTTGCTTTCTTTTTGACTAATTGTTGCAAAATATTTGAATTTAACTTCACTGCAGCAAATGTAATTTGAAACTACTAACGATCTCAACTTGCAACCTTCGCATACATACATATTAGACTTAAACGGAAAATCCTCTTTTACTGTTTTAGCTTTTTATGTACAAACATTTTTATATGTACGACGTAAATCGAAGTACTGAAGACGCCATGCAACTCAAAGTGAAGCAAAAACGGCGCAACTTCAAAATCACAGAAATTTCAAAAATACGCAAACCGGGGTATTGGTGTATATGTAGATAAAATGTATAATTATGTTTAATCAACATAGTTTAATGGTGTTTTCTTTTCTGACAATAATGTTCCATATATGCTACCATTCGTGCGGGTTTTTGTTCCATTCTAAAAATATATGCAAAAATGTGAGAAGTTGTCTTTTTCCTTTCTAAATATGTTGCAACAATAAATGGCAAATTTGTTCCATTTCTTACCCGCAGTTATAACTGAGTGTGAGATAATACCCTTTTTTGCATCTGCGTAAAGTACTTTTTTATGCAAGCAAGTATTTTTTACTTGTGTTTGCGGACAATTTGCGTTATATTGTGATTTTTAAGACTAATCCTATTCGTGTATATTGTTTTTGTAAAAAGATTTTAGATTCTTCACCAACCACAACCAAACCAAAAATATAAATTTTTTTAACTCTGATAGTGCCGGTTCACACACGTCAAGACTTGACGATCAAACTTGATGTGTCCGAACCGGCACTTATTTACAGAAGTCCAAATGCGGGAAGGGATTTTGCCTTATCGGGCTTCGACTCCCTTTCCGACTCAATAGCGAAGATTCTTGAGAATTGTCCCGACAGTGAAATCGTTGTTGCTGGTGATTTAAATGTCCACAATTCTTCTTGGCTTCACCACTCGGGCCGTACAACTTATGAAGGCCAATAGGTTGAGCTTTTTGCTGAGCACAACCACCTCGTGCAACTGGTGAATGGACCAACACAATACCCTTGACCTTTCCCTCTCTTCGTATCCTCAAAAGTACGAAGTTGAGGTTCTAGCACCTCTCGGCAACTAAGATCATTGCACCATTGCCGCCTCTTTTCCGTTCTCCGAACTTCGGAACGTTTCACGACGGGCTACGAAACGATCAATATTTGTTTACGGAAAAGCACGTTGGACTGAGCTCAATGACTTTTTTCGGCATTTCAATTGGAAACTCTGTTTCCTGGACAATGACGTCAATGCCATGGCAAAAATGGTTGAAAACGTAATAATGCTGGGAATGAAAATCTTCATCCCAGTTACAAAAGCTTCGAATAAACCTCGATCCAAATCTTGGTTTAATCAGTCGTGCAAATCAGCAGTCAGTACTTCGACGGGAAAAAACTCTTCACGAGCAACGTCTTCGTGCTGAAGTTCTTGCTGCTCCCCGGGGTAGTAAAAGCTTCTGGTCATTCGTTAAAAGAGTAAGGGTTAATGCTAGATCTTCAATACCAACTCTTTTAAAGGATGGCCGATCATTCACGGACCCGGTTGAAAAGGCTAATGGTTTTGCCGAATTATTTGCTAATAATTCTTACCTACCAGCTAGCAATCAACCACTACCCGAAGTCGAAAAAGTATCCGTAACTATGCCTAGAATATTTTTTCGGGGTCGAGCTGTTAAAAGGGTTCTTGCGGATCTCGACATAAACAAGTCTCCTGGGCCGGATGGTATACCTGCACTGGTCTTGAAGCAGTGCTCTTCGTCCCTTAGCAAATCTTTTCAGCACTTTATACCGTGCCGCGGAATTTCCAGTCTGCTGGAAAGTTGCTAACGTAACGCTAATTCCTAAAAAAGGAATGGCTAATAAACCTGAAAATTACCGCCCAATTGCAATTTGTTCGGCACTTTCCAAAGTTATGGAGAGTATGGTAAATTACCATCTTGTCAAATATTTAGAGTCAAACTAAGTACCTACTAAGCGACCGCCAGTATGGCTTTCGTAGAGGTCGCTCTACTGGAGACTTACTAGCTCTGTTATCGGAAAAATGATGCCGTTCCATTCACCATTTTGGCGAAAGTAAGGTAATTGATTTAGATATTTCCAAGGCGTTTGACAGAGTCTGGCATGGTGCGCTCTTGTCAAAACTTGCTGCATTTAGTGTCGGTGATAATTTCTCTCGATTTATATCGATTATTCTCAGAGATCGCACTATACGAGTTGTTATAGATGGGGTTTCGTCAAACGAGTTCAAGATTTATTCAGGGGTGCCGCAAGGCTCCGTTCTTTCTCCTACTCTGTTTCTTATCTTTCTAAATGACCTCCTTTGTCAAACTTCCAACCCTATCTTGTCTTTTGCAGATGACAGCAACCTTTGCCATTCGTACTCATTCGAATGCAGACCAAGCGTATCCGATGCCGGTGCTATGAGGCAGAATATACATAGTAAATACATGTGTACATGGAAAATAAGAGGGAAATGTAAACAAGACTTATGTTTAGGAATGCTGGGATGTTATTGTCGGTCTGGATAGTTTTTTGTTTTTTAAATTGTTTTCCTTCATATATACCAGATTCTTGTTTCTTTGCCTTCACTGATAAATTGAAATTTTAAAGAATTGCATCGTATACCCATAACCTTAATTGTACTATTGTATAGAAATATTATGAATAATCCTTCATTGTAGAATGATATAACTTAGTTTATAAACGAACGTTATACTATTTTTAAGACAAAATGTATATAATATTCCAGTAATGCGCTTCGGCCTTGAAGGCTTTTTGTATAACAAGCAATAAATAAAAATAAAAAATAAAAAAAAATATGAATGATACGCTTGGCCGAGACCTTGACATAATCTCGGAATTGGGTCGGGCGAATAGGGTCGATTTCAATGCCCGAAAAACCCAATGTTGCGTGCCGACGCATAAACGCGCGACAAATCAAGGTGCCTCATCGGTATATATGGGTGGTATAATTATTGAGGAATCAGAATCTCTTGATGTTCTGGGCATGAGGATACAATGTAATGTCCGATGGACAGAACATATATTCAAGGTGTCGAAAGCAGCATTCAAGTGTCTCGATTTTCTAAGACGGTGTAAGATATACTTCACTCCATCTGATCTCCTTACTATTTATACCACCTATACCCGACCGCGTATGGAATATAACTTTCATGTGTGGGCAGGTGCTTCAAAGTCTATTTTGGAGCTTCTCGACCTCGTGCAGGAGAGGGCGAAGGTTCTCATTGGTGACAGTAGGGTATCCAATTCTATTGACTCCCGTCGCAATGTGGGTTGTATTTGCCTGTTTTATCGTTACGACAATGGGATGTGTTCTGACGAAATTAGGGTTCTGGTTCCCTAAACCCGTACGTTTGTTCTTAATACACGTTTTTCCTCAAGAGCCCATCGTTATGTGGTCGATTGGCAGGTGAATCGTACAACGCATTACAGTGAGAATTCGTTTTTTTCCCGGACAGTTCGTATGTGGAATAACCTTCCTGCAGAAGTCTTCCCTCTCACTTACAACATGATTAAGTTCAAATCGAATGTTTACAAACACTACTCCCTCTATCCTCCTTCCCAAAACCTATTTTCCTAGTTCCAGCACAATGCAATGCATTAGTAGGGGTCATCCCCTAAGTGCTGGTCCTAACAGAAAAAAAAATCGCCAACAAATTTTTAAAATACAACAGATAACACAGATATTTTTAAAATACTTTTGGTGACAACAGATATTTGTGAGCAAAAAAAAGGTAATGACATACTCAATGCAAAACCATAAGCAACTGTTTTTGTTTTTAACACACATATCGTCGTTCGTAAATTATATGGGTCCATAAATTTTATGAAGAATTTTTCTCTCGAATACTCCAAGTACTGCCTCGTCTGCTTTCGCAAGTACCCATGCTTCAGAGCCATACAACAGCACGGGTAGTATCAGTGACTTGTATAATGTGATTTTTGTCTGTCGAGAGATGGCTTTGCTCTTAAACTGCTTACTTAGTCCAAAGTATACTCTTAAATACTCTTATTACTGAAATCTTATTAGAAAACGACGTTTCAAAGTCTTGCGTTTTCGATTTCCAGAACACCCCTGATAATATAAAAAATATAAAAAATTTTTAATTACAAGTACAGTAGAATCTCGATGATTCGTAATCGCAAGGGACCGGCTAGTTCTTACGAATTATAGGGTTTTCGATTTAACGGGGTTAAAATAAAACAAGTAAGAAAGTATAGTCGTTCAAGCCCGACCATATGATACCCTACACCACAGTATTAAAAAACACATCATGCTTATATGTCCATATAAATATGGAATTTATCTATCTTTATAAACTTCATTTAAATCATTTGAAAGTTTGTGAGAGGCAGAAATTGCCCCCTACCTCCCCTTGTGGTCCTATTTTTGAAAAACTGTATTGCTTATGTGTCCATATAGATATGGATCTATCTGTGTTTTAAATTTCATTAAAATCGGTTTGAGAGGCAGAAATTGCTCCTATCTCCCCTCGTGGTCCTATTTTTTAAAAATGCATCCCTTTTGTGTCCATAAAGATATGGTTCTATCTATGTTTTAAATTTCATTAAAACTATAAAAAAAACATAAAAAACACTTGTTAAAAATAAAATATATAACAATTATGTAAGTATATATAAAAATTATTCTGTTACAAACTGGTCTTGAGAAAAAAACACAAGCAAAAGCAAAAACCCACGCAAAAAAAAATAGCGGTAAACTAAAAATCATTCTTTCCATGTTTCTGTTGTTTTTATTACGAATTATAAGTGGTAGTTAGCAAACAATTACGATTTATAAGAGGTAAAGAAGATTTTATTTGAAAAAAAATTACGAGTAAGCGAGGGGACCAAAATGTATGGAAATTTTACGAACTATCGGGAATTACGATTTATCGGGGTACGAATTATCGGGATTTTACTGTTATTATAATTTTTACTAGCTACTAGCAGTGAGCTAGTCTATCAACAACGGGGTTGTGGGTTCGATTCCCGCCAGAGACTCTGGTTTCTTTCCTGCAGGCAAGCGTAAAGCTTCGCGGGGATTAGCATAGGGAATTAAAAAAATAAAAAATTTAATTGGTGCAAGATGATGAAAAAAATTTCTGTTTGGAAAAAACCGTTTTGTTAAAAAGATAAAAAAATAACAACTTAAATTATTCTTTTTTCAGGAAATACCCCGTAAAGAAAAACTCCTTATTAAACGTAATGGTTATGCTAGACCACCACCACGAAATTTTACTAACCCAAAAAAGGAATTACAAGATAGTTTACCACTTTGTCACCCAAACGATGATTATTTAAAGGATTTCAATCCCTTACCATCAGGTAGTTAACTTAAGTAATAGTAACAAAAATGTCTATTAATTTAACAAAGAAAAAATTGTACATTTTTAGCAGAACCACCACAAAGAACAACAAATAGAATTAATTTTAGAGCAGATCATCAACAAACAATTAACAAAACTAACACAACAACCACTACCAATTCCACATCTCCCAACACCACAACAACAACTCCATCCATAAAAGTAGTACACTTTGGTGTTGTCTAACTGAAAAAATACAATAATTGAATTAATTTCACCTATTAAATGCAATTGTCTTCCAAAATTAGTGTAAGTTAGCTTTAAACAAATATTAACAATAAACATTCCAATAGCATACTTTAAATTAGTTTAGAATGTTAAATAATTTTATTACGCATCTTTTAAAGTGATTTTGTTAAATGAAAATCCTAGCAATATTTAGATAGTACAAGAGAGATTTACATATTTATAATTTTATTATTCGTTTTTTTTTTACAACAATTGAATGATTTAAACAAAAATAAAGCAACAAATTATTATTTAAATCCTTATTTACTTTTTCTTTGTGCTACCACCCTGCATTTTTTCCAACTCAGATTTTAGTTCCAATAGATCTTTGTCTGGTACGTAACGTCTTTCCTCACATTCATCGGTATGTTCCTGCACGGTAAGATGTACACCTTCAGGTAAAGCGGCTTGGGCAATTCTTAAAAACATGGGATACGATGGTACATCCACATCTTGGAGTTGTATATTTCGTTCGTAAACAGTTAAGCGATACTCCGAATCTATTACTGTGGAATTAGGTTTAAGTCTTTGGACGTTCATGTTTTGGGGTGGCAAAGCATAACTAAAAACATACAAGCGTTTTAGTATAAAAAATATTTTCTAAACGAAAAATTTTTAATAAAATCAATTATTCAATAGATACTGCCCATTAAAAAAATAGCTTGAAAAAAATAATTGTTCATCTGAAGAACGAGCCCTAGCTAAAAACTTAAGAAAATATTGAAAATCGCTAAGAAATATAGCAAAAAGCTTGGAGCAGTCCGTCAAATTTGTTCAAAATGTACAAGTGTGGAAATACTGCATAGACCCGTGATAGACCATAAAAAATATGTCCAGCTACTGATCGTAATATAGTTTTAATTTTGAAAAAGGACCCATTTGTCTTCAAGAGCTATTTCTGCGTAAATTGGAAACGTAATACGGTCACCAACTGTTCGCCGACGCCTGGCTAATTTACCTGTTTTACCGAATAGCAAGAAGAGTTCCACGGATGCATCAGAAAAATATTGATATGATATGAGGTTAAATTTTGGTAAGGAACACTTGGAATAAGGCAGATTAAAAACCTTTGGGACGAACTCACGAAGAAGCTTAGCAAAGAAACTTTTAGAAATAAAAGCGATTTGTGAAAAATAACAGATGGCGTGTTACAAAATAATCCCAGAAAAATAAAGGCGGTTATACTGGATACTAATCCTTATTTAATATCCTAAGATACATATTGCAGAAAAATAATAAAGCTGCATTCTTTTAAAGTACCATTGTTACGGTACACGCCTTAAGGAGCCAAATCTAAAAGATATCGAAGGAATAAAGGAATCTAAAACTTTCAAAATTCGTTCCTGTTTTAAAATCCAGTTAGGATTTTGTTCAATCCATAAAGGTGGCTAATGTCGACGCCAGAGCATTAATCCAGGCAAAGTGAAACGTAAAAGATGCGAGTGTAGACTAACCAGGACATCGTGATTGCCCTTAAACGGTAATGATAATAAAGTGCGAGCTATTTCTCCATCCAGAGCAGTTTAACGTGGTCAAACACCTTAAAGTCAACTCAACAGATATTCTAAATATTTTTAAAGAGGATTACAAAGTAAGGAAGAACATGTAAATCAATTAAAATAGATAATCATTCAAAGCAAATTTCGGTCTACCAAAGATTTAATACAATTTGGTTTAAAGATTGATGTTTGACTATTGACTGCCAGCAGTCGTCAATGGGTGTGAGTGTTAAACGGCAAAACCCTCTGTGAAGAGATTGAGTGGTTACAATTGAAACATGTAAGGGTAACCTGTCCGTGAAAATCTAAGAGTTCAATTCCCGGGGCAGTCAAGAATGGAAAATTATCAATAAATTTTAATTAATTTCATGTTGTAAAATTCCTTTTTTCATAAAAATAATTTAATACGCCTAATTAAAAATATCAAAGTTTGGATTAAAAAGTTATGAAATTTGATTTTTCCAATAAATGTTAAGAGGACCTGGACATAAGGTCATATTGCCTTTTTGACGACTGCAGGGATTTTCAGGTGGAGGTTCCAGGGATCTTGAGGGCCGGGGAATTGGTAAGGTTAGGGGCTCAGAGGTTGCTATATACATATGTGAACAAGCAGGCGACTCTGAAGGCCTTGATGGGCTGTTATGCGAACTCCAGGCTAGTGGGCGATTGTAGGAGGGCTCCAGGGGTATATGTGAGGCTGTGCTGGGTCTGAGTCACTACATCATCAATGAGTTGGCAAGACTGTGCTCGGAAATGGAGGATCCTGACTGCTTAGGCGGTCAGGCCTCCAATGGAATTCCATTTTAGAAGGAACGGAGAATGTGTTATGAGTGGGACTAATTGGGTCTGGGGAAATCGAACGGGCGGCAAGGTTAACGCGTTTGGGCGGTGCTTAGGAAGTCCGATTCGATGCGGGGCAGGAATAGGGTCTGCGTTAGGATCATGAAAGGTATTATAGCGGGCCACCGTATGATAGACAGGATGGCGGTAAGATTGGGAGCTGACTTGTCAAACATTCGGAGGTTATGTGAGGACTAAGAGGAGTTGGAGACAGTTGAGCACATTCTTTGCCACTTTCCCAGGCTGCAGAACAGCAAGCTGAGCTGGTAGTAGATTCTTAGGCGAATTTGGGGCTGCCTCGAGCTGCGGGCTTGAGTATCTGACGGGATTTGTAATGAGAATGACCTTGCAGCGAAACAGGAGACTGGGCATTTTTGTTGTTGTTGTAATGTTGTTTTTTATTGTTTGGGCTTATTTTTTATCTTCCACAACTTTCTCTATTCATGTGTGTTCACTCTTTATTTCTCCTATTCCTTTCAAATTAGTACTATTTCACAGGCGTCACAATGGACTATATTGATCTTCGCAACAGCCTTTCTACCTATCCTAACCTAAGAATGTCACATGCAAAACATAATAAGTAATTGTAAGCAAGGACATTTTGAAATAAGTAATTGTAAGCAAGGAATTTTTGAAATCTTACCAATCGGCGACTTCAATATCCAAATACTCTGCGACACTATGCAAATAGCGTTGATAAATTTCCAATATGGGATAATCGTATCCTTTAATTTGTACATTCAAATTTTCATATTGTGGATATTTTGGTTTGAGAGACTTTAAAAAAAGAAAATCAATATCAATATTTCAACCAAAATATTTTATTACCTCTAAGTAATCCGGTTCATAAACACTAGCCCGTAATGACGAATTTGTATTTACTGTCCTTACTAGTTTAGTATTAGAGTGTTGTGCTACTGCTTTTAATAATGGATTAAGCTATAAAATTTTAAGAATCAAATTTAATTTAACAAAATATTTATATTAAAAAATCTACCTTTCGCAACATTTTGTATTGTTGTTGTTCTTTATATTTTTAGGGTTATGTGATTGAACAGCTGTTTAACTAAAACATGGAAGTGCTTGGAATATATCTTTAGGGGGTCCAGTTAGTTTGAATTTAACATTTTAAGATCTAGATATCAGGGCTGCCAGTACAGCACCTTTAGCACTTTTTAACCGATAAAAATGCCTTATTGGATATGATATTCGCCATATTATTTCCATTTTGTACTATATTATGCAATAAGTCGGAAAATGATTTACTCATTCAATAAAAAGGTGAACATTACCTATAGGAATAACATAAACAGCATTGTACAATGTTTCCAACACACTTCACTTTCTTTTCGTTGTGCAATAAAAATCAAAAGTCTTTTGATTGTTGCCAATATATTTCCCACCTCCGAATATCACATGCACATTTTCGATATAATTGTACAATACGTAAAATTGAACAATTTAATGCAAGTGTATGAGCCGCTTTAGAACTTTTTTAAAAGAACGCTGAGTTGGCGCACTTCTGTTAACTTATTTACGCAACATTTAAGTATTTTTTTTTTCATAAATTAAAATCAAGGCACATAAACCAAAATTTGTTTCCGTTTTTCAAAAACTTTTGATATACAGTATACTTTAAGGTATACTTTATACTAACATTTGTGTAGTAAATATCATCGGGTGGTTACTGGTATGCAGCAAGATACATTTTTACAAGCCATTAGCTATAAATCAATACTATATAATAAATGGAATATCTTTTTAATTCTTTAATCCATTTTTTGATATCTCGAATAGTTGAAGAAATATCGAGATCTAACCTTGCCTTATGTCTACAATTTAAGAGTTCTCTAAACATTGTTTTTCTTCATTCGTCACCTTTTGTGTTTTGAAACAAATTGTTAATGTAAAAGAAAAACTATTATTGCTTATTATTGTTATGCGTTAGAACATAACAAAGAATGTAGATCAAAACATTTTTGTTCCGTGCGAAAAACTAGTAACCACCCGATAAAACCATATGTATGTGGTTTCTCTTTTTTATGTTTGCTTAAGCAAATACTTTAATATACTTGAAAGGCATCAAAATATATATGTAAGTGTAATAAATGGTATGTGGGGCACAACATAGGTATTGTAGGATGACTTCTAAAATAAAACACTTTTACTAAAATGGTACAATATTTACAGAGAAATTCTTAAAACCTAAAAATCGTTACACAAGCTAAACTTATAGAAATTTTTTTTATTTTATTCAGTTATGAAAAGTAGTAGAACCTGCCATTATTAGTTAAGGCCAGTTTACACGGTAATACAATGTATTACGACATTGCAAAAAATGATGTAGAATGAGAAAAATCTTATCATGTAAAAGCAAAATGTATTGAGTAACAGAGAATACGAATACAAAATCTGACAAGCGGTCGGTAAATGCTTTTTTTCTAAACCATTTTAGAATTACTTCATATTTTAAATGTCGAATGAATGAGCAAAACGAATCGCTTGAGTCCCCTTTTAAGGTATGAATCGCAGCGACAAAAATCGTTTCATATAAATGAGCACTCATATACAAGGTACATTATTACATGTAAATGTCAGAGTTGCCAATTTAGCGCCTTTGGCGCTAGATTTAGCGCTTTTTAACTGTCGAAAAGGCGCATATTTTTTCCTTAGCGCTTTTATTGATACCCAAAATTTTTGTACTTTTATTTGCAAACATTTAAATCAAGACACAAAAAACCAAAAGTTGTTTCCGTTTTTTAAATACATATGGCTTGACGAGAATGGTGCAAAATTTTCTTGGTTCAAGATATATTTTCTGGTGATTTAGTAAATAATTTTTTAGGGTATATTTGAAATTATATTACTTTACTCTTCCTGAAATATCAGAAAAGCCTTTTTAAAAATGTTAATGTTTTATTAACACTGCACTGCAAAAAACAAAAAAAGTCGGGGTAGAGAACTTGATCATGCGATTTTAATTGAATTTAGCGTGCTGATTTTACTGATCTTCATGATTTCTCGCCTTATTGTATTCATAATATACCAGGATTTCTGATAATTGATAAAAAAAAAAGTGTACATACTAATTTGCATGAAAAAATGGTCGCGATATGGTCAAAAATAATCATTGTAAAAGATCAAAATCGCACAAATCTTATTTTATATATTTTTATTTCAAACGATATTTTTTGACGGCCAGTGTAATTAATTAAACATTTCATTAACTGCCTGTTTTTAGAAAACGTAGACAAGTGAGTGAGTGAGAAATTATATTTCAAACAACAATAAAAAACGAAAATTTGTTTTTGTTTTCAATATAATTTCTCACTCACTCACTTGTCTACGTTTTCTAAAAACAGGCAGTAAGTTTTTTATTTAAATTTTATTTAGCGCTTTTTGATTGGGGCCACGGCGCTTTTTAATTAGAAATAGTTCACAACTCTGGTAAATGTACCTGGATAATATATGTTGTTTCTTTCTAACACCAAAACTGTCATTTCTGACAGCAAAATAATTCTAAACTGTAGCCACAGAGTCAAAAAAAAATATGTACGTGCAAAATAAATAAGTTTTATACGAAAAAGTGCAATTTTTTATATTTTTCGATAAATATAATAAATTTAAAGTATTAAACGAATACAAAAAATAGATACGAGTACGACAAAGAAAATATAAAATGAAACAGTTCAAAGAAAAAATGAAAAATATTTTCTATTGCGTGGCGTTGTTTATGACGTTGGGAAGACTGCAAATGGTTGTGGGAATATCGGATCCCGGTATAACAGATTTTGTATTAACACCGGTAGGAAAAAATAAGCATCAGTTCCATTAAAATATTTTATCCTGTATTGGTTTTTATAGGTTTTGATAACTGAAAGGGAAATGAGACCATTACTAGCTGACACCAGAATTTTTGTAAAAAGTAAGTTAAGTTGCCTACTTGCTTTGTAGTTCTTTTGTTAAGGGATGTTAAGTAAATATCGATTTAACATTTGCCTGTGTTACTGTTTTTTATTTTTATTTACAGTTGAATGCAATACAAATAGTGGAAATAATTTAGACATAAAAATTTCTTGGTCATTGGTGGAGCGACAGTGTTGGTTTGACGCTCCCGATGTAAGTAAACAAAAAATATCAAAACATAGTTTTCTGAATTTTTTACTTTTGTCTATTTTTTTTTTAGCTCCAAAAAGCGTATATTGACTTTGAAAATCAACAAAGAGCGCAAAATCAATCATCTCAATTAGAACTAAAGGGGCAGTTTACAACCACATGTCCTAATCACATTATCGTTTTGGAAATGTCTAACAATGGTGACGCTTTGGCAACGGAAGTAAGTCTAGCTAACAAACAAAATAATGTGGCTTTAACTGCAAAATCTCCAGTTGATAATTTTAAAAACGCCAAACATCCATTTTCAGTGAGTACCTGTAAAATTAAATATATGAATGTACATACCTACATATATTGTTTTAGTGTTAGCTTTTTGCATATTTTATCATTTCATTGACATTTTTTTATCTCTTCGCCTAATTTCTTTTATTTACTTATGATTCATTTAAAATTTTTTTACATACTTTTCTTTATTAACAATATAGATAATATAAAAATGTAAAGAAGGTTTCGAACAAAGTAAAATTAATAACTAGGGCAATTTTTTTAAAATTTCTGTCTATTTTAATGTGCATGCATATTTAAGAATATTTTGCAATTTAACAGTTATGTACTAATTTTAAATTTTTGAGACTTGTTTTTCTTTTAATTTCTGATACTATTCTACACTTGGTCAACTCTATTTTAACTACGTCTATATTTCCTTCTGCCTGGAAAGCTGCTCGTATTGTCCCTATACCAAAGACTAAAGTGGTTCGTAGTCCTGATGATCTTAGACCTATTCTATACTTCCAGCACTGTCTAAGGTCATAGAACATGTCTTAAAGGATCAAATGGTTAATTCGGTATCTAATAAAATCTCTGAATCGCAGTATGCATTTCGGAATGGCTTAAACTCTACCTGCCTTTTATTGAGCCTCACTGACAGTATAAGGGGAATATTAATTAGGAAAAATTGAGTGTGTTAATTTCTTTGGACCTCTCTAAGGCATTTAATTCAATTAATTTTGTAAGGCTTATACGTAAACTCTCGAGTGAGTCACAATTTTCAAGGACTGCCTGCAGGTTTCTAATGTCTTATTTAACTGGTAGATCTCAATTCGGTGTTGCTAATGATGTTGTTTCTGATATACTTCCCCTTCATGCTGGTATCCCCCAAGGTTCAGTTCTGGATCCTCTTCTGTTTATTTTGTATATAAACGATCTATCGAATGTAATTAACTCTATACACTGCACTCCTTTTATTTTTGCGGATGATGTTTTTTTGCTCTTCAGGGGGAATAGAAGATTTAATGAAGTTTTTGAGAATGATATGAACTTGTATTTAGAGAACATAAGACATTGGACAGTCGATAATTATTTGTCGATTAATACAGTGAAAACTAAAGCAATGATGTTTGGCCCCACGTCTCGTTTTTTTACTACCTTGGATATTTTTGTGGGTGATGATGAAGTTCAATTTGTTTATCATCATAAATGTTTGGGAATTACTCTTGATAAGAAGCTGTGTTTTAGTAATCATATTGATGCCTTGTCGGGCAGAGTTTGGGGTTCGTTGCGGAGACGGATTGAGACATTTGGTAAATGCAGTTGTTAGATTTGTGTATATTGTTTGACGTAGGGACCATATTTCTGGTTTTGTGAAGAGTTTTCTAGGCTGCTCTTTTAATAAACTAATATCGTTTCGCAATCTGAGTCTGTTTCATAAGCTTATAAAAATTGGCAAGCCCTTGGCGCTTCGTAATGCTTTCCTATTCTCACCTCGCACTAGGAACCCACACCTTATCGTTCCCAGTATTGTTAGATCAGCATTTGCTAGATTTTTCCTTGTCAGAGTTATTTATCATTGGAAGTACCTACCATTAGAATTACGTACCTTCACGCACTCTAATACCGCTTTCAGATTGAAACTAATGACGCATTTTTCAGATGCAAATTAGTAGTTATTATTATGTATTGCTTGAAAATTGATCATATATGCACTTCCCTATTTGGACCGAATTTTATTTTACTCTATATTCTGTTAATATTATTATATGTCCTTGTGATTTTTTTATGCTCGGGGGAGCGAATGAATTGAGATTGATTGTTATTAGATTTTATTAATAATATAATGTGCCTTTATACATATGCTTATTTTTTAAACATATCGCTCATTTGCTGCAAGACCGGCATAACTCAAAAAATTAAATTTTGGAGTTAAAGATGCAGAATTGTTCGCTTTGTTTTTCTTTATATTGTGTATTAAATTCATCTTTATATCTTTTATACTTTCCCAGTTTGAAGACAATGTGTCTTCTTTTTTTCTAAGTAGTTAGAGCAAATCAAAAACTTTAAATTCGTTTATCTCGAAATTGATTTTTTTGAGTTATGCCGGTCTTGCAGCAAATGAGCGATATGTATATTTATTTCTCTAATGTAATACTTAGGTACTAAGTGCTGTGTAATATGTATTTTGCCTCAGTCAACTAATAAATAAATAAATAATAGGTATAGGTCTTACGTCTTTTCCCACTATACTATTTTTAAAAAGAAAAGGAACAATTTTAAATTTAGATTTTCCAATTTTGTATCAAAATAAAACATTTTTTAACTAAGGTTTTTTACTTAAATTTAGAAAACACTGTTTTTAAATGAGATTATTTGTCTTAAGCTCAGAATTAAGGATATGGGTAATTCCATAGTGTTGAACGTGACAGTCGTACGCATCAAGAATGCAATAATATTTAAATCAACAAATATTTTTACGTTCTTTAAACACTTAAATTATACCACTTATAAAGCACTGTTATCTATGTTAAAGTTGATGGAAGGCGCGATTCCAGATAAAAGATAATGGCAAAAAAGTAGCGGTTCGAACGTGAAAAAATAGATGTAGTTTTTCTGGCCATGTATAAAAAGGCGCAGTTCACCAAAACCTTACAGAATTTTATAGTCAGAATTTTACGTTCATAACACTGTAACATTGAAAGTGGTATGGTTTGATTCCAAAATCTTCCGTAGTTTTTTTTAACCAAAATCTGTGTCGATTCGTGATATTTCGAACATGAAATTTTTTCCATAATAATTTAACAGAATAATGATTTAAAACAAATAAAAATTTACCGTTAATCCGAAGAACATAAAAATTTTTGTCTGGCACTGGCAGGACATAAATAAAGTATTAGGATAAGATTCGATTAATTATTGTTAGTTCATATTTAATAAAGATTCAATAAATAATTAATGAGAAAAAAAATCCGAACAACATATTTCTCTTCGAATTCTTCCTTAGATAACAGACCATATAAGGAACTTTGTTATCATATATAACCTCTTTTAAAGAAGATAAAATTAAAGATTCAATAAATAAATAATGAGAAAAAAAATCCGAAGAACATATTTCTCTTCGAATTCTTCCTTATATAACATACCATATAAGAAACTTTGTTATCATAAATCACCTCTTTTAAAGAAGATAAAATTAAAGAAAACACAATAAAACTTTCTCACAAATAATATATTACGCAACTTTGCAGTCTGCTGGTTCGTCTAAGTATACGAATTTTGGGGAAAATTTGTAAAATCTAAATTGTTCTCTATAACAAAATTATAAAAAATATGCTTTTTATAACTTTTAAATTTTCGGTCATGGTGGACCTTTAGAAAGACATGCCCATTTTAAATAGAGATTTTTTAATTGGATGTCGAAAAAGTAAATTTGAAAATGAGATCGTCCAGTGTCATTTTAGAAAATATTTAATCGTCCTTTCTAAAGTTAAATTAAAAAAATAGTTTTTGACTTGAACTATTTTCAAAAACAGCATTTTAAAAGGAGAAATTCCACTTAAAATTAAAAATAAAATTTGTATTTGAAAGTCAGATTTTTCTCTTCGAATTTAGATTCTCCAATTAAATTTGAGAAAAGTAGAAATAAATTTTTGAATTTTTATTTGAAAAAGAGAAAACACTAATGAAAATATGTATATTTGTAATTGAAAACGATAAAATCGTTAATTTTAAAAAAATAATATGCATGTATTTTCCTTCGCACATACATGTATATAAATATATATTTAATTAAAGGATCGGCACTATTCAAGAGGTCTTGCATGATATAACGACACATAATTTGTGAGCAGCGATGCCAACTTAGTGCTTTTGGCACTATTTATGGTGCTTTTTGATGCCTCAAAACGCCAAAATTTTATCCTTAGTGCCAAACTAAGAAAAAGCACTAACTTGGTGCTTTTTCAATTTTTTGTTAGTGCCTTTGGTGCTTTTTACAATTTTTATTTTTTTTTTCCACCATTTTTTAAAACTTCGATTTTATAGAGGATGATTTAGATGAGCTTTGCTATTTGGGGTACAATTTTGAGTAGGCCTGTAAAGATTATACGATTTCAAATGATAAAAAAAGTGATAAAAGAAAGTTGAATTCGTTTTACCAATAATCTTGTTTACGAAGTTAGAACTAGGAAATTTTACAAACTATTAAGAGTTGACAATATATTAAGTAATCGTAGTAAAAACGATGTATTTGTTTTAGGTAAACTTTTTTTAAAGATTTTGACACTGTTTCAAAAATAGAAAATGGCTTGGAAAATATTAGGAATTGTGAATGGAAAAATAAACAACGAACATATCTTTTTTAGATAGAAGTCAACGATTTTAATTGCCCAATTTTGTATTTAGAATTTTAAGTTTTCCATACTCTAACGCTGGCGTTGAAATAACATTTAGTTCGATGAACTACAATTAATCGAAAATCGGAAACCGATTATCCTTAACCCTCTCTGTTATTTCAACTCTGTTAATTCAATTTTTTACGTTATATGTGGACTTCGTCGGCATAATTCATGCTGTAATGATTACAATCAACCATCGAATGTCTGTAGAGATCTTTCTTCCAATGAAACATAGAAAAAATCAAATTAAATATTACTTTAAAACTGTTTTATGGCCCAATTCAAACTCAGCTAATAATGATTTGGATGATATTATTTTGTTGAAGATAATAATATATTATTATAAGTATCTTCAATGTATACATTAAAAATGTTTATATACAAATGTTAATATATTTATTATTTAATTTAAAATGAAAATGGTCCCACATCAACGCTGTCGCCTTTTTTTCAATGTTGGAGGTATATAATATTCGGCATAGCCGAATGCAACTTATTTTGTGTTTAATTATATTATAAAAATGGCTTAGTGCTTTTTTACGCTTTTTTTTGCTCGAAATAGTGCTTTTTAGTGCTTTTTTTAAATTTTAAAGTTGTTTTTGCTCTCAAAAAAGTTGGCATCACTGTTTGTGAGATATCTTTTCGTCAAAGTTGTAGCAGATATTGATAACACTGTGTGACACAACAAACAATTATAAACTCTTCACATCTAATCAAATTATAGTTCGTAACGTGAAAATGAAAAGGAAAAGGTGAACATTTTGTATTGTGTTAGAAAATGGTATATTTTAATAAATAAATAAAATGCAAAAAGAAACAAAAATATCAAGCAATATTTTATCTAACGAGATAGAATATTTAATAAAACTTTTTGATGAAAACATGAACATTGAAATAAAAAAAAAGTTTGCACTATTCTTATTGCTCTTGGCTTACTAATATTTCTTAAATGTTCAAATACATTGAAGTCTTGAAAGTAAAATCTGGCTTCTAAATATAAGCAGGGCAAGGGACTTCATGCAAATGCATGTTTGTTGTCGGTACTCTGAGACCCACCTAAAGTTAATATCATTGCGAATCACAATATTTCCAGTAAAATGGCATCAATTTGTTAGTGCATATTTTTGCATATTTTGCTTTAAATGCATATTTTCATATAAATGTATATTTTTCGTCATATTTTGTTATAAATTCACATTTTTCGTCATATTTTGTAATATTTATAAAAAAAAATTGCTCTTTTCTTAGTTTTTTGTTTAGAAATATCTTTCTGTTCAAGGCGAACTCCTTATAAGGTGTAGTCAGTGAATCAGCTGGTTATAGTTGTTTCAGCCCTGAAGCTGTCAAACAGTCAAAATAGTATGGGAAAATCTGGTAACTTCGACATTTTCAAGTAGCAAAAACAACATTTTGGTGTTTGGTACTGAATTACCTACATACATTTTATTATAAATTCACCTTATTTCTTTTACTTTTAAAAAGTAGCACATACAAAAATTATACAATTTGTATAATTGTGCACATAATTTCATTTTGTTCGCGGGTTTTTTTACATGAAGAAACAGCAAATAAAAATAATGTTCGGCGAAGAAAAAATAGAACTCAACATAATATTTTTGATTTACGGTGTAAGAAGTATGACGTAAAATCCAAAAAGTATTAATAAAATAAGTTGTTTTTAAGGAAAAAAATGCCAAAAGAAAAAATATCAAAAAATAATCTTTTAAATAAGTGTGTTTTTGAGTCTTCAAAATAGAGGGAAAAGTACTTTTTTGCAAAGTTTACAAAAAGGTGTTTCATTTAAAAATTTCAAGTAAATCAGCACCTTCAAAGCCAGAAACACAAAGATTTATGATTTATGAAAACGTTTCGCAAACTTTAATTTCAAGAAAATCAACTTTTGGGGATACGACTAGCAAATTTAGTTTTGAATTGTATAAGGCTCTGGTGTCTGCAGATATACCTCTATATTAGCTAATCAACCAAAATTATAGAATTTTTATAAACAAATATAACAATGAAACCATTCCTACGGAAACAACCCTTATAAAAACTTATATCGCCAAGTTGTACACTATACAACTATGTGACATTGTTGAAAGAATTAAGTGATATAATTTGTGGCTGTCTATTGACGAAGCAATGGACACTGAAGGACGTTTCGTTGTCTACGTAATTGGGATCTTGAATGCAGAAGAATATCTTGAATGCAGAAGAAGAACAGAGTAAACACAAATTTTTGTTAAATATTGTAAAGTTGGAAAAGGTGGATCATGCTTCAATAGCTCGAACTTTCAAAGATTTAATTTCTCTTTTAGAATCCTTTAATAAAAAATAAAATTTTGCTCTACTTGACCTTTTTTTAAGATATCTTACTCAAAAATGTTACATGTCACATGCTAAGCTCATGCCATGCATGAAAGTTTTTAAAGTCACCTTTGCGTTTCAACCATGTATAACAAGATGGGGTACCTAGTTGCAGGCAGTTGAGTATTATGCCAAAAATGTTGAAGAATTTAAAGATGTGGTAAATAATTTTAACGAAAATAATGCAGTCGCGATAAAAAAGTAAACAATATTTTAAATGTACCTAATATAAAGGCTCAATTAGAATTTATACACTCAAACAATGGGTTTCTAGTCGAGACAATAACCGAACTTCAAGGGTTTAAATCATTGAACACCTCGGTTAAACTCGTTGATGACGCTGTCATTAAAATAAGAAAAGTAGAAGGTCAAATCGGCGAAAAAATAAAAGCCAAAATTTATGCAGTTTTAAAAAAGAATGCCGGATTTAAAAATGTTAAAGAAATTGGTAATACGTTTAATTTACCTTCCAGTAAAGAAAAAATTGTAGACAATGAATATTCTACAAAGGAGTTGACCACTTTTAAATATCCACGAACGAACACTTTCAATGCTTAAAACTGTTTTAAGACCAAATAGAATGAGTTTTACATTTGATAACTTAAAAAAAAACTTATTTATTTATATATGTAAATATATCTTTATCTACTACTTCTTTTTAAACTATGTTTTAAGTTTTTAAAACTGAATGAAATGTATTTATGTTTTTTTTTTTTTTTGTTAAATATGGTTAAATAAATATATTTTTAATGCATATTTTTTACTTTTATTTTTGCATATTTTACGGTTTTTAGTGCATGTTTTATGCGCAAAAATTAAAATTAATCTATGAAAGTCGTTTTTGAGTAGTAGATTATTTCATTTTGTTTGCTAGTTTTAACGCCCAAAGTTGGCGGCTTTAACTTCAGAACTGTCAAAAGTACGAACAGTTAATAAAAAAAAAATATATCTGTGGTCCCAAGCGATAACCGCCTAAGTCAACTTAAGAAACAGTTGAGTTTAAATTTGTTTTTAATAAATATTTCTGAAATAAATACATTTTTCATTATAATTTTTTTATCTTAGCATGGTGGGGGTACGAATCTTTGATTCTGAATTAGTTGTTTTTTTATGCAATTTATTTTTTCAGAAACGCAAGCATAAATATAAACTGCTTTTTCTTAAAAACTATTTCGACTTAGACGGTTATTGCTTGTGACCACAGATATTAAGGGTATTCACGTCACAAGTTGCACCCTTGGAAAAAAGCAAAAGTGCAAAAATATAACAACAACCACAAAGACAATTATTTGTGCGTAAATAATTGTCTGTGTGGTTGTTGTTATATTTTTGCACTTTTGCTTTTTTCCAAGGGTGGAACTTGTGTCGTGAATACCCTTATTATATATTATATATTATTGCTATATTATATTATAGAAAATAATTAAAATATACTTTTTAAATAATAAAAAAGACTCTAAAATATTTGAACATTTAAATACGATAATTATAAGTAAACCAAGAACAGGGAGAAATCTTTTTTAATTTATTAAATGACAAACAATTTGTGGATAAATTCAATCTGACCCAACATTCAATTGTGCACTTGTTTTCATCAACAAGTTACATAAAATATTGCTAATCTTTTTGTTTTTATTTCATTAATTTAAATATAATTTTCATCTCAGTCCTATTAGAAAATGGTATTATTTAACGAACGTCTGATACAGAAAACTCTTTACATTTAGAAGCTGAATTCAACAACAACCATATTTTTATGTTGAATTAACACTTTTAACCACGGCTTGACAAGTTGTCGTTATTTGGGCGTTTTGGAGTCCATTTGACGATTTTTTAATGAAAATTTTTTACTAATTTACTAAAGTTTTTAGTACTATTTCGTGTTTTTAAATAACTTCATGGATACTTTCGTTTATTTGATTGATAGTAATTTTCCCGTGTAAGTACTTCATAATATAAATATAATAGTTTACAGTTTTAAATGATCGCTCATTGAATAAAGACGTAGTGATAAACAACCGCATGTATTATCAGTGTTCCTTGTTAAAACAACAACTCTTAATTAATCTTTATTTTGCTACAAACGAAAAAAATAAAGCTCTCATAAAGATAATATTATTTCTTAAACATGACCTCTAAGCCTGGGGGCAATTATTTTGCCTCCCTGGACCCAGATCCAGACCCTAATCCCAAACGAAAACGTAAAAGAAGCCCAAATGTGGTGGCGCGGATTCAGGGGGGGGGGGGGAATAAGGAAATTTCCCCCCCGTAAATTATAAAAATATGTTTTGTTAATTTCGATAATACAAGAATTCTCAATAAAAATAATAAGGGTCCTCATGATATCGTTTATAAGTCTCGTAAACTGTGCAAACTGTGCATTCTTACACCCTCGTAAATGAACTGTCAAAAATTGTATGAGAATTCATTAACACAAACTGCTTAAATTTGCCCAACAATTTTGACTCGTAAACTTGCGCTGTTCAATTGTGCATTTATACAGACAAATTTTTTTAATGCTTACCGCCGTTTTCAATGAAAACTTCAAGTGTAAATAAATCACAAACAATAAATTCTTGTAATAATATAAGCATAATAGTCTTTTGGCTTTCTTTATGCATGTTTAAAAACAAATTTCATTTATAATTTACAAATTTCAAGTTTTTTGTTATATTTTTAATTATTTTTTTTTAATATATTTTTTATTGACGTTTCTGATTGAAATGACATTAATTGTTTAAAAATACACAAAAATTAAAAAGTATCTTCATGAAACGAGTCTCGCAAGTTTGCCCATTTGCACAAATGTTAATTTTAAGCAATATCATGAAGACCCTTATTGTTTTTAAATGTACAAAATTTTTGGAAATCCCAGAAGGTTTTTTTTTTTGTTTTTTATTGAATCTCTAACGAAATTTTCAATAAGTAATTTTTTATTTTTTTTTTTTTATTGAATCTCTAACGATTTTAAATAAGTATCCAAATCTTAATCCTAATAGTTATTTATTAAATATTTCCAAAGAAACATCTAGTTTACCGTATTCAATTACTTATTATTCTACATTCAATCTCAGCAGGTGCCATCTATATCCAAAGACTAAACGTTTGACTTGATAATGCGTGCGGTTGAATTATAAAAAAGCCTTAGTATTTGCAATATTTATGTATATATTTGTGTTATATGAATCAAAATTCTATTCGATAATTTTTGACAAAAGCACGGATTCGTCGGGGAAAAGCCAGATTTTCGTATCTTTAAGATATTTGAACATACAACAAAAAGTTTTTAGGGAACAATTTATTGGCTTTGTTGTCAATGCATTTGAAGAGGCTTCAAAAGATATTGATGACGTTGATGTGACAATTCATGCGAAAGCACTATCATCAATAGTTCTTAAAGCTTTGACAAATTTTGGTCCTGACCTAAAAATTGTGTAGGAGATGAAACAGATGGGTGTCCTCTGATGTCAGCAGAAAATGGAGCTGTTCAAAATTTCTGGAAAAGCGACAAATGCGAAACAAACGCCTTCCTATTCCCATAAATCGAACAACTCAATTTCTAAAAGCAATAAAGTGCCAATAATGCAAAAAGTTGTATCATTTGTTAAAGAAACGACAAAATTTTTTAAATATAATCATCCCAAGTGAAAAACGGTTTTAGCAAAGTATTTGGGAGCCAATGCATTTGAAGAGGCTTCAAAAGATATTGATGACGTTGATGTGACAATTCATGCGAAAGCACTATCATCAATAGTTCTTAAAGCTTTGACAAATTTTGGTCCTGACCTAAAAATTGTGTAGGAGATGAAACAGATGGGTGTCCTCTGATGTCAGCAGAAAATGGAGCTGTTCAAAATTTCTGGAAAAGCGACAAATGCGAAACAAACGCCTTCCTATTCCCATAAATCGAACAACTCAATTTCTAAAAGCAATAAAGTGCCATTAATGCAAAAAGTTGTATCATTTGTTAAAGAAACGACAAAATTTTTTAAATATAATCATCCCAAGTGAAAAACGGTTTTAGCAAAGTATTTGGGAGCCAAAATCTCTTTATTATGCGTCTTTGCAACAAGTGTACATCATATAGTAGAAGCTTTGGACAAAATATCTGAGTGGAAAGGTGGTATCTCTACCTTTATATTAAGGAACTCACTTAGTACTTTTAAATTTATTTGCGGAATATACATATTAAGTGCGATACTTATTGTAACACAGCCACTTAGTATCATTTTACAAAAGTAAGATATAGATATAGATCAAAAAGGATCAAGCCTTTTAAAAATTTTAATCATGTGCCTACGAGCGGGAGGTCATTTCCTACCCTTCGTCGAATAAAAACATGGCTCGGATCAACAATGACAGAAGATAGACCGTACTGTCTAAATTTGCCTCACAAGGAAATCATAAATTGCTTATTTAAAAAGATTAAGGTATATTGAACTGATCTTATATTTTATTTAACCTTTTTGTTGAGTTTTTTTAATTAGGGTAATCACTTTTTTTGGACAAAATTTCTTCATCCCACCACGCGATAGGCAATTTAGTATTGATAATGAAAATAATTTTTTTATGCCATTTTGGCCAAAAAAGTTTCCGCACCAAATGCAATTTCTAAAGCTCCTCAAAAAAAAAAATTTTTTTTTTAATTTCCATATACGTTATATATGGTACATTTACGCCTGTATTTATAAAAAAAATTTAATTTAATAAAGGTTTACAAAACAAATTTTGTATGAAAATTCGCCTTAATAAACGTTAAATTTGATAATCGCTTATAAATACGGGGGTTAATTGTTTATATATACTATATATTTTAGCCCCCATATTCATAAATGATTATAAAATTTAATAAACGTTTATTAAGGAAAATTTTTATAGAAAATAGAACTGTATAACAAAAATGTAAAGCTATTTTTTTTTTGGGTTTAATGAAATAAATTTTAAGTTTAAAGTGCGAGTTGATTTACATAATGAAAAATATCTTGTGCAACTTTAATAGCTCGTTCCGCGCATATATTACTACGCTGCTGAAAATTATCACTGTTTGCTATATCCGCCAAACAACTCATCTATCACAACATCTATCATTTGCCATTAAAATTTAGTTTATTCAAAAACCGCGAAAAAGAGTCGCGATTTTTTTTGCGCCCTTCTTCCGTAGAAATGGTAAGATCTTGTTATATTCATGACATTATTAGAAAATACCTAAAATTTTGTAATTAAATGTTAATTTTGTATAGTAAGGAGAAAAATTTAAATTAAAAACTTTATCGCGTTTGGTGCGGAAACTCTCTTCACGATCGCGAAAAAGTAATACATCATTTCTTAATATTTTTTCATGGTCTATACGGCTATGTGATGAAGAATTTGATATTCGCAAAAATTGCAAAAAGTAATTACCCTAATACACATATTGTTTTTAATAAACTTTTAAAAACAAATTTTTTACTTTTTTGTATCATAAAAAATTTCACACCCCCCAAAGGCTCAAGCTGGATCCGCGCCTGCAAATGTGAATCTAAATAATGTTATTGATTTTTCCCTTTATGAACTCGACCCAAAAATTATAAGATTTCAACATATTCTTAGTCTCAAAAGTAGGGTTTCTAATTTCCCGGACTTTTTCTATTCCCGGGAAACGAAACAAAAAAAATCCTATTCCCGGGAATCCCGGGATTCTTTGAATAAAACAATGATTTCATTAAATTAGTTCAAGACAACAGTTTTTACTTTTTTAAAAGACTATACACAACAGTCCAAAAAAAATTAGCTTTATTAATTCCACACAAAACCAAATAAATTGTTACATTCATATGCACATTAGGGGTGGAATAGTGCACGACTATTTGATTTCGATACGCTAGAACCTCCAATTTTGTGAAGTTTGTAAAAAAAACGCATGAGCCAAAAAATTAGGGGTGTGGGATGGTGGTAAATGGCTCCTCATCGGGGTCAAAGCAAGGGGAAAACGATACAAAAGCCAAAAAAAGTCTTCGCAAGTGTCCCTGAGTCGCTCCTAGAGGGGTAAAATGTAAGACTGACTTCCACTTATATTTCCACTCCTACATTTTTTATTAACATACTAATCCCCTATCTGTGCTCCTTAAAGGGGCTCCCATAGTAAATATTATTTTTAATAAAATTACCCGCCACCGCCCTAACTAGCCCCAGAGTGCGCCTAGAGGAGTCAAATATGTGACGGACCCCCAATATTTTTGCTTCCCGAGAATTTTTTCAGAACATACCTAGTCTCCATCTTTAATAATTTAGGTGGTCCCCATACAAAAATTTACAAAATGGCGGAGTTGCACAACATATGTTCGCATAACTCAAAAACGCTTTAGCTTATTGAAAAAACTAAAAAAAACGAAATTCCGCAATAAAATTTCCTTTAAGAAAAGTAAAATTTAGTCAAATTTATGAAATTCTTAAATTAATTAAAATTTTTCGACTTTTGTGAATAAAATCAAAAGTTGCTTTCTACAGAAGTTGGTTTTATAGTAAGAAGCGCATCAAACAAAGATTATAAATTTGTTGGCCTGTTACCCGTGACTTCATAGACTTCATAGACTTCATAGACTTCAAATTCTTTTTTTAAGATTTTTTCAGGCTTTTGTATTTTCTTTACATTTATTTTTTTAGAATTTGTAGATGGTTCATCATATGGTGTTGATGATGGTGTATCGTGTATCGTGTACATTTTCATTTTCTACTTCAAGAAACTTGTTTGACATTTCATCAGCAATTAAAAAGACCGTTGATTTATTGGCGTAGGAAAAATAATTCGATTTGAAGGTAGTTTTTAGTATTTTTAATAAATAATATTTTAACAAATTAAAAACTCAAAAAATTTTATTTGAAATTCCCGAAAATTCCCGAAAAAAATTTTCCGGGATTAATTTAAAAAATATGTCTCGGGATTCCCGGGAATTCTTTCCCGCGTAGAAACTCTACTCAAAAGCATTAAAAGCAGTAACGAACGTCCGAAAACTTGAAAAAATATCTTTTACTCGTGATGGTGATTTACTATTATTAACTAAGAATTTACCACAGACTGACAAATTTTTGAAAACAAAAGAACTAATAGGGGGTTGTCCAGTAGCAACCATACTACATCCCACTCTTAACACAACTAAAGGCGTTGTATTTGCACCATCATTAAATAATTTAACTGAAGAAGAAATCACTGATGGATTGAAAGGTCAAGGAGTTGTCGCCTGCCAAAAAGTAAATAAATTTGTGGAAGGTAAATTAGCAAATACCTGTTTGCAAATACTATCATTTGAACGTTATACTCTTCCTAACGAGATAAAAATAGGATTATTGAACGTAAAAGTTAACCCATATGTTCCGCAACCACTCCAATGTAAAAATTGTTTCAAATTAGGTCATACAAAAAAACATTGCAAGTCTAAAACAAAATGTGAAGTCTGCCTTGCACGACCCCTCACCATGCGAAAAGGTAGAATGTGTAAACTGTCAACACGAGCATCGCGCACTTAATAAAAAATGTCCAAGTATCATAAAAAGACAAAAAATTATTAAAATAAAAATCACTAGAAACTGTTCATTTAATGAAGCCATACAAATAATAGTTGCGTTCGAGAACACAAAAGTTTTTACTATTTTTTACTAAACTTTACTGCATTTTACGAAATTGCGTTCGAGTACACAAAATGCAGTAAATGAGAACATAAATTGAGAGCGAAAAGTGATAGTTCTTGTTTGAGTATTTGCAAATTTTTACTGCAGAAATTTTTGCAGTAAAATTTAGTAAATCAAAAAACATATGTTTCAAAAGGTAAACAAACAAAAGTAACAAATAAAAAGCATACAAATTGTGAAAAAATTGTTAAATAAAAGAAAAGTTGAAATAAAAATTAAACCAAAACAAAAAGTCAATGAATATTAATTAATTAAACTTGTTTGTGAAGGAAGCATTTATTTGGCTAAATACAAACTTTTGAAATGTTTTTTTTTTTCGTTATGTTAATTTTTTAGAGTTGTAAAAGTGTGAAGTATTTGGGTACTTAAGTAATCAATAGCGAAAAAATTATTCATGTTCTTTTAAATAATTTAACCCGCTACAAATTAGTAAAATCAAATAAAATAAAAAACAAACAAATATGAAAGATTACATAAAATAGTTTGTTTGTATTTTCCAAAAATGTTCGTGGCTTAAAAAGTATTTAAACGAGTACCGATAAGAAAACGAGTTAAGTAGTCAAAAGTGTCAATATTTTTCAACTTTTCAATTATTTGCCATCAGCTGTTGCCTTTATTTTACGAATTTTTACAAATTTTGCGTTCGCGTACTTTTTTGGACAACAGCTTTTTGTGAGAGAAAATTTTTTGGTTTACTCATTTACTGCATTTTACTGTAAAAGTACTCAAACGCACCTAATAAATGAAGAAAACACAACAACAACGTCAGAAATACCAACCGAATCTCTCGAAGAAGCAACTGAAAAACGCAAAAAAAGAATAACACAAAACAAACAACCAAATGAAGAAATTCCTTCTGTAACAACACAACAAACCTCAAACCTTAACTCTTCTAAAACAACAAAAACAAGTATAATCGATTCTATTATACAACGTAACAACTCTCTTAAACATGGTGGAATAAGCAGGTGGCATCGTTACGGCAACAAATACAACATTACAACAAAAATGGAAATTATATCACCGTTGACGTCAAAAAATTGTTTAAACAAAAATCAAAGCGTGTCGCAAAACGTGATGGAATAAATAAATTTTTAGTAAATTTTTATTTAATTATGGTCAATACCTTATTTATTTTAATTTAAAATTATCAAAAACTTTAATAAAATACAATAATCACAGCACAAAACGTGGACTTTTTGTAAACATAAACAAAACTTTGACATAAACCTAGACAAACAATGCAAGAGCAAAAAATCGTCATCTGGCGTAGTGCTGCCACCTGTTTATTCCACCATGCTCTTAAAGAAGCAACGGAACAAACAAGGCGAATTTACTTACAGTAAAGTAAATTCGCCTTGGGAACAAACATTAAAAAATATCTCTCTTATAAAGAACACAACAAATAACAAAAATGACAACATTTCAACAACATCTCTTAACAATAATACAGACAATAACAATAACCCAACAAGCAATATGGATACCAGATAAAGTATCAAGACGATATACATTGGTATATCGCTGGTGAGCACTTATTTCAATTATATTTGTATGGTCCTGAATATTCTTCAATGGAATATGAATGGATACCAGAATAATTTACATGAACTACAACTTCTCATAAATAAGACATAACCAGACGTGATAGTTTTACAGGAAACCTACCTTAAAAATAAGCCAATAAATCTACCCAATTACGACTTTTATGTACAAAATACAAACTCCACTCACAGAAAGGGTGGAGTAGCAATTCTAGTTAAAAAATCAATACAACACTCTTCATACAACATCAATCTTAGCTTTTATGCAATTGGCATAATAATCGAAACTAAAATCAAAATAAAAATCTTATCCATATACATACCACCATCAACAGCTATTTCAAATTCAGATATTAACACACTACACAACAATATTAACTCATCAACACTGCTACTGGGAGATTTTAATGCTCACAGTTCCATCTGGGGTTCAGATAGCACGGATGCAGAGGGTAGAGTAGTTGAACAATTCTACCAAATATCTAATCTTACAATCTTAAACAACGGTCAACCTACACACTACTCTACTCACTCGTTGATATTTCAATGGCTTCGGCCCATTTATTACCTTTCTTGACATGGCGGATTGATGACGATCTACATGGTAGTGATCGTTTCCCCATATACATAAACTTCCAAAGGAATATCGATAATTCGGACAAAACACCTACAAAACTTTATAATTGTAAAACTAATTTGGAAAATTGGCAAAAATACACAACTCTAGTAAACAATAGGGTAAAGAACATATCGCTCAACAATAATAGTAATTAAGATGCCTGCAATACTCAAAAAAAATAATAAGATTTGCTGCTAACGAGTCAATACCTAAAACATCAAACAAACCTAAACAAAAGACAGTTCATTGGTGGAACAAAAATTTATTTGCACTTCGGAACGATAAACAAAACAAATGGCACATTTTCAAGAACAACCCTACCTCGGAAAACGGAATTAGTTACCGTTAAGCCAACGCGCTTTTCAAAAAGCAGGTAAAATTAGCCAAAAAAGATAGTTTCTATAAATTTACTTCTGACATAAATCCAAACTCATCTATTCAAAAATCTGAAGTAATGTTAACAAACTCTATGAAAATATAAAACGCAAAAAATTCATAGCATAGATATCCTAAACAATAACCTTACAAATTCAAGTGAAATAGCAATGCTCTTCGGCAGAGAGTGGTCTTCTCAATCAAGTAATAATAATTTCACACGAAATTTTATAAACAGCAAAAACAGTGTAAACATCTTAATTGATTACACCCCACATGCCTCAGCAAAATTCATCGACTCTGATATATCACTAAGTCTACTTTCACACGTTTCATCTTTTGATGCTCAACTTCTTTTCAATTCCCTTTTAAAGATGCCAACATAATCACACGCAGCAATCGGTTTCAACTTTTTTCGGTTCAAAACAACAACAATTTCATTAACAGCGAATCAAAGAGAAAAAGAAAAGAAAAAAATTACATGCAGCCATTGCTGGCATATACCAACGAATAAAAACACAAAGCGTACTGACCGAGTACAGGCATCTCTGTACTAACCCCCTTTCTTCTTTCTTCTCTCACCTAAAAACATAAGAGTTGAGCATCAAAAGATGAAACGTGTGAAAGTAGACTAATAGAACTACATTCAACACTAAATACTTTAAAGGAATTACTCCTGGATTCGACAAAATAAACTATCCAATGTTAAAGAACATGCCAAACAAAGGTAAAATACAATTATTAAAAATATTTAACACTAGGCACATTTCACAAGACTGGGAAATATTAACTATAATACCACTACCAAAACTAGGAAGAGAAAAAAACAAACTAAATGGATATAGACCTATATCTTTACTTTCATGTATGAGCAAACTAATGGAAAAGATTATGGCTAGGAGAATAGCCTGGTTTTTACAAAAAAACAAACTAATACACCCAAAACAAGTGGCATTCAAACCACGCAAGGGTACCAGTGACGCCTTACTCACAAAATCACTTTCGTCGAGCAATCACATAACAATTCTGTCAATGGATTTCGAAAAAGCCTTTGATAGGATAGGTGCATGCTGTTATATCTCAGCTAAAACAATGGCGAATTGGATTTAAAATACTTAGTTATATCTTAAACTTTTTAAGCAATAGAAATTATTGAATAAGAGTTAACAACACTTTCTCACATATATTTCCACTCGAAAATGGTATACCTCAGGGGTCACCATTATCCGTTGTTCTATTCCACAATGCTTACGAAAAAATAAATTTAATTTTACTTAAACACCCAACTTTCAATCACTGCATGTATTATAAAACATAACAAAACGTTCGATCAAGGTAAGATTGATAATCTATTTTCTGATCTAAGCAACTGGTGTGACGAATACGGTGCAAAAATTTCTTATGAATATACCAAATCTATACATTTTTTTCGTAAATAACACTGTGTTGTCCAGCTATAAACATACAGTCGAATGTAATTAGCTCGGTAGATAAAATCAAAATTCTTGGTCTGATATTCGACCAAAAGTATAGATGGAACGAACATATCAAATATCTAAAAATAGCATTAGATAAAAGATTAAATTTAATAAAATGTATTACGAGACTGAATGGCAATACACAACCTAAAACAACAATAAATATAGTAAAAGCTATATTAGTATCAAAAATAGAATACGGCCTACCATTATATGGGCATTCTTCAAAAGCAGAACTAAACAAAATAAGATCCATATATCACGCAGCTGCAAGATTTACAATCGGCACATTTAGATCTACCCCAGTACCGAACATTTTAACTGAAACAGGTCTTCCAACCCTTAATAATCTTATTCAATTAAACACAACAAAACTAGCTACAAAACTACTAACACCACCAGAAAAACAAAAAAAAACACTATAATCAATAAACATCAAGCAACAAAAAAATTAAATCAGCTATACAAAGAATCACTGAATATATAAAGCAAATAGGTATAAAACACCAAAGATCAAATACAGTAGTCTACGACCACCTTGGCTACTTTCGAGTGAAAGCATAGAGACGTCGTTAATGTCCCATCAAAAACTGTCAACCCCAAAAGAAGTTTATACATCACTATTAAATCAGAAAAAATACGAATATACCACTAAAATCTGGCTCTTTTGCTACACGGATGGATCGAAGTCCATTAGTGGGGTATCCTACGCAGTAGTAGATAACAATTTTAATACCATCAGTTACGGGCTACTCAACCATAACAACCCAATTTTTTATGCAGAAGCAGAAGCAATTTTAATAGCTATACATTGCATAAAAAAGCAAAGATCTAAGTTTATAATTTGTACCGACTTTAAATCCTGTATAACAGCAATAAAAAATGTATCTAATCCAATCGACACCATCTGCGAAATCAGAGATAGTCTAATTCGTTTCCCAAATAAAATAAAAATCATGTGAATTCCGGGCTTGCAAACATAAAGGGTAACGAAACAGCAGACAAAATTGCAAAAGATGCACTAAAATCACCACTTATTATAAGACAAACTCAAAACAGTAGCTCTATATACTCAGCAATTAAAAAATTCTTTCTCAGCAAACACAAAAACGAATGGAACAACTATACACATAACTACAAACAATTAAACCCAGACGGAAACACTAGGCCACTGCCGGTTGACACACCAACACCTCTTGGAAAACAAACCTGCTCCCCAGTGCATTTTCTGCAGATCCTCAACAATTTCAATGAATAATATTTTTAATGAATGTACTTATATAAAATCAATATGTATTAAAAATAATTACAATCTCCATAATATTGTCTCAGAAGTCAAAAAAGAAAATATAAACAACCTTGTTGAACTCTTAAAAGAATTAAATATCCTTCATAAAATTTAAATTGCAAAATCATATGTACATAAACTTTTAACTTATCATAAATTTAAGTATACACATCATTATTGTAAAAAATAAGCTATAAAATATGAGCTGATGGCCTAAGATGCTAGTGCTCTTACAATTCAACTGTATAATAATTTTATTATTATATAGTTATAATTGTTGATTGTTGACCGACCATTAAGTATCGCATATGTTAAGAGCCGCTGCACTCATTTTGTTGAACTTTTGGTAGTAGGATCTTCTGAGTCCCAAAATTGAAATAATATAGCAGCAGGGGAAGTGGTACCCCCCAATGTTCAATATCGCATATCTTAAGAACTGTTATAGTGAGAATGTTCAACCTTTGTGGAAGTCACTCTTATGGTATACTACACTTTTGAAAATAAAAATAAAGCGTGTAGGCGCAGGGGGGAAATACCTTCCATAGCATGCATATATTAAATATCGCTCAACTGAAGAACTATTAAAGGGATAGTCTTCAAACGTGGTTAAAGCTATTTTATGGCAAACTTTAAATTTCAATTAAAAATGGGCGGGGTAGACAGAGGAGGAGCAGTACCCCTCATAGATAGAAATATTAATAAGTGCCGCTGCACGCATTTTGTTGTACTTTGCGTAGTAGGATCTTCTGAGCCCCAAAATTTAAATAAAATAGCAGCGGGGGAAGTGTTACCCCCATAGGACGCCAATGTTTAATATCGCATATCTTAAGAACTGTTATAGTGAGAATGTTCAAAATTTGCAGAAATCACTCTTATGGTATACTACACTTTTGAAAATAGAAACAAAGCGGGTAGGCGTAGGAGGGAAATACCTCCCATAGGATCCATATATTAAATATCGCTCAACTGAAGAACAATTAATCTTCAAATGTGGTTAAAGCTACTATTATGGTAAACTATAAATTTCAATATAGAAATTGGCGGGGTAGCCAGAGGAGGAGCAGTACCCCTCATAGATAGAAATATTAATAAGAGCCGCTGCAAGCAATTTGTTGAACTTTTGGTAGTAGGATCTTCTGAGCCCCAAAATTGAAATAAAATAGCAGCGGGGAAAGTGTTACCCCCCATAGGACGCCAATATTTAATATCGGATATCTTAAAAACTGTTAAAGTGAGAAAGTTCAAACTTTGTAGAAGTCACTCTTATGGTATACTTCACTTTTGCAAATAAAAATAAAGCGGGTAGGCGCAGGGGGGAAAAACCTTCCATAGGATGCATATATTAAATATCTCTCAACCGATAAAGTGGTTAAAGCAGTGTAGCGAAGCGCACCGGGTTAAGCAAGTTCTTTTATAAAATAGAAATTAAAAAAAGTATTTTAATTTTGTATTTAATTCATATCTATGTCAAAATATTTACTTTTGAGAAAATTTAAATTAAATTGTTTTTATAGAAGAGTTCTTACTGAAAACCCCTTATGAAGCTGTTCTGGGCTTAAAACATTGCTTGTTCTTAAAAAAAAAAAAAGATGTTAAGAGAAAACACATAATACAACGATTAACTCAAAACAGAAAAATGTTGACATTTGCCCTTTTAGCACCAAGCCACAGATATGTATACATATTTGTTGTTCATCAATGAATATTGCTCTATAAATAAATGTGTTATTTAAAAATAAAACTAGTTCTGAAAAGAAAAACATAATTAATATACATATTGAGCTTTATTTGCATTTTAAATATTTCTTCTAGCCTACAAGTAAACCATTTTATACGGTTAACCATGATGGGATTTACGAAATATCAATAACTATTGAAGCTAAACAGGATCAGGCTGAATATACAGCCCCAGTGCATATTGAAATGTTAGGTCCGTATGGTTACATATCAGCTACAGATTTTCCATTTTTACCGGTAAATTATGAACCTCAAATCATTAAATTGTATACTTAATATAAAAATTTTATTTTAGTTTTACGGCATAATGTGCATTGTTTATGTGATTTTTGGTATAATTTGGTTAGTGGTGTCATTTATGCAATGGCGCGATTTATTGCGTATACAATTTTGGATTGGCGGTGTTATACTATTGGGTATGTTGGAAAAGGCATTCTTTTATGCTGAATATCACTCAGTAAATAACAAAGGCATATCGGTACCTGGTGCCGAGTTAACTGCAGAATTTGTATCATGTGCCAAGAGAACTTTAGCACGTATGTTAGTGATTATTATGAGTCTAGGGTTTGGCATTGTAAAGTAAGTAAAATTTTTTTTTTTAACTTGTTCTATTTAAATTTTATTGTATAATTTTAGACCTCGTTTGGGTCCCATGCTACATCGCGTGGTTGGTGTTGGAGCACTTTATTTCCTTTTGGCTTGCGTTGAAAGTTATTTGCGTGTTATGCGTAACAAACCAGACATACAAAATGAATTGCTAGTTGCTAGTATACCATTAGCTGTTTTAGACACGGGTATATGTTGGTGGATATTTACATCTTTAGTCCAAACAACTAGAACTTTACGCTTAAGAAGGTTTGCATAACAAAGCATTTTTTATTTGTTTGTATTCTAACAGTATCAATGAAATATGACGGCTTTGTTTTTTCAGGAATATGGTTAAACTATCGCTGTACAGACATTTTACCAATACCTTAATATTTTCTGTCATTGCTTCCGTTATATTTATGCTGTACGCATTACGTTTGCGCAAAGCTGAAAATTGTACCCCAGTAAGTTTAAAAATTAATTAAAAATCGCACAAATACGTTTCCGACTAAAAGTTTTTAATTCTTTATTTAACAGGGTTGGCGTAATATTTGGATTGATACAGCATTTTGGCATATTCTTTTTTCGGTTTTATTATTAGTTATTATGGTTTTGTGGCGTCCCACAAATAATAATCAACGCTATGCTTTTACTCCATTACTTGATAATCCAGAAGACGAAGATGATGATGGTAAGTAAAAACCGCAATTTTACTGCAATGAAAAAATGTACTTTGTATATTAGGGTGTCCCATATTTTCAAAAAAAATTTCAAAATTAATTTGGACATCTGGGCACCCCCTAATATTTTTACTAGCAATAAAATTAGTATGTGTGCAAAGTTTGAAGATAAAATTCCAATTGAAAGACAGTGCTCAAACTAATGTAACATTTATAACAAATAAAAATGTTTGTTATTTTAAATAAGGCACAATTAACTAGATAGTAGAAAAATAATTTATTTAACAGTTAAAAATGGATAAATAATATAAACACTTTGTTAAAAAGAGGTAAGTTAAGTAAAAAGCAGGTTTATTTTTTCGAAGATGACGGCTTCAAACTTTCAATTACGGCTTTTTGTTCGTTGGAAAAGAACAAAAGCAAGGGCTTGCCTATCAGAAATCTTATTGCGCTTGTTACGTGTTTAAAGAATAATTATTTCTTTGCAGTTGTATTAGTTTGCAGGTCTGTGTGAAATCTTCTTTTTTTTTGGGAAGCTGACGGTTTTATAGCTCGGTTGATTTATGTACAGTTTATAGAACACGAGCGCCTTACTCGTTCGTTCAACTTACATTTAATACAAAAACAAATTTCAAAATTTTGTTTTTGTTTTAAATGTAAGTTGAACGGACGAGTAAGACGCTCGTGTTCTATAAACACCACATTAATTTCATCTTCTGTATCTGAACTTGAATAAGTCATATCTAAAGATATTATAGAAGCGAAGTAAAGCTTATTCCCTTTTTTAAGTCACCCTTGTTTTTTTTTTCTTTGAACAATTCTATTTTGCTTTATATTGTATTTCTTGTGTGCTAATGAAATAATCATTTAAAGTTCCGTCCTCTGGTCAATTAAAAACTATGTCTTTGCCTACTTTGCACATAGTAAGTGCATCATTATGAGCAATGTCAAAAATTATATACAACTATTCACTTACTTTTAACGCCGACAATCATTAAAATTGTCTACATATACATATATTCGCTTGCAGTATGGATAGTGTGATTCTGTAATTTTTTAAACGATAGATAACAGCTGTATTTTTGTAACATTTCTGTCATCAAAATGTTAAGAAAAGAGAATAAAATAAAAACAAATGAAATTGTTCTTAACACCCCTTGTAACACATGTTTTTTCATTCAAAATGCGATGAAAAAGGTCTGGCCAGACTCATGAGTAAGACGAAGGGTTAATTTGTGGTTTTAATATTTTTTGTGAATTTTAGATTTAGAATTCTGTTTTAGTTCTTAATTTGCTTTTTTGTAAATTTTTGTTCATACATATGAAATAAGGTGGAAGTACATAACACGCGTTAGTTCGTCGACGAGTATCGTGCGTTTAAAAACTTTAGCGCGTAAAAAATTGCAATTACACAACACGCGTTACAGAAGCCATTCCTGTCAGCTGTTTTTCATTCGTTTACTTATTTGTGCATTAAAAACGGGTTCGAAGGTATATCAAGATTATGTTATTTTATTGAATTTATGCTTTTTATATAAATATTGTATGTTTTTTAAGCTCTTCAATAAGTTTTACTCTCATGATTCACAAATTTGTTAAATTATTCGTTTTATTGTCAGCTGATTACTTGTCAAAAATACACAACGCGTTAAAAAGTTCAAAGTTAACCAACTTTCTGGCGCAAACGCGTCAAAATATTTTGCATGTAGCTTGTTCTATGAAAATACACTAGTTTAACTTTTTTTGACAGAAGAAGACAGCGAATATCGTTAAAAATTTTACTGAATAGCATATTCGATAAATTTATTGATGTTTTAAATTACGATTCTTTTGGGTATCAGATATTCTTCCTTTATTTTACTTTAAAAGAAGCCACTAAGTATGGTGTTTCTCGAGCTTATCAATACAATGGCTCACAAGTCTAATAGGAATATTGGTTTTTTGCCACACTAAAATTAATTCCTCTACAGTTCCGTGACTTGCATTTCGAACTGATTTTTTTCTTCTAGGAAGAAGTGAATTCTAAGAAGAACTTCTATTAGAGTTAATGGTTGACATTGGCTCTAAATCTTTTACACCTATAAAAAATACAGTGTCTGCTTGACGTGTTGAACTTGATGAAAAGGCATATTTGCAATTTTTTTCGGGTGTCTTTTATTTGCTTGTTTAAAACAATTTCTGAACAAAATATTCGCAGTTTTAAACTAGAACTATTCTTTATTATCTTTCTTATACTAATGAACCATCACAAACTTTGTTATATAGAGCAATATTTTGGGGAATACCCCAAAACAAAAAACGAAATTTTAAAATAACTGCTCATCGTATACCAGTGTTGAAAAATTCAGTACTTTGGTACTTTTTTCAGTACTTTTTCATATTAAAAATACCGCAGTACGCCCGTGTTGTTTTCACTACTTTTTTTATTCTTTGAGCTTTTTTATTGTGACGTGATAATTTCGATAGCAGGATTATGTTATCATGTGTTTGTTGCAAAATTTATGTTATTGTAGTTTAAAAATAATTAACGACGCTAATATTGAAATGCAAAGCGTGGACGCCAGGATTCATATTTTGCTTTCCAGAATGGGATATTTGTTCTTACAAGTGGCAAGAAAATGTATAAAAAAGTATGCATTGGATAATATGTTAGTGGAAAACTTAAATGAAAACAATTTTTATAGAAACATGCAAAGTAAAGGCAATGGGTTAATAAGTAAAAGTAACTGCGAAATCGTTTTCGACAATTAAAAGTGATAATCAGCTTCAATCTAAAAATATTGTTTCCGGAAAAACCATTAGCATAATACTATGTTATTAATGTTATTTACAAACGAAAGAAAATTATAATAATATCAATTCTCAATTCCGTGTTTTGCTGACATTTCATATATTTCTTTTGGTATTTTATCGATACTACATTTCTGAGCATCAATTGAACTCACATTTTCAAATGTAAAATGATATAAAAAGCAAAGGAAGAAATCGTTTACATGTAGAAACTGGTTCAAGTTTGATACAAACTAAAGATCTATTAAAATCAACTGGTAGTTGCTGTTGTAGTTATAATATTTCTTATGATATCTCAAAGTAAATTTGCTTTATATTATAAAACTGAATTACAATCTTTATTAATTAATGTTTTAAACTTTTTTTTAGAACTTAGTTCTAAGTATGTAATATATGTAAAAGTCTGAATTATGTTACTTTGCAAAAGTTAAGATATAAATATAAAAACATACCAGTATTAATTTATGTTGAAAAAATTAAATTTTTAATTTATTTAATTATTCATAAATATTTCAACTATTTCAAATATTTTTTTTAGAAAATACATACTGAAAAAACGTACCTTAAGCGGCTCATACACTTGCAATTTAACTGTTCAATTTTATCGCCAATGGGCTTGTGATATTCGAAGGTGACATAATAATTGGCAAGAATCGAAATCAGTACAATATACTGTGAAATGAGTTTGCAACAATGTACTATGTTGTTTTGCATTAAAGGTTTTGTTTTTTTTTAATAAGAGCTGCGCCATATTTAATTGAAACCATTGTGCCACTTATTGAATAATATGGGGCCATATAGAAATAATATGGCGAATAACATATACAATAATATTGTAAATGAATGGGGCGCTAAAAAACTGCAGTCAAAGTAGAAAAACTGCAATTTCTTCCACTTTTTAATTTGTCATTGGTCAAAGAAAAACTGTTGCTTTTACTTCTAATTCATTAAATGTAAACAGTCGCTGTCAAATCAACTCGAAATGTGAAAATTTGTGAAATTTTCGTTTTTTTTCGACAGTTTTTGGTTTTGACTGCAGTTTTTTAAATCCTGATTTAAATGTATACCTCAAATTTAAATACTGTTTGTTATTAAATACTTATATTAATGAATTCTAATAAACTATTTTTTGTTAATTTTATTTTCAAACATTTTTTTTTTTTTTACAAAAAGTACCATTTGGTGGTAAAAATACTCTTTTAATTGAAGTTCAGTACCATTTAAAAATTGCAATTTTGCAACACTGGCGTATACACAAAACGCAGCATTCATATACATATATCTGACAGTGTGAGAGAGACTAAACAATATAAGTGTTGACCACTGCCACGTAGGGCATTGAAATTTTAACACTATACTACTATTAACTACAGTAAAAAAAACCAGTGGGTGCCCGGGGGTATCAAGTGAATTTGAAAATTTTGGGCCACCCTACTGTATATACGTTTACAAAGTTATAAAGAAAATAGAATCTGGATCAGTGATGTAACTTTTATTTTTTCATTACCGTACGGCCCTCTAAAAATTACCGTTTTTGAGAAGAAATTACCGTACGCAAAGGTTTTTTAATTAAAATATTCACAGCAGTATTTAAAAAATAATTTATTTAACAGCCAGGCCCACGATGTCACACGTTAACGTTCGCATAGAAAATTACATTTAAAACAAAAACAAATTTTAGAAATTGTTTTTGTTTTAAATGTAATTTTCTATGCGAACGTTAACGTGTGACATCGTGGGCCTGGCTGTAAATTTTAATTGTGTTTTATGAAAAATTTTAATGAAAATCTTTGTTTAAAACATATTTTAAACCAAAATTATTGTATTTTTTATCAATACGAAAGTAAAATCATCATAAACTTAAAATTTTAACGTAACTGCCAGACTGATTTATCATCGCACAGCCCAAATGACTGAAGCTAAAAAGTTTGAATTTGGACCGGAATTGGTATCGTTCAACTAAGACAGAATTTTTTAAAATTCGAATATCGTAAGAGAATATTGACTCAAAAATTTTTTTATTACGTTTTGTAAAAATTTACACGCAATATTCATATCTACCCGATGTAAAATACAGTGCTATTTTGTCATCTTCTTATGATGAAACGATTGGTATAAAAGTTCTTTTTCATATGCCTTTAATACAAAATTAAAACATATAGTTTTGCTTCAACTGAAAAGTTTTCATATTTAAGCTACGTACAGACGGTGGTTAGATGTTACAATGTTGTCATTAAAATTGCCTAACAAGAATTGCAACTGTGTTAACATTGTAAGCTCATTTTCATTTGGCAGATGTGTAAAATTAATGCATCTGACAATGGCACCATTGTCAGAAAAAGGACTACATTGTAAGATCTGACCACCGTCTGTACGAAGCTTTACTATAGTTAAATGCATCACATTACGGCTACTTTAAATGCTGTTGATTTTGAAACGGACAAAAAGTTTAAAATAAAATAAATAATATAACTATCACTGTTACCTAAGCATTTGCAGAAACAAAACATTCTTAATTTTCAATATGTGTGTTGTTCGACCTTTTGTTGTAATTTTAATGTAAATAATTCGTTAAGCTCAAGGTCAGGTTTTTTATATTTTTTTATTTATTTAAAAAATGTTTTCCAATATTTCGAAATCCACTGGATCTCATCTTCAATTTTAAATTAATTTTTAAATGTAAAACCGTGTGTGACGTGTTTTTTATTATTGTTCTTAATTTTTTTGTATAACATTCATCTATTTCTAAAACTGGTTGAAAATCACCTCTCAAAAGTTAAAAGCATAAAGCCTTCATATGTAAGTATGTATATAAATAACAAAAAACCCAAATCTTGATATTACCGTATTTTAAATGAAATTACCTTGCTACCTTTTGGGGCTCAAAATTACCGTAAAAAAGGGTAATTACCGTACGGTTAACATCACTGATCTGGATCGTTTTAGCCAGTATTACAAATGCCTCCGGTAATTTACGAATATGCATTTAGTTCCGATACTTTAAGTTAGTAAGGGGTACATACATATCGCACTTAATCAACAAGAGGGTATTAACTCAAAATTTTAAAATTTTTAGTAGAAGCAAAACAATTTTTATTTTTACATTAAAGGCATATGAAAAAGCATTTTTAAGTCAACCTTTTCATTACCAAATAGTAGACAAAATGTTAATTTTTCAGCGGGTAGACATGAATATATCATGTCGATTTCTATCAAAAAGTGAAAAATAAAAATTCTCAGTTAATACCTTGTTGATCAAGTGCGAAATGTATACTTTGAATATTCCCTTTCTGATTCATTAAATTGTGTATGGTTTCTGAGTTATGAAGCAGTAATTTTGCTTCATATCAACTATTATAAGTTTATAAGGTATATTTTTGATCTAAATGCCACTGTGTGGCGATTGTAGCAAATTTCTCATACAAAAACGTAAAAAATAAAAAAGAAAAAAGTAGTTAAAGCAAAATAAAATGACAACAACACAATACACTTAGTATACGTATGCTACTGCTTATGAGCTGACGACACACATGGGTTGAAGTTCATAGAACGAGCGGCAAAAAATAGAAGAAGTTGTCGAAGGATAATGAAACTTGGCACATAGGCATTTTTTGTTTGAATCAAGAAAAAATGGAAAAATCAAAATGCTCCGCCCACTCTAGCAAATGTCAAATTCAATCGCAGCGTTCATCTTTAAACTAATTAAGAGTCCACCCGTTAGAGTATACTCTCTCTAAATTACGTCATGGTAATTCCATTCACATATTCATCAAAATCACTTACTGCCTATTGCACTATGTCGAAAGAATTCTTTCTTTCGTGAAACTTTAATATGCAGTTATTACCAGTTGGACGAGTTGTTAAACAATTGAAGATTTCTGTCAGAGGGCTGTTTTCATATGTACACATTAAATCACTCCAAGGCCTCTTGAGTAAAAACAATTTAAATTTTTTAGTAAATTTTCATTTTTTCGTTCTTTTATTTGTTCGTTAAACAGTTAACAAAATTTTTTTTTAATAATAAATCTACATTTATAAGCTTTCTTTATGAGCAAAAATTTGTTTCTAACACTCTCTTTTTAATTTTATTTTTAATTATACTTTTAAAACCTTTTTTATTGTACATTGTATACTTGTAGAAGAAGATCAATTTGTGGCCGATGTGTATGGTGTAAAAATGCGTGGAAATAGCAACGGAGCCAGAACACCCCCTTCGAATCAAAAAACAACAACTAACGAAGAAGATGATTTACGTTGGGTGGAAGATAATATTCCCGAATCGATGGCAGATGTTACTCTGCCGGCTTTAGATTCTGACGAAGAAATCATTAACACTAAATTTGAAGTTTCAAAAATGCAATAGAGTAATATAACATAAAAAAATAAATCAAACTACTCATTGTATGTATTAACAATGACAACGACTGTATGGCTTCTGTAGGAATAAATATTGTTTATTTTTTTTTTCTTTATTTTAGATATATGTAAATGTGTATTGCTTGTCGTCCGATTTCGAACAAAGAATCGTTCGCCTAACTTTCATTTAAAACAAATTTTAAAATGTTGTTTATGCCGAACGAAATTTTCATTCGCAATCAAAAGACAGGCAGTTATTATTTTTTATTTAAGTATGAAGAAATTATATATACATATGTATACATACATATCGTCACCTAAAATGCAAAAGGGCGTAACAACCAAAAAATTCAAAATCAAGTTTTGGTTGATTATGTTCCACTACATAGACTAATGGTGTTTTCTTTTCTAAAAAATAATGATGCATTATAGTTGTGTAATATATTTATTAGGTTACACGAACCCTTACAAAGTGATACATTTTTCTAAATTACAATGGAACAAAATAATAGCTACTATTTACACTCAACACTAATGTGTATTTAGCGTGTTAAATATTGAATGCAAAGTTTGTACTAAAAGCGATATTCACCACGCTTGCAGCAATTTTCAACATTATATTTTCTTACAATTCCAATAAGCGTTAACAGCACTGATTTTCAATAATTAATGTCAGCTGTTGTTAAACATTTTGCGACAAAAAAAAAATATAATAAAAGTAAAACAAACGAAAAACAAAAAGTTTTTATATCCATCCCCTTGCATAAAAAAGTACTTTACGCAGATGCAAAAAAGGGTATTATCTCACACTCAGTTATAACTGCGGGTAAGAAATGGAACAAATTTGCCATTTATTGTTGCAAAATGTTTAAAAAAAGGAAAACGACAACTTCTCACATTTCTGCATATATTTTTAGAATGGAACAAAAACCCGCACGAATGGTAGCATATATGGAACATTATTGTCAGAAAAGAAAACACCATAAAATTATGATTATGATGCACTATAAAATTAAAAAAAAATGTTGTTACGCCCTTTTGCATTTTAGGTGACGATATGTACATATATGAACTTCATATAAGTTAGATTAACTATCATTAACTAACTAAGCAAAAGTATTCTATTTTATATAATATATAGGTATGTGATGGCAATCGATTTTAAAAACAAAAAATTTCTTCATTAGTCATTTAAAATATTTATTTCAAATATATAAGGTAAATTCTATTTTTCCAATTGAAAGTTGAAATGATTCCGTATTTTGCTTCTCCAAATATGAAAATTAAATTAAAATAGCTAAAACAAATTCGATCATAATTGCAACTACGGAAATAAAACTATTTCGTACGCACTGTGTGAAAGGCCTGTATAATTTAAAATGGATTTTAAAATTGTGCTAAATTTACCACATCTAAAAAAACGAACTTTTTTAATCGATCGATTCTTATCACATATCTAATTTTCTAATATAAGTTATATTATATAACCATCCGTTTCATTTCATACTCTCATATGCTCTTTTTAATAATTTAGTTTCTAAAGAATTACTTTTCACTTTTAGTACATAAATTGCTGGTCAATCAGATGAAAACAGTCATTTTTTTATAATCTCTAAACACACTTGCTTTTTTAATCGTTCCTATAACCAAACAAATATGTTAAAACAAATGTATGAAAACAAAAAAAAAAAAAAAAAATACTGTAAAATACTGTATAACATATTTTATGTCTACACATATTTATTATGAATTCAAAAATATATATACATATGAACATATATCTATCTACCTTTTCCCAATTCTTGCTTTTATATTTAAATTAAAATTAATATTTTAATTTGTGTAGATACATATTTAAAAAAAAGATAAATTATGCTTTTCATATTAATAAAAATCATTAATTTATATACTATGTAAATAATAAAAAATTCTTATAAATAAGTTAATATAAGATTAATAAAAAATTTCTTAGATGTGTAAAAAATAAAAGATTGTTTTTAAACACCTGTAGATGTTGTTGAGAGTATCAAACATCTTTTTAAACCAAAAATTAAAAAAAGAAATAAAATTTTATAAATATTACCCAAAAAAATTAATTTAGACATAGACGAACTTGTAAGTCATATATTAACAGGGAATTTTTACCAGACTGCTATATAACCTGGCGGTTTACAGTTGCCAGTATCCAGCTAGCATTTTCAATCGTCTAGGAGTCTACTGGGAATCTTACAAAGAGTGTTTTTGATCGTCGACGAGCTCATTTTTTAATTGTTGACGATTGCTCGCACGGGAGAAACTGTTACACGTGCTGATTCGTATGAGAGATTCTTCTATAACGCAGCGAATGAAGCTTATATTAATCGTAAAGGGAATCGTTTGTGATATACATATATAGAGATTATCTAAGATTACCAAGAGTCGTATGAGACTCAGCCGTATAACTGAGCTACCTAAAAAGGGCATCAAGCGTATTTTTCGTGTTAAAACTTCTAATTTTCATACAATTTATATAAAACAAACCTTAAGGTTGCGAAATCAACACTATCCTGTCGGAAAATCCTTTTTTACAGATAATAGAATTTTCATATTTCAAAAACGCTCTTATTAAGTAATTGTTATATGACTCTAACAGAGAGTCGCAAAAGGTTAATTCCAAGATTAAAAGACGAGCGTGTCAAAAAATTTTTAAAAAAGTAATAATTAAAAAAAAATTTTGATGATTTTGTTTTTGTTACTCGTCAGATAATCATCAGTAGACTTTTTGCGAGTTGTATATTAAACATAATCGTCAAACAAACAGCCTATGCTAGCTGGGTACTGGCAAGACAGTAGCAATACATGCAAACGTTTTCACTAACACATGTACATTTTTCCAACTGTCTTGTCTACTGTTTAGCAAATTTTGCCGACAGTAAAATCGGACAGTGATTTGACATTTACTAACAGTAATCTAAAGTTTTGTTAGCAAAAGGGGAAAAAAACAAAATGTAAAAAAATTAAACATATTTTACTTTGATTTTTTATATTTGAGTTAAGTTTTATATTTGTTCACACAATATAGTTATTCTAAAATTTTTTTAAATTGGTTTAGTTTATACAAAATACGTTTAGCTGGACTTGCGCTGCAACATTCACGTTTGACAATTTTAAAAAGTGAACTGTCTTAACTACTGTCTGGACGCCTACGTCACGAAGACAGTTAGTAGTGTTTTTGGCAACTAATATGTATTTTCTTTCTGTCTTGCCAGTACTGTCAAATGTAAACGCTGTGTTAGATTTGTTGATTGATTTAGCCTCGGGTTGATAAGCAGAATTTAACCTTGACGAATATCGTAAAGGAATTAAGGGGGTTATTTTGTAAATCACTTCACCTTACGTTGAAAAATTTTAAATTGTTATCGGGACAAGAAACATGTCAAAGATCATATGAGGGGTATAGATGCAAAGACTGCAATGTCCACATTTATAGTTTTCGTAATAAATAGTAAAAACCTCTAGCTCAAAGTATATTCATATTTATGTATTGTATATCTGCTTTTCAGTAAATAAGAATATGATGAAGATATGACGCAAGTTTCAACCAAATCGATATAGCGGTTTGCTGGCAATTATAATAATAAAATTGGAGATTGGTGTGTTTGCTCTAATCAAATGGACATTGCTGCTTTTTTAGCATTGGCAAGTACTTAAAAAAAGGAGTTATAAAATTCTTAAACTTGACAAAGGCTTAGTGTTTTCTTGATTGATTTGGAGGAACTTCATAACAACTTAGCTTCATAATTACGACTAATGACAAGTTATAAAATGAACAATAAAACTAACGAATAAAAAAATAGCATGCATTTTCGAAAATAGTTGAGAGAAAGAGAGCTTAACATACTGTGATCATTACAAATACGACAATCTCCAATGGACATTGCCGTTTTTGCATCAATTCTTAATTTTTTAACATACTTTTTTATGGGATAAAAGTGTATCGGGTAATGTAATATTCACTAATTGGAAGCATTCATTAAATACAACTAAGAAGTATTATTAGCTACGTTTGTGAAAAAAGTGAACTTTGCAGGCTTTGCATCTATACCCCTCATATATTACTTGTATGTAACAACAAGACTGCCTTTTAATAAGTTCATTATTGACAAATCTCAAAAATGTATCTCGATTTTATAAATGGCGGTTTTGAAATACATGATCGAATAATCCCATAATTATTTTTATTAGTAAACGAATACCGATATATCGGCGATACTCCGTGTTTGCCGATATATCGGTATCGGCGATATTTTACTGGAGGTAGGACGCACAGTGGCGCCTTCAGAATCAAAAATTTCAATTCTGCCCTCCGAAAGTTTATATTCAAACTTTTAACCACATTGTTAATCGATCTGCTGGGAAAACTGCAACTTTTTGTTCACAGATGGCTTCAATTCAAGCGACTTTACAACATTTGCAGTAGTGAATAGTAATGGCCAACAAATAATAACTGGCTACATTGATAACTTTTGTTCCAGATTTACCGCTGACGTACTTGCCATACTTTTTGCAGCAAAATTGGAAGCCCAAAACGAAATTAAATATATGTATAACATGCACCGACAGCCTTTCCACCATTCTCGCCACAAAAAAAATCGTTACACGATTCTCCTTTGATAAATCAGTTTACAAATACTCGAAGTCTACATCCCAATAAAATAAGGCTAATGTGGGTACCATCCCACGTTGGTACAGCTTGCTACGAGTATGCAGATGCCGCTGTTACAGAAGCTTAACGTAGACCTCTTACCTCTTACTAGTACCGCGATATTTATAACACAATCTCTAACTATTTGGAAGATTCTTAAAACCAAAAATGGTCGAATTATAATTATTAACACATGTACAATTCTCGCATAAGTAAGTATTGGAGAAAAACACAGCACCACAATCTACAACTTGCAACACACTACTTTATGTTACCCAAATTTTCGATGTGTGCCCCGCTACAGCTCTTCCAGAGCAAAGTTATTCGGATCAACTTCACCAACAAAACTTTTAACAAATGTCTGTGATAGTAACGTAAACCATTTCTTCAATTTTTTTTCAGTAAATGGACTACTAACTCAAATTTAAATAAATAGTTAACCATGCAGTCGAAAGCCTATGCTGCTAGTATTCCTTTCTTTTCACATATCATCAGCTTAATATGCAAACCTACTAACTCTCCTTCAGTAAATTTTACTGGTGAGACAAAAAACTTTTTATATTTCATATGTGTAGCTTGAGAGAAAAATAAAAATATAGTTGGTTTAACACATTTCAAAACTCAAATTGAAGAATAACTACATGCTGGTCGATGAGGCGTATCTTTCTCTACCACACGGCATCAAAATCTCAATTTACTTAAAAAGTGGATTCAGCAGTTTTAATAATTGTATTATGCTATTAATTTTTGGCGCCCTATGCTCCAGTGGAAGTTAGAGGAATATATGTATATATCGGGTGTTTTTTTTACAGGTTTGTTTTTCGAATAGAGATAAAACTGGCATTTTGTGGTCAAATCTGGCAACTCTAATGTCATTTATGTTCAGTTTGGTTTGCCATTTCATCATTAACAGGTTGACAAAAGAACAACGCTTGCAAATCGTGCAAATTTATTTCGAAAATAACGGTTCAGTTCGCGAAGTTTACCGCAAGCTCCGTCCATTTTATGGTCGACATAATCGTCCATCAGAGCAATTAATTCGGTTAACCATGGATCGTTTTCGCACTACGTTTACTCTATGTGATAATACGCATCCGCAGAGACGTCGAACAGTGCGCACCGAAGAAACAATTGCCGCTGTAGAGCAAAGTGTTGAAGAGGACCCGAATGAATCGATTCGCCACCGTGCACAGCAATTGGAGCTTTGTCCATCAACTTTATGGAAGATTTTGCGCAAAGATCTTGGCTTGCGACCTTACAAGATCCAGCTTGTGCAAGAATTAAAGCCGCGAGACCATGCAATGCGTCGTGATTTTGGTGTATGGGCCGAAAATGAGATTGATCTCGATGCTGATTTTCATCGCAAAATTTTGTTCAGTGATGAGGCTCATTTTTGGTTGAATGGCTACGTCAACAAGCAAAATTGCCGCATTTGGAGTGAAGAGAATCCACATGAGACCCTTGAGACGCCATTACATCCACAAAAACTGACTGTTTGGTGTGCTCTATGGGCTGGTGGAGTCATTGGGCCATACTTCTTCCGAAATAATGCTGGAGAGGCAGTTACCGTTAATGGAGACCGGTATAGAGCCATGATAACCGACTATTTTGTTCCCGAATTGGATGGCATGAATGTGGATGAGTTGTGGTTCCAACAAGACGGCGCTACATGCCACACAGCGCACGCCACAATCGATTTTTTGAAGGAAACATTCGATGAGCGCATAATTTCGCGGAATGGACCTGTCAATTGGCCACCAAGATCGTGTGATTTGACGCCATTGGATTATTTTCTTTGGGGATATGTAAAGTCGCTCGTCTACGCCAACAAACCAGAAACGTTAGGGGAATTGGAAGCCAACATTCGTGGCGTTATTGCCGACATATGGCCCCATATGCTCCAAAAAGTGGTTGAAAATTGGACCTGTAGAATTGGCTTTATTCGAGCCAGCCGCGGCGGCCACATGCCTGAAATCATATTTAAACATTAATGGCATAAAATTATCCTTCCAATAAAGCTAAATTTATGGTCATTAAAACGATTTTCTTGTGTTTTATATATATATATTATATATATATATATATATATATATATATATATATATATATATATTAGGATTTTATTTTAGACCCATGGTTTCTTCGGAGAATTTTCTTAGAATTTTATGTAGATTACAATTTTGCTATACGATTTTTTTTGTCCTGTAGCAAATACGTATACTACATAAAATGCTAAGAAAAAACCATGTATGTATCTAAAATAAAATCCTAATAAAATAATAACAATAAACTGCAATGAAAAAGTTGATTCTGAAAAATATGGAAAATGTGCTTCGAAAACTGCATCACTTTTAGCAGAATTATATCCACAGAAAAAATTGACCCCGACAGTTCATAAAATATTGTCGCATGGCAAAGATTTAATTGAATATCAGACTTTTCCAATTGGAGAGCTTTCTGAAGAAGCACAGGAGTCCCTAAACAAATTAAGAAAAAATATATGTTAAAAAAAAAAAAAAAACAAAAACAAAGTATTTATAGGTAAAATTTAAGGTTGTCGTGTCATATCTCAGAAATTTGTGGACCAATTTGGCTGAATTTCAATAGCAAACAATTTATGTTCCCATCATATCTGGGGTCTTCGGAAAACCCATTTCAATGCACACATCGTGATTTGAACTTCTCTTCTCATAAGGATCCATAATATACTTTATTGTGTCTAGGATCAATATTGTAGAAATTACAAGCGGAATAACAAACGCTTTACTTTCCGTGAAGAAGAAAAAAGCTTTATGCGTGACTACGTTTGTTGTAGAAACAGCAACACTACAAAAGTAGGTAAAAACGATTAATTTGTTTGTTGTAGAAATAACAACAACACTTCAAGAAGAAAAACATACATTGGTTTTTTTTTAAATTAACAAATTTTCAATGTAAGCTGTTAAACAAAAAGGGAAATTTTTTGTATTTCAACATTTTTATATTTTCGAGTTTAAAAAATAAAATGAAGAAAAAATTCCCGATTTCGATTTTTTAAATTATTAAGTTAAATACATTAAATTCTTAAAGTAGAATGATGACAAAAACATATCGGGCCATTCTGCTGATGTATTATAATTGAGAGTTCATACCATAAGAGTGGAATCCAACAAAAGTAAAACATGTATAACAGGAAGATCCCAGTAGGAAAATGTAATGAGTAGGAATCGAGAATGTAATTCATATCTTGTTTAATTTTTTATTCCAGAACTCATTACTCTTAACATAGAACATATCCTAGGATTTTAATGTTTACTGCGAATGAATTAAATCATTTCAAACGGACTTTTATTAAGAAAATATGTAAAAAAATAATAATAATCGTCTAATTTTGCAATTTTTCCAACTTTTTGCCCCTTCTTTGTAAGTGATAAATCAATAGAATGTAAAATTAACACACAAAAGTGTATTTGAACACATTTTTTACGAATTATTTCTCAGCTATTTATATCGTTAAAATTGTTAATTCCTTTGTGTTTTGTAATTTTTTGATTAACCATCGCCTTACCAAAGATTTTTATGTACATCGTTTACCAATACCCATCCGGGTGTTATTACATGTCTATAAGCGATGAGAACAAGTTAATCGTTTTTTTTAACGAAAACAATTTGTTCTTTAAGTAAAAATTTCTTTTTAACTGAAGCAAATTTAAGAAAGTTTTTAACGAAATAAAACCGAAATTGGTACCCGGGTGGCAATTAAAGTAATAAAAATGTTAAAAAAAGTTTGAGACCTTAATTTAAAAAAAACGACTTTTTTGTGCGACTTTTTGTTTTAAAAACGACTTTTTGTGCGACTTTATCAAAATTACCAAACGTCTCAATCTGGCAAGAAGGAAACCAACAGTCCCAGATATTACTTCAAAACCATAGAGAACCTGTGACATCAAAACCGCATGCGCTAATCTCTTCCTAACGTGAAAGGGTAAAAATATACTAGAACAGTAAATTCTCCGCAAGGAACCCCAAACTCTCCCCGACAAGGAATCAATATGATTACTAAAACACAGCTTCTTATCAAGAGTGATTCCCAAACATTTATGATTACACAGAAAAAAGTATTGCCGAATTATTTTCAAACAAAGGCTTGTTTGAAAATTTTTTTGATTTCTACAAATTTTTTTATTACTTTTGCTAATTAAATCATCTAACCTTCCACTTAGGGACGCAATGTCATTCCGCAAGGAGTTAACCATTACATTAGGCGGGTTTTTCTTACATGAGGAACAAATAAACGACAAATTTTTAAAGTTACTCATAGCTTTTAGCTCATCATCACTGATACTTTCACACGATGAATGAAACCACAGTTGACAGACATCACATTGCGCTCCAGATTGACCTCTAGAAAAATTAGCCTGGCAAGTACCACATAGATCTTTCTTCCCACCAGCCATAATAAAAAAATGTAATTTTTTAGTATTCAAGCGACACAAGTATACAGAAGAAAAAATATGGCGCCAACGGGTAATAATAATAATAAAAAACAGCAACAACAAGGTTCCAAAGTAAATACGTAGAGCACAAATTTTACATCAGTAAATTAACGCACAGCTTATTTCTTTTATTTTATTCCGCCAAGAAGACTTACAATAAGTTAAAAAATTATTTAATTAACAATTTAACTTTATTTCGTTCATAAGAAATTAAGTTTAAAATCAAACACGCTTACTCAGGCATCAGGGTTGCCACATTTTAATGAAATTCAAAACATAGATAGATCCATATTTATATGGACACATAAGCATGATTCTCCATCGGTCCTGAATAGGGTGCACTCTCGTAAATGTGGTGTAGGGTATCATATGGTCGGGCTTGACCGAATATACTTTCTTACTTGTTTTAATTTTGAATAATTTACATAACTATTGCGTGCAGCATTGTAAGATATATTATGTACATCAGAAGTAAATGAATAATTGCAATATCGATTTTAATTACTAAATTGCTTAGTTTTACTTTAACTTAGTGGCAACAAAGCGAGGAAAATATAGTGAAAACTAGAAACAAATAATGAGTACTAAAAGAAAGATACGAACTTTTCTTCAAAGATGTCGAAAATGGTTTAAAAAAGAGCATCTATATTACAGGTATTGTATATGAAACAAAATTCATAAAACATTTGCCAAAAATGTGTTCTTTAGATGGTTTTGGGGCTTAATAATTATTATTTCTACGTGGAATATAACATCGATTTTTCTGTTGACTCTAACACGTTTCTTTTCGGATTCAATAAGTATTGGCATTGAAACAACTTATCTTCAATGGAACAATACATTTCCGGCAGTAAGTTTCTGTTTGACCAAAAATCGTTCTAGCAGTCGTGTTATGGAATTTGTCACTACAGAAAAAATTCCTTACAAAGTTTCAGCAACAAATTATGTTAAAAATCTTCACGAGTACATGTTTACGAATCCGAATAATATTAATTTTAAGGATGATTATTGTGATGGCTTAAATTCCACTTGTGGTGTTGATATATTAAGAATGAGAAGACAGGTAATTGTTTCTTTTATCATTAATAATATTTTGAATATAATATTTACGAATCCATCTTATCTTCTTTTTGAACCAACCAATAAGAATGATGTATTTTCATTGGCAACATCTTTTGTAAGTTGTTGTTGTTTTTATTTTGTTTTTCTTAACCTACTTACAACTACAATTAATGTTGAGAGAATTTCAACTAATTGTAGTGGGGAATGTAAGATGAGATAAACCCACTTTTTATTGTTGATGTGTTTTGTTTAAACTTTGATATTATTACAAGTAGAACTGTTACTATTAGTCTTATACGTTTAACAGTTTTATTTGGTTTAATATCTTTAGTTTTTCTAAAATCTTTATGGATGAAGTTTCCTGATGATCTGGCCTAAGCAACCAGTGAAATGCGCATAGGAATAGCTTATCCCATCAACAATAAATTTCAAGTGTTTTTATCAATAATAAAAACTGGGAATTAAGCACGAATAACAAAATCTTTTGAAATTAAAATTTTTTATTCCCAAAAATTGAAATTACTTTTTGATAATAAACAGGCAAGTGCACGGCCTTACTTAATTGACAACCAGGGATGTCAGATGTGACGATTTTACGTCATTTTGACGATTTTTTTTGCTGAATTTACCAAAATGACGATTGACGATTTTGAATGTAGAGTCACTTAGGTGTTGACGATTTAATCCCGGCAATAAATTTAGTTTAAACTTTAATCTTTCATCAAATTTTTAACACTTTAATCTGTCAAGTAAAGTTTTTTTCTTACCGAGCGTTTCCACATGCAAGTAATTACTTGCAAGTAGTGTATACGTATTATCAACAAAAAATCGAGGAAACAGCCGATTGGCTGAATGAACAAAAATTGTGTGAATGTTAGTGAAAAAGTGTCAGTGTATTGAGTTTTTCGAACTTGCACTTGCATGTGGAAACGGGGGGTTAGTTAATATATGTACTTATATAGAGGCGAATATATATTTATATCTACTAGCGGACACGACGAACTTCGCCTCGTCCCAATTTTAAGCCTTCAGACAAACTTTAGAGTAATAATACAACACAAATATTTAAATTTTTAATATGATTTATTTGAATGGAATCAGTAGAGAGCGATTTGATGTACAAAAATATATAAACCATCTTTAAACGCATAAAATTCGGCGTTTAAACTACCAACACAGACCATATGAATTTGATAAGATTTATCGTAGTGCTGTCACATGTTATTTTTTTACCACATATAACACATGGGAGAATGATTTATAGTTTCTGAGTTTAAACTACATATAAATTCAAGTTTAGTTCAACTAAACCAGCGTTTAAACCATCAGTGGTTTATTAGCCATTATTTTACAAGTTTTTTTTTTAGAAAAACTAAAAAACAACTAGTTAGTATTAGTCAGGGCCATTTTTTGATGATTTTTTTATATTGGCAGGACGATTTTTCGAAAAAAAAAAAATTATCTGACAGCACTATTTCACTTGTTTGTTTTGTTTGAGTACAATAACTGCCTGTTTTTAAAAAACGAGTACAAACCTCTTTCAAATTGCTGCCTGCTTTTAGATCGCGAACACAAAAGTGACTCGTTTAACTAATATTTAAAACAAAATTTAAAAATGTCCATTCCTTAAGGGGTTCCCATACAAAAAGTTTAATACAGACTAGAAATATATTGAAGAAAACGTACCATAACAGCCAAGGAGGCCCCTTATCACCACTTCTTAAGGGGGCTCCCATACAAATATTGCGATTTATGAAATTTTTAAATTAATTAAAATTTTTTGACTTTTGTGAATAAAATCAAAAGTTGTTAACAGATTTTAATCATTTATAGCTGTAATTTTTAATAGATTTTTAACAAACAAAAATTTCGAAATGTTGATTAAAAATTATTTTTGTTGCAAAAAAAAAAAAAAAATATGTTTCTAAAACGACAGCGCATGTTAGAAAAAAATTTAACGTTTAAAGGAAATTTTATTGCGGATTTTCGTTTTTTTTTAGTATGTAATTTCAATAAACTAAACCGTTTTTGAACCGGTATTGGATTCAGCGTACCCGAAAAAGGTTTAAGCGCCAGTTGCCAAATTCTAGCTCAGTGTAATTGTTTGATAAAACTTGCGAAAAGCAATAAAAAACATTTTTAAATATAACAATAAAAAGAAATTAATTGGACTTTATATTTATACTGTGTACTTTTTTTCTTAACCTTTAATAATCAATGTACTTTAATTGCAACAAAAAAAGTTGGGAACCCTATATGTAGTTGTCCTGCGATTTAACTTTGAATAATTGAAGCACAGCCGCGAATAACGTTGTAAACGCCTCATTTTGCAAAAACTGTTTTTTTGCAGATAACCGTTGACCTTACTCTCTTACACAGTTTAAACATCAAATCAACCAAAACTATGCACCTTAACGCCTTCAAAATGGCATACAAAGTGTCAGCCAGTGGAAGAACATTGCAAGTTACTAACAAAATGATGAAACCGAAATGGTTTTGCAGTGCGGAATAATGTTTTAAAAGCCTTTTGCATAAAAGTTTGTATTATCATTATTTTTAATAATAAAAAAAAAAAAAATTTAAAACAAATAATGCTGCCTGTCAAAAAACGTTTTTTTCCTCTCCTGAAAAATTATTATTTTGTAACTTAAAACGTTATTCGCGGCTGTGCTTCAATTAAGTTTAAGTTATCGACGTCCTTATTCTTCGCTGCTATTATTGCCCGTTCACCAATCCAATCGAGATTTTTGTAGTTTTGTGCAATGTCGGGGAACACTTTGCTGATGAGCTCCTCCTTGGACGATGTGAATTCACAAAAATTTTCAGGGAACGATATCAATCCATTCGAAACATCAATAGGAATTGGGCCGTTGCCAAGCTCCAGCAGTTGTCTCGAGAATTCAGCAGCCGATGGGTCGTTCTGCAACACGACTCTAATGTTTGCGGTCAATTGCAACTTCTGGACATGTCTCCACAAAGACGACGATTTCAGGCAGGCGTTAAGTTCATCTGCAGCAGAAGATTTGGGGATGACGGGAATTGTTTGACGAAAATCTCCGGAGAGCAATATCAAAGCCGCACCAAATCGTCTTAAGTATTAAAAATTCTATATTTTTTGGTTTTGTATGATTTTATACTTAAAATTTTTTTATGTTTTAATAGAGTGATATATCCGTGTTTATAAAAAACGATTTTTTTATATGACGATTTTTTGACGGTTTTTTTCAAAACTACTGAAGATTTTGACGATTTTTTTTTTAAATTTTGACGATATTTCGAAAAAAACATCTAACATCACTGTTGACAACATCTTTTGTAAGTTGTTGTTGTTTTTATTTTGTTTTTCTTAACCTACTTACAACTACAATTAATGTTGAGAGAATTTCAACTAATTGTAGTGGGGAATGTAAGATGAGATAAACCCACTTTTTATTGTTGATGTGTTTTGTTTAAACTTTGATATTATTACAAGTAGAACTGTTGCTATAAGTCTTATACGTTTAACAGTTTTATTTGGTTTAATATCTTCAGTTTTTCTAAAATCTTTATGGATGAAGTTTCCTGATGATCTGGCCTAAGCAACCAGTGAAATGCGCATAGGAATAGCTTATCCCATCAACAATAAATTTCAAGTGTTTTTATCAATAATAAAAACTGGGAATTAAGCACGAATAACAAAATCTTTTGAAATTAAAATTTTGTATTCCCAAAAATTGAAATTACTTTTTGATAATTTTTAATAACTACTACTTCAGTTGAGCTTGGGTTGTGCTGGTATGCGGTCAATTGGTACGAGTTTGTAACAGCTTTATTAGTGGCCGTGATACCAACACTACTTGGGCCTCAAGTAGTAGCACACAGGGATTCTACTAGTTTGTTATAGCCATAGATCCCAGGTGCCTTTGTGGTAGTACACAGGAATCCTACTGGTTGTTACAGCCATAGATTCCAGGTAAATTAGTAGTAGTGCACAGGGACACTAATGGCCATAGTTCCCAGGCGTAGTAGTGACTAACTTACTAATACTCTTAAAATGATCCCCAAAAAATATAAACACTCCCGATTAATGAGGAGTCGAGGTTCTTCGGGTAAAATGGCAAGACACGTTCGCGGATAAAATCGAGTTTCCTTTAAAAGTTTTTTGGGCAGTGTTATACATATATAAAAATAAATGTAATTCGACAATATTTTAATTGAATAAAAAATATAAATAGAAAAGAAAATATCAAGGCCCAATTCCTTTTATTTATCCTGGAATCCTCTGAGCAAAATCCTGGCAATAATATGTTATAAATGGCGCCCGAGCAGGGACTCTTGAAAATATTAATAAAAATACAATTTCTGTAAAATTGCGGCAAAGAAAGGTTGTACATACATATACATTACAAATCACGAAACGATGAGCCGTGCATTTATTAATCTCTTAAAAAATTAAGTTTTATCCAACTGCCTTAAAGAGTTGGGTTTGAACGATGATGGAAATGTCGAAGAAATGAGAAGTATTTTAAGAACATATATGGATAAAAGCGATATCCTTCCAGAGCATGAGTTATATCTACAAAATTTAAGGTCAGCCTACGATGGCGGTAACGACCTAAAAATTCCAACCAATCAAGTCTCCCGTAACACATCTCCTGTTCGAATAATCTGTGAAAATAATAATTTAAACAATTTATCTGAGGTCTGCGATAAAGTGCGGAAATGGGGCGTGAATAAAAAAAGCTGGAAGACGTATAAAGATTTCGTGGAAGATTTCAAACTCTTCTTCTTACCAAATCGGTTTTTTGAAACCCTGAACGACGCCATTAGGAATCGTGTGCAGCAATCTGAAGAAACCCAGGCAGAAAAAGACAATCACCACGACGCTGTGCCGACGTTGAAGGTGGTACTATCAACATCAATACAACGTACTGTTTACCAAATTTACAATGTTGTCACAATATTAAAATGACAACGCCAAATGTGCGTCTTCCGACTCTTCTTTTTAGTGTTGTCACAGTACTGTAAATTTAAATTTACAATGTTGGATTCACGAATTTACAACGTAGTCACAACCGTCTTCCGACTTTTATTTTCAATATTCTTACAAATATAAATTCGCTAAATAAACAAGCAAAAATTTTTATATTTTCTAACCTAAAATAGTTTCTGTGTTTTCATTTTAATGACACTATTAAATTAATAAGACTAAATTTTAATATGACACTATTAAATTAATAAGACTAAATTTTTGTATATGCAGCGTTGTAGCGGTATAGAATTATTATAAACACGGTATTCGAAAATTAAGGTTTAATTCTTGTATAAACAGTGTTGTAGCGGTATAGTTTTATGGTATATACGACTTTAAAAAACTAAAGTATATTTGTATTTAGGGTGTTGTACCGGTGTTGAATCTTATTTAAAAACGGCATTCAAAAACTGAGGTTGTAATTTTGTATCTACAGTGTTGTGATGGTACCATATTTTTGGTAGAGTCACAATTTTGTATTTATTTAAAAGAGTCGTAATTTCTGCCTGGGAAGTTTCGTCGACTACGTAACCGAAATACAATCGCTGATGAGGTGGATTTCGTTAACAACAAGTGAGCAACTTGAGCGTTTATATAAAAATTGTAGAGCGGAGTATAAAATTTATATTAAGCGGGGAGAATTTAATAGGTTGCGCGAACTAATCATTCTGGCACAGGAATACGAAAACATACGATCCGAAGAAAATAGACAAAAAAAAATCTGCAGTGGCGGAAAATAGCACTAATAACGTATGTTATCGTTGTGGAGAAGCCGGACACAGTCGTGCTGTTTGTACTAAACCACAAGTGTGGTTTTGTTGGGACTTCGTGAAAAGAGGGGTGAGTACCATAAATTATTTCCGCACTGGTGCGAAAAACTCAAGCAGAGATCGTTTAGTAAGGGAAAGGCAAGAAGATCTCTAAATTCCAAGCCCTTTCCTATTAAACTTATGCCTGACGACGACCTTCGGTTACGAACATGGATTATGATTAACAACAAAAAGATAGGTGCAGTTATGGATACCGATGCTACGCACTCCTGTTTACAGTTGTCAATTTTAGAAGAACTTAATGTTCCTCTTATTGCTGCCGACTTTGGCACACTTCACTTAGCAGATAAATCTAAAGTAACAGTTGAGGGAGCCGCAAATCTATGGTTTGTTATGAATGGTATTGTTTACCGACATAGTTTTCTAGTGCTAAGAAAGACATTAGATCCAATAATACTGGGGATGAATTTTCTCCTAGAAACCGGTTGTGAGTTACACATTTTACCCAGGACACGGGAATTAAATGCAAACACTTCATATATTTCCTATACTAATCGAACAATGAACCCGACAAAGGAAACGTGATTGAACCACAAGTACAAGCATTTTTGAATAACGAGCTTCAACGATTCGAGACTATAAACGGACCCTCAGATATAACACAACACGTCATCACAATGAAGCATACAAGACCTTTACGTCAGCGCTACTACCCGAAAAATCCCGCGATGCAGGAAATTATTAACCGTCAGATAGACGAACTGTTACAAGACGGAAAGATCGAGCCATCCAAAAGTCCTTACAGTTTGCCCATCGTGTTAGTACGTAAAAAGAATAATGAGTGGCGACTATGCGTAGATTTTCGTCAGCTAAATGAACATTGTATTCGAGATGCTTATCCCATTCCACAGATAAACGCGATACTGGAAAAGCTAAAAAACAGTAGATACTTTAGTACTATAGATCTACGTCGTGGGTACTGGCAGATCCCTATGGCCGAAGAAAACAAGAAATACACCGCCTTTACGGTTCCAGGCAGAGGCTTATTCCAGTGGCGAGTTATGCCGTTTGGGTTGCATTCAGCCTCGGCTACGTTTCAGAGGGCGCTAGATTTAGTCATTGGCCCTGAACTGTATTTATTCGCTTTCGCAGATCTTGATAATATTATCGTTCTTGGTAGCACAATAGAGGAACACCTGCAAAATCTGAAAACAGTTTTTGATCGTTTAATCGCAGCTAAACTGTGCATCAACCCAAGTAAATGTACTTTTGCACAGAAAACTATTCGGTATCTTGGCCAAGTTATCAACGAAAACGGTGTTCATACAGATCCAGAAAAGGTGAAAGCCGTGTCCCTTCTCCCCGAACCCACTACTCTTAAAGAACTAAGGTCATTTCTAAATACCGCAGCTTGGTAAAGACGTTTTTTACCTAACTTCTCGTCTCTCACCAGCCCATTAAACCAGCTTTTAAAAAAGACTCATAAATGGAATTGGGGTCCTCAGCAAAAGGAAGCTTTTGCAACAATAAAACAGAAGTTAATGGAAGCTCCCGCCCTTACCTGCCCAGATTTCAACCGTGCTTTTATTCTGCAAACCGATGCCAGCGACGTTGGCCTTTGAGCTGTTTTAACACAAGAGTTTGATGATGGCGAAAAGATAATTTCTTACGCAAGTCGTACTTTGACGGCTCCTGAACGGAACTACACCGTTACCGAAAAGGTGTGTCTCGTGATTATTTGGGGCATTCGAAAAATGAAGCACTACATCGAAGGATACCATTTTATAATCGTAACGGACCATCAGTCACTCAAATGGCTTAATTCTATTCAAACTCCATCTGGAAGAATTGCCCGCTGGGCGTTGGAATTATTGCAATTCGATTATGAAATACGTTATCGCAAAGGAAATCTAAATGACATCGCAGACACATTATACCGCACTCCTCTTACCTCCGAAGACTTATGTCCCATTCTACAAGCCATACGTAAAGCGACCAACTCTAGTGACCCATGGTATCAAAATAAGCTCGAGTCTATCAAAAACAACCCAGAAAGCCTTCGTGATTTCCAAATTGATGAACATGGAAACGTACGAACCCACATTTTTGATTCATCGGCCCATAACGACGAGGATCCTGTGTAGTGGAAATTTGTTGTTCATAAATCCGACCGGAATCGGGTCCTAAAAGAGTGCCACGACGACGTAACTTCCGGTCACAAAGTTACAAAGTTCTACTACTGGCCGGGTATTTTTCGTGATGTTGCTAAATATGTCAGAAAATGCGAAAGTTGTCAACGTTTTAAACCTCTTCAATCCATTCCAGCTGGGAAAATGTGCTCATCTTCGGTCCCTTCTCCGGGACACACTATATGTGCCGATTTTGTCGGACCTTTACCCCGGTCGGTCCTACCACCCTTATCGTCTTTCACGACAAATTTACCAAATGGTCAGAATTTGTGGCAGCCAGAAAAGCCACAACTCAAACTTTTATAAAAGCTTTCCGCGAACGGATTCTATCACGTTTTGGGGTACCATACGTACTTCACACGGATAATGGCACTCAATTTACAAGTCGAGATTGTCAGAAATACAATACTACTCAAAGGCTCAAGTGAAAGGGTAAAAGTAACCTCAGTCATAAAATTACCACAGTTACAATTACCGAAACTATATGCCTCCTTAGTTTCGGTCCCAAAAATCGGACATTTTAGAACGACTGGTAAAAGAGCTAGGAATCGACCAAGAAAAAGAAGAGGAAAACAAAAATAATGCCCGAAGCCAACTTATACGTGATGCTTTAACAATAATAGAGCCTAACGCACCGGGTAAGCACAATATATTTAGGAGAACTGTTAACTCTGCCTCGGTCACGATTTACATTCGATGTTCGTTAGACATATGGTTGGTAATTGGAGAGGAGAAATATATATTCCCAAAGCCCAGAAACGATCTAGCTGTGAAAAAGATATAAGAAAGAGAACCGACCCCCCCCCCCCCCCCCCCAAACCAAAGGGGAGATGTAACGAAATTTTCGTTACATACATAGTTAAAAGATTAAAAAAAAAAACATCATGAATTTAACTTATATACTCTGATTTTTTTTGTAAATTAATTATTGCTTTATATTTAACAATTATATCTTTATATGGAAAAGAAGAATTTTATTTGAGTTGTCATAAATTTAGAATTATACACATATTTTGCATTAAAAGAAATGAACGGTTGTTTTATATGTTTAAGTAAATTCTTACATTTATTATTATATTCCTATAAATACATTTCTTATTTATATAAGTAATATACTTTTTATGTTCATGTTAAATAACACTGCTCTTTAAATCAGTTAACAGTCTTTGAGAATATACGTCATGTATAAGAGTATCATTATAAGAGTGTCTCTCACAATAACATAAAGTTCACACACACTGTATTAAATATGATTGTATTTGGCAATGTTTGTCACAACTACGCCGCTAATTATCACCTAATTGTAAGTGTTTTCAATAACTACTACTTCATTTGAGCTTCTGTTGGCTGGTATACGGTCAATTGGTACGAGTTTGTAACAGCTTTATTAGCGGCCGTGATACCTACACCACTTGGGCCAGCTCAAGTAGTAGCACACAGGGACTCTACTGGTTTGCTGTAGCCATAGATCCCAGGTGCCTTTGTGGTAGTACACAGGAATCCTACTGGTTGTTACAGCCATATATTCCAGGTAAATTAGTAGTAGTGCACAGGGACAATAATGCCCATAGTTCCCAGGCGTAGTAGTGACTAACATACTAAAACTCTTAAAATGATCCCCCAAAAAATATAAACACTCCCGATAAATGAGGAGTCGTGGTTCTACGGGTGAACTGGCAGACACGTTCGCGGATAAAATCGAGTTTCCTTTAAAAGTTTTTTTTTGGGCAGTGTTATACATACATATATAAACACAAGTTAGAGTGCTATATTCGGCTGTGCCGAATCTTATATACCCTTCACCATTGTGGGAGCAGAATACAGAGCAACTAGGCAAAAACTAAATAATTTTTACATATGCATACATAAAAAAAATCATTTTTGGGATTTCAGTATTTTGATCATAACTTAGCCATTTTTAAACCGATTTGAAAGATTTAAATACCGACGTGTTAAGGAAGAAATTTACCATTTACTTGAGTTATAAAGTGTGGACTCGGGGAGATCTATGGTTCCCGAAAGTGGGTATTTAAAAAAAAAAAATTAATTTAGGTCATAACTTTTTTGTATCTGAACCGATTTTCCCGCGTTTTTTATAAAATATGTTCTACTAAAAATTTCCGATATTTTGATGTATAATATATGATATATCATATCCATAGGACATATGGCAGCCCTAAAATTTAGGTTTTTATACAATTTTTAATATTTTTTGTACGGGAGGTACCATGCTCACTTCTTCAATCCCGCCCACATTTTGTAGGATGGTGTGTATTGGCAACCTAAATGTGTGTACCTAATTTGGAAACTTTGGCTTTTGCCGTTCCCCAGATATACAGCAAAAGTAATAAAAATACAACAACCACAAGGGATTTTTGGGAAAAATTAGAGGTAGTCGTTGTTTTTTGCTCATATATCAGCCACTTGTGGACCGATCTTGCTGAATTTCAATAGCAAACAATTCCGGACCATATGTGACATAAATGTATAATAACCTGGCCCCCATCATATATGGGGTCTTCGGAGAATCCATTTCAACGGACAGATGGACATGGTTAAATCAACTTCGCTTTTCATAAGGACCCAGAATATATATACTTTATAGGGTGTAGGATCAATATTGTAGAAATTACAAACGGAATGACAAAGTTATATATATCCTCTTACCTTCGGTGAAGGGTATAAATAAATGTAATTCGACAATATTTTAATTTAATAAAAAATATAAATAGTAAAGAAAATATCAAGGCCCAATTCCTTTTATTTATCCTGGAATCCTCTGAGCAAAATCCTGGCAAAGTATGTTATAAACTCGATATGTGTGAACCAGCACGAACTCTTTATAAAGAATGCTATTTTTCTTTTTAATTGACTCTTATTTTGACTGATAAATTCTTAGGTTTTATCCGGTAAAATTTCCGGGCAAGCGTAAACAGCCGAGGTGGTGGACAGGCAAGCTAAAGACTCAAAGGTCCACTGTCAGAAGGTTATCCAATAGTGCGAAACATACGCGTAGGGATGAGGATTCGAGTTGCTTTAGGATAAGTTATGAAAGGTATAAGGGAGACATAAGGAGAGCGAAAAGGGACTCGCACAGTGGTTCAGCTTCATACGATTGGCGGCATTAAATATAAAGAAACATGGTAGAGCCTTGAATTTCGGTACGGACAAATATTTTCTTGTGATAAAAAAAATGCTGCAAAAATGAAGAAAATCCGAGCACAACCACGCCTACTTCCCATATAATACAAAAGTTAAAAATCATTATAGAGTCACAATTTTTCGTTCAGAGCCTTGAATTTCGGCATGGACTAATATTTGGTTGTGATAAAAGAATACTGCAAATATGAAGAAAATCCGAGCATTAACCACGCCTACTTCCCATATAACACAAAAGTTAAAAATCATTATAGAGTCACAATTTTTCGTTCAGAGCCTTGAATTTCGGCATGGACTAATATTTGGTTGTGATAAAAGAATACTGCAAATATGAAGAAAATCTGAGCACGAACACGCCTACTTCCCATATAACACAAAAGTTAAAAATCATTGTAGTCACAATTTTTTGTTCAAAGCCTTGAATTTCGACATGGACTAATATTTGGTTGTAATAAAAGAATACTGCAAATATGAAGAAAATCCGAGCACAACCACGCCTACTTCCCATATAACACAAAAGTTAAAAATCAATGTAGAGTCACAATTTTTTGTTCAGAGCCTTGAAGTTCGGCATGGACTAATATTTGGTTGTAATAAAAAAATACTGCAAATATGAAGAAAATCCGAGCACAAACACGCCTACTTCCCATATAACACAAAAGTTAAAAATCATTGTAGAGTCACAATTTTTTGCTCATTGCAATTTTATCAAAAATCTGCTAACAACCACGCCTACCTCTCACACAAAATGACCACAAAAAATCCAATATTTTCCTTATTAGCAAAGCTAGATCGATTAAAACAGCTACACAGGTTTTAATTTTCGTGTTTTTTATTTGATTAAAATATAAATAAAATGCAGCAACAGTCACGCCCATATTCAATGAAAATATCTGTAAATAAATAAAAGAAAATATTAAAACAAAATTTTAAAAACAAAGTAATTGGTGTACCTTTACTAACATAACAAATTTTTTACTTCATCAGGAATTTCCAATATATCCTTCTCGCAAGTAACATATGCATGACATCTTCAATCGTCTAGAGGTATTGCCTTCGTTCGTTGAGCCCATTCCTTGTTTAACCATGTCCACATTTATGCCTAGAACCAATTTCAAATTCCTTTGGATTTCCGCTTTTGATACTTCTCTTTCATGTTTTGTATCTTTTGTTACTCTCCACTTTGAAAAACTTTTGTTGTATGCTATATGCAATATGCACTGCATAAATTTTATTCTCGCATGTAAAGGGAAACTCCAAACTGGGTTTGTCCTTAATACATCCAAATTGTTCATTTCGCTTGGCTTAGCTTGACATATAAAACATACAGCCATTCCTGATGTTTGTATGATTGTATTCGAAACTTTTCCATCAATCAAGGTTAAAACAGGAGTATGTAAAATTTCAAAACTTTTGTCATAAATGTTAACAACAGTTTTTTTCAAATCTTTAATTTCATTTTGCACTCTTTCAACTTCTTCAGAAATAACATTTGCCGTTTTTTTTACAAATTCAAATTTTATTGGCCTACAAAAAGTTGTTGAAGATGGCCTTGTTTTTCGGCAGTAATCATTTGTGCCATCAATACGTTTCAAATTGAGAGGAACAATACTTGTTAAAAAATATTTTTGTCACTTAAATTTGGATCATTGAATTTTATATGGTATTCACCATGTTTTTTTTTAAATATTGGCGATATTTATCGATTTTTTTTAAATATTGATATTTTTGCCCATTCCTATGCGCAATACCATGCTTGTGAATGAAATTTGTCCTAATTTTTTTAGTTTTTTACACCGGAATTGCTTAGGGGCAAAAATTGGCAGCTGAACTTTTGAGTATCGTTAGCTGAGACTTCAAGCTTTAATTTGATATAAGTCTCAGGCTAGAGGTCGTTGGAGATCAATATATGCAAGCCATAGAAGTTGGAGAAAATAAATATTTTTTGGACAATTTATAGTAGTAAAAGATTTTTTTTTTTAATTTCCAAAATTTTTTTTATTTGCATTATATAATTTATAACATCCAATTGTAAAAAAAAAAATTATTGTAGTGTTCTTACAAGAGTATTTTAAAAGCATGAAGCGATAGAAAGTAGCATATATTAATCGGCCATTTCAAACGCATTCACTTAGGTCAACTTTGAATGTCTCTGGACAAAAAAGTAATAAAGTGTTTATTACAAACTGATATCAAACTGAAAAAAATTAATTAATGCCGCTCTTGAACCAGTGTGACTCGTGGATCAAATTGAGCGAGTCAGTGGTTTCTGTAAATAAGATGTCCAGAATCTGAAAGACCCTGCTCTGAATCTCTGTTTGCTTATGAAGACTAACTTTCCTGCATGTGTAGATCTTGGGTCGGGGGAACAGATACAGTGTGGTTACCCCTTCTCTACGTCGAGTTCAGGAGTGGAGGTAAGGGAAGCGGTGGATATGATGACTATGAATAAGGTCATGGGCGGGTAATACAATTTGGTCGTACAAATCGGCAGGATCTGCGGCCATCCCTTCTATTGCTGGTGGTCTGTGTACTAAACACATACACTCCTAGAGGGTGGGAATGGTCAGGGTTATTTTCATACCTAAGGCAAGTAAGACCGGTCACTTGAAATCCAAGGATTTTAGATTAATCAGCCTATTGTCTTTCCTTTTGAAGACTGATTGATCTACATCAGAGGACGAAGATTGACGCCAATCTTTAAGGTAAGTCTGTTGATGTGGTGGGTAATATAGAGCGGCGATTGCAAATTGTAATACCTTGGCGACATTCCTGGATATAGAGGGCGCCTTAAACAATTTGAGAATTGACGCAATCAGGCAGGCACTGGATGTTTTATAGCCACCGTTTTCCTTGGTTAAATGGATTACTCTTATGCCATAACAAACGCTTAAGGAAACAGGTGAATACGGGGACCTCACAAGGAAGAGTTCTCTCTATCTCTCTCTAACTGGCCCTTGGATGGCAATGTCGTTTCAAGCAGAGCCCAACAACTGTTACTTAATTGTTTAAAATTGCTACGGTTTTAGGCGTATTTAATTATTTTACCAGAGTGGGCTTATATGAGGTCTATAGTAAATTATAGACCGATCACCACGAAATTTATTAGTGTGATTTTTAATAATATAAAATTGTGATTTACCAAATGTTGTTATAATAGCATTATTAATTATGATTTTAGGCGTACTAAACTGTTTTCCGGTAGTAGGGTTTATATGGGGCTTAGGGTAAATTATGGACCGATCTTCACGAAATTTTAAAGACTTGTTTCTAGTCCTATAAAACTGTGATGTACCAAATTTTGTTATGATAGCTTAATTAATAATGATTTTAGGCGTACTAAACTGTTTTCCGGTAGTAGGGTTTATATGGGGCCTAATGTAAATTAAGAACCGATCTTCACGAAATTTTACAGACTTGTTTCTAGTCCTATAAAACTGTGAAATTTAAAAATCTGTAATGATACCGTTATTAATTAGGGTTTTAGACGTTCTATACTGTTTTCCGGGAGTAGGGCTTATATGGGGCCTAGGGTAAATTATGAGCAGATCTTCGCGAAATTTTACAGCGTGATTTCCACTCGAATGGAACGAATTTTTGCCAAATCTCATATCATTCCGTGCATTTTTCCACCATTTATGCTACTCTTTGTAACAAAATTATCAGTTTTTTTAGGTGGTGGTTCCACATTTTGATTCACAGCTCTGATCCTACCGAACCGATTTTTCTGCATTTCAATCCCAAACTGCTTAGCATAACTGCAAGCAATTTGACACCAAGTTTTTCTATTTCTTTTGAGTTTGTCGAAAGTGAGCGTGTTTTCAACAGACGGACATGGCTAAATCGACTTAGAATTACTCTAGGACCCAGAATATATATACTTTATGGGGTCTGAGATGAATAATTTAAAAGTTTCACACGGAATGACAAACTTAGTATACCCTCTTTACAACAAATTCTTCAACAAATTTCCAAACACACAAAAAAAAATTTTCCAACAAAAAAATTTAAATCTTTCGAAGCTTTGCTTAAAATACAAGATTTTTAAGATTTCGACAAAAGATCCTTTTTTTAAACAGATGCAGCACCGTACATTGTTAAAGCTTCCAATGGGTTTAAAATATATTATCCAAAACTGTTACAAGTTACTTGCTTGGCACTTTGGTTATACCGCGTTGCATAGGAAATGAGAAGCAAATTCGATAATATTGCAAATTTTTAATGAAATGAATCTCTTGGTTCCCCTTGCACCGCAGGCAGTAGTAACAAGATAGGGACCTGGATATATGCTTCAGAATTCTATTCAAAAAACTTTGAGTAATTTTAGAATGTTTGAAGAGCTTGTTAATACTGATGATTATGCAATTAAAAAAGTAATATAAATATTAAATTTAAATAACATCAGAAGTCAATTAACACTTGTTTTTTCCAACTACAGTTATATATGACAAACAATAACTAATCAGGAACGATTTAGTTCACTTAATACTCAAGTCAAATTAACTGATATTGCAGAAAGTACAATTAAAAACCTAGAAGGAAGAATAGCCTGACAGAATAAATAATATGTAAATCCAAAACGTTTTGCGAAAAACATAATGATTTCAAAAAATAAATTAAATTTCAAATATTTTTGATCTGATCTCAAATCAAAGTTGGATCTGAAAATAAATTTTTTTCCAAATTCATTAGCATTCTTCAAGTCCTATAACTTTGGTTGACGTTGAGAGATAGTTTTCCGTGTATAAAAGTTTTTTGCGTCTGAACAGACCAAGTTTTACTTTTTATAAAAAAGACCTTATTTATTTTTTGGGGATATTTACACAACAATTCAAGAGCTAAAGGATGAGATAATTCGGCACATTAACGACATTGAATCTCAATTATGCCTTAAAGACGTTGAAAATATGGACCATCAGATAGAGGTTTGCCACCGAAGCCGTGGCAAGCATATGGCCAATATTTTGTTTCACACATAATTGTCATAGATCCTTCTATAATAACAAAAAATATTAAGATAATTCTCTGAAAACTTCTTGTTTTATTTACAACTTACATCGTGCGTTTTTGTTGGACCTACCTTTACATCTTCTGTCTTTAAAGCAGTATGTGATGGGAATGGCAGCCAGGAGTATTCTTAGACTAAGGGATTTGGGACTCTTAGGAAATTTCACGCAGGGTCAGAAGCTGGTATTAGGTGAGATTGTCGTTGGTGGTTATTGCCTGGGCTTGCGCGGTTTCACGGATTATGGATGCACTAGGGTAGATTTTTGGCATTTGCCAGGAGTGATATCACCGTTTAGGGAGAGCTGGTCAGATCAGGGCAGATTTTATGAGGGATTTGCTATTTTCACTGATGGCTCGACGATGAAGGTCACCGGTGCGGAGGTCATATAGGGTTCCTGACGACTGCAGTGTATTTCAGGCGGGAGTTTATAAGGGGTAACATTGTGGGGGCTTTAAGTTCACTATACACATATGTGGACAGCCAGCCGGCTCCTAAGTCCTTGAGCTGGGCTGTTATGTGAACTCCAGGCTCGTGGATTAATGTAGGAGGGTTCTAAAGAAAGTCTAAGAGGAGTATGTGTTGAGGCTTCGCAGGGCACCAGGCCACTGTAACAACATTGGCAATTGGCTGATGAGTTGCCGATACTGGGGTCGGAAATGGAGGACTTTTTGGAGGCGGTCAGGCCTCCAGTGTTGTATTGATGTTAATACAATAAATATTCCTTAAGGCTAGATTACACTATTATACTTTGTATTAATACATGTCAAAATCTCAAGTAATATGACAAAGTGTGATAGTGTGAATGCAATGTGTCACGAAAATGACAAGTATTATGAAAAAATTTTGACATCCCATACGACTTCATCGTTTTTTGAAAAATTTCTAAACAATCAGGTATGTGATGGAAAACGATTTTGAAAACAAAACGATTTGAAAACGATAATATCATTTTCGGTATCTTTAAAAATTGATTTCAAATACATTTTCCTCCGTTTTCATTTATATATTCTGTTAAATTCTTTATTAAATATATTAATTGAACTGTATTTTGAACAATTAATAAAGTCTTTACTTCAGAAATGGATTTTAAAATCGGTCGAAATTCATCACACCTGCTAAAAACTATCATTTTGAAAACGATCGTTTTTCATCACATACCTGATTAATACTTTTCATTTGATCAGGGTTGCATGTTTTTTCATGTGTGAGTGTTTATACTTTGTGTGATGGTGTGAACACAAACTGTCATGTTACATTAGATTTTTTGACAGTCGCAACAAAACTCATTAGATTTCTATCACACAAAGTATTATGGAATACGTAAGACTTGTGAGATAGTGTAATCTAGGCTTTATCAATTATGTTTAAACGTTTTTATTATTTTCTTAGACAAATTCTAATTATATCTTCTAAAAGTTCAATAACAATTGTTGATAATTGTGAAACGTCCCTTTGAGTTTCAGAATTAAAAATGAAAAGTACTAACATACAATAAGTAAATTTTGCATTTTTATTTATTTATTTTTAGCTTCTGCCTAGTTCATGTGAGGATTTTATGACTAATATTTCGTTTCGTGGAGTGTTGTATGAGAATTGTTCTGATATTTTTAAGTTTCATGAACTTGAAATGGGTTATTGTTATTTATCTAACAATTTACTTGACTAGTAAGTATGTAAAGAACAAGGATAATGCAATCACGATCAAATTATCTTATGGGTCGATTACGGATCGCAACACAGCTGAAGTTGAGTTGCCAACAGCGAAATTTGGCTCATTTTAAGATACAAATTTTTTTTATTTTATATTTTAACATGAGCGCCTGATTTCGCTGCTGGCAACTCAACTTCATTTCAGTTGCCAGCCGTAATCGGCCCATTAGCTTGTGCACTGAATACATTCGATAATATAGCACTTTAACTTGTTTTAGTTAAAAATTTAAAAATAATTATTTGCGGTCCCTGATATACATATAAGTCATATAAGTACACTAACTACTTTTAATGTGCCATTAAATAAAGAAATCTATCTACATAAGAATATTAACTATTTTACTTCTTACTGTAGTGATTCATTTAATAACTTGCCGCTGAAATTTGATATTTCTCATAACGATAAGAGCCTTAAAATCTATTTTAAAGGAGGTTTTTTATGGAAGTATGAAGTAAATATATAAAATCTAATAATAACTTTCGGTTTTTAATACATATATGTATATTTTATATATAAGATGTATGTACATAGTCCTGAGGATTTGCCTTACTTCAATTCAATTACATATGATGCCTTTTCGGATCCTACAGTATTCAGATTTAATGTTGAGGAATACGACAATAACCCAGATGTTAAACAGGAATCAATTCAGCAGAGGTCTTGCAAATTTCCCGACGAAAGAGATCCTGGTTCACCGTGGCTTTATAGGTATACTAATCAATTATTTAAAAGAGCACATACTACCAAGTTTTTACACCAAGAACTACATTTTTCAAAACTTAAAGATTTCGTTTTAATATTAATGACCAGGGAAACCAGAAATATGCTCTAAAAACACGTTTTATGCGCATTAAATATGCAGTAACAACTGGAAATATGCCCTGAAAAATGTTAAAAATATGCACTAAAATCAAAAATTGCAAATTTTGAAAACAAAATATAACAATTTAATAACAAAATGTAAAAAAAAACCTAAAAATATTATCGCTTAAGCCCATATTAGATTAAAATTCATATCAGAGTTATTTGTGCAATATATTATCTAGATATTAACATCCATTTGGGTTTTCGTCTTAAAGGAATTTTAGGTACGGCCGCTAAATTGCTAACAAATGTTAACATTTAAATGAAGTTAAAGCTATTTAAGGATGGGAGCTTTGGGCAAATGCGAAACGATTCGAAAATAATTTAATTTGCAGTAAAATATTTTTGGGACGAATTTAATTTAAATACCATCATAATAAGATGGCTTACTGACACAAAGAGTCTTATTTGGAAAGAAGTTTTAATGGGGAATATGTGAAATTATAGACCGACTCTCACCATTTACACAGGCCTCGTCCATATTTGATCAAACTATCTGAAAAAATTGGAACTTGTACTTTGCGCACAAGGTTAACGTGGGCAGACAACCAGCCAGACAGACGGATGGACTTCTGTAGATCACTTTAAAAAGTGATTTAGAGTCGATCGGTATACTAAAAGATTGGTCTACATTTCTATGTATTATGACAACCTGCTTTGTCTTACAATTTGAGAATAAAAATTAAATGTAGATGGCTAAATCTGTTAGAATTTCAAAAAAAAAAAAATTTCGGTGAAAGCTCAAAATATGCTTAAAAATGCAAAATATGCGCTATAAACTTAAAACATGCTGCAAAAAAGCTCGTTTAACTAAATTATGCACAAAAATGCTGCAAACGGTCAAATATGCAAAAATATGCACTAACAAATCGATGCCAAAATTCATAAAGGCTCTTAAACAGATGAATATATTGTTTGTGCCTTCATTGGTTGTACAAGGAAAAACATGCAATTGTATATTTATGGTTTCCCTGTTAATGACATAAAACTTTCAGAGATAAGATTAAAAAAAAAAATATTTAATTATGAAAAAAAAATACAATATATTTTTTATAAAGTCATTTCTGAAAAATTGAAGGAATAGAACTATTACAAAAAAGCTTTATAAAATACATAACTGAAATTTAGCTCATAGAATAAATTCGAAAAATGAAAAATGTTGAATATAATATGTATTTAATTATGTTTATCAAATCCCAAATATATTCTAAGAGAAGAATTAAATATATATTCACCCTTATCGTAAAAAAATGCGAAAATGTTTCCACCGAAATTTTTTTTCGCCTGAACAACAATTTTCTATCGTGTCCCGTGAATTATTTTTCCCTTCGAATCATAGGTTTGTCTTCGTTCAACATTAAACAGCCATTCGAGTAATAAACACAATTAAATTTTTTAATATAAAATCGAATTTTTGAAACGTAAATAAAAATAATTAGAACTGTGGTAATTTTATTGAACTGTTTATGGTTTTTAATCCAAATTTAATATTTTAATCAGGCTAAAGTTAATTTAATTTAATTTTTTTTAATGAAGAAAGGAGCCCACGTTCACGGGCAGGTTGATATGACATGTTTCGATAGTCACCTCACTATCCCTTAGAGATCTTTGCCACTTAACACTCAACGCCATTGACGACGGCTGGCAGCCGTTAAATATCAATCTTTAAACCAATTGTATTTTTACTTTGGTAGATCGTAAATAAAAATGTAACAAATTTCGATCTACCAAGGTTTAAATATCATTTGGTTTAAAGATTGATGTTTGACTATTGACTGCCAGCCGTCGTCAATGGCCGTGAGTGTTGAACGACAATACTAATTATTGTACTTAAAAATGTTTAGAATCTGTGCAGTTTTTATGCCCACACCACAATAGTGGAGATGTGTGTAACTGATGTGTGTAACTCCTTAAAATATTGGTCCTAACCCACCTTAAAATTTACCGATCGACTCAGAATCACTTTCTGAGTTGATCCAACGATGTCTGGCTGTCCATGTAACCTTGTGAGCAAAGGTCACGTCGCAATTTTGGAGATGATTTAATAAAATTTGGCACATAGGTTCATATTGGCACAATGACCAAGCCTATTGAAAACGAGTTTTCATGTTTGTTTATATGAATTTCCATGTTTTTAGACTATTATACATGAAAACAGACATGTTTGGAAAGACATCGTAAAAAGACAATAGGTTTTTGGAAGCATGTTCAAAAGAGAATGTCAAAAGCAGACATGTCTAAAAAGACTCCGTGTACACTCCCTCGTACACTGTCCCTTGACGGGCGCTCTAGTACTTAAATAATTATATTTGTTTCTGTATTTTTTAAATCTAGATATGTTTTATATAATACTGAGTAAATAATATTATTATCAAAGGGTAAAAAAGAAAAATAAGCGGCTTCATTCCGTGAGCCCCCAAAACTTACTTGTGGGATAATTCTCTTGTGTCTAGATTTCTAAAGCATAAAAAAGTGAACAGGGCTCCGTTTGCTTATGTTTTGAAAACACTCACAAACGCTATACCGGTTCCAAGGAAAAATACAGCAATTCGTTCAATCATTGAACTTGGTGGTCATCAAAATTATCAATTAGCGTCGCTCCCATTCTTAATAAAATCTCAATTTGTTTTTTATTTGCTAAATTGCTTCCACAAATTATATTAAAACATATTAAATACAACGCCACTTACATATCGCACTTGATAAACAAGAGGGAATTGACTCAAAATTATTATTTTTCACTTTTTGGTAATGAAACGATTTGGGTTAAAACTTCTTTTTCTACTTTGATTCTACTGAACATTTTTAAATTTTGAGTCAATACCCTCTTGTTGACTAAGTGCGATATGTATTTGACTTTTTAACAGTTCGCATCTTTAAATTAAAAAATTTTTAAAATAGCGAAAAATGCCCGTGAAAAATGCATTGTCGTTTTTAAAGTTGCTGTATATTCAGGCGAACAAAATTTACGATACCAATTTTGGGAATATGGAACAAATTTCGCACGAAATTTTTTTAAGATAAGGGTGATTATAGATTTCTGGATTAACTCCTCGCGATTTTTTTTTTGCAAAACTGCGATCAATTCTTGACAAACTTTCTTTCAACAATTTCGAACATCACTGTTTGCATGGAAAATTTCTATGAAAAACACTCGTTTTAAAAAATATTTTCAATATAAAATCCTATACGAAGATTTACGTTTAGAAGTGTTGAATAGGTTGTTTTTCTTTGTAATAAAGGGCCGAGGTTGATTTTGAATAAAACACAAATTATTTAGGAAATTATTGTCATTTCTTTTTATTATGATAATATTGGTATGGTTCAATTATGTATGGAACAAAATATCGGCTAAATGGCTGCCGCGATCTCGGCGGCACACCTCCATCCGATGGTCCGAATTTTCGAAGACGCTGAGGCATAATTGAGGTTCTATGCCGTTAATGTGCCGAATTATCTCATCCTTTAGCTCTTGAATTGTTGCTGGCTTATCGACGTACACCTTTTCTTTCAAATACCCCCAATGAAAGAAGTCCAACGGTGTCAAATCACATGATCTTGGCGGCCAATTGAAATCGCCACCACGTGAGATAACACGGCCATTGAATGTGTCGCACAAAAGAGCCATTGTTTCGTTATTCTTCCAATTCGGGCCATTAAAAGTTCGTTATCATATCACGATAGCGAACACCATTCACAGTAACTGCCTGACCGGCCTCATTTTGGATAAAATACGCACCATACAGTCACTCTTTATGGGTGCATTGGTTTTTCGACAATCACTCTTGGATCATCATTCGTCCAAATGTGGCAATTCTGCTTATTGACGAATCCACCGAGGTGTAAAAGTGCCTCATCACTGAACCACGAAGTGCACGATATGCATTTTGATTTGAACGCTTTTCATAATAAGCCTGAATAACTTTAACGCGTTCAAATTGAGTTAGTCTGAAATTGAGAAATGTCAAATGAAATGCAGAAAAAAACTTGACGTTTAGGTGTGGTTCACATTCAACATCGGCCCTTAAAATTTAACCACCCTTTATTAGAAAGTTAAGTCAGTCAACACTTGTATTTAAAGATATTTAGCTCATACTTAGTTTTCTTTTATTTTTTTCAGCTTTTCGAATTGCATGTCTTACCTAAGAATTCAATTTGAATTGGAACAATGTAATTGCACGCACTTTACTTCGCCCAAAGAGTGTAAGTTTTAATAGATTTTTAATTAAAAAAACGGAGTTTTAAGCAAATGTTTCGAAAATTTTTAAAATATGATGCTTAATTTATTCTCATAATTCTTTTTAATTGTATTGTATTGTATTTTTTTTTCTTCTTACCTGTTGTCTACGATGTTAGAAAAATATGTTTGCATGTGTGTAATACGTACATACATATGTATGTACATGTTTTTATGAATAGATATGTACATAGTTTAATTTGACTCTTGCTTTAGAACAGTGATAACCAAGCCCCGAACTAACCAAACCCCGAACGCACGCAAACAAACATATTATGTACTTGGGTGCGGTCGCAGAGACTGATGATAGCCTGATGTTTTGAAACGAACAAAGTTGTTGTATACATGTGAATTGCCGACCGTGTCTGCGTGAAAAATACGATTTTTAACTTACTCGCGAGCCTATGGAGTGGTTATCACTGCTTTAGAACAAGATTATGTTTATAGAAAAGATTATTGAATATCTTATCATCCATAGAATTACCATTAACACATTTAAAGTGTTTAATGAATCCGCTGTTCCATGTTACAAAAACCAAAATGTTTTAAAGTAGTTTATTATCTGCAAAACGATAGGTAGGAGCTGGGGACTCCGGCCGTCCGTTGTGGTATGGCTGTACACTTCGGTGGTAAGACCCATTCTTGCGTATGAATGCTGGGAGGCATTGGGGCTGGCTAGTCGAAGGGAACTTCTGTATAAGGCTCAGAGGTGTGCTTCGATCGGCATGACAAGAGCCATTAGAATATACACCTTGGGCGGCCCTGGATGTTATTCTACATCTTCTGCCTATAGAGCAATATGTGATGGAAATGTCAGCCTGGAGCATTCTTAGACTGCCTTAGTTAGGCCTGGTAGGAAATTTCACGGCGGGTCAATTGGGTGATTAGGCGCTGATGATTACTTACGCTCGCTCGGCTCCACCGATTGTGGGCACTAGGGCGTTTGCTAGAAATAATATTGCCATCTAGGGAGAGCTGCTCAGGTCACAGCAGATTGTATGGGGGATTTGATGTTTTCACTGATGACTCGATGATGAAGGGCACGGGTGCGAGGGTACACAGTGGGGATCTGCACATCAGAACGTTATATATATATTTCCTGACGACTGTTGTGTATTTCAGGCGGAGGTTCAGGGGATTTTTAGAGTCGTGGAATTGGTAGGGAGCAACATTGCCAGGGGCTCGGAGGTCACTATATATGTGGACAGCCAGGCGGCTCTTAGGGTTTTGATGGTCTGTTATGTGATCTGCAGGCTAGTGGATGATTGCAGAAGGGCTCTAGAAGAAATCTTAGGGTATTATGTGGTGAGGCTGTGCTGGGCAACGGCTCACTGCAAGATCACCGGCAACGAGATAGCTCATAAGTTGGCGAAATAAGAAGAATCAGGTAATGGGTTCAGAGCGGGACTAATCGAGTCTGGGGAAACCGCACGGACCGTTTTTAAAAAAATAACACTATGAGGTTATAAAACTCCATTAAAAAATCTGAATCGTTATTAATTTCAAATTGTGATCTTAATAAAAAGGTTAATATATCTATAAAAATTATTAAATTTATAAACTTTTGAGAGATACTGCTTATGCGAAATAATTAACCAACATTTTTATATCGTCACCTTAAATGCAAACGGACGTTGGAAATTGAGTTTTTGATTGATTTTTTCGTTTTATTAAATTACATGTATACGCAAATTTTTAGATCCCTGCGATCAAAAGTTTTTTTTTTTCTTCATTATTTATTTATTGAATCTTCATATATTAAATAATGATTAATCAAATCCTATTCTAATGCTTTATTTTATGTCCTGCCAGTGGCAGACAACAATTTTCTTCATCACGGGTTCTGTTCACATAAGGTAAGTGCTGCATGTCTCTTCTCCTTAAACGAGAGTGGCCGCTATCATTTAAAATATTTCGAGCTAGTGGATTTGGGTGCAACTCTAGCCTTTTTAAATATTTTACCGCATACTTCGTAATAATAGTCCTTACCAGTGGCACATTGAGATCCTTATGGATATTTGAGTATTTAACATACCAAGTGGTAGCTGTAATTATTCAAAGAAGTTTATTTTGGCGCCTTTGAATTTTTTCGATATTTGAGGCCGAGGCAGTGCCCCATAGTTGAATACCGTAGCACCATATTGGCTTTAAAATGGCGTTGTAAAGTAGTTGTTTGCAATCGAGACTAAAAACAGAATTTCTTCCAATAAGCCAGTTAATTTGAATTGCTTTAAGTTTCATTTGGGTTAATTTTGCTTCTATATGGCATTTCCATGTTAAACGCCGATCTAGATGAATACCGAGATATTTGATATGTGATTGTTGAGGCACTAGTTGATTATTGATTTTAATAAGGGGGCATGTTTCCCGACGCAAGGTGAATGTTATATGTACGCATTTTTGCTCATTGACCTTTATTATCCATTGTTTTAACCACAGTTCTAGTTGAAATATATGATCCTGCAGGTATCGAGATGCTTCACGACTGTTCTCGTGTACGCTTAGAATAGCTGTATAATCAGCAAAATTTGAGGTTAGGGTGTAACTGTTTTTTTGGCATGTCCGAGGTAAATATATGATGTAAAAAAGTGGGCCCAGGATGCTTCCCTGAGGGACTCTAGCTTCAATTGGCTGAGGAGAACTTCAAAAATCACATTATTTAATAATGAATTTTCGACCGACCAGGTAGCTTTCTAACAGCTTGTGTGTATTAACCGGTAGGTTTAGCTTCAATTTATGTAACAAGCCTACATGCCAGACTTTGTCAAAAGCTTGAGAAACATCTATGAAGAGAGCGGAGCAATATTTTCTTCCTTCAAAGGCTTTTCTTATGGCGTTTACTATCCGATGGGTTTGTTCAATTGTGCTATGCTCTCTTCTGAAACCGAATTGATGATTAGGTATACACCCATTGTTATTTAAAATTGGGGTTAATTTTGACGCTAAGAGCTTCTCAAACAGCTTTGATATATTAGATAATAAGCTTATAGGCCTATATGACTCAACTTTTGTGAGAACTTTTCCTGGCTTTGGTATCATCGTTATTAAGGAGACCTTCCATTCTTGAGGGTAGTATTCAAGGCGTAAAATAGCATTAAAAATATAAAGAATAATTTTCTTTGCTATGCGAGGTAGCTCCAAAAGCATTTTGTTACTGATCTTATCAACTGTCACATAAACATTTCTTTCATTTTGTCTTAGTTTTGTTTCACTGTTCTTACTCATGCAAAGTTGTTTTTGTTTTTCACCGTTTTGCTGTGCTTTAAATATTTTTATTATTTATTGTATTTTACAACAACACAAAAAAAATAAGAAGTTTAAACTTAAATGTTTTTGTTCAGAATATGTATACATTAGACTGGTCGCAATTTTTTTTTTTTTTTAATTTATTTGTTTGCGCTGCTTAAAATATGAGGTTTGGTGTAAGAAATCATGATCTAATTTTTCAGGTCAATCCGACGGTGCCTAGCCGTGCCATGTGGGGCCCAAAGTTCCCCATATTATAAAAAAAACATCTTTTCTATCAGATCTTTATAGTTATACTAGTTGAAAAGCCGAAAATGGCGGTTTAATAAAATTCTTAAATTAATTAAAATTTTTCGTCTTTGTGAATACATAAAATCAAAAAAGTTGTTAACAGATTTTAATCATTTATAGCTTGTTTTGTTTGCAATGTTGTTTTTTATATGTCTGCACAAAATTAGAAGCATAGCTGCATTTTCCAAGTTTTTTATGAATTTTTAAAAACAAAAATTCCGAAATTTTAATAAAAAAATTATTTTTTTTCCAGAAAAAAAAATTATGTTTCTAAAACGACTGCGCATATTACCTATCTTAAAGTAAATTTTATTACGGAATTTCGGTTTTTTTTAGTTTTTCACTAAGCTTAAGCGTTTTTGAGTTACGCGTATATATGTTGTGCAACCTCCTTAATTTTCACAATAACGGTATATCTTGAAAACCAAAGCCAACATAAAGAAAAAAGTTTTAACTTTCTTAAAGTAAATTTTATTGCGGAATTTCGGTTTTTTTTAGTTTTTCAATAAACTAAAGCGTTTTTGAGTTATGCGAACATATGTTGTGCAACCTTCTTAATTTTCGAAATAACGGTATATCTCGAAAACCAAAGCCAACATAAAGAAAAACGTTTAAATTTTCTTAAAGTAAATTTTACTGTGAAATTTCGGTTTTATTTTAGTTTTTCAATAACCTAAAGCGTTTTTGAGTTGCGCGAACATATGTTGTGCAACATCCTTAATTTTCAAAATAACGGTATATCTCGAAAACCAAAGCTAACCTAAAAAAAACATCTGGCACCACTGGATTCAGCAACCCCGAATTAGGTTAAAAATCTTTCGTTCGTATCATACTAAAATATTAAACAGCAAATACTTTAATCTATCTATATAATATATAATTTCTTAGTATGTCAGGATGTTTGCATGTATGTATGTCCTATTCTTTTTGCAACTTTCTGAAGCCATCTGATGACATAGGAAGCTGAAATTTGGCACACTTGAAGTACTTTCTCTGCGGAAGATCGTAACGAAGCCTTATTTTTTATTTTCGGCTTTTCAACTAGTATAACTATCAAGATCTGATAGAAAAGATGTTTTTTTTATAATATGGGGAACTTTGGGCCCCACCCGGCACGGCTAGGCACCGTCGGATTGACCTGAAAAATTAGATCATGATTTCTTACACCAAACCTCATATTTTAAGCAGCGCAAACAATCAAACTTAAAAAAAAAATCCCATAGATGCGACCAGTCTAGTATACATACACATGTATGAACATTCATACGTATGTATGTATGTATGTATATATTTTTACTATTTTTCTTTATTTAATTTTATCGTTTTAATTGTTCACTATTATGTTAAATAATTTCAATAACAAAATATATCATTTATTTTTAAGCGTCCATTCGCTGCTTATATTACAAAATCACATGTGATTAATTAATAGTTCAAATCGTATGCGGGGTTAAAAATACACGTCTGTATCACAACAAAGCACAAACCGAGACTTTATTCAAATGCCAAGAACACCTTGTTTTTAATGATTTTGTAATTTTTTTTTCTCCTGTTAAAACAATAAAAATTGTACTTATAAGTATACGTCCGTTTGAATTTAAGATGACGAGATATACTATATGTACATACTTTTTATTTCATGCTTTCCCTAGATGAACCACATTATTGCGATATTAAAGGTTTTAAGTGCATTGAAGAGGGTAAGAAATAAACTTAAACAACTTTACATTCAAAGATACTATCTGCCTCTTTTTGTTTCCAAAATAAATTTCTAAACGAAAATTTTTATTTTACCCCCCGTTTCCACATACAAGTGCAAGTTCGAAAAACTCAATACGCTCACACTTTTTCACTAACATTCACACAATTTTTTTATTTTCAGCCAATCGGCTGTTTTCTCGTTTTTTTGTTGATAATACGTATACACTACTTGCATGTGGAAACGTAGGGTTAGTTTAAAAAACAGGCAGGAAATGAAAATTTTTTGTTTGAAAAACAGGCAATATGTACTAAAATGTTTATATTTTTTCTATTATATGGAATTTAGCCCAAATATCCACTCAAACAAAAGAGTATGTTGTGGAAAGAAATGCATGCTATCCTTCATGTTTGGAGCAGCAAGTTGCACTAGTTGGGTAAGTTTTAAATTAAAAATTATTATATGAAAATAGTTAAGTTTTGAAAACATTTTTTTTTTTTCAGTTCTAATGAAGTGCGAAACGTAGAAATTCCCGATTTGTTCTATGTTGAGGTGAGAATAACGAATTTGCCGACTGTTCGCTATAATCGCGTTGTTACCCAAACATATTTAGATTTAGTAGGTAATATTATTTATTTGAAACTCTTGCATAAAGGGTTTACAATTTTTATAACAAACATACATATGTTTATTAGTTTCAGTTGGTGGCGTCATTGGACTATTTGCTGGAGCCTCAGTTTTGAATATATTTGAAATAATTTATGTTATTTTGCGAAGAAATTAGATTTAGTAACTACATTCAACTGTGCAATAAATTTGATCTGCAATATATGAGACAATAATATAATAGTCGTTAAAATTTTTTATTTGAATAAAAGTTATAAATTAAATAGAAAGAATTCTGTTGCACATCGGAAATAGGCAGTAAATCTTAATAATTTTATTAATAAATACTGTGGTCAAGGGTATTATATGATCGGGCTTGATAGACTAAACTTTCTTACTTGTTTCATTTGTGTATTGCTTATTCCACATTTACCTTACTTTGAATGAATGCCAACTGTATTTACTTTCCGAGCATCTAACACTGTTGTAAAGAAAAGTTTATGATGATATTTTAAAAACATTGCCAATCTCATAAAACTTTTTAACTTGAAGTTTTAAAGAGTCTCGACTTTTTATTTAAATATTACCTATATTACTTATTAAGTTTAAATAACTAGGCCTATATAAATTTTTTGTTGTTCATGTAATTGATTGATTTCCTAAACAAATAAAATATAAAAAAGTGATTTTATAACATCTTAATGCCCAGTCATGTTGAATATATTATTACTTTCTTTCAACATTTATATACTTTGTTTTCTTTTATACCTCATCGTCGGCCACTTAAATCGAATGTCATCATCTAATCTGCAGTGTGGCGGCTCTTAGAGCCGTCCTTATTTCAGTTAGAGTCAGGTTTAACATTGCGCCTTAAAATGGCAGCGGCTAAATCTTGCTTCATAGCCACTTGTTGTCGTTGATCAGCTAATGGTTGAGTGCTGCGCAAACCGTTCACGATATCTTTTGTTTTGCCAAAATATATCTCGTTCAAAGTGTTGCGTATTTTATTCTCCATTTCTTCAACCATTCGTCCAATGTTGGCAATGTGAGGAGAGGACTCACTGACGTTGGCATCTTGTTCCGTTTGACGTGTTAGAGAACCACCCAAGTTCATTGTGCCTGAACCTTGTTTATTGGTTTGCAACCATAACATAGCGGTAGATGTAAGTTTATAGTGAGCTGTGCGTCCGGTAGGTTTCTCTTGGACTTCCACAACATGTATGGAATCCCAGCAACCCCGAATTTTTTTACTGCCATCTCCGGCTTTTTTAATAAGTATAACAGCCGCAAATCCATGATCCAAGTCCCATAGGTACACTGAAGAAACCCCACCCTCATAATACATTTCACGGTATTGATCAAAGGCATAGTTGGCTTCAATTTCCAATTTACGCAAACGTTCCGAAGGCATTTGGCCGTCCTCTAATGGAGGATAGTAGGTGTTGGACCATGGTGATCTGTAAGAATCGCCATCACGATTATAGTCGCACAGCAAATAATCCTTGCCATGTTCTTTATCCTTTGCAATTTTTAAAGGTTGATCTACAGATGAAAGTAAATCTTCACATAGATCAGGTGCCAAGTCAATAAGATCACTTAAATTCTTTTCAATTTGTTGGGGCGGTAAACGTCGCATTAAATCCAATGCACAATCCATTTGTAACTCAGACTAAAATAAAGAAAAAAAATTAAGTAAATAAAAATAATAGGATAAAAATTCTTATCGTTATTTGATTTTTTCTAAAACAAAATTGACTCATCATTTTTAAGGCCCTTTTAAGCCCTGTTGTGCTCCTCCCCAATAAACAAATTTTGATAGGAATTTACTTCGTTACACTTTATTTATGCTATTTTGCTTTCTTTATTCATCTTTATTGTAATAATTACTTATTTTTATTTTGAAATCATAACTAATTCTGTCATATTACTCACCATTTTTTTCTATATGTATTTTATTTTCACACTTTTTAGTTTGCTCTTAAATGATTTGTTTAACTTTTAGATTTTACAGGGGTATATTTGAAATCTATTCAAAAATTTAGGATTTTTTATAGTTTAATACTATTTTACTTATGGTTTAAAAATGTTTCCCGAATTTTTGGGTCAGGAAAATTGCTGATGAATCGGGAATGGCTTTTTTTCTACAGCAAATAAATTTTATCCAATCTCTTCTTTGTTTGACAGTTCGTATTGTATGAAGAATGGTGGTGTCAATCAAGCGATTTTATGTTATAACAATGATGTAAAAAATTGCAAATAAGAAACCAATTAAAAAAAATAGAAATCAATTACTAGATATATCCAAACTAGTCGGATTCGTTTTAATTTCAATACTTTATAAAAATATACCATAAAATAATAATGCTTACAATATGAATTGGGATATTCAATACATATACACATGTATGTATGTTTGCAAATATCCTCTAATTTTTGCAAATTTGCTATATTCAAAAGGTAATTTCGATAAAGAATATCAACCAAAAGGTTATATTATTTCACAGGACCCCTATACAAAAGTCCTCAAAAAATAAGGTAGATATATTAATATAAAACATCCTAGGGCTATGCAATTTGCCACGAATAATCTTGCTAAGCAAAATTTGTTCACATTGAAAACGATCCAAATTGATCAATTATTTAATTCAGCTTATATATGTCCCCTATTAATCACTTATTTGATAATAACAAGTTAGAGTGCTATATTCGGCTGTGCCGAATCTTTGATACCCTCCAACGATAGTTCGAATGTTTAAGGAGTAACATCTGTATGATGTTATTATTATCTTAAACTTTGACGATTTGTTATTAATTATGGTTTTAGGTGTACTAAACTGTTTTCCGAGAGTAGGGTTTCTATTGGGCCTAGGGTAAATTATGTACCGATCTTCACGAAATTTCACAGTATCATTTATAGTCCTATAAAACTTTGACGAGCCTAAATTTGTTATGATTGCATTATTTTTTACCGTTTAAGGCTTACTAAACTGTCCGGGAGTAGTGCTTATATGGGGCTTAGGGTAAATTATGGACGGATCTTCACGAAATTCAACAGCGTAATTTCCAGTCAAATAAAACAAATTTTTGCAAAATCTTATCTCATTCCGTGCCTTGTTCCAGCATTTATGTTATTTTTTGTAACAAAATTATAAATTTTTTTAGGTGGTGGTTCCACACTTCGATTCACAGCTCTAGTCCTACTGAACCGATTTTGCTGGATTTCAATCCCAAACTGCTTAGGATAACTACAAGCAATTTGGCAATTTTGTTCATTTCTTTTGAGTTGTTCGAAAGTGAGCGTGTTTTCAACAGACGGACATGGCTAAATCGACTTAGAATTACTCAAGGACCCAGAATATATATACTTTATGGGGTCTGAGATGAATAATAAAAAAGTTTCACACGGAATGAAAAACTTAATATACCCTCTTCACAACTAATTGTGGTGGAGGGTATAACAATGAATATTTTATCCAAATTGAAGCAAAAAAAAAAACCTAAAAATAATCGGATGTGTGCAGGTTGTGTGAGGACTCGGAGGAGCTGGCGACAGTTGAGGACTCGAGGGTCTGATAGGATTCGTAATGGGGATGACCTGGCTGCGCGAGAGGAGACGGGGTGCTGGCCGAACGTAGGACGAATTTTGAAAACTTAACACCAGCCTTTCTACCTATCTACCTACCTAAAAATAGTTATTAAAATCTGATTTTTGAACTGCAAATATAGCTTACAGAAAATTTTTACACAAATTGTTGAGTATATAAGATTCGGCTAAATATAGCAACTTTTCTTTTTATACCCTTCACCGAAGTTGACTTAACGATGTGAAACAAAATATTCCATCATATCTCGAAAAGTGAGAAAAAAGTGTATCTGTAACACATGTCGAAAACTATCAAAAGAAAATACGTCGTTACGTCACAGAGTATACAGAGGCTTCACGAGACAGAAAATATTGTGTTTTTTTCTGTCTTTTTCTTCGAAAGCTGCCCTTTTTGCGTTTTGCTTAACTTGTCTGAGTTCATACGGCTCACGAGGGGAAAAGAACAGAGTACACAGATGCATGTACTGTCTTTACGTTTTGCTTTTTCATTCGTTGTTTAATTTTGTTATTGTTTTCAATATCAAAAAAGCACATGTCGTCAACATGACATGAATCATTTGAACGCCAATCCATGTTCAAAGAAGAAAAAGGAAGAATCTTGTCAATAAGACATGAGCCGTATGAACTCAGACTTTAACACTAATATGATGTTAGTGTTAGGTATAGACTCATCATGTTAGAAGTTTTCTCATGTTATAACACGGTTGTTAATGCAATGTTTTAACAACGCTTTTATAACAGCAAATCATGACAGTTGTAAAAGGGCAGTAATGTAAATTGCGACTTTAATGATTGTTGTTTGCAAACGAGCTTTGAAAACATGCGTATCTATATATGTATGTATATAAAAATGAAAAATGTTTGTATGTTTGTTTGTTGGCTTATGGACTCCTAAACAACTGAACCGATTTTCTTGAAATTTTTACAGTAGCAACACGTGAGCTCTAAAAATAAAATAGGCTACTTATTTTTTCGATAGGGGCAGGGGAATTGGTTCCCCCCATAGGATGTCAATATTAAGTATCGCATATGTTAAGAGCCGCTGCACTCATTTTGTTGAACTTTTGGTAGTAGGATCTTCTGAGTCCCAAAATTGAAATAATATAGCAGCAGGGGAAGTGGTACCTCCCATAGGACGCCAATGTTTAATATCGCATATCTTAAGAACTGTAATAGTGAGAATGTACAAACTTTGTAGAAGTCACTCTTATGGTATACTACACTTTTGGAAATAAAAATAAAGCTTCTACTATGGTAAACTATAAATTTCAACATAAAAACAGGCGGGGTAGACAGAGGAGGAGCAGTTCCCTTCGTAGATAGAAATATAAATGATTTTGTTGAACTTTTGGTAGAAGGATCTTTTGAGTCCCAAAATTTAAATAAAATAGCAGCGGGGGAAAGGTACCTCTATAGGACGCCAATGTTTTATATCGCATATGTTAATAACTGTTATAGTAAGAATGTTCAAACTTTGTAGAAGTCACTCTTATGGTATACTACACTTTTTAAAATAAAAATAAAGCGGGTAGGCACATGGGGGGAAATACCTCTCATAGCATGCTGGAAAACTATTAAAGGGAGAATCTTTAAACGTCGTTAAAGCAGTGTAGGGAAGCACACCGGGTTAAGCTAGTATCTTATAAAAACGTTAAAAGCAAAACAATAAAAAAATATATATGTATATATAGTATGCAAGTGGGCTTTGTACTTTCCATACAAAGACATTCTAGATTTCTGTATATCTGGAGAACGGCAAGATCAAAAGTTTCCAAATTAGGTACAATTATCTGGTTTATCAATAGACAACATCCTACAAAATGTTAACGGCGTTGGTGAAGTGGGCGTGGCACATAAAAAATTATTAATATCTTAACGGTTAGAGAAAAATCGTCTAAATTCGGTATATATTCATAGCTGGGTTATGAATACATATCCTTTCTAAAAAATGTATTATTAGAGAAGTGGAGATGGTTCCTCCCGTACCAAGACTTTAAGGCCCAGAACAGACGGTGAAACGCAACTGCAACTTCTAGTTATTTTCGAGTTTCATTTAATTTTATGCCATAGACTCCTTTGAGGGACCACACATGACGCGACCATTTTGAGACCGGTTTGAAATGCATTGGAAATCAGTTGCATTGAAACCGGCGTTCAGGAAACTCGTTTTTGCGTTTCATCTGTTCTCAAAGAAAATCGAAATGATTGTGATAAGTTCATTACATTTTGGTACAATTTGGGTTGCAGGCTGTGTGGAAAACTATTGAAACTAGTTTCAAAACAATGATTTCTAAAGGGTTTCGTTTCAGTTGCATTTTACCGTCTGTTCTGGCCCTAAGTATACAAAATCCGTGTTATATCTTAAACTGAACCGAAGTTAAAGCCAAATATATTTTATTTATTCGCATTTTGCCAGGTTTTTATTTTTTTGCACATAGTTATATAATGTTGCAATAAAGGTGTGATATCTGCTTTGTTTACCCATCGAGCAAAATAGTCCAACGTCTTCTAGTTATGTGTGAGAAACATCGACAAAAATATGCGAAAGCGGCCGGAAAGTACGCATATTCCATGCCTGACAGATATCTGAATGAAGGCTTAAGGAATAAAATCAGACTTTTGCATGAAATCTCTGATTCAAACAACGTCGGAGTATTTTCCAGACTGGGTCTTATATTGAATTTATTGATCAAATGGAGTGCTCCACATAAATTATGTGTAGGTGCTGCCAAGTTTATAAAGTAATATGATTTTATAACCTTCAGCTTTTGGATATAAGCTGTTCAGTACACTAATTTGCAGCTAAGAGTAGAGACGTCGTCTTTTTTTCTTTTCATTCGTTGCAGTGCAATAAAAAATTTCACTTCTAAAATACTTTTTTAATGTAGTTTTTTTACCGTTCAAAAACTCCAATTTTTTAATAAATTATTTATAAAATGATACCCTAACAGTTGGGCTTTAATATAATGTAAATATTATTCATATAAAAATAAAAGTATAACATGAAAATTGCATTTGAAAATTGTGAAAAAAGTTGATCAAGGAAGAAAAATGACGGGTGTATGTTAAAATTGTGAATAGTCTTAAAAAAGTAAAGAATAAAAAAAGAAATAGAAGAATGAATTAAAAAAAAAGAAAACTTAAATGACAGTAAATGATCGCTAAAAACGTCAGTTGGGGGAAGTTATTGTGGAAGTATTTTTTTTATTACATATAGTTCTTGTAAATAATAGAAAGCCAAGATATGTGAAAATTGAACTCTTTTAATTTTTTGTTCGGTGTTAATTAATATCAAAGTTTTGTTGTTTTCAATTAAATTTTGTTTTTGTTTTTTTTTTGAACAAACTAATACCATATCTGCGCCCTATAAAATCGGGTAAACGTGTAAAATTGCGTGTGTTTATGCAAGATAATTAAAAAAAAAAGAAATAGAAATTAAACGTCACTAAATTGCCTGTTTTATAGTTTTAACCTGTAGCAGTAATTACAACTATCATATCCACTTAAAAAAATAATAGTAGGAACACCAACTTTACCCTACCCCGCATTCATAAACGATTTTGTATGTCAGTTTTTACCGTTATCCTGAACTAAAAAAAAAAACAAATTAAACTTCAACAAACCTAACCTATTCTTTTTGGAAAGACTTCCAACTTTTCCACTATTTTTTTGTTTATATGTTGGCATTTTTAAAACTTGAATTTCACGCATTTAATTGGATTTTTGGATTAAAGGTAAGTTTTTATTTGTAAATGTGTGTTTATATATTTTACTTTAATTATGTATACATATTCCTTCATGTTCAATTTAGTTTCATCTTTTTAAAAATCACTTTAAATATTTGGGTAATTCCAAAGTGTTGAACGTGACAGTCGTATGCATCAAAAATGCAATTACATTTTAAACAACAAATATTTTTACGTTCTTTTAACCCTTACATTAAAGCACTAAGAAAGCACTTTTATCTATGCTAAAGTTTATGGAGGGCGCGATTCTAGGCTAAAGATAATGGCAAAAGAAGTAGCGATTCGAACGTGAAAAAAATAGAAGTAGTTTTTGTGGCCATGTAAAAAAGGCGTAATTCAGCGAAACCTGGCACAATTTTTTAGTCAAACTACTTTCAGAATTTTACATAGCAATGTAACATTAAAATGTCTTTGGTTTGATTCCAAAATCTTCTGTATTTTTTTTTTTTAACCAAAATCTTGGTCGATACGTTTCATTTCGAACGTGAAATTTTTTCCATAATAATTTAACTGAATAATGATTTAAACAAAATAAAAATTAACCGTAAATCCGAAAAACATATTTCTTCAAACACTTCCTTAGATTACAGACCATGTAAGAAAATTTTTTTGGAATAATTTTTATCAAATAGGTATCACCTCTATTTAAAAACTACCATTAAATTGCTCAACAAGAATTCTGAAAATTGTATCACAAATTATTCTTTGATGTGATTTATCTGTAGGGTTCCATTTTCTCACAAAGCGTGTCATTTATGATCGAAGCATGAGCTCGTAAGCGTTTATTTCGCTCTTCAATATTTAGGCTTTAATCCAAAACTGTTTGATGCCTATCTTTTACACATCTGTTTCTTGCTCTGTAAAATTAAGTTCAAAAGATATCCATTCCTGTAAAAGAGATTTTCACAAAATTGCGTTAAAATCAAAGCTGAATAGATTTTTATTAGTATATTATCACAAACAACACTGAAAAGTATTTCAAAAAATCTGTCTTGTGTACAGCCAATTTTTTGTTGAGGAAAATTCCCAAGAAAAGGGATTTTTCCTACGTATAAAATCATAAGTGTCAACCATATTCATATTTTATGAAACTGTAATTTGCTTAAGCAAAGTGCAAAATTGATCGCAAAAACTATGTTTTTGATTTTGTTCTTTTTTTAAATGCATTTGACGGGCTTTTCGCTATTTATGACAGTAGATTAAGCTATATTTTGCATATTATGGCTGGGCCTTAAGAATCACTGGCTGTCTATGTAAACCTTGTGCAGAAAGTACAAGTAGCAATTATGGAGATAATTTGGTTGAATTTTTATAGTTACAATGACCAAGCGTATTGAAAATGGTAAGAATCGGTCCATAATTTCACAAGCTTCTCTATGGAATAAAGTCTGTGCACATACATCAATCATCTTATTAAGTTGGTATTTAGGTTAAATTTAGTCCACACTTATTTTACTTCAATTTAAATTATCTTACCAAATTACCTATTTTGAGATCAGTCCATATATGAAAATATCTTCCATATAAATATTACTCCCGAAAATAACTCTTAATGCCATACAATTCTTATAAATGTTGGCATTCCCAAAATAATGGCGACAGTAACTTTTACGATAGCTTCTATATCATGACAAAACTCTGCTTGTAGGTCCAAAATTAACATTGTCCCATAAAAACCCCCTTTCTAGAAATCCTTAAAAGCAAACAAGACTCATATAGTTTAAAATATTTCGCGCAAAGAATTTAAACATGAATTTAAATTATTTTGTTCTGGCGGGTAAATACTTGCCCATGGATCCCAAAAAAAATCGTTTTTTAATACTGTGGTGTAGGGTATTATATGGTCGGGATAGACCGAGTACACTTTCTTACTTGTTTATTTACTAGGTACATAAAATAAATATTTTCATGTTTTAATTCTCATAGGTATTTGCTTGTGTAGTTTTAATTAAAAGTTTATTGGTCTAATGCAGTTTTCTTTTTGTTTTATTTCATTATCATTTTGATTTGTTAATTAGCGAAAGTGCATAGGGAGTTACCAAAACTATGTATGCATCAATTGTGCAGACAACTCAAAATTTAATTATTATTTACATGAAATTATCTTTTTTAACCAGGTCATGGGGAAAACTCCAGTTAAATATAAATATAAGGCCTCTTGCAATTAGCATTATGTAGACTTTTTAACTTTAAATGATAATTTAAATCATTCATGGAAGGAGAGTAATGAAATGTTTAAATATACATACAAGTGATGTTACGAATATCAATTTTTAGTATTCGCGAATACGAATGCGAATATCTGCGCCAATATTCGCCGGATACGAATATCAAATGTGAAATTTATCGCCACACGATATTTCAAATTTTGATTTAAAAAATCTTCCATTTCGTGCATAACACTAGGTTAGAAAAAGAACTACTAAATGTATTTAACATTATTATGACATTCTTGAATGCCATTACGGAACATCTCTAAATTATTATACTAATATTATTAGTTAGTTATTATTATATAAATAAAGCTTTTTTTAACGACCTGAAGTCATTAATATAACTGCAAGGTATTGTTTGCATACTTATCAGCAGGGAAACCATAAATATGCAATTGCATGTTTTTCCTTGTTCGACCAATGAAGGCAGAAACAATATATTTATCGGTTTTAGAGCTTTTTATGAATTTTTGCATCGATTTGTTCGTGCATATTTTTGCATATTTTACCGTTTGCAGCATTATTTTGCTTAATTTAGTTAAAATAGCTTTTTTGCAGCATTTTTTATGTTTATAGCGCATATTTTGCCTTTTTAAGGCATAATTTGATACATTTTAAATTTATTTTTGGTTCCTACAAGAGCTTTCGCCATAAATAAATTTTTTTTTTGCGAAATTCTGTTTTAAATATCTATCTGTAACCTAACGTGTTGCTTCAATTTCTCCAACACTTTTTTAAAGTGATCTTACGATGTCCATCCTTTCGTCTGGATGGTTATCTGTCTATATTAACCTTGTGCGCAAAGCACAAATTGAAATCTTGTAGATAATTTGACCAAATTTGGAAATATATTTTAATTGTACTAAGGACGAATCTATGTAAATGGTGAGAGTCGGTCTATAATTTCACATATCCCCCATAAAAACTTCTTTCCAAATAAGTCTTTGTGTCCGGTAACCATCTTATTATGTTGGTATTTAGGTTGAATTCGCTCCAAAAATTCGTCTGTAAATACTATGGTGTTTGTGCTTTACCGATTATAATTTTAACATTGTTTTTATTAAATGGAGCTGTTAATAAATTGTTGAATTTTTTTGTTTTAAAATAAGCAATTTTTAATTTTTGGGGCATATTTTTAACAGGTTTCAGAGCATATTTTCAAGTTTTTATTGCATATTTAATGCGCATAAAACGCATTTTTAGAGCATATTTCTGGTATCCCTGCTTATCCGTTTGTCCAGATCTTAAATTGTTTATGTGTGTGAAGATAAATACGTATTTAACTAGTGGAGACATCCACCACAATTTCTTAACAGCAACTATTTTCAGTTAACATTGTACTTAACAGTGCTACTGTAATAGAAAAAAAGGCATTTAGGACGATTTTTAGGTCAATGGAACAGGTTACACATAAGAATATAGATCTTTATAGGATTCAGGTAGTGGGATATCTGAAATAATTTTGGAATTTCAGAAATTCAGCTTTGAAAAATCTCGTTTTTTACGGAAACTTCTGGGGAAGATTAGTGACCATTTTGGAAAAATAGGGAATGTTACTAGCAACACACTATATGGAAATGTTGCTCCAAGGGGTCCTCTTTAGGACCGTATAAGTGGTATATCTGGAATAATTATGGAAATTCAGAAAATTGAATTTTAAAAAAGTGCTATTTGTAAAAATGTTAAAAGTGGACTTTATGGACATTGGACAATTTGGAGAAATGGTGATAGTTACTAATATGACACCATATAGGAATGGGGAAGAAGAGAGTCCTAAAGAGGATTCTGGTAGTGGGATATCCGAAATAATTTTGGAATTTCAGAAATTCCGATTTGAAAATTTTAGTTTTTTACTGAAATTTCTGGGGAAGATTAGTGACCATTTTGGAAAAATAGGGAATGTTACTAGCAACACACTATATGGAAATGTTGCTCCAAGGGGTCCTCTTTAGGACCGTATATGTGGTATATCTGGAATAATTATGGAAATTCAGAAAATTGAATTTTAAAAAAGTGCTATTTGTAAAAATGTTAAAAGTGGACTTTATGGACATTGGACAATTTGGAGAAATGGTGATAGTTACTAATATGACACCATATAGGAATTGGGAAGAAGAGAGTCCTAAAGAGGATTCTGGTAGTGGGATATCTGAAATAATTTTGGAATTTCAGAAATTCCGATTTGAAAATTTTAGTTTTTTACTGAAATTTCTGGGGAAGATTAGTGACCATTTTGGAAAAATAGGGAATGTTACTAGCAACACACTATATGGAAATGTTGCTCCAAGGGGTCCTCTTTAGGACCGTATATGTGGTATATCTGGAATAATTATGGAAATTCAGAAAATTGAATTTTAAAAAAGTGCTATTTGTAAAAATGTTAAAAGTGGACTTTATGGACATTGGACAATTTGGAGAAATGGTGATAGTTACTAATATGACACCATATAGGAATTGGGAAGAAGAGAGTCCTAAAGAGGATTCTGGTAGTGGGATATCTGAAATAATTTTGGAATTTCAGAAATTCCGATTTGAAAATTTTAGTTTTTTACTGAAATTTCTGGGGAAGATTAGTGACCATTTTGGAAAAATAGGGAATGTTACTAGCAACACACTATATGGAAATGTTGCTCCAAGGGGTCCTCTTTAGGACCGTATAAGTGGTATATCTGGAATAATTATGGAAATTCAGAAAATTGAATTTTAAAAAAGTGCTATTTGTAAAAATGTTAAAAGTGGACTTTATGGACATTGGACAATTTGGAGAAATGGTGATAGTTACTAATATGACACCATATAGGAATTGGGAAGAAGAGAGTCCTAAAGAGGATTCTGGTAGTGGGATATCTGAAATAATTTTGGAATTTCAGAAATTCAGCTTTGAAAATTTTAGTTTTTTACTGAAATTTCTGGGGAAGATTAGTGACCATTTTGGAAAAATAGGGAATGTTACTAGTAACACACTATATGGAAATGTTGCTCCAAGGGGTCCTCTTTAGGACCGTATAAGTGGTATATCTGGAATAATTATGGAAATTCAGAAAATTGAATTTTAAAAAAGTGCTATTTGTAAAAATGTTAAAAGTGGACTTTATGGACATTGGACAATTTGGAGAAATGGTGATAGTTACTAATATGACACCATATAGGAATGGGGAAGAAGAGAGTCCTAAAGAGGATTCTGGTAGTGGGATATCCGAAATAATTTTGGAATTTCAGAAATTCCGATTTGAAAATTTTAGTTTTTTACTGAAATTTCTGGGGAAGATTAGTGACCATTTTGGAAAAATAGGGAATGTTACTAGCAACACACTATATGGAAATGTTGCTCCAAGGGGTCCTCTTTAGGACCGTATATGTGGTATATCTGGAATAATTATGGAAATTCAGAAAATTGAATTTTAAAAAAGTGCTATTTGTAAAAATGTTAAAAGTGGACTTTATGGACATTGGACAATTTGGAGAAATGGTGATAGTTACTAATATGACACCATATAGGAATTGGGAAGAAGAGAGTCCTAAAGAGGATTCTGGTAGTGGGATATCTGAAATAATTTTGGAATTTCAGAAATTCCGATTTGAAAATTTTAGTTTTTTACTGAAATTTCTGGGGAAGATTAGTGACCATTTTGGAAAAATAGGGAATGTTACTAGCAACACACTATATGGAAATGTTGCTCCAAGGGGTCCTCTTTAGGACCGTATAAGTGGTATATCTGGAATAATTATGGAAATTCAGAAAATTGAATTTTAAAAAAGTGCTATTTGTAAAAATGTTAAAAGTGGACTTTATGGACATTGGACAATTTGGAGAAATGGTGATAGTTACTAATATGACACCATATAGGAATGGGGAAGAAGAGAGTCCTAAAGAGGATTCTGGTAGTGGGATATCCGAAATAATTTTGGAATTTCAGAAATTCCGATTTGAAAATTTTAGTTTTTTACTGAAATTTCTGGGGAAGATTAGTGACCATTTTGGAAAAATAGGGAATGTTACTAGCAACACACTATATGGAAATGTTGCTCCAAGGGGTCCTCTTTAGGACCGTATATGTGGTATATCTGGAATAATTATGGAAATTCAGAAAATTGAATTTTAAAAAAGTGCTATTTGTAAAAATGTTAAAAGTGGACTTTATGGACATTGGACAATTTGGAGAAATGGTGATAGTTACTAATATGACACCATATAGGAATTGGGAAGAAGAGAGTCCTAAAGAGGATTCTGGTAGTGGGATATCTGAAATAATTTTGGAATTTCAGAAATTCCGATTTGAAAATTTTAGTTTTTTACTGAAATTTCTGGGGAAGATTAGTGACCATTTTGGAAAAATAGGGAATGTTACTAGCAACACACTATATGGAAATGTTGCTCCAAGGGGTCCTCTTTAGGACCGTATATGTGGTATATCTGGAATAATTATGGAAATTCAGAAAATTGAATTTTAAAAAAGTGCTATTTGTAAAAATGTTAAAAGTGGACTTTATGGACATTGGACAATTTGGAGAAATGGTGATAGTTACTAATATGACACCATATAGGAATTGGGAAGAGAGAAATTCGATCCACTTTGTTTTTAGGGCGATTCGAATTTCCGAATTGTTCGAATTTCTGGACAGTTTTTTATACAAAAATTTAGGTAAATTTTACCATAAAGATATAAAAAACTATGCTTTTTTTAATTTAAGTTTATTTAACGTAAACACAATGAAAAACTTAATGAAATATAACAAAAAAATAACAATTCAGTTCATTCCACTTTACTTAGTATGTGGAATACAAACACCAAAAAATTGACTTTTAAACTCAAACAACATCAACAAGATCTGTAAATCCTCTTTCAAAATGGGATTCCCCTTTTTACTTTGTATTTGGTTAAACTAAATTATCGAAATATTAGTGTTTACAATAAAAAGAAAAAATCGCTCGGAAATTCGAATTTTGGACTCTAATTTTAGAGCGCCAAATGTAATGAAATTACTGATTCGAATTTTTGGAAACTCGAATTTTTGGAAACTCGAATTTCTGAACTTCTACTGTATTTTTTATTGTTGTAACTTACAAATTTTCAAGTCGAATCGTTGTTTAAAAGCCATATTGGACGGCTGTTTTTATTATATTCGCACGGTAAAATTGAATGTATTTTTAAAATTAACTGATATTAATTGTATTTGAAACCTAAGATTTCTTGCTAAATAAATAGATTTTATAACGTTTCGGAAAACAAGGAAAGTGTTTTTTTTTAAAGTATGTTTGTTATTTTTTTGGCCAAGTTGTTTAGATATCTATATATATAAAAATAAGTCCGTATATGTACGTCGCCGAACTACTCATAAACGCGTCGTGCGATTTCAACCAAACTTATACACTACGTAGGCAGTGGCCCATATATAACGATAATCCGATAACGCATGTGTGTGCGGTGCGTATGTGAAGTGAGTGTGTTTTTGCCGCAGGAAAACCAACTTTATTAAAAACAAGTGTGTTTCTTTTCTTATTTTGTTTTGCCGTGCGAAGCAGGCAACGGGCCCGCTAGTTATATATGTATAAGTTTTTGTTAAGCTAATTGGGCCTAATGTATTAATGTAAATAAAAACCTTTTTTACATGTTTCTCCCAACGTTTCGTCAATTATTTGTTGACATCTTCAGGGGTTGTCTATTTGATATTTTTTTAAACAGTTTTTATAAAAAACAATATATTATTATAAAATTAGAAAAAAAACAAAATAAATAAACTTACAATTACTAAGTAGTTTTTCACATTAAATTATACATTGAATGTTACACAGCTTACATAAAACATTTAACATATAATTAAATTAAACACACAACTTAAATTAATATCACAGCTTATCTTTTCTATTTTATTGCAACTCTGTAGCTAAAACTTATATTATTCGTGTCTTCCTTTAAATTCATTGTTCTGTCAATATTTTGTTGCATACGTAAGCTTTCTATTGTGAAACGTTTTTTCTGTTTTGTTTCTACGTCTAATATTCTTATTCTGTCAAAGTCAGGTTTATGTTTTTCGCAAATCATATGTTTTGACAGAGCTGTTGATTCCTTGTGTTTTTCTATGTCATTTTTGTGTTCACCCATTCTTGTTTGTAAATTTCTCATTGATGTGCCAATATAAATTAAATCACATTTTTGTTCGTCATTTCCCTTACATGCTATTTCGTACACAACGTTGTTTTGTTGTTGTTTTTCTACAGGCATTTTAATTTTGGAAAAAATAGAGTTGAGTGTAGTATGTGGTTTGTAGGCGTAACATATGTTTTGTGTGTCTATCGTTGTTTTAAAGTTTCTGTTGTCCGTTAAACCAGGAATAAACTTTACACTGTAAAAAACTTTGTCATTATTTTCAGTGTTGTTTGAAGTTGTGTTGTTTTTTAATTTTCTTTGTGTTTCTTCAATTAGTTGGTGTATAAGTTTAATTGGAGAGCTATAATTTATTAATATTGCTGTAATTTTCTTTATGTTTTTAACATGGAATTCTTCATCGCTAATATATAGTACCCTAAAAATGAAATTTTTTGCCGTATTTATTATTTGGTATTTTGGTTGAGTTGCATTAAAATTCATCAGTCTACCAGATGATGTTTCTTTTGAATACCAGTCAAATTTAATAAAACTATTATGACGATATATGTATGTATCCAAATATGAAATTTTAAAATTGTCTTCAATTTCCGTAGTAAACTGGATTTTTGGATGGTATGCGTTGAAGGCATTCAGGTTAAAAGTGCTTTTCTTTCGTTTTAAATATCTGTGCCTTTTTCTGGTTCTCTTTTTAGCCTTTATAATATCACCAAGTTGCTTGGATACTTGGTTGATATTTTAGCGCTAGATCTCGAAGCCACCCTATACACTTCACGAAACTTATCGGCGTTTCGCCCGGACCATGCAATCGGCGTTCTCTCGGGGAATATACCAAGGTGTTTGGATCCTTGGCTGGTATTTTGGAGCTGTAGCCCAAATCCACCCCTAAAACCAGTCCACACTCCACGAAACGTATTGGCGTTTCGTCCAGACCATTACAAGACGTAATCGGCGTTTTTAATTAAAAAAAAATCGAAAATGGAAAATCATGTCGCTTACGTTATTTTCGCGGCTAATGCTCGATATATATACCCCATACCTAACTTAATTTTTTTTTAAATGGTCGGTAGGTCAAAACAATTATGAGCTGACGATATATATGTATTAGTGATGTAACGAATATCAATTTATAATATTAGCGAATATGAATCTGCGCTGGAGTTTTTTCCCGATATTTCCCGTAGCGTCAGTACTCGGGAGTCCTATAAAATTTTTGACAAAAACTTTTTATTTTCTTTAGTAAATCTATATTGAGCTCGTGCCTTTAGTTGTTTTATCCATTCAACTTCCATCTCAGATTTTCGAGAATGAGGCTATTGCAAATTATACACTTATCTTCAAGAATATTAAGTGTACAAATCTGCTTTACTTAATACGATTTTATACTACAAAGCGTGAGTGTCTTTTTCGCTAGTACTGTAAATTAATGAAGTGGCTGAGTGAGGGAGAGAGACCGATAAAGTTTCTTCAACTGTTTTATTATGGGTTATTTAACAAACGTGTTAACTACAGCTTTTTATTGTATTTTTCAACCACAGCGGAGTAAATTTTAGTCTAATACATTTGTTGTTGCGGTGTTGTAAATCTTAGTATATTAACTATATTAATAAGATTCACAAGGTCTACAAGCGACTTTACTGTCAAGGGTGAAAACCGCTAATATAAAATAAAAATATTTGCATGTTTGTATCTTTGTATGTTGGTTTGTTGGCTTATAGACTCCTAAACTACTGAACCGATTTTCCTGGAATTTTTAAAGTAACATCTGAGCCCCGAAATCAAAATAAGATCGCAGCAGAGGAAGTGATACCCCCCATAGGACGCTAATGTTATATATCGCATATCTTAAGAACTTTTATAGTGAGCATGCTTAAACTTGGTAAGAGTTACTCTTATAGTAAACTACACCTTTGAAAATAATTTAGGTGGTAGGCGCAGGGGGAGCAATACCTCCCATATGCATATATTAAATATCGCGTTACTGAAGAACTATTATAGCTAACGTAGTTAAAGCCACTATTAAGGTAAATTTTAAATAAAAAAAAAACATGGGCGGGTTTGACGGACGAAAATACTAAATACCGAATATCTGAAGAAAAAAGTCTTCAAGCTTTGTAGGGCCCACGCTTATGGTAAACTATAGCTTTCAAAATAAAAATTAAGGGTTCAGGTGTAGGGGGAGCAATAAGTAATATGCACCCAATAAAAAATTTCATTATTTTGCTAATAATACATTTAAAATATAAGCGCACAATTTTACGTTATAAAAAAAGGCAAACAGCGATGCAGTAAAGTAAGTGAAGGAACTCTTAACAAGTTTCATGAAAGAAAAAATAATATTTCAATTGTAACGGAATTCTCTTACTACGAAGCAGGTTTGTAAGGGTGAATACTAAAAAATAACTACAAAAAACATTCTTATGTGCGTCAAATAAAGTCTTTTTTACTGGTTTTTGTTTGGGTAAATGAAAAATGTTTGCAAACATTTGGGTAAATGAAAAAGCTTATCTTTGTTTGTTCCCTATAGGATCCTAAACTACTGAACATACTTTCCTGAAATTTTCACAGTAATTTTTTGATTACCCGGCGCTCAACATAGGCTATTAGTATTTTTAATTTTCAAATTAGTCCCATACAATGACAATACAAATTTCTACATATTTTAAGTAATATAAATAACAGTGTAAATATTCCAATTTTGCACAAATAGCTTAAATAATAATACACAACATCTTTCAAAAAGTAGGAACAATGGGAAAAGTAGGCATACCACCTTAAAATTTAGTCAATAATAAAATACATCTTAATAGTTTTTTATATCTTTCTTCACAAAATATTTTCCTAAAACTCCCGGATATTAAAGCAAAAAACATATTCTGCTCGTTCTGGAAATGAAAACCACTGGCGGTAAAATCGATCTTTGTGAAGTGTTCAATTAAACATATCAGAAATAAATTTACTGGAGTTGCTTATGTTTACATAAACATATACGGCCGTATTTATAACCAAAATTTAGCTACTGCTTAAACATCACACGCAACGATCTGCTAACTAGCAGACCGTTTTGGCTTAGCAGAAAGTTAGCAAAGAGTTTATTTAAAACGAATTTTTAGCTGTCAAAAATAATTTAAATATCAACTCTGGAAAGTGTTAGTATAGCCAACTATTTGTTTGAAAATCAGCTCTGAAGTATTTGTTGATATTTCTGTTAAAATTTTTTTCCTCAAATTGTAAAATGTTTAAAAACCAAAATATGGAAAAGGAAGATAAAAAAATTGTTAAAAGATCTCCAAATTGGGATCAGGATGAAAAAGTAAGCAAATATAATTTTTAAACAAAATTTATGGCATAAAATATACATGGGTCGATATCACGAAATGACTACATTCTGTGGCCCGACGCATTTTGTATTAAAAATATTACAAAATTAAAATTCTGAGAACAGGATTAAATAAAACAAAATGTACTTCAACGAGGCGCGGAAATCAAAATAAAATATTTTAGATATTTTTATGAAAAAATTTGGTCGCACGGTGCAAATCGTCATTACCATGGTGTGCGTCCAAACGTTTTGTGTTCAAAAAACACAGATTTTCATTAGTATCTCAAAATATATATTATAAATGAAGTACGTCAAGTTATTCGAGAAGAATAAACCAACTCAATTTTAATTTCATAAATATAATTTTTAGTCCGTGGCTAATTTTTTTCGTCATTCCCCGAGGGCCAATTTGTTTATTAAAAAACAATGCTTTAAACCGGTTTTTTGGTTAGGTGTTAACTGTCAATGTAACGACAATTCCCGTTAGTTTTAAAGTGTATTGACAGAAGTGAAAAATGTAGTCAGTTGTTTGAGAGCTTTTGAAATGTTTAGTGTTTTTTGCGCATGTTCCTGAAATTTTGTCATTCCCGTGGTAAGTATATTTTTCCGTTATTTATATTATAATTTCCAAATTCGTTGTATTGGTTTGTTCATTTTTTAAGTCTTTATTAGATTCTAATATATTTTATAAAAATTTTTGAAGATTTTCACATTTAAATCCAAGAATACTCACGTTTCCATCATTACCGTGCAGTCATTACCATGGGAATAATCTAAACCTCGGTAATGGCAAAAGGAACACGGGAATTACTTTTTCAATGTGTATTTGAGATTATTCAATCTATGGTAATTATTTAAGAAATTTGATGTTCCCCAAACTTAAAAAGTACACCTGGAATTATAATCCAAAGAATGGACATAACGTATGCATTTTATTAAATGTGTTTCCATAAATTGCTGTATGTGTTTTATTTAGCTGCAATACATGATGAAACGTCATTACCATGCTGCTCAGTCATTACCGTGCCGCACAAATATCATTTCTTTTGGACTATTGTCATTCCCGTGGGGTGCAAAAATCATTAAAATCCTTAAATATACATGGCCCATTGCTTATTAATATATAAAAAGGTCTTATAAAACATTATCAACCGAAAAATAATTATTTAAACCCATTTTCGCACTTGGCCGTTTTCAATCCTCGATTGTAGTCAATTCATGATATCGACCCACATATGTATGTATTTGTTTTCAGGACTTACTATCAAACTTAGTTTTGGATAAATTAGACATTATCGAAAATGCCAAAATTGACACAAATACTAATAGGAAGAAAAAAGAAGCTTGGAATACAGTCCTCGAATTATTTAATAAAGTATCCAAAACTAACAGATGTTTGGAACAAATTCAAAATCAGTGGCGAAAAACGAAGTCTGCTGCCAAATCTAAAAATTCAGCTTATAAGAAGCAAATGAAGCAGACTGGTGGCGGTCCACCTCCTGAACCACTTAATAACATTGAGGAACAGTTGGTTACCAGATTGCCTACCCATTTTGAGTTAGATTTCAACATCTTTGATAGCAATTTTATTGAAATAGAATCTTCCACACTAAATACCATAGACAAACCAACAATAGAAAACCGAGCAACCAGTGTGCCCATTGAAGTTTTGGATAATGAAGATGATTTTCAGGAAAATGCCAAAGATATATCGTATGAACCTCAAAAATCAAAAATACTTAAAAGAAAAAACGATGAGAAGTGTGGTGAAAATTCAAAAAGAATCGAATTATTGGATTTGAGTATTAAGCAAAAGGATTTGGAAATAAAATACGCAAAAGTTGAATTTGAAAAAAAAATTGGTGCCTTTGAAGAAAAAAAAAGAGTTTTAGAACTAACTACCTTACAAATGAGGGAACAACATCAACTACAAATAGAAAAGTTGAAAATTGAAATAGACAATTTAAAGAAAAGTGTCTATTTTACTTAAATACACTATTTGTAATGTTTGAGAAAACTGTACTCATTAGTCAAATCGTAAAGTTCTAAACTTTTGCCAAACTTCATTTAAACATACATACTACTCATTTAATTAATTTATAAAAGGGATTATTTATTTTATTTAATTACTGTTATTTTTTTTTTAATATTTTTTTTTTTTATAATTAAAATTGAAATCAAATTATATTTTTTTTAAGTATGTAAGATAAAAATTTTCTTTCCTTAAATGAGAATTATTTGTTGCAATTAATCTGGTGTATTAAGTCTCAAAAGAATACTGCAAGGATTTTTTAAAAATTTTGCTGAATATAAAGTGCGCGATTAACATGTGTATGTGGTAAATTATGTTGCAAAGTTTCAGATGCTGTGTCTTCCAGAATTGAGCGTTCGAAATATTCATCACTATCTGCAAAAAAGTAAATAATGAAAATAAGTTACATAGTTATTTTATAGAATCGTACCAAATTGTTCTTCTTTAAATATTATGGATAAATTATGAAGAACTGCTAAAGCAACTATCAAAATCTTTGCATTCTTTCTATAAAGTCGTATTTTTTCTAAAAGGATACGAAATCGACTTTTCCATACACCAAATAATCTTTCCACTACATTTCGTGTTTTAATATGTAACATGTTGTACCTTTCTTCTTTTCTATCTTTCGGGTTTTGTACTGGGGTAAATAAGTAGTCTGTGCACTTATACCCACCGTCCCCAAGCAATCGTCCCATAAAATTGCCATTTTCAAATTTATCTTTTATTTTACTTTCATTAAAAATTCTCGAATCATGGGTGCTTCCTCTCCAACAAGCAACGAGATCCGTAATTTTTAATGATGAATCACAAACAACCTAGATGATGAGGTTTCAAAAATATTATGTTATAGTTTCATTCAGCACATATTTTGAACAATATCTTAAAAATAACATACATACCTGCACGTTATATGAAAAGTATCCTTTTCTATTGACAAGCAATTGTGCATCATCGCCTCCTACTGCTTGAATGCGGACATGGGTGCCATCAATTGCTCCTATTACGTTTTTTAAGCCAGCTATTTTTTGGAATTCTTCCATGACTAAAATGTGATCCGTAGCAGCTGTAGCCATTTTAATGTATGTGCTGGCCCTTTTGGCAAAAGCCTTTGCAACATTTTGACAAATTTTATTCATGGTTGGTTGGCTAAAGCCATGAAACTCTGCACAATCTTCCTGTACCTTGTAACGACCCCAACACCTAATTGCTGCCAAAACTTGCAGGAAAGACGGAATTTTTCCACCGTTTCTTTTTCCCTTTCCTTTTAGGTCTTCCTTTACCATATTAATTAATTTTTTTGAGTTTGCTTTTGTAAATCGGTATTTTTTACGAAACTCACAGTCGGTATATTCCAAAAATGGATTCTTTCTCTTTTTATAAATTTTTTTTGATCGACGTCGAGCGCCACCTCTCAAAAACTCTAAATGGTCCAAAAGGTCAAGAGTTTCCATAATTTTTATATATGTAATACAATTTTTTTCGCACACAGAACTTTTTTTTTTACAAATTTCACGTTTGTTTATAAAAACACATACATATACAAATTTTAAAAAAGTTTTTAAATTTTTATTAATTTGCGCACATTTTTTGATTTTTCTTTTGCTTATAAAAATTATTTGACATTAAACAGCTGTTTTTTACAAGTTGGCAAACGTTTGGCAGCTCGTTAACAAGAGTTTAGCATATCGTTGGCCAGAGTTTGGTGAGTGTATTATAAATAAACTGCGTTCTTACTTTATGCCAACTTTTCGTTATAAATACGGCCGATAATTTTTATGCTCGGGGGAGCGAATGAATTGAGATTGTTTGTTATTAGATTTTATTAATAAAATAATGTGCCTTTATATATATATGCTTATTTTTAATATACATATAGTTCTCTGATGTAATACTTAGGTACTAAGTGCTGTGTAATATATATTTGGCCTCAGTGGCTTATATTACGAAATAAATAAAATAAATAAATAAAAAAAAAATATTTTAAGGTATTTATGTGGGTTAAAATGACTCGCTCTGTTAAAAATTCTGGTGATGGCTAACGATGGAGAAACTTATTGTCCACAAGTTCTTATCATTTTTGTTCGCTAACGTTGACTCCCTTTCCAGAAATCTGGACTTATCCATCATAGCAGCGTTAAAATAAGTTCTGTTAAGTGGGTAACATTATTCTGCTAACATAACTGAAAGTGTTTAGGGTTATAAATAGGGAAACCATAAATATGCAATTGCATGTTTTTTCTTGTTCGACCAATGAATATATACTATTTATCCGTTTTAGAGCCTTTAATGGCATTGATTTGTAAGTGCATATTTTTGCATATTTTACCGTTTGCAGCATTTTTGTGGATAATTTAGTTAAACGAGCATTTTTTAAGTTTATAGCGCATATTTTGCCTTTCTAAGGCATATTTTAATACATGTTAAATTTTTTTATATGCCTTCGAAATTCTGGTTAAAAGATGGCTTTTCTGTTTTAAATATGTATCTGTATACCCAACGTATTGCTTCAATTTCGCCATCTACATTTAATTTTTACTCTATAATTATAAGACAAAGCAGTTTGCCATTACAGATAAATGTTATGCGATGTGTATAATACATAGAAATCTAGACCAATCTTTTATTATTCCGATCGAATCAGAATCACTTTTTAAAGTCCTTTAACGATGTCCATCCGTCCGTCTGGCTGGTTGTCTGTCTATGTTAATCTTCTGCCCACAATTAGCGAAGTCATGCAAGGGGCGCTTGGCGAACTGGCGGAATGGGCGATTGATAAAGGTCTCGGAAAAGACAGAGTTTGTTCTTTTTACTAGGAGGTACACACAGAAAAAATTATTTTTCCAATTCAAACAAAAAATTTGTAGAATTAAACAATATTTTGTCTGAAATTGGTCCTATAAACAAATTCGCATATTCAAACAATTTATTTGCATTTCGTTTATTGAAAAAAACACTGATTTTTTCAAACAAATAGTTTAACTGAATCAAACAAAAAGTTTACTGAAATTCATATATTAAATTTCAAAATAAAAAAAAAAAAAAAGTTTTTGCACAAGCAGTGATGCGCACACAAGCAGGCACTGTATTAGAAGATGAAGGCAAAGAGAGCAGAGCGGCCGGCTGGCTTTGATACACATTTTTTTGTTGGAATAATTTTTGAACGAAGTCTTTTTTTATACACACAATGTTTTTCGTCATCACTCACTGTTGCTGTATCCGTTCCTTTGCTAATGAAGAAGAAATGTAACCCAAAAACGGCGACAGACCGACTCGATATGTTTTTCGTCATCATATTTTTGTATTTGATGTATTTAAGCAAACAGTTTGAAAAAATTGAATACGGGATTTTGTTTTTTTTTTTACCAACTTTGAAACGAACCAAAAATTTATTTTGTTTCTTATAATGTTGTTGTTGTTTCTGTTGTTTAAAAAGAGTGAAATGTTTTTTTACCTGTTATTTTTTTGTTTTTTTTTTTACTTCAAACCTCTTCATCTTTCTTATTGTTGTACTTTTTTAAAGTGTCCAAAAATATACTGTATGTGTTTTTTGTTGTAGTTCTTATATTTCACATTAGGAAGTGTTGCTTACGATCAAATAAAAAAATGCAAAAAGACGACAACATTAAAAAGCGTTAAATATTTCATACAAAATTATGAAAACTTGAAACCAATAACGCGTGTATTATATTTTTGAATGGTTTTCAACATTTGTGTTGGTTAAATAAAAATCAAACAAAAATTTTAATTGAATCAGTAAAAAAATTTGTAGAAATTGAAAAAATTTTCAAACAAGCGTTTGTTTGAAAATAATTCGGCAATAATTTTTTCTGTGCAGGGTGGAGAATTTTAGGCTGCTGGTACTAGGGGGAGTAGAGCTTAGGCTATCTGATAGTGTTAAGAATCTAGAAAGAGGAATACCCAGGAGAGACTAAGGAGGGGTCTCAATATCTACTATGCTTGCAGATCATCGATAGGTAGGAGCTGGGGCCTCCGGCCGTCAGTGACGGGATGACTACCAATTCGGTGGCTAGACACATTATTTCGTATGGATCCTGTGTTTGGTGGAAGGCATTGAGACTGTCTAGTCGAAGGGACCTTCTGCCTAAGGCTTTGAGATGTGCTTCGATCGGCATGACAGGGGCCATGAGAAGTACGCCTCAGGCGGCCCTGCATGTCATTCTACATCTTCTGCTTATAGAGCAGTATGTATGGCAGCCAGGAGCATTCTTAGACTGAGGGTGTTAGGACTGTTAGGAAATTGAAAGGAGATCAGGATCTTGGGTGAAATAAGCGATGGTAGTTATTACCTGGGTTCGCCCGGCTCCACGGATTATGTGGGCACTAAGGTTGTGGACATTTACCAGAGGCAATATTGCCGTCTAGGGATAGCTGGTCAGGTCAAAGCAGATTGTATGGTGGATTTTCTATTTTTACTGATGTCTCGATGATGAAGGGCACGGGTGCGGGGGTACACATTGAGGATCTGGACATCAGAAGGTCATATATACTTCCTGATGACTGTTGTGTACTTCAGGAGGAGGCACTGGAGATTTTTAGGGCCGTGATATTGGTAGGGAGCAACATCGCCGGGGCTGTTATGGGAACTCCAGGCTAGTGGATGAATGCAGGAGGGCTCTAGGAGAGATCTTAATGTGCTACCTAAATAATAGCGGCAAGCGTTTTTTGTTTGTTAAAACTTCTAATTAGCATACAGCTTATACGAAACAAACCTATAGAACACGAATTGAAAACTACCCGGCTGTAAAATCTTATTTTAAGGATCGCTATGTAGGTTTGTTTTATTGAAAATGTATTTGAAATCGAATTTTCAAGTTTAAAAAACGCTTGCCGCTCTTGTTTAGGTAGCTCAGTTAGGGAATTATGTGGTGAGGCTCTGCTGGCTATCGGGTCACTGCAACATCAGATATAACTGATGAGTTGGCGAGACTAGGCTCGGAAATGGAGGACCCTGACAGATTGCAGGTGGTCATGCCTCCTATGGGCTTCTACTTTGGAAGAATTAAGGACTGGGTTCTGAACAGGACTAATCGGGTTTGGCGGAGCCGAATGGACTGCTGGGTATCGCGCACGCTGTGGCCGGTGCCTAGTAGGTCAAATTCAGATGCTCTGCTGAGCAAGAGTAGAGCCTGCGTCAGGACCATAATATATATAGGTTGTGTGAGGACCCAGAACAGTTGGAGACAGGCAGCAGAACAGTAGGCTAGGTAGTAGAATCCTTCGCGAATTGGTAGATGTCTCGAGCTGCGGGCTCGAGAATCTGACGGTTTCCCTGGTTAGAAATTTAAAAATTTAACTCCACACACATGTCTAAATTTAAGTTAATTTTTGTTCCAAACATTGTTCAATTAAGATGGTCCAGGGGCGCTAAACCTCCGATACTCAGAAAATATTAATTAGTGTTTAAAAGAGAACTCGCCTTACTCATATCTTCAAAACTAAAAAAGATCTAAAAAAAATGTAATACTTATCGTTGTTCTTTAGAAACATAAGCGGATAGTTCATTTTCGAAATTCGAACGTTAAGGTGTGAAAATCGGAACTATTGTTGGTACTTTTTTACAAAACAATTTTCTCCATTCTTTGGCTATACGTATTTAATTATGGGCTCCCACTACAATATTGAAATTTTTGTTACTTCAATGGGGAGAAGAAATACCAAAAAGGGGAAATACGGGAAATTAAGTTTTTTTTCTTTAGCTTTTTTGAATATTTTTAATAACCGTTAATATTGGACCTAGAAACATAAAATCTAACATGCAATGTCCTGAGTGATAAGACTCTAGTGGGGACTTTTTGGTACTTTTTTGTAATTTACTGGTACTTTTTAAATTGCAAACATTTTTACATTTTCATTTTTTTTAACGATACTTTTTATTGTTGATTCGGGAAGATTATTTTAAGTCGATATTTCGCCATAGATCCTGCCGGATTTAAATTTATTAACATTCAGAATTCGAATTTCTCCGCAAACTGGCTTACCACGCTTTATTGTCGAAATTAAAAAACCATGAAAAAAATGCCGCTTTTTTGCTTTCTGATATTGCTTTACTTTAGTTATAACAGTACATTTAAATCTTTTATTCATGATATAATAAAACTTGGGACTTTAAGACGACATACGACACTGTACGAAATAATAATGGTCAAAGTGAACTTAATTGTTAGTTTGTGTTTTTAAAAAATGTATTCCAATGTCTACAAAAACCTTTTTATAAATTTAAAAACACTAAAATAACCTTTCAGAAAAGTTATCTTTTTAGGCAAAGTCTATATTATATTTCTGGAATATGGAGCTTTTAATGTAGATTTGTGAAAAAATGTTTGGTGTATAAGTTAATAGTGGTTAGGGCTCGTATAAAATTAAGAAACGAAATAAAAGAAACATTGATAAGAAATAATTTTTTTTAAAGATACTGAAAACGAAATTTTCAATTTTAAATCGTTTCGTTTTTAAAATCAATTTCCTGTATATTTTTAAAAGGGTTGCTTGCAATTTATACTTATAACTTTGCCAATTTAATTATACAATCAAATTTACTCTTACCCTGCGGCCACACGTTCAAGTTGTTCTTGATAGTCTTTTACATATACTGCTTGTCAAAATTTACATAAATTGAAAGCTGTGACGTAGGCTGCACTCAATTTGTAAGCAATTTACTTCCAAGATGTCAACAACAACAGAGACAAACTTGTACTCAGCTGTTAAATTGAAAGTAAATTGCCAAACAAATGGAAAGGTGAAATTGAAAGCCATCTCGTGGTCAATTTAAAAAGTGTGAGTGTGTTAGTAAAAAACTGAGAGTGTATTGCAAATTGAAAGGATTTGAAAGGCAAAACTTGATCGAGTGGCCACCAAGTTAATCAGTTAATCAAGAATGAAAATTGGGAATTAAGCACGACAAACAAAATCTTGTCAATTGAAAATTTTGTATGTATTCCCAAAAATTACTTTGATAATAAACTGGCAAGTGCACGGCTTAAAAAAACTAAACTGTCAACATGGTTTGATTTTTGCGAAAACAATAAAGCAAGTTGTTTTTGTCTTTATTTTGTTTTTTAGTTAATGTTGGAAGAATTCCAATCAATTGTAGTGGGGAATATAAGACAAGATAAACTCACTGTTTATTGTTGTTGTTTTTGTTTAAGCTTTGATATTGTTACAAGTAAAAATGTTGCTTATAATTCTTATTCGCTTAACAGTTTTATTTGAATAATATCTTTAGCTTTTCTAACATCTTTGGATGAAGTTTCCTGATGATCTGGCCTAAACCAGAATGAAAGTTTGGAATTAAGCACGACAAACATAATCTTTTTAATTATATTTTGGTAATGTTATGTCTTTTCATTTCAGATTTCTTTGCTTTAGTGGATTGTTATTAAAATATAAATGATGTGATGGCTAAAATGGCTTCAGGAGATCTCTCTTTAACAAGTACTAGTAGCCAAGAAGGTAATTATTTGATTTCATTTGAACCAAAGCACACATCGTTGGTAATATTTTGATCAGATTTCAAGAATTTACGATTGTGGGAAAACAGTCAGTACACCGTCATTTGATTTTAAAAATTTAATATCTTCGATATTAATTGTTTAAATGTTTATATGTACATATAGCAAAAGCTTTGCATATTTTTTATTAACAAACATTTCTTAACTTTATTGCTTTGGAAACACCCAAACAAAAAGTAAGTCATACAAATAACTAAAAAAACGTACGCAAAAGCTTCATCTTTAAATAAAGAACATGACGTTACGCCAGATTTAAAAGATTCAAAAGAGCGTGAAAATGTTACTGAAAAAAAAACATTTGAATTTATTTGACATCCTTTACATTCTAGTAACTCAAATAGAGAGTAGTTATAAAGTGTTGCTGGACGCGAATTTCTTCCGAACGAAAAAGCAATTAGAAAAATTACTTTTCAACCATTTAATTTAATTTTAAAATATAATATTTTTAATACTTGTAAATCGAAATTTTTAGTTGAATATGTGTCTATTCCAAGGCGAATTCAACTACATGTGGTGTTGGAACTACAACAATCAAAAATCAATAGAAACAACATAGGGTTTTTTGCATTGCATTGTTAGTGCTTATAGCTGGAAATGTCAACCATTCTTAGCAAAACACAAACAAATCAAAACAAAAGAACTCGAACTATCAAAATCAGATTTCGCTTCGACACCACCTGTAGTTAATTCGCCTTGGTCTATTCAATAAAAAAATTTCGGTTTCGTTTTTAAAAATATAGAAAAGTTTGGGTTCGGTCTGAAAAATTTTTTCAGTCAGACACTTACCATTTTATAAACGTTTTTTGTGTGAAATTTTGCAAAATATAAAATATAACACTAAATTTCCTTTTTTTAGGCCAGCATGTTTAAACGCTCAAAAGGTTTTTTTTTATTTTATTTGATTTACCATTGCATGCACATGTATGCACAGGCATACATATATCATGAATTCGGAGGTACAAAATATTAACGAATTCTTCTACGACTCTTCGCGTAATGTATAACATTATTTCTGTTTGAAAAACTTCTGATTGAAATCGAAATTATTATTGAATTGATTAGTAAAACATTTAATGGCAATGGTATTTTATATGAAATAAATACACTTTTTCATTTCAGAGGAAGGTCCTGAATATGCGGACTATGATCGTACACTGCGACCACCATCTAACTCAAGTAGCAGTACTACAGCCGGCAACATGAATAACAACAATAATAATAATGGCAATAGTAGTGGTAGTGGATCTGGCAATCCAAAAATTTATGACACAATTAAAATTCAATATGATTCCGCTCTAATGGAATTAAAAACTGTACGGCATCAGCATGCTGATACAGTGCGGAGATGTGATAATTTAGAAAATCAGTTGGCTTTCTATCAAGAACAATACAATGCAGCTATAAATCAAATCAAAAGTTCTGATTTCAATAAACTAACGGATGTTGCTGCGGAGAATGTACGACTGAAACAACAAAATTCCATGTTGGAAAGAAAACTTATCCGTTTGGAAAATGAGAGTACGAATCCGCAAGCGGAAAGAAATTCAAATTCTTATTATTGTGATTATAATGATGGTGGTAGGGGAGGTCCAGGGGGAAACGGAACGGCAGTGGGTAAATGCGATGGTACATGTTCGAAAACTGAACAACTTAAGGAGGAGCTGATTTTAAGTACAGAAAGGAACAATGATTTAATGAAGGAAAAAGAAAAGTATAAAAAGAATTATAGTGCTGCATTAATGGATTTCGAAAAAGAAAGAAAATTTTTTTGCGATGCCCGAGATCAATTTAATATGCAGAGAGAACAATTTCAAATACAGCGTGAGATTATGGAAAAAGAAAATCAAAAATTGAAAAGTTTATTAGCTGCGGAATCCAATAAAATGTTAATGATAACAATGCAAAAGGGTCGTATCGAGGAGGAGTTAAATCAATTATTATCAGAGAAAGATAATGTCTTGCAGGAGCATCAAAAAATGTCTGACGATTTGGCAGCAGCCAATAAAGAGCTTGAACAGTATAAAAAAGATGAAATTATGTATAAAAATGACGTGAAAGCTTTACAACAAAACATCACGGATTTGAAGAAAAGAGACTTGCTTAAATCTCGAGAGAGTACTTGGTCTAAGGAATTTTCCGATAGTAAAGATGATTTTAAGGAAATCGAAAAGTTGCGTAAAAGTTTAGAAAAAGCACATGCTGAAGTTGAACGTGCTGCCCAAGATACCGAAGAAGCTAAAAGAGTTAGGGATTGGGCTATTTCGCAAAGAGAAAAAATAGTTCAAGAAAGAGATTCGGTAAAAACGTTGTGTGACAATTTACGTAAAGAACGAGATAAAGCCATCTCTGACTTGCTATCTGCTATTAGAGATAGTGAGAAAATTAAAAAGCAAAAGGATGAAGCTCAACGAAGAATAGATGTGCTCAAGGAGCAATTAGAACAAAATCAAAACAATGATTCATCATCGCGGCGAAGTTTCCGGATGAGCACTTATGAGGCGGAGGATATTATGGAGATTGAGCTGACGAATTATCATGCTGATTGTGATATCGGCATTATCATTGATGATAGTCAACAAAGACAGCTTGTTTGCGGCGTTACAAATGTTTCGCCGGCTTTTGGTAAACTTAAAATAAATGATGTTATTGTCAAAGTAAACAACTTGGAGTGTCAGGGTCTAAGTAAACGTATGTTAATTGATGAGATCCGCTCTTCGGCACCACGTTGTAATCTTTTAGTATCTCGTACTCGCCAAAGTAAGCGACATTTTTATACAGTACATTTGAATTTGCAACAGAATCCTAACCATGGCCTTCACTTAGATACTGGGGTGTTTATTTCGAAAATTGAACCGAATTCCTTAGCAGCATTCGAGCCAGAACTTGACCCCGGTGATAGAATATTGTCAATTAATAATAAATCTATGGAAGGAATACAGTCTGTAGAAGACGTTATGTCTATACTTAATGACGACCGCAATGAATCTATAATAATATTTGCTTTAAAAAATGTTCAAGATTCTATAAATTTCGAATCGCAGAGAAGAATGACAACTTCGGCAGCACAAACTGATTCCATTGATTCTATGCATCGTGTAACAGGCACAAAACATCCATCCAAAATAGCCGAAATGTTAAGTAAATTTAAAGAGAAAATTCACATTTCCAAACCCGGCTCCGATGGTGATCATTTTGCTCAAGAACATGATGCTTTGGCGGCCTTAGATTCAGTATTAAGTGAAAATTCTTCGGAAAAAAGCAAAGAAAATCTTTTTAAACGCAATAAGAGTAAAAAAAAGGAAAAAGAAGCGGCTGCCAAAAGTATGGGTACATGGCCTAGAACAAACATTTTGCAAGCTTCCCAGGAAAATCCTACTGGAACTATTGTCCATAGGGAAAAGAAAAGAGCTCCTTTGTCTCTGTTTACAGCAGGACCTATCAATGTAGACAAGGATGATGATCGTGTAGATTCAGATGAGGCTCCACCGCCTCCCTTGCCCCCTGTGCACAATAAACCTCAAGCTCATATACGTAACGGCGTAGGTCCTAATATAAAGCACAATCCTAATAGGAATTCGAACCCTATACCTGCATCTGTGCTTTTTCAGAATACAAATTCTTCAACTGGCAATGGAAACAACAATTATCCAGTTAGTAATTATATGAGACATTCGGTCTATGCTACACCGACCAGCATGGAGTCGGAGCCTCTAGTTATGGAGCAATCGAAACCTTTGCAAAGACCAAATCCTATAATGGCAGCTACTCCTAATATGAGACCTAAACAAACTGATAAGTATGGCAATCCAAGAATACAAAATCACAACTATCAAAATCGCTATTCATTGAATATCACACCAACCGAACTGTACAAAACTACAGGACAACAAGCCCAACAACAGGTCATCAACAATGTGCAACATAATTCACAACAGCATCAGCAACAGCAAGTAGTTATTGGAGGTGATTTAATATCGCGAAAACAACACTTATTTGATATGTTTCACCACACTTCATCGCCGAACAACAAACCTGCACCTCATCCAGCGTTGTTTGTGCCTCTGCAACCACCTCAACCCCCGCCACATTCAACTAATTTCTTGCGATCAAATTCGAATCAACAACAAAATTCTCTAGATATGATTTCCTTAAAATCTCAAAACTCAATAGATTCTATTCTCTCCACTAAAAGTCCGCCAATAAGTGAATATGCTGTACTTGCCAACTATCCTAAGCGTGGCATTCCAATGCCACAATCCGCTCCTGGGTCCACTTCAAAAAATGTGTCCAAGTATCCCAGCGACAGTGAAAGTATTGCATCAGGAATAACCAGTGGAGGCGGTCTATTTCATTCGTCTAACAATGGTCCACCCTCTAGACATATGCCTTTATTTCCCTCGTTTACCCAGTCAACACACTCTGCTATGAGACCTATACGGCACTCTAGTCCCTTAACTTTGCCCTCGCCACCACCCCTGCATCCCGGAAGTGGTGGCTCAAACTCAAATGCCCATCCTCATCATTTGGATTCATCGATTGGTATACCCACTTCATCGGTTGACAAATTCGATATGGACTATATGAATTCAGCACATAATCATCACCACCAAACACATCCCCATTATTTAAATGATTACCCGCCTAATATACCCAACCATAATGCTTACCATCCTCTACCCAGCATCCCTTCGTCGGGGCAAGGAGTTATCTATGAGGGTGGCACTTTTCCTCGCAAAAAAGATCATCAGCGTTTACGCATACCCTCCAATCCAAGTGTTGCTAGTAAAAATAGCGGCGTCAAAAATAGTTCTGGTTCCATTGATCATCATTATGCATCTGCGAACAATCCCTCTGCTCAAATGTCCAGCTCGGGGGCACCATATTCCGGAGGAGGTGGTGGCATTATGTCGCACCATCATCACACTGCATTGACAAATGTAACCGCGAATGGAGGTAATAGCGGTAGGGGTTCACCCATGCCCCAAGTTCATGTTGAAGTGTTATCACATGGCGGCAGTAAACGCAATTCAAATGTGCCGTCGGATTTTTTATGCCCTGGAGATCTTAGAAGAGTCACGATTGAAAAGAGCGATAAATCGCTTGGTATTACAATACAATGTAATAATAATGGAGGTGGTATTTTTGTATCAACTGTAGCCGACAAAAGTATTGCCACTCGTGCTGGTCTTCAGGTGGGCGATCAACTCTTAGAAGTTTGCGGTTTGAATATGCGTTCGGCTACAAATGATATAGCAGCTAACGTCTTGCGTCAATGTGGTAACTCGATAACTATGTTGGTGCAGTATAATCCAGAAAGTAAGTATTGTGCAATTTATAAAAGATATATGTACATAAATAAAGTTTAATTTATTTCATTACAGAATTTCACTCAACTGAATATGAAGGCACTCACAATTTAGAACCTGAATCTCCGGTTAATCATTCGGGGTCACCAACTCCACGCAATTCTCCCCGACCACCCATACGACCTATGATGGCTTCCTTGCCGCCAATGACAATACCGCTGCCGACATCCACACCTTCCAATGCAATGACACAAAGTGCTATAATGCCCCAACCATCTTCATTGATTTCACAAAAATCTATTAAAGATCAAAGCTTTGCTGACAGTTTGGAAAACCAATCCGATATAAGTAGCAGTCAAGATATCCCTTCGTCCAATGCAACAACAACAACTACGGCCTCGACAACCTCCACACTGCCATATGAGGAAGAGCCGCGTTATGTCACACTGCACATGGATAAGTCAAAAAACCCAGGTATAAAACTTTTTGGCGGCAATAAGGTCGGTATTTTTGTACACGACGTCCATCCAGGATCTCCTTCAGATCGTGCTGGTGTACGTAAAGGCGATCAAATATTGGAGTATAATGGTGTCGATTTACGTTGTGTGACAGCGGAACAGGCTGCAAGTGAGATCTCGAAGTTAACCGATACTGTTACCATGTTGGTGCAAAATAAGTTAAAAAGTAAATGTTGTAATATTTGTTTTATTAATTTGATTGTAATATTTTATATTTATTTTATTTAATAGAACTGAAGCAAATCAAGGATAAATCTGGAGATTCTTTTTATATACGAGTGGGGTTTGACAGAACCGGTGACTTGAATGAAGGTGATCTGCGTTTTGTTAAAGATGAAGTTCTTTATGTTGACAATACCGTTTTTAATGGAACTTTTGGTTTATGGCGTGCTTGGAAATTAGATAACAAAGGTTATCGCAAGGAGTGTGGCATCATACCATCACAAATGAAGTGAGTTTTAGACAAAGAGTTACTCTCATTAACGATATGTTTTTTGTTGGTGTTTTCTAAATTTTTAAATAAAACAAAGGTACTTCAAAAAAACGTGTTTAACATTATAATTTAAAATTTTAAAAAACTAACGAGAAATATGGAAGAGCGGCCAATTATAAGGAAAATTTAAGTGAAAAGTGCACTTAAAATAGTAACTGAAGGTAATGAAGTTTTAAAAACAGCCAGTTTTAGAACCACCAATTCGTCGAAATTTTAAAGCAATTAGCCCAAAAATGAGAGTTTTATAAATGGTGTCCGTGAATTGAGACTTTACAATTGTAAAAAATCGAGTAATACGCAAGCCCAATCACCCGACATGCATCCTAAAAAAAATTGATGGGAAAATTAAATCGTCAAATTCGTGAAGGTCGCATTTCTTCTTAAAATAAAGTTAAAAAAGACCGCAGGAAGAAGGGGCAAAAAATCAATTAATAAAAAACCGATTATTGATGAGTGTCACTGTTATTTTAATTTAATAGTTTATTGTAAAATAAAAAAAACTTTCTTAATTTTTTCAGGGTGGAAGAAGAATTACGAGCCGCTGAAGTGGTAGAGTGTGAAAGTGGCAGTACTGCCCGTCGTGGAAGCACCTCTACACGACGCTCGTTTTTTCGTCGAAAAAAACACCAACGTAGCTCATCGAGAGACTCAACTGAAATCGCTAGCTTTAGTAATACACAATTAAGCTACTTTCCTGACTCAGGCATCCTTAATGATGATGGTGGAATTTTAAGTTATCAACGGGTTGAACGATTGGATTGTAAGTATTAATTTGAAATTTATTTAGTTGTTAATCAAATTGCAAAATTTCATTGGACAAATGTTAGAAGAAATCTTTGTATTAATAGAATCAGTTATATTTTCTTCGTTTTTAATATCTACCCATTAAACCAACCAAATTAAAACAGTAGGGGTTTCTTCGTAAAATATGAGTGATCACTGCAGTGGAATCTCTTATGACCGTACACCGAAGGGACCATCTAAATGGGTCTAATAGCAGTGTCTGTTGAAAGCAGGTTGTTCGCTAAGTCTGAGTTCATACGGCTCATGTCTTATTGACAAGATTCTTCCTTTTTCTTTTTTGAACATGAATTGGCGTTCAAACGATTCATGTCAAGTTGACGACATGTTTTTTTATTTTGTATAGTCGTGCGTATGCATTTGTGCTTTTTTGATATTGAACACAATAACAAAATTAAACAACGAATGAAAAAGCAAAACGTAAAGACAGTACATGCATCTGTGTACTCGTTTCTTTTCCCCTCTTCCCTCTCGCCTATAAAGTAGCAATCATGTCAATAAGACATGAGCCGTATGAAAACAGACTTAAGGAAGTTTTACGTTAAGAGCAGTACACATATCGTCAGCTCAGAATTGGTTTGACGCATATGCATATACATGAAGATTTCTCAAAATGTACCCGATATAATTTTTTTATATTTTTACCACTGTTTTAAACAAAAATGTACATTTTTGCTCACTTTCATGAATAAAGTTAGAATTTAATAGTATTTTTTTGAAAATGAAAAATATTGTTTTGCGCCGCATACGCAACTTTTCTAAAAAAATAAAATTAAAAAAGTTGATTTTTGTGCTGCATACGTATACTTATTGCTGCGGATTGAGTAACTTGTTGTTGAGATGAATTTTTTTATTTTTATTGTATATTTTTTTACCCTCCACCACAATTAGTTGTGAAGAGGGTATATTAAGTTTGTCATTCCGTGTGAAACTTTTTTATTATTCATCTCAGACCCTATAAAGTATATATATTCTGGGTCCTTGAGTAATTTTAAGTCGATTTTGCCATGTCCGTCTGTCTGTCCGTCTGTTGAAAACACGCTCACTTCCGAAAAACTCAAAAGAAATAAACAAACTTGGTGTCAAATTGCTTGTAGTTATCCTAAGCAGTTTGGGATTGAAATCCAGCAAAATCGGTTCAATAGGATCTGAGCTATGAATCAAAATGTGGAACCACCACCTAAAAAAAATTGATAATTTTGTTACAAAAACTAACATAAATGGTGGAAAAATGCACAGAATGATATAAGATTTCGCAACAGTTCTTTTTATTTAACTGGAAATCACGCTGTAAAATTTCTTGAAGATCCGTCCATGATTTACCCTAGGCCACATATAAGCCCTACTCCCGGAAAACAGTATAGTAAGCCTAAAACCCTAACTAACAAAGTTAAATATGACTAGAAATGAAACTATTAAGTTTCGTGAAGATCGGTCCATAATTTACCATAGGCCCCATATAACCTTACTCCCGGAAAACAGCTTAGTACGCCTAAAAACGTAAAAAAGAATGCTATCATAACAAAATTTGGTACATCAGAGTTTTATTGAACGAGAAATAAAACTTTAAAATTTTGTGAATAACGGTCCATCATTTACCATAGGCCCCATATAAACCTTACTCCCGGAAAACAGCTTAGTAAACCTAAATACGTAAAAAAATAATGCTATCATAAAAAAATTTGGAACATATAGGTTTTACAGAACTAGAAATAAGACTGTGAAATTTCGTGAAGATCAGTTCATAATTTACCCTAGGCCCCATATAAACCTTACTCCCGGAAAACAGCTTAGTACGCCTAAAAACGTAAAAAATAACGCTATCATAACAAAATTTGATACATCACAGTTTTATAGAACTAGAAATGACACTGTGAAATTTGGTGAAGATCGGTGCATAACTTACCATAGGCCTCATATCAAGCCCACTCTGGTAAAACAATTAAATACGCGGTAAACTTTCTTCCAGTTTAGCTTCATATGGCCAGAAAAAATGTTATGCAATTTTGTGATACACAGTCCATAATTTTCCTTAGATTCCATTTTAGCAGCCTTCTGAAATTTACTGCAAACGCTTAAACTAATTGCACCGCTGTATTGAAATTTATGTTTTTTAATTAAATCGTTCTGCAGAATTTGGGATGATTGGTTCATAGCTAACCATGGCTTTTATATAATTTGTTCTCTTGAAAATCATTTAAGTTCATCTTAAACTGATATTCTACTCAAACTTTTTAAAATTGACTAGATGACCCGTGCGAATATTTCGCACCGTAATTAGAAATAAGCTTTAAAATGAGATATCATTCATTAAATTTGATGCGGTGGTATGGGAGATATTTGTAACCGACAAAAAAAGTGCTTTAGAAATAATATATATGATTCTGATTGTCGATCAATAATTTTATATAGGTCTAAACCGCAACAAAATTTAATGCAGATGTCTGTTTTTACAAACCTTATAATAATAAATAGACATCATACAGATATTACTCCTAAAACATTCGAAGTGTCGGTGGAGGGTATCAAAGATTCGGCACAGCCGAATATAGCACTCTAACTTGTTTTTATTTGATTTTATTTTACAAAAACAGAAAAAACAGTTCTACTGTTATGAAAAGGTACATAAAAAGCCACAAATTAAACAACTTAAGTAATGCAAAAGTAAAATAGAATCAAGAAAAAACACTTAAAATTTAAAACTTAATATTGAGTAAATTTTTATAATAAGCTTTATCAACACGTGGATATAAGCAAGCCTTTTATGTCTTTTTTTATCGCTGGAAATAAATGAGGGTTTCGATATTTTCAAAACATTCGTCAACAAATTCTCAAGAGTTTTCAAAAAATTTTTTGATGCAGACTTAATAAAAATTGCATTTTTATATTTTTCCTCTCTGGTAGAAGTTTTATATAAATCATTATTTAAACTGTATAGAAGTACATTAATTTTAGAAAAATGGACTTTTCGAAAGTCCATTTTATTTGCTTCCAACGAGTAAGTGCGAAAATCTTCCGGAAGCATTTCCATAACTTTTAATTTTGTTTTATTATTTGGCATTGTTTTAAGCAAATTTAGTGAATGAAGAGGACCATGAATTTCAATATTCTTTAAGTACCGGTCAATAACACCATGGACACAGTCCACTTGAATTAAAGAATGTCCTGGTTCTGAAGACTTTTGTATTACGGCATCAATATTATTTTGTTTAATGAACATTTTGATTGCGGTTGCGTTAATTCGATTTTTATTTTGAGGTGCGCAAGAATCGCTCCATAATGTCAAAGTTTTAATTAGTGGATAATCTCTTCTTAAGTCATTTAAAATTTTAGTTAAAGCACTAGAAATATTTTTACCACTCCGAGCACTATGAGCTTCCGTCCAAAAGGCACAATAGGTAAAAGGTGGTATATTTGGCATAATAATGATTGCTGTAAGATTATACATATTTAATTTTCGTTTGTAGTAAAATGTTGAAGCATTTCCCTTAGGTAGTCTAAAAACACTTTGCAAATAATAGCAAACCGTACAGTTGGTTGGGTCCATTATTTTATAAAACTATTTTTCACAAATTTATTTTCTTGTTGTCATTTTATTTTGCTTTTGCTTTAACTACTTTTTTTTCTTACGGCAATGCAGAAAAGCAACAGTAAAATTTGTTTTGTACATTTTTGTATGAAGAATTTGCTGCAATCGCCAAACAGTGGATTATAGAGCAAAACAAAACTTAAACAATTTTGAAACAATTGATATGCAGCAAAATGAATGCTTAATATCTCAGAAACCACAAAAAATTTCGCGAAACAGATTTTAGATTCAAAAAGGTGCTATTCAAAATATAAATACCTAACCTAACCCCATACCTAACTCAATTTTTTTAAAAATGGTCGGTAGGTCAAACCAATTCTGAGCTGACGATATATTTTAAAATTTTGCTTTTGCGCCTCTTATATTTTAGAAACTGAAAAAATTCATTGATTCGCTAGGAATTTTCAAATAGAATGGAAATGATATTATTGGCATACAATTTGTGAAAATGTATCAAGTGCATATGGCTTATTTGATATTGATAGAATAAGTCTATTATTTAATAAATACTCTTACAAAAATCTTTCGACAGTAACATTTTAAATGTTAAATAACATAAACAAAATAAGTGAATTAATTAATTTTTTAAACAAAAATAGATGCAGTCTGTTTTTATTGCACGGACGGTTAATATTAGACCGGTTTTAAACCGTTATTTTAGTTTTGCCCAAACCGGTTATTTCAAAATGTTAATTTTTCGAATATCGAATAAACCGGTTATTTCAATATGTAATGTGTAATTTATATATGTACGTTGTGAATGTATAATTTATTAAGGTACTTTTTAATTGTAATATTGGGCAAACTTAAACTTATTATAAAGAATGTCAAAATAAAATGTAACAAAAGTCAAAAAACATTATGAACGATGTACATAAATACAAATCTCTAATAAAAGCGTGTGTTTTTGTAAAAAAAACTAAAAGCAATTCAAAATATGTACTACAAAAAAAGTCCAGTTAAAAAAGGTTAATAGCATGTTTTATTTTTATTCAAATTAACTTCTTATTTAAAAAATTTATTTGATATTAATAAGTTTTCTGTATGACGTGCTAAATTCCCAATTTTTCATATTGTCTTCGTAAGAAAACAACAAAAAAAAAACCAATTTGCCAGCTCAGTTTTTTGCTCGGGCACATGCAAGAATATTACCAAAGTTATTTTTGGGAATACAAAATTAATTATTAATAAGATTTCTGTATGACGTGCTAAATTCCCAATTTTTCATATTTGATAAATGAAATTGAATTGAAATTTATTGTTGAGGGAAAGCTAGCTTCTATGCGCATTTCACTGGTTGCTTAGGCCAGATAATCAGGAAACCTTTTGCAAAGATTTTAGAAAAGTTAAAAATATTATACAAATAAAATCTTAAAGCGAATAAGAACTAAAAACACACAAAGTCTTACTTAAAAAAATATCAAAGCTGAAACAAAACAAATTAAACGGTTATTTTTTAAATGCTTAACCGAAAAGCGGTTTTTTTTTAAAGTAGCACCTATTCGGAATATTCGAAAACCGGTTTTTGAAAAAAGTCGAATAATCGATCTCCCTACACCTAGCATCCTCAAAATGTTCGTTGAAAACAACACTTGACAAATTAAAAAAAATATAGAGAATTTACATATGGCACATACATATGTCTTAATAAAAATATTCCCATTTTATATACAAACAGAACTACTGGTAAAATCGGTAAAAGCTACGGCCATTAAAAAATAGATTAAAAATCTCTTTCGAGTTCATTTTTACTTGATTTCAAATTCCAGAATATATATTTCGGTTTGATTTCTATAAGAGATCTGAGTTCTCCGAAAACCACAATATTTAAATTTTTGGTTTTTTGTTGATTTTTTTATTTGAAGTCATAACCGAAACATTGACAGAAAATAATATGTCACTTATTTTACTGAATATCCGCATATGCCTTTTTTTATCGAATAACTTGAAGTAATTCCGATTTTTTTAATTCCTGCAGTTGTTAAACTAACAATGGCGACATACATCTTTCCTTTGTAATCTTCAAAAATACATACATATGTACATAGGTTTATCCTTAAAAATTTAAATATGAATTTTTTAAAATTTCAAAAAACTACTTTTAGCTCTTTGAAAAGTAACCACCAATCAACAAAAACCGCTAATGAAGTCATAAGGCCTAAAAATGGCGGCGAATAGTTTTTATATAAACCGAAAATCAATTTAGATCAAATTTATGTAGTAAAATAACGTAAATAAAAACCTAAGCTTTAATTAAAATTTTTCTGTCACAATTTTTATGCAACAGAAAATCTTCCTTAAAATCTTTTATGAATATTTATAGTGCTTCAAAATTTGACGTATAACTCTTATTAAAAATATTTAAAAGCTACTTTTGTAACATTAACCACTGCAGTGTATTTCATGCGGAGGATCTAGGGATCTTAAGGCTGTAAACAACCAGGTGGCTCTTAAGGCCTTGATGGGCTGTTATGTGAACTCCAAGCTAGTGGTGGATTGTAAGAAGGCTATAGAGGAAATCTTAGGGGATTATGCGGTAAGCCTCACGGGCAATGGCTGATGAGTTGCCGCGAATGGTCTCGGAAATGGAGGAGTCTGAATGTTTGGAGGCGGTTTGGCCTCCAATGGACTTCTATTTTGGAAATATCAGGAAAGAGTTCTAAGCGGGAATAATCGGGTCTGGGGGAACCAAACGGTTTGCTAAGGAAGTCCGATTCGGATTCGCTGCTGGACTGGTGTAGGGTTTGCGTTAGGACCATGATAGGTATTATCACGGGCCACTGCATGATAGGCAGGATGGTAGTGAGAATGGGATCGGATTTTTCGGATATATGCAGGTTGTGTGAGGGACTAGAGGAGTTGGAGGCAGTTTATCACATTCTGTGTCACTGTCCGAGGCTGCAGAAAATCAGGCTGAGATTGCTAGTAAGTAGATTCTTAGGCGAATCGGGAGATGTCTCGGGCTCGAGAATCTGCGTAAGATACTGGGTATAGGTAGGGCAATTTTGTTTGTTTTTGAGGGCTGTTTTTCTTTCTGATCCGATATTTATCTTCCACTACTTTTTTCATTCTTGAGCTTTCCACTACTTTCTTCATTCTTTTATTATTAGTACTATTAATAGCGTTATAATGGTCCATATTTTGGTCTCTGGCCTAAGTTGACTTTGCACCAGCCTTTCTGTCTAACATTTTTGCATATTTAGCTTAAATATCGTGCTTTTTGAGTTATGTTTAAAATAAAATACAATATGGCTAAAATATCTTTCTAACCTTATTATGCTTTAGCTCCAGTCCGCCGACCTGTTTTAATTATTGGTCCACTATCTGAATGTGTTATGGAACGTTTGACTATAGACTTTTCTAATCTCTTTAAATTTTGCGAAGTAACGGCAATGGATTGTTCCCAAGATGCTATGGAAGAAGGATTACAGCAAAATATTTTCGTTGACTATCGTAGGCGAGGCAATAAGTTTGAATGTACTACGGTTGAAACTATTAATAATGCATGTAAAAATGTAAGCAAATAAACACTTAAAATTTCTAAAAAATTTTTACTTACATTTTTTTTTTCAATATTAAGGATCGTCGTCATTGTATACTCGATATATCCATATCGGCTGTTGAGCGCTTACAACGTTTACAGATCTATCCAATTGTTTTACTTTTACGTTTTAAATCGGCTAAACAAATACGAGAAATTCGCGATTTTGGAACTGATAAAATATCTGCTAAGGCAGCTAAGGAAATGTACGAGCGGGCACTTAAGTTAGAAAGTGATTATAAACAGTATATATCAGGTAGGTTTTAAATAATTTTACGTTTAACATAATTTATTTTTAATTATTTATTATTTTCAGCCGTTATACCGGGTGTAAGCATTAAACACATGTGTACCCAAATAAAAGATGCAGTTGACAAGGAACAGGATAAAATTTTATGGGTGCCTGTTTCAAATATTTGATAACAAAAAAAATATCAAACATCGAAACGATTTACATAAACCTAAAGAGAATATAGTATTTTTTTGTTTGTCTTCTGTGCGCACATTTAATTATATTGTAATTTAGTTTCTCTTATTTAATATATACATTCATATAAATATTTTTTTTTTAACTTTTTATATTGCTGTCTAACACAAGCTTAAGTATTTTATTTTACGGTTTGCTTCTTAAGGAAACGTGTGTCTTTGTTAAAGCTATTAAGTCTTACAATAAGTTTATTAAAAAAAAACTTGTACTAGTATTCTTTTTTCTATAATTTTGTGTTGTTTTATTTTTTTTATTGTTTTTCCTTTCTTTACTCAGCGCTTTAATTGAAAAGTATTTTCATTTTGTTATTTTTTAACATATTATGCTTTAATATAATATTTGAAAAAGATTCTTTATTGTTTAACATTTAAGTTGCATTTTTTATTTTTATTTGTCTCTTTAATCTTCATTTAGATTTCGTTTGCCTCTTAATCCTATTATTGTTGTATTTATTTAATTTCTATTACTGTAAGTGAATTTTATTTTCTTCTAGCCCATTTGCTATTACTACCACTACGCCTTTAAAAAATATTTATATTTTATTGAAAATCTAATGATAAAACTAATGTAAATTAAGTGCCTTTTAATGTTTAGTTTTCAATTTACAATTCAAAATTGTTAAAACTTTGTAAAATGTTTTGTAATAGACAATAATAAAATTTTATATTATTATATAAACACTTCTTAATATATATACAAACATACATACATCTATAAATATTTATACTTCACTATATCTACACACAACACATATAATCTGGGTTACAGGGTTCTATTTTAAAAATCAATTTTTTTTTTAATTATTTACATTTTACATACATAACTATACACATATGTATATTGATGTTTTTTTTATTGAAATAAACAAAATAATGTAACCTTCTATATATACAATTACATACAACAAATACTTTTTTTTGAAAATAAAAGATTTTTAACACGAAATAAAGGTGTTTTGATAAAAAAGATTAATATTGTTGTTATTTTATTGAACTGTTTATGGTTTTAATTTCAATCTTTTATATTTTAATCAGTACCGCAATTCTCTAACTTTTTGAATTTAACTACCCCCAACAAACACGGAGGTTTGCTTTCAAATTGAAAATGATTTGAAAACAAACGTTTTCTCAAACGACAAAAGTTTGATAATGATTTGAAAATCATAGCGTTCTCAACAAAAAGGGGAAATCATTTTCAAATTGAAAAATGCCTTTATTTTCAACTTGCTTTCAAACGTTATTCTCAAATGTGTTTTAATTGTGGATTATAATACAATGTGGAACAGAATCAAAATATTTTATTTTTTAAATTTAAATTCATTATTTATTTAAACAAACAAACTGTGAAATAAACATTCGGCACCAAAGCCAAAAGATGAAATAATGATCTTTCCGCCCTCTAATTTTTGTAAAGGCGTAATACTTTGCTCCTTCTTATTTTCAGGATTGTAGCACCGCGATCACACAATAAACTTATAATTTCTTCACTTTCCCGTTTTATTTTTTTTTAATTCGTATTCTTAATCATTGTTATTGCTCACAAATAATTTTTATTTTTAACAATTAATAAATCGTTCACTTGTAAAACACATTTAACCACGATGTAAAAACTTAACTTTAATCACCATTTTTAATGTTTACATTTATTTTTCGCTTTAGTTTTGCCAAGTTTAGTTTTGATTTGAATTTAACATTTGATACCAATTTGACAACAAATTGATAAAACTTTTGATTTCAAATGTTTATTTTCAAATCATTGTCAATTTGAATTTAAATGTTAAAATTAAACAATTGAAAATCATTTGAGAATTATGTTTGATGTGAAATGATAAAGTCATGTGAAATGATAAAGTCATTTCATATCAAAGGTTTGACTTCGTGTTTGTTGGGCCGATTTCGTTAAGTATCGAGGTATCTCGGTTACTTTAACGAATTTTGTTATTCTCTATTTGAAATAAACAAACATTTTTGTTTATTATGGATAACAATCTTGAAGCGATGTGGTGGCTTAAGTCTTGGCAGTGGTTCGTGTCTTGGCCCGGGTATTTTGACAGCAACTGGCGACTCCCGAGGTGAAGGCAATGAACTTAAAGGCCTTGGCGACGAAAAGTTATCCATCCCCTAAACCGAGGTGTTATGCGACCCGTGCCTATCGGTTGGTTTGCAGTCAGGGGTTACCGACTGTATTATCATGGAGCTTTGCTGATACCTGGGCACCTCAGCAAATAGACCACGCCCCTAATGTTAATGGGGGCTATGACAACAAAAACAATTAACGGAAACTAATGACGGACAGGCGAGAATAAGGACAACGATTGACAGCGTGACAAAAAAGCCAGGGGCTGCAACAGCCCAGGCAACCAATGAAGATCGGCCCAGGCTGATCGGAAGTGGTAAGGCAGGTCGACCAGAAGGCGGCTGCTCCAAAAACTGCGGCGAGGTACCCCTGAACTTCGCTCCAAGTACCTCCAAAACTGCACAAGCCTTTTCCGTCATTGGAACGGATAAAACCCCTGCTCCGGGTGCTCCTAAGTTGGGTATGTCTAAGTCGTCTAACGATGCAGCTTCCCATGTGTCCATTGTGCAAGGAGAGATGGCGATGATAACAATTAATCCCAAAGTTGCACCACCCCCCGCCAAATTCGGCGGCCGTAGAAAGTCCCTTGGCACAAAAACCCTACAAAGAGGGCATTTAACACAAGGCGTGCTGCCTTGCGTTTCATCGTTCTTCTCGGCTCCAAGAAAGCTGAAGACCTTGCCAATGAGCAAAAAGCTTCATTGGTATGGGCTGCCAAGTGCTACTCCTCCAGTCCCTGAAAAGGTGACAATGCCTAAACGGCAACGTTCGGAGGAGGAAGCTGCAGGCGTGAAACAGCAACCAGCGACGAAACGTCCCAAAATTTCATCAAAACCGATTAACAAATCTTTTAGCGAGGTGGCCAAAGGTCACCTTGTACGAGCTATCATCGACAGAAGTGTTGATAATGGTGCCATTTCTCATACCAAGTGGGATCTGGTAAAACAAAAACTCATGGGTGTGTTCTGGACGATCCTCAGGGAGAATCCAGGGCCACCCCCTCAATGCGATGACGCTGGCTGGTACCAGGTTTGAGAGGGTGCCAGGCTTGACGTGGTGTTAGTTGGAGAGATACCACGGAGGCCGAGATCGATCGCCACCATCCCCGCCGAACATTCGGAACCTGAGGAGATCTTGAAGATCATTCAGTGCTGCAACCCTCAACTGCCCACACAGGACTGGAAAGTAGTGAAGGTTTCAGCTACTGAAGGGTTCTCAAGGACGGCGATTGTGGTTATTAACCAGCAATCCTTGGAGCCACTGAGGGAGAGGCAGGGCAAGCTCTACTATGGTTTTAGTACGATCTTGCTCCGTGTCTACCGAAGTGACAACAAGGCAATCTGGCTCCGTCGGTAAGTGAGGCCAAGCAACCTGAGGAAAGCATGGCTTGCGACGATGCCGTGGGCTTAGTGACAAAGAGGATACCCAGTCTGTCTCAGGATTGGTGGGTGACTTTTTTGATCACTTGGGTGATATGCTTGATGAGGACGTGCTGCTGGAGTCTGACACGGAGGACGTCAACATCACAGTGGTCGCCAAAATGAATCATGGTGAAGGTGCTACAGATCAACCTCCACCACTCTAAAGCAGCATCTGCTGTACTGCTTCTCCGTGTGGTGGAAAGAGGGGAGGAGCTCGTGATGGTCCAAGAACCCTGGATTCACAAGAATCGGGTTTGCGGACTAAACCTCAAAGGCTACAAGCTATTGTTTGCGAAAGGTACAGGTAACATAAGATCTTGTGTCTTAGCTAAAAACTCGTTGAATATCTTCATTCTTTCTGATTACAGTGATGAAGATACTACAACTGTTGCTCTTGAGACACCGGACGGTATAGGCTGGATGGTCTCGGCGTACATGGCGCATGACCACGGGCAGGACCCACCCAACGGGCTCATCCGTGATGCAGTAATAAAGGCCGCGGGCACTGGAACACCGGTTATAATCTGTGCCGATGCTAATGCGCACCACATTATATGGGGTAGTACGGACGAATGTAAGAGGTGAGTTACTATTCTCCTTTTTTATTAATTGTAATTTAGGAGTAGTAAATAGGGGCTGTGAGCCTACCTTTGTTTTTGCAAATAGGTGTGAGGTTCTTGATGTCACGCTAGTTAGTATAAACCACATCGATATGATCGAGAGCTGGATGGTATCGAATGACTGTTCGCTCTCTGATCACAGATATGTGGAATTTAGTCTAGGGCTTAGGTGTTCAGGATCGATGGCTATATTGAACAGGAGACGGACGAACTGGGGGTTCAACACTCCTTTCTGGTCCCGTCTCTATCTGTACCTCCGAGGGTTGATGATATCGGAGGGATCGATGCGGCAGTGGATCTGCTTTCGAACTCACTGCAGTTGGCGACTTCCTTGGCGTGTAAGCCAAGGGTGCGTAGGGTTAGGAACCGGCCACCATGGTGGGATCCTGACATTGCGCAGGAGAGAATTGACTGTCGTAGGTTGTTCAATGTGGCAAAGCGTCAAGGCAACTGGGCGGACTATAAGTCATCATTGAATAGGTTTAGAAACTTGGTTAGATCAGCGAAAAGGATTGCTTGGAGGAACTTCTGTAGCGGCGAGGAAGGATCCTCTGAGACGAACCGTTTACGTAAGGTAATGGCTTCGAGCCCGGTTGTCCCATCCGGAAATCGGATGGTAGTTGGACTACGAATAGTCAAGAAACACTGGAGGTGTTAATTGATACTCACTTTCCTGGAAACTCCCAATGGGGAATGCGGGATCAAGCGTGGGAGGCGACTCCTATTCCTATGTCCATTCCATTGGACTATGACAGGATTAAAAGGGCTATCGATAGCCTTAGCCCATACAAATCTCCGGGTATGGATGGTATAATTCCGGCGGACCTGCAGAGGAATTCGACCCTGATAATACCCTGGCTGCTGGCCATATACAGGGGAGAACCCTCGAATTCAAGGAGTACACACTTGTGGTCTTTCGCGATATTGAAAGGGCCTTCAACAATGTCAACCCGGACTCTATCGTGACGCCCATGAGGAGTCTGGGGATCGACGCTGGCATATGTAGATTTGTGGACAATCTACTAAGGAATAGGGTCATTTGCTCTACAATAGGTGAAACCAGTGTTCAGAGGCTGGTGAACAGGGGTACTCCCCAAGGGGGAGTTCTATTCCCACTATTGTGGAACCTGACTATGAACACCATGTTCACAAAGATGGACGACATGAGAATCAAAACAGTGGCGTATGCTGATGATGTTTCAGTGACCATCACAGGGAGGCATTTGGGTGTAATGTCCCAGTGTATGGTGGCTGCCTTGAAGCTACTCAGCATCTGGAGTGCATCATGCGGTCTGGGTGTAAATCCGTCTAAGACGGAATTGGTACTCTTTACGAGGAAGTATAGGACTGAGGACTTTAGGCTTCCGAGGTTAAATGGAACTGAGCTTCAGATATCTCGCAGTGCCAAGTATCTGGGCGTGGTTCTGGATAGCAGGCTGTCATGGGGACTAAATGTCCGGATGAGAGTGGAAAAGGAAGTACGATTATCCCTGATGGAGTGGACTACTGCACCCCGGTGCCGTTCTTTGGTGCGGGGTTCGTGACACAAGTGGCGCACGGCAATGTGCTGTCGGACACTTTCCGTGAACCAACCCTAGGGGCTTATACTGATGGTTCGAGGAAAGGTGAGAGGGTTGGCGGAGGTTTCTTCATAGAGGAACTGGATGTGAAGGTTTCCTTTCGTCTGCCGGATGGATGTAGTGTCCTGCAGGCGGAAATCTCGGCTATAAGGCGGGCGGCAAACTGGCTGAGGTATCATCGCATATCGGGAGATATACGTATATTTACTGACAGCAAGGCTGCCCTTGCTTTCCTAGCGGGTGTCTACACGACATCTAGGTTAACTGTAGAATGTAGTGCTGGGATACTATCGATATTTTCTTCTATCGATATTTATCGCTAGTTCAGATTTCACTATCGATATATCGATATTACTATCGACTGAATGTTTGTACTTGTGCAGGAAAACTTTAATTATTTTTTTATAAGGCTACAGTTCGTTGTTTTTATCACTTTATTGAATGTATAAGACGTATGTATATACGCACGTTATTTTAGATGGCAGTTTTTTAAAAATTGATAAGTACCTTTCTGAAGGAACCGAAGAAACAGGGACTAAAAGATATTCCATTTCAACTTTAAAAAATTTTCTAAATTCTTAACTCAAAAAGGTAATCAATCTAGCGGACTTATCCTCTAATGGTCGTTCATTGTTTTGTCCTATGCTTGCAATTGCATTTGGATTTGCATTTTTTTTACAACATTGCAAAAATATTTGATATTTCTGTCCCTCTATAAACATGTAAAAATTTTTGACTTAAAGGCCTTTAATTAGCAGTTAAAAGCATTGCTAAGCAATCCATATCATATAATAAAAATCTCGATATTTATATTTTTCCTACCGATTTTTTCGATATTTTAAGACTATCGACAATATCGATAGTCTATCGATAATTTCCCTGCACTAGTAGAATGTCGGATGTCTTTGGATGAGATTGCGAAACATTCAAGGGTAAAGCTTATATCGATACCGGGTCACTCGGAGTGCCCGGGTAATCTAGTAGCAGATGGGCTGGCCAGACAAGGTGGTCGCATGGATGACGTATTCATCGATCAATTTGTTGGTCTTCCAATGGCTCACTGTAAATTACTTATCAGTCTTATAGAGTTGTGCAGATGCGGTGGACCTGTGAGTCCACCTGCTTGATATACAGGATCCTTTCGCCTGGATATGATGAACGGATAACTAGCTCTCTACTTGGGTTCAGCAGGAACCAGTTTATGACGGTGATATCGGTTTCGACTGGACACTGGCCGGTGGGGACTCATGCTGGAAGAATGGGTCTGGAATTTAACGACTACTGTATTAGTTGTCAGAACGAGGAGGAAGAGGAGACTGTGCTTCACTTTGTCATATCCCTGGATTACGGGGCATTAGGGAAGAATACCTGGAGGAACCGGTGTTTTCCTGCTTGGGGGATCTGTCCAGGATGGAACTAAAATCGCTCCTTCTCTTCACTAGGAAGACGAAGTGGTTGGAACTTGCAGTGACGCCATCTGAGTAACTGCTCTAAGGGATGGGCATTGGCGCCGGGTATCACAAAGAGACCAATGAAGGACCCAAGTGAGCTGTCTTTTTGATGGCTGACCATGGAACCTAACCTAACCTAACCTTTGTTTAGAAACATTAGCGACAAATATCGGTAAAAATTTAAGAACGTCAAAGTAAAATTTTTTTTAAATGAATTAAAAATTTTCAATTATCAAGATTTTGTATTCCCAAAAAATTTCTCTGATTAATAAAAAAATATAAAATAAATTTGCTCTTAGGAAATTTATTTTAACAAAACATGAATGAAAACGTGTGAATATTGTTTCTAATTCTAAACAAATATGTAAGTTTAAAATATTTTTTATACATAGAGAACAAGTTCGAGGTGCCAACGCCACTCTAGTTGAACTTTTTGTACCCACACTACTGTATGTGAAAAGGATAATATGTGTTTGTGCAAATGTATGTAAACTACAGGTCGTAATTTTGGAAATAATTTTATCAAATATGGCACATATGTGAATCAAAGTTATTTTCGGGAATACAAAGTGTTTATTGTTCAAAATGGTGAGAAGCGGTTCTTTATTTTTCATAGCCGACATGAAAACTTCTTTGGGTTTTATTAGGTTCTAAAATACTTGGCTGCAACCTTAATCAGCAGAACAAATTTTATTACAATCGGTCCATACCTGATCACAGTTCCCATGCCTTAATAAAAGCTTAAAAGTTATCTCATAGTATTGATCATTGTAATAGTACCCAGCAAAAAAAGACATGCAAAAGAAGTAGTAAATTCATGGGTTCCGCGGATAATGCACTGGTTCTTTTTAGGTGTAACATGCATGATTTTAACATAAGCGTGTCGTTGGCGAGCATGGGTTCACATTTAGGTAAACGGCTCGTCATTAAAAATATTTCTTAGAACCAATGAAAGTTCAGTGATTAGATCGGGGTTTTCATTGATCTGGAATATTGACTGAATTGAGTGTGAATGAAAAGCAATGAATCTTTAATGATTTTAATACGTATTTTCATTGGTGCTCGATATTAATTTTTATATGCATTTATTATAAATTACATTTTTCCTTTTGTTTTCCCTATGTAGTAGTAAGATTTTGACAACGGCGGGTAAATTTTACATAAACAAAATGCCTGTTGTTTTTTGTATTGTTGTAGAGGTAAGCAGGGGCCTGATTCTGGCAGTCGTGATCGAGTAATTTCTCGATTCGAAAGCAATTTAATATCTAATTATTTCAGTCAATACTGAACGAATCGGAATTATTTTTTCAGTGTTATAAAGCATTTGTTTGTGTTTCTCAATACTGAAAAAATGATTTCTATTCGTTCAGTATCGACTGAAAAAAAATTGCTTTCGAATCGAGAAAATACTCGATCACGACTGCCAGAATTAGGCCCCAGACCTATTGAATAAGCCTTGATATACGCAATATAACAAATTTCAATACATATTAAAGTTAAATGTATTTACATATGTATATATTAAAAAAAATTTAACTCAATCATTAAAGTCAATTGTATATAATATTCGTCCCCTTTCAATCCTAAAAGAATACATAATTAAAGTGAAAAATTGTAATTCCTACATACGAGTTGAATGGGTGCATTGCATGTAATTTTTCATGGGTTCACTTATTTAAAATTTATTCGAATTTCGGAACGCATTGTTAATTTATTCAAGTAGTTAAGTGCTAAGGAAGTCATGAAAATATCCCTTCTACTTGAACAACTTCAAAAGTTTTTTGCTGGGTAGTAGATGTTTAGATAATATTTGGCACACACATCTTAACCCCACAACATACTCTTAATGGCGGAAACATGAACGCTCAAATACTGTAATGTAGAGTCGGGTTCCATCGACTATACTTTCTTACTTCTTTGTGTTAAAAATTGTCTTCTTTACTCTATATTTTTAATCTGTTAACAGTACATTTATTATCGTTATTATTAACAAGAACTTTTATTGTGTCGTTAGCTACCGACATTGTTGCCGATAAAAATTGTTAAAATTTACAGGCCTGTCACAGAAATCCATTCCGATCAAAAGTGATTTTGTTTTATGTGCTGCAAGATACGAAATCACTTCCACTTTCGATCGGAATTGGTTTCTGTGTTAATTACAGAATAGCTTTTAACGACAATTATCGTTAGCTAACGAATTTTGACTACTTAACGACAATTTTTTGTCGTTAAAAAGTAACAGAATTTCATTACCGGCAAAATTTCAATAAATTTAATTTTCATTTAGGTGGCTCAAAATCACCAAGGTTGTAAATTTCAAGATTGATTTTATGCCAGAAAAAAAATTAAGCTATAATGATGGCTCTTAGTTTAAACTTTTGCAAAATTTGTATATTAATAAACTTTGACAGGGCAGCGCACACAATTCTAAACTTTTTTTATAAAACTGCTTTTTAGTGAATATCTTTCAGAAAACCATCATTTCGGGAACGTTTTCCTAAGTTTGATTAAATTAACAAAAACAAAACAAAGTACATAACTTAAGCATCGTTTAATAACAAGGGTTTTTTATGAATCTATATTATATAAACATAAGTAAAAACAATACATACAAAATCCTTTTCAAGCAAAATACGCCAAAAAATTAAAGAAGTAATAGCAACTTCTTGCATAAAAATCAAAATATTCAAAACTCTTATGATCGAATTAACGTTATATGAACAGAATAAAAGTTCTGTTATGAAATAAACTATGTATTTTGTAAAAAAGCTCAATTTATGCGTATTTTATTAAAAAATATTAATGTTCCCGGAAATTATCAATCGTTCCCGGAATGACAAAACTGTTACCGAAATGATGATATTGATATCATAAGGTAGTATAAGTAAGGAAATATTTGAATTGTAAGCAACGGTTTTAATATTAAAGTATAAAGGAATTTTTCAATCTTACCTTGAATATACGTATATACATAACAATCTGTTAGATTAAATTCTATCCAACGCTGAATTTGGAAATATCTTTTAGTGGAGGACTTCCTCTTATTTGAAGCGTTTATACGCATTATCTTGGTCTTTGCTATGTTGATACCAGATTTTTCAGCTTCATTTTGTAAGGCTGCGATCTTTGCTGCCATGTCGATGTATTTGTTAGAAACATCCTGCAACTTACATTATCGTAGAGGGCTTGTTTCAACAATTTTATTTTTCTTTACATGATCTAGGCAGGATTATTGGGGTCGGCAACCAGCTTGCTGACTTCGTAAATAGGGATCGAATGCAGATGAGAGCCTTTTGTTTATAATTTGTGATATAACTTTGTTCACTATATTGATGAGCGTGATACCACGCCAGTTTCTACTTACTTTAAATTATCGCATAACTGATAAGTCCTCCTGAATTCAATCAAAAGTTTTACTGATTAGCCGAGTGCTTGTTGTGGTGGTACCTGGCGACTTTTTATTTTTCAGGGCTATTATGAAGTCCATAATTACGGGTATATATGGGCATTCTATAGGTCTACCATTACTTATACTGTGGTGAGTGCCGTCACAAAAATCGTGCTGCATGTTTCCTCCATTCGACAACATCGTAGAGTAATGTTGAACCAACTGCTCAATCTAGTTTTTTTTCGAAGTTATAAGTTTACCGTTGCTGGATTTTTAAGTAAGTTTTATAGTTGTATTATACAGATTCCTGATTCAATTAGTCTTAGGCAGGGACGGTAAATAACAGTTATCCAAATAATTAAAAATTAAAAACTCTTCATATTAGAGTAAACAAGACTTATACTGTCATATACCAATAGATTCGTATTAAAGAGCTCTTTCAGAATATATGGTGATCTTCAAAACGATCTCAACTCATTAGTTAAGAGTTATTGTTCAGCGTTTAAAAAACTGTAGTTAAAGTGAAAAACTGCCATTTCATCCACTTCTGTATTTGTCATTTGAAAAAAAAAACGGTTGCTTTTAATTTGGATTCAATAAATGCAAACAGTCAGTCGCTGTCAAACCAACTCAAAAAGCGAAAAGTTGAACATAAATTTTTCGTTTTCTGTTCGACAGTTTTTGGGTTCGACTGCAGTTGTTTAAACCCTGTTAAATAAAACTATTTAAATGTAAGTTTTATTTTTTCGGTTTAAAATAAAACTGATTTGAGGAGTTTTATGTGCTGTTTTCACAACACAGTTTTTTGAGTGTTTTTCATATAAATTTTACTACACGTTCAGACACTTGTGTTGTGAAAACAGCGCATTATTTTCTCCGGCTTAAATGAAACTTATTTAAGGATGAGTCCTGCAGTCCACTTTTTTAAGATCATGGATAATAGATAGGGTGTGTTGTTTGCATATGCACATATACATTTATTTATTTATAATTGTAAAAAATCTTGATTTTTGAGCGGATACCCGGCGTGTTCTACTACGTTCCCCCTTCTCGTAGTCCCATTTTTGAAAACGGAACACCACACAAAAAACGGAACATCACAATATCACATGTTTTATTTTAAAAGCTCATGCCATTAAAAATCACGTGATTTGAAAACAAGTGAATTCCAGGACTTGATAAATGGTATTTACTTCTGCAAATGCCATATCCCAGGAATTCCCGCACAAAGTTCCACGGATTTTTTCCCTACAAATCTGCAGGATCCCGGGAAATCTTGTATGAAAAACAATAAGCCGAACAAATAAATTTTTTTAGATTTTTATATAATAAAATATTTTTTATGTCAACTGCCATAGTCCGGACTTGCAATTTTTGTTGCAGCAATTCTTAAGTTTATTGGTGAGAGGTGTGAGAAGATTGGGCAGGGGTACTCAATTTCATATACCAGAAATATGCTCTAAAAAACACGTTTTATGCGCATTAAATATGCAGTACAAACTGGAAAATATGCCCTGAAAAATGTTAAAAATATGCCCGTAAAAATTAAAAATTACTCATTTGAAGACACAATATTCAACAATTTAATTTCAAAATCTATATAAGAGATGTTTGCGCCGAATATTATCTAGATATTAACATCCATATGGGTTTTTGTCTTAAAGGGATTTTAGGTACGGTCGCTAAATTGTTAACAAATCGTCGGTTGATTATTTAATTGTCGTATGTCGTATGTAATTTGTATCCACATACGACAATTAAATAATCAACATTTAAAAGGATTTGTAAGAAAAGATAAACTCACTGTTTATTTTTGTTGTTTTTGTTTAAGCTTTGATATTGTTACAAGTAAAACGGGCTTATAATTCTTATTCGCTTAACAGTTTTATTTGTTTAATATCTTTAGTTTTTCTAAAATCTTTGGATGAAGTTTCCTGACGATGTGGCCTAAGCAACCAGTGAAATGCGCATAGGAATAGCTTATCCCATCAACAATAAACTTCAGTTTGTCAATAGTATGAAAAGGGAATTTAGCACATTATAACGAAACCTTGGGAATTTCAAGCTAGTTCAGGATGGGAGCTTTGAGAAAATGTGAACCAATTCGAAAATAATTTAATTTGAAGTAAAATATTTTTGACACGAATTTAATTTAAATACCATCGTAATTAGATAGCTTGCGGACATAAAGAGTCTAATTTGGATGTGAAATTATAGACCGATTCTCACCATTTGCAAAGACTTCGTCCATATTTTACCAAATTATCTACAAAATTGGAACTTGTACTCTGTTCACAAGGCTAACATGGACAGACAACCAGCCAGGCGGATGGATGGATGGATTCTGAGTCGTTCGGAATACTAAAAGATTGGTCTAGATACAAATCGCATAATATTTATCCCTAATTACAACCTGCTTTGTCTTACAATTTTAGAGTATGGTCAAGCCCGACCATATGATACCCTACACCACAGTATTTAAAAACATATCATGCTTATGCGTCCATGTAAATATGGATTTATCTATGTTTATAAACTTCATGAAAATCGGTTTGAAAGTTTGTGAGAGGCAGAAATTGCCCCCTGCTTCTCTTTTTGGTCCTATTTTTTAAAAACTGTATAGCTAATGTGTCCCTATAGATATGGATCTATCTATGTTTTAAATTTCATTAAAATCGGTTTGATAGTTTCTGAGAGGAAGAAATTTCCCCCTATCTTCCTTCGCGGTCCTACGATTCGGCAAATTTTCCGATTTTTTTTAAAAATTTATACATTTTGTGTCCATATAGATATGGTTTTATCTATGTTTTAAATTTCATTAACCTCGTGGTAATACGATTCGGCAAATTTTCAATAGGCTTGGTCCTTGTGCCAATAAGAACCTATGACCCAAATTTTATCAAATAATCTCCAAAATTGCGACCTGTACTTTGCGAACAAGGTTACATGGACAGCCAGCCAGCCTGCCAAGCCGGACGGACATCGTTAGTTCGACTCAGAAAGTGATTCTGAGTATATCGGTATACTTTAAGGTGGGTCTAGGACTACTATTTTAAGGCGTTACACACATCAGCACAAATGCATAATACCCTCTCCACTATTGTGGTGTGGGTATAATTAAATGTAGATGTCGAAATTGAAGTAACAGATTTTCGAAAAAAAAAAATTTTTTATTTGCTTCGAAAGCTATTGTAGGCATCCAAAAAAATTTAATATGTATCAAAATATGCATTAAAAAGGCAAAATATGCGCTATAAACCTAAAAAATGCTGCAAAAAGGCTCTTTTAACTAAAATATGCCAAAAAATGCTGCAAACGGTAAAATATGCACTAACAAATCGATGCCAAAATTCATAAAAAGATCTAAAACGGATAAATATATTGTTTCTGCCTTCATTAGTCGCACAAGGGAAAACATGCAATTGCATATTTCTGGTTTCTCTGCTCATATATGTTCGCTGATATTCTGCTTCGTTTTGTTATTCTCACACTCCTTAACTTTAAGTTAGTATCTGTATGTGCATGTGTATTTGTATTTATGTATAAATAAAATATAAAAAGGAGAAGAGGAAAGACAAGATAAAAGTACAAAAATTGCAAAACTATAATTTCATAACCTGGACATTAATACAATTTCAAAGTAGAATTTTAAAAAATTGCAAGACTGTACGATGATTAAGCTTACCACCTCATTTCTTAAATAACTTGAGCGATTCATTTTCTTTTTAAAATGTTTATATAAAAGATTAAATTTTAGTTATGTACATATTTGTAATTTGTAAGTATTTTGTAGCTGAAAGAGTTAAAATAGCTCAATGCTTGCCTTAAGGAAACCTGACGGGACCAGACACGGGTGCCTGTCAAAAGGGGGTTTCCGCTTAAGGAAGGAGTTCGTTAAGGGAGAAATTAAATCTTTATCGTATGTTTTATATTTTCGTTTAAATAAACGAAGAATAAATATAATTTGCATGTTTTACATAATTGTAAAATTTATTAAGAAAAAAGTGACATAAAAAACTATTTAATAAAAATAATCATGTTTATAAGTCTTAAAAAACTTTTTTTATTTTATATTTGATTAATGAAAAAAATATTATAAAAATAATAGATATAGTAGATACATTATAAAAAAAATGCAGGATAGAAAAGACGACACGTGTAAATAATCTGTATAGGTATCTATGAAAAGCTTAAAAATTTAATTTTACTATCACTAGCCTTAAAATGTAAAGAGGTTATATAAATCTGTTTATGTATTTATTTACAAAAAATATTTGAATTAAAAAATAAATTTGAAAATGCTTTAACTAAAATGCATAATTGTGAATAATAAATAAACTGGTATGGCCATTTTAGGTGTGACAATAAGAATGTAAAATTTAAATAAAATAACAAAACAATAAGAATTATTCTAAACAAATTAAAACTTTAACTCCTTTAATGGGGAGGCTTTTGCGCAAAGTTTTAAAGTATTTTCAAGGTACAAACGCTCTGTATTTCTGTTCTTTACTAAAAGAAAACACTATGTTCAACTATACTTACAAAAACATAATGTTAACAATAAAATATAACTTAATAATTATATAAAAAAACAACAAATTTTGCGACTAGTTTACAAAAATAAAAAACAAGAAAAAAAAATTAATAAAAAAAAAAAAATTTAACACAACAAATGCATTAAAAAAAATTTAATAATAATTCAAACAATACAATGAATTTACTTAAAATTTATGAAGCAATCGTGCAACTGGGATTTCGACTTTAATCCTCATAAAAATCAAATTCATCTTTTGGCCGATACCATTCCTCGGTAGCATGTTCGTAAATGGCGTTTTTAACTTGTTCTTCTGCCACTTCGATGGGATGTCTGTATTCACTAGTGCCCCCTTCTGAACGAGGTGATCTTGAAGTGGCTCTAAAATCTAAAGGTATATTGTAACATTTGCATATACAGCAGGAGGGGAATCGAAACCAATCCGAAAATATACCACGGCATTCATTGTGCGGATCGTAGGCTAAAAGCCGATGTAGGCGATATTGCTGTTCGCAGCGACAACCTTCACGGCAGTACATTTGCTTGTGCTCATGCGTACATTTTTCCCAATGTACATACTGTTCGAAGGGATAAAGATTGAGTAGGGCCAAAACCTCACCGCGTGTATTGTTGGCCCAAAATGGTGCGACAACTTCCTCCTTTACCGGACAGGCGTTACTACAATATAAAATAAACATAAGATTGATATGTTAAAAAAATGTTTATGTATAAAGAAAAAAATCTAATATGTGCTATTTCTAGAGACAGATAAATCTCCATGCAAATTTAAATTTCATGCTTTTTTCAAGCTAGACGTCATGTTTTAGGTGAGATTCAAATAAACTTTGTAATTATTGTCTGAAATAGTATGTTCATCGCTTTAAAAGTTTAGTCCTGCACTTGTGGTTGTACATATTATTTCCATGTACCAACGGTAAACTTTTTTTTATCAGATATTTTTTACCTTACTTTTTTTATAGTTTTAGGCTGGGTTTTTGAGATCTCAATTTAACTAGGTTTAGTAAAACTGAAAACAATTTTGTTCCACCATTACCAACTATGTGCACAACATTTTGACGGAACAGCATAGTTTTGCTTAAAAAGTTGGCTTTTAATGAAATAATAAAAAAATATCACATTTCGCCTTTAAAATCCAAGTTTCAGACTCCGTTATATTAAGTTTAAACTTAATCCATATCTTAAAAACCCTGCCTTAAAGTTTTTAGAAGTTTTAAAATTTGATTTTCATCCTCAAAAACTAGTTATACATACCCTACAGGAAATGGTAATCGTGACACTGTACTGATTTACGATTGACTTAACCACCAGACTCCTGACCAACTGTAGACCAGACAATACATTGTGCTATATACAGTAAGCATGTTGTTGTCATTAAAAATCCACTTCTGACCTTAATACTATTGACTAGTTTGTTCTTAAGGGACAATATGTTGAGATTGGAACCAGATTCACAAGTACATTTTACTAGTTCTAGTCTTCATTTTTGAATATTTTTACTAGGTTTTTGCACTTATAATATAAGTAGATAATTCATTAAATAAGATAAGAAAAAGAACTTGGGATTATTTCATTAAAAAATCCGAACCTTCATTATAAACAGTTGCATCGTTTTCACTAATTCTAGCTTTACAGCTGTCAAAAAATTTCATTTGTTTCTTAAAGACAGACAAAAGTTAAGTTGCTTTGTTGACAGTGTTTCCAAAAGGTCACAAAAATAACACTGCTCAGCAGCAAAATCCTCCGTTAAATAAAACTATATGGACTATATGGATTTTGATGCGCTGAACCCAAATCCGTTCTCGGTTTTTTTCCATCAGATCGAGATTTTGTTTAATGGGCGTGGCAAATTTTTTGCCCTTAATTAGTCAGGTACGGAGACATATTTCATCCTAACTCGAGAACCAGTCATTCCAAAAGCAAAACACCAGAATATGTGTAACAAAATTGTATTTATTTTAGTCGAACAGAATTTTTCTGTATCTCTTATCGTTTTGGAATTATTCAGAAATTGCTGCTACAAGGCGCTTTAGTGCGCCCACTCTGACGTTGTTTGCTGCATTACACATATTTGGTCAATATTGGGTACCTGCGGTAAATTGACAATAAAATCTAAATTTTTTAACCGATTTTTATGGTTTATGGCTTTTTTTATTTTTAAGATAAGTAGCTCTCAGAAAAAAGTGCAAAATGTGTAATACTTGCTTTATATTTTTTTTAATTCCATTTTTAAATTGAAAAATATTACGAATTTTACACAAAAAAAAAAATTTTCTCCATTAATTTCTGAATAATTCCAAAACGATAAGAGATACAGAAAAATTCTGTTCGACTAAAATAAATACAATTTTGTTACTTAAATCGAATGACTGGTTCTCGAGTTAGGATGAAATATGTCTCCGTACCTGACTAATTAAGGGCAACGCCCATTAAACAAAATCTCGATCTGATGGAAAAAAACCGAGAACGGATTTGGGTTCAGCGCATCAAAATCCATATAGTTCACATAGTTTTAATTAACGGAAAGACAAAAAATTATTTTTTGCAGAGCAGTGTAATCGACAAAACTAGCGACTTCAAGACAATTAATCTTACGTTTCCTGCAGGACACTTACATACTTATTTCATTTAATCTAACATAATAATTTTCATAACCAAACCACAAGCGAATACTAAAAATTTTGAAAATTTGAGTTAATACTTTGGGATAAGAAAATATAAATGCAACGAGTTTATTTAAATTCGAGTAAATATTTTTGTTAAATCTCCAGCTAAAACTTTTCCGCATTTGGCTTCATACGTTTCGCCATTTTTTAAAAATTAAATTCGCTGACTAAAAGCCTCTCCTTTGAAATTTATGTCTTGAATTCGGAAGCAATTTCAAGATAATATAAATGTAACTTGTTTCGGTTTTATAAACACGGGTTCTAATAATCTTAAAAACATCATTGGCGCATATGCAGAAATCATAAAGTTGTAACTAACAAAACAGAAACTAAAAAATAGTTCATAGATAGTTATAGATCTTGTTCATAATTCATAACTAACGTAGTTACAGCTCTCAGCTGATAGAAGAAATGCAACCATGCATATTAGCATGTAGAGAAAATTAAATGTCGATAACATTTTGAACGATTAATTCTGTAATTAATTAAAAAGCTTATCAAACTATTAAAACACCATTTTTTATTCTTTAAAAAATTAACACAAATTCTAAAAATTCTGGTATCTTTTATTTTATTCTTGGTACAAATTCAAAACTATTCAAAACTGATTCATAAATTTTCGTTTTATATACGACATATTTTGGTTTCGACTGCAGTTATTTAAACCCTGCTGCTTATTCATCGTCCAGACTTGCAATTTTTAAAAATTCTAATTTAAAATTGCATTAGTATCCAGATTATGATTTTTTTTCAATTACACTATTAATCAAAAATAAAATCAGTTTAAATTAAAAATTTAATCAAGTAAATTAAACGTTTAGTTATACATATAAACAACATTAATGCAAAAATGGTATATGAAGTAAACTTTTACTCTACACCAACGTAATATACAGCAATGCACTTACTACTCTCTTGGTTTTGTGCAAACCGACAACTGAAACTCAGTGAACCATTTATCAATCAGCTGGGAGCTTCGTATTTTACAACAGGCATTGTAAGCTGAACCAAAAAGGCCCCTCACAATATATTTACAATTGCATAAATTTTCAATCTCAAATGCACAAGATTGTTAATAGGGCTAATATATTTTTCACGATTTAAAGCATACTTACACTCCCCTTGCATTGACTGGCGGAGCAATTGCTTCTTGTTTCATAGTATCTTGAAAAAGTTGACTCTCCTTAAGTACTGGCTTATTAGATGCAGCAACAGTTCCTGTTATAGTTGGTGTGACGCTTCCTGCAGGTTTTCGTATCTTTTCACCCAACAAAAGTTCAGCATTTGATTTAAATGGTTGTACGGATGGCGTCAAAGACTGTGAGACGGAAGGAGAGGTAGTGGAATGCACAAAACGATTGTTATGAGAAATTGTATAACGATTGTAATTTTTATTTAAATGACCCTTGAAAGGCGAGGTTTTAGTAGATGTCAGCGGTGTAGTAGAAGAAGAGAAACCTGCAGACTTGGTTTCATTATTAGTAGAAGAAGCTAAATTGGTGATAGTTGTTCGAGAAGGAGTGGCTTGTGTTGGATTTGTTTTCAACTTTAACTTGGCTGATATAGTAGAATCGATTTTATGCAAATGTTGTGATGGCCTTTGACGCTGGGAAGAGGGTACAAAAGGTTTTCTTTGTTTGGCAGGAGCTCTTTCGGCCACAGTTTCGGGTTTTAAAGTGGTTGTAGTTTTAGCAGTTGTACTAGTAGTAGATGCAGTAGTGCTCTCTACTTTTTGTGTTGTTGTGATGGTTGGTAAATTTACATTAGAATCAGTTGTTAAATTAGTCAAACCCAATTGAGGTGAATCTATAATTTCAATATTATCTCCTGAATTTTCTGGGTGAGCTGCAGTTTCATTGAGGGTCTCATAAACACTATTAAATTTAATATTTACATCTTCGTCTCCTGCATCCTCAACGGTTGTGTCACCTTCGGCGAGTTGTTTTTCCAAGTCTGTTTTTGTAGTCAATTCGAAATCTTCCTCGATTTCTAGTAATTTTGATTTAAAATTATTTTCTTGTATTTTATTTGCTGCAATGTTGTCGATAGTAGTGACATTGCTATTTGGTGAAGTGGCTTTTGTTTCCGCATCCGTGTTTGTAGTATTTTCTATTTCGTTGTTATTTGTTGCTGTTTGTGATTTTTCAGTGGTGTTGATTGGAAACTTTGTTATCGTTGTTATAGTGGTGGTGGTAGTGGGACTTGTCACTGGCCTGAAATGGGGTTCGCGTACCACATCATTCGTTTTAAAGTTGTCAAAATCTTCTCGATTGTTCATGAATTTCGAAGCTCTACGATTATAACCATCTCGAGAATATCTCTCTGCGGCCAACTCTATATCTTCGACATCGATTTCATTATTGATAATTTCGTCACGTAATACAGATATATGGCGAACGTCACCATACATTCGTTTCATCAGGCCCTGATTTTCGTGTACGAACCGTCGTACAGCGTGCCAAGGATAAGCTGCTCCTGGTAGATTACAATAAGCTTGTGTTGTTAGATCACAGGGTATGGCGGCTAACATTTGAGCACGCCCTCTTCTGGATTGTTTTGCATTTGGGCTACATGATGTTGCCGAGTCGAAACCAAACGAAGAGGCCTCATCAATCGTGTGAGCAAAAAGGAGAAGAAATATTAAATTTCCCTAAAAAAGAGAAAGAAAGTTTAAATGATTAAATGTTATTTTGTGTAAATTTACTTTTATGTAAAGGGTGTTTTTTAGCTGCATGATAACTTAAAATGAATACGCAAGACAGAAATGTTGCAGGAATGATTTTTTTTTATTATAATCATGAAGATAATTTTATGACATTTCGATCATTCAAATCTTTACTACTTTTTCCAATAAATCTGGCCGTATGGCGTGAATGATGGCTTGAATATTGGCTTCCAATGCTTTAAGAGTTGCTGGCTTGTCGCCATAAACCGTATACCAAACATAGCCCTATAAAAACTTATCCAGAGGCGGTAAATCGCACGAACAAGGGGAACAGTGAACAGGATTACTTCTGGAAATAAAGTTGTCATCAAATTGATTTTGCAATAAATCTATGTATGGTTAGTTTCGCCGTCCTGTTGGATACAAATATCGTTGATGTTTAGCTGATTAATTTTTAGAAACAAAAATTCAGTCAGCATGGCTCAATAGCGCTCGCCATTCACCGTCCACAATTTGGGAGCGTTGTTCTAACGTTAAACGATTCATGATTACTTGCCAAACCTTTCTTAACAAAAATGTCAGCACAGTTTGATATTATCAGCTGTCAAACCATAGTTATCGATATCGAAAGTTCTCATGTAGCTTAAAAACACCTGATATTATAAATTTTGCAAAATTTATATAAAAGTGAAGAAAAATTTTTAAATTTTGCACTCCTAATGTTAAGTTGAACAGATTAATCTTTATTTCTACAGGAATCTTTAAATTTTTCAACAGACTAAAACTAAGAAATATAAAAAAGGAAATGGTATTAGAAGATTATAATTAACTGAGCTACCTAAATAGGAGCGGCAAGCGTCTGTTTTATGTCAAAACTTTTCATTTTCATAGAGTTTATACGAAAGAAACCTTTAGAACGCGAATTTAACACCACCCTGCTGTAAAATCTTATTTGATAGATCGCTTGGTCGTCTTATTTTATTGAAAATGTATTGGCAATAGAGTTTGCATGTTTAAAAAAACGCTTGCCGCTCTTGTTTAGGTAGCTCTGTAAGTCAATATGTCAAAAATTTTTGTTATTATTTTCTGAACTTATGCACATTGTACATATGTTTGTATGTTTTTTTTTGGAAAAATGTAACTTATGTATATATATGTAAGTAACGTTAAAACTTATTTGTTTACATCCAAACACACCCACTTTCGTTAATTATTTTGACAACAATCGAAATTATCTAACAAATCTTATATAAATAATTTCATTAAATTTATATTGCAGACAGTTGTACATACGAAATATTTATCTTAGTAATTACAACATTAAATTAAAAAATTTAAAGATAAAACTTGAGTATTCTCCTATCTACTCATATTTGTTTGCCGGTAAAGCCCCATTCACACTCGTAGACACATTCATAGATTATTTATGCCAGACAGATAAATCTAATTCAACCAGTTTGTAAAATGAATTTTGTGTTGGGTTTTTTTCTTATTTTATAATAATTAAAAAAATCGTAAGACATTTATAATTGCTAGTAAAACGTTTCCAGTGATGTTTTTGAAGTGGTTATTTCTTAAGAGCTTCTTTCAATATAAAAAATTAATGAATCAACTAGAGTTTCTAACTCCCCGAACTTTTTTCACTCCCTCGGGTGCATAAAATTGCAATAAAACGTGCATAATTAGAATAAAACAAGTTAGATTGCTGTATTCGGCTTTGTCGAATTTTTGATATCCTACACCGCTAGTTAGAATATGTCAGGAGGAGGAGTACGCGTACTAAATTGTTTTCGTAAAGTGTGCTTTATTATCGCTGAGAGTCATATAAAACTGTGACAGACCAAAACTTATTACAATAGCATTATTCTTTACGGTTTAATGCGTACTAAAGTGTTTTTCGAGAGTGGGCCTATTATAAATTCTTAACCGCTCTTCACGAAATTTTGTGGTATAATATGTGGTATGTCATTTTGAACGAATTTCTAAGAAATCTTATATCAATCTGAGCATTATGCCACCATTAATGTAAGTTCTTGTAACTAAATTATCAATTTTTTAGGATAATTGTTCCACATTTGGATAAATTCCTATTGAAACGATTTTACTGGACTTTAATCCCAAACGCTTAGGATAACTAGAAGTAATTTATCACCAATATTGTTCTTTTCTTTTGACTTGTTCGAAAGTGTTTGCAACATGCGGACAGACTGACGGACATAGCTTAATCGACTTAGAATTACTCAAGGACCCAGAATATAAATATTTTATGTGGTCTGAGATAAATAATAAAAAAGTTTTACACGGAATGACAAACTTAGTATACCCTCATTCACCACTAAAGCTGGAGGGTATACAAATTAGTGCTGGGAAACTTTCGATAGACTATCGATATTATCGATAGTCCTTAAATATCGGAAATGTCGATAGGAAAAATATAAATATCGATATTTTTATTATTTAAAATACAGCTATGAAGACATCTAACAGCAGCTATACACATACAGTTTTTTGCCGCAAATTTTTACATGCTATTATTAATGCAAGTTTCCTTTTCGACAGCTTTAAACCTATCAAATGACATTTCGAGAGGAGGTATTCGATCGGCCTCTTGCCATCAAAAGCTATGTTTCCAACTTAAAATACGAGCTATTCGATATCGAGTAAGAAAGATTTCGAGTCCTTCGATCATGAATGCGACGATTTCGCCACTGATCTTTGTATTCATTTATCAAAACACGATTTAGTTTTCAATATTATTTAAGCACTTTATCAATGCTGTTGAGTTAATAAAAAAAATACGTCAAATTTAGGTTAAAGTCTAAAACGTATACATATTGACGACTTTTGCGTAGACATGATGTCCGGCTTACCGTTTTAAAATAAACGATTATTTTCAAAATGTTTTTTTCCAAGAATTTTTGAAAATTTTTTCCCTAATAGGAACACTAGTTCAGAATACAAGCAAAACTTTCAATGTGAACGCCACACAATATTATTTTTCTATTAAAATTTTTGTTTGGTCTTTATTTTGAATCTCCATTTGGTTAGTTTTTTTTTCATAAATAACCGAAAACTTGTTGTGTAATATTAATCAAATATTGTGCAATTATACAATAAATATTTTGTAACAATTTTAAAGACTTACACTTTATCTTACTGTTTGACTGACAGACAGAGAGGCAGTCGGACAAACCGAAATTTTATTAGGCACATAAATTTAAACAGCTTAAATACCTGGTCATACATACACTTCTTTGTTTTTTTTTTTGTTCATTCAAGCCAATATAAGTTTTTAATGAAATGGAAAGTTTTTCCATTTAATCATTTCCTCTGTAAAGGGTTTTAATTGTATATTGATTCTTATTTTTTGTTTTGTCCATTTTACTTTTATCCAAGTTTTATACGCTTGGGTAAAAGTGAAAGAAAGACGGACAGACAGATTAAGAAGAAAAAAAAAAGATACAATAATTATAATGAAAAATTGTTTTTTTATTCGCCATACAACTTTTACTTTGTCTTGTAGGTTGTTGATTGTATGTATGTAACATTTCTTTTATAAATATTTTTTATGCATCTACAACATATTGAAATTTTTCTTGAAACTTTTCAGTTTTGTAGTTGTTGTTGCTCAGTTTTGGTTGAACTGTTAATAGTTTTGCTTGGCCACACTGTCAACGTTGATTGAATTTGTGCGTGTGTATTTGGTTTAATATTCGCTACAATATTTTTGTTGTAAAGTTTTAAAATTAAAAATTTTCTTTGGTTGGCAAAAAAAAAGAGAATAAATTGAAATTAAAAACGTTTTTACTTTCTTTTCTGTATGTATGGAAAAAATATATTTTAGTTGATTGAATTTGCATTTCACCTGATAGTAAAATGATTTATTGTAGTTATGGCGAAGAAAAATTTATTGAAAAATGCAAACAATTTACTTTGAGTTTTTGAGGTGTGCATGTTTCTAAGTCTTTCGTTTACTATGCCATACACCATTATAGTTGAGATGGGCAACATTTGAATGTGCTGGTGCTTGTATTCGTTGTAGTCCCATCTTTTGGTACATCTATTGACACAGAATAAATTTGGCTGGCTACACAGAGCGAAAAAAAACGTTAAAAAACTGTCAACCAGTGGTAATAAATTGATAACAAACTGTTGTCAATATTTCGACAACATTTGTTGTTAAATTTTAAACAAAATGTTGTCAAATTGGGCCGTTAGATAAAAAACGTACCATTGTTGTCAAATTGATAACACCCTGTTGTCAAATAGGTATCGCCCTGTTGTCATTATTAACAGCGTATACAAATTATCCCACAATCAACTTTGGTATTCGAAAGTAAAAAGTGAAAAGTTTCAGTGCTGTGATTAAATTAATAAATAAAAATTTAATAAATAAAATAAAAAAAATTTCTAAAATTTGTTTTTGTTTTCAATTTAATTTTCTATGCGAACGTTAACGTGTGACATCGTGGGCCTGGCTGTAAAAGTGTGAATTTTTTATGTATTTTTTTATAAGTATATTATTTAATGTGAAATAAATTAATAAGTTTACATTATTCCATTTTTTTACTTGGGTTCAGAATGGGTTATTAAGTACATACTACAATCAGAACAATGTGTTATCGAAAGGACAACCGAATGTTGTCAATATATTAACGGTGTGTTGTCAAAAATGACAACAGCATGTTGTCGGTATGGTACCATTATGGTGATAATATATAACCAATTTGATGTCATATTGAGAACAAATGGTGACAAACTGACAACGAGGTGGTTAAAAAACATTGATACCATCCGTTATCAAATTGAACACAAACGTAGTTGGCTCACTTTTGACAACGGATGGTGTCAATTTTGGTATTTTTATACCGGATTTTTCCCTCTGTGTAGGTGCGTGTCAATGTAAACTTTCAATACAATGCAAAAATAAAAATAGTTACATAAAATTTGATGCATAACGTTTTGCACCCATACTAATAACCCAATGTTAAAGAGCTTAAGAGTTCAATAACATTATTATTATAAGTGTGTCGGATCAAAATCATCAATCATGTCATGTAAAATGTTTGCAAATGAACTTATATTTGACCATAGTTCTCATTCAAAAGTCACGTTCTAAAATCACATGGTGAATATTTGTAACTCTAGGTTGACAATATAGACTCACGTCGCAAGAATCAGTTTTATACGAATAAACTCGTCGGATATCAGTATCTTAATAAAATAAGATACTAAAAACATCAACTGTATTAAAATGACAACAAGGCGATGTCAATTTTTCGAAAGCAATTGAAGCCCAGCCGCGAATAACGTTGTAAACGCCACATTTTGCAAAAACTGTTTTTTAGCAGATAACCGTTAACCTTACTCTCTTACACAGTTTAAACCAGTGTTCGAAAATAAACACTAAATATCGTTTTTTAATATTCGGTTCGGTAGATTTGTGGAAAACACAAACGCTAATAGTGTTTGTGTAGAAAATCATTAAAAAAATAGCGTTTTCCTGTTAGTCATCTTTCGAACGCAAAAATATTACTGTTTTTATCAAACTAAACAAAAGATGTGAACGTTTAATTCCGTTCGGTTTTTTTTGAAAATGCACAAACTTCAATGTGTTCGGTTCGGCTCGTTAATGTTCGTCCCTTTTGGCTGGTAAAAAAAAATTTTTACAAAAACAAAATACACACACGAAAAAACATTACAGAACATTAAAATATAATGTTTTTCTACAGTATCACTACAATTGTTTTAACGAAGAACCGAACATTATATAATGTTCGGTTCTTTCTTGAAAATAGTTACGAACGGTATTAAGGGTTGTGTATGTCTACACAATCATTAAAACAATAGAAATCGTTCCTGGGTATGTGAGCCGAACGTTAAATAATGCATTGTTTATTTTCGAACACTGGTTTAAACATCAAATCAATCAAAACTATGCACCTTAACGCCTTCAAAATGACATACAAAGTGTCAGCCAGTGGAAGAACATTGCAAGTTACTAACAAAATAATGAAACCGAAATGGTTTTGCAGTGCGGAATAATGTTTTAAAAGCCTTTTGCATTAAATTTTTAATTATCATTATTTTTATTGAAAGAAAAAAAAATGTTTAAAACAAATAATGCTGCCTGTCAAAAAACGTTTTTTTGCTCTCCTGAAAAATTATTATTTTGTAACTTAAACCGTTATTCGCGGCTATGCTTCAATTGTTGTCAAACAATATGTTGCCAAAATGAGGACGATAAAGGTAAAAATGCAAAACGTTGTCAAATCAAGAATGAAAATGTAAAAAAAATATAAAAAGTATCATACGTTGTCAGAAAATTGTATACTGTTGCAAATCAAAAATATATTTTTTTCTAATCAAGGACAAAACTTTTTCACATTTTAATTGTAAATAAAGCTAAAACTTTTTGCGAATTATCTTAATATAATTTATTATAATAGAAGGATCTATGACAACTATGTGTGAAACAAAATATTTGCCAAATGCTCGCCACGGCTTCAGTGGCATTCCTCTATCCGATGGCCCATATTTTAAATGAATCTAAGACGCAATTGCGGTTCAATGTCGTTAATGTGCCGAATCATCTTATCCTTAAGCTCTTAAATTGTTTTTGGCTTATTACGTGCACTTTTCCTTTTAAAAATCCCCAAAGAAAAAAGTCCAACGGTGTCAAATACCATAATTGTGGCGGCCAATTAACATCGCCACTACATGAAGTATTACGGCCATTGAATTTCTCGCGCAAAAGAGTCATTTTGTCGTTGTCTGTGTGGCAAGTGGAAATATCCTGTAACTGCTTGGGCAACCTCATTTACGAAAAAGTACGGTCCGGTGATGCCACCAGCCCATAAGGCGCACCAAACAAATACTCTTTTTAAATGCATCGGCTTTTTAACAACCACTCGTGGATTTTTATTTGCCTAAATGCGACAATTCAGCTTGTTAACGAATCCACTCAGATAAAAGAAGAAAATCACAAAGGGCACGAAATGCATTTGTATTTGAACGCCCATTTTAAGGCTTCAACAATCTTAACAATCCATGGGTGAATTTGTCAAACACTGAAACGTAGAAATGTCAAATTAATGGCGATTTCTTTTCTGAGAAAAATGTTGCATTAATGTTACATGTTCTACATTTTTGTGTTCGTTTGTACAAAAAATACAACTGTGAGAAAAATTTTCAAGTTGTTTGTGAATATGTTGATGAAAAACGTGCAAAACATGTTGCATATCTTACCCTAACTTTTACTTAAGGTGTTCATACTGCCCTGTTCTACAACTTTGGTACTTACTACTTTGTTTGTACAACAAATGTTTTATTTTGTTTGTCATAATTCATACCGCTCATAATTTTGAAAAAAAACTGTTTTAAAACAAAATATAAAAATATTTACACATTAAAATCAAAAAAAGTCTATTTATATTATAATCGTTTAAATTTTTCTAAAGCATTAGTGATGTCAATATTTGGTTCCAAGCCATAATAGCGTGCAGAAACCGCTCAAATAGCTTTAAAAATCGCTCATAAAGTACATTAATGATGAAAGTGTAATAGTTGTAAATAAAAGCAGCTAATTGTGTTCTATTGAAATTGCACAACATGTAACACTTCCAGTGATTATAGGTAACATTAGAAAATGTAACATGTATATACTGTAACATATTTTTCTCAGAAAAGAAATCGCCATAAGTAGGGCAAACAACTTGACGTTATGATGTGACTCGCAATTAACATTGTGTATTACGGTTGGTGCACCCTTTAGAACATTAGTTGTGGCCCCATTGCTTAATATTTCGTATTGTCTTGAAGTTTTCAGTTGTTTTCGACATCCATTTAATAATAAATAAAAAAAAATTATTACACATTATTTATCGCTCATATGCATACCGGTTATAAGCATTCAACGCATTTATGCAATCCAACTTGTGGAATCATAGTTTTCTATTTAAAATTATTTAAGGCCGAACTATAATATGCATAAGTTGGCTGAAGCAACTGTGCGAATACATGTAAATAATATATGGGTAATTCCATAGTGTTAAACATTTTAAACAACCTTAAATTATAGCACTAAGAAAGCCCTGTCTATGCTAAAGTTTATGGAGGGCGCGATTCTAGGTTAAAGATAATGGCAAAAAAAGTAGCGGTTCGAACGTGAAAAAAATAGAAGTAGTTTTTGTGGCCATGTATAAAAAGGCGTAGTTCAGCGAAACCTAACACAATTTTTAAGCCAAACTACTTTCAGAATTTTACGTAGCAATATAACATTAAAATGTCTTTGGTTTCATTCCAAAATCTTCTGTATTTTTTTCAAGCCAAAATCTGTGTCTATACGTGACATTTCGAACGTGAAATTTTTTCCATAATAATTTAACATGTAAAGGCGACCGTACACGACATGTTTTTGTCATCTGACATGTCAAATTTCCCGCTGCAAAATACATACATGTCGTGTGTTACCTTTTAAACTTTGCTTCTGTAAAAGTCAGATGCAAAGTCATCTGACAAAATTTCAATTAGAGCATGCTCTATTTTCTTCTGACAAACCATCTGACATCAGAAATCTATGCCGCTAGGAAACCGGCAGCGGCGTCCACTATTGACGGAATCATTAGCCGGCTGAAGTTTATATTTTACAATACCGAGATATGTATGATCATCCCACTATTGAATAGAATTTATGTAAATATATACATATATAAAAACCGTTTCATTATAATATCCTAAATTGGTATCTTTGAATTAAAAGAAAAGTATGCTAAGCTGGCTAAATTATTTTACGGCGTAAATAAAAATTTTCGTGGCGGCATTTTTGTTTTGATTTTTGCAACAACTATGGGGATAAAACAGAGACAATGTCAGAAGCAAATTACATGTACGTTTGTGACCAAATATTATAAACCTTCTGTAAAACAGCCATTTTGACAGACATGCACAATTACATGTGACTTGAAAAGTTGACAAGTCAGATGTAAAAAACATGTCGTCTACATGCACCTTAAGAAACTTTTTTTGGAGTAATTTTTATCAAATATCACCTCTTTTAAGGAAAATAATATTAAAGAAAACACAGTAAAACATTCGCAGAAATAAGAAATTACGTTTGTACAACTTTGCAGTCTGCTTGTTCGTCTTAGTGAACGAATTTATGGGGGAATTTATAAAATAAGTAAAACCTAAATATTTCTCTATAACAAAATCATAAAAGAATATGCTTTTAAGAACTTTTAAATTTTCGGTCACGTGGACCTTTAGAAAGAAATGCCGATATATAAAACCATATTGAACTTAAGGAAACATTTTGTTAAGTTTTATAAAACAGCCATTTGCTTAAGCATAATACGAAACTGATCGCACATTCCATAAGGAACCAGATGTTTTTTTGGCTTGGTTTTTGTTTTTTTAGCGTTTCGTTAAACTTTCGTTAAGCTACTGTTTGGCCTTTAAATTATTTTATATATATGTATATTAGGGTGGCAGTGAAGTGTATGAAAGAAATTTTGTTGCTGAGTTTTAAAGAAATCCAGGTGGAATATTGTGCTAATTGGTCTAGACAATAAATATGAAAAGTTTGAGCGAAATCGGACAATTTTAAGTGCTGCCCCAAAGAGGTCAAAGGTCAAATTTCAGTAAATTCCATATTTTCATCAAGTATTTACTTATATAGAATTTTGGCTGTTTCTTCCAGGCTCGGGGTGAAATTTGAAAAATGTATTCCTTCGTGTGATAAGAATATTCAGAAAAACTTTTGAAAAAATTAATCCTCCTATGTCCTGTGGATCAAACAAACCTCGCTTTTATATGTGTTACAAACAGTTTGTTTGAAATAAGCTGAAATATGTAAATAAACTTTTTGTGAAAAAAAGCGTCAATCCTTCACTCTTGTTAAAGACAAAATGAAACATATTGCATATTGAACTAAATATAAATTAAAAAATGTTTTCATAAAGCATTGTTTGCTAATGCAAATATTAAAAGCATTATTATATTATAAGCATGTTATTTGCTAAATTAATAAATTATATAATTTTAAGAATTCGCTTCTTAAATTTCAAAAAACAAGTTTGTGTTAAATCTTAAACTTTAGTTAGAAATACAACAAAATTTGTATTACTTTGAATAGATGTTTCCTCTGATCCTCATCTTTGGTGATTTTTTCATGGTCATCTTGCATAGCCTAATTCCTCTTTCGGTGCAGTCGTTTTTATACCCTCCACCACAATTAGTTGTGAAGAGGGTATATTAAGTTTGTCATTCCGTGTGAAACTTTTTTATTATTCATCTCAGACCCTATAAAGTATATATATTTTGGGTCCTTGAGTAATTTTAAGTCGATTTGGCCATGTCCGTCTGTCTGTCCTTCTGTCCGTCTGTCCGTCTGTTGAAAACACGCTCACTTTCGAAAAACTCAAAAGAAATAAACAAACTTGGTGTCAAATTGCTTGTAGTTATCCTAAGCAGCTTGGGATTGAAATCCAGCAAAATCGGTTCAATAGGATCTGAGCTATGAATCAAAATGTGGAACCACCACCTAAAAAAATTGATAATTTTGTTACAAAAACTAACATAAATGGCGGAAAAATGCACAGAATGATATAAGATTTCGCAACAGTTCGTTTTATTTAACTGGAAATCACGCTGTAAAATTTCTTGAAGATCCGTCAATGATTTACCCTAGGCCCCATATAAGCCCTACTCCCGGAAAACAGTATAGTAAGCCTAAAACCCTAACTAACAATGCTATTATAACAAATTTTGGCACGTCACAGTTAAATAGGACTAGAAATGAAACTATTAAGTTTTGTGAAGATCGGGCCATAATTTACCATAGGCCCCATATAAAACCTACTCTCGGAAAACAGTTTAGTATGCCTAAATCCGTAAAAAATAATGCTATCATAACAAAATTTGGTACATCAAAATTTTTTAGAACTAAAAATAAGACTGTGAAATTTCGTGAAGATGAGGTCCATAATTTTCCATAGGCCCCATATAAACCTAACTCCCGGAAAACAGCTTAGTACGCCTAAAAACGTAAAAAAGAATGCTATCATAACTAAATTTGGTACATCAGAGTTTTATTGAACGAGAAATAAAACTTTAAAATTTTGTGAATAACGGTCCATCATTTACCATAGGCCCCATATAAACCTTACTCCCGGAAAACAGCTTAGTAAACCTAAATACGTAAACAAATAATGCTATCATAACAAAATTTGGAACATATAGGTTTTACAGAACTAGAAATAAGACTGTGAAATTTCGTGAAGATCAGTTCATAATTTACCCTAGGCCCCATATAAACCTTACTCCCGGAAAACAGCTTAGTACGCCTAAAAGCTTAAAAAATAACGCTATCATAACAAAATTTGATACATCACAGTTTTATAGAACTAGAAATGACACTGTGAAATTTGGTGAAGATCGGTGCATAACTTACCATAGGCCTCATATAAAGCCCGCTCTGGTAAAACAATTAAATACGCGGTAAACTTTCTTCCAGTTTAGCTTCATATGGCCAGAAAAAATGTTATGCAATTTTGTGATATAGGCTGACTTCCAAAACGTACTAATACAAAGTTTGTATACAGTTTTACTACTGAACTTTAACCATGCACATGAACAAAGTACCGAAACAATGAAACTATGTGTTCTATTTATTTAAACGTTTTGAAATGTAAGTGATGCAATGCATAATATTAATATAAATCTGTATTGCTTGCAAATTATATGTCAAATATCACAAAGCATCAACTTTAAAACCGATGCTCTGATTTCTTTTTTGCTGCGTTACTAATACTTAGCATTGATGTTTTGGAAGGGTTTGCATTGCATATATATTGTACTGCGGCGTAATGAAACATTATACTTTGATCATATACAAAGCATTTGACGTTTTGGAAGTCAGCCATACAGTCCATAATTTTCCTTAGATTCCATTTTAGCAGCCTTCTGAAATTTACTGCAAACGCTTAAACTAATTGCACCGCTGTATTGAATTTATGTTTTTTAATTAAATCGTTCTGCAGAATTTGGGATAATTGGTTCATAGCTTACCATGGCTTTTATATAATTTGTTCGCTTGAAAATCATTTAAGTTCATCTTAAACTGATATTCTACTCAAACTTTTTAAAATTGATTCTGATTGTCGATCAATAATTTTATATAGGTCTAAACCGCAACAAATTTTAATGCAGATGTCTGTTTTTACAAAGATTATAATAATAAATAGACATCATACAGATATTACTCCTAAAACATTCGAAGTGTCGGTGGAGGGTATCAAAGATTCGGCACAGCCGAATATAGCACTCTAACTTGTTTATTTTTAATTTCCCAATTATATATTTTGACCTTCGATATTCGGGTAAATCATTCCGTAAACTTGGCTCTATTTGTAAAAATAATTGTAGAAATTTGAGAACAATTCCTCCTGAATAAATAAGTTTTTTCAGAACTACTTCATCTTCATTCAGATTATCTTCGTAACAAACTTGGCTTTAGTTTAAAAATCTATTCTTTCATCGAATAACGAAAAGCCTACACATTCTTCATTCAAATAGTAAAGATATTTAAGAAATTTTGTTATTTCTTTATCTGCTATATTTTGGTTAATTTTTTGTTATTTTCCAAATTTCTCAAGAATTCAATGTCGTTTAAAGGAGCTTGGTCTGCTTTATCAGCACCCGTATTCCGTAATTCGCTTAGCTTAAGCTAAATCTCTATCGATAAAATGCCTTAGAGAATACAAAATTTAAAAATTTTAGTGATGACAATAAAAGCTAAAATTGCGTTGAATTAAATTTTATGGCATTGCCAAACTTAGCAATGCACGTTACAGTACTGCATTCGTAGCCAAAAATCGCTAAATCAACTTTAAATATTTTTAGCGATAGAGATTTAGCTTTAGCGAATTACAGAATACGGCCACAGTATTAAACTAGAATTGCGAATAGCACTTAACAACAAATCGAGCAGCTTCGATTAAACCTTAAACTTCAATTTCGGTAACTGCAGGAAATTGTTTTCGAAAAATAAGTATGTATTTTCAAATAATAAATGGCCTTTGCCATCCATCTGGCTAAATGCGTAGCTCCAGGTCTCGTAAATTAAATGCCTTTTGTCTGACTTCCTACTAAGAATATTATTATTATATTTATATCAGTTCTAAAAATTCTTTAAAGTCATTGCGTGGAAAGTCTTCTAATAGTTTCTCTTTTGCAAATCTTAAAATGTTATCTACGTTACCATCTTAAATTTCATTGAATTTTGAATATGACAATCCTGTCAAATAACCATCCTGTGACTTTTTGCTAGTTTAAAATAATTTTTATCAATATTTGCAGATCATTGCTCTTAATTATGTCATTTACCCATTATTAAAAATAAAAATATTAGCATTAATTTTGCAAATAAACCATCTTTAAACGCATAAAATTGGGCATTTTAACTACCAATACAGACTAATGAATTTGACAAGACTTATCGCAGTGCTACCACATGTCATTTTTTTTAACTGCATATACTACATGGGACACAGATTTATAGTTGTTTAGTTTAAACTACAATAAAATCAAGTTTAGTTAAATTAAGCCAGCGTTTAAACCATCAGTTATTTATTGGGCATAAGGCGACGATATCTTGCATTTATGCATCATTGAAATTATCACGAAACTTTTCTTAAAATTATTTAAAATAACATTACCAAATTTTGACAAAAATGATCAGTGCTTAAAAACATGCTGTTTTTCATGTTGTTGAAATCTGAGTTTAAGTGTCAAAAGCTGTTGCAGGATAAGAAGTTCTAAAATTAATCGAATTTACTTATAGAATTGCGATAAAAAAAAGTTTTTTTTTTGTTCATATGCTACTAAATTGCTACTTCTAATGCATGCTACGTTAATCCTGTATCTTTTCCTTGCTATACGATGTTTCTGTTAGTTATATGCTTTAAATTTTAGACTTTTACTATAAATACTACTTCTTAATTGGAAATGAATATGAACGAAATCTTAAAACTCATTTACTATCAAACTTTGATTTATCTGCTATGGCTACAACTAATGCTAAGAAAATGTTTAGGTGGTAGCTTAAATATAAATTCAAATTCGTTACTGCTTTATTTAGTAGATTTCGTCTGACAGACATGCTCTAGTTTTTTTGTATTTGAATCATGCATAATATAATCGTAGTCTAAATTTAGAGTATTTATTTGTTCCCCAAAGATTTTCAACAATTCAGTTTTACCATTAATGATACCAGAGACTAATTTGTTTTCTTTATTCCATTTAAACCATTGATCTTTAACTTTCAACCTATCATCTCTAACAATGACTTTATGCTCTTTGCTTATTTCCTGTATTTTTCTCTTCAACATCAAGGAAGCTTTCTTGTGTACCTGTTTATTTGGAATCATATCCCGCTCGACAGAAATAGATGAACCAGCAAGTTTTCGAGTGTTTTTGAATACCTCATCTAAAGATTTGTCCGACTCCAGTTCTACTATCACCGCCATCTTTCCATTACGTTCAAAAATTTTACGAACACTTATTATGCAGGTATTAATTTGGAGTTGCTCCTTACACATACGTTCTACCTCTTCTCTTGGGTTTTTTTGCTGCTTTAAGGCCTTTGATAGGCCTAACTTGGGTTCAAAGCCAAACAATGTCCTTTTTTTATCTTCGTTTTCTTTTTTTACTTTAACCAATTCTTCTCTTAGTTGTTGATTTTCGATTTTTAACGCATTTACTTCCGTATTAACAGTACCAAACATTGTTTTTAATTCCTCCAAATCAGCTTATTTAGTATATTTTCGTTGCTACAGCTTCTTGTAGTTTAGTTTATTCAAAACTCTGTCCAAAGGTCCCCTATTAACATTTTATTTATTTATTTATTTCCAATTCTATACACAAGACTTAGAGCCTCTTATTGCAGTATAGAACATTGTTTTAGCAGAAACATTAAAAATTATAATTTGTAAATGAAAAAATTTAAATTTTAATTTTAAAACAAAAGAAAAAATTTAAAAGAGAAAAAAAATATTATTAAAATTAACAATATGAATATATATTTTACATTTTTTATTTTCCGAATTTTTTCTATGAGCTAAATTTCAGTTATGTATTTTATAAAGCTTTTTTGTAATAGTCCTATTCCTTAAATTTTTCAGCGTTTAAACCAAAGCGGTTATACAGATGTTGTGGTTGCTGAGTAAATATGATTTTATGCATTAATATCAGTACTCTTGTTTTGAGAAGGTCATCAAACTGAATCCCATATAATTTTACCGTAAAAGGAGAAACAGAATTAAACCTTTTCACGCCATATACGTATCTAGTATTGTAAGATACGTATATGGCGTGAAAAGACTGAGTTTAATTTTCTCGCACTTGCGGCATCACATTTGGCAAATAATTCGCATCCATATATCAGAATTGGCAATAAATAGGTTTTGGCAAGAAGTATTCTTATTTTGATAGGTGTACAATACTGTGTTTGCCAGAGAGTTCTAAGAATGGAATACGTACGGCCACATGCATAATTAATATGTCAAAATAATACCAAGATTTTTTGCTGTATTTACCCATTCAATACGTTCATTTCCAAGAAAAAAAACCATATGATCGGTTATAGTAGTTCGTTTTTGGATAACAAGATATTTAGATTTTTTTGGGTTGATAATAAGACCATTAGCAGAAACCACCAGTGGAGTTCCCGGATAGGGAAATTTGGTGTGGATATAATGGACTGTTTTAGGGGTGGGCAGTATTTATGGATGGATCCAAGATGGAAACCGGTACTGGTGCTGGTGTATATATCGCGGACACCGAGGTGAAAAGGTCATTCAGACTCCCCGATGAGTGCAGTGTCTTCCAGGCTGAGATCCTAGCGATCTGGAGGGCGACAGTGGTGATACTGGAACACATCGTGGGTGGATCTGTGGTGACAATTTACGTCGATAGTCAGGCGGCGCTTAGGGCATTGACAAATTATACGGTGCGATCGTTCCTGGTCGCTCGGTGTAGGAATGCTCTTGGTGGACTCATGGAGGCATTCAATGTAAGGCTGTGTTGGGTACCTGGACACTGCATGGTTGATGGAAATGAGGTGGCGGACGAACTCGCGAGAGGGGGTTCGAATCTGGACTTAGCGGTAAGGGACAGGGGGTTAAGCCCCCCCTATGTGACTACTATGGGGTAACACGGGAGAAATTCCGTGATGACGTTAACCGATCCTGGAGGGACAGAACAGATTGCAGGGTGTCCAGGGCACTATGGCCCAGATTGGACGCGGTGGCAACCAGGGTTCTACTGGGATTGGATAGGGGTAGTCTTAGAACACTTATAGGATTCTTGACGGGTCATTGTCCTGTCAGGGCTTTTGCGGGCAGATGGGACAACGCCATACCAGACTTCTGCAGATTGTGCGATGATTCAGAGGAGCTGGAGACGATCGAGCATGTACTGTGCCATTGTTCCAGGATGCAGGGTCTCAGGCAGAAGTGTTTCTGTTGAGGGGACTGTAGAGAGGGCAATAGTTCTACGCGAAATCTTCTAACTTTCTATCTTTCTTGTTTCTATCCATCTCATCCTTTACTGTCTTTTTTTTTTCTTTTAATTGAAGGAATGGACCATATTGGTCTCCGAGTGGAAGTGTGCCCTTGGGCGCATAACCCTTCTTAACCAAACCTAACCCTTATCTAACCTAAGACCATTAGCAGTATCCCACTCATATATATGTTTTAGCTCAGTATTCAGAGTTAAGACACATTGTTCAATTTCAGATGTATCACAGCTGATGTAAATCTGAACATCGTCAGCATACATTCTGACTTTGCAGTGTGTAAGTTTACTCCCCACACCAAAAAACGCTCTTAGCCAACAACAATTGTGAGGTCGAATTACTTGCAGTAGAATATACTTTGCTTCTTTATACTATGGGAAAAAAACTATTTTTATTTTTTTTAATATGAATTCTGATCGTATAAACTTTGACTTAAAAATGAAAAAAGGAAAAAAAAAGGAAAATAGAGGAGAAAGAAAAAGTTTTTTTTGGGGATTGGAAGAAATTTAAAATAAAAAAATAAATTCGTAGAAAATAAAACGAAATATCAAGACTCCATCCTTATAATCTATTTGTTGGAAAATATCCACATCGCAATTTAACTAAAGTTAATATTCCTGCGATTAGAATTTGGCAAATTCAACTTCTTAAGTGAGGCTGTATAAAGTTTTGGCATTTGGTGCAGGTTATAATATTCAAGACTTCAAGCCATAGCCAGTTTAGCCAAATTCTGTTATTCCACCTTTTTGTGAGGAAGAAATGTCTCAATAAGATGGGATATTAGAAGAAACCGTAAAGCATCAACAATTTTTGGTTTAAATTCCGTCATAAAGCGGTCTTAAGTTGGAACTGGAAAAAAAAAAAAAAACATTTGTTTCTTGAAATGCCCTGGAAATTATAAGAAGGTCATACGGGTTTGGTGTTAGCTTTGTTGGAATCCTGTTACTCAAGCCTGTATATTTTATTACGACACCTGCTACGGGTTAATATAAATAAATATATAGATTTATAAGGTGCTTGGTTAATTGTTCGAATTACTAAGGTCGCATACGTTACATTTTCTTCACATATGTTGTAAACACTTAATCATCTAAACAATAACAAATTAACTTCCATTTTTTTTTTTTTTTTACAATTGGAATCGATACCTATTTATTATATACCTATTTTATTGTAAGATTTTACGCTAAGATAGCGAAACACCCTTTCAAATGTTAAAGATCTTGACTTCAGGCCTGCAGTCAGCGATGGAACCTAATAAGGGTGAGTTTTATTTCTTGTAATTTTAATTGCATCTATAAATTAAAACATAATTATTGCATTGATTTCTTATAAAAAAAAAAAAAAAACAAAACATTAATTTTTAAATTCGTTTGTCTAAATATACATATAAATATAAGTTTGCATATTTTAATGCTCTCACAATTAATATTAGATGGTACACAATTTTAAAGCAACACATTACTTTGTTTTCCATACATACATATTAAATTTTTTTTTTTTTTATGCTAAGTTTTTCTGTTGATTTCGGTCTTTATGGTCATATTGTTCATATGGCACGTTATTAAATTATTATATTAATAAATATAGTTTGAAAATGAAATTCTACTTTTGAATTTACTAAATATTTCGCGAAACATGTAGGTAATTAATGTTAGCTTGTTTTTTTGGGCTACTCTGAAATATAAAAAGAATAGCAAGGTTATGGGCGGGTAAAGAATGGTAGGAGGCAGATAACATCTAGTTCCTCTTCCAAGTAGAACATAATTTATTACCACAGTATTGTTCTTTTTGTGTTTTGTAATTGGATGAAAATATTTAGTTTGCTACTTAAAATTTTTATTTGGTGTACGAACCGACTTAACATTAAAGAAGAAGAAGATCCCCCCCCATATCCCTGAGCACGGCCGGTTTATAAGTAGCAAGGTCTTCTTGATGTTTAGTCCCCGTCGACATATGGTTCGTTACATAAAATAAATGGCGCCCAACGTGGGGCCCAGCAGTGCAACGGTTTTTTTTTTTAAAGGAAGGAAATCCATGAACTTATGCCTATGGTATTATTATTTTACATCTCTGCTGTGGTTTCATACCTATAATAACTCCGTGGTTTCAATTACTTAATTATTTTTATCTACCCTTTTACTTTCATCATTTTATACTAATCATTATTGGATTTAGTTTATTGGACTTAGTTCTGATTATTTTACCTAATGATTATATAGAGTTTAGTTTTTCTATTTAAATGTCGATATTTTAGTTGGAGATTGTATTTTTTTTTTTTTTTCCTCTTTTAAAGATTACACTCACTAAAAATTGGCATATTGTGTTTGGTTTCTATCTCAAAATTAAATTGTGAGATATATTGTTTGAGATTTTTATAACTGATTATGTCGGTTATTTACTCGCATAGATTTCTCAGAATTTCTTTCTTGGGTTGCTTAACTTAGGATTTTCATTGCAAAATTTTCTTTTACAATGTACCTTTGTTAAATTTAAAATTTGTTTCCTATTATTTTTTTTATTTTTTGTGTGGTAAATTATGTTTATATTTTATTTTTTTTATAAACATCTACATTATATTACCTCATGGAGTAGCGAAATAACATTTATAATTCTTTATTTAATTTATTATAAAAAAATAATTTTTTTTAAAAGAAAAAAAAAAAAAATGGTTTTGACAAGGAGTCAAGAGAACTTGGCTAATATTGACCTGCCATCAAACTGTAGTTTTACAGTTTCAGGGTGCGCGGCCTAAAGTAGGCTCTCGTAACAAAAACACGATTCCTAATAGATCTTTTACTAATGCACAACCTAATAATTCAACAAATAGTAATCATGATGATTCTCATGTAAGGCAGATTGTAAATAATTGTTTGCGGTCATTTCGTGCTGAAATGCAAACTTTTATCTGCAACGAGTTTCGTAATATGATGTCTGGCATAAACATAGATGCCTCAAATGCAAACGACAACAATAATAATCGAGACATTTCATCAAACAATCTTTCTAATTCAATTCCACAATCCAACAATGGTAGTTCTCTGAATTTTTCACCCGATAAAACTTTAAACATCATACGTAACTGGCAAGTTAAATTCAGTGGTCATAATAACCAGATGCCAGTCGATGAGTTTATTTATAGAATAAACATCTTGACATCAAAGAATTTGAATGGCAACTTTGAAATCCTGTGTGATCATGCGCACATTTTATTTGAAGGGAAAACATTAGAATGGTTCTGGCGATACCATCGTGAACATGTTAACATTGAATGGATTGCACTGACAAATTCTTTACGGGATAAATACAAGGTTGATTATAACGACTACGACACATTGGACGATATTCGGAGACGCAAACAGAAATCAAATGAGACTTTTGACGAATACTTGGACTCAATATCGGTTTTAACAGATAAATTGAAATCACCAATCTCTGATCGCGACTTATGTGAGATCCTATTAAGAAATTTAAGAAATGAAATTCGTCATGAATTAATTCATTTGGAAATTTCGAATGTATCTCAGCTTCGACGCGAGGTTAAAAAACATGAGCGATTTCTCAAGGAATTACGTAATGAGCCAAGTAAAACATCAAGGACTAGGGTTTGCGAATTGGTTGAACCAAATATTGACAGACACGATTCTGAGAGGACAGAAGTTGACGAAGAAATTTGTGCGGTAAGGAACATAATCAAATGTTGGAACTGCGAAAAATTGGGACATACTTTTTTCGACTGTATGGAAAATAGACGGATATTTTGTTATGGGTGCGGAATTAAGGATGTCTTTAAGCCAACATGTCCAAACTGCAACGCGAAATCGGGAAACGGACAAAGGGATGTCCGTCGAAATTAGATAGGACATCCGGGACTGACGAAGTGAACTTTAATATTATGCGAACTACAGATGACAGCAACGTTAACAGTGACAAGGACCTGGTGAATCCATTATTTAAACCTTATCATGTTCGGTTGAGGGAATATAATCAGGCTCGTTCGAGAATCTTCGGAAATTCGAAAAGGGAAATCAGATCGGCTAATCGTATTCGTGAACATTATAAACAGCTTAAAATGTTCCAAATATATATTATTTCTTCTCTAGGTGAAAAAGATTTTGATAACAGACCATATGCAAAATTGAAAATGGGTGATAATTACCATTTCGCTTTGTTAGATAGTGGGGCAAATAAAAGTGTAATTGGTGGTAATTTGGCGAAGGAAATTCAGGGAAGTGAAACTTTTTGCAGACGTGTAGGTAATGTACGGACGGCTGACGGACAAAGACAGAACGTTGTAGGTATAGTGAAATTGGATGTTACGTATCAGGGACAGGTAAAATTGTTTGAGTTTGTTGTGGTACCGTCTATACATCAGGACATAATTTGTGGTTACGACTTTTGGACAACTTTTGGACTGCGGATTTCTTGTCCTACTATTGGGGAAGTTGCTTGTACGGAAATTGACTCAGAGAAATTACAACTTACATATGAACAAGAACAGCGACTTGATAAAATAAAGGCTATGTTACCTGATTCTGAGGTAGAAGGTTTGGGTTGTACAACATTAGTAGAGCATTATATTGATACGGGCAACGCAAAGCCTATTAAGCAGCGACATTATCCCATTTCACCAGCTATTGAAAAGCTGTTGTGTGGCGAACTGGATCGAATGCTCTCACTCGGAGTAATTGAAGAGGCACCTGGCTCACCTTGGTCCTCCCCTACAGTGGTAGTTGTGAAACCGGGAAAAGTAAGAATGTGTGTCGACAGTCGAAAATTAAACTCCGTGACAGTAAAGGACGCATACCCAATACCGAACATTGACGGACATATTTCGAGACTTCCTCCAGTTTATTGCATTTCGAAAATCGATTTGAAGGATGCATTCTGGCAAATTAAATTGGAGGATAGTTCAAAACCAAAGACCGCATTTACAGTCCCTAATCGGCCCTTGTATCAGTTTACAAGAATGCCGTTTGGACTTTGTAATGCACCGCAAACGTTGTGCCGACTCATGGACATAGTTATTCCGTACAACTTAAAAACACATGTTTTTGTATATTTAGATGACCTTTTAATTGTTTCGCAGAATTTTGACGAACATATGACACATTTACTAGAGGTTGCTTGTCAACTTAGGAAAGCAGGATTGACTATAAACGTGAAGAAAAGTTGTTTTGCTCTGAATAAGGTAAAATATTTGGGATATGTAGTAGGGAATGGGACACTGCACGTTGACGAGGACAAAGTAAGGGCTATACGTGACTTTACGGTACCAAAATCAATACGACATTTACGACGATTTTTAGGGATGACTGGTTGGTACCGAAGATTTATTAAAGACTACTCAACTGTGACTTTTCCGCTGACGGAACTGTTGACGAAAAAGAAGACTTTTGTTTGGACAGACGAAGCTCAAGAAGCTTTTGACGAGCTGAAGGCTAGACTTACATCTGCTCCACTGCTTATTCACCCTAATTACGATAAACCATTTGTACTACAATGTGATGCCAGCATATGTGGGGTAGGAGCTGTACTGGCGCAAGAAGACGAAAATGGGATGGAACAACCGATTGCCTATATGTCACACAAATTAAACAAAGCCCAGCGAAATTATAGTATAACCGAACTCGAGTGTTTGGCCGTTTTAATGGCTGTTAGAAAATTTAGACCATATGTTGAGGGCCAGGAATTCAAAGTAGTCACGGATCATGCAAGCTTGAAGTGGCTTATGAACCAACGGGATTTATCTGGGCGTTTGGCAAGATGGTCTCTAAAGCTCCAGGGTTTTAAGTTTTCCATAGAGCATCGAAAGGGAAAAGATAATGTGGTGCCTGACGCGCTATCCCGGGTTCATGAGGGAGAAGACTTTGTGAGTTCAATCGAAATTGAAAATGTTCCTATAATCGATCTTGACTCAGCAGAATTTGACTCAGATGAATATGTTAAATTGAGAGAGTACATTGGAAATTCGAACATACCAGATTTTAGGATTATTGATAAGTACGTGTATAAAAGAAATGATTTTTCGGAAAATATAACTAACGAATCGGATTATTGGAAGCTTTTTGTGCCGTCAGGACTTAGACGCGATGTTATTTATTCTTCTCACAACATACCAAAATCATCACACGGTGGAGTAAGTAAGACTTTAGAACGAATAAGACGGTACTTTTATTGGCCACGACTTGTAACAGACGTTAAAGAATATATTTCAAATTGTGATATGTGTAAAACTTCCAAGACTCCTACGACTATATTAAGACCTCCGCTTGGACAGATGGTTAGGACTGATAGACCATTCCAAAGACTCTACGTTGATTTGATAGGACCGTTACCAAGGACGAAGGCAGGAAACATTGGGATTCTGATCATACTTGATCATTTTTCGAAATTCACATTTTTAAAACCGCTTAGGAAATTTACTTCAAAGAACATTATAAGTTATATACAATCGGAGATTTTTGACTGCTATGGTGTGCCTGAAGTAATTGTGTCTGATAATGGTTCGCAATTTAAATGTAAAGATTTCGAGAGTTTCTTAAAGAAGCATGGAGTACATCACATGGTGACTGCGGTTTATAGCCCACAGGCCAATGCGAGTGAGCGTGTTAATCGTTCCATAAATGAAGCTCTTAGATCGTATGTGCGAAACGATCATCGAACACTTTGGGTAAATCACCGTACCAAGTTCTTTTTGGACAAACTATGGTTTCACATGGTAAAGACTATAAGGTTTTGGAGAATTTGGGCCTTTTGGCTAATTCCGATATACGCCTGGAGCGGCAAGATGAATTTTGTTTGATTAGGGATTCTATACGGAAATGTATGCGAGCAGCATACGAAAAAAACGAAAGGACATATAACCTGAGATCACGTACAAAAGAATATGAGGTTGGTCAAGAAGTAGTGAGGAGGAATTTTGCTCAAAGTTCGAAGAGCGAATATTTTAATTCTAAACTAGCCCCGGTGGGTGTTCGAGCCAAGGTTGTTCGGAAACTTGGAAATGTGAACTATGAATTACAGGACTTGGACAGTAAAAATAAGGGCATATATCATGCAAAGGACATTTGGATGTGACATATGTTGGTTCCGCTAATTATATTATTTGATTTGAGATTCTTATTTACGCCCTATTCAGAGGCAGTGCTTCTGGCCTACAAGGACTATCACTGCTTCTGTTTTGTGAGGTCGAATTACTTGCAGTAGAATATACTTTGCTTCTTTATACTATGGGAAAAAAACTATTTTTATTTTTTTTAATATGAATTCTGATCGTATAAACTTTGATTTAAAAATGAAAAAAGGAAAAAAAAGGAAAATAGAGGAGAAAGAAAAAGTTTTTTTTGGGGATTGGAAGAAATTTAAAATAAAAAAATAAATTCGTAGAAAATAAAACGAAATATCAAGACTCCATCCTTATAATCTATTTGTTGGAAAATATCCACATCGCAATTTAACTAAAGTTAATATTCCTGCGATTAGAATTTGGCAAATTCAACTTCTTAAGTGAGGCTGTATAAAGTTTTGGCATTTGGTGCAGGTTATAATATTCAAGACTTCAAGCCATAGCCAGTTTAGCCAAATTCTGTTATTCCACCTTTTTGTGAGGAAGAAATGTCTCAATAAGATGGGATATTAGAAGAAACCGTAAAGCATCAACAATTTTTGGTTTAAATTCCGTCATAAAGCGGTCTTAAGTTGGAACTGGAAAAAAAAAACATTTGTTTCTTGAAATGCCCTGGAAATTATAAGAAGGTCATACGGGTTTGGTGTTAGCTTTGTTGGAATCCTGTTACTCAAGCCTGTATATTTTATTACGACACCTGCTACGGGTTAATATAAATAAATATATAGATTTATAAGGTGCTTGGTTAATTGTTCGAATTACTAAGGTCGCATACGTTACATTTTCTTCACATATGTTGTAAACACTTAATCATCTAAACAATAACAAATTAACTTCCATTTTTTTTTTTTTTTTTACAATTGGAATCGATACCTATTTATTATATACCTATTTTATTGTAAGATTTTACGCTAAGATAGCGAAACACCCTTTCAAATGTTAAAGATCTTGACTTCAGGCCTGCAGTCAGCGATGGAACCTAATAAGGGTGAGTTTTATTTCTTGTAATTTTAATTGCATCTATAAATTAAAACATAATTATTGCATTGATTTCTTATAAAAAAAAAAAAAAACAAAACATTAATTTTTAAATTCGTTTGTCTAAATATACATATAAATATAAGTTTGCATATTTTAATGCTCTCACAATTAATATTAGATGGTACACAATTTTAAAGCAACACATTACTTTGTTTTCCATACATACATATTAAATTTTTTTTTTTTTTATGCTAAGTTTTTCTGTTGATTTCGGTCTTTATGGTCATATTGTTCATATGGCACGTTATTAAATTATTATATTAATAAATATAGTTTGAAAATGAAATTCTACTTTTGAATTTACTAAATATTTCGCGAAACATGTAGGTAATTAATGTTAGCTTGTTTTTTTGGGCTACTCTGAAATATAAAAAGAATAGCAAGGTTATGGGCGGGTAAAGAATGGTAGGAGGCAGATAACATCTAGTTCCTCTTCCAAGTAGAACATAATTTATTACCACAGTATTGTTCTTTTTGTGTTTTGTAATTGGATGAAAATATTTAGTTTGCTACTTAAAATTTTTATTTGGTGTACGAACCGACTTAACATTAAAGAAGAAGAAGATCCCCCCCCATATCCCTGAGCACGGCCGGTTTATAAGTAGCAAGGTCTTCTTGATGTTTAGTCCCCGTCGACATATGGTTCGTTACACAATTCAGTTTTATTTGCAGAGTGCATTTTATTGGAATAGCTTTAAATTTTACCATTATCGAAACAAATAATAGTGGAAATAGGGGAAATCTCTGGAATTGGACTTTTGAGACTCCTAGCAGGTGTGAAGTACTCTGGGTATCATCACATCGAACTAACCGTTTCAAGAAGGGGTTATCGTATAATGTGGTAACGCTAGGGACCAGCAGCCAAACCTAGCCTAACCTAATTGACCATAGGTCCCATAAAAAGCCCACTCGTTCAAAAACGTATCAATAAGCCATAAATTCCATCAGATAACGATATTGTCATAAAATCTAAAATCTAGTATTTTATTAAGTTTTTTTTAAGGTGAAAGTCAACAATATGCTTCATAGATTGGAGCAAACTTTAACGGGTTATACGCAATCAAGATATATAACAATCTAGTTCTCACCATAAATGGTAAATGGGGAAAACCGATTTCAACCAACACAGGGACAGAAGAACATCGTTAAGTCAATTTCGTTATTCATAGGTAACCAGATAATATATACTCTAAGATCAATATTGCAGAAATTACAAAGAGAACGACAAGAGTACGAAGAGTACCAAAATTGCATTACAGCACAAAAAGGACAACAGAATCAAAGGAAAAATTAGTTATTTTTTTATTCAATTAAAAAAGTATGATTTTTTGTTAACAGGAAACAAAATCAAAATAACAAAATTAATGTAAAAGTTTATATTAAACACAACTATGTAACTGCGATTAAAATATTTTGTTTAATAAAAATTTATTACACCTTTGTCGTATAATTTTAAATAATAAAATCACACTGGAGACACCTGTTCATTAGTTCATAACTTTAAAGGTCAACTGTGTTTTAATCTTAATATTTTAAAAAGTGACACATAAACACTCTGATTAAGTTAAAATAAATTATTTGTTTTAAATATTTTCACCGATTACATAAAACCTTAACACCTTTTTCAAACTTCTTTGTATTTGTTTAAAAAAAAAAAAAAAAAATTTCATAATCGACCTAGATTAAAAAAAAAAAAAAAAACGCACTAACACTGAGTTTTTTGTAAATATTGTATGAATGTGTGTGTATGCTATATGCATACATAAAAGCCTCTTACTTAAAGAAGAAGTAGACAACTTAATGCCAATTAAATTAATATAAATAAAAACGCTGTTAGTGGCACCACAAGCATCTGTCTATTGCTGGAAACGTACGAAAATAAAATACAAAACGACTTTTAACACAAAAAGTGTTGAAAATCAAATAAACATGATAATGACGATTGTGACGGTGATGAAGAAGTCTTTCTTTTTTCTCTCAAATAAGACTTACGCATACTTAAACAAGACGCAGAAAAAAAGAGAGATAATTTAAAAACTGCTTTTCAAATTTAAACGCATATTAGATTTGGTCTAAGACATTAATATATTAATGTCTTAGACAAACTGCATATTTATAATAAAATTATATTTAGTCAAGTCCCATCATTATAAACATTTGTCCATAAATTTAATCAATATTTAACACATTGAAATATTTACTCATACATTAAACTTAATGGGTGGATTACTGAAGGCATCAGGGGTGAAATTGTGTTGCCAGTTGCCAAATTTATATAGCCTATGGCAACTGTCAACTTACAGCTTCTTATTGTTAAAGTATTGGCAACCACAAACTTGTAGTTGCTGCTAATATTTTTAAAAGTAAAGAGGGTGCAAAACAAATAAATATATTTTTTATGAAATGTTAATAATTTGGGGTATTCACAAGGTGTGCGTGCTTTCATGTTATATTGTCATAATGTTATAACATTTTACAATTGTTTAAAAATATTGTTGTTGCTTTGTTAACAAAAATTGTCTTAAATAAATTAAACTTTGCTTGTTATGTTTATTGCGCTGTCGTACATAATCCGAAGAGATCTGCGCTAAACGACTGAGCCGAGCCGCATTAGTTTTTGTAAGCCGTCGCCGTTGGTGGCAAAATTTTATCCGGCTAAAATCCGAATTTTTGCAACAAATCACTTGCGGCGTCAAATACGATCGGCTTAGGGCTCTGCTGTTTGATAAACAAACAAAATAAAATTTATTTCTGATTTGCGTCTGAAAAATGGAAAATAGTCAGGTAAGATCTAATTTAGTTTGTTAATTCATGGATAAGAATTAAAAACTATTTTTATTTTTGGTAAATATTTATGTTTTATATTTGTTTTAAATCAGCTGATTTAAATTCAAAATAGCACACAGAATAATGAGGGGTTTTTCACAACAGTTGTATTTTTTCATGTCATTATTTTAAGACATATGACTTTATGACACCTTGTGAATCCCTGTTAATACAGTCCTTGAAAACGAAAGCACGTCCAGCAGTTATCAAGATATTTTTTTATTAGATTTTGTTTTATTGGTTTTATTTTCTAATTGATTTAACTGGCATTTTGACAAAACAGCTTAACAAAACTCGGTGAAAAAATCGTGTTTATCAAATAACAAAAAAAAAAAAAAAACTTCGTTTATAATACAAATGAAAGATCGTATGGTTAACAACATTTTTATATTTTCATTAATCATACGCATTTTCATTAAAAAACGTTTTGGTTTACATTTTTAAAATTTTGTATTATAAACGAAATTTTTCTTTAATTTTGGTTTATTTTATTGTTTAATAAAAATGATTTTTTTCACCGATTTTTTTTAAAAACTTTTTTGCTGTCTTATCTCGACTAAGGAAGTTTTATCAAAATGCCGCAGATATTAATTAACTTTTAATTATTTATTTTAAATTGAGTAATATATTGATTTTTAGCAACTTTCTGATGTGGGAAAGAATTCTTTCTTTCGTCCAAATACATTTAAACAAAATAGTTAGAATTTGTTTTTGTTTTAAATGTAATTGTTCAAAAAAAGAATTCTTTCGCACATCGGGAATAGGCAGTTTATGTTAATTCTCTCTTTATTTGAATTAATTAACACATCGTTTAAAAAAAAAACAGGTTTAAATAAAACTGCAGTGGAAACCAAAAACTGTAAAACAAAAAACAACAGTGAAAACAGCTGAAAAAACACAGTATTTGTGATAATTTTTTAAATTAAATTAATCATTAATTCAGCGAAAAATCTTAATTTTTAATGTTTACTCAGTTTAGTAACATAATCATTTTGGTGGTAGGTGCAAAATCACCACAAAAGTGGAGAGGGTAATATGCATTTGTGCTGATGTTTGTAATACCTTGAAATATTGTTTCTTAAAGTATACCGATCGACTCAGAATCACTTTCTGAGTCGAATTAACGATGTACGTCCGGCTGGCTAGCTTTCCATGTAAACCTTGTACGCAAAGTACAGTTCGCAATTTTGGAGATAATTTGATGAAATTTGGTACAAATGTTCTAATTGGCACAAGGACCAACCCTTTTGAAAATGGGTCCATATATGATCTATAATTTCACATTGCCCTCTTACAAGCTTCTTTCCGGAATAGGGTATCTGTCCCAAAATGCAACAAAAAAGCTATCGATTCTTACACAATAAGCAAACGGTTTGTTGTTAAACTTGATGATACATTTTTGATGTTGATTGCAAAGAAGAATAATATTTTTTTTTTATAATAAGTCGCACTTGATTAATTTAACTGCCTGTTAGTAGAATGCGAGCACAAAAGTGACTCGCTTAACTTACATTTAAAACAAAAACAAATTTTGAAATATTGTTTTTGTTTTAAATGTAAGTCGAACGAGTCACTTTTGCGCTCGCGTTCTACAAACAGGCAGTCAAATTAAATATAGGTTCCAAATTGACTAAAGCCAACCCGAGATGAGAATTATTTAAAATGCATTTAATCAAAATGCAAATACAAATTTCAAGGTATGTATTTTTATTTTCTTTTAAAAATATTTCTACAGATCGTCAGCTCAGAATTGGTTTGGCGCATATGCCAAAAAGTTGGAGTGGAGAAAAACGACAAAGAAGATTTACATGAAGATTTCTCAAATTGTACCCGATAGAATTTTTTATATTTTTACCACTGCTTCCGGTATATGTTTTGAAGAAAAATGCAAATTTTTGGGCACTTTCATGAATAAAGTTAGAATTTAATAGTATTTTTTTGAAAATGAAAAATATTGTTTTGTGCCGCATACGCCACTTTTCTAAAAAAAAAATAAAAAAGTGGCTTTTTGTGCTGCATACGTATACTTATTGCTGTGTATTGAGTAATTTGTTGTTGAGATGATTTTTTTTTATAGTTTTTTTATTTGATTTTACTTTACAAAAACAGAAAAAACAGTTCTACTGTTATGAAAAGTTACATAAAAAGCCACAAAGTAAACAACTTTAATAATGCAAAAGTAAAAAGAAAATTTAAAACTTAATATTGAGTAAATTTTTATAATAAGCTTTATCAACACGTGGAAGAAATATAAGCAAGATTTTTATGTCTCTATTTTTATCGCTGGAAATTAATGATGGTTTCGATATTTTCAAAACATTCGTCAACAAATTCTCAGGAGTTTTCAAACAATTTTTTGATGCAGACTTAACCAAAATTGCATTTTTATATTTTTCCTCTCTGGTAGAAGTTTTATAATATATACATAAATCATTATTTTAACTGTATAGAATTACTTTAATTTTCGCAAAGGGACTTTTCGAAAGTCCATTTTATTTGCTTCCAACGAGTATGTGCGAAAATTTTCCGGAAGCATTTCCATAACTTTAAGTTTTGTTTTATTATTTGGCATTGTTTTAAGCAAATTTAGTAAATGAAGAGGACTATGAATTTCAATATTCTTTAAGTACCGGTCAATAACACCATGGACACAGTCCACTTCTTTAATTAAAGAATGTTCTGGTTCTGAAGACTTTTGTATTACGGCATCAATATTATTTTGTTTAAAGAACATTTTGATTGCGGTTGCGTTAATTTGATTTTTATTTTGAGGTACGCAAGAATCGCTCCATAATGTCAAAGTTTTAATAAGTGGAAAATCTTTTATTAATTCATTTAAAATTTTAATTTAAGCACTAGCAATATTGTTACCACTCCGACCACTATGAGCTTCCGTCAAAAAGGCACAATAAGTAAAAGTTGGTATATATGACATAATAATGGTTGCTGTAAGATTAAACATATTTAATTTTCGTTTGTAGTAAAATTTTGAAGCATTTCCCTTAGGTAGGCTAAAAACACAAATAATAGCAAACCGTACACTTGGTTGGGTCCATTATGAAACTATTTTTCACAAATTTATTTTCTTGTTGTCATTTTACTTTGCTTTTGCTTTAACTACTTTTTTTTTTCTTACGGCAATGCAGCAAAGCAACAGTAAAATTAATTTTGTACGTTTTTGTATGAAGAATTTGCTGCAATCGCCAAACAATGGCTTGTAGAGCAAAACAGTACTTAACAAATTTTTAAACAGTTGATATGCAGCAAAATTAATGCTTTATATCTCAGAAACCATAAAAATTTTCGCGAAACAGGTTTTTGTTTTAGAAAATGGGTATTAAAAAAATACATTCCTCATACCTAACTCATTTTTTTTAAAAATGGTCGGTAGGTCAAACCAGTAATGAGCTGACGTTTACTTAAAAAAAAATGTCAACAAAGCATCTACAAAATAAATGATTAGGGACGTATGCACTGTTGCCAGAAATTTTTTCTAACAAATCTGAAAAATTGGACTAAAAAATCTGAAAAATCTGGAAAAGATTGTTAAAATCTGCAAACAAATCTGGGAGCTTAAAAAATTTATTATGATTTTGTTTTTATTTTCGAATTCATGCAACAATCGAAAGCTAAAGCCGATATTTAAATTTTTCTTGGTACATTAATATTAAAAGTTAATATGTTAAGAAATTAAATTTCTATAAACAACATAAAAAAACATAAAAATGTGTATTCAAATACATTTGGGGGATTCACAAGGTATTCATAAAGTTGAAAAGTCATATGTCTTAAAATAATTACAGAAAATATATGTATATGACTGCTGTGGGCAACCGCTTATAATTTAGATTTCTACTGTACAGTTGTGACGAATCAATGAACACAGCATTAAAATTTTTATTTTAATTTAAAAGATTTTGTTATTCGTGCTTAATGCCCTATTTTTATTCTTGATAAAAACACTGAAATTTATTGTTGATGGGATAAGCTATTCCTATGCGCATTTGCTTAGGCCAGATCGTCAGGAAGCTTCATCCAAAGATTTTAGAAAAACTAAAGATATTAAACCAAATAAAACTGTTAAGCGTTTAAGAATTAAATGCAACAGTTCTTCTTGTAATAATATCAAAGTTTAAACAAAAACATCAACAATACACAGTGAGTTTATCTTTTCTTACATTCCCCACTACAATTAGTTGAAATTCTCTCAACATTAATTGTAGTTGTAAGAAGGTTAAGAAAAACAAAATAAAAGCAACAACAACTTACAAAAGATGTTGTCAATTAAGTGTTTATTTCAATAAAGTATTTAAAAAAAAATGAATTATAAAACATATTTTAAATTTTGTATTTCAAAACACTTTGGTTAAAAACCATGAAGCAACGAACACAGATGGGTAATTCCTCTTATAAAAATAAAATTATACGAGCCCTAACCACTATTTATTCGTACACTGACCATTTTGTTATAATGCGATATTAAAGTAGGAATATTTTCCTAATTATACTGACTACACCAGAAAGTAAATATTTGTTCCTAAAGACAATTTTATTGTATTTAAATATACATTGATCAATTTCTTTTAAATATATGAACTAAAACGAAATCCTATTATTTTCAATAAAAATAAATCGACCACTTTTAATTCATACAATCACATATTTTCGTAATTAGAACTGTGTTACATCTCCCCTGTTTTTTAAAACGGATTTGACTCGCTTTGACATGGTACTTATTAGTTTCTGACAATCTTCAGGGGTTATTGAGTCCCAGATTTCTTGAATGTTGAATCTTAACCCGTCAAGAGTCCGTTGAGGATCATTGCGAAGCTTTCTTTTCATAAGAGCCCACATATTTTCTATTGGATTGAGGTCTGGACTAGATGATGGCCAATCAAGAACCTCTATCCCGTTTTCTTGTAGCCATTTTTTAGTTTTTTTTTAGCTGTATGAGATGATGCACCATCTTGTTGAAAAATATATTCACCGCAGTCGGCTAGCTTTGGTACCGATGGTATCAGATTTTCCTCTAATATTTTTACGTATTTTTCTGCGTTTACGGTTCCATCAATGAAGTGAAGCTTTCCGACATACATCCCCATACCATGAGGCTAGCTGGAAACTTGACTGTGTATTTCAAGCAGTCTTTATTGTAAGCTTCTGTGCTTTTACGAATCACCCTTTTTCTGGCATCACCAACACAAACATCAAACTTGAATTCGTCACTAAAAATAATGCTATCCCATTGCCTTTGTACCCAAGAACGTCTCTCTTTACACCAAAACAAACGTTTGTTCTTTTGTAATGCGGTAAGCAATGGTTTTTCCTTCGCCTAAAAAAGTTTATAATATTCTAAACTGATTTCGACATACCGAGTAAATTTTTAACTTACTTTATAAAAATTATACCCAATACTTTTCATTTGCTGGCGGGTCCATTCACGTTTTACGGGCTTTCCAATAGCATCAGACCACTTCGAAGCTAAAATATTTGCTAAAGCTCTTTTATCTCGAAGGGTTATTTTTGAGGTCCGGCCTCTTTTTGATACTTCATTGCTGTAGTTTCCACTTAATCCGTATTTTTTAACAATGCTTTGTATTGTTGATCTTGGGAGTTTAAGATCAGTAGATATTTGCCCATATGTCTTTCCAGATTTTAATTTTTCAATGATTAAAATTCGAATTTTTTCACAAATAGGCTTATTGCGTGCCATTTTTCCGAAATAATAAAAATTTAAATAAAAGAAAGTAAAAAAGTTCTTTTTTTGCTCCCTTGCATTATTTTCCTTTTTTGTTTACGGTATATTTGCAATTTTTGTTTACATTTTGATCTTTTTTGTCATCTTGAGCCTAGTTTATACACTGAAAAAATTAATAGTGGTCAAATTAATTTCAGTAAACAATAATGATTTTTTTAGCTTATGCATTTTATTAATATTTTCGTACAATAATAAATTATTTTTATAAATAAATTTAAAGGAAACAAAGTAACCACTAAGAAAAGTACAAGCGTGTAAGTATAGTTAATTTAATTTTTTTTCTGGTGTTTAATGTTAGACAGTAAAAAAATATTTGGTGTACCAATAAATAGTGGTTAGGGCTCGTACTGGGCATAACGACACGCATTGCTTAACTATATGCAATTTTGCATTCAAGACAAAGGACAAAAGTCTTTTTGTATTTTGAAATAAACAGACAGTTACGATTCGGAAAAACAAATTCGTGCGCTTAACTTACATTTAAAACAAAAGCAGTATTTTAAATTTTGTTTTTGTTTTAACTGTGAGTTAGGCGAACGGAGTTTTCGTTCGCAGTCGTGGGACAGGCAGTTAATTTGAAATACGTATTTTCCATAACTCTGGGTCAATCACCCTTTAATATTTTTAACACATATGTAAACAATCATGTTTTCTCTACTTTAATAATTTACATATTTAGTTCCACAAATAAAATTAAAAGGGCCGCCCAAGGATTAGGGTTGAACCCGTTCATTATCAAAATGCCACTTAGATCCTTTATTCATTTCTCAATGAAATCCAAATAATTGTAAAACAAACGAATAAATTTCCTGTTGTGTTAAAACGTTGAGGTTTCTACTGCAAATACTCTGAAGAAAATTTTAAATCCCAAGAATTAAGGAAAACAAAATATTTGTTGTCTAAATTTGAGGAATCATCGTTAAATGAAATCGCTACAGGCAGATGATCCGAAGCTTTTGTGGTGGAATATTAATGATTTAGACGTAGAGAAAATGTGGTTCCCACAGGACGGTGCCACTTTTTTTTAATTCTTTAAGCTAATCCCACGAAAGTCTATGCTTGTCTGCAGGAAAGAAACCAAAGTCTCTGGCGGGAACCGAACCCGCAACACCAGCACTGAAGACTGGCTCACTCAAAGCTAGCATACCGGGGTTGTTTCTCTTGCCACAAGGCTATACTCATAAAATTATTACAGTAACTGATTGTGGGTTAATAAATTCGTTTTCCGTACTGTAAAAATTTAGTAAAAATATAGTTATTTTACAAATCATTTTATTTTTTAACATTTTTGTTTGTTATTCAAAAAACAAACTACCAAAAAATAATGTGTTTTCGTATTTATTTTGTTATGTAATTTGATTTTTGTCGGTTAAAATGTATTTTTTTTAAAGTAAAAACTATTCAATTTTAACGAATATGCTGTTCAATAAATAAAAAATTAAAAAATAAATGTAAAAATCATTTGTTTTAAATGAAATGTAAATGATCCGTTTTCTAAATGAATTTTAATATGTTTAAAATTAATTTTCGTTTGAATTTAACTACATAATATTTTGAGTGTAGAGAAACAGTGAATCGTTTGAAAGAAAAGTTCGAAAATAGCATTATTTCTCGTAGAGGAGAAGTGAATTGGCCACCAAGATCGTGCAATTTGACACCTTTAGACCTTTTTTTTGTTTGGTAGGTTTTTGAAATTAAAAGTGGACAGAAATAATCCCACAACAGTTAAAAAGCTTAAAACCACATTATCGAGCTGACATCAACCATTGACAACAGTTTACAGAAAAACGTGACTAAGAATTTTGGTAAAAGATTGGGAGCCTGCCGAGCCAAAAGGGTGGATCACTTGACTGACATAATTTTTCATTTTTAACCGGAACCTATTTGTAATACGCTGAAAAAAATATGTTTAATATCTCAAAAAAAAACAAATCCTTTTTTTATACAAATTCAAATGATATTCAACATTTTTCATTTTTCGAATTTATTCTATGAGCTAAATTTCAGTTATGTATTTTATAAAGCTTTTTTGTAATAGTTCTATTCCTAAAATTTTTCAGAAATGACTTTATGCACTACCAGACTATTATATTGTATTTTCTATTTACATTTTACCTTAGCCTTCCGTTGGAAAGCAATGAGGTATATTGAATGTACAGAAAAATTTACAATTATTAGACACCAGCAGAATGTAATGCATTTTCTGGCCCGCTACGGCCGTCGTCAGCATTCTTTGTGTCTCACTGGATAGTGTTACTTTATAAATTGAATGTATTTAACTCAACTATTTTAACAAATAGAAACTGGGAATTATTTCCTTCCGAAGGTAACTTTATATTATATTCAACATTTTTCATTTTTCGAATTTATTCTATGAGCTAAATTTCAGTTATGTATTTTATAAAGCTTTTTTGTAATAGTTCTATTCCTAAAATTTTTCAGAAATGACTTTATACACTACCAGACTATTATATTGTATTTTCTATTTACATTTTACCTTAGCCTTCCGTTGGAAAGCAATGAGGTATATTGAATGTACAGAAAAATTTACAATTATTAGACACCATCAGAATGTAATGCATTTTCTGGCCCGCTACGGCCGTCGTCAGCATTCTTTGTGTCTCACTGGATAGTGTTACTTTATAAATTGAATGTATTTAACTCAACTATTTTAACAAATAGATATAAAGTTACCTTCGGAAGGAAATAATTCCCAGTTTCTATTTGTTAAAATAGTTGAGTTAAATACATTCAATTTATAAAGTAACACTATCCAGTGAGACACAAAGAATGCTGACGACGGCCGTAGCGGGCCAGAAAATGCATTACATTCTGCTGGTGTCTAATAATTGTAAATTTTTCTGTACATTCAATATACCTCATTGCTTTCCAACGGAAGGCTAAGGTAAAATGTAAATAGAAAATACAATATAATAGTCTGGTAGTGTATAAAGTCATTTCTGAAAAATTTTAGGAATAGAACTATTACAAAAAAGCTTTATAAAATACATAACTGAAATTTAGCTCATAGAATAAATTCGAAAAATGAAAAATGTTGAATATAATATAAAGTTACCTTCGGAAGGAAATAATTCCCAGTTTCTATTTGTTAAAATAGTTGAGTTAAATACATTCAATTTATAAAGTAACACTATCCAGTGAGACACAAAGAATGCTGACGACGGCCGTAGCGGGCCAGAAAATGCATTACATTCTGATGGTGTCTAATAATTGTAAATTTTTCTGTACATTCAATATACCTCATTGCTTTCCAACGGAAGGCTAAGGTAAAATGTAAATAGAAAATACAATATAATAGTCTGGTAGTGTATAAAGTCATTTCTGAAAAATTTTAGGAATAGAACTATTACAAAAAAGCTTTATAAAATACATAACTGAAATTTAGCTCATAGAATAAATTCGAAAAATGAAAAATGCTGAATATAATATAAAGTTACCTTCGGAAGGAAATAATTCCCAGTTTCAATTCAAATGATAACTAAATTTTTGGACACCCTTTACATATATTCTTACTCAATAACGAAATATTTTAATTTAAAACAAACAAAATATGTACAAAGATTTTATATTGTTATTTTCAGGTATCCCAAATTTAACAATCTCGCCTTTGCGCACTTTTTTTAAGCTTTCTTATTCCCCAAAATACCTTAAGAAGTTCAAATAGTGCCATATATTTTGAACTATTGATAAATTTTCATCTATTCTTTTAAAACTATTCAAAAACATTACACTATTTATTTAATGAAATCAAATTTAAAAGTACCTCTTTTTTATGATTGTGTTAAGTTCGTAGTTCTTTTTGAATTAAATTTCGCTCGTTACTTAAACAATTTATAGTGTTTATCGATGTGTTAAAGAGACCAGAACTTTCAAACCAAGTTTACCGCAATCGTTCTACATTTTACCGACAGTAGGGCACTTGCAGCACTTAATATCTCTCTTTTACTATTAACTTGCTTTTGTACAAGAAAAAATGTGTCGCAACAACTTTAAATGTTCTTTGTTGTCATGCATCATTTATGATGCCATTCATACAGTGTATTTTGAAAAAAAAAAGGAAAAACTTTCTACGAAAAATCCAATACAAACAAAAACAAGAACGTGAAAAATAAACAAAACCACAACAAACACATTTATTACTTGAAAGAAAATTGTCAATACAAGTGAGATCTTTTGTTGTTTTCTATTTTGTTTTATTTGATTTCTTAATAGATTTAAACCGCAAATGAAGACAAGTTTATGTCTTTATATACAAATTTGGTTTGTTCTAAAAACAACAACAACAACAGTAAACCAAAAGACGTTTACTTAACGTTAATATATACTGAGATTTCTATGTTATTGAAAAGTGTCTGGTGTAAGTAAGTTCGTCCGTTCGTATGTCTGTCTTCCTATCAGTCAGCCAGTCTGTTTGGTCTGTGAGCAGCAGCAGTAGTACGAGTATTAAAAATAAAGTTGTTTGTTACATTTATCTGTTTTTGGCGGACTTGTTGCAAGAAGTAGTTGCGGTTTTATTACTATAATTGTTGTCGTTGTTGGGTTTATTTATTTTGTTTGTTTTCATGTCTACTTTAAAATTCTTTTTAAACACCTGATTCTATTAGAAAATTTCATATAAACACCTAAACATGACTAAATTCGGTGTGAAATTAAATGTTAAATGGTTTAAAATGAATGGACATACAATGTAAAGAAATGTTAAGAAATTAAAAATTAAAAAAAAAAAAAATTAATAAAGTTTAGTGTGCTCTTTTTATAAGTGAAAATACTAGTTAGTTGAAGGATTTAAGCTTAAATGTGGTTTGTTTTCTAAGTCTCTTGTATTTGTGGAAATAATGAAAACTTTTGAATTGAAATATGTTTAAGAACCCTAAGAAATATTTTGTCCAATCAAAAATAAAATATTGTTACGAAATTAGATTTATCTTAGAATTATTTATAGTTGTAGTTATAAGTTATCTTCTAAATTATAATTTATGTCGTATAAGTTTTAATTGTTATTTGCTTCACTGTATTGTAGACCTAAGATTCAATTGTAGAATTTCGAATTCGAATCGACTAGAAGGTTCTCGAATCTACTACCCTACAACTACTACCGGATGTGAACTATAAATACAGCGTGACTCGTAAATGTTAAGCTTAGTTTGTTTTAAGACATTAAACGGTTCAGTTCGTTACTAACAATATTGGATAAAAACAGTGAACGCTATAATTAATTTCAATAAAGTTGAATAAGTGTGCGTATTTTGATTTGCAATAAAAAGAACTCAACGGTTTATTATAAAGAGAATGAACCAAAACGCCTTTATTAAAGGAAAAATTAAACAATATCATCTAGGCAACGAATATAGTAATTTCCAGGATCTAAAGTGCGTTGATGGCTTAACTTTGAAGTAGGGTGGAGAAAAAAATTTTTTAAATGTGTTCTTTATACCCACACCACAATAGTAGAGAGGGTATTATGCATTTGTTTTGAGAAATATGTTACATTAAGCAGCCAAATTACTTTTAACGATGTTTACTTGGTTAAACACCCTCTCTGCGTCAGCATTAGACCATGGAAGTGAGAGCAACTTTATAGTCAATTCTGAAATTTCTAAAACAATTTTATTACCGCCTGTATCCCTTTATTGAAATACTTGCAAACAGAAAGAAACAGCGATGTTTGTGTTGATGCATTTTATAAATTTAATAGTGGAATACTGTTCCTTTATTTTGAAAGATGTTTCAGCGCCATAGTTTTTTGCGATTTTCAACATTTGTAAAAGATGTGATTTAAATTAAAGGCGTTTTAATTGTTCAAAATGTTTATTTTACTTTTATAAATTTTTATAATAAAATAAAAATTATTCTTTTAAAAGAAAAACGGCAAAAAAAATTTTATGGCTGAACAAATTGAAACAGGGTGAAAAATTGATAAATCTAGCCACTAAATGGCTAAATTGGCAACACTGCTTCCTACCACATTTGTAACTACCATTAGTTCAAGTTTAATTGTATCAACTACGAAAAATGGTTGACTTAACGGCTCAATTTTAGAAATCAGAAGTAATTATTTTTTTAGTGAATTGAGTCATCGCACTAATGAAATGTATTTTTAAACTGCCTCCGTGTAATTCCATTAATGACATCGACCCCTAACCGCGAAAATTACGTAAGCGACAAAAATCAAATTTTACAGGAGAGAGCTTTTTTATTTTATTTCATATTAATTTTGTATGAAATTTGTCGCTTACAATAAAATTGTTTTTGCTATAAAATCGTAACGGTACCTTTTGTGACCATGACATTTTAGGAGATGATGTAAGTGTTGCCAATAAAGTCATTTATTAAAAAAAACGAAAATTTAAAATCATGTCGCTTACGTTATTTTCGCGGTTAGGGCTCGACGTAATTAAAATTGTTTACCCTTATGACAATTTGGCCAAGTGATGTTAAGACTGACATCACAATAATGAAAAGTGTCTTGGGGTCAAAAACGAAGACACTTTTCAAAGTACTGATGTTTTCTATCAGTGTGCGCACTTGAAGAAAGAAAATGCATAATTCTCCAAATTTTTTCCTTAAGGTAATAAAACTATTTGTTCTTGATAACACGATAGCGAACGGGACAACTTTGAAGGCCAAAATAATATGTTTAGCGTGTGTATTATATAAAAATATTAAAAAATTAAAGCCACTAAAGTTAATTTGGAGTAAAATTTTCGGCCACTTGATTCGAACGATGAACTGAATACAAGAGATGTTTCAAGTATTGGAATGCGAAAGTACATAGATCATGGATAAAATAAAATTAAAATTGTACCGTTCGAACTTTGTTTGGTCCCTTTCACATTTCGCTACTAGTTTGTTTGATAATAGAAAGATTTCATAAGATCTGTACAGTCAAAATATAAATAAAAAACAATTAATGGCAAAAAGATGTCGTTAAAAGTAGCTAAAAGTAAGAAAAAAAAAATAAATTTTTTGTTTTCAGGCCAATTTTCTCAAATAAAAAACGCAAAAAACTGTAAATACAATTAATTACTTAAATTTAAAATTTTTTCATTTGCTTATTAACATATTAATTTTCGATCCCGGTAGAATTTTCAGTGGAAATACCCATGTGCAAAGAATTCTTTTTAAAAACAAGATCGTGCTATTATCAAATTGAGAATGTAATCAACTAAAAATCAATACATTGCCAAAATAAGCTTTATTTTGTAGACATGAAATAATTAATTGTACACTCAAAAAAAAGTTTACTAAATTTAAGTAAATTTAACTTAACTTAAAGAAATTCGGGAATGATTTGGCTCCAAGTAAAATATATATAGTCGGGATTGTAAGTCGGGATTGTAAGAAGAGATAAACTCACTGTTTGTTGTTGGTGTTTTGCTTAAGCTTTGATTTTATTACGGGTAAGACTTTTGAGTGCTTATAATTCCTATTCGCTTAACAGTTTTATTTGAATAATATCTTTACCTTTTCTATCAATAGTAAAAATTGGGAATTTAGCAAATTAAAACTGAATCTTATTAATAATTACAATCCTTAATTAAAAAATATTTTTAAATACTTTAATAAAAGTCATACGCTTTCTAGAATAACGCGAGACGTAGATTTTGCATAAACATGAGGCTTATATCGTTAGGAGACCCTTTAACTGCTTTAGAGAAAATACAAAAATGTTAAAAAAAAATTAAAAAAAAAAAATTTTTCACTAACGCGCTGGTCTGAGGGATGTAACAGCATCTATAAGGTTTCGTTTAAATGTGCTTAATTCCCATTTCATACTATTGATAAACTGAAATTTATTGTTGATGAGATATGCTATTCCTATTCCCATTCCACTGGTTGGTTAGGCCAGATCATCAGGAAATATTTTTTGTAAGGCGGTCTAAATACATGGCCATTATTATTAATACCCACTTTAAAATAATTGTAAGAATACTTAAATTATTTTGAAATTTTTGATCTCTCAAAAAATAATTTCTCAATAAAAATCGAAAGTATTACCATGTAAAACTTTATTGTACAGATACACCCAAATGCAAGTAATTTACTTAGAAAAATGTAATGGCAGCAAATTTATTTGAATCAATCGACAACATAAAAAAACTTTTAGTTTCTTCTTTACATTTTCAACAATTATTGAACTCGATCAAGTTTGATTAAATGCCAGCCAGCAATTTCCATAATATTCGATAAAAAAAAATAAATTAAAATGCATATCATGCATGTTAATTAAAACAAATAACAAAAAGTTTAAATACTACAACAAAAAACAAAAAGACAATTTGTTTAACTGGAGGAAACTTTGTCTGGCTACTTACAAAAACGAACGTAATCATACAATTTTAAACTAACAAAAAAATAGTTAAAATTATTATTAACATCCATTTTTAGGAGTTTAATGAATAACTACAAATTGCAGACAGCCAACTAATGAATAAACAGACATAATAAAATAATTTACTTAAAAAATTAACATATTTTAAAATTATGCATGTGTTTGTTGTTTATTTTGAAATAAAAATAAGAGAAAGAGAGAAAAATACTTAAAATTTCACTTTCTTTAAGTTTTTTGTTTATAATTTAAGCTTGTCAATAAAAAAAAAACTAGCAACCAAAAAACTCTACACATACAGTAAAATATTTGAGCATATAAGGTGCTATTGTCACACTCCCATCTTTACAAACATTCATATATGGAAATAACTATACTAACACAACAACATATCAAATAATCTGTACTGTTATGTGTGTGATTATAACAAATGATTGCATTGCATACACTCATTTCAGTACCTTAAAGTATTTTTGTTGTGAAATTTTGTAAATTTAAGGTAAATACCACAAAAAGTTAAAAATTTTCCTTTTAAAATTGCATAAAAAAATGCTCGTAGCACGGGGGAAATAAAGGTGTTGGTTATTTATTTAAAAAACCATGATTGTTTCTTAAGTCTTTCATTTGTTAATAGAAAATTCAAAAAAAATATTTAAACATTTAATGGTAAATAAGCAATAAATCTTACCGGCAATATTTCTTTGTCATTTGCATTTGTTTCCAGTAAAATTAATTAGTTGCAGTCATAAATAAGTAGAAACGATATGGCAATTGCGACAAAAGTTAAAAGATTTTTACTTTTTTTATTTTGTTGGTAAAATGTTTAACTGATTGAAAAACAAAAACTCACACAAAGACATTTCAACATAAAATGGAAGACTGAAAATTTAGACAATCTGCAATTATAATGAAAGTAAAAATAATGGAGTTAATTTAGAGATATCAAGCCTTACACTGCAACTACATACATCCATATAAAAAAGGGGGAAAAATAAGCCCAGACACAAACACATTTTTTTATATGTTGACCTCTAACAGAACTATATTTAACGAAATTGTGTAAACATATTTTGGTTAATTTGACCATGTAATTGTCAATGGAAAAAATATTATGGATACAATTATTGTTAAATTCACTGAAATTTATTGTTGGGGGAAAAGTTAGTTTCTATGCGCATTTCACTGGTTGCTAAGGCCAGATCATCAGGAATCATTTTCCCAAAGACTTTGGAAAAGCTTAAGACATTATACAAATATAACTGTAAAGCGAATAAGAAGTACAAACACTCAAGTTCTATTTGCAACGATATCGAAGCTTAGACAAAACAACAACAACAATAAACATTCAGTTTATCTTACAAATGGTGGCTGTAGGAAATATCGCCCAAAGAAAAATGGCCCAAAAAAAAAAATGAAAAATCGCCCAAATGAAGAATCGCCCAAAAGAACATGAAAAATTACCCAAAAAGTTATATATGAAATTTTGCCCAACAAAAACGAAAAAGGGCCCAAAAAAAAAAAATGAAAAATGACCCAAAAAGCAAAAACGAATTTTTCCGAAAAAAAATTAAAAATTACCCAATTTGCAAAAAAGTGGTTATTATTCATATACATTTAGTTCCATACAAGTGTAAGTTTTATGTAAAAAATTGCATTCTATCTTCAAAAGCTGCTCGGCAGTAAAGACAGTAATACCGGCTGCGCAAACTTCGCTAAGCTTCTCTGCATAGCCGGCCTTCGGCCGGGCGCAAGGATTTTCTCCTCTATGGTATAGCAAACACCGGCTTCGCTAACTAAAGCTTCTCTGTATAGCCGGCCTTCTGCCGGGCGCAAGGATTTTCTCCTCTATGGTAGAACAAGTACCGGTTTCGCTAAGTAAAGCTTCTAAAATCTGCCTTGTTTTCGAACGAAGGCCATATACGCAGAGAAGCTTTAGTTAGCGAAGCCGGTGTTTGTTATACCATAGAGGGGAAATTCTTGCGCCCGGCCGAAGGCCGGCTATACAGAGAAGCTTTAGTTAGCGAAGCCGGTGTTTGTTATACCATAGAGGAGAAAATCCTTGCGCGCGGCCGAAGGCCGGCTATACAGAGAAGCTTTAGTTAGCGAAGCCGGTGTTTGTTATACCATAGAGGAGAAAATCCATGCGCCCGGCCGAAGGCCGGCTTTGCAGAGAAGCTTTAGTTAGCGCAGCCGGTATATATTATATCCTTGAGGAGAAAATCCTTGCGCCCAAAAGTTTTTTCGTTATATATTTAATATAAACACCCAGAGAAAAAACAACAAACTAATTTTTAAATAAATTACAATTATATTAAATAAAGATGGCCCGAAAAAATGGGCTATTTTTCATATAATATTATTTTCGTTATGAAAAATCACCCAATTTAAAAAACGAAAAATCACCCAATAATAACGAAAAAAAGCCCAAAAATTTTGGGTCAATTTTCATATGAATTAAGGCCCAATTTTACATGGAATTTTTTTGGATGATTTTTCATTTTTTTTTTGGGCCATTTTTCTTTGGGCGATATTTCCTACAGCCACAAATGGTTGGGGTTTCGACTTGAAATGAAGATGTAAGTGGGTAAAGAAAAAACTAATTTAACCCTTATGTGAGTGACAAAATACACAATTACCAGAGTGACAGTTAGGGGTTTTCCCGAGATTTCAATAATTATATTTCCCGCTTTCCCGGGATTTTTCATGCGGGATCCCGGGAAATAAAAAATTCCTCAATAGTTTAAGAAAACAGCTATTTATACTTTGAAATTTAGTTTTCTATTCTCTTAAAATTAGCATCTGTGGATGTGTTGTCGATTAGATCAATTACAAGAAGTGAGAATATACGTAAATCAATGTCTCCTGATGCAATAAATCTACTTAAAGTGGAATAGGCAGTGCAACAGTTGATAATTAATAAATTTAGTGAAGTGAAAAGTTAATAAAGAACATTAATTCAAAATAAAATGCAGGTAGTAAAGTTTAATTGTCCATGGACAAGTCTTAAGGTCCTTTATTGCAACATAGTCATATCTACAAAAACAAATGAACTTGGCAAAACGCAATTAAAGTTTTCAAAATGTATCGATTTAAAGATATATTTTGCTATAACTTTGTAAGAGGTTGATGCTATTTTTTGCATGAATCTTGACATACATTTGACTTATATAGATGTTGTTTATAAAAAAATGCTTCTTATTGTGAATTAAAAGCATTCTACAACGGTGCAATTTTAACTATTTATCCAACCTCGGAAAAAATGAACGAAATTTTTCGGAAACATGGTAGTTAATAAATAAAATTTGACGACTTACTAAGCGCATTGAGTGCGTCAGAAAGATAATTCCTAAGCCGTTAAAAAATGTTAATATATTTATTTAAAATATTTTATCTTTTTTATGAATTAACTTTTTGATCTCATATCTTGAGTACCTCAATTTTTGTTTGTTTTTATTATTGTTTTATGAATTAAATTGCTATGTTTATCTTAATTTTTTAACTTGTATCTAGATCATAATAATAATACGGAACTTACATATAAAACCGTAAGGTAATAATAATTCAAGTTCCTCTTTTAATCTTTAATTAATTTTTGTAGTATTTAAGCATTTCTTTTACTTACTTTGTAAACAAGTTACCTTACGTTTTTTTTTTCATTTTTAAAAACAAATTTACTTTGTATTATTTATATGGAGCGGAATCCCGGGATCCCGGGAAATTCATAAAAATTTCCCGCTTTCCCGGGAAAAAAACTCTAGTGTCAGTGTACACGGGTACCACAATATATGTGAAAATTTTATATTATTTTATTACAATATACATATAAGAAAATTCATTTTAAGAAATGTTAAATATGAGTTTTTGCAATGTCTTGCATAAACACAAATCTGGGGATTTCCCTTTGGCCTTGCGATTGATCGACAAATTCATCTACTTTCAAACATTACTAAGTTCATACATGAATAAGTTCGGTAAGCGTGAGAAGAAGGTAAAGTGTAACACAAGGGCTTCTTGTTCTAAAAAAATCACAACGAATGTGAAAATATTCTAAACATTTGCGGATTTATATCATTCTGAAGAGAGTAAAGAAACAACTGAAATCCTTAATCCCTATCCGTAATACCAATACATCAACTGAAATATGCTACGGCAAGGTAGAGGTCCTACTCCCGTCTTAAATATAGGAACACCTAAGGATATATTCGGAACTTTATTATCCAAGGAGATGTGAGATATAATTTTCGTGAAAGTAATAGTATATCAGAAATGTCGGCAGTTGCTCTGTTTTCAAAACTAATAAAAATATAGAAAACCTTGAAAAGCGTGCGCAAGTTGTTAGAATAAACGAAATATACAAAATGACTAACAATGTGTTTTTATTTTAAAATTTTTCATTTTCATTCAAATCAAAAATAAGAAAATATTCCAGTATATTCAAACCAACATGCTATTAAACTCATTTTCATGACAATAAATCAAACAATACTGAGAAATTACTCATTAAGGTTCCCGGGTGCCCTGTCACCACGTTAAGGGTGCAAAATGTAAATTGACCACAGCACCCTCTCAAGTTAAGAAACTAACCTAATTTTTTTTAAATATTTATATTTAAAACACAATAATAAGAGTTTTCAGGAGGTTCCACTCCCTTAAGAAACTTGAAACAAAAAAAAAAAAAAAAAAAAAAAATTTTAAGTTTTAAAATTTAGTTTTTTATTCATTAATCATGTGTGCTAAATTCCCAATATTCATTAATAAATGCACTGAGATTTAAAGTTAAAATTTTAAATAAAAATTGGCTATATTTTAATTATAATTTTTACTTCACCACAGCTGGAAGGGGGGTATATAAGAATATCATTCCGTTTGTAATGTATAAATATATACAAACGGATCCTTATATGTATATATTTTGGATCTCTTTGAGAAGCACAGTTTATTAAACTTTGTCCATTCGTCCGTATGAATGTTGAAATGGGTTTTCCGTAGACCCCAGAAATGATGGGTACTAAGGTATCATAATAAAATGTTACATATACTTCTTTGAGGTTCAGACAGATCGGTTCACAAATGGCTAAGATATGAGCAAAAACCATGACTGCCTCTAATTTTACCCATAAATCCCTTGTTGTTGAGTTTATGTATAAGCAGAACGGCATAAGCCAAAGTTTCCAAATAAAGTACAAACTTCTTGGATATCGATACACAACATCCGACAAAATGCGTGTGGGATTGGAGAAGTGGGCGTGGTACAAAATAGTATCCTTTCTATCAAAAGAACGACATTTTTTATAACTTTCTGTTCTTGTCGCTCCATGGTGAAGGGTATATAAGATTCGGCATAGAAAACAATTTTGAGTACCGAAAAGTTGAAAAAAGACTAAAACATAAATGAAACGAAATTTGCCATATTATCAGTTAAGTAAAGTTTTGCTTAATAAAATTGGCTAATAGTTAAACTAACTTTTTAATCGCTAAACAAGATGAAAACTTACTAAATTTATCCACTTAATGGTTAGACTAGTGTTACACAATTCATGAATATGTTGCAAACGTAAGCAGTTATAATTATGAGTATAATCATTTGAAGTCACACAAGCGACATTTGTGGTGCATGAGGGTGTACTTATGTGTTGTTTCCAGGTGGCAAGCAATTGATTGTGAAGTAAATGTATATAAAAATTACTCACAAAACTGAGTGATTTTCATATAAATTTTTCTACACAATCAATTGTCTGTCTGTCACCTGGAAACAGCACATTAGCTTGTCATTCCGTGTGAAACTATTTTATTATACATCTAAGACTCCATTAAGTATATATAGAAATACTCAGGGAGCCAGAATATATCGCAACATTTCCTCTTAAGGGGGTTAACTCAAAGTTTATAAATTTTCAGCAGAGACAAAAAACTGTTTTCTTTTTATATGTAATCTTATACTACAAATAGGGGGGGGGGTTATACAATTGTATTTTTTTTGCCAAATACATACTAGAGGAATTTATCTAAGATTTTTACTGTGCGTAGATATGACCACTGTACATCGATTTCTTGCAAAAAGTGGAAATTTAAAAATTTTGAGTTGACTCTCTTTAGAAGAACCAGTGCGATATAATCTGGCTCCTTGAGTAATTCTAAGTCGATTTAGCCATTTCCGTCTGTTGAAAAAACACGACCACTCTCGAAAATCTCAAATTAAATAAACCAACTTGGTTTCAAATTTTTTCTTGTTATCCTAAGCAGTTTGGGATTGAAATCCAGCAAAAGGTTCAGTAGCATCAAAAATATGAATCAAATAATTAAACATGGCTCGAATATAAATTCCCCTATTTAAATCATTTAAGTTCGGCTAAAACTGTTACGAATCATGATATTTTACTCAAGCTAGTTCAAATTTCTAAAAATAAGATTATAAAACTTTCTGATTGTCGATCAATAATTTAATGGAAATCGGAACCTCAACCAATTTGAATGCTGACGTCCGCTTGTTTAAAGATGCGTATAGAGCCCCCTTCTGATATATTCGAACTGCCGGTGGAGGGTATCAAAGATTCCGCACTTGTTTTCGTTTAAAAGAATTGGTTTAAATTTAAGAGCATTAAAATTGAGAGAATCGTAGTCGAGAAAAACCGCCCTTAAAAATGAAAGTGAGTTGAATGAGCCAGACTGACTAAAAAGGTGTATTTATTTGAGAGAAAAATTTGTGAAAACGGTTTGATGATCCCTATGTCATACGACAATTATATATATAATTGGTGAGACCTATTGGAATATGTCCCGCTCGCCTGGCGCGTTTAGTATGAGGTATATTCTAAAAAATTGGAATCCGTACGGAATACCAAATTGGAATTCAAATATCAACGTGCCTCCGTATGAAAATCGTTTAAAACTTATTAAACTTCAACCCAAAAAACAAAAACATCGAAGGATATATGAGGCCGTCAGCGCAAACTTGATGTAGGCCTCAATTTTTCATACTCTGACTCATCTACGCCAAATTGATTAAAACTGCGAAAATAAAAAAAGAAACCAGTTTATCTCTTGTTTTACTAATCACTAACAGAAAGCGTTGCAAAAGTTTGTGTTGCATTTATTTAGTTTTGCTCTACCTTTAATACAAAAGTAGCCATAAGCCACACAAATATGAAATAAATGTAATGTGGCTTACACCACTTTTGAGCTGACGGCCTCATATATGAGCATCTCCTTCATGTGGATTTCCTTGAATGGTGAAATTGTTTCAGAGTCCCAACTTCGTAAAATGTAGTTTTTAATTACCAATACACCCCTCCACAAATTATATTTTCCTTCAACTTTTATACTGCCAATTTTGATCCGATACAGACGTTAATTTTTTTTTGGATCCTATTTTCATTAATGGTGTTTTCTTTTCTGACAATAATGTTCCATATATGCTACCATTCGTTCGGATTTTTGTTCCATTCTAAACATATATGCAAAAATTTGAGAAGTTGTCGTTTTCCTTTCTAAACATGTTGCAACAATAAATGGCAAATTTGTTCCATTTCTTACCCGCAGTTATAACTGAGTGTGAGATAATACCCTTTTTTGCATCTGCGTAAAGTACTTTTTTATGCAAGCAAGTATTTTTTTTTCTTGTGCTTGCGGACAATTTGCGTTATATTGTGATTTTTAGTTATATTGTGATGGATATAAAAACTTTTTGTTTTTCGTTTGTTTTACTTTGTTTTACAGCTGACATTAATAATTGAAAATCAGTGCTGTTAACGCTTATTGGAATTGTAAGAAAATTTAATGTGGAAAATTTCCACAAGCGTGGTGAATATCGCTTTTAGTTCACACTTTGCATTCAATATTTAACACGATAAATACACATTAGTGTTGAGTGTAAAACGTAGCTATTGTTTTGTTCCATTGTAATTTAGAAAAATGTATCACTTTGTAAGGGTTCGTGTAACCTAATAAATATGTTACACAACTATAATGCATCATTATTTTTTTAGAAAAGAAAACACCATAAGAATAACATCTTAGGTATCTAGCCAATAAAAAAAAAAAAATTTGGTTAAAGTCTTCCAATAGCCTGAACTACATTTTACCTTCTGAGAATTTTTTGTTATGATCGATGTAAACAAGCTTCACTTTAATCAGGGCCAATTTACGGCATTCAATATCGTTCGACATTTTTATTGAAATTGTAGTGTATTTCCGATATCGAATGGCGTAATTCGCCCCCAGAGTACTCAAATTGTCTTTTTACTAATTTGGTCTCAAACAATATTTAAAATTTAAAATCTTATTATATCGGGTGATTTTTAAGCTATTATCTTTTTGGCAACACTGGTTTAAATAGGTGACGCACGTTTCGTGTTTGTTTCACTGTCAAACATCTTCAGTTTGATTTATAATTAAACCATGAATCGTCTTACAAACGAACAACGCTTGCAAATTATTGAATTTTATTATTAAAATGCGTGCTCTGTTAAGAAAGTTCATCGCGCGCTTCTTGTGTTCAGCAACGAAGCTCACTTTTGGCTAAATGGATACGTTATAAGCAGAATTGTCGATTTTGGAGTGAATATCAGCCAGAAGCAAGTCACAGTTTGGTGCGGTTTATGGGCTGGTGGCATCATTGGACCGTACTTCTTCAAAGATGATGCGAATCGTAACGTAACTGTGAATGGTGAGCGCTACCGTGAGATGATATCCAACTTTTTTTTTGCCCAAAATGCAAGAGCTTGACTTGCATGACATGTGGTTTCAACAAGATGGTGCCACATGCCACACAGCATGCTTTACAATGAACTTATTGAGAGGCGAGTTCGGTGAACATTTTATTTCACGTTCGGGACCGGTCAATTGGCTGCCTAGATCGTGCAATTTAACGCCTTAAGACTATATTTTGTGGGGCTATGCCGCTTCAATTGACGCATTAGAAGACAACATTGATACCGGCCGAAATGTTGGAAAGAGTATGCCAAAATTGGACTAAGCGGATGGACCATTTGAGGCGCAGTCACGGTCAACATTTGCATGAAATAATCTTCAAACCGTACTATCGATTCAAATAAAGATTTCGTGCATTTTTCTGAATTTTATGTGTTTTTTTTTAAAAACTTTCCTATAGCTCTTAAAAAATCACCCGATACATATTTTCCTATATATTTATTAAAAAAATCGAAAACTTCTCTATACTATTAACACTTATTGAAAAAAAGGTAGGAAACATTAAAAAAAATATAAATTTTTAAACATGTAAAAAATTTTATTGCCAAAATTTGAAAGGATAGGACAGTTTTTTATTACCAAAAAAAAAAAAAAAAGATATAATAAAATACAAAAAAAAGCTTTTTAACTTAAATTTTTTTTAAGGTTTTTTAACTTTTCTCCAAAATGGGAAGCCATTTAAATGCAACAAAAAACAAAAGACTTAAGGCACAAGCATGATCTTTTACAAGATTTTATTTCTTTTAAACAATTTAAATTAAAAATTGGAAAACCTAATTGGTTGTTTTATAAATTAATAGCATTTTCAAATTATATTCGATTATATAAATACAAATTAATGACATATCTAAACTTTATTCGATTATGTAAATTATTTCTGGCGTGTAACTGTTTGTTTGGCTTTACAAGCAAACAAACCAATAATTTGGGAAATGAAATTAAACTGGACATAGTTAACGAAAAATGGACAAACGAAAGAGGAGATCGTGCTGTTATCAGTGCGATAAATTTTCCAACAAACAAATCTTAATTTAAAAGTGAAAAAAATGATATAGAGAACAAAAGATTTAAGACACAAGCCTTTGTTAAAATGACTAAACGATTATAATACTTACAATTAATATTTTTGATATTTTAAAACGTTTATCCATATTTATATATTCCATGGCGTTAATATATGAATGAATTTCTTTGATTAAAGAATATACTAAGAAAAGATGTGATTAAACAAAAACTTTGACAAATAAATTAAATGAATAACACTTTGAATTGTTTATTTTTTATTTGTTAATTAATAACACGATATTTTAATGTTGTAATATAACACTTGGACAGACAATCTCTTAATTCTCTAATTAGTTTGTTAGAAAAATTAAAAAATCAGTTGTCATCATTAGTTGGACAATATCTGTCTGTCTGTTGGTTTAACGATTTTGTTTTTAAATTCCGTTTTATTATTTGTCTTCTTTTACTTTAATTCAAAATTATAACGTTTTTTTTTTTTATTTATTTGAGGTGTTTATTAATTTCCTCAGCACGTATTTAAACACTGAACTAAAAAATACAGAACGTTTTTTATTTCATTCAAAATGAATTAGTTAAATTTTTTGTTTTAAACTTTCACAAAAATAATTTAGAAAATTTTATATTTTTTCTCAATATTTTCTTGTGATTTCTTTTGAGTATTTTGTAAGAAAAATTATACATTTGTTAAAATTTGTGATATAATCATTTTCTTGTAATTTTTTTTATTTGTAATTTTCTTCAGCTGTAGTAGTTGTATTTTTTTTTGTGTTGTTATTGTTTGTTTCTGTAGAAAAAGTAAAATTCACGTTCACACGCTTTGCACTCACGATTGCAACTGTTTTGTCTGTCAGGTTTTTTGTTACTTGGTAGTCTGTCTACGAATACGACGAGTACCAGGCCATAAACAAACACCCAAAACATCCGACAATCATCTCGACCGAAACTATTGAACCAACTAACAACCAGTCATTCATCGTTTTTGGTAGCATAGTCGTAGTAAACTATAGTTAAGCTTTTTTTTGTTCGTTGGCTTGTCTGTTGGTGTTTCTTTTTTGTTTGTTTTTTGTATGCGATTTATTTGTAGCTTAACATTTACAAGAGCGAAAAATAAAACTTCAAGCCAAGCTTAGCTCGGTGAGCACTTTTTCTTCTTCTAACGATTCATGATTTTGTTGTTGTTGTTGTTGTTGACGTCTTGAATTGTAAGTTGTTGTCGAATGACCACCAAACACGTCTTTTTTGTTGCGTTTAGATCACTCTGAATTCATACGAGTGTAAATGACTAGCATTTGGACTTGTAGTTAGCGCAGCGGTTGTGTTTATATGTTATGTTTTATGATGATTGTAAAGTTTTTTGTTTTTGGTTTTTTTTTTTGGCTATGCTGCCTTTTAGTATCTGTCTGGAAGCATTGCAATACTAAATATAAATAACCATAGAGACAGTAGGGAAAGAAACCACAAATAATAAAACTTAATAAAATTTGCAAAGCTTGTGCAAATTAATAACTTCTCGCTTCGAGTAAAAGTCATGCATTGAATGTTATCCACACCTTAATGATTGGTCTATCGAGAACAGTCGATAAATGGACAATATATTCGAATATCGATTGCAGAAGTCGTAGATATACAGTAGAAACTCAATCAGATTAAGAATGAGCTAAAATGAACACTATTCAAGATTTTTCAATAAACTTATTTCCTAGGATAGTTGTCAGTCAGTCTTAATTAATTGGCACAGCTCCATATGAAGTTGAAAAGTCCCTTCAATACAACATTAGAAACTTTTTTTTTCGGTTCCTGGAAATAGAAAAAGTCCGGGAAATCAGAAACCCTAATCATGAATTACATGTAAGATTGCCATATCTAAGCTGATACTTTTATAGTACATATTCCAATTGGTTTACTTTCCCACGATAGACATATTAATATAAAGAGAAACGATTGTAAACTCTCTTTTACTCTCATGTGTAAAATTTTTATTTTTTATGTTATCATTTTAGTTTCTTAATGCTTCTCTTATGACGTTTAGATATTATTTTGCGGTTCCTTGGGTATGTGTGTGTGTCTGAGTTTTGTTCGATTTCAATGTTTTAGTATAAAAAGCGTGCTCGAGCCTCTTCTGTTAGTAGGTCAGTAGTGGTCTTCTTCACTTAACAACCACAACAACAAAAATAATCATCAGCATATGCTAAGATATCAACAACAACACCAGCCATACCAACAACAGCAATGATAAAAATATTACCAACAATCAACAACACACACACACACTCATTACACAAACAGTGTCTTTTTTATTTGTACCCAACAAGCACGGAGGTTTGATTTCATTGAAACTGAAAATGATTTGAAATCAAACGTTTTCTCAAACGACAAGCGTTTGATAATGATTTGAAAATCATTTGAAAATCATAGCTTGCTTTCAAACGTAATTCTCAAATATTTTTATACCGACACCACAATAGTGGAGAGGGTATTATGCATTTGTGCTGATGTGTGTAACGCCTTAAAATATTGGTCATAGGCCCACCTTAAAGTATACCGATCCACTCAGAATCACTTTCTGAGTCGAACTAACGATGTCCGTCCGGCTGGCTGGTAGGCTGGCTGGCTGGCTGGCTGTCCATGTAAACTTGTGCGCAAAGTACAGGTCACAATTTTAGAGATCATTTGATAAAATTTGGGACATAGGTTCTTATTGGCACAAGGACCAAGCCTATTGAAAATGGGCCAAATCGTAGGACCACGAGGAAAGATAGGGGGAAATTTCTTCCTCTCAGAAACTATCAAACCGATTTTAATGAAATTTAAAACATACATAGAACCATATCTTTATGGACACAAAAGAGATGCATTTATCAAAAAATAGGACCACGAGGGGAGATAGGGCCAATTTCTGCCTCACAAACCGATTTTAATGAAATTCAAAACATAGATAGATCCATATCTATATGGACACATAAGCTATACAGTTTTTTAAAAATAGGACCACAAGGGGAGGTAGGGGGCAATTTCTGCCTCTCACAAACTTTTAAACCTATTTTAATGACTTTTATAAACATAGATAAATCCATATTTATATGGACACATAAGCATGATGTGTTTTTTATACTGTGATGTAGGGCATCATATGGTCGGGCTTGACCGACTATACTTTCTTACTTGTTCAAATGTGGATTATAATACAATGTGGAATATAAATAAAAATATTTTATTTTTTTACTTTAAATTTATTGTTTATTTAAATAAACTGTGAGAAATACATTCGGCACCATAGCTAAAAATGAAATTCTTTCTTTCCGTCCTCTAATTCTTGGAAAGACAAACTACTTGGCTCCCTTTTATCTTGAGGATTGTAGCACCGCAATCGTTCAACAAACTTTCTTCACATTCCCGTTTTATTTTCCTTTTTTTCAAATTTTTAATCATTGTAATTACTCACAAATAATTTTTATTTTTCACAAGAAACAAGCTGTTCACATTATATTAAAATTTATTTTTAATAGTAAAACACATGTAACCACAAAGCATACATGTTAAATTCCAATTAGAATTAGCAATTCATGCAATTGGCTTATATTCTCTATTTCATCAAACAATTAGAATTAGTTTAACTAATTCCCATTAGATAATTGAAATTTTTATTCCAATGGTAAAACTAATTGCAATTAGTTGCCATTAGCAAAAAAAAAATTGGTTTACCTTTACAATTAGAAATCTAATTGACTTCTGATAATGCAATTAGATATTCAATTAGCTCGAATTAGAATCAATTATTTTGATATTTTCAAAAACAAAAAAAAAAAAAACTAAAATATTCATAATATGAATTTGAAACATATATATTAGAGCGACTCAAGTTGTATGGAAGCAAAATTCGTGTTCGATGTACCCTCCTAAAAATGAACCTTGGACTTTTTAAAGATGACATTTTAAATATTTAAATGCATCTAATTTGCAAAAACCTAAATTATTTACATATAAAGATGATGTACTTGGCAAAAGAAAAAATTTGATACCCATATTGCCCTATATAAAACGAAGGGTAACCACCCCATTGCATTTTTGTCAAAACGCGAACTAGCACGAATTTCAAAAAAAGCTGAGACACGTATTTAATTAAATCGACTAAAGAATAAAATATGTTAATTTGGCATTTTTATTACAAACAACCCCGAACAAAAAATTCAAAAACCGTTATTTTTACAGAAAATCCTTAAAAAAAGGACATGGATGATCGTCCTTGGACAAATTGTATATATAGTTGGACGCGCCTTATGATACCGAATTTGTATATGTTGGTAAGGGAAAAGATTCACAAATTTACAAAACATACAAAAATAGACCCTTTTTCAAACTGGTCCAGCTCACGAGAGGTGGAGCCGAAATATTTAAAATGTCATCTTAAAAAAGTCCAAGGTTTATTTTTAGGAGGGTACATCGAGCACTTTTTTTGGTGAGTCGCTCTAATATATATATATTACTTATGTACATATAAAACATACATGCACACATATTTAACGTACGTACTAACTGTTTAATAACTACAATGTCCGGGTATATTCGCTTTCAGCAAAACGAGCTTTTCAAAAGAAAAGTCCGTCAAGCGACCCCGCCTTGGGCTATTAATAATGCCCGCAAAGGAAAATAGTCGCTCCACAGGGCCTGAAGACGTTAGCGGTGTGTTGCAAAACAGTGCTTTTTCCTTTAATGTAGGATATTTGGACCATATATTGGAAGTTGTATCAGCATCATTCAAACAATTACCAGTTGATAGCAATTACGGTTATTGAATTACCACATGTTTGCACACACAGTGACTTACATCATTATTCGTTCACTTCAATAATTCTTTGGAAAAAATTTATTTTTATCAAAATAATTGATTCTAATTCGAGCTAATTGAATATCTAATTGCATTAGCAGAAGTCAATAAGATTTCTAATTGTAAAGGTAAACCAATTTTTTTTTCTAATGGCAACTAATTGCAATTAGTTTTACCATTGGAATACAAATTTCAATTATCTAATGGGAATTAGCTGAGCTAATTCTAATTGTTTGATGAATTAGAGAATTTCACAAAAGAAGGTTAATTAGCAGTCATTAGCATTATCTAATCATTACTTAACATCTTTGCCACAAAGTAAAAACTGTAACTTTAATCGCCATTTTTAAAGATTACATTTATTTTTCGCTTTAGACTTGCCAAGTTTATTTTTGATTTGAATTTAACATTTGACATCAAATTGATAAAACATTTGATATCAACTGTTTATTTTCAAATCATTATCAATTTGAATTTAAATGTTAAATCAAACAATTGAAAAACGTTTGAGAATTGTGTTTGAAGTCAAATGATAAAGTCATTTCATATCAAAGGTTTGACTTTGTGTTTGTTGGGTATGTACGCATGTTTATATATGTAGTAGAAGTCAGACATTCAGTCCGTCAGCCACAGTGTTCAAAAACACATTTATTATTGGTTGATTCTACAATTTCTTTTCTAGTGAATAGAAAAAAAAAAAAAACGAAGATGACGATATTTAAGAAGACCAAAACCAAAAAAGAATATTGTAAATATATAAAAAGATTGTTTAATGTCTGCAATTCTTATTTTTTTTTAATATCTTTTTCAATTGTATTAAAGCCTGTGTATCTTTATTTATTATAAACTTTTTAATTAAAATAAAAAATTATTAAAAAAGAAAAAAAGCGCTCAAATTCAAATCGTTTATTATATTTATAATGTTCTCTTATTTATAGTTAGAAGCACAATATTTAGATTTGTGAAAATTACAATACAAACATTTTTGTTGTTGTTTTTTTTTTAATATTGCATAATATTTTATTTTTATGCATAGTGACTTTATGAAAACTCAATTGTATATATATCTCACTCGTTCAATAATACTGTATTAACTCAAAATTTAAACATTTTCAGTAGAAGCTAAATAATTTTTAATTTTACATTAAAGGCATATGAAAAACAATTTTTAAACCAACTGTTTTATTACCACAAAATAGACAAAATGGCACGATATTTTTAAAGCGGGTAGATATGATTATTACGTATCGACTTGTTCCAAAAAGTGAAATAATAAACATTTTGAGTTAATACACTATTGTTGATCAAGTGCGATATGTATAATAGCTTAGCTCAGTGAGCTTCGCTAACCTCATTAAATTAAAATACGAATTTTTTGTACCCTCCACCCCAATTAGTTGTGAAGAGGGTATACTAACCCTCTGTGATGCCATGTTGCGTTTCTGCAACATACCATTCAAGGGGATATAAAAATGCAGTAAATGCTAAAGATTTTACGCGGTGTTGTGGATTAGCAACAAAGCTCCCAAACGATTTAATTTCAAATAAGCTTACTAGCTAGCAACACTTGAATTGGTATTTATTTTTAGAGACGCACTTGTGCAAACCAGTTTCACGATTACAACAAAATTCGGGTCATCGCCGCACACTGGGTTATTGGGTATCAAAACTGTGGATTAATTAAAAAATTAATTTTGAAATAACACTCGAATACTTAATAACCATAGAAACTACACATAATTCTGCGTCACTAACCGAAAAAATAACGGCTCTAAGTTGTATAGTGAAGCTGCATTATGTTTTTGAATTTACACTTTTATTCTTTGTTCGCTTGCGCTCGCTGTAAAATTGATATTGTAAGTTTAAAAAAGTGTTTCTTCGATAAAAAAACTTCAAGTGAAATTTAAATCTGAGTATGGAGCCTTCAACTTCAGGTATTGAACTATTTTTCAGATACAAGTATTACAGGAAAAAAAGTGATTTAATATTTTAAATTATTTTTTTGTTCAAAGTCCCCAAAATGTGCATATTTGGGGTATATATTTGGACATATAGTTAATTATCGGACTAGATCGGGCTCTGATTTTTTTTTTTTTGATTTTGCGGATTGTAGACGATGTTTCTGCAAAAAGTTGAGCTGCGCTTTTGTGGCATATTTGATTAATTCTACTTTTTGTTCATTATGTCAGTGGTCAAAAATGATCAATTTCCACGCATGTTTTTTGTTGCTGGCGTTTTGTGTATCTGTTTTGTTTTGTTATTGATATTTATTATTTGTTTTGTGTTGTTGTTGTATAACTGATTTGTGATGCTCAGGGTTCCCAGTTTTATTTTATACCTTATCCCCAATTTGCGATTTTTCATCCCCAAAAATCCCCAAAACTGAGAGCTCTGGTGATGCTGTTGTGATGGTTTATTATTTGTTTTGTGTTGTTGTTTCCAGTGTTTGCCTTCCAGTTTTGGAGTATTACTTTATTTTTGTCGATAGACAATGTTAGTTTTGTCCCAGTGAATGTCAATTTAATTGTGCAAAGCTAAATGGAAAATTATTTCCACGTTAAAAGTAAAAAAATGTTTTATTATTTTGCTAGGGATAAGTTCATGCACACGTTTCTTCACTCGTCAACATCTGTACAACTTAATGCAAAACTCAGGATTCCAGCATTTTGAAGATAAGTTCAATTATTTAAAGGAAGAAATTAAGAAGTGTACTGAACCATCAGAGGAAGATATTCCTATTTTCAATGCCACAATGAATCGTTTCATCTCCGAATTTAAAACCCGATGGACAAGATGTCATAGAAAAGAAGAACGTTTCTTTAAAACCCATCGGAATTGGTTAGACTCTTCTATTTCGTTTTGTACTAAACAGCTAAAACGAGGTCGCAAAGAAATTGCTTTCGAAGAATGCGGCCCAAACACAAAGTACAAAAAAACCAAGGTTTTGAGAGACAACTCAAGTGAAGTTACGGGAGTCTGGTAATATTGGGGCGTCTAAGTTAGTAAATGATGTAGCTTCTTTGTCACCAACGAGAGCGGACAAATACAGGAAAAGTTTAATTCAGTCGGCGGCGTCCAACAAAATGAGTAGTGAAGAAGCATTATCTGTTTTGGTTGAAGCTAAACTATCGCGGCATCAATATAATATTGTGAAATCATCTGCTCCAGAAAGGTTTCCCTCGTACACTGCTGTCCAGTTAGCAAAACAACAATGTTATCCAAAAAGCGATAGTATGAGAGTATGTGAAACCTCAGTCGAAGTTGATTTACAGGCACTTCTTAATCACACTGTTGAACGCCTAGTACTGCTGCAAAACTGTGTGATTGATTCTATTAATAAAAAAGAATTGTCTGAATTTTGTTTATACACAAAATGGGGCTTCGATGGGAGTTCTGGCCATAGCTCATATAAACAAGCATTTCATGGTACAGACGCTACTGATTCCTCTGTGTTAACAACATCAATTGTGCCATTAAGGTTGGTATGCGGGGAAAACATTATATGGCAGAATCTCCGCCCTTCTTCTACCAGATTCTGCAGACCATTGAAAATGGAGTTCATCAAAGAAACATCAGTTGTTTCAAAGCTAGAGCATGATAGAGTCAATGAAGAAATTTAACATCTAACTAATTCAATTGTGGCACTTGGTGAGAAAGTTGTAGTAGTGAGACATAGTTTAATATTATCGATGATAGATGGAAAAGTTTGTAACGCTCTCACTGAAACTACATCTACACAAAAGTGTTACTTCTGCGGATCCACCAGCAAAGATTTTAACCAAATTGATAAAATGATAAAAAAGGAAATTAACACTGATAATTTACAATTTGGGTTATCGATTTTGCATGGATGGATACGATTTTTTGAGTGCCTTCTTCATTTGTCATATAAACTGCCAATCAAAAAATGGCAAGCTAGATCAGACTCCGAAAAGCAAATTGTCGAAAAAACTAAAGCAGAAATTCAAAAACAATTTAAAGAGAAAACTGGTTTAATTGTTGATCGTCCAAAACCCGGATTCGGTAACTCCAATGATGGAAATACGGCCAGGCGTTTTTTTCAGAATGCGGAACTATCAGCGGAAATTACGAAAATTAACGTTAATTTAATAGTCAGAATGCATAATATACTGATTGTTGTTTCTTGTGGTCATGAAGTAAATGTACATAAGTTTCGGGAATATGCACATGAAACGGCTAGAATCTTTGTAGAAAATTATCCGTGGTACTATATGCCTCCAACATTGCATAAATTTTTTATTCACGGACCTGAAATAATAGCATATGCATTGTTACCGATTGGCCAATTATCGGAAGAAGCGCAGGAAGCTACCAACAAAGATTTCAAAAAATATAGAGAGTGTTATTCTAGAAAAATGGATCGACAAAAGTCGAATCAAGACGTTTTTAATATGATGCTGATTAATTCTGATCCAATAATATCAAGCAGGAGAAAATTGCCTGAAAAAAAATTGCACAGCCTACCAAAAACGGCTGTGGATATGTTACAATCTCCATCCTTAAATTTGGCAAACGCTTATGCCAGAGACAATAATAGTGCTCATGGCAGTGATTCCGACGAGGAAGATGGTGACGATGATAGCAATGATGATGCATAATTAATTGATTGTAATGAAATTTATAATGAAATGTTTGTTTTTTTATTTAAAATAATAAATAGTCGAATTATCGCAAAATTTAATTTTTTCTGCATATTTTAGGGTAATATACAGAAAAACCTGTAACATCGATATCTCGCTACCTAAGGGAGTTATCGTTAACTTCATTTTAGTTTTCCGCCTAATTTTAGAAGCACGACAAAACAAAATTATCTGGTCTAGTAAAACGCTGAAAAGTTATCATATTGTTTAAAACTTCAAAGCCAGATATCTCGATAACAAAGCGAGTTATCGATAATTCTTACTTAATTTTTTCGGTTTATTTTGAGGTATTCTCTAAGAAAATAAAACGGTAAAAAGTTATCGATTTTTTTAAACTTCAACTCCAGATATCTCGATAACAAAACAAGTTATCGATAATTCTTACTTAATTTTTTCGGTTAATTTTGAGGTATTCTCTAAGAAAATAAAACGGTAAAAAGTTATCGATTTTTTTTAAACTTCAACTCCAGATATCTCGATAACTAAACGAGTTATCGATAATTTTTATAAAATTTTTTCGGCTTATTTTGAGGTGTTCTAAACAAAAATTATCAGTTTGAGAGGCCTCGGAATTAATCCACAGTTTTGATACAAAATACCCCAGTGTGCGCCGCCAGCCTCTACACTTGCAACACGAAATGAAAGTAGACTACTAGTAGAGCAAATCAGCCAAAGGGCTTTGAAAAGTTAGCTCGGGTTCCCGAAATATGGGCCCTTAAAGTTTTTGAATTGTTTACCAAGTAAAAAAAAAAAAAAAATTTTATACAAAATGTACTTCTGAGCTAAAAAATTATTTCAGATGTCTTCAGTAGAATCGTATGGCGAATCTTTCACGAATCCAAAAAGTCGTGCAATGTATGTAAAACGGGTTTTCGAGAAATTAAAAAATTTCAAGGCCCGGAATTTCGAAAATCCGTTTAACATACATTGCATCATTGTTTGGTCTTAGAAGACCCCTAGTGCAATTTGATGCAGAAAATATTCGTAGAACATTTTACCCTCTAAAGTGCCGTTTTAGTATATTTTTGTGTTGAAGTAAAAAAATTACCTTAAGAGGGTTATATATTCTAAAAAAAGAATCGAAATGCAATTCTACTGAGGACATCTGAAATAGTCTTTTAGCTCAGAAGTACATTTGGTATATTTTTTTGACTTGTACCAAACGCCTTTTTAAGAAATTAAATTCAATGCCCAAAATTTCGAAAATCCGTTTAAATACATCACACGAACTTTTGGCCTTAGAAGATGTCTGGTTGGACCAAAGCACTGGCCGGTTTGGATGGACGAAAGGATGCGATGCTTTTTTATACACAAACAAGCTGCGAAAAATATGGTATTAGTTTACAAGGTTTCGTTTAAATGTGCTAAGTTTCCATTTCATACTATTGATAAACTGAAATTTATTGTTGAAGGGAGAAGCTATTCCTATGCGCATTTCACTGGTTGCTTTGGCCAGATCGTCAGGAAACTTTATCAAAAGATTTTAGAAAAACCAAAGATATTATACAAGTAAAACCCCAGTTTTACTTGTAACAATATCAAAGCTTAAACAAAAACAACAACGATAAACATTGAGTTTATCTTTTCTTACAGTCCCGACTACAATTGGTTGATTTTTTGTCAACTCTATTAGTTTGTGTTATAATAAGCAAAATAACTATTTTAAAAATGTTCACACCTCTTAAAAATAAGTTTAATTTTTCACTGCTTTGAATGCAATGTTGCATTTCTGCAACACAAAGTTTTTTAACAAAAATAAACACTAAATTTAACCCTTAAGTCACCCTTGTGTGGAAAACAACAAAACGTGAATCATTTTTCCACGATAAACAAAAAAATTATTGAGGTACACTAAAGAAACTTCTTGACTTTGTTAGCAATATCAATTAAGTACTAAAAACATATTTTTTGATTAAAAAATTTATTGGTAACAAAGTAATTCAGAGCTTACGTAAGCTACACCTCGTGTGTGGTTTTCCAAACATATGAAGTTTCAATGTAATTTGCACTAGAGACAAAATTTTCCGTCGGCAAGTGTGAATATTTTTGATATTGTTGCGAACTGCATGTGATGTTTGTTTTATCTATAAAGTGAGTGCTTATAAAAGCTTTGTATGGTTTGTTGTTGATCACAAACGGGATATATACATCATTAGTATTACGTAAATCATGACTTTGATTACAAGCGAATTATGGCGCCACAGCCAAGTGGACAGACATTGCCTATGTGTGAAAAACTACACACGAGGGTAACTAACGTAAGTTTTTTTGAGGGTGATTTAAGAGTTAAAAAAAAATTTTGTTATTTTTTTCGTCAATAATATCATTTTTGTCACCTGATATTTATAAAACAAAAAGTATTGACGTCCTTGAGCCAAAAAGGGCTAAGTTTGTCTTTCCGTATGAAACTTTTTTATTATATTTCTTAGACCCCATATATCTGGCTCCTTGCGTAATTCTAAGTGGATTTGGCCATGTCCGTCTGTCTATCCGTTTGTCCGTATGTTGAAAACACGCTCACTTTAGAAAAATTCAAAAGAAATGATTAAACTTGGTGTCAATTTGCTTGAAGTTATCCTAAGCAGTTTGAGATTGAAATCCAGCAAAATCGGTTCAGTAGGATCAGAGCTATGAATTAAAATGTGGAACCACCACCCTAAAAAATTGATAATTTTGTTACAAAAACTAACTTAATGGTGGAATAATGCACGGAATGATATCGTTTTATACGAATGGAAATCATACTGGTAAATTTCGCGAAGATCGGTCTTTATTTTACCATAGACCCCATATAAACACTACTCTCGGAAAACCGTTTAGTCGCCTTAAACCGTAATAAACAATGCTACATGATGCCAACTTAGCCCTTATCGGGCTATATTTAGCCCTTTTTAAGTCCCTGAAACTTGATAAAAATTTGTAACCCCAAATTAAAAAAACACGAATTTTCGACCCTTTTTGTTATGCCTTTTAGCCCGTTTTGTGCTTTTGAAATCGATATTCAGTTTTCTCAGTAAATTATAAATAAAATCAAAAGTTGTGCACCGATTACAAATAAACCTCATTTCAATGGAAAATATGTTAAGCTAAATGGTTTTAGACCAAAACTGTGATTTTTGTCGCATTTTTATTTTTTATGAATATTTAAAGAACAACAAATTTTTTTTTCTCAACATTTTCCTTTTTTTTCTCCAAAATTCAACGCTATCTCTATGTAAGCACGGCTTAAATATCATACTTTTGCCGTGTTTCGGATCTTTTTTTTACTGAATATGCCGAATTAACCGTTTTCAAGTTATTCCAATATATGGACATAACGTTATATCACGAAAAGAAGAGCTGATAGCGAAAAATGGAGATTAGATTTAAATAAATTTTTTCTGTGTACGTTGCGATTGCTTGAAAATACTTTTTAATATAATTTGTAATTGAGTTGGAAATATATTATAAATTATTTAATAAATAAACATTTCGAAAACGACGATTAAGCTTTGGGTGCAACTGTAAATTAATGGTACTTTAACAATTAGTCATGTAAGGCTAAGATTTTTGGCTGCCCATAATGATCATGACGGAGACAGAATTATTGGTCGTTTGAGCGAGTACTTTTGGCTAATGAAAAATTGTTTATTGAATTTTGTTGGGTTTCGTTTGTTTTTCAGTGGATTGTTAATTTTTACATGAAGTTTTCTTTCAAGTTTTTGAGAAATGTTGCTAAAGATTTTGCAGACTGTGAGAACTTAACAACATTTGTAAAATGCTGTCGGTATATTGCTGAGCATTTCATAATTGCTGTTAAATTATGGAAATGTTACTGAACAATAAGGGTAAGGCAATTTTATTTATGAATAAATCATTAGGAAAAATATATTTTTTTTGGAACTTGGGAATAAAAATCATTTAAAATATTATATTATACCCAGTAAAAACCTCGCCTACAAAATAATGTGTTAAGTAATCAGATAAAATAAAAGGCACGACTTACAATTCTACTGAAAGAATCAATGAATTTTAAAAGGGATGTCCCAAAATTAACGCATTCAAAAGTAAGTGATTATTTTTTTACCTACCCAACAAACACGGAGGTTTGTATTCAAATTGAAAATGATTTGAAATCAAACGTTTTCTCAAACGACAAACGTTTGATAATGATTTGAAAATCATAGCGTTCTCAACAAAAAGGGGAAATTATTTTCAAATTAAAAATGCCTTTATTTTCAACTTGCTTTCAAACGTCATTCTCAAATGTTTTTCAAATGTGGATTATAAAACAATGTGGAATATAAATAAAAATATTTTATTTTTTAATTTCAAAAGATTTTGTTATTCGTGCTTAATTCCCAGTTTTTATTCTTGATAAAAACACTTGAAATTTATTGTTGATGGGATAAGCTATTCCTATGCATTTCACTGGTTGCTTAGGCCAGATCATCAGGAAACTTCATCCATAAAAATTTTAGAAAAACTTAAGATATTAAACCAAATAAAACTGTTAAACGTATAAGACTTATAGCAACAGTTTTACTTGTAACAATATCAAAGCTTTAACAAAACACATCAACAATAAAAAAGTGGGTTTATCTCATCTTACATTCCCCCCTACAATTAGTTAGTATTTTATTTTTTTTTAAAATTTAAATTTCATATTTATTTAAATAAACTGTGAGATAAACATTCGGCACCATAGCTAAAAGATGAAATAATGTTCTTTCCGTCCCCTAATTCTTGGAAAAACAAACTACTTGGCTCCCTTTTATCTTGAGGATTGTAGCACCGCGATCGTTCAACAAATTTTCTTCACTTTCCCGTTTTATTTTCCTTTTTTCGTATTTTTAATCATTGTAATTACTCACAAATTGAAAAACGTTTGAGAATTGTGTTTGATGTCAAATGATAAAGTCATTTCATATCAAAGGTTTGACTTCGTGTCTGTTGGGTATATACATCCAGAAGTAAGTAGTAGAAAAAGGCTTCTAAATAATGAGTGCGACAAGCTTTTCATTTTGAAAAAGTAAGCGAAGTTTTTACTGGGTAATATGTGTAAAATTTAGATTTAAAAATAGTAAAATGTAATACATTAAATAATAATGGTGTTTTCTTTTCTACACAAAAAATATCTCCTTCTGAAAAGGTGCATGTATAAAATATCTTACCAATCCTGTAATAGTGCTATTTGTTATTTTACGAACACTGTTTTTAACACATGACAAAAAGTGTATCCTTCATCATTCCCAATAAAAAATGGAGCTTCGAACGAAGCAAGTTTGTAAATGAGAAACATAGAAGTTTCGCTTACCATTGCACTTACGGAAGACATGAATTTTATATGGCGAGTTTCCACTTTGAAGCAATACATTTTTTACATAATGCGCATAAAAAAGTTATTGGATGTAACCATCAGCTTTACACGCTGAATGTTTTAATAAAGTTATTTTTAAGTATTTTCCCTTACAAACCTGCTTCGTAGTAAGGGAATGCCGTAGCACGTGAAGTCTGATTTTAGATTTTCGGTCTCCGGGAGGAGGGGCGTGGCAAAATCCAATTTTCATATCGCACCACCAATGACATCTATATAATTTGGACGATTTTTTCTTTAAAATGATCGCCATGGTCCAACTTAGATTTATACGAAAAGAACATTTTGCCCCGCCCACTTTTACGCCCACTTCTTTAGAATTACCTAAAGTCAGAAAACGACTCCATCGATTTGACAAATTTTTCTTTCAAATGTTTGTATTAATCCATTTTAAGTTTTGATCGAAAGAAAAATTTACCACGCCTACTTTTACGCCCACTTTTTCTATTAAGCGCATAACTTGAGAACGCCTTAACCGATTTGGACGATTTTTTCTTTAAAATGATTGCCATGGTCCAACTTAGGTTTTTATCAAAATACGGCTCCATCGATTTGACTAATTTTTCTTTTAAATCTTCGTATTAATCCATTTTACGTTTTCACCGAAAGAAAAATTTACCACGCCTACTTTTACGCTCACTTTTTCTATTAAGCGCATTACTTGAGAACGGCTTGACCTATTTGGACGATTTAAAATCATCGCCAATGTCCAACTTAGGTTTTTACGGAAAGAAAATTTTGCCCGCCCACTTTAACACCCACTTTTTTCGATTTACCTAAAATCAGAAAACGGCTCCATCGATTTGACTAATTTTTCTTTCAAATGTTTGTATCTTTTTAACGGATTTTAAAAATCGAACGCAAACATTTTTCCTAATTTGGACAGGACAACGTCTGTCGGGTCAGCTAGTTTTTTATAAAAGTTGTTGGGAGTCTCCTATTTTACAAAGTGCTAATAACCCTGTCGATTTATACGGGGCGAAAAAAGCCTTATGCCATGAGTAAGGGTGAATTTTTTAAAATAAAAATGCTACCCTTTTCGAGAACAAAACATTTTTAAGAAAAGAACACAAAATTGTATATTTTAAATAAAATGTCATATTTTTTTTTAGAAAAAAGAAAACACCAGAAGAAAAGAAACTGCATCTTGCTGTATTATTTGTTATTTTAAATTACGATACGAGATTTTAAAAAGATTACACAATGAGCGGTCCAGCATCTTAGTCGATTAATTTGTCAATATGAATGAAGAAGCTGTTTCCTAAGACATAAATATTTATACAATAGAGCGCTTTTTAATCGAAGTTCGATTAATTTGTCAATATAAATGAGGAAGCTGTTTCCTAAGACATAATAATTCAAGAGAGCGCCTTTTAATCGAAGTATAGAGCACAAAATGAATCAAACCTTTAGTTTATTAAATGGCGGTCACGATTAATATCTATTTAGCTTGAATGGTTGAGTTCTGAGTTCACCCACAACATAACTCACCTATTGGTATAACAAGCAAATATATATTAGATGCTTATTCACATGAACTAGGAAAATCCAACAGCTAATTCAATTCATTTTAAGCTATCCCATCCATATAAGCATAAATGACAACATACAAAAAATATATGTATGCACGAAGATTTGTTTTTTTTTTTTTTTGTTCGCAGAAGATTTAACACACAATGCATGTGATTTAAAATAAGTTAAAGTTTCAAGTAAAATACAAAAAATCGAATGAAAATTTCTTCACACACTAACGCCGCCTAAAGATAAAGTTAAAAAAAGGAGAAGAAGACGGCAACTATAAGATTATAGTTTTCTGCGGAAGAAACAAAGTTTCAAATATGTAAAGCTTTCTTTTGTTTTATTGTAAAAGATGTGTGTGAAAATGTTTATGGGCGGCATATACCGATTTTTAGGTATCTACTTGTATACTTTTTTATTGTCATCAGTGTTGCCAGAAAAGTTTTAAAAAATGCCTACGCAGTCTATTAACACCCGATATTTTATTATATTCATTCCTACATTAATAAAATTTATCATTTTAAAAATTTTGATTTTATACGGCGAAAACTTGTTTTTGTTACTATTAATAAAGTAGATCCCGTACTCAACGTTGGGAGCCCGCGGGATCCCAATCTTACCGAAAACTGTTCCCGTACTCAAAGTTTGGTAAAGTGAGAAGGCTTTTAAGAGAAAAATATCCTTTTTTCTTATTGCACGAAGTAGCCCGTACTGTTTCTTTGGGCTGATTGGGAACATTGTTAAGCAATCAGCTGTGTCAATATTGTTTATAAAAACTAAAGTTAAATTTTTAACGTCAAGGTTTTTTCTCCATTTCATTAGACATTTCTCAATTTCAGACTTATTCAATTTGAACCGTGGAAAGATACATTATGAAAATGGGCGTTCAAATCAAAATGCATATCGTGCACTTCGTGATTCAGGGATGAGGCACATTTTCACCTCAGTGGATTCGTTAATAAGCAGAATTGCCGCATTTGGGCGAATGATAATCCAAGAGTGATTGTCGAAAAACCAATGCACCCACAAAGTGTGACGGTTTGGTGCGGCTTATGAGCTGGCGGCATCATCGGTCCGTATTTTTTCCAAAATGAGGCCGGTCAGGCAGTTACTGTGAATGGTCTTTGCTATCGTGAGATAATAACGAACCTTTTATGGCCCGAATTGGAAGATATGGATGTGGACGATATGTGGTTTCAACAGGACGGTGCCGCTTGCCACACAGCTAACGAAACAGTGGCTCTTTTGCACGACAAATTCAATGGCCGTGTTATCTTCCGTAGTGGCGATGTCCATTGGCCGCCAAGATCATGTGATTTGACACCGTTGGACTTCTTTCTTTGGGGTTATTTGAAAAGGTGTACGTCGATAAGCCAGTAACAATTCAAAAGCTAAAGGATGATATAATTATGCACATTAACGGCATAGAAACTCAACTATGACTCAGCGTCATTGAAAGTGTTGACCATCGGATGGAGGTGTGCCGCCGAGGTCGTGGCGGCTTTTTGGCCTATATTTTTTTCTATACATAATTGAACCATACCAATATTATCATAATAATAATAATTTCCTAAATAATTTGCGTTTTATTCAAAATCAACATCGGCCCTTAAAATTTAACCATCTTTTACAAACTAGTATTACCAAAAGAATAAAAATTCAAAATATTAATAAAATAAACATCAGAAAAGGTTAAAAAAGTTAAGTATATTCTCAAATTTTACTTTTATACATGCTAATGTGTCATTTATGTATTTATTTGAACGTTTTCATAGTAACGTTTTCTTTTGGGCTAGAAATTTGGTTTTGATTGCTCCCGTACTTTTGTACATTTTTAGTCTATTAGTAAAAATTACGGGATCGCACCTTGTGTTTACTGCAAAAACCGGCTTTTAGGAGAGAAGGGAAAAGAGAATGCCATTTCTCTTCCCCTCTCTCCTAAAAATTAAAGACTTGACGAGTCAAACTTGACGTGTGTGTGTTGAAACTGCTATAACAGGGATGGCCAAGCTTCATTACGGGTGGAGCCGAAGTCCAATAATCTGTCGTTTCGTGAGCCAACCAAAATAAAAATAAAATGTTAAAAACAGCAGTTGTAATTGTATATTTATTTTCTTTAAACAAAAAATACTATCCACGCTTAGTCATAAACAGTCACAACTCAAATTTTATCAAAATCGCATTTTTTCATAAGCTAGTACCCTTGTTCTCAAAGGAGATTACGTTGTAACGTTATAAATGCCATACCATTGCACTCGAAGCCGATGTGACATTGCAGTCGTTGAGAACGCCATTAACACATATCGTTGACGGCGACCAAAATTTACCAAAATTGAAACAATTTTTAACGACGGCGGCGAAAATACAACCGTCGGCTATACCAAATAATGTAAAGTACGATTTTAATGTTTGTTGTTTGCAAACGAGCTTTGGAAAAAATCGTATGTTTTATTAAAATTTTAAAAGCAAAATAATTAAACAATGGAAAAATATGCAAAGAACAAAATATTATTATTAAATATTATTATTATTTGCATTTTGCATTATTATTCGTTTTTATACCCTTCATCACAGGTGGTGAAAAGGGTATATATAAGTTTGTCATATCATTTGTAATTTCTATAATATTGATATTATACCCTATAAAGTATAAATATTCTGGGTCCTTATGAGTAGCGAAGTTGATTTAACGATGTCCGTCTGCGCGTTGAAATGGAGTTTCCGAAGACCCCATATATGATGGGGGCCAGGTTATTATACATTTATGTCACATATGGTCCGGAATTGTTTGCTATTGAAATTCAGCAAGAGTAAAAAACCACGACTGCCTCAAATTGTTTCCTTTAAAGGTCCAATTAGACGTGACATTACCACACCAACACTATATTACCGAAACGACATAAACATACCATACAAACCAATTCAATTTTGATTTCTACGGTCATACAGTGGATATGGGCTCTATTCCACAAAACAACTTATCAACTTTTCACTTTGCACTTATCATTATAATTGCATTTTTTGGCAAAGTGATAAGTGTTTCTGTTCCACAACATTCTTTGCAAATCTTACTTTGCACTAAGCTAGTTTTTGCAAAGACTTTGCTCTCTTTGCAAAAACTTTGCTCTCTTTGCAAAGTCTTTTCGTTCTCTTGCAAAGTCTTTGCGCCCTCTTGCAAAGTGAATGTGCAAAATGTTCCACAAAGGATTTAATCATCTTTGCATTTCTGTCTTATCACTTTGCATTGCTTTATATCAGCGATCATCACGCTATGCCCCCGGGGGCCGAGCACTTTTCGTGAATTTCACACACACACACAACACGAAGGCTAACGAAACCAGGGCTGTCAGATATGGCGATTTCTCGCCAAACGTGGCGATTTTGAAACGTGTTTGGCGATGAGATTTCCCATTTGGCGACTGGCGACTTTTATGGCGATTTCTGATGTAACTGGCGATTAACTTGGCTATTTTTACCATTTATATTACTTCGGCGATTTTGTTACGATTTCTTGTCATTTTTTGTTACGATTTCTAATATAAAAAAAAACTTGCAACTGTTTTTCACATGATTTTTGTTTTGTTAACATATTAAGTGTATTTAATATTCAGTCACTATTTAATTCTAAAAGTATGTGTGCAGGTCAAAACTCCGGTAATGAAATCGGTGAGGCTGAAGTTTTATGTTATAAAAAAAAAAAAAATTAAAGAAACAAAACAAAAATTACTTCGGCGACTGTTTTGTATTTTTTCTCAGTTTTAGGCGATTTTTGACTAAAATATTATACTAGCGTTTTTTGTATGCAAAATTTAATAAAAAAAAAAAAAATTTACAAAAACTTAACAAAATTTACGTTTGGCGACTTTTGGCGATTTCTGACATCCGGTTTGGCGATGGAGCTCAAAAAAATCTGACAGCCCTGAACGAAACAATTGTAAAAAGCCATCATTTTAAAAAACAAGAACAAAACACATAGTAAATGTCTCAAACGAGTAAATTTATTTTCCTCTGTTTGCACTCACCTCTACATACACATTTTTTAATGTCTCTCTTTGTGATGACCGCTGCTTTATATGAATTATTAAAATGAGCTAAAAAGTAAAAATGGAAAATATACTTGCAGTGTTACATGTTATTTAAGAAAAAAAAAAGATACTTTATTTTCTAGTAAGTTTTATTTTATAAAATTATTGTAAAAAGCATATGAGAATTATATCTTTTTAGAAGTTATTTTTATTATATAAACCAATTTTATTTTCGAATGTGTTCAATGAGTCAAATTTCAATTTATAAAGCTTCCTTGCAATAGTCTTATTCCTTCATTTGTTCACATATTTTTGCTTATGCAAACCTTTGCTTAACATTGAAGCTATATAGAAATAACTTATAAAAAGAAATAATACATAAAATGTATTAAGTATATCTATACAGTGTATAGTATACACATTCTGCTGGTGTCTTATAATTGTAAAAATGTATACACAAAATTAAATTCATTGCTAAATAAAGGGTAGTTTAAAAAAAATATGTAACATGAAGGTACAATAATTCCTAATAATATGTATAGTATAGGCTTAAGCCTAAAGTATGTGAATTATAAAAGGAATAGAACTATTGCAAGAAAGCTTTAACATTTCATTTCAAAGGTTAATAAATTATAAAAACAGGCTTCCTGGGAGGAAGTTTTGAAAAAAGCCCAATCTTTGCAACTGGCGTTTGTCCAAAAAACCTGGACATATGCGTCTACTATAACATCGACAACTCTATGGATGGTTCTGTAAACTGCTGATTTTGCAACACCATGCATAGCTGCAACTCTATGGTATTGGCAATCATTTCCGAGCAGAAGCACACAGTAGCAGTTGATTTTCAGCTTACAAACTGAGCTCTTAATTGTTCTCTAATTCTTCTTTAATTTTATTAAAAAAGAAATCAACTTTAATCAATTAAAATTTTGTAGTCCCGAAAAATTAATTCGGGCCCTATAATTTCTTATTATGCCCACGTCTCCACTATTGTAGAACAAAAACTCGCATCTTAACATTTTGAAAGCTTCACTAGCTATAACAATATGAATTTGCAAAGAGATCGTTTACCTTGCAAATTTTTGACAAACTTATCAAAATTTGCTTTGCAAAAATAGAATTTACAGCTTTTGTGGAACGAAACAGCATAATTATTTTCAAAGTCTTTGCATATTACACTTTGCAATAATAACTTTGCACAAGAGAACGTACGTGGAACAAAAATTTAAAAGAGAATATAAAAATTGCAAAGACTTTGCAAATTTCACTTATCAATTTCAACTTATCACTTATCAAATTAAATAGTTCTGTGGAACATAAAGTTTTGCAAATTGACGAAAAATTTGAAAAGTGCAAAGTGAAAAGTTGATAAGTTGGTTTGTGGAATAGGGCCATGGTAATACAGTGTTGGTAATGTGGTGTTTTTTGTGGTTTTTTTTATACCCTTCACTACAAGTGGTGGATTTTATTTGTAATGTGTTTAATTTTACGCATACGCATACACATTAATGCATATATATGATATGCCACTCAAATAAAGAAACAAACTCATAGACTCAACATATTTTAATTTAACGCTTCTCCAGTAAAAACATTCGTAGCCGAGTTGTTAAGTTCTCTCCTGAGACTGATGATATTGCCAGTTCGAATCCCAAAGAGAATTTTGTTTCATTGTTTTTATTTAATTTTTTATGTTCTAAAAAACGATCTTAAGATTATAAAACGAATTTCAAACATCAACTTTGGCAAAAGAGGAAACGGGCTTAGGTACATGTATAAATTTTTTGTTTTTTTTATATTCTTCGGCATGACGAAATGAAAAGTAGGCGTGGCTCAATTAATATTTATTTATACCTATCTAAAGAACGTTATTTATGTATATAACTTTTTGTTCTTATCTCATCATGGTGAATGGTATATAAGCACTCTTACTGGTTTAGTGTTAAAATTGTTTCTCGCCCCATTTTTTTCGTGAGCTTATTTGACAGTTCAAAGTTGGCACTTTTCTCACAAAAATGTTACAGACACACTTTCTCTGTAAATTGGCGAGTAATTTCCTTACGTGACAGCTATTAATCACAAAAAAAAAGTTACAGACACAGTTTAGTGAAAAAACAGCTATTTGTTTCAATATAAGTAAGGTTAAGGGAACAGTAAAAACCAACTACACAAAACAAGAGGTAGGGACGACCTTCGCGCGTTTTCAAGGTTGACGTCATGAGATGTGTCGCTTTCAAATGAGACCAATACCAACACGCTCAGTGATGGTACACCAAAGATACACGTATTTAAATATTTATTAATTGCGTTCGGTCCATATTTGACCATAGCTCCCATACATATACACTCCTGAAAAAAGCTTATAAAAAGTAACCTTTCTATGTCATCTTATAGTAGTAAACATACACTCCGTTAACATAGAACAGCCTCACTTAATAATTTTAAAGAATTGTAAAAATGTTGGTGTTTCTTTAATAACTAGAAAATATGTATTAAAGTCGTTGACAAGAGGGTAATCTGTTGTTATATCGACAGAAATTCCAAATCGGTCCGATAAAGTTAACGGGACTTTTCGATTTGTTTTCGTTAGCAACAGAAAACATTTGAATATTTCAGTGTCAACTTAGATTAGCCTCAGCACAGAACTTTTAATTTTCGTTGCAATTCTACGAAAAATTTTATTAAATAACGTTTAGTTTCGACAGATAAACGTGTTATTTGTTAAATAAAAGAAGTATGGGAAAACAGCGGTCGCTTAGTTCCACGGAAATCGCAAACATTAACGCGTACCATGATCAAGGGCTTTCTAATCGTGCTATTGCTAGAAAACTAAGCCGAAATCCTAAAGCTTTAAACAATTATCTCAAGAATCCATTGGAGTACGGTAAACGGTATAAAGGAAAGACGTACAAAAAGGTTTCAGCTCGGGATTTACGCAAAATACTCTAAGTTGCTTCGAATTTTACAATGAGTTGAAGTAAAATCGAAGATGCTGCCGGTGTCCCAGTGAGCAAAACTTTAATTTTTAATGTGATAAAAAGATCGGAACACCTAAAGCGTCGAAAACTTCAAAAAAAGCCACCACTGAAAGACGTACATAAGGAACAGATATTCAAATTTGCGAAAGAAAGGTGAGGCTAATCTAAGTGAGGCTATCCTATGTTAACGGAGTGTATTAATAGAAGAAGTTATTTAGATAGTATTTGGCATTGAAATATCTTATGTGAATCCCAACCTCACAACATACTCTTTTTGGTGGAAACATGATTTACCATGGATCCCAAATACTGATGGTCTGGCCTGTTAACAGTACATTTATATTATTATTTTTATTATTATATTATTATTATTATTATTTAACAAACGAACTTTTTTTTGTCGTTAGCTACCGATATTGATTACCGAAAAAAAACTGTTAAAATTTCATTACAGAATAGCTCTTAACGACAATTATCGTTAACTTACGAATTTTGACTACTTAACTACACATTTTTGTCGTTAAAAAATTACAGAATTTTAGTACTGAACATTTTTGAATTGTAACTGTTAAAGATTTAGTGTGCGATGTTTTGTTACTTGACAGTTATTATTTGCTGGTAGATGCGGGTTTGTAACTTGGCCGTGAATTTTCTAAAATCGGGTTCATAGTTCGTAAGCGAGTTGCGAGTTGTGAAGGGTGCTTTGAATTTTTAAATTTTATTGTTGAAAAAAGTGACTAACAACAAAATGTTGTACAAAATATGGACTAATTTCCAAGCAGCTTTTCTTAAAGAAGACTACTTTGATTGTTGCACTAGTTTCTAAATCTAATTTACAGATTGTGTTAATTTGTGAAGCATATTAAGACTGTGCTCCTCTTGAAGTTCTAATAATTCCATTTTTTCTGTGACACTTTCATTTAAAATAAAATGGGGGATCGATAGTCCATCAATTATAATGTCAATCTCAAATGGATTTACACACGGAAAGAATTATTTACTAAATATGACTTGAACCAAGAAAATTTTGCGTGATTCTTGTCTAAGCCAAAAATTACTTATTCTAAATATATGTATGTATGTGTGGCCTGGTTTAAGCAAAATGTTTCTTTATTTAAAAAAATTTTACTAAATACAAACGAAATAAGTTCAAATCAAGAATTTATTTTTGGATTTTAGAATTTCTTGTTTTAAGAAACGAAATTGATTACTATAAACCAGTGTTCGAAAATAAACAGTACATACACACCCAAAAACGATATTTATTTTTTTAAGTGATTGTGTAGACGAACACAACCCTTAATACCGTTCGTAACTATTTTCAAGAAAAAACCGAATATTATATAATGTTCTGTTCTTCGTTAAAAAACGGAACAATTGTAGTGATACTGTAGACAAACATTATATTTTAATGTTCTATAATGTTTCTTTTTTACATTGATAAAAAAATGAACAAACAAACAATTTTAGCAACGACCGCACCACGAGCAGCTTGTATGTGTATTGCATATATATTTGGTTTGTGTAAAATTATTTTGCTGGCTTTTGGTTTTTTTCCTATGTTTATTTTGTTTTTGTAAAAATGTTTGGTCTTATTTTACCAGCCAAAAGTGACGAATATTAGTGAGCCGAACCGAACACATTGAAGTTTGTGGTTTTAAAAACAACCAAACGGAATTTCGAAAGATGACAAACAGTTTGTGTTTTCCACAAATATACCGAACCGAGCACTAACGAACGATATTTAGTGCTTATTTTCGAACACTGCTTTAGACACTTATGGTGTTTTCTTTTCTCCAAAAAAATGTAACACTTAATTTACAAAAATGCAATTTAGTGTCTGTTTCTTAAAAATTTTGCTCACCAAAAGAGTGAGTTGTTTAGAATAAAACAAGCCACCAAATTGCATTTTTTTTAATAATATGGCACAATCTTTTGTAGAAAAGAAAACACCATTAGCTTCTTTCCGTGCAAGAAATAGCTACACTCAAAGAAATCTTTTAATTATGCAAATCATAAATTCTTTTAATTTACTTTCGTATTCACTCAGTTTTGGAGAGTCTGTTTTTCAGACTAGCTTAATCTTTTCGTTGTAATGATAGGTTGAGGAATTGTATATGTTCCATTATTTCAGTTAATCACATGAAGGCATTAATCAATTTATCATCCTTTTTCTCTGAGAAAATTTTTAATAAGTTCCATTTAATCAAAAAATCGGCTTAGAACTTTATAGGAAGAAGAACCATCGTACAAGACAGTAAAATGTTATAGCTTGAGTATAATCTGCATGAAAATTCATGAATTATCAATATTCGTCCGAATATAGTTCACGATTTGTAGCACATTCTTCATAAAGTTTTCGAATTTCATTTCTTTTCGAAATGAGCGGCAATTTGGCCATATGTGTACTATAGAAACGCTTTTCTTAAATGTCAATTTAACCGTTTATATATTGTGTAGCGTATTCATATATGAAAAAAGTCACAAACTTTATATGTTGCATGCAACACATCTTGTTAATAAATGTAAATCTGTAGAAACGTATGTATGTATGGGTTTGTGTATTTCTTAAGCATGTTTTGTGTGTTAGTGCATTGGTGCATAATGATTAAGTGGCAATAGTGCAACTTATAATGAAATTGGAAGTTGTGGGAATTGTCCTGACTGCAGTTAACTCAAAGTGTTGTGTGTGACTTTTTCTGAGTTTTCATTTTTAAGTTAACTTGTGTTGTCTTAACATTTCTTTTATTTTCATGTGTTTAAATACGAAACTGGCGGGTGGTCTCCCATATTTACCATTGTTGTTTTTGTTTTTCCGTTGCTGCTGCTGCTGCTGCCATCCAACATTGCAGCAATGCTTGTGTATTTATTTTCGTTGATTGGTGATTTAGTTGGATGTGAAAATTTTGCCTAAATACTTGTTTTCTCCCACCACCAACTAACCAACAAACCAACCAACCAGCCAGTCAGCCAGCCAAATAAACATTAATATGTACCCATGATCCCCATAATGATCATCATCACTACCATTGTAGACATTATCATCATCATTGTTGTTGTCATTTGTAATGAGCTTCATTGAAAGCGGCAGCAGCAGCAACATGATCATCTAAAACGGAAAACGGTGTTAAATCTTGTGTTGTCGTTGGTTTGTATGTTTACTGACTTTTAGTTTTGCTGCTAAAACGAGTTTTATATTCTCAATTTTTAGTGTATTTTTTAGTAAATTTGAAGTTAAAAAGATTTTTTTTTTTTTGGCAAATTATTGCGAAATTCAGGGAAATTACGTTTTTAGTTTATTTGATTACAATTTCTTTGCGGCGCTTATCTTTTTTTTGACAGCAACAAAAACTAAAATTATACCGCATCATGGGAATTGTAGCCAGATTCAAAAAATTTCATGACTGAAAAAATTAACTTTGAACTACACACATGACAAACAATCATACAGATCGTAAATATAAAATTTGATTGCGATCTGTAAACTAAAGTTGAATAAGGGGTTAAAGTGATTTTGCCGTTTTGTTTATAATACATCAAAACGTTGTCCCCAAATTTTATATTACAATAGAATTAATGCAATATTATCTAAATATGTATTAGGTTTGTTGGGGACTTAACGTGGACCGAATCGAAATACCCTATATAAAAACTTATTTCAAATACAAAAGTACTTTCAAAAAGCTTCGAACTCAATTTCTGTATAAAATCCTTTACTGGAACGCTCAGTTATCTCATGTCACCAGGAGGGCAACAAGTGCAGTAAATGCCTGCCAAAGACTCTTCGGGAACCTTGAACATAGTGGTATTTCGCTACGATAATTAGACCAATTTTTACCTATGCCGCCTAAGTGGACTAAGACCGAACAGTTAAGAACTAGAGTGACACTCGATTACGTTTATCGCCTGACCTGCGTATCGATCACGGGCACTATTAAGACCTGACCCATTCTGGATTAAGGGGCTATCCTGCACATTCCTCCGTTACACATATCTGTAACGGGGAGGCCTGCAGGTATTCTAGCAGGATGCTGCGCATTGCTGAGTACAAGCTAGGTGACTTTGTGGATCACATGCGGATCATTGGAATTCTAAGGAATGATCTATCTATTTTGGTGGTTGGTGATCATCTGCTGCTTAGTTCTTATTGGATAGGAATTTTAATTTCCTTTTACTTGATAGCACCCTATGGGCGGACCAATTCTGGTAGCGCGGGCGCGTGGGCGAGGTCTGAATCACCGAAGGTTCAAAGCAGACGAATGGTGATACTAGGGCGTGCATTGTTAGCATAGGTTACCAAATGAGGTTGCATTTGGTTAAAAAACTTCAGGTGAAAATTTACGATAGCCTCATATGTGCTGAGGAATGTCTGACTGTTTTGGCGAATAAGGTGCGTGCTGAAGCAGTTCGAACATTAATTCATTGATTTTGGCGATGGCTTACAATTTTCGGTCAATATGTGATGTATATAGGGTGTTCAGTCGATTATTTCTTGTTCGATTAATCGAAAAATTTTAGACGATTAATATAATTTAAAATTGCTAATTTCTATTAAATGATTAATCGAAGAATTTATACCGATTAATCGAATGATAATAATTTTTAAAGTTTTAAGTCGAATAAGCAAACTAAATGAATGTGTCCCTTGGAATAAAAAAAAAACGGTGAGTAATTAAGCTTATTTATTAACGACAAAGGTATCTTAACTCAAAGATTTATATAAAGATTTATGCATATATATTTATCGGGTATGTTCTAGAAATCGAATTGAAGTGAAATTGAATTCGAACGATAATTTAATTTCAATTATTTACAAAAAAACCGTAGTTTTTCGTGGTTTTAAGTGCTTTTCTTGCAAAAATTATAGAAACTTAAAGAATAAAGTAGAAAAACGGAATATTTTGATGGACTTTCATTACAGGGTCGTTTTTTAAATTTGCTCGATTTTAAATCTACTTCATTTCGATTTCTATAATACTCCCGTATTTTTACACAAAATAGTTTATGCGTTTCTTTCTTTAAAATGAGTTTGGTTAAAAAATATTGTACGAAGGATAAATTTAATAATGCTAAATGTAGCAGGTGTCCAAAAAAGTATTAACGTAAATGTTCTTCAACAACTTCACTAATTTAACACTTGAACTATGACCATAACATAGTACATAAAGAAGATGCTCCACCAACAAAATCAAAGTGGACAAGTGGTCAAATGAATAAATATTTTAAACAAGATACTACAAAAATCCAAAGTTTTATTGACTCATTTTAAAATCTGAGTGCTGGAAAGTGAAGCAACAATTTGGACCTACATTGACAAGTTTTATTTAAAAAAGTATATTTTTTTTGACTCAAAACTTCGGTTAATCCGATTAATTGAACACCCTAGATGTATAGCACTTTTTCAAATGCTTATCATTTCAGCTAGCTCACGCGCCTTCAGCCGACGATTATCAAATATAGTTTTGTTGATTATATTAACCGTTTCTGTTACAGCCTTTTTATCATTATTAAATTAACCATGGACCGCCTCCGAATGGAGCTGTCATTATTAAAAATTCTGCGATTTTATATCAAAATTATCTGGCAACTTAAATTAAAAAGTTTTGTTAACTGAATAGTTTAGCAAAAATAAACGTGTTTCTTTTTTTACAGTCATTGTTTTATGTTGTTGTTTATTTCAAGTCTCTTTATAAAGAGGCGTATGTGTGAGAGTTTTTTCTTCCCTACTTCTCGAGCTTCACTGAAGATGGGTGCTTCTTTCTTCTTGGCCGGTTGTTGTAGATGGTTTTTGATTATTTTGTTTCTCTTCTTTATGCAGTAGTAGTGTTGTTATTGTTGTTGCAGTTAGTTGGTGTTGCTGTTTTTTTATAAGCCTTTAAATGGTTTAACGTTAACATGATATTTAGGGTAACATAAGTGAAAGTGCAAAAAATTATGGTTAACTTACCAAAATAACACAAAAGAAATACGAAACACTCTCTTACTCACGCACACACTTATACATACTCGTACATAACAGTTATTAGAAACATTTTATTATTATAAAATGTTAAAAATGCTAATAAGTAGTAGAGTTGCGTAGTAAACGATTGTTAAAGCGGAAGTAAAAGATTTTATTTAAATTTTCTTTTAACACATTTTTTTTCGTTATTTCTTTTATATATTGTTATTTATTTATGTTTCAGGTTTTAATAATGATAACTAATAACCGTTTTTTTAAACTTTATCTTGTTGTTGTATTAACAAATCAAAAGACTTAGAAGAGGAAATTGATGTTTAAAATTTATAAAAAGCAATATTTTCAGTTTTAAAAAAATAACAATGGCGCATAACTATAGTCATAAACAAAGCATACTTAAAGGCCCGTTTTCACAACTTATCGATTGCTAAAAGTAGACCTTAAACCTACAGTGAGCGATAAAGTAAATTAAGGTTCATCCAACCTGGTAGGTAAAAGTTAAGTTGTAATAATGGAACACTTTTTATACTGTCGATAGAATCCTACCTTTAGCTATCGATAAGTTGTGAAAACGGTCCTAAGAGTTCTAAAGTAAACTTTTATTAAAAATATTCTTTTGATCTTCTATGATGCTGCGCTATTCTCCAGCTAGGGAGCAAATGGTCTCAATTAATGACTTCCAACGGACTCTGTTGTGGGCTGTTCTTAATGCCTCGTTCCATAAAAACCCTGCAATTGTCAGCTCACGTATGGTTGCGAGTGGTTTTTGGACGTCCATCCAAATTTAATTTCCATGATGTCGTACTGGATTGGCTGTTGGTTCGTGCTTCAAAGCAGCTCAGCGTTAGTTATTGTGATGGGCCAAAAACATCGAATAATTCTTCGTAAGCAACGGTTAGTGAAAACTTGCAGTCGTCGTACGTCGCTTTTGGATAGGCCCCATATTTCACATCCGTTTAGGAGTATAGGTTTCACACATGTTTTAAATATTTTGGTGTTCAGTTGTGTTGATATGTCGGATGATACCCATACTTTTTTAAAACAATGTATGGCGTGACGGGCCTTCTTGATTCGCGTAGAATAGGGCTGCCATACGTCCTGGTTTTCCAGGATTTGTCATTGTTTTAGGCAAACTGTCCTGGTCCACTCTTAAATTGTCCTGTTTTTTTTTTTTAGACAGGTCAATGCAGACAAAAATTTAATTTTTACTAAGTTTTGTTATGAACAGACGTTAAGATTTTCTTACAACGCTTTCGACATGAAGCAATTTTGCCAGCAACTCTTGACTTGGGTAAAAGTCATTCAACTAATTAATTTCAATAAAGTTAAAAAAGAGCCAATTCGAATTCATCTTTTGTTTCACCTGGGTCCTGTAAAAAGTTTTTTTTTTTTGATTATTTAACTCCCTAATTATCTTGTGAGTTTCATTATTTATTGTTTTTTTATGAATGAATTACATGTTAAGTTTTGTATCTTTTGTTTAATTGTTGAGCTACATGCAGTACATTAAAGGACCTCTGCGATGCAGTGCTCTCCAAATGCTCGTCGTCACGGTTGTGTCGAACGCCCTCTCAAGGTCCACGAAAAGCACATAAGTGGGCGAGCCGTGCTCATACAATTCGCAATGGCGACACGTGATCTATGCATGATCTACCTTCGCGAAAGCCTGCTCGTTCTTGCCTTAACGTATCGCAAAGGAGTGACAGACAGCCTTAGCAATATAATTGTTGCAATAATTTTTTGTATGGTGCTTAGAAGAGTTATGCCCCGCTAGTTTTTGCATTCTCGAAGATCTCCTTACTTTGGTATAGCTATTATAAGGCCTTCGTTCCAACGGCTTGGGATTTGTTTATTAACCCATACATCGCAGATTAATAGTGTAAATGTATTTGCTATCCACGAAGGATTGGTTTTAAAAAACTCTGGTGGGATGTTCCCGATTTATTGGTGCGATTGCAGTTATTACTGGGGGGATCGGCTGGTATTACCGTGTGCCGCGACGGCAATAGTTGTCTTCAACTTCAGTTGTGCTGTTGTGTTGTGTAGCGAAATGCTCCTTCCAACTACGAAGTTGTTGGTCTGTGCTGGTTAGGAGATTTCTTTGTGAATCGAATAGTGGCGGGTGTGTGTTTCTGTTTGTTGAAGTTACAGATGCAATAGCTTTGTACGTTTTCCGACGGTCGTTTCGTCGTCCAGCCGTTTCTGCTTATTCGAGATGCTTTGCTAAAAATTCTGTCAGTCCCTGCTGAGCGTTAGATATCGCGATGTTATATATGTTGCTTGATCTACTATAGACAAGCAAAAGCATACTTTACACGTTAAAACCGGTGTTAATTTTAAAACTAGCTGAAGTTGTCTTTAACTCATAAAACAACAGCATCAGCTGTTTTTCGCCAAATAAAAAAGTTTTTGCTAAAAGTTTTGCTACAAGATATTGGTCGATATTTTGCAATTATTAATGAATTGGAGGAAAACTTTAATGGAAAGAAACACAAAATACATACATACTATGTATGGGCCCTAATTGTGTAAAATGCAACGCCAAAAATTACATTGCAAGCAAAAACAAGGCCAAGTTGAAATTAATTATAACGTTCACAATTTTATCCAAAATGGTTGGTTTCGACCCGATCTCTCCAAAAAATTTTAACCAATTTTTCATGAGTCACCCCTTTTTCTATTTCATAATTATTTCTAGATTGTTCCAGAACCTCCCTGTAATAACAATTTATTATGCTCTAAAACCATTTCTAGAAATGACTGGGAAATTCATGAAGTAACTGTTGTAATCTAAGTACATTTTTAGGCGGTAATACAGTTGTGTTGGAATATGACATAAAACTATAACTTACAAGATAACTTATAGCCAGGGACCGTATTATTCCTGTTTTCAGAAAAGTCAGATGAAAACAGTTATTTTTTGATTTTTATTTTTTCGATCAAAAATAACAGTTATTTTTTTGGTTTTATTTTTTCGATCAAAAGTAACATTTATTTTTTGATTTTTATTTTTTTGAACAAAAATAACAGTCATATATTGATTTTTATTTTTTCGAGCAAAAATAAAAGTTATTCTCTAAAGAAATGTACGTGTTTTAATAATTTAGTTGACTTTAAATTTTTATTTTAATGTGTAATTATCATTGGAATTTCTTATGCACATTAAAATAATTATTAAAAGTCAACTAAATTGCCATAGACAATAACAGGCTCTCCGGTAGCTGTTTGCAAGTTTACACCGCTTACTGGCTCTTATAATCGAATGCCCTGCACCAGTGTCAATAGTCAAAATGTGGGCTTCAACATTTACGTAACCACAAGTCGGAATATTTCTGTTACTCGTTTGCACTACTAAATAGCGGTGGCTCCCACGATGATTGTTGATTTGCTCTTCGTTTGTCCCTTTGCGGCAAAGCAGATCTTGATCGCTGTCTGGGTGCTTTGCAGTTCCGCTGAATATGACCAATCTTACCGCAATTATAGCATTTTGCTTTGTCTTTTCCCTGCTTTTCGCTCAAAGTTTGTATCACTGACTCCTTTATGTCTTTTACAATATGTCTTTCTTCTTCAGCGGCAAAATCAAGTTTTCAATCAATCAATCAATCAGTGTTCAAAAAAAGATAGAAAAATCGTTTAAACTATTGGTAAAACTATACTTTTTTATAGAAAAAGGTTTGTGTAAATTAATTTTAACAATATATAAGTATATAAAAAGGATTAAGATTTTGTCTACCTTTCCACCCATCTAAAAACTATTTTATTCTTTGAAATATCTGAATAACCCTTGCGTCACTTTTATAATGTACAAAAATGTTTCGTGAAATGAAAAATTGTTTAAAGATCCATTATACTAAGAAAGTACTTATTTAAACATAAAAACCACGAACTAAATTATTAATAAAAATAAAAATTATCATTGTAAACATTAGTTTTAAATGTCACCTAATTATAACACTGTTTTTTTCTTTTGTTTCTATCTCAGTTTGACACGTACTTTTCAAATATGGCAGCCATTTTTCTCTAAGTGCTGGTTCACACTATTCAAGTCTTGAGTTTTTAGGAGATAGAGGAAAAGAAATGGCATTCTCTTTTAGCTTCTTTTCCAACAACTCAAGAATTGATGACTTAAACTTAATGAGTTTGAACCAGATCTAACAGCTTTTGTTTTTGAGTAATAACTAAATACCTTCAATTACTATGTTTACTTCGATTTTTGTTTGACACTAAATTATATTTTGTTGTTAATTTAAATATGGATTCACCGAGAATATATTGTACAAATAATCCAGACATTGGTTGTGTTGTTTGTGATCATTATATTTTAAAAATAATATTTCTAATCAAGACATACAGTGGGTGCTTTATAGAGTTTGGTAAAACTGCGCTGTATCTCTAGGGCAATGGTCATGTGGGATAAGATCCACTCTTAAATTTGCGACACCAATGGTTTGGCGAGAGCCCCGTTATCATCATGACGATTGTTATTTTTGGTCGTTTTTAATAAGATAAAACGTGAATTTAGTTTCTTAATATTTCAGGACCCTATAAGAGCCATTATTACAACCTACTGGAAAAGTTTCTGATAGTAACGCGAACAATAGCTATCGTAAACGATAAAGTGAACATTAAGTTTTTTCTAAAGTATGTTTGTTATTTTTTTGGCCAAGTTGTTTAGATATTATGTATAAGTTTTTGTTAAGCTAATTGGGCCTAATGTAATAATGTAAATAAAAAACCTTTTTAACATGTTTCTCCCAACGTTTCGTCAATTACTTGTTGACATCTTCAGGGGTTGTCTATTTAATATTTTTTTAAAATTTTTATAAAAAACAATATATAATTACAAAATTAGAAAACAACAATATAAATAAACTTACAATTACTAAGTAGCTTTTCACATTAAATTATACATTGAATGTTACACAGCTTACATAAAACATAAAACATTTAACATATAATTAAATTAAACACACAACTTAAATTAATATCACAGCTTATCTTTTCTATTTTATTGCAACTCTGTAGCTTAAACTTATATTATTCGTGTCTTCATTTAAATTCATTGTTCTGTCAATATTTTGTTGTATACGTAAGCTTTCTATTGTGAAACGTTTTTTCTGTTTTGTTTCTACGTCTAAAATTCTTATTCTGTCAAAGTCAGGTTTATGTTTTTCGCAGATCATATGTTTTGACAAAGCTGTTGATTCCTTATGTTTTTCTATGTCATTTTTGTGTTCACACATTCTTGTTTGTAAATTTCCCTTTGTTGTGCCAATATAAATTAAATCACATTTTTGTTCGTCATTTCCCTTACATGCTATTTCGTACACAACGTTGTTTTGTTGTTGTTTTTCTACAGGCATTTTAATTTTGGAAAAAATAGAGTTGAGTGTAGTATGTGGTTTGTAGGCGTAACATATGTTTTGTGTGTCTATCGTTGTTTTAATATTTCTGTTGTCCGTTAAACCAGGAATAAACTTTACACTGTAAAAAACTTTGTCATTATTTTCAGTGTTGTTTAAAGTTGTGTTGTTTTTTAATTTTCTTTGTGTTTCATCAATTAGTTGGTGTATAAGTTTAATTGGAAAGCTATTATTTATTAATATTGCTGTAATTTTCTTTATGTTTTTAACATGGAATTCTTCATCGCTAATATATAGTACCCTAAAAATTTAATTTTTTGCCGTATTTATTATTTGGTATTTTGGTGGAGTTGCATTAAAATTCATCAGTCTACCAGATGATGTTTCTTTTGAATACCAGTCAAATTTAATAAAACTATTATGTCGATATATGTATGTATCCCAGGCGCGGATCCAGCTCGAACCTTACGGGGGGGAAATTTTGTATAATAAAAAAAAGTAAAAAATTTTTTTTTAAATTTTATTAAAACAATATGTGTATATTGTATATATAAAAAAAAAACACAAAACAATAGGGTTAAATAAAATAGATCCGTTCAATATAAATTAAAATAAATTAATCTTTTTAAATAAGTAAATTGTGATTTCCTTTTGAGGCAAATTGAGATAGTACAGTATGGCTGAGTTCCTAAACATCATAATACTTTGCAGTCAAAGTCAAAAAAGTAACATTGCTATGATTGTATATTGTTTTTTTATGTTCCCAATTAAAATTGTTTGTTTAACTTGGACAAACTTAAGTTTTCATATATCCAATGAAAATTTTTAACGTAATTACGAAATTCAATGAAGCGATTTTAACGAAAATACTTCATTATAACTATGAAATTCCATTTAGACAATGAACATTTTCATTTACCCAAGGAAAGTTTTTTTATGAAAATGATTCATTAAATATATGAAGCATTTTTCTTTCAGTGCAGCCAGCAGACTCATCACAATATAAATTTCGTTAAAAAAAAGATTGATATTCATTAATACATTCATTAATGATCACAAAATTAATTTATATATATAATTGGGTTTATTATATAGTACTAAAAAACTGTAGCGTGCGTTGTAAGGCGTCCGTCACAAAGGGTTCACTGCTTTTATCAAAAAATTACAACATTTTTAAGCTGCGAATTTAGAGTTCTCTTATATTCATCTTTCTTTTAGGAATTAGACTTTGTATACCTTATGATGGAAAATTCGCTAAAAATTAGGAAAACATACTTCAAATTTTAAAGTTGCTTCTAAGTTTTGTGGCGTGCGTCACAAAATAAGAGGAATGGAAGTGATTATTTCGTTCAAATCTTGTCTTTTCGATTGGAACCTCGATTTGAACGCAAATAACTTTAACTTTTTCAAAATCGCTTTTAATTGTTCTTCGGTTTATTTATTTCTTCTTCAAGGCACATGATAAAAATTTTGATAAGGATTGATCCTTTTTGCATATCTATATCTTTCTTTTTTAAAATGATACTAAGTGGCTGTGTTACAATAGGTATCACACTTGATATGTATATTCCGCAAATAAATTCAAAAGGACCAAGTGAGTTCCTTAATACTAAGGTAGATATACTACCGTTCCACACAGATATTTTTTCCAAAGCTTCTACTATATGATGTACACTTGTTGCAAAGACGCATTATGAAGAGAGTTTGGCTCCCAAATACTTTGCTAAAACTGTTTTTCGCTTGTGATGATTATATTTAAAAACTTTTGTCGTTTCTTTAACAAATGATACAACTTTTTGTATTAATGGCACTTTATTGCTTTTAGAAATTGAGTTGTTCGATTTATGGGAATAGCAAGGCGTTTGTTTCGCATATGTCGCTTTTCCAAAAATTTTGAACACTTCCATTTACAGCTGACATCAGAGCACACCCATCTGTTCCATCTCCTACACAATTTTTTAGTTCAATACCAAAATTTGTCAAAGTTTTAAGAACTATTGATGATAGTGCCTTCGAATCAATTGATACAGCTACGTCATCAATATCTCTTGAAGCCTCTTCAAATGCGTTTACAACAAAGCCAATAAATTCTTCCCTAAAAACTTTTTGTTGTATGTTGAAATATCTTAAAGATAAGGACATCTGGCTTTTCCCCGACAAATCACTGCTATCGTCAAAAATTATCGAATAGCATTTTGATTCATATAACACATTAATATATACATACATAAATATTGCAACACATTAATATATACATACATAAATATTGCAAATACTTTTGAATAATTCAACCGCACGCATTATCAAGTCAAACGTTTAGTCTTTGGATATAGATGGCACCTGCTGGGATTGAATGTAGAATAATAAGTTATTGAATACGGTAAACTAAATGTTTTTTTGGAAATATCGAATAAATAACTATTAGGATTAAGATATGGATACTTAATGAAAATCGTTAGAGATTCAATAAAAAAAAATTAAAAAATACTCATGAAAATTTCGTTAGAGATTCCTTAAAAAAAAAACAAAAAAACCTTGCTGGGATTTTCAAAAATTTTGTACATTAAAAAAAATATTATTATTGGGAATTCTTGTATTATCGAAATTAACAAAACATATTTTTATAATTTACGGGGGGGAAATTTCTTTATTTCCACCCCCCCCCCCCCTGAATCCGCGCCTGATGTATCCAAATATGCAATTTTAAAATTCTCTTCAATTTCCGTAGTAAACTGGATTTTTGGATGGTATGCGTTGAAAGCATTCAGGATCTCTTCTATGTCGTCCCATTTTACTATAGCTAATATGTCATCTACATATTTCACTATGTATTTTAAATTTATATTTTTCTTTTTTAATTCGGCTATTGCTTCGTCGAGTAAACTGTCCAGTACTACATCAGCTATAGTAGGAGAAAGGGGGTTCCCCATTTTCGTAGACGAAATAATTGTTATCCGTGAGACAAAATTTAAGTATTTTCAAAAAAGTGGACTTCGAGATTTTTGTCTGTTTTTTTAATAGTTTCCCATTTTCCCATTATATTTTTTATGGCAGTATGCACAGGGATGTTCGTAAATAATGACACGACATCAAATGATATGAGAACTTCATTGTCCGCGATAAATGTATGTTGTAAGTGTTTTTTAAGTTCTGCAGAGTTTTTAATATTATATTTTTTCGAAATTATATGTTTGTGAATTTGGCCAATATATTTGGAGAGTTGGTAACATGGGACATTCATCGACGATACAATCGGTCTAAGGGGAGTATTTGTTTTGTGAATTTTTGGGAGACCGTAAATTCTCGGAGCAATGGCTGCGCTGCATAATAGTTGTCTTTTTTGCCATTGATCTATACACTCATCTTTGAATATCTCTGAAACTATGTTATTATTTTCTTTTTGAAGTTTTGACGTTGGGTCTGTTCGTATTGTTCTGTATGTATTTTTGTCTTCTAGCAGTTTTTCCATTTTATTATTGTAATCCTTCTTATACATTAAAACCGTTTTATTCACAACTATCTGATAAAATAAAAAAAATGGATTTATATACTGCGGCAACATTGGCAAGGACTTACTCCTGTTTATTTCTTTAATTTAAAACAGAAGTTTTTGTAAATTGTTTTGTTTTTTGTGTTAAATTGTGTTTTTGTTTAAAGTTTTAATTATCTAATTTGTCCTAAAACTGTCATTGAAGTTACCATATCTTCAGAAGAAAATATAGCAGCTTTAAATTCTTAAAGTTCACTTCTAAAATTACCATGAGGACAACTCTGCCATTAGCTTCAGCGTTTAAAAAACTGCAGTCAAAGTAGAAAAACTTGCCAATTCTTCCTCTTCTTTATTTGTCATTAGCCAGAAAAAAACTGTTGCTTTTACTTCTGATTTATCAAATGTATGCCGTCGCTGTCAAACCAACTCAAAAAGTTGTGCACAAATTTTCTTTTTTTGTTCGACAGTTTTCGGTTTTGACTGCAGTTTTTTAACTTGTAATAATCAAAAAGCATTTATCTGTCAGAAAGCATGAATCAAAAAAACAAGATTGCGCACTCAGCCGTACAAAAAAATTTTCTACTGCGCATCTGCGTCATCATAGACTAAATATGGTGTTAATTGTAAAAAATGTAAGACACACACAACTGCACGTACTCAACTGCACGTACACAACGTCTTTTTTATCGTCACACACAAAAATCACGGGCCTGCGCAATCTTGTTTCCTTGATTCATGGTCAAATATTATCCTAAAAATAACTATTTGTACATTGTAATAAGAAAAATTCGTTGAAATGTTTGTGCATACATGGAAAAATAGCGAAAAAAAATTAAATTTTCAAAGTTTTAAGGACTAAACTAAAAAACATAATTTTGAACAATCATGCAATACAAGTTAGATATCCTTATGTACCCATCAATATGACTCTACTTAAATGAAAGAGAATTTTGTGTAGAAAAATAATCTAAAAAGTATTTTAATTTTATTTAAAAATGTGGTAAATTATGCAAATATTAAATGTCACTTTATCTTTAAAACTAGAGCTGCTAGAAAAAAACTAATGATGGCATTGTAATTTTCACTCTGAATTTAACCTAAAACAATGGACAAAAGTCAGAAAATTTTGATGTATTGCCCAGTGTTATAATTATACCCACACCGCAATAGTGGTGTATTATTTTTAGAGCCAATTAAAAAAAAAATTAAAAATAATAAATTGATAACTGGCTTTTTTTAAGGATATTAGGTATTTTTTTTGGAACTGTTTCTTTATTTAATGACTTTAAACAATCTAAACGAAAGGGGACCAACAAGCAAAATAAATAATCATTTCCTTTAATTCCAATATTTATATTGATAATAATATCACATCTTACAAAAAACAGTTTTTTGCTATGTGTAGTAGTATGATAAGTTTATTTTGTGATATTAAGAAAACACTTAAACCATCTCTAAACGCATAAAATTGGGCGTTTAAACTACCAATACAAGCCATACGAATTTGACAACATTTATCGTAGTTCTGCCACATTATTATTTTTGCACTACATATAATATATGGGGCACTGAGTTACAGCTGATAAGTATAAACTACTTATAAATTTAAGCTTAGTTCAACTAAACCAAGGTTTAAACATTCATTGATTTATTAGCCATAAGACAATGTTAAATCACACTAACTATTTGCAAAAGTAGTGGTAACGCTTATTTGGTCAATATTTAATAAGTGTGACCGTTATGTTATTAATAAAATAATTTTGTTAAACAAAAAAACAATTTTTATATTTATAATTTGATGAAATTTTTATGATATCAATCTTTTAACAAATTTGTGACTTTGTGTAAATTCTTTTAAAAAAATTTGTCCACATTTGGTTTTTAACTTTAAAAGATTAACAACCATTTTGATTAAATGAACTAAGATTTTTTTAAAATTTGTAAAACTTTAAACTCATTTATTTTCTATTTTACTAAAATTTCTTTAACAGATAACACTACGTGACAAATTTTTGACCCCTAATCTTTATGTAAAATTGTCCGCTGAATCCGAATATGAAATCAGAATTGTCAAAAGTAGAACAGTTTTCGATATATTTGTGTTTTTAAAAAAGATGCTGTGACTGAAATGCAAATACCCAAACAATAAAATTTTAGCCCATTTTAATACGAACATCTTGTGCCCAATAGGAACCAGATCGGTGCAAAAATGACAAAGTTACAGAAGATTAATTGCATTAACCCACAACAAATAAATATACAAAGCTAAATTTTTAGTAACAATAAATATTAAAAATTGCTTGAAACTATTGAATTTCTATGTGGGTTAATTTACTAAATCGTCTGTAGCTTTGTCATTTTTGTAACAATCTTTGTGTTGTTGGGCTCAAAATGTTCATATTAAAATAGTTTAATGTCGCATGTAATAAAACATTAGGATTTTTAAATCATTGGTGTAAAAAAAATAACTTGAAAAGAACAAAATTGAACAAAATCATAAAATTTTCAATGAAGCTCAAACTTTTGTCCCCTGAAACTCTGTCATTTCTTGACCAATCTTCACAAGCAATCCATGGTTATTTTCACTAAAAAGAAAGAATAACATAATCCGTTTACAATTTTTGAAGATATTTGCATTTCAGTCACATCATCTTTTTTAAAAACACAAATAACGGTTATTTTGGAATATCTCAAAAACTGTTCTACTTTTGACAATTCTGATTCATATTCATATTCGGTTTCAGCGAACAATTTTACATAAAGGACAATAAGCTGCCAGATTCATTTGGTCAGGACTTTGTTGAAATTTTGTCACGTAGTGTAATCCATCAAACTTGGCCAAATTTTGTTTTAGTAAATAAGGCTCATGCGGCGATTCTTTTCAGTATTGCACAAACTACAAATAAATAAAATGTGTCAACTTTTAATTTAAGAATACGGAAGTAGAGTACAGTGTTTGCAGCTACCTAAGTTCGAATCTCAACTCCGCAAAGATGTCTTTACTTTACGTAAATGTTTACGTATTAAAAAATAGGTTTGCTATAGTAAAATGTTAAAATATCGAAAAGTAAGTTTCCAAGATACCAAGTTTCTAATTTATAATACATAAACATGGTAAGTTTTTGCTGGGTATTTGAGATTTTATTAAAGAATATTTCTACTCGACATATTTTAAGGGATATTGTTAGCAGTTGCTCACAATCCAATTGTGGTAATTCGCTACATTAGCGAATACAGTAGGAGCATCGGGTCGGGCACATCCATAGGCCCAAGAAACAACACCAACTAACTTTCCATTACACACAAGAGGGCCACCCGAATCACCTTGGCAAGTGCCTTTTCCACCAACTCGCTCATCACCAGCACAAATCATACCTTTTGTTACGCGGCCGGGACCAAAAACTGGTAAATAGGCTTTTTCACAGCGCTTATTGTCAATTATGGGCACATAAACATGTAACAAATTATCGGATGCGTATCCGCCAAATGATGTGTCACCCCAACCAGTTGCACTAGCCCAAGAACCGTCTTGTGGGGCTTGTGTTGCCAAAGCAATGGTATTAATTGTTACTTGATTTATAGGCAAAGCATTTGGAAGGTATAATATAGCCACATCATTATCGACTGTAACCGTGTTGTACCTTTCATGCACGATAATTGCACTGACAAATTCTCTGACGGCATGTGGGTCGTTGAGGTTGCTTATACCGGCTGCGATCATGAAATGCTCGGCGCGATAATTTCCAATACAATGAGCAGCAGTGAGAATACGATCTGCCCTGATAATACTGCCTCCACACACGTGAATATATATAGACCCTTGATTTTGTTGCAACGATACTTGATAAGCATGGTTCCCAATATACGCTTCTTCGCCACCCACAACTCCAAAGATTGGCTTATCTAAGTTCTTTGCAAACGCGGCTGCTAATGTGGCAGCAACCAGTATCAGCGAGAGTTCGAAATATTGCAACATGCTCGTTAGAGGATTGAATTGAGACTTAATTACTTGAACACATTAACAAGAATTTATATATGTTGCGGAATTGGGTAAATGTTTCAAATTATTATTATTGTGCATTGTTTCTTTGAACAGATGTTGCTTGCATTGAGTATTTGTTTAAATTTTCTGTTTATCTTAACTTATGCATTATTATGCGCATGGTGTGCGTCAGCACTAAATAAATAGCTCAAATAAAATAGACAAATAATATTTTTTATTTGTTTAAAATAAAATACAAACATTTTTAAATACAATGAAATTTATTATTATATAAGTATTAATTTTTATTTATTTTAATTTGTGTATACGTTTTATTTAGCCTCTTTTGCTGGTGGGCAAATTTCAATTAAGCCTTTTGATTGAAACTGATCAGCAAGAAAAGCTCAAACTTACAAACGTGTTAATTGCTATGATCAATTTGTTTGCTGGCGGAAAATCAGTACAGAATTTAATTAATAGTACAAATTTCTAACAAATACGTTAATTGAAGTTGGTTTTTCATTTTTTCTGTCTATGTACGTATGAACAATTGTGATTTTTAGTTGAACTGTTAATTTTTAATTTTTATATTTTTAATTAGGCTTGTGTTCATCAAATTTAATTTTCATTAAATTTTTTTCACTGAGGAAGGAATTTTACAACTTAGAATTTTTTAAAATTTATTGATAATTTTGTTCTTTGGCTGAGCCGAGATTTGATTTGAAGGATTGATGTTTGACTGTTGGCTGGCGGGCACCGCAGTGGTGCAGTGGTTAGAACTCAAAAATTTTCTGAGGATAGAATGTGGTGATTCTTGAAACATGTAAAAATCAACCCGGGTTCAAATCTCGGCTCAGACAAAGAAAAAAATTACCAATTAATTTTAATAAATTCTAAGTTGTAAAATTCCTTCCTCAGCAAAAATAATTTAATGAAAGTTAAATTTGATGAACTCAAGCCAAACTAAAACAAGTAAGAGTGCTATATTCGGCTGTGCCGAATCTTATATACTCTTCACCATTGTGCGATCAGAATACATAGCAACTAAATAATTTTTACATGTACATACATATTTACAATACTTAAAACTTCATTATAAATGAAATTTAAAAAGCGAAAACTGGTAAATATTTTTTTAAAATCGAGGTTTTCGAAAATATTTTCTATTAAAAATTTCCGATCTTTTGATATATAAGGCGTAACCAAAGGTCATATTACATTCAAAAAATTCAGGTTTTTATAAAATTTTTAATACTTTTTGTATGGGAGGTACCACGCCCACTTCTCCAACCCCGCCCACATTTTGTGGAATGGTGTGTATTTATAACCTAAATGTTTGAACCTGATTTAAAAACTTTGGCTCTTGCCGTTCTCCAGATATACAGAAAAAAGTAATAAAAATACAACAACCACAAGGGATTTTTTGGAAAAATTAGAGCCATTGTTGTCTGCATTTCAATAGCAAGAAATGGTGGAATATATGTGACATAAATGTAAAACAACTTAGCCGCTATCATGTCTGGAGTCTCCGGAAAACACATATCAAACGTAAGACGGACAGACGGACGAATATCGTTAAATCAACTTCTCTCCTCATAAGGACCCAGAATATATATACTTTATAGGGTCTAAGATCAATATTGTATAAATTACAAACGTAATGACAAACTTATATATACCCTTTTCCAATTGTGGTGAAGGGTATAAATATCAAAAATTATATGTATATGTATTAGGTATGACATAGTGAACGATTTTTCGATTTTGAATCGCTCCCGCCTCTTATTTTGTTAGGATTGGAAAAAAATACATGTGGCAAAAAATGGTGTAGTTTGGTTGAGGGTAAATGGCTCCTCATCGAGGTCAAAGTTCAAGGGAAAAGTGAAAAAATTCATAAAATTTCCAACAACTGCTGCGGAGTCGCACCTAGAGTAGTAAAATGTAAGACTGACCTCCATTAATTTTTCCTCCCCAAAATTGTTGTAGAACATACTTATACCCTATCTCCACTCTTCAAAGGGCTTGCCCTACAAAAGTTAGTTTTTTATAAATTTTACCCCCATCGTCTTAACAAGTTCCTCCCCAACACTTTTGTAGAACATTCTTACCTTCTATCTCTGCTTCTTAGGGTGCTTTCCCTTCAAATAAAGATTTACAAATTTGCCCCCTCGTTCTAACTACTTTCAGGGCGCCTCTGGAGGGGTCAAATGTATGACCGACCATTGATTTTTCTCACTCAACATTTTTGTGGAAGACACCAACCTTCCATATCTACTCCTTAGGGTACTTTCCTTCAAATAAGGTTTTATAAATTTGCCCTCTCGACCTAACTACTTTAACTGCACCTCTGGACGTGTCAAATGTACATACCGAACCTCTTTCTCTGCTCTTTAGGGTACCTCTTATACACATTTTGTATACATAAATTTTTTCCTAATTGTTCTAAGTGGTTCCCATACAAAAAACCATTTTTATATACATACATATGTATCTTAAATATTTTTATTAAATTAAGTTCAATTGCAAGTTTGAGTGTGATATGTATTTATATTATTTTTATTTATTAATTAATTTTTGTGATAAAGTGGATATTTTTTCCTATTTTCGGCAACCACTTGCAGTAGAAATATTTTTTCTTCCGCGTTTCGGCACAAAATATTGTTGTAGTCCTCAATTAGTTTTACACCTCTTTCGGCAGAATCGTTGACAACATGCAATTTTCGCAGTGTTTTTAGTGATTATTGGTAGTCTTCATGCTTTTCCCAAGTTTCTGGTCCATTATCAAGAAAATCTTTTGACAATCCGAGGCGAGTAAACATTTTTCTTGTATCTGGTGTAACATAATGACTAAAATTTTTCTCCATGAGCTCTTCGTCAACTTCTTTTGGTGACAATAAAATTCTTTTAACACTTTCGAAGTCGTAAAAAGGTACTGGTACTCAAATGTACGAAATGCATTCGCCATTTTTCGCTTAGTATCAAAGGAACATTCTTGTCAAATAATGCTTACTAAATCGACAGCTGATCACCGCATTTTTGAAGGAAAATCCGAAGGTATGCAATTTTAGATATTTCTGTAATATACAATACTTGTTAAAGCCTAGATTACACTATCTCACAAGTCTTACGTATTCCATAATACTTTGTGAGATAGAATTCTAATGAGTTTTGTTGCGACTGTCAAAAAATCTAATGTAACATGACAGTTTGTGTTCACACCATCACACAAAGTATAAACACTCACACATGAAATAAAATGCAACCCTGATCCAATGAAAAGTATTATTGTTTAGAAATTTTTCAAAAAACGATGAAGTCGTATGGGATGTCAAACTTTTTTCTTAATACTTGTCATTTTCGTGACACATTGCATTCACACTATCACACTTTGTCATATTACTTGAGTTTTTGACCTGTATTAATACAAAGTTTAATAGTGTAATCTAGCCTTAAAAACGGTATGAAAACTTTATGCGTTTGTAGCTTGGTTTAGTGCTACCGAAGCAGTAGAAGCCCCAAATAATGACTTGAACTTTTTAAAAGCGATTATCCATTATGCTCCAATTAATGAGACAGTTTCACGTCAGTTGGTGAAGAGATTCTGTGGACATCTCTGGTATCTTAGTGGCGAAGCTGTTGCTTTTGCATTATTTGATAAGAATGTGCCCTTTGACACCAAGCGAAAAATGGCAGATGCAATTCGTACATTTGAGACAGATAAAGAGAAATACGCGGAAGAACTGTCGGGCAGTCCCAGAAAGTGTTAAAAGAATTTCATTGTCATCAAAAGAAGTAAACGAAGAGTTCATGGAGAAAAATTTGAGTCATTATGTTACACCAGACACAGGAAAAATGTTTACTCGCCTCGGATTGTCAAAAGAGTTTTTGATAGTGATCCAGAAACTTGGGAAAAGCATATTGTAAACGATTCTGCCGAAAGAGGTGTAAAACTAATAGAGGACTACAACAATATTTTGTGCCGCAACGAGGAAGAAAAAATGTGTTTACTGACTCCTCTAGAGGTGCAATTTAAGTAGTTAGGTCGAGAGGCCAAATTTATAAAACCTTATTTGAAGGAAAGTACCCTAAGGAGTAGTTATGGAAGGTTGGTGTCTTCCACAAAAATGTTGAGTGAGAAAAATCAATGGTCGATCATACATTTGACCCTTCCAGAGGCGCCCTGAAAGTAATTAGAACGAGGGGGCAAATTTGTAAATCTTTATTTGAAGGGAAAGTAACCTAAGGAGCAGAGATAGAAGGTAAGAATGTTCTACAAAAGTGTTGGGGAGGAAAAATCAATGGGGGTTTGTCATACATTTGAATCCTCCAGAGGCGCCCTGTAACTTGTTAAGACGATGGGGGTAAAATTTATAAAAAACTAACTTTTGTAGGGCAAGCCCTTTGAAGAGTGGAGATAGGGTATGAGTATGTTCTACAACAATTTTGGGGAAGAAAAATTAATGGAGGTCAGTCTTACATTTTACTACTCTAGGTGCGACTCCGCAGCAGTTGTTGGAAATTTTATGAATTTTTTCACTTTTCCCTTGAACTTTGACCTCGATGAGGAGCCATTTACCCTCAACCAAACTCCCCCATTTTTTGCCACATGTATTTTTTTCCAAGACTTACAAAATAAGAGGCGGGAGCAGTTCAAAATCTTGTTGCAAAAATGTTCATATATCACTATGTCATAGCTAATATGTATATGTAGGTGTTATATCAAATTGTAATTAATACTATTTATAATGTTAAAGGGAGTTAAAAATGGTATCAAAGAAGAGAGTGGAAAATGTTGCTTTTCTATTATGCAAAGAAATTTATATATGTATCTTTTATATTCTGCACTTTCGCAATATTTTTGCCAGAGAATTTAAATTAACTTTGCACCATTCTTTTTTATTTTAATCATCTGAACTAAAAAGATAGAAATCTTAAATAAAATTTTACGTTTACGTGATTGATACCAGAGAACGGCTTTGTGCGATTGCAAAAAATTCGCATTAAATCAACAACATCAAATACACTCACTTGTGTTCATGCAATCAAACTTTCTCAGCCACACACATCGGTGTTGTTTTAAAATTCATTCAAGTCATGCCCAGCGTATTGGCTGTGCCATTCATACCATGTTTAGCTTCGCTCGTCAATTATTGCTTTGGGAAAAAAATACACAAAAATCATTGCTCTGATGCCTATTCAGCAGTTACTATGTATGAAGTACCTTTTAAAGTTTTTCATATGCTGGATTCTAAAGAAGAAAAAAATTGAAATTAAACTAAACGCACATACATAGGTACAAACAATTTCCATAGAAACAGAAGACTGTTTTTATTTTTAACAATTTCTTAAAAAGTACAGTAGTTCTATATGTACAATGTATTGTTGTTATTGTTGTTAATAAGCATTTACAGAATCGTCTGACAGCCTTTTTCTAACTTTAATCAAGAAAAGTCCTGTCAATAAGAAAAAGAACAGGAAAATTTCAATGTAAAAAGTTGAAATTGATTTTTGATTGTCATTTTGCTCTACGTGTAATTAATATTGCTGAATATAAATATTTTTCAAAATATTTTTCTCTTCTAAAGAATTTATAACAGTTTTTTCTTTCCAAACAGAATACTGTTGTCAAGTATACTCTCTCTTTCTCAAGACCCTTTTACAGTTATTGTATGTTTTGATTTGAAAAGCACTTTTAACCTTCCTAAAGGTTTTGCATCTTCATTTTATTATAGGCGTAAAATTAATGTTTTTAATATGACCGCTACAGTTATTTTCTTCAATAAGGAAAAATTTACTTATTGTTGCGTTTGGGATGAATATAATAACGGTCGTGGAGGTAACGAAATAAGTAGTTGTATATATAAAGTACTAAATATTCTGGTAACAGAATACCCAACTATTGAAAATATAGTTATGTGGAGTGATTCGTGCGTTGCCCAGAATAAAAATCAAATGATATCCACGGCAATCTTAAAATTTATATCGGACCACTTACAGATCAAAAGTATTGTTCAAAAATTATCTGAGCCTGGACATTCACAAATCCAAGAGGTCGATTGCGTTCACAGTGCCTTAGATAAATATCTGAAACCTTTGGAAATTCACAGTATTTTGTCCCTCGTTAATTATTTGAAAAATTTTGAAACAAATAAAATAAAACTTAAAATTATTGAAATGCAATTCTCAGATTTTAAGAATTTTTCCAGGATATCCAACCAATTAAATTTTTCTATTGTTCCATTGACTAAAATAAAACTTATTCAATATATCCAAAATAACTTATTTCAAATATCATATAAAAACTCAATCTTGCAGCCCTATTTCCAATTAGCAAAAATATTAAAAAAAGGTTGTCGAAACCAATTATCAGCAACGTTAAATATTTTCAAAATAGAGTTAGATATTATTAAAAAGAAAGAAAGAGTTGAAAATGAAAAAATTTCCGATCTAAAGTTGTTATTCAATTTTATGTCTGAAATAGACAAAAAATATTATCTGAGTCCGATAAATTAATCTTAATTTAGTGCTTTTGTTAACTTTGTTATAATAATTTGAATATATCGATACTTTCCCGTAAGAATGTATTAAGCGACACTTTTTCGCTGCCCTATCATGGATGCAAAGGAAACTAGGGTGAAAATAAAATTGTATCAACCGTCAAGTTTTCTCACTGGAATAATATGGCACCCTGTAATTTGTATTATCCGCCAAAGAAACTATGCTAAGCCACATTTTTAAATATGTTTTGTATTCTGAAAATCGCTTTCCAAATATGTTTCTTTCAATAAAATCCGAAAAATAAATAACTAAATGAAACGTTTTTTTCGTTTCCTACACAATTTTAGAAATGTCGCTTAATACATTCTTACGGGAAGGTATCGATATTTAGTATTTACTTTGTGAATAGTTTTCATTTTTGGGTTTATCAAATGAATATATCTTTTTTTGTACACAAATTTCAATTGCGTTTTATTTCTTTGTTAATGTCGTTTTGCTCTACGTGTATGTATTTGCAACGAAATTTGTTTAAGATGGTGTATGGAGCAAACAGGATTTTTATTAACTTTAGAAAATATCCCGTTATAAATGCCGTCGAGAAATAAAAAACATTTCGTCAGAATCATCTTTTCAAAACAAATATATGGTGTAAAAATTTCAAAATTCTATCGTATAGTTTTTTAAAAAATTATGTTCAAGATCGATTTTCTCAAAATACACTTTTGGCATATAGAGCACATTAACTACCGCACGACGATATGTATTTATTTAAGAATAATCAGAACACTTACCCCTGTAACACATGTTTCACTTATTTTGTTATCTCCTTTGTTAACAGAAGCATCAGCAGTATCGCCCGATATGATTTTCGTCATCATTCTACTTTGAAAACTTGTTGTACTATTTAACTAAATAATATTAACTAGGATCGCCCGGTGGCCGAAATTCGACCACTTCACATTTACTTTTGAGAGAACCTGTGCGTTGTACAATAAAATCGTACACATTTTAAGAGAACGGCTAAATTCACTATTCACCTATCTTTGTACGTGTGTCTATAGGATAAATTAAAATGCTTTTTAAACACTTTTATTCCAAAAACTTAGAAAAAAAATATAGTGTGCATATCCCCGTAATTTATTTATAAGATTTTCATGAAATGTTATCAAAGTAAAAAATAGAAACACAGATCTTCGTTAAAAGTCATTAAAAAAGTTTCCGACTTCTATTTTTCTAAACGACGTTTTTGCGCGACTTCATTTTTTAAAATGTCTAAGGTAACCCTGTCCTAATACGTTTATACATGTGTGTTTGCAAGTGCAAAATGAAAACAAAAACGTTTTGGGAGAACAACATAGAGTAGAGTAAGTATAATAACAACATAGAGCACACCGTCTTTTATACATGTGTGAACATGTGTGTTTGCCAGCAGGGTTGTCAGATTTTTTTGAGCTCCATCGCCAAACCGGATGTCAGAAATCGCCAAAAATCGCCAAACGTGAATTTTGTTCAGTTTTCGAAATCTTTTTTTTTTTTTTTTAATTAAATTTTGCATACAAAAAAAAGCTGGTATAATATTGCAGTCAAAAATCGCCAAAAGCTGAGTAAAAATACAAAAATGACGCCGAAAGTAAATTTTGTTTAGTAACTGTTATTTTTTTTTTTTTTAATAACTTAAAATGGAGATCATTTATTCAGTTAAAAAAAACTAAAATTAAGCACACAAGTCTATAAGATCACTTCAGGCTCATCGATTTCAATACTATTGTTTTGACCTGCAAACTTACTATTAGATTTAAGCAGTGTTTAAAAAACTGCAGTCGAAGTTGAAAAACTGCCATCCTTCCACTTTTTCATTTGTCATTGGCCAAAAAAAAAACTTTTGCTTTTACTTGTAATTCATTAAATGTAAATAGTCGCTGTCAAACCAAATCAAAAAGCGAAAAAGTGTAGACAAATTTTCGTTTTTTGTTCGACAGGTTTTAGTTTCCACTGCAGTTTTTTAAACCTTGGAATTAAAAAGTGACTGAATAATTCACTTAAAATGATAGTCTGTGTTTATACTGCTCATGTCTTATTGACAAGATTCGTCCTTTTTCTTCTTTGAACATTTATTGGAGTTCAAATGATTCATGTCATGTTGACGCCATGTTTTTTATTTTGTTTTATTTGATATTGAAAACAAAAACAAAATTAAACAACGAATAAAAAAGCGAAACGTAAAGACAGTACATGCATCTGTGTACTCGTTTCTTTCCCCCTCGTCCCTCTCGCCTATAAAGTAGCAATCTTGTCAATAAGACATGAGCCGTAAGCAAGATTTTTTTTAACTAGTAATGATAACAAAAAAGGACAAACTGCTTAAAAATCTATAAGTATGTGTGTAAAAAGTGCAAATTTTTTATTTCAAAATCGCTGAAATAATATGAATGGTAAAAATAGCCAAGTAAATCGCCAGTTATATCAAAAATCGCCACAAAAGTCGCCAGTCGCCAAATGGAAAATCCCATCGCCAAACACGTTTCAAAATCGCCACGTTTGGCGAGAAATCGCCATATCTGACAGCCCTGTTTGCCAGTATAATGCAAGAAAAAAACACATTTTAGGAGAATAACAAAACACACAACTTCTTTTTATACATGTATGTGCGTGTGTTTGCAAACAAATTTAAAACGCTTTTAAAACCATTTAATCCTCAAAATTTAGAAAAAAATGTATATTGTGCATTTCTACACAAAAATACCTTTAAAACGATATATGTTTCATTAAAATCGGTGGACGTTAAGATACTTAAAAATCAACGATAAAAAAATTGCTTCCGTATTTATAAGTATATATATAAGATTAAAAGAATACGGGGATTGTCTTCTTTTTATAATATATTTTAAACATGAAAATTAAAAAAAGGTACATACTTAAGTATGTATGCATGTTAATTTAACAAGATAAACTTTTGATTTTAATATAAAACATGTTTTTATGGATTCAATATTGAACAATGTAACAGTGAATAATATTAAATAAACGTTATTTAAGGTTATTTTAACATTTTTCATTTAAAATTAATATGAAATAATGATAAATTTGAATAATTCTCAATCAACATTTTGCCATGCTAATTTTACATTGGTACTTTTTTCTGTGTGTAGTTTTTACAAATAACACATTAAGATCCTTGTGAATATTTGAGTTTTTAACATACCAGAGGGCGGTTGTAATTATTTGAAGAAGTTTATTTCAGCGCCTTTAAATTTTTAGATAAAATCTAGATTGGATTTAATATATAGTTGTAAAGTAGAAGTGGGCAATGAAGACTATGGACAGAATTTCTTCAAATAAGCCAATAATTTGAATAGCATTCAGTTTCATATGAGTGAATTTCGTCTCTACATGGCATATCCATGTTAAACGCCGATCTAGATGTATTCCGAGATATTTTACATGCGAGTGCCGAGGTATTTATTGATTACGCTGCGGAACAGTAAGTTTGCGGCCTGCAATTTGATTGGAAATTTTTACTAATTTGAGGTCGCTGATTTCAAATCTAATCTCCATTTTTTTCTATCAGCTCTAGTTTTCGAGATATACCGTTATGTCCAAAATTAAGACACTTAGATTCCAGGCCGCACAAAAAAAGTTAAAATTTGTTCACCTGTGTTATTGATTTTAACAAGTCATTTTGCTCATTGTCCTTCATCTCCATTGTATAAACTATATTTCTAGTTGAAATATATGATCCTGCAAGTTACAAGATGCTTCCTGTTTTCGTGTACACATAGAAAAGCTGTACATATCATCAGCAAATGTTGAAGTTTGGGTGTAGTCGTTTGTAAGAATGTCTTAAGTTTATATTAAGTATGAAAGAGGAACCCAACGTGCTTCCTTGTGGGACTCTAGCATCAATTGGCTAGGGAGGAAAATAGCCTTCTTTAACAATAAATTCACGACCAACTAATGGTGTTTTCTTTTCTGACAATAATGTTCCATATATGCTACCATTCGTGCGGGTTTTTGTTCCATTCTAAAAATATATGCAAAAATATGAGAAGTTGTCGTTTTCCTTTCTAAACATGTTGCAACAATAAATGGCAAATTTCTCCATTTCTTAAGCTTCGTACCGACGATGGTCAGATCTTACAATATTGTAAGCAGGCGTTGCCAACAGCAATGTTTTTCTCACAATGGTCTATTGTCAGATGCATTAATTTTGCACTTCTGCAAATACAAATGAGCTTACAATGTTCACACAGTTGTAAGACATTTTAGCCAAATTTAATGCAATTTAGGCAACGCTGCTTACCAATATTGTAAGATCTGACCATCGTCTGTACGAAGCTTTACCCGCAGTTATAACTGAGTGTGAGATAATACCCTTTTTTGCATCTGCGTAAAGTACTTCTTTATGCAAGCAAGTATTTTTTTTATTAAGTTTTTTCTTGTGTTTGCGTACAATTTGCGTTATATTGTAATTTTTAGTTATATTGTGATGGATATAAAAACTTTTTTTATACCCTCCACCACAATTAGTTGTGAAGAGGGTATATTCAGTTTGTCATTCCGTGTGAAACTTTTTTACTATTCATCTCAGACCCTATAAAGTATATATATTCTGGGTCCTTGAGTAATTTTAAGTCGATTTAGCCATGTCCGTCTGTCTGTCCGTCTGTCCGTCTGTTGAAAACACGCTCACTTTCGAAAAACTCAAAAGAAATCAACAAACTTGGTGTCAAATTGCTTGTAGTTATCCTAAGCAGTTTGGGATTGAAATTCAGCAAAATCGGTACAATAGGATCTGAGCTATGAATCAAAACGTGGAACCACCACCTAAAAAAAATTGATAATTTTGTTACAAAAACTAACATAAATGGTGGAAAAATGCACAGAATGATATAAGATTTCGCAACAATTCGTTTTATTCAACTGGAAATCACGCTGTAAAATTTCGTGAAGATCCGTCAATAATTTACCCTAGGCCCCATATAAGCCCTACTCCCGGAAAACAGTATATTAAGCCTAAAACCCTAACTAACAATGCTATCATTACAAATTTTGGCAAGTAACAGCTGCATAGGACTAGAAATTATACTGTTAAGTTTCGTGAAGATCGGTCCATAATTTACCATAGGCCCCATATAAAACCCACTTCCGGAAAACAACTTAGTACGCCTAAAAACGTAAAAAATAATGGTATCATAACAAAATTTGGTACATCAAAGTTTTATAGAACTAAAAATAAATCTTTGAAATTTCGTGAAGATCGGTTCATAATATACCATAGTCCCCATATAAACTTTACTCCCGGAAAACAACTTAGTACGCCTAAAAACGTAAAAAATAATGCTATCATAACAAAATTTGGTACATCAAAGTTTTATTGGACAAGAAATAAAATTGTGTTATTTCGTGAAGATCGGTCCATAACTTACCCTGGGCCCCATATAAACCTTACTCCCGGAAAACAGTTTAGTACGCCTAAATCCGTAAAAAATAATGCTATCATAACAACATTTGGTACATCAAAGTTTTATAGGACAAGAAATAAAACTGTGTAATTTCGTGAAGATCGGTCCATAATTTACCCTGGGCCCTATATAAACCCTACTCCCGGAAAACAGTTTAGTACGCCTAAATCCGTAAAAAATAATGCTATCATAACAAAATTTGGTACATCAAAGTTTTATAGAACTGGGAAAAATACTGTGAAATTTCGTGAAGATCGGTCCATAATTTACCCTAGGCCCCATATAAACCCTACTACCGGAAAACAGTTTAGTCGCCTAAATCCATAATTAATAACAAATCGTCACAGTTTAAGATAATAATAACATCATACAGATATTACTCCTTAAACATTCGAACTGTCGGTGGAGGGTATCAAAGATTCGGCACAGCCGAATATAGCACTCTAACTTGTTTTTCTTTTGTTTTACTTTTATTATATTTTTTTGTCGCAAAATTTTTAACAACAGCTGACATTAATTATTGAATATCAGTGCTGTTAACGCTTATTGGAATTGTAAGAAAATTTAATGTTGAAAATTGCTCCAAGCGTGGTGAATATCGCTTTTAGTACAAACTTTGCATTCAATATTTAACACGCTAAATACACATTAGTGTTGAGTGTAAAACGTAGCTATTATTTTGTTCCATTGTAATTTAGAAAAATGAATCACTTTGTAAGGGTTCGTGTATCCTAATAAATATATTACACAACTATAATGCATCATTATTTTTTAGAAAAGAAAACATGCAAAAACAGAAGTAAGGAAAAAACATGTTAAATCAATTAAAATGGATAATCATTCAAAAAGCAAATTTCGATCTACCAAATGTTAAAATACAATTTGGTTTAAGGATTGATGTTTGACTATTGACGTAAGCAGTCGTCGATGGCTGCGAGTGTAAAACGGAAAATCCCTCTGAGTAGATCGAGTGGTTGCGATCGAAACATGCCAGGGTAACCAGCCGGCCAGGGTTAGAGGCCGGCTACAGTCAAGAATGAAAAATGATCAATAACAATTTTAATTAACTTTCATGTTGTAAAATTCCTTTCTTCATAAAAAATAATTTAATTTTCATTAAATGTTATTTTCTATGCGAACGTTAACGTGTGACATCGTGGGACTGGCTGTAAATTTGACGAACTTAAGCCCAATTTAAAATATTAAAATTTGGATTAAAACCATAAATAGTTCGACAAAATAACCACAATACCAGGCTCGGGTTCAGGGGGGATTCCTTAAATACGTCAAGTAGTTTTCGAGATATTGAAGAAATAAGCTGAACACATTCGGCTAATTCGGTGAAATTATGACATTTTGAATATGACATAACTTTAAACATTTCTTTCACGTTCATATATGTTCCTTTTATTTCATTAACATCCGAAGGGGTCGTGTCCCATTCTTGGTCGTTTTGACACGGAATTACACATTTAATTTTTAATAAACTTTTAAAAACACATTTTTTACTTTTTTGTATCATACAAAATTTCCCCCCCTAAGGCTCAAGCTGGATCCGCGCCTGCACAATACAAATTACATTTATTTTATTAAAAATTGGAGTTAATTTTGTCATTAACAATTTTTCAAATAGTTTTGATATGTTTGATAATAAGCTAATAAATAGGCCTGTATGACTCAACTTTTGTATGGTGTTTTCCTGGCTTTGGTGAATAATTTTCTTTCCTATGCGCTCCAGAGCATTTTGCTACTGATCGTATAAATACCAGGGGCTTTCTTTTGGCCAGTGGTGGATTTACGCCTAGGCCCGTTAGGCCCGGGTTTAGGGCGGCATAATTTTAAGGGCGCCAAAATTAAAAGGTAAAAAATGTAAGGGAAATTCAAATTCGAAAATTGATTTGGCCAAGTTTTACTTTAATAATATAAAATTATTATACATATTAAGTAATTCATTTGCTCGTTCTCGATTCGGATCACAGACTAAATAAAGGCAATAAAATAATATTCTTAAAAAACCTATGTATCTTAACTTTTTATTGTTGTAATAGATACAAAAATCGCTTAACAAAAAAATTTAATTCAAAGGTCTTTATATAGCGATAAAGTTTCGACTATACGTCAATAAAAATTTAAAATTTTGAAAAGTGATTAATATTAAATTTAATACCATAGAACACGATACACAAAATCTGTAAAATATTTTGCCGGTAATTACAATTATGAAGTCAAATTTGATAAAGCGGACTGAAAACTCGGTTTTTTTATAAAGTTGGCGTCTTGTATTATAAAACTTTTACCCTTTTAAAAACGTTATCTATATGAAGTTTATTTCCACAAACATGTTTAAATTAAAAAAAATCAGCCCATTATCTAAAAATTTGTTAAGAAAAAGGTAAAATAAGTCATATTTAATGAAGAATCCCCAGGATCTCGTTATCCTTCCTGCAATGGGTATGCCATTCATTTTTATTTTAAGCTTTATTCAAAGGATCAAAATAATATATTGAATGTTGAATGAAGAGTTGACGATTTTGAAGCGCCCTAATAAGTATGGATATACATTTTTAGAACTGAATACACAATAATTTAAGTATTTAATTTTTTTTTTTTGATAATCACTCCTATATAATCAGAAAGGGCGGCATATTAAGGAGTGCCTAGGGATGAAGCAGGCCTAAATCCGCCACTGCTTGTGGCTTAAATCACAAATAACATTTTGGATTTCTCTTATCTCAAGTCTAAGGGTAAGAGCTACATATGTATAATTGGCAAGGACTCTAAATAAACTTGTTCTTTCAAGAAGACGGTGCAAGTACAAATCTACCGCAGACCGGCAAGTTAAGAAAGGCCAGCACTGACTTCAACCAACAATTTTGCATCTGTATTTCCTTAAAAGAAAGCGGCTTCCTTAAAATCAAATCAAAAATAAAATTTTTTTATTTTTTTTTAAATTTTATTAAATTATCTACATGATTGTAACTTGTACTTTGCGCACAAGGTTAACATGGACGGACAACCAGCCAGTAGAGCTGCAAAACTGTCGATAGTCGGCCCAATCGATAGTTTTGAAAGTTAGCTTAAAAACTATCGATAGTATCGAAAAGTTTCTATGTGCCATTTCTGTGAACACGGTAGTCAATGCAGGTAGGTGTGTTAAAACTTCAGCACTCCAGCACTTTAAATGTCAGTGTCATCTATAGTTTATAACTAATATAAATTTTTTATAGATATAAGGACGGTTAATTGTCATCAGTAGTGCGATTCACTATGCTTTTTAACCATAATATTTTCGTTAAAAAATGCTTACCACAAAATTAACCATTTTGCTCTTCACTAACACTTTTACCGACATCTGCTGTTATTTTTAACAAACAAAAAAAAAATTGTGCTTTATTAACACCAACATTTTTGGTGTGCTTGAATCCGCTTAGAAAAGTATTTATTTATAGTCCATAAATAACATGGATTTGAGGTATTAAGCCTACAATTTATCCACTTCTTGCCACACACCAATTTTCCGTGGCGCTTATTTATTTATCCTAAAGCCAACCATTTGACTCAAGTAAAATTGAAAAGTTAAAAATAATTAATTTAATTAAAATTAAATTAATAAAATAAAATAATAAAAATAAGTAATGCTTTACGCACTTTGCATAATATCATTTAAAATCTATAAATTAAAAGGTTTTTGTTTTGTTGTTTTTATTCTTTTTTGTTATTTTATACTATTTTGATGTTTCTCTTGGCAGAGTTGCCACGATATACTAAAATTTTGGTTGAGTCAACTTAAGTGCTTTTTGCTTTTCCCAAGGAACTAAAAAAGTTTATGCACTGGCTAAAACTTGTAGCGAATGAGTTGTAAAAAATGTTTCGTTGGATTCATCTAATCAACTTTGCAGTTACTTTTAAAATTTTTCGATAGTATCAATAGTGATACAAACTATCGATAATCCGTCAAAAATAAAACTATCGATTGTTTTGCAGCTCTACCAGCCAGACGGACGGATGGCCCTTTAATAGATTTCCAGATTTCCAGATTTCTATGCTTTACACACATCGCAAAAACGTATGGATATAATTGCTGATTGATTGACAACCTGCTTTGTCTGACAATTGAAGCACAGCCGCGAATAACGTTTTAAGTTACAAAATAATAATTTTTCAGGAGAGCAAAAAAACGTTTTTTGACAGGCAGCATTATTTGCTTTAAAAATTATTTTTTCTATTATTAAAAATAATGATAATAAAAACTTTAATGCAAAAGGCTTTTAAAACATTATTCCGCACTGCAAAACCATTTCGGTTTCATCATTTTGTTAGTAACTTGCAATGTTCTTCCACTGGCTGACACTTTGGACGCCATTTTAAAGGCGTTCAGGTGCATAGTTTTGGTTGATTTGATGTTTAAACTGTAAAAGAGAGTAAGGTCAACGATTATCAGCAAAAAAACAGTTTTTGCAAAATGTGGCGTTTACAACGTTATTCGCGGCTGTGCTTCAATTTTCGAGTAAAAAATTAAGGCCCTAATCATGTAATACGCAACGCCAAAGAATTACCTATACTGAAAGCAAAAACTAAATATTATTTTATTAAATTATTGTATACCTATATATTGTAAAAATATTTTGTAATTTTGTTGTTGCTTTCTACAGAAGTTCATGTACCGTTTTACAATTTTCAACGCCACAATCTATGCAGCGTTTGAAATTTTAAAACGCAATGTGAATTTTTGTAGAAAGCAACAACAAAATAACAAAATATTTATGACTTTGTTTTTGCTTTCAATGTAATTCTGTAGCGTTGCGTTGCGTTTTACATGATAAGGGCCTAAATGTCGAAATTGAAGCAACACGTTTGGTATACAGATATAGATTAAAATAAGAAAAGCCAAAATTTCGCAAACATTTTTTTTTTATTTGCTGCGAAAACTCGTGTCATATAAAAATATTTAACATGAATCAAAATATGCCTCAAAAAGGCAAAATATGCGCTATAAACTTAAAAAATGCTGCAAAAAGGCTCTTTTAACTAAATTATGAAAAAAAAAAATGCTGCAAACGGTAAAATATGCAAAGATATGCACTAACAAATCGTAAAAAGCTCTAAAACGGATATATATTGCTTCTGCCTTCATTGGTCGCACAAGGAAAAACATGCAATTGCATAATAATGGTTTCCCTGGTCATAACTAATAGTTAATTATAACTGAACTTGGTGAAATTAGCCGTTAATTTAATATTACAGTCCAACTTCCGTTTTTTTTTAATTTTCGTGGTTTTAGTAGCAAAATGTTATCTTTAGTGTATGTAATTTATTGATACACACAAATATTCAAATAATCTTTAATGTTTTAATATCTACATGTATTTACATTAAAGATTCATTCAAGAACTCTAAAATTTCAATAAAAGTCAACAACATTTTCAACGAAAGATTTTTGTTATAACAAACCATAAGAACATTTCGGTATATTTTTATCTGTTTATTAAGAATACACATTAGAAAACACATAAACTCATTGAACAAAAACGTTAATATTTTATCAGGATAACCATATGAATTTGAAATATTCTACTTTCTATATGTATGTACCTGTGAATACTTGTTGGTTGACCATTGCAGAATATCTTCATAAAAATTTAGAAATCAGCAAATTGGATATCACACATTTTCAGAATTAAGGTAAACAAAAACTGTGATATTATCAGTGTTCAAAAATAAACACTAAATATCGCTCCTTAGTGTTCGGTTCGGTAGATTTGTGGAAAACATGCTAGTAGTGTTTGTGTAGAAAATAAAAAAAAAAAAAAAAAAAAAAAACGTTTCCCTGTTTGTCATCTTTCGAACACAAAAATAATACATACTGTTTTTATCAAACTCAACAAATAGTTACGAAAGGTATTAAGGGTTGTGTTCGTCTATACAATCACTAAAAAAATAGATATCGTACTCTTTATTTTCGAACACTGGTTATTATATTAATATTTTTTCCTGAAACGGTGTTCCCTATTCTAATTTTTTTTTAATAGTGGCATAATCAAAAATAATTTTTTTTTAACAAATTGTCCACATATTGAAAACTAATCTCTGACTGTTAAAACTTTGTATGCAAGTATTTTGCAATTGCTAACTAAAACAGATGAGCCCTTTTCGAAATTCTGAAAATAACTTTTTGATTTGAAATTACGGAAAAGATGTTCTGCGCACAAACATTTTTGAAATCTCAATTCCAGTTACGCGCGCAGTTAAGCCTAAAGAATTGTATGAGTCCATGTCTAAATTACTGGGTCTGATAGAGTTTGCACAGCATAACTGGAAGTAATTGGTGACTGGTTTGTAACAAGGTTACACAAAATATTGCTATTTTTTGTGTAAATGGGACAGCCGAGCGCGACACGAACACTATGCCCGAAAAGATTGGCCGTATAGAGTAAATTTTACGCTTGACCAAGATTATGTGATATACAAAGCTCTGGTAAAAAAAGAAAACATTATTTTGCCACCGTTACATATTAAACTTGGCTTATTCAAAAATTTGTCAAAGCTTTGCTAAAAAGACTTCATAACACCGCGTTACACACATTCTGTCCTATGAACCAAATATACTTTTTCGGAAAGGGGAGAAAAAATAAAAATACACGCGTATTTATGCGATTTTTATGTACACGTCAGAATTTTTTTTGTCCGTCTGTCTGCCTGTGTGAAAGACTTTGGATCGATTTTTAACCCTTTTTCCGTGATACAATCGAGCTGAATTTTTGCAGGCAGACTCGTCGAAATGTCTGTATCACGTCAAATTATTTAAAAAAATAGATTTTTATCAATTTTCAGATTTTCCTGAATTTTTTATGAAAAAAAAAAATATTTTTTTTCACTTGTTTTCATCATAACTTGAAGGGGCTCCAAATTTTGAAACTACTTAAGCGTTCCGAAAAAAAATTTGTTTTTCGACCCATCCTACTCCAAATATTTGTACACTGATAAAATTATTACAGTAACTGATTGTGGGTTCATAAATTAGTTTCCGTACTGTAAAAATTTAATAAAAATATAGTTATTTTACAAATATTATTAGTATTGTGGTTATTTTATTGAACTATTTATGGTTTTTAATCCAAATTTTTAATATTTTTAATTAGGCTTAAGTTCATTAAATTTAATTTTCATTAAATTATTTTTATGAAGAAAGGAATTTTACAACATGAAAATCAATTAAAATTTACTGATAATTTTTCATTCTTGACTCAATCTGGGCTCGAACCCAGGTGTTTACGGACAGGTTACCCTGACATGTTTCGATTGCAACCACTCAATCTCCTCAGAGGGCTTGCCGTTTAACACTCGCAGCCATCGACGACTGCTGACGTCATTAGTCAAACATCAATCCTTAAACCAAATTGTATTCAACCTTTGGTAGATCGAAATTTTTCTTCATAAAAATAATTTAATGAAAATTAAATTTAATGAACTTAAGCCTAATTAAAAATATTAAAAATTTTACAAATAATTTTATTTTTTAACATTTGTGTTTGTTATTCAAAAAACAAACTACCGAAAAATAATGTTTTTATACCCACACCACAATAGTGGAGAGGGTATTATGCATTTGTGCTGATGTGTGTAACGCCTTAAAATATTGGTCCTAGACCCACCTTAAAGTATACCGATCGACTCAGAATCACTTTCTGAGTCGAAATAACGATGTCCGTCCGGCTGGCCGGCAGGCTGGCTGGCTGGATGTCCATGTAACCTTGTGCGCAAAGTACAGGTCGCAATTCAAGAGATAATTTGATAAAATTTGGGTCATAGGTTCTTATTGGCACAAGGACCAAGCCTATTAAAAATGGGCCGAATCGTAGGACCACGAGGGAAGATAGGGGAAATTTTTTCCTCTCAGAAACTATCCAACCGATTTTAATGAAATTTAAAACATGCCCACAAAAGGTATGCATTTTTTTTTTAAATAGGAACAAGAGGGGAGATAGGGGCAATTTCTGTCTATCAAACCGATTTTAATGAAATTTAAAACATAGATAGATCCATATCTATATGGACACATAAGCTATTCAGTTTTTCAAACATAGGACCACAAGGGGAGGTAGGGGGCAATTTCTGCCTCTCACAAACTTTCAAAGCGAATTTAATGAAGTTTATAAACATATATAAATCCAGATTTATATGGACATATAAGCATGATGTGTTTTTAAATACTGTGGTGTAGGGTATCATATGGTCGGGCTTGACCGACTATACTTTTTTACTTGTTTGTATTTGTTTTGTTATGTAGTTTGATTTTTGTCGGTTAAAATATATTTTTTAAAGTAAAAACTATTCAATTTTATATGCTGTTCAATAAATAAAAAATGAATGTAAAAATCATTTGTTTTAAATGAAATGTAAATGATCCGATTTCTAAATGAATTTTAATTTGTTTAAAATGAATTTTCGTTTGAATTTAACTACATGATAGTTGGAGTGTAGTTTATCAATAGTATCTGAAAGTGGTCGGATTACTCATGGGTGTTAAGTGTGGGTTTCCAATCCACCAGTGCTTTCTGTGTACATGGGAAGGTCGCAAAAGAGATCAGCATTACACTGAATTTAAGTGGAAGCCTCGAACATGCTACAAAGTAGGCTACCATTTGTGCAGCCACTACACATAAGGCTCGGTCTCGTATCAAATTTTGTTTAAAAAAAAACTGGATAGTTAGGGCGAGGCGATTGCAAGTTTGCGAAAAAATTTTCCGAAATTGAGCGGCGCAAAGATTTATGCAGGTATTTTTTTAAGAATTCATTCAGTAACTTTATTTTTTTAATGATGTGTATGATTTAAGGTGTTTTCAATGGTCCGCAGATAAAAAAAAATAGTTGCAAGTTATGAATTTTCATCAAAATTGAATGCTATCGAACAACGTACATGGAAAGGCACAGTAGCCGTTATTGAGCAGTTTCTTGGCAACAAACGAGCTGACAATTATAAAAATGTTGTAACAGAAATGATTTAGGCATATGGCGAAATGGGCATATTAATGTCGCTAAAGATCCATTTCCTTCACAATGATTTAGATTTTATCCTGATGATTAAGGAGCTTGTAGCGATGAGCATGTCGAAAGGTTCCATCACGACATTGCGGCTGTTGGTCTTTTTGTCGCGATACTGACACAAATGCTTCCAAACGCAAAAATAAAAGGCCTAAGTTTCTTTAAAAGCATTGAAATTTTTAATGTAACAATTTTTAATTTTAATATAACAAAATTAATAAAAAAATTCGATTTTTTAACAAACTGAAACCGTTACAAAAAAAACCGATAACCATTTAAAAAAAAAAAAAATTCAGAAAAATCTGAGAATTGATAAAAATCTATTTTTTTTTAAATTTGACGTAACACAGACATTTCCACAAGTCTGCTTGCAAAAATTTAGCTGGATTGGATCACGGAAATGGGTTAAAAATCGATCCAAAGTCTTTCACACAGGCGGACAGACGGACAAAAAAAATTCTGACGTCTACATGAAAATCGCCGATACACGTGTATTTTTATTTTTTCTACTCTTTCCGAAAAAGTACCAAATTTAGTTCATAGGACATAAAAAAGCTCGTTTTTGTAACGCGGTGTAATTATTGACTACTTTTGTTTTTTGTTAATATTTAAAGTAATTTTTTTATTTTCAATAATTAAGACCTTATTTATAAAAAATCAAACAGGTTAGTAAAACTTTCATGAAACGGGTTTTGTAAGAAAATATGTTTAATAACCTTTTTTTAACCTGTTTTATTATTTACTAGCTGACCCGACAGACGTTGTCCTGTCCAAATTAGGAAAAATTTTTGCGTTCGATTTTTAAAATCCGTTAAAAAGATACGAACATTTGAAAGAAAAATTTGTCAAATCGATGGAGCCGTTTTCTGATTTTAGGTAAAGGGCGTTAAAGTAGGCGGGCCAAAATTTTTTTTCCGTAAAAACCTAAGTTGGACCATGGCGATGATTTTAAAGGCGTAAAAGTAGGCGTGGTACATTTTTCTTTCGATGAAAACGTAAAATAGATTAATACGAACATTTAAAAAAAAATTAGTCAAATCGATGAAGCCGTTTTTTTATTTTAGGTAAATCGAAAAAAGTGGGCGGGGAAAAATTTTATTTTCGTAAAAACCTAAGTTGGATAATGGCAATCATTTTAAAGAAAATTGTCCAAATCGGTCAAGCCGTTCTCAAGTTATGCGTTTAATAGAAAAAGTGGGCGTAAAAGTAGACGTGGTAAATTTTTCTTTCGATGAAAACTTAAAATGAATTAATACGAACATTTAAAAGAAAAATTTGTCAAATCGATGGAGCCGTTTTTTGATTTTAGGTAATTCGAAAAAAGTGGGCGTATCAGTGGGCGGGGCAAAATTAACTTTTTGTATAAATCTAAGTTGGACCATGGCGATCATTTTAAAGAAAAAATAGTCCAAATTATATAGATGTCATTTGTGGTGCAATATGAAAATTGGATTTTGCCACGCCCCTCCGCCCGCATACCGAAAATCAAAAATCAGACTTCACAGTGTTACCCGCCTAAATATTCTGAAGATTCCCTGAACATTTCATCAAAATCGGCCCAGCCGTTTCGGAGTCCATACGTTACATACATACACACATCCTGTTTTATATATATAGATATATAGAAAGATAGATAGAAGATATATATAGATAAAAAAATTGCTTAAAATTTAAAAAAAAAAACAAATGTAGTCAATAATTATTTAAATTATTAATAAAATACCATTATTATGTTTAATTTAACTACCAGAATATTATCCATTAATCTACAAATGACTGCAATTTACATAAAAATCTACTTTAAAATCAAAACTAAAATATTTCTTTTTCCAACTCATAAAGAATAAAATTAATTAATTTGTCTCGAAAACATATAAAAGTCATATTTTGATTTACAATAAAATATGTTTTCTCCTAATACAAATACGTAACCATAACTTCTATCATTTTAGTAATAAACATGTGAAAATTTTTTTCTGCTTTTAATAATTGAAAATAAAATTCACATAACTTTCGTTGAGATTAAAGCAAAAGTCTGTACTTTCATTTGCACTTAAGTAACTTTTTTTTATGAATGGGAAAGAAACTCATAAAAATATTGAAAATGATTGCAAGAAAAAGTTTGAATATTTTAAATATTATAATTTGCTGGAGGAATAATTATTCGTATTTTCTACAAACCCTAAATGATCGGTTATTATTAATTGGTATTAACCCGTTACAAAAGGAGGGCAAGATAAAAGATTGTTGCTAGAAAAATTTAATATGTATAAAATAAAAATTTGTAAACTTTTTACAAGAATTTTATAGATTTTCATTTCAAATTGCTAAATTTAATAATAAAATTAGAAACACTCATTTAAATTTACTGAATTTTAAATTTCACTCGTCAAACATGGCATAAATAACCATCTAAAAAGGTTTTATAATTATACCCTACACAACTAAAGGTGAATTTGTGCTGATATGTTTTAAGCCAACAAAAGATCGTAAGACCACATTTTAATTTTCTTATCGACTAAAAATCATTTTTCGTTTGCTGTGTGTCCAAATAAAGCTTAATATCGGGTGATTTTTTAAGAGCTATAGGAAAGTTTAAAAAAAAACACATAAAATTCAGAAAAATGCACGAAATCTGTATTTGAACCTAAAGTACGGTCCATATAATTTAATGTTTGAAGATTATTTCATGCAAATGTTGACCGTGACTGCGCCTCAAATGGTCCATCTGCTTAGTCCAATTTTGGCATACTCTTTCCAACATTTCGGCCGGTATCTCATGAATAAATGCTTCAATGTTGTCTTCCAATGCGCCAATTGAAGCGGGCATGTGTTTTTAGACATGAGCTTTAACATAGCCCCACAAAAAATAGTCTTAAGGCGTTAAATCGCACGATGTAGGCGGCCAATTGACCGGTCCCGAACGTGAAATAAAATTGTTCAGCGAACTCGCCTCTCAATAAGTCCATTGTTAAGCGTGCTGTATTGCATGTGGCACCGTCTTGTTGAGACCACATGTCATGCAAGTCAAGCTCTTGCATTTTGGGCAAAAAAAAAGTTGGATATCATCTCACGGTAGCGCTCACCATTCACAGTTACGTTACAATTCGCATCATCTTTGAAGAAGTACGGTCCAATGATGCCACCAGCCGATAAACCGCATCAAACTGTGACTTTTTCTGGATGCATTGGTAGCTCTTGCAATGCTTCTCACTGATCTTCACTCCAAAATCGACAATTCTGCTTATTAACGTGCCCATTGAGCCAAAAATGAACTTCGCCGCTGAACACTAGAAGCGCGCGATAAACTTTCTTAACAGAGCACGCATTTTGATAATAAAATTCAATAATTTGCAAGCGTTGTTCGTTTGTAAGACGATTCATGGTTAAATTATAGACCACGGAGTATACAGAGGCGTCACGAGACAGAAAATATTGTGTTTTTTTCTGTCCTTTTCTTCGAAAGCTGCCCTTTTTGCGTTTTTTGTTTTGATTATGCAATTTGTGTAGATAGTAGCGGCCTGTTTTTACGCATTGTCACTTCACTAACAAAAAACGTTTTCTTTCTCTTTCTTCGAAAGCTGCCCTCGCAAATGATTTAGGCATTTTTCATACGTCACTTTTTTCATCTCTGTATACTTTGTGTTATAGACCAAACTGAAGATGTTGCCAAAAAAAATAATAGTTAAAAATCACCCGATATAAATGTCACAAGTTGAAAGATAATTTCGACGGATGCTTTTAAAATAAGTAAAAATCGGTTAATGATTTTATCTAGCTCTCATACGAATGGCATGTACAGTTTGTGGCAAAGGTCTATGTGCTTCTTTTAGTCCAAGGATGATGCCTATTGAAATTGTTTCAAAATAAATCATGTTTTTATCTAGCCCCTAAACAAATGATCTCCCGGAATAGTTATGTAAAGCTTGTGACCTTTATTTTACTGCTGTGAAAATAATTTATATGAGTGACAAACTTTGCGTTTACCAAACGCCCCTGAGTGTGGGCGCTACCAACACACACAGCTAGCATCCAACCTGCGCTGCATTAAATAGTCAGCAGCATCTGTTGCATAGCAATAGTACCTACGGACAGGGTTGTCAGATTTTTTTGAGCTCAATCGCCAAACCGGATGTCAGAAATAGCCAAACTTAAATTTTGTTCAGTTTACGTAACATTTTTTTTTTAATTAAATTTTGCATACAAAAAAAGCTAGAAAAATATTTCAGTCAAAAATCGCCAAAAACTGAGAAAAAATACAAAAAATTCGCCGAAAGTAAATTTTGTCAGTTTCTGTTCTTTTTTTAAATAACTTAGAATGGAGATAATTTATTTAGTCTGTGTTCACACTATGAAAGGGGAAGAGAACATTCTCTCCTCTCTCACCCATAAACTCAGACTTTCTGAAAGAAAACTTTCATAGTGTGATCCCAGACTTAGTAAAAAACCTAAAATTAAGTACACAAGTCTATAAGATCGTACACTTCAGCCTCATTGATTCCATTACTAGTGTGTTGGCTATTCATGCTATTGGAATTAAATAGTGACTGAAATGAAAAATCCTACCGCCAAACACGTTTCAAAATCGCCTCGTTTGGCGAGAAATCGCCATATCTGACAGCCCTGCCTAGGGAAGATCCATCCTTACAATTAAAAGTGAATGCTCTCGTGTAGTTTCGCCACTCTCTTCCTGCATTATTGGGCTTAAGCCACCCTTCTATTACTCATCGGTACAAGTCTTCACCAATCATCAATCGTTGTTATCACGCATTTTGTCTGATACATAAAGCAAAAGTGTATCTCAAGCACAAAGACACTTGCTTCAAACAAAACAAGCTCCAGGAGGTCTAAACCAATGGTCAGTCCGATACCAGGTGCTACTGACTCCCGTGGCACCAGATAGGATCTCTGTTCAGCCACGACTTCTAGAGATCACAAGAAACCTGCCAATTTTGAACTACTGCCGAGTCTAGGGTTGTCAAATACCAAGAGTCAAATAACTGGACAATAGAAACTATTTACCTAGATTTCAAAAAAGATGGCTTAAGCAACCAGTGAAATACGCAAAGGAATAGCTTATCCCTTCAACAATAAATTTCAGTGTTTTTATCAATAATAAAAATTGGAAATCAATTGTAAATTAAAAGTTTGTATTCCCATCTGGACAATTTTAAAATGCACTTAACTATAATAAAAAGTAAAATTTTACTTAATATATTTTTACATTAAGGCACGAGCTCTATGTGTACATTTGTCCTTCAAGTTGTGCTGAAAAAGGCCAAAAGAAAAGAGAAAGACAAAGTGAAAAAAACAAAAAAATGTTCTTGGACTTCAAGAAAAATTCTTGACGAAAGTACGAAAAAACAGAAGTAAAGGAAAAAACATGTAAAATCAATTAAAATGGATAATCATTCAGGAAAGCAAATTTCGATCTACCAAATGTTAAAATACAATTTGGTTTAAGGATTGATGTTTGACTAGTAACGTCAGCAGTCGTCGATGGCTGCGAGTGTAAGACGGCAAATCCATCTGAGGAGATCGAGTGGTTGCGATCGAAACATGTCATGGTAACCTGCCGGCCAGGGTTCGAGCCCGAGCCACGTCAAGAATGAAAGATTATCAATAACAATTTTAATTAATTTTCATGTTGTAAAATTCCTTTCTTCACAAAAATAATTTAATAAAAATTAAATTTCATGAACTTAAGCCTAATTAAAAAAAAAAAAAAATATTAAAAATTTGGATTAAAAACCATAAATAGTTCAACAAAATAACCACAATACTAATTATTGTTAAAGCTAAGGCACGAGCTCTATGTGTACATTTGTCCTTCAAGTTGTGCTGAAAAAGGTCAACAGAAAAGAGAAAGACAAAGTGAAAAAAACAAAAAAAAATGTACTTGGACTTCAAGAAAAATTCTTGACGAAAGTACGAAAAAACAGAAGTAAAGGAAAAAACATGTAAAATCAATTAAAATGGATAATCATTCAGGAAAGCAAATTTCGATCTACCATATGTTAAAATACAATTTGGTTTAAGGATTGATGTTTGACTAGTGACGTCAGCAGTCGTCGATGGCTGCGAGTGTAAGACGGCAAATCCATCTGAGGAGATCGAGTGGTTGCGATCGAAACATGTCATGGTAACCTGCCGGCCAGGGTTCGAGCCCGAGCCACGTCAAGAATGAAAGATTATCAATAACAATTTTAATTAATTTTCATGTTGTAAAATTCCTTTCTTCACAAAAATAATTTAATAAAAATTAAATTTCATGAACTTAAGCCTAATTAAAAAAAAAAAAAAAAAAATAAAAAAAAAAAATATTAAAAATTTGGATTAAAAACCATAAATAGTTCAACAAAATAACCACAATACTAATTAAAAAAAAATTTTATGCAAGGAGAGATAAACTCACTGTTTATTGTTGATGTTTTTGTTTAAACTTTGATATGTTACAATTAGAACTGTTGCTTATAATTCTTATACGCTTAACAGTTTTTTTTTTGGTTTAATATCTTTAGTTTTTATAAAATCTTTTTGGATGAAGTTTCCTGACGATCTGGCCTAAGCAACCAGTAATATGCGCATAGGAATAGCTTATTCTATCAACAATAAATTTCAGTGTTTTTATCAATAATAAAAATTAGGAATTAAGCACGAATAACAAAATCTTTTAAGTTTAAACTTTTTATTCCCAAAAATTATTTTGATAATAAACTGGCAGTCCACGGCCTGAAAAAACTTAACTGGCAACATGCTTTTGCAAGTTGTTTTTGTTTTTCTTAACCTACTTACAACTACAATTAACATTTGAGGTGGCACCCAGTTAAAGTCGGTTCAATTTAAAACATACTTTAGTTTCGACTATAGTAGCAAAATATTTAAAAGAATGTTTTTATTTTAAAGTTGTTTTTAAATAGAACCGACTTTAGCGTTTGACTATGATTATGGGCCATATTATTTAACACTTTTATTGATATTATTATGTTATAATTATCACTTTATTTTTTTAAACATCAATTTTAATTTTGTTTTTTTCTTTGTTTTGCTTTTTGTTGAGAGCTAGTTGAGATAAACTAACGATAAATGTTATCAAAATTGGAGATGATAGTACATTTTTCCTGTTTCGCAGCCTGTTTCAAAATGAAACGACCTGTTTCGCTCACAAAATTTTGTATGGGGAAACAAGTCGTTTCAATCATGTTTGGGGCGCGAAACAGGAATAAGAGAGCGAAACACGAATATTGCTGTCCGTGTGAACATGGTATTATATGAATCTTTACCTTACAGTGTAAAGATAAGGGTACATTTTTCAGTACTTTGTCATTTTAAAAATACCGCAATACCCCCGCGTTGTTTTCAGTACTTTCTTATCCTTTGAGCTTTTTAACTGTGATGTGGTCATTTCTATAGCAGGCTTATGTTATCATGTGTTTGTTGCAAAAATTATGTTTTAGTATTTTAAAAATAATTAACGACAATTAGTATTGTGGTTATTTTGTTGAACTATTTATGGTTCTTAACCTAAATTTTCATATTTTAATTAGGCTAAAGTTCATCAAATTTAATATTCATTAAATTATTTTGATGAAGAAAAGAATTTTACAACATGAAAATTAATTAAAATTGTTATTGATAATTTTTCATTCTAGAATTCTTACAACTGGCAATAAAATTTATAAAAATGGATGCATAGGATAATATGTTAGTGGAAAATTTAAATAAAACCCATATTTATAGAAACATGCAATGTTAAGGAAATGGTTTATAAAGTAAAAGAAACTGAGAAATAGTTTTATTCGACAATGTGCGAAACATTAAAAATTAGATTTTGTTTTTAACATAATACCTTAAAAGTGATAATCAGCTTAAATCCAAAAATATCGTTTCCAGAAAAAATAAGCATAATACCTACTGATGTTATTAATGTTATTTACAAACGATAAAGAAAACTATAATAATATCAATTCTCAATTCTGTGTGTTAGCGGATCTTTCAGAAATAAAGCATTTCAGAACTGAATATATTTAAATTTCTTGGAAAAATATAGGCAATATTAAGAACGAAACTAATGTTTGCTGACATTTCATATATTGCTTTTGGTATTTTTTCGATACCACATTTCTGAGCATCAATTGAACGCAAATTTTCAAATGCAAAATGATGTAAAAAGCTATGGAAGAAATCGTATACATATAGAAACTGTTTCCAGTTTGATAAAAAATAAAGATCTATTTAACACAACTGGTAATATTTCTTATGATTTCTTAAAGTAAATTTGCTTTATCTTAAAACACTGAATTAAAATCTTTTTTTTTTAAACATTATTGTTTTAAACTTTTTTTAGAACTAAGTTCTAACGCCTAGATTACACTATCTCACAAGGCTTACGTATTCCATAATACTTTGTGAGATACAAATCTAATGAGTTCTGTTGCGACTGTCAAAAAATCTAATGTAACATGACAGTTTGTGTTCACATCATCACACAAAGTATAAACATTCACACATGAAATAAAATGCAACCCTGATCCAATGAAAAGTATTATTGTTTAGAAATTTTTCAAAAAACGATGAAGTCGTATGGGATGTCAAACTTTTTTCTTAATACTTGTCATTTTCGTGACACATTGCATCCACACTATCACACTTTGTCATATTACTTGAGTTTTTGACATGTATTAATACAAAGTATAATAGTGTAATCTAGCCTTAAGTATGTAAAAGTCTGAATTATGTAACTTTGCAAAAGTTAAAATATAAACATAAAAACCAGTATTAATTTATATTGACAAAAATAAAATTTTTAATTTATTTTCTTATTCATAAATATATGAACTATTTCAATTATTTTTTTTTTAATACTAAAAAAACATACCTTAAACGGCTCTTACACTTTCAATATAACTGTTCAATTATATCGCCAATGGGTTTGTAATATTCGAAGGTGACACAATATATTGGTAAGAATCGAAATCAGAAAAGCCACTTACAGAATAATATGGGGCCATATAGAAATAATATGGCTAATAAAATATACAATAATATTGTAAATGGAAGTAGCGCTTGACGCTTATGTATAACAGAAATATTATTTAAGGCTAGATTACACTATTATACTTTGTATTTATACATGTCAAAAACTCAAGTAATATGACAAAGTGTGATAGTGTGAATGCAATGTGTCACGAAAATGACAAGTATTAAGAAAAAAGTTTGACATCCCATACGACTTCATCGTTTTTTGAAAAATTTCAAAACAATAATACTTTTCATTGGATCAGGGTTGCATTTTATTTCATGTGTGAATGTTTATACTTTGTGAGATGGTGTGAACACGAACTGTCATGTTACATTAGATATTTTGACAGTCGCAACAAAACTCATTAGATTTCTATCTCACAAAGTATTATGGAATACGTAAGGCTTGTGAGATAGTGTAATCTAGGCTATACATGTGTGCTTTAAATATAAATACTGTTCGCCATTAAATACTTAGATAAATGAATTCCAATAAATTATTTTCGTTCCATTTATTTTCATAAAATATTGTTTTTTTTTTACAAAAAGTACCATTTGGTTGGAAAAATACTCTTTTAGTTGAAGTTCAGTACCATTTCAAAATTTCAATTTTGCAACACTGTTACCTTATAACATAATTTTTTGTGTCGGTCTCGAAAATTGTTCTATGTATGTATACTGTGGTGTAGGGTATCAAATGACCGGGCTTGGCTGACCATATTTTCATACATTTATTATTCTTTTTTAAGAAATCAAACCACAAAATGATTTCCTTTTTATCTTTTGGCTGTGGGTTGATTTGTGGTATCCCCCAGAAGCAAAAATACGTGAATCTGAGTTCAACATTGAGCGCGTTTTTACAGCAAGCAATAATAACAAGAACAACAACACAAACACTACTATTAATTTATATGATAATCATTCAATTGAAAATAAATGTATATGTTACTCGTTTACTTTACCCCGTGTTTGTGTGTTTAATGCTTTGGTTGGTTATGGTCATGGATGTGGATGGAAATGGTCTAATGAATACATGATAATGTTGTTCTACTGCATACTTCATCGATATGTCCAACTACAGTTCATCGATGTTGCTATTTGTTAAAGTGGTTGCAGTCGCTGATGTTGCTGGTCTATTCGAGTATTAAAGTGAAGTAGACAAAGATGATGACAACGATGATGATGATCATGACGAAGACAAAAACAAAGACAACAAAGACGCAAAGATCAACTGACGCTAATATGTCTGTGAGTGAAGAAAAACGTTGCTGTATTGCTCCATATTGTGTTGTTCTCATATTGTCGAGTGTTGTGGTGTGTGGTTTCGTAGCTTAAGAGGAAAATATTGTTGAAATTGAGATTAATTTTATTACCGCAAATAAAGTGCTGACTGAATGGACAGACGGGGAAAAAGACAGTCAAATTGGTTGCACTTGTTTGAAATAAAAACAAAACTAATATTGTGATCAATCTAAAATTTCTTTGGACAAATTAAGTAACAGCCAGAAAGTTTTGTTTATTTGGATATATGGGCTCTTTTTAAAAACGGAGGTATATTGGACAATATTGAATCAATTGGCCTGGCCCTAAACAGTATAGACAAAGGTTAATCCCCTATTTATATTACGTTACTTGCGATTATTTAGGAGTTTTTTGAAAAAAGTGTATCAATTTAGTGACAGAAGCGCCGCCTGGCTGGATAAATTAAAGAAATTTTAATATTGTCACAAATATTGCGATCATATAATGCTTTGCAAGCTGCCATGATTGCAAAGTTTCCGAGAAACACTTCAGTCATTCAGAAGATAGTGCGAGATTCCTATCTCATGCTCGTCGCAGAAAACACCGTTGTCGCCAAATTTTATTATAATATTTGTATAGGAGATAGGAGCTATGGTCACATGTACTGATTCCAATAAAATAATTTAAGAATAAATTTAATTTAAATACCAATATAATAAGTAGTTTATGGGCACAAAATTGTATTCCGGAAAGATTTTTATCTGCGAGCGGGTTATGTAAAATTTAGGACCGATTCTCACAATTGTTAATAGTCACCATTTTTGTTTGGTACAAACGCATAATATTTTCTCCTTTGATTGTGCTGGTATAAAATAAAAACAACTCTTTGAAAGAGAAAATTAAAAGTTTAAAATTATTGAAATCTCTCGTTTTTTTTTAAACACACCGCCAGGTGGAGAGGATCCCTGAAGGAAACCTAGGTGCAATATCTCCAAGTCACCAGTTTTGTCGACAGTTTTGTTAAATTTTAAGCAACATTGCCAACGAAGTGTCAATATAGAAGTTAATTCCTGTAAAAGCGAAAGCTATCGATTGGTATTTTTAATTTAGTTTTTAATAACAAAATAAAATTTGAAATCTACTAGTCTACATAGTAGTCTAGACCTACTATAATGTACTCGTGATTTACTGGTTCCAATGTCTACATATGGTCCACAAAATGCTACTTAAGGCCGTTATAAACTATCCCACAAAGTCTTTAGTAATTTACGAAAATGCAACCCTGTCATGATAAGTTGTTATTGTTTTTTGAAAATGTTCAAAGAATTATCAGATCTGGGAAGCATTTTTGAAAAATATTTGAGACTTTGTGCGATAGTGTGTAACGGCCTTTAGTCAATAGTACCAACGTCAGTATTAGATTTCCAACAACGCGCACATGTTAAATATCTATTGTAAATAACATTGTCTGGGTTCTAAGAAGTCTGTAGTACTGGTGACTGTGTCAATAGTGAATAAGTACAGATTCACTAGTAAGATTTCCTGCAGGGATATTGCGCGATTGTACTGATATGTAATTAAAATTTTTGTTCGTGACCCACCTTTTAGTATACGGATTAACTTAGTCCATTTGGCTGGCTGGCGTACACTAAACAATGTCTTTGTTTCTAGATTGCAGTCGATTGGGTCGATTGCTGGCCTAACTAGTAAGTAATGGATGGGCCTACTCTCAAAAATCACCTTATGACGAATAAATACGAATAAATGTTCAAAGAATTATTAGATCTGGGAAGCATTTTTGAAAAACATTTGAGACTTTGTGCGATAGTGTGTAACGGCCTTTAGTCAATAGTACCAACGTCAGTAGTAGGTTTCCAACATCTATTGTAAAAAACATTGTCTGGGTTCTAAGAAGTGTAGTACTGGTGACTGTGTCAATAGTGAATAAGTACAGATTCACTAGTAAGATTTCCTGCAGGGATATTGCGCGATTGTACTGATATGTAATTAAAATTTTTGTTCGTGACCCACCTTTTAGTATACGGATTAACTTAGTCCATTTGGCTGGCTGGCGTACACTAAACAATGTCTTTGTTTCTAGATTGCAGTCGATTGGGTCGATTGCTGGCCTAACTAGTAAGTAATGGATGGGCCTACTCTCAAAAATCACCTTATGACGAATAAATATCATTTATATGTTTTTATCTGAAGAAAATTTTGTACAAGTAAATCCTTAATAAATCTTGACGTCATAACAAAAATTTGTTTTGGGTAGATCCACGATTTCCTATTGCTCCGCACTTGAATGCAATTTTGTTAAAAGTCCCTTTTGTTGTTGGGTATCACATAATGAGCCTTAAATATATGTAGCTGTCTATAATTGTGGTTGCTATTTATTTTGTAGCGTCTAAAATTTTTTTATTGCTCCAATGCTTCAGCAATAATGTTGTTGCATGTAACATAGATGTTTTTTTTATCGTTATTGTCATCGCTTATTTGTCTGTTGTTTTTGTTGTTATTGCAATTGTCTGAGTCTAAAATCTAGTAGGACATACTTACTTTTCCTCTTCTTTCTTTTAAACTTCTAATAATTATAACTCTTTTTATGGCTTTGGTTCTTTTTGTATGAAGTCTAGTGTCCCATAATGCGTAGATTTCTGTTTATGTATTAGTGGACTTGGGCTGACTAAACTTTCTTTAGAGATTTTCCGCCAATATTTTTTTGTACAGGTTGTTTTTATATGTTTTCATTTATGCGCGTGTATTTGTACTTCTATTCGTGATTAGTTTAGACTACATGGCGTCATTATTATATTTGGTTTGTTGTATGAATTTATTTATTTTAATTTTTTTATCTTTTGCTGCTTTTTCTTCTTGTGCTGTCGTTTTTTAGTGTTTTTCTTTAGACAGTATGAGCATTTAAACAATTATTTATCGCTTTGCTGATTAGAATTTTTTATGTTGTGGTTTGTCGTTTTTTTTATATCTTAATTGTTAGTTTGTTCATATTCCTTTTTAGTTTTTTTGTTATTATTTTAAGTTAATAATCTTAGAAATCTTCAACCAAAAAAGTGTTTTTTTAATTACACTTAATGAAGGGTTTGTTAAAATCGTTTTAAGTTAAAGAAATTCTTTAAATTTCTCCTCTTAAATTAAAGTAATTATTTTTGAATAATTTTTTCCGCAGTTTGTTTCGTAAGTCTTTTGTTTTATATTGACCTTTGCATCATTTGTAACGGTCAGACTTAAATAAGTGACAGTCTTAGCACAACTGGCAATTAACAAACATTAATACTGAAATAGGTTAAACATTCAGAATCAATTATGAATACAAAAATTAATGGAACTTTTTAAAATCTGAAAATAAATTCTTTTATTCCAATTAGATTTATACAGCCTTCACACAGGTGAAAATTGTACTCGTATCTACAAGTTTGTCATTCCGTTTGTAATTTATACAAAATTGAGCTCAGACCCTATAAACTAAAGCCCTGCACGAATGCATTTGAAAGCCGTTTCGAATCATTCGTTTGTTTTTCAACTCGTGATTGTCGATTGCATTTTGCTAACGAATCAAACTCTGTATTGTGAAAAACACATAAAGCACGAAAAGAATATAAACACACAAATGCAAATGAATTTAAATTTGTGTGTTATAAACGACCAAATACGAAGTGTAAAGAGCACGAAATTTACTCCATGAAACAACGAATCAAACGAATAACACAAACTACACCAACTCAAACGAATCGCACGAATCAAACGAATCAAACGATTCAAACCAAACAACAGTTACAAAATAGATGATAAGAATTATCTTTTTTTTATTATTAGGTATGACTAGTAAATTTGTATTGAGCAAAAAAAAACAAATGAAGATGCAAGATATTTTTATACAATGTTTAAGTTTTTATTTTAAATTATTTTATTCAAAAGTTACAAAAATATATTTTGAAATATTTTATTAAAAGTAAAAAAGAAATGAAAAGCTAAATTCAATTAATTGCAAAATTAAGATAAAAATAATATAATGAGCAAAATGGTTTAAAATATATATTAATTTGTACAGTTTAAAAGTTCATTTTGTATTTCAGTTGCTTCTATATTTGAATGAAGAAACATTATGGCATTTATAGAATCACCGTTTGAAGCAATGCTGCATCTTTTTTCAGAAATCAAATTCCGAGCTACTGAAAAAACTCTCTCTGAAGCTGCACTACTAGCAGGTGTTGCTAATATTTTACAGCTCACTTTGTAGAGAAGTGGAAATTCATTTTGATGTAAGTTCCACCATTGCAAAATGTTGAAATCTTCATTAATACTAACATTTAAGCTTTCATACATTAGCAATTCATTGGATACTGCATCAAGTTGTGTAGTATTTTCAGTCGGTGGTAAAAAATCAGAATATAATTCTATGAGATGGCTAGATATTGCTGTTTCACTTTCAAATCGATTTTCTGATTCATGTTGCTCTTGAAAGTGTTTTCTCATAATGTGCATGCATTTGTCTTTAATCGTGAATTTTTCTTCTTCACTAAATTGAACTAATTTGTTTAATGGAGGGAAAAGAAAAACAGCAATTTTATGGTAAATAGTTAGATTCCGAATTACTATGGAATCTATCAAAATTGCTAATTTTTCTTTAAACTCTTTAGTAATTTCTAAGTCGTTGATATCAGCATTGCATTTTTTCTTTAAGCGATGGATATAAATATAAACAAGGTGTATTGTCGGATACTTTTCCCCTTCTAACTTTTTTAAAGTTTCTTCGAAAGGTTCCAAAACTTTAATCAAAGCTGTTATATGGTTCAAATGAATATTATTCATTCTATTGAGCTCGTTTTTTTGTTGCAAAAGTTTAACTATTTCGGACCAATTTTTTTCAACAGAAACAAATAAATAGTAAATTGAATTCCAGCGGGTGGGTGAAAAGCTTTTAAGGGTTGTTTGTAAATTTACATTAAGACCAGAAATTTTAAAATATTTTACGAGTTTAGTACATAAACTACATAATTCTGAAACAGCAGCTACTTCTTTCATAGCTTTTTGAATAGTATTGTGCAGTAAATGGTCAATGCAAAATATGTGGTTATTGTTCCGAAAGGCAGCGACCATGTTTGCTCCTCGATCTGTGACAATAATGGCTTTGTCATCCAGATCTAAATCGAACTCATTAAGTATTTTTATTACCTTTCGACTGATATTATCATCTAAACATATATATATATCAAAGTTTATAATAAACCTATTTATAAATATATATTATCAAATAAATAAATATTACTTGTACATTGTTCACCATCCATAGAATTAATGCCAAGAAGTCTACTAAACATATGTCCATCTTTTATGTAGTGAATGGTCACAGCTATATATGTTCTTCTAATAAAGTTATCGGTCCAAAGGTCTGATGTAAGACCAAAACCAACACTCTTCACAGAATTAATGTCAGTCTTTATTTTTTCAAAATGTTTATTGTAAACATTCATTATATTTCGGGAAATTGTTGTTGAATGTGGCAAAAGACTTCGAACATCTACATGTTCGCCGAAATTTGCGCCAACCGATAGAAGAAACTTTGCAACTTTGTGAAAGCCAGTATCTTCTACTAGTTGGAATGGTCTGCAGTTCTCCACAATCCATTCTGTAAATATCAGAGTTCCATTTTGTTTTGTCCCTGCATTTACTTCTACTTTTTTGATGTTCTTATTATTAGATGTCAAATAACATTTATGTCGAACTAAATTAGATGTAGTTGCTCCATTATATTTATAAACATTTAAACATTTTCTGCAAGCAACAACGTCCTTTATTTCTTCCTCTGACATATTTTCAACTTTTCCGAATACTTCCCACACCTTACTTCTTCCTCTTTTTGAGCTTATTTTTAACTCGCCTCTTACAATTGAATTTCTAATAACAGGCGTACTTAATGAAGTATTTGAGATACTTGGGGAAGGATTTGAATTAAATGAATCGTTTGCTGACATCTATTTTAAATATGTTTGTATACATATGTATGTATGTACATAAATATAAAGAAAAATAAACGAATTAATAAAACTAGGTAGATAAATGTAGACAAAAAATTTAAAAAAATTAAATTTAAATAAGCCAAATATTTTTAACACTAAAAAAGTATTACGTATGGAGGTATGGATGTATATTAAATTACCTTTTCCTAATTTCTTTTTCCACTTTTGTGCATAGAAATGCATTTCCCTGGTCTATTTATTCAAAAAAAAAATAATCTAAATGAGAATTATAACGTGAAAAAGTTATTTTAGTAAACAGTTAGGATATTCATAGTGATAAGTAAAATAGTAATGGTATTCACGGTGTTGGGTTACTTATACTTCAAACATCTATGCATACATTTTAATTATATCATAACATTTTACAAAATACCAAATGCGCACCTGAGTTTGCCTGCAAAAATGTATAAAGTCATTATAACAGGTCAAAGTTTCGTTAAATAGTTACCATAAATAGGTAAGGTTAACTCTTTGGGCTCGGTCATATAATTGTAGCATAAAAAGTATGCAGTAAAAATAGTGCGAAACAATAAAGTTTCATTAATACATCAATGAAACACATCTTTCTACCCAAACATGTTACCTACTGTCACATTTGCTATTATGTATATAGGTTATTTACACTTAAATTGTAGCAAAACAATCCTTTTTTTAACTTGTTTTTTTTTACTTACTTAAGAAAAGTGTTTTCTAAGAAAAAATAGCCGAACCGACGCGATTGGTACAGAAACCAAAATATTTTTACAAGCACAAAATACCAACAAATTCTTGTGGCTATTTTTTTCTTAATAATTTCTGTATTTAGGTACGTCTTTTTATCGTAGGAAAAAGGAACCCTTTTACAGGTATCAAAGAATTTTTTTTTTGTCATCATAAAGTTTTTTTCTGTCAAGATGAAGCAAAATAACATAGCATCCGCTAGACATGTAACTTGTCGAAGTCACATCGACGACTGAATTGATGATCATAAAAATATGTGTTAGTAGTGGTACGCACAACTGGGCAAAGAAATGGAATTCCCTGTTATAGAGTCTATAGACTCACAATTGTTGTGTGTTATGTTTTGTTTCACATCGAATCATACATTGAGTTGATTTGTTTTTTAAAATCAAACTACTGCTTAACAACGAGTTGTTTGAAACGAGCTACTGTTAAAAGTTGATTCGGTTTTTCATTGTGTATCATTCGAATTGATTTTAAAAAAAGAACTCAGTATTTGACACAACAATGAGTTGGTGTGGAGAAATGTGAAAAAGAAACGAATGCATTCGTGCAGGGCTTTACTATAAACTATAAATAATTGGGAGCCTTATGAGTAGCGATGTTAATTAAAGGATGTCCGTCTACCCTTGTGTATCTTGAAAAAGAGGTTTCACAAGATCCTTGATATGATTGGGACTAGGTTGCTATATATTAATTATAATTAACGAAATCGGTATATAAATTTATAGAAATATCAATACTAAAATTATAAAGCTGAAACGTTTGTATGTTTGTAAGAGGTAGGGTTGCCATACGTACTGTTTTAAGCAGTACATGTACTGATTTTTTGCAGTTGTACTGTTTTATGCACAACTCCTAAAACAGTACGCAAATGTACTGTTTTTTACACTTTGTACTGTTTTTTGTACTGTTTTTTTTTGCTCAGTCTATATTTAACAGAACTGGCTTACAACAAATTATGTTGTGTTAAAAAAAAAGTTCTAAAATAATAAGAGTTTTTACGCTGTGGTCATTGTTTTCTCATAAATACACAGTAGAAATCTAAATTATAATGGGTGGCTCGTAGCAGTGGTATATTTTCGTGTTGTTATGATTTTATGGCTACCTCTTCCAATAGTCTTTCCCTTTCCACACCTGAGAAAGACAAAAAAAAAAATCTAAATTTTTTTAAGTACTAAAAAATACTTATTCCAAAACAGTTATCGTTAATTTTTAGAACTTTTTTAATTTTCGGGCATGTTCTGGAAATCGAAATCAAGTAAAATTGAAAACAAACAAATTTGGAAAATTATCCGTGTTCAAAATTTATAAAAATACCTAATACCTTTGAGGACCACTTTTCTTTACCTAAACTACTGAAATAAGAAAAAGATAAGTAAATTTTTACAAAAATTTTTTTGAAAATATTCATCGTTTTCAATTGCACTTGATTTTAAATATTTTCAGATTTTGTGAAATAAAATAAACCAAACTATTTTTTTGGATTTTATAGATTAACTAATTGCCAATTTCACCAAGTTCAGGTTTAATTAACTTTCATTATAAAGTCAAAAAACCTATTGTTTTAGTAATAGTTAATTATAGCTGAACTTGGTAAAATTAGCCGTAAATAATTTTAAAATTATTTAAAATTGGAAAATTAATTTAGGAAACAAACATTTTCTCAAATTCTATATGATTTGTGCAACTATGTGTGTAGTGAAAATTGCTTTAAATACGAATATGTTTAAAGAAAATCGTACTTACAAAATCAATGAGTTGATTGTTTTGAGCTAAGTAAGGCTTTTCTCCTTTCTTATATGGCTTACAGCAATGTTATGGTTTTCCTGGCCAAATGCTTCGTTTGTAGTGTTTGCTTTTTAAACGCAAATGGAGTAATTTCATATGTATATTTATGAAATGCCATAAACTGGAAATAATTCCTTTGACGTTACACATTTTAAGTGTATTTCTTTCTTTATATAATTGAAGCACAGCCGCGAATAACGTTGTAAACGCCACATTTTGCAAAAACTGTTTTTAAGCGGATAACCGTTAACCTGACTCTCTTACACAGTTTAAACATCAAATCACCAAAAATTAATCACCTTAACGTCTTCAAAATGCCATACAAAGTGTCAGCCAGTTGAAGAACGTTGTAAGTTATTATTTAAATGATTTAACCGAAATGGTCCTGCAGTGCGGAATCATGTTTCAAAAGCCTTTTGCATAAAAGTTTTTATTATCATTATTTTTAATAATAGAAAAAAACGTTTTTTAAAACAAGTAATCCTGCCTGTCAAAAAACGTTTTTTTGCTCTCCTGAAAAATTATGATTTTGTAACTTAAAACGTTATTCGCGGTTGTGCTTCAATTGTTGTTGCATATTCAATCAAAAGTTTAAAATATTTACCCCAATTTCACCAAGTTCAGTTAAAACTAACTATTACTTTAACTTCCAGCTTACAATATGTTTTGACAGCTTGAACTGATAGTTAATTATAGCTGAACTTGGTGAAATTGGGGGTTACTTATTAAAACAAATGGTAATGTTGTCGTCAAAAAAAATGTACTGTTTTTTTCTTGATTGTACTGTTTTTATGTATTCAATGTACTGTTTTTCCGAATTTAAAATCTGGCTACCCTAGTAAGAGGTAATCTCCGAAACTGCCGGTCCGATTTTTTTTTTTAACAAAATGAAGACGGGATTCTCCTTACAGACATACGCTATATAAGTATTCACTTAAGTGTTTAGGAAAGGGTCCAGGGGCGCTAATTTAATGAAATTTCAAACCTTTCGCACTTAATTAACAAGAAGCAAAACCATTTTAATTTTACATTAACAACATATGAAAAAGAATTTTTAAACCAACCTTTTCTTTACCAAAAAGTAGACAAAATGGCATGATATTTTTTAGCGGGTAGATATGAATATAACGTGTCGATTTCTTAAAAAAAAAAAAAAAAAAAGAAAGGCAATTAAGTGAAGGGTTCTTAAGTCTGTTTTAGTATCTAATGGTAAGAACGTTTGGAACGTCGTGCTAATTTTTGAAGAAGCAAACATCCAATTTAAATTTAAGTTTAAAATCATTGCTTCATAAGTTTTAATTAATTTTTTTTTCGGATTTATTACATTTGCAAAATAAACTTCTTTAAAAGCAATAATAAGTTGTAAATGTCTTGAACGCCACTTTTAAGCTTTCATTTTATTTTTGCTATTCAAAAAAATTAAATAACAAGTACTTAAACATCAGAGAAAGGTTTTATTTCAACCATCCTTTCATTTTTTTTTGCATTGTGGCGTTCAAGACAGAAAGAAAAAAAGTCTTCGCGCACGTTTTAATATTTACATATATATTTGACAATGGGAGTATCGATCCGTTATTGGCTGCTATAAAATGCTAACTTCTTTTCTCACTTTTCGAAAAATTGCACACTTTATATAAAATAATTTATATATTCTCCAATTGTCAAATATGTTTTTGCTTATTTTCAATTACCGAAGAATGATATTTACAGTCGTATTCATGACGTAAAGTTGGTCACAGTTCGAACACTACGTTCAACGAGCTGCTAGCTAGAACACCAGTTCGTCAATTCATAACAAACTTTTATCCGTCTGCTAACTTTTAATAAATCAACTCTGAATTTTAATAATGCCACATTATATTGACAAGAATTTAGCTTATCGTTTGCTGGAGTTTGGTAAGTGTATTATGAATAAACTTTGTGCTAACTTCATGATAAGTTTCCGTTATGAATACGGCTGTAGTAGTTCAACACAGTTACTTGACATTTTCCTAACAATACATATCGATGCCTTACTTTCTCAACCTTGTATCTTAAAAAAATACAACTTTTTAGGAGAGAAAAAAAAACGTTATATCTTTGTATACTTCGGTGTTTGGGTTAAAGTTAAAATGGAATTATTAAAGAATTGATTACATCTATGTAAATTGTATTGAAATAATAAGTTGTTTCGTTGTTAGAACACAAAAATAGCAGTCGTTTGATATGAAAAAGTCAAAACCGTATTTTTAAGATACGAGGTTGAGAAAGTAAGGCATCGATATAGCCTAGAGCTCAAAGAAAAATTTAGAAAATGTATGATTGCTTTTAAAGAATGATAGAAATAAAGATAACGCCTTGCGCATGTTTTACCGTTTGATGACGTAGTAGAAAATCGTAATTTCTTCCCAAAAATTTATGTATAGTTGGCAACCCTGCAATTAATTTACTCAGAGAGTTCAAATAAAAATTATTAAATCAATTATGTTAAAAATATTATTACAATCAAGGCGAATTTATAAAGGTGACCGCATCATGAGATAGAGTTATGCTAGCTATCGCTTTTTATTAAAAAATACTATGTATTTTGTTTATGTAAAAAGTTAGAGTGAATGTCAAAAATATTTGTTGAAAATATAAAAAAGGAAATTTTTTTGTTAATGAAATATACACAATTGCTTTAGAAAGTCCTCAATTGCAAATTCATTTTGGCTCCACTTATTCATTACGCATTTTTATTTTCTTGTGTTTATATTTTATATTCACTTTTTTTATTTTATAAAATTTAAATAAGTTTTTGTTTCAACTATTTAAAATTTGAATTTTAAATTTTAATTAATTTTTTCACAAAATGTAAACAAAGCTTGACATTCAGTATACACACAAAAAAAAAAAAAAAAATAAACAATAAACAGATGACTCGAAAATGTCACCTTTATCAATTCGCCTTGATTACAATAAATCATGGTATAATAAGTACCAGGTAGGTTCATTAGAGAGAGTTGTCAATTTTTTTCCCCATGTAATGTCAAACAACAGAAATAAAATAAAAAATAAAACAAATTACCGAATGATATAGAAAAAATTTTTGTTTATTTATGTAAAAAAAAGGACACAAATGAATAAAGAAAATTTTTTTTTAAAAAAATCTGTATTTTCAAAATGAAACATACAGATTTTTGAATGTTTTTTTTATCAACACCGCATGAATCACTCCACAATTTCGTTTTATTTTCGGGACATGTATAAAATTGGTCTTTTTTTGTTTAAAAGAACAATTGCATATGCAACATTTTTTATAAATTTTTTTGTCTGATTTAAAAAATTACTAACTTTTTTTATTTTAATTTTTAAATTTTTTTTTTAATTTATTTTACGTTTTGGAATTTTCTTTTGTTTGAAATAAATTTGACATTCTATGGGTTTTCTAATTGAGAACAAAATTTCTAATGACTATACCTTGTATTATTCTACCATGCAATAAATAAAATTTTTAAAAGTGTTCAAATGCAAAGTATATTTATACCAAGTACATGCAAGTCTACAACAAATCAACAATAAAAAAAACAACATTCATTTTGTTTGTGTAAAAGCATTTGATACTGTCAAACAGCCAAACATAAAGAAAACAAAAAAAAAAAAATCATGGCGCACTAAAATGTAAGCAAATTTTGACAATATCGAAAATAAAACAACTGAACAGCTGATCACTTGCATGTACTTGTAATAAATATCCCAGCAAATAAAATTGGACCACCTGATCCATTTTGATAAAATGGACTACTCCATGGATTGGTTCGATGTAATGCAAGCATGGACCATGTCATTGTTAAAAAGTGTTTGTAGTGAGACGACATGTCTTCGTTTTTTAGCGACATGCTTTTGTTTTTAACCGACTTCAAAACTAATCCTCTTGAGTATACCATGGAGTAGTTTTAAAACTACTCCTTAGTGGTCCAAAGGTGGGTTATATGGTCCTCTCCTGTCTATATTTTTTACTTTAGCTAATATAGAGATAATATATCGAGCCCTTAAAGCAAAGATGATGTAACCAACAACATGTTAGATTTTTGTTTCTTGATGAAAAATATTAGCCAACGAGAACGAAGGTTGTGTGACGTCACAGTTCCTACACGCGCCGATAAAAACTTTTATATCTGCCTGATGTCGTAATCTTTATTTCTATCATTCTTGATTGCCTTTATATCTAAATTTGTATTTATGTATCTTTTTATTTGCAGTAGGGATGCCGATCCCGAAATCCCCAATACTGAAATCCCGGCATTATTCTAAAAATGTAAGTCTTTGGGTTAAGAAAAAATGTGCTAATTTTTTTTTATCAAATACAACTATATTTAAAATAAATAAAAAAATTTAATATTTAATCATACTGGCAATCTAATTTTTAACTGGTTACAAAAAGAAGTCGCAAGTGAATAAATGTTACATGCAATGCATTTTGTACCACAGAAAACACAATTAGAAGATAAAGTTCGGTGTGGTCTTTTTTTAAGTGAATGATAATAGAACGGTGAACGCAAAACGCAAGTTGTGCAAAGAGGTGTTAAAAACTTATGGGGGTTCTACCGAAGGTCTTTGACACATATTTGTTAAAGTTTATTTTATTAGATTAATACTTTCATATACCTATATTTGAGATAAAATAAATTTAATATTGTCATATAGCATATATTAAGCTATTTATTTACGATAACACCCAGAAGTGTTGAATGCGGACATTGGTTTCGTCGGCAGCATATGTTTCAATAAAATAAGATATCGATTATCAGACGATTATGTTTTAGAAGCTTTCTAAAATATAAGTTGTAATACATAATTCGTCCATACTACTATAAAGGAATCAACTAAACTATTTTATTTTGTAATGAGTTCAGTTTACTTCATGAATTAATTTGCTTTAATACTTTATACATAAACATTAAATTATAATTATATCCCAGAATCCCGTTTTTTTAATTAAAAATCCCAAATTCCTAGGTTTCAAAAAACCTGGTCCCATTTTCATCCCTAATTTGCAGTATTAGTTAAATATAGTGCTTAATTTTAGTTGAAGACCATTGCCGTAGAAAGGCAATGGTTGAGTTTTCTCGTAGTTACATTTGATCATTTTGTGGAAAAAGTCCTTTCAACTAAGGCTTCGTACAGACGATGCACAGAGGAGTATTTGGCCTGAAAAGCTGGCCAAAAAGGCAAAAATGAATTTTAAGAAATCTTAAGAACTAAGTACGCAGCTCGACAGACAACAATATTTTACATTATATTGTAAATTTTGAAGACTTTTAGTTGCGATTTGTAGCTCTGAGACCCTGCTAAAGTCAGGAAAGTGAAAAGTGAAAAAAGTAAAAGAAGAGGTTTTTAAAAGTGAGGTTAGCATGTCTACGAATTATGTTTGATACCACAATAAAATTTGGAATCTCTAATTTTAGAAACCAAAAAACCAGTTTGCGCCATTATTTTTGACGATTTTTTTAAATTTTCACATTGCATGTTTATTTCAAAGATGTAAGAGTTTTACAAGTCCGCTAAAACCCCCGTTATTTTAAGTAATTTTGCATAAAAACAAATCAAAGTAGAAAAAAACACAAACAAAATATAAATAAAACAAAAAAAAAAAAAAAACGAGTGAATTCGTATATAAAATGCGCTTGCATACCCGGGTATGCTTGCTGTTGACGTAAGTACATATATCTTTTCTGCTGTTGACATAAAGGTAAAAAGCATTAATGACAAAAATAAGTTTACAAAAAATAAATACAGGTACATAAAAAATACATGGGCACCCAGATATCAGGGTACCATCCAATTAAAGGTGCTATCAGACGGGATGTATTTTATATATGTACTGTCAAATTTTCCATCTGTAAAGGTTGTACACATCGTGTGATACATATGAAACTTTGCATGTGTAAAATACATGTGGAAATACATATGTAACTTTTTCGATTAGAACACGCTCTATTTACCTGTGGCAAACATAAACAAAACAGGTGGTTTGTTTTGAAACGTAAACAAAAGTCAGCTTTTGTTTACATTTATAGGTTATGTCATAAGGAAAAACATAAGCAGGTTCGATAGCAAAAATTATGAATCGTATGTTGACATACATACGGAATTACATATGGGGAAGAAAAGTGACAGTATATACATATGTAAAATACATCCCGTCTGATAGCACCTTAAGGCATAAAAGCATGCGCTTGAAAATACTTATAAAGGGTTACTGCACACAATTTTTATCAAAACCGTTTTGTAACTTCGAGAATCAACATGGAACAAGTTTACACAAGATTACAGCTATTCCAAATAGTGAAAAAATCTAATGCTGGAACCATTGACGAGAAATTGGATTTTTTGGTCAGAAAATTGAGCGAAATTTCAAAATATTAGCACTGAAGCAGTGTTTGAAAAATTTCAAAAAATTGTTTCAAAAGATATTGGCTTTCAGCACAACGAAAAGAGGACCGCTTTTTAAGCACAAACGCTTAATGGCTGGAAGGAACTGTAACAATACCAGTATTTGGCAGTTCGTCTTCAGGGCGACCACGAAAAGAATTTAATGAAGCTAGTGATAGAACAAAGCCTTACAATTTTCAAAATTTTTTTTTTAATTCGACTGTAAATCATATGTATGTATAAAAATCAACATTTGTTAATTGAGTTTTGCGAATTATACCAACTTTTATTCCTAAGGAATGTGGCTTTTAGAAAAATCTTAAAAATTTAAACTTTTTTAAAATGTGTATGGTTAGTTTAAGCAGAATTTTCCGGTGCATCTTCTGATCCTCCTGCTATTAAAATCGGAGAACACGTTTTCAAGTTATGGCAAAATATATAAGGCAACCCAACGATTTAGGGGGTGAAGTATGCCACGCCGTTAGAAGAAAATCCTTACGTACTAGAGAAAAACGGAAAACAGATATTAATTAAGGGCATCAAAATCCATAGAGTCCACATACTTTTATTTCTAGGGTAGAGAAATTTTTTTGCTGCCCAGTGTAATTTTTTCAAAATCTGCCATTAGACTTTTTATATCATACTACACCTAAAACTATAAAAAACTAAAACTTTTAATTAAAAAAACACGTTTAATAATTTTGGCCAGCTTTTCAGGCCAAATAGTCCTCCGTGCGATGGTCAGATCTTACAATGTTGTCATTTGTCATTGGCACCATTGTCAGATGCATTAGTTTTACACATCTTCCAAATGAAAATGAGCTTACAATGTTCACACAGTTGCAAGATATTTTAGGCAATTTTTATGGCAACATTGTAAGATCTGACCATCGTCTGTACGAAGCTTAACACAGCGTTTACATTTGCCAGTACTGGCAGGACAGTAAGCATATACATATTAGTTGGCAAAACAATGCAAAAACAAAATAGCTGTAAAAGTGTTTATGTATTAGTGAAAAAGTTTTAATGAATTGCTACGGTCTTGCCATTACTGGCAAATGTAAACGCTATGTAAGGCTCTTTCTCTTAATAAAATGTATGTATGTATCTACTCTAATGGTGGTGAACAATAATGAAATTATACGCAGCATACTTTTTTATACAAAAAAACTTCAAAAAATCTGTTTTTGCGACATTTTAACACTAATCGGAAAAAGTATGATATTAATAAATATAAATTATTTAAGGCATCTAAAATTTGATATTCCACCTCTGGTTAAGGTTATAAAAACTAAATTTTTATTCTAAAGATTACATATACATATGTTGCTTTTATTTAAAAATATTATTATAAATATACATACATAATTAACTTTTAACTTGGACAAAATGGCAAATTTTTCCCTTTCAAAAGTAAATAGTAGTGAGTCTTTGCAAGTGCGAGTATGTGGTCATATGTATATTGTCATATATTTTAAATGCTGCTTTTATATATTTTCAAATTTAACGGTTTAAAGAAATTTTCTATACTTACAGCGGCTTATTATTACTGTGGTTGATTTCGGAACTATTACATATCTGCTACCATAAAATGTAACGCTGTACAACAGTCAATAGAAAACAGGTGATAGGTGTTTGTTGTTATTGTCGTGGCAAAAATTAAAAATTGTTCTTGCCAATACACAAATTAAAAATTTAATTTTACTGAATAAATATGGATTTAGAAAACGAAAGAGTAATAAAATTAATATTTCCTGATGGTGTACCAGGTGAACAATAAAAAAAAAACATTAAATAAAACTTCAAGATAACTTGCCTCTTAATTTTACAGAAAATTTACATGACAATCCGGAATTGTTCAATTATCTTAATAAATTGGGCTCGTACAAAGTGGATCAACTGAAAAAGGAGCAAACACATCTTACAGAGGAAACTAAAAATATTGTAGAACAAACACAAGACTTGGCTATTTCAAATTATAAAACATTCATTAAAACCGCTGAAAATTCTCGGTCAATTTACAGCGAATTTCAAAGCGCCGAGTCCCAGTTGGGAACATTAATTGACAAGTTTCCAGAATTAATTGAAAAATGTGAAAATTTCCAACAAGAATCTATAGATATAAGCGAACAGCGTCGTATAAATTCAATAACTCTAAAAAAGAATGCCCAATTATTAGAAATTTTGGAATTGCCACAGTTAATGGAACGTTGCATACGAGAGGGTAGATATGAAGAGGCCTTAGAGTTGGCGAGCTATGTACAGAAAATGGGTGAAAACCAGGGACACATTCCAATTATAAAGGTTTGTTTGTAGTGAATTGAACTTAAACTTAATTTTGTTTATTTATTTATTTTTTTTAGAGTATTGTACGTTCGGTGGAGATGCTGTGGCATACAATGCTAGTACAATTGCTAGCGCAACTACGAACAGATTTACAATTGCCTAAATGCTTACAAATTGTTGGTTACTTACGTAGAATGCAAGCATTTAGTAGCAACGAGCTAAAGTTAAAATTTTTACAAGCCAGAGATACCTGGTTAAAAAATTCTCTGCAGGCTATTCCAATTAATGATGGTAAGTTATTAATATATATATATATATATATATATATATATATATATATATATATAATCTATAATTGAACAAATATAACTGGCAAACAGTTTCATATTGTTGCATGTTAATTATTTAATTGAGACTAAATCAGGGGTGTCATAGAAATTAATCTTATCGGTATTGGATTTGAAACCGACAAAAAAAAAATACGTTGGTGTCATGAAATCCAATGTTGTCGGTTTTTTGTTCGAACTACAATTAGTGTCGGTTTTAGGTCTCACAGAAACCAATGTTATCGGTTTTTTTATTGAAAATAAACCAAGCAGCTTACAGGTCTTGTTTTTTTTATTGGAAATAAATCAAGTTGTTAAAAGCTTAATTTTTTATTTTATTTTTTTCAACAGTTAAATTTCTTCCACAGATAGGAGCAAATAAAATTGATTAATTGGTAAAATAGTATATTTTTCATGTTTCCGATAGTCTCCGGCAGCGGGCTTCGCAAGTCTTCTTCTCACTTTTTCTGCAAACAGCAAATATGCAACAACAGCAGTGGTCATTCTATTTATTTATAAAGTCAAGGAACAAATTTGTTTATATTTTTAATAAATTTAATTTAATTTTTCTCTTCTCTAATTTTCCATTAATTGAAAACACAGATTTTAACAATATTTTATCGTGTTTCTTTGTATTCGAAAATAACAAATCAGACTTCTTTTCATGACGCCAAATGAAACCAATATTGGTTTGCAAAACCGACAATGATCAAAACCGACTTGGATTCTATGACACCCCTGAATATTTTCATAATACAAGAATTGTCAAAATTTTTTAGTTCATTTAAAACTAATTTTTTTTTTAATTAAAATTGTATACTGTCTGCATTATGTCAATTTAATTACTATATGTTAATTTGATTACAACAATATCAATAGTACACAGATAGGGCTTACTCCCGGCATATACCGACTTTGTATGTTTCTTATAAAAAATTTAATAAAAAGTAGCATTTTTAAGGCGGCAAAATTTCTTTTAATTAAATTTAAATTAAGGTCACAGTTTTTTGAAATTTCAATAGCTTTCGCATGCTTTACTTTCTATCGATAAAATTGAGATAATTAAATTGTAAAAAATCCATCATAATTGCTCTAAAAATTTTTGAAATAATTTTCTAATTCACCTAGTATGCAAGCGCAGTGGCAGATGGGATTGGGTAAAATACATGCATTGATGTACTGGAAATACAAAATGTATTTAACTCGTGTACTTGCGATACAAAATATATTTAAGTTGTGTTTTTTAAATCAAGTTTATTTAGAAAATTCATTTTATAAACCCATTAAAAGTTAGATATATCTTTCTATGAAAATTTTCTAGGTTTTTAATTGTAGCTTTATACTAGTAGCTTATTGTTGAATAATAAACAAACTGGATAAATAAAACCATCTTCATCTTACAGCGAGACCTGAAGAACAGGTGTTGCTGAGCTTACAATCATTGTTCGGTGTTCGTTGAACTCCGAGTCATTTCGGTACGTAAAACCGGTTGTCGTGTTTTTTTAGTCTAAAAGGCTAAGCTTGTTTTCTTTTAATTTAAGAAGATGACAAACTCTACCACAAAATTTAATGTATAAGGTGAATAAGAATAATTAAGTTATCATCTTTACTAGTACTGCTGGTCCCAGGCATTTATTCATATGTTTTTAATATTCCTCTAAGGCTTGACATTTTTTGCCTCTCATCTGGCGTAATTATAGTTTTCTTTTCCAGACATTTTCATTGCTCGGTACAGCGGGATTGAATATTTAATTTCGCGGGAAGTCCCGTCCAATGGAATACAAAGTAAAATAGTATTAAATTAAATTTATTTGAACAAAAACCAAGTAACAATTAATGAGATCTATTAACTCAGTTCATAAATACAATAAACGTTTATATTTTATGCAAACTCAACAGCATTGGTGCCAAGAAAGTTAAAATATTTACACAAAATATAACAAAATAGTTCTTTGAAAATAGGATTTTAGTATAGAACAAGCATTTACAGAATTGTTCGGTAGCCTGTTTCTAATTTGTTCAAAAAAAGTTCTGTCAATGAAAACCACGTTAATTTTTTACCGATGTTGGCTTTATAGTTAAAGAGTATAATATCTAGATATTTAGTTTTTCACCACTTCCATTTCAAAGATTCCAGTGTTTTTTTATAATTGCTGTATTTAAAACTTTTTTACCGATGTTGGCTTTATAGTTAAAAGAGTATAATATAATTGCTGTATTCAAAACTTCTTCAATTGTTAATTTTTTCACTTTTATAAACATCTCTTACATAATTTAATCCTAAACTTTTTTTCAGCTGTAATAGTTAAATAAAAATTTTTTCCCGAAACGTTAGCGGAATTTTTTCTCGGGAAATCTGTATGAAAAGCACTAGTCGTAATGCATTCTGGCCTCCAGCGTATTATGTTACTGGGGTATTAACATGTCGCCAAAATAACAATTTATTTTCAGTGACTGTTTAAAAAACTTGTCGAATCTTCTTTCTATTTAAGCTCTATTTAATTTGTCTTACAGTTCAAATAAAATGTCTCAAATTAATCTGGGTTGTACTTAAATAGCAGTAGACAAAAGTTTTAAATAATAACAATTGTTGCCCTAAATGTAATCTAAAGCTTTTGCAATTGGTTTCAGTGCTACTATGAATAAGGTTGTCATCTTATGGGGCATGTATATAATAACTTGTGTCCAAGACTTTTTTTATAACTTCAAACGAATTTTAAATTCTAACGATTTTAGTTGATGTGTGAGTAACCAAATTTTTAATTATTTGACAATTAAATTGAAATGCATATTCAAAATACGGATTTGTGTTTCGAATACTACCCAACCCAGGTGAAACACAATCAACACTTTTGGGATATTGGCTTACTAATTTAAATAAAAACATTAAATCAGGTATGTGATGAAAATCTACCAATTTAAAAGTAAATCTTCTTTTCGATCGATTTCATATTGCGGATTTGTTTCGTTTCCACAATGTTTTCATAAAATGCAACTTTTCATATATTTAGAGTCAATAGTTTTTGTAGTTTTTTTCGAAGAAAATACCCAAAACCGGTAAAAATCTACCAAGTTAGAAAGTATAGTCAGTCAATCCAGACGATTTTATACCCTACCCCACGGAATATACAGAAAAAATTTTGAGATAAAACTTTAAGGTATTATATGGGATGTATGTTCAATTCTAAAAGTACGCACAAAATTTCGGCTAGAAAAATGGAAAATAAAGGTTAACCCGACTAAATGTGCTCACTTAACTTTCACCCTCAGAAGACAAACGTGCCCAGCTGTAAAAATAAATAACATCACTGTTCCGGTAGAAAGCCTTGTTAAGTACTTGGGAATTCATATATATAGACGCTTGACCTGGTCTCGTCATATTGAAGCGAAAATAACGGCTAAGAAACTAGCTCAACTACATCGACTCTTCGGTGGAAACTCAAAATTGTCCTTAGACAACAAAGTTCTCTTATACAAGTCTATCATAAAACAAGTATGGACATATGTCATCCAATTATGGGGTACTGCATGCGCTTCAAACATCCAGAAGCTACAAAGCAGACAGTCTAGGATATTACGGCAAATCGTCTGCGCCCCATGGTATAAACGTAATGACATTATCCACAGAGATCTTAACATCGCTACCATCCAGGAAGAAATTAAAAAGTATTCAAATACATAGATGACCATTAGTTTATCCGAACTACCTCGCTCGGGATCTAATAAAGTTCGAAGGTCACCGCAGGCTGAAAAGATCCGACACTTTGAGCCTAGCAGGATTTTTTGACACTTGAATGCAATTAATTAGCGGTTACATTGGTAATGGCTAACAAATACAAATAAGAATAAGGATTAAGCTTTGAATACATATTGTTATTTTCGACAAGAAAGATTCAATAAAAAAAAATAAAAACAATTTCGCAATGACATAGTATATATTAGGGTATTCATTTGGTTAACCGATGAACGGTGAACCGATTAACTACTACCGATTACCTGATCGGTTAATTTAAACATCCAAATTTTCGATTAACGATTAAACCGGGTAATTTCAGTCGATTAACCGATGTAACAAAAGTTTTTTTTAGTCCTGGAAAAGGACTGAGAAATTAGACATCAGCGTACAAGTACAGCTTAAATTTAGAAACAAAAGCAAACAAACATGTGTATAATATGCTAAAGTGACGTCATATTAAACAGTTGAATTTGTAAACATGTGCAGTGCGTAATCTTGTTTTTATCATTCTTGAATCTGTATTATGTGTTGCTTCCGTTTTCTCCAAATTTTTTTTCAAGTTTTATCAAAACTAAAGAAAAGAATCGCCTCAATCCTAAACATTCAAACCAAATTATTTTTCCAAAAGATTATTTGATGCAAAAACGGCAATGTCCATTGGAGATTGTCGTTTTTGCAATGATCACAGTTTGTCAAGCTTTTATTCTCTCAACTATTTTCGAAAATGCATGCTATTTTTTTATTTTGTTTCTTAAAACAAAACTAAAAAGAAATTTAAAAATATAACAAAGGAAAGTGTTTCCTAGCTGTCAAAAATTCTCATGCCCATACAATTGGAAAATCCGATTTTGACAGCGCGTTTAAACGTAAAGTTGGCCGCGATTGTTAATAAATAATGGCAATTTAGCTATTTTCGTAAATCTAGCGGTTATTTCTCTTCTTTTTATTTCTAGTATGTGGGTTTTATTAAACAAGAAAGTTAACACTACTGTTTGTGGCACAGCGTTGACGCTCTTGTTTAGGTATGGCATATCAGCGTAAAAACTAAGCGGAAGAAAACGTTCCGCCTTCCGCTCTTGTTTAGGTACGGCTGTTAGTTTTATTGTTCATTTTATAACTTTGTCATTAGTCGTAATTATGGAGCTAAGTTGTTATGAAGTTCCTCCAAATCAATCAAGAAAAAACTAAGGCTTTGTTAAGTTTAAGAATTTTATAACTACTGATTTTTTTAAGTACTTGGTAGAGTTGTCAATTATTCGCCTTTTAGCTTTGTTCGAATAATTCAAATAATTGTTTTTGTTCGTTCGATCTAACGATTAAATCTGAAAAATTATTCGATTAATCGATGAGAATAAAAAAAATTACATATTTTAAATAAGATACATCCGTCCGTTAATTTACAACTATGGAAAATCTTCCATTTTCTTCTTTATTTTTTCTCAAATCCACTATGACTTCTTTTTTTGATGCGTACAACTTTTCATCAAAGCTCCATATCGCGTTGTATTACTTAAAGGAATCATAAAATCCTTAATTCTTAAATAATCCGATACAACTTTGGATATTCGAAAGGCGTTTGCAGACCTTCCATCTTCAGCCAAACTTCTGCGTACAACTTCTTCTATAAAACAACCGCTGTCTCTCTGTATGTATTTTTCCATTGGAAGAAGTTCGGCATATTTTGATGTCGTTGGATTATCTTCTACTACGTCGTTTTCTATTGTAAGATTGTGACACTTATGCTATGTTCACACTTTAAACGCGTTTAAGCGTGATTAAGCTCTAATCACATCAAAATCGAGATGATTAACCATATATTGACGTTATTTGTTAATCACTTCAAATTGACATGATTACAACTTAATCACTTCATAAACCACATCGAATCCTCCGAACATACCTCAAACTGAGTATAATATAAAATCGGTCACCATGTAAGTACCCCTCGCGTGTACAACCGACCATGATTTCTTCTTAATGTTTTTATTTGACTTTAAATAATTCGTACATTTTCACAATTCCATAATTAATATGTTTAAAATGATGTTCTGATCGCTTTATTAAAGTATTTTTATCCATTTTTAATAATTTAAAGAAATTTAAATTTGTTTGTTGCATTTTTTTCTTTATCATCTGTCATCTTAATCCTCTCAAATGTAATGAGAACGGCTCTGATTAACTTAACCAACATTTCAGGAAAATTGTTTAACGTTTGATTTAAAAAGAAAACAGCTTTTACAATTGTTTGTCAAAGATTTGTTTAATACGAACATAAGACACATTTTTGAAATACAATGAATACTTAACACGGTTTTTCCTACTAAACATTGAGATTAATTACAATGAGGGCTATAGCAACAATATTTTTTACTTTTTCTACATTTTGTATAAAATCGCTAAAAACGTATGAGAATAAATCAAATTCTAAGCTTTTATTTCTTATTAGTCTTTTATTAATTTATTTTTTAATAAAAAAAAATTGTTCGATTAATCGACATAATTTAATCGATTTATTCGTTATTCGAAAATCGCCATTTTAAAATTATTCGAACAAGAGTTTGTTTTTGTTTTATCGATTAATCGAATTATTCTTAATCGGTTGACAACTCTAGTACTTGGTAATGCTAAAAAAGCACAGCAATATCCAATTTTATTATTATAATTGCAAGCAAACCGCTATATCGATTTGGTTGAAACTTGCGTCATTTCTTCATCATATTCTTATTTACTGAATAGCATGATATACAATACATAAATATGAATATACTTTGAGCTAGAGGTTTTTACTATTTATTACGAAAACTATAAATGTGGACATTGCAGTCTTTGCATCTATACCCCTCATATATAAAAATAAGTTGTTCTATGTTCGTGATTTTATAACTCGTGACCCACTCAACCGATTTTGAAACGAGTACATGCGTTGGAAAGGTCAACTTTCACTGATGGTTTATAGAAAAACTCCCGATAGGTGGCGCAGTTGTCGTGATATTAAAATCTTTTTTAATTGATTGTAGATAGCGCTGGGGTCAAGTTATTGACAAAATTCTCCAATATTTCCGTCATTTTACACAGTATCGTCTTCATTTTCAATATTAACGTTACAAAGGTTGTTTTCGTCAAGTAAATTTAAGACTTCAATCAAAAGGGGTTTCTTCTTTTTCGATTTGGTCTTCCTCATTCCTGTCAGAAGAGGGTCTGACGTCAGAAGCAACCAGAGTTCGTATTTGCTCATGAGTGTGCAGCACATGAGCTTAAATTTGTGCTCATGCGCATGCGCATGTGCAACATTTTCTTATATTAATGCGCATGCTCAAGCGCATGAGCATAAAATGCTAGCGCACGCATGCACACTCCAAGGCGAATTTACACAAGGTGAACTCAAGGTGGAATAAGCAGGTGGCATCGTTACGGCAACAAATACAACATTACAACTAAAATGGAATTTATATCACAGTTTATGTCAAAAAATACTTTAAACAAAAATCAAAGCGTGCCGCTGAATGTGATGAAATAAATTAATTTTTAGCCAATTTTTATTTAATTATGGTCAATATCTTATTTATTTTAATTTAAAATGATCAAAAACGTTAATAAAATACAATAATCACAGCACAAAACTTGGACTTTTTGTAAACATAAACAAAACTTTGACATAAACCTAGACAAACAATGCAAGAGCAAATGTTTATTTCACCATGGGTGAACTTACATATCTTGCTACTTAGGCAACAGCTGATTAATAACCTTGTGTCAAAATGGTTTACCGTCCTGTTGGTTCTGGGTAATCTTAACTAAATTCTATAATTTTCGATTAAAATTGTGAAATTTAAAACTTTTTTAAGTTATAAAATTTCAAACAAACACAATTTAATATAAAAACAAAATCAAATATTTGTTTGAATTTTTGACACAACGTTAAAATGTTTGTTTTTTATCTTCATTTCAAACAATGCTGCCAGAAATGCAGTTCATCGTTTAAAATATTATTATGAAATAGTTGTGAGTCAAAAATTAAGGTATTTGGTTATATTGGTAATTCCAACATAAATTTATTAAAATAAATAATTTTATGTTACATTTGTCTTCTATTAATGAAATTTTAATTTATGACATACAAAATATGAAAGTAATATACATACCAATTTGAATAATAAATATTTTCAATAGTAGGCATGAAAAAACTGGAATTGATATGTTACTTGTATAATCGGTTGTTGCTTATACAGAAATTATTTAACCATTCTTGTAAAAAACACGTGCAATAACTGTGTAAAAAGGTAACGGAATTTTTTGGCTTAATGATTTTGTAAACATTTTATTAGAACACTTAAATCAGGTAGACTATTTTATCTAAAAATACATGACAATTTTAACATACAAAAACAAAAATATACATGAATTTTTTTGTTGCCATTCTTTATTTGAAGGAAATTACAACAAAACTTAACCTTCAAATAATTTAGCTTTCCCCCAACAATAAATTTCAGTGTATTTATCAAATATGAAAAATTGAGAATATAGCACGTCATACAAAAATCTTGACAATAATTTTTTATGATCAGTAAAAATTTTGGAATACATAATTTTGTTGTTGCATCAGATTATGTCTGTGCATTGGTCAAAGGGTTATGGAAATTTCCAACTATTCTTATAAAAAAGACACATGCAATAACTGTGTAAAAATGTAACGGAATTTTGTGGTTTTATGGTTTTTTTACTAGAACATTCAGAACAGGTAGACTATTTTGTATTTTGTCTAAAAATACATGACAATTTTTACATACAAAAACAAAAATATACATGAATTTTGTTGTTGCCATTCTTTGTTTAAAGGAAATTACAAAAAAAACTTAACCTTCAAATAATTCTTAATGATCAGTAAATAAATTTGTAATACATAATTTTGTTAGTGCATCAGATTATGTCTGTACATTAGTCAAAGATTTATGCAAATTCCTAAAGCTGTTCAAATAGTGAAGGAAATACGTTTTTAAAACTGTTGCTTTAGAAGCAGAGTGAAGAGCATACATTGTTGTTTATACGCATTTAAAAAAATGGATTGTGAAAATAATTTTTATAAAGTTTTGAAAAGCGCTAATAAAATTGTTTGCATAGAATGTGAGCAACAATTAAGTGGAACCAATTCCTTCAACATTAAAAGGTATTATAAACTCGTCCACAAAAAAGACATTACGCAAAATGCAAATGAAAGTGATGATGAAGGTGCACCATAAAAAAAAACGGAAAATTGAAGAGGTCGTAAAAATTAATATTAACAAGAGCGATAATTAAAATATACCAAATATTTAAAATAGAAGTGACCTTAAGCTCAAAAATTAATAAAGAAGAAAAACATTTTAAAAAAAGGTCGAAGAAATTAGAATAAAATGTTTAAATTAATTGTAAAAATGGCTTAGTGCTTTTTTAAGCTTTTTTTGTTCGAAATAGTGCTCTTTAGTGCTTTTTTTACATTTGAAAACGCTTTTTGCTCTCAAAAAGTTGGCATCACTGCTGTGTGCATGCACATGGGCATTGCTCATTCCATGCGCCACTCACGAAATGTGCAACAACGAAATGCACATACACATGAGTGCGTAAGAGACAAATATAAAATATCGCTCTAACGCATGTGCATGCGCTAGTTTTTATGTGAGTGTCTTTTTGGCTCATGCGTAAGAGTGTGCAATGTATGCGCAAATGAGAACTCTGGAAGCAACCTTTTAAACACTTCTTGGTTGCATTCTAATCTTGCAAATTTCCTAGAATAATCCATTTTCTTCGGAGAGTTGACCGTTTGGCAGAATCGCCTCCCTTATTACGGCTGCTCCATGGCGCAATACCGTGTGCAATGTCGATGACATATGTTGAAATTGATAAAGGGAACATACAATTCAGCCGTTTCCTTACAGTAAGCCACGAACTTGTCTGTGTTAATTTGAATACCACAGCACATGACATCTAGTATTATTTTTTACCGGTAGACTAAATTTTTGTCATCCCAGTTATCTCTGCTGATCTATCGTACTCTTCAAAATGGCGGCGACTGGTATTCACATCATTTGTATTGCCGAACTTCGCCTTAGGTATGTCCACCAATAAGCCTAGTTGGTCTTGAAATTTTTTTGAATTTCCTTTTCTTGGTTTGCAATGACAGTCCAAACCTCATATTTTTTGTATTGCACGGCCTCTCCTTTTCAAGGTCGTTAAATTGTACACATGTGGCGCCACATATATAGCATATCATGGTGGACTTGGTATGTGTCGCAGCGTTTCATACTTTGCCATCCACCATTGTAAATACAATTTTATGCTTTACGGATATGTCATCAATCTTGGTCTTGTTCAGTTCTTTAATTTGATTTTCAATGTACTCAATTTCATCATTGGTCACATCAGTTGTTTCCATTATGGGCTTTGTGTTCCGGGCATATGACCTTTTCTGCTTAAATTGGTGTCGTACAATCGAAAATTTCTGTTTCACTACAGAAATGTTTGGGTCATGTTCGGAATAATGACTGAGAATCTCTGACTCCATAAATTTAAGTTTTTTGTTGAAATTTTTAGCATCTGAGCGTTCTATAATGGCCCATAAGTCATTTCGAACACGTTTGGCGAACGGTAACTTCCGGCTGACTTCATGCAGCCGGTGATAGGTTTAAGTGCGCCATGTTGGTTCTAGTGTTTGAAGTGGTTACCTGACTTTAAAAAAAATAACAGTAAAAAGGCTGCAGTGCTAATATAAAAAATGCATTTTGAGCGACTTTAAGGGCCAAATACCTGTGCAACGCCGGGACTAAACAGCTAGTTTTATATAAACACCAAACACAATTTATTTTAGACAAAACCCTTAAAATCTCAAAACACGAAATTTCGACTTAAGTCATTATTATTTATTGCCACAAGTATACTGTAAAGCATAATTGCGGAATATGCATATAAGCGAAAAAAAATCTGAATAAAATTAAATTCTGTCAAACTCCTAGAAAGTTGTGTTGTTTACTTAAATAACCAATATTAACAAAATATCATATCAAAAATAAGTAACATTTAATAATAACTTAACATTACATTTCAGCTCAGCAACATTTGACAAAAACTATAGAAGTAACACGAGTAAATTTGTTCAATATCATCAATCAATACAAGGCTATTTTTCCAGAAGAAAATGCACCATTACCTTCTGAAACTTTAACAAATACAGCGATAAACCAGAAGCCCTTACAAGGTATTAGTTGTGATGGCTCACGCTTATTTCAATCTTGGTTACACGAAAAAGTAATTGTTAAAATTCTCTATATTTTCTAAACAAATTTTAAGTTTTCTTTTGATTTTTATAGATTAACGACTTTTTAAAAACCTTAGAGTTCGATTTACAGCGTGGTGTTGTACTTTTTGATACGGTTCTGGGGCAATGTATGTATTTCGGTTTGTCCTTTAGTCGTGTTGGGGCCGATTTTAGAGCACTAATGGTACCAATATTCGTTAAAGTTATCAAGGAGAAATTTTTAGCAGCCATTGCAAAAGTAAATCAGAATTTCGAAAAGGAGCTGGAAAAGTATACGCTTATCAACAAAGTAACAGTGCACAGTAGGAATCCAACAACTAAAAGTGAGGAAAATGATTTGGAATCTTATTCACCACCAGAAACTCTGTTAGATTTTCATCCTTTGGCTGCGTTGTGTAATGGTTATTTAAATGCTCTTAATGATTTGCGTTTATGTGCTCCAACTGCTTTGGCTAATGATGTTACCGGCAGTCTGCAACAATCTTTGGAAATGGTGTCTAGAAGGATCTTAGCTTTCTATCGCCAGGAACAACAAGCCTTTACAACCAATGAAAGAGACACATTTTCAAAGTTGTGTGCATGTTTTGCTTACGATTTGATACCCTATCTACAGCGTTGTGTACATGCTATTTTTCCTCCTACAGTTTTAAGCAGTCATTTGGGATTGAATTTAAATGCTCTGGAGAACACAAAAATAACTTATTTACAACAAAAAGATATTTTGGAACCGCTAAAGCATTTATTTCCCAACAAGGTTGAAGCCTATATTAAACCTGAAGTGCCAAAGGCTGTCGAATTAAATGTGGCTGTAACAGCTGAAGGTTAGTATATAATATATATGACAATAAATAAACAACAGATAATTCAATTAATATGTATATTTAAATAAAACAGTAACTTTTTGTTCTTAATAAATGAGTGCACTATTCTCCCGTGTATTTAACAAGATAAAACTTGCAATCAGGGATGTCAGATGTGACGATTTTACGTCATTTTGACGATTTTTTTCGCTGAATTTACCAAAATGACGATTGACGATTTTGAATGTAGAGTCACTTAGGTGTTGAAAATTTAATCCCGTCAATAAATTTAGTTTAAACTTTAATCTTTCATCAAATTTTTAACACTTTAATCTGTCAAGTAAAGTTTTTTTCTTACCGAACGTTTCCACATGCAAGTAATTACTTGCAAGTAGTGTATACGTATTATCAACAAAAAATCGAGGAAACAGCCGATTGGCTGAATGAACAAAAATTGTGTGAATGTTAGTGAAAAAGTGTCAGTGTATTGAGTTTTTCGAACTTGCACTTGCATGTGGAAACGGGGGGTTAGTTAATATATGTATATAGAGGCGAATATATATTTATATCTACTAGCGGACTCGACGAACTTCGCCTCGTCCCAATTTTAAGCCTTCAGACAAACTTTAGAGTAATAATACAACACAAATATTTAAATTTTTAATATGATTTATTTGAATGGAATCAGTGGAGAGCGATTTGATGTACAAAAATCTATAAATCACTAAATATATAAACCATCTTTAAACGCATAAAATTCGGCGTTTAAACTACCAACACAGACCATATGAATTTGATAAGATTTATCGTAGTGCTGTCACATGTTATTTTTTTACCACATATAACACATGGGAGAATGATTTATAGTTGCTGAGTTTAAACTACATATAAATTCAAGTTTAGTTCAACTAAACCAGCGTTTAAACCATCAGTGGTTTATTAGCCATTATTGTACAAGTTTTTTTTTTAGAAAAACTAAAAAACAACTAGTTAATATTAGTCAGGGCCATTTTTTGATGTTTTTTTTATATTGGCAGGACGATTTTTCAAAAAAAAAAAATAGTCTGACAGCACTATTTCACTTGTTTGTTTTATTTGAGTACAATAACTGCCTGCTTTTAAAACACGAGTGCAAAACTCCTTCAAATTACTGCCTACTTTTAGATCGCGAGCACAAAAGTGACTCGCTTAACTAATATTTAAAACAAAATTTAAAAATGTCCATTCCTTAAGGGGTTCCCATACAAAAAGTTTAATACAGACTAGAAATATATTGAAGAAAACGTACCATAACAGCCAAGGAGTCTCCTTAACAATTTTTCGAGACATACTTGCCCCTTATCACCACTTCTCAAGGGAGCTCCCATACAAATATTGCGATTTATGAAATTTTTAAATTAATTAAAATTTTTTGACTTTTGTGAATAAAATCAAAAGTTGTTAACAGATTTTAATCATTTATAGCTGTAATTTTTAATAGATTTTTAACAAACAAAAATTTCGAAATGTTGATTAAAAATTATTTTTGTTGCCAAAAAAAAAAAAAAAATATGTTTCTAAAACGACAGCGCATGTTAGAAAAAAATTTAACGTTTAAAGGAAATTTTATTGCGGATTTTCGTTTTTTTTTTAGTATGTAATTTCAATAAACTGAATCGTTTTTGAACCGGTATTGGATTCAGCGTACCCGAAAAAGTTTTAAGCGCCAGTTGCCAAATTCTAGCACAGTGTAATTGTTTGATAAAACTTGCGAAAAGCAATAAAAAACATTTTTAAATATAACAATAAAAAGAAATTAATTGGACTTTATATTTATACTGTGTACTTTTTTTCTTAAACTTTAATAATCAATGTACTTTAATTGCAACAATAAAAGTTGGGAACCCTATATGTAGTTGTCCTGCGATTTAACTTTGAATAATTAAGTTTAAGTTATCGAAGTCCTTATTCTTCGCTGCTATTTTTGCCCGTTCACCAATCCAATCGAGATTTTTGTAGTTTTGTGCAATGTCGGGGAACACTTTGCTGATGAGCTCCTCCTTGGACGATGTGAATTCACAAAAATTTTCAGGGAACGATATCAAACCATTCGAAACATCAATAGGAATTTGGCCGTTGCCAAGCTCCAGCAGTTGTCTCGAGAATTCAGCAGCCGATGGGTCGTTCTGCAACACGACTCTAATGTTTGCGGTCAATTGCAACTTCTGGACATGCCTCCACAAAGACGACGATTTCAGGCAGGCATTAAGTTCATCTGCAGCAGAAGATTTGGGGATGACGGGAATTGTTTGACGAAAATCTCCGGAGAGCAATATCAAAGCCGCACCAAATCGTCTTAAGTATTAAAAATTCTATATTTTTTGGTTTTGTATGATTTTATACTTAATATTTTTTTATGTTTTAATAGAGTGATATATCCGTGTTTATAAAAAAACGATTTTTTTATATGACGATTTTTTGACGGTTTTTTTCAAAACTACTGACGATTTTGACGATTTTTTTTTTAAATTTTGACGATATTTCGAAAAAAACATCTAACACCACTGCTTGCAATAAGTAATACAAATTTGTTCGTATAAATTACGAAAACACCCTCTTCAAAATTTTTGATATAAGAAGTTTAAGTTTAATAAGTTTTAATTTCAAAAGGTATAAATGTTAAAAATTATCGACAAAGACTTTTTATAACCTCAGTTTATGCTTTGGATGGTCTGGCCTTTTGTCTAATGTACCCCTGATATACATATGTATGAATGTGTGTATACATACCCTGCAAATAAAATTGGAACACCTAATCCTTTTTGATAAAATGGACTTCTCCATGGACTGGTCCGATGTAATGCAAGCATGGACCATGTCATTGTTAAAATGTGTTTGTAGTGAGATGACATGTCTTCGTTTTTTAACAAAATGCTTTCGTTTTTAAACGACTTCAAAACTAATCCTCTTGAGTATACCATGGAGTAGTTTAAGAAATACTCCTTTGTAGTCCAAAGGTAGGTTATATGGTCCTCCCCTAGGACATCGTAATGTTTAATATACCATGTTTTTTCCATACGTTTGGGTTGCTTTTGGACTAGTCCTAGTCCCTTGTGGGCTACTCTTTACACGCGTGTGTGGACTGGTCCTATTATTTGCAGGGTACTTATCTTTCCATTATCCTTCGTTACTTTCTAATATGTATGTATGTGTGTGTATTTCATTTAACAAAATTGTCATTTTATATACTGCTTTTCCCTTTTATTCCACTACACATGTATGTATGTATGTATGTATGTATGTATGTATGTATGTATGTATGTATGTATGATGTTTTAAAAACTCTGCTCATTTATTTGATTTTGTGCCATTGTTCTTGTTGCTAATTTATCGGTATAATTGCCAAATGACCAAGTGGGGAGTTTTATTACACCAGCTGCAAAAATGATGACCAAAGCATTGAAATTTTTTCATTTGCCTATCTACCACCCACTCACCCTCCCTCAGTATCAGTGGTTGCTTTATAAAATAACAGAAGAACGAAGTCAAATATGCTCTTTGTTTGGAAGAAAAATACTGGCCAACAAAATTATTGACTGTTTTCGATCTTGTTTTTTTTTCGTTTTCTGTTGATTGTCTAACTTGTATTTAAGTGTGGTTGTTTTGGATTCATGTGGCTAATTTTTTGTTTTTAATTGTAATTCATAAATTACATTATTTACTTTTCATGTACATGTATGTTTGTGATAAACGAGTATGGGGAGTTGGAAGTAAAAATAAATGACATGAAGGGGTACGTTTTCTTTAGCTTTAATATTTCATTTAAAATAGAGTTTTTGTTTTTAAATTGTATATTTAAAAGGATTTTGTGCTTATAAAGTCTTTATATAATTTGTTCCAAATATAGCAAATAATTTCTAGGCTCCTTATATGTTCATCAGTGGTTTTTACATGCAATTTAAGAGATAAATTAAAAAAAGGTCCCATTAAAAATAGATGTTAAAAGACTAAAAAGTGCTATAAAGATAAAAAATTAAGGGTAACATTTGGTATCTTTGATCAAGATGCAGCGAGAGTTTCCATTACGGGACGTTTTATAAAGTAAGTATATTTTTTTATCTAATACTAAAAAATAGTTTTGAAAATCACTTTTGCATACCAAATATTTTCTGTTCAATTTAGCTAATTTTTTTTGAACATTTTTTATTTTTCGAATTTATTCTATGAGCTAAATTTCAATTATGTATTTTATAAAGCTTTTTTGTAATAGTCCTATTGCTTCAATTATTTAGAAATGACGTTATACACTACCAGACTATTATATTGTATTTTCTTGTTACATTTTTACCTTAGCTTTCTTTTGGAAAGCAATGAGGTATATTGTATGTACAGAAACATTTACAATTATTAGACACCAGCAAAATGTAATGCATTTTCTGGCCCGCTACGGCCTTCGTCAGCATTCTTTGTGTCACACTGGATAGTGATACTTTATAAATTGAATGTATTTAACTCAACTATTTTAACAAATAGAAACTGGGAATTATTTCCTTCCGAAGGTTACTTTATATTATATTCAACATTTTTTATTTTCCGAATTTTTTCTATGAGCTAAATTTCAGTTACATATGTATTTTATAAAGCTTTTTTGTAATAGTCCTATTCCTTAAATTTTTCAGAAATGACTTTATACATTCAATTTATAAAGTATCACTATCCAGTGTGACACAAAGAATGCTGACGAAGGCCGTAGCGGGCCAGAAAATGCATTACATTCTGCTGGTGTCTAATAATTGTAAATTTTTCTGTACATACAATATACCTCATTGCTTTCCAAAGGAGAGCTAAGGTAAAATGTAACAAGAAAATACAATATAATAGTCTGGTAGTGAATAACGTCATTTCTAAATAATTGAAGAAAAAGGACTATTACAAAAAAGCTTTATAAAATACATAACTGAAATTTAGCTCATAGAATAAATTCGAAAAATAAAAAATTTTGAATATAATATAAAGTAACCTTCGGAAGGAAATAATACCCAGTTTCTACTGATTTTTTTTTGTCAAAAAGCATATGGGGAATTTCATGTCAAGTGACCCAATTTTTAAATCGATGTCTTCCGATTTGGATGAAATTTGCACCAAGGTTAGTCCTATTGTTAGTCAGAAGGTCGTAGCCTACGCGGATGATGTGGTGATATTGGTGTCGGGCAAGTTTCTGCCGACAATTAGCGACATCATGCAAGGGGCGCTGCGCGAACTGTCGGCATGGGCGAGTGATAAGGGACTGGGAGTTAATCCGGGGAAGACGGAGTTGGTTCTTTTCACTAGGAGGTACAGGGTGGAGGATTTTAGGCTACCGGTACTAGGAGGAGTGGAGCTTAGACTATCTGATAGTGCTAAGTATCTGGGAGTTTTTCTGGACAGCAAGCTGTCATGGGGAAGGAATACTCAGGAGAGACTTAAGAGGGGTCTCAATGCCTACTATGCTTGCAGATCATCGATAGGTAGGAGTTGGGGACTCCGGCCGTCAGTGGTGGGATGGCTGTACACTTCGGTGGTTAGACCCATTCTTACGTATGGATGCTGTGTTTGGTGGGAGTCATTGAGATTGGCTAGTCGTAGGAACCTTCTTTCTAAGGCTCAGAGGTGTGCTTCAATGGGCATGACAGGTGCTATGAGAAGTACTCTTCAGGCGGCCCTGGATGTCATTCTACATCTTCTGCCTATTGAGCAGTATGTGATGGGAATGGCGGCCAGGAGTATTCTTAGACTGAGGGAATTAGGACTGATGGGGAATGTCACTCAGGGTCACTCACGGATCCTGAGTGAGATTGAGGCGTGTGGCTATTGCCTGGGACCTCCCGGATCCACTGATTATGTGGGCACTAAGGTGGATTTTGGGCGGCTGCCGGAGGTAATAGTTCCTTCTAGGGAGAGCTGGTCAGGTAGGGGCAGATTATTTAGTGGATTTGCTATTTTCACTGATGGCTCGAAGATGAGGGGCACGGGTGCGGGGGTCTACATTGAGGATCTGAACATCAGAAGGTCATATAGGCTTCCTGACGACTGCAGTGTTTTTCAGGCGGAGGTTCTGGGGGTCTTGAGGCCCGTGGAACTGATAAGGGACAACATTGATAGGGGATCGGAGGTCACCATATATGTGGACAGCCAGGCGGCTCTTATGGCCGTAAGGGGCTGTTATGTGAACTCCAAGCTGGTTGATGATTGTAGGAAGGCTCTTGGAGCAGTCTTAGGGGAGTATCTGCTAAGGTTGTGCTGGGTACCGAGTCACTGCGACATAGTCGGCAATGAGGTTGCTGATGGGTTGGCGAGACAGGGCTCAGAGATGGAGGATCCTAACTGTTTGGAGGCGGTTAGGCCTCCAATGGCATTCTATTTTGGAAGAATCAGGGAATGGATTGTGGGCGCGACCAATCGGGCCTGGGGGAACCGAACGGACTGTCGGGTATCACGGACGCTGTGGCCGGTGCTTAGTAAGTCCGATTCGGTTTTGCTGCTGGGCAGGAGTAGGGTCTGCGTTAGGACCATGATAGGAATGATCACGGGCCACTGTATGATAGGGAGGATGGCGGCGAGGATGGGATCCGATTTGTCGGATATGTGTAGGTTGTGTGAGGACCCTGAGGAGTTGGAGACGGTGGAGCACATTCTGTGCCACTGTCCCAGGTTGCAGGTCAGCAGGCGGAGGTGGCTAGGCAGTAGATTCCTGGGCGAATTAGGGGATGTCTCGGGTTGCGGACTCGTGAATCTGATAGGATTCGTAATGGGGATGGCCTGGCTGCGCGAGAGTAGGCTGGGTGCTGGACGCACGTAGGGCGTATTTGGTTGAGTAGGATTTCTCTCGGGTTTGGTCCGAAACCTTCTTTCCTATTTATCTTATGCTTTCTCTGTTTATTTCACTAATTTTTCTATCTCCCTAGGGCTATTTCTGAATAAGGCATCACAATGGACCATATTGGTCTCTGGGTGAAGGTGTGAAGGAGACTTCACACCGGCCTTTCTACCTACCTACCTACCTACCTAGTCCTATTGGATAGTAGTTAAGACACAAACAAGATCACTAAGATCGGTCAAAAATTTTCTGAGTAAGAGGGGGTCAAAGTTTGACATTTTGGCCATACAGGTGTTCCTTCTCATCCATGTAACTTATTACCTATTGGTGTTAGCAAAATTTGTCCCAAGTAGCTTCGATCAATCTTTTGAAAACAATTTTTTTTTGTTTTTTTTTTACAATATTTTTAAATTTAAAACTTTTTTTATTTTTTTTATCCGGAATGTTTTTTTTTTATGCTCAAAAGAAAGGTTATATCTTTTCCGTTAAGTTAGTTTTGGTCGCAATTTGCGTTCGATTGGCTTATGTATAAAAAAAATTATTTCTAACTCTAGACGAGGGTTTGTCAATTTTTAGCATATGGGCATTTCCATGAGAATGTCAACCACGACTCAAAAAATTAAAACACTTGAAACTTTTTTTTAAATATGGTAGAAAGGAAAAAAACACCCAAACTTTATAAAGCCAAGGTACTTATAGCTTATTACAATTTTTAAAAAGCAAAAAAAATAATAGTTTTAACTCACTTTCTCATTGATTCATTTTTAGTAACTGCAATTGACAATTTTTAATATTCTGCCGATTAAATACAGATACTGGCAACCCTTGAATTATGCTTTAAAGTTAATGTTACAACAACAATGAACAAGATCCATGAGGAAAGAACACATTTATAGTTCGATTAGCGGTATATTTTTGCTTTTTTTTTTGGATGCTATTCTAATGTAACGTACGTGGTGCGAAAACATCGTTTATCTTTGTCATTTGAAATTGGTCAGTCTTAGGTATGTCAAAATAAAAGTTCAAAGCAAGGTATTTGCTGCAAAAAAATATTGATCGGAATTTTTTTTTAAATTGGTATAATAAAAATTTTATAAGCTTTTAAAGCTCGTCACGTGCGATATTGTAAGTACTAAAATGCAACTAAATGCATCATCTTATTATGTTGGCATTTAGTTTAAATTTGGTCAAACCTTATTTTATTACAATCAAAATCATCGTACAAAAAATTTTTGGAATCGGTCCATATTTAACCATAGCTCCCATACAAGTGCTACTCACGAAAATAGCTTTATGCTAGAAACACAACTGGGACGAACGACGAATTATTCGCAACGAATATTCGTCACCAGAAATAGAACACATTGTTGTATATGAAAGTACACACAATCATTGCGTAGACCGAAATTCGTCGTGCGTAACGAAATCTGCGATAGGTTTATTTCTATTACAGGGACAGCGCTGCATGATAGCAAAGTCAAATATTTATTAAAAATCGTGAAAGCTGTAAAGAATCACAGGGACATTTCGCTGCTATTGCGAACTTGGCTAAAATTCGCGAAAAAATTGCAAATTTTTAAACAAACACTATAATTTATTAGAAATCGCTAAATGAGTGAAAAAAGAAAACAAAATGTCGGAAAATAAGAAAAAAAAAAATTGCAAAAATGGCAAAAATTCGCAAAAAATTTTAATATTTCAAAAAATCTATAAAATTGATAAATAGTTCCTAAAACTATAAGGAATGGTAAAAATTGCAAAATTAGCGGAAATTCGCAACAATTTGCTAACAGCGGCTTGATACCAAAGTCTACTATTTATTAGCTGCGTTCGAGAACACAAAAGTTTTTACTATTTTTTACTGAACTTTACTGCATTTTACGAAATTGCGTTTGAGTACACAAAATACAGTATATGAGAACACAAATTAAGAGCGTAAAGTGACAGTTCTTGTCTGAGTATTTACAAATTTTTACTGCAGAAATTATTGCAGTAAAATTTAGTAAATCAAGAAAACATATGTTTCAAAAGGTAAACAAACAAAAGTAACAAATAATAAAAAGCATACAAATTGTGAGAAAATTGTTAAATAAAAGAAAAGCTGAAATAAAAATTAAACTAAAACAGAAAGTTATTAACTATTAATTAATTAAACTTGTTTGTGAAACATTTATTTGGCTAAATAAAAACTTTTAAAATTTTTTTTTTGTTATGTTAATTTTTTAGAGATGTAAAAGTGTGAAGTATTTGGGTATTTAAGTAATCAATAGCAAAAAAATTATTGATGTTCTTTTAAATAATTTAACCCGCTACAAATTAGTAAAATCAAATAAAATAAAAAACAAACAAATATGAAAGATTGCATAAAATAGTTTGTTTGTATTTTCCAAAAATGTTCGTGACATAAAAAGTATTTAATCGAGTACCGATAAGAAAACGAGTTAAGTAGTCAAAAGTGTTGTTAACATTTTTCACTTCAATTATTTGCCATCACGAATTTTTACAAATTTTGCGTTCTCGAACTTTTTTGGACAACAGCTTTTTGTGATTTTTCAGTTTACTCATTTACTGCATTTTACCGTAAAAGTACTCAAACGCACCTATTATAAATCGTGAAAGCTGTAAAGAATCACAAAGACAAATTGCTTCTTTTGCGAACTTGGCTAAAATTCGCGAAAAATTGTAAACTTTTAAATAAGCACCAACATTTATTTGAAATCGCAAAATGGGTGAAAAAAACGAAATGGCAAAAAAAATTGCAAAATGGCGAAAAATCGCGAAAGCCATACAATTGATTAAAAGTCCCTAAAACTATAAGGAATGGCTAAAATTCGGTAAAAATTGCTAAATTAGCGGAAAGTCGCAAAATTTTTCTCACAGCGGCATGATACTAAAGTCTACTATTTATTATAATTCGTGAAAGCTGTAAAGAATTAAAAAACTTACAGGAACAAATCGCGAACATGGCTGAAATTCGCGAAAAACTGCAAAATTTTAAACAAACCCAAAAACTAATTTGAGATCGCAAAATCGGAATGCAGAAAACCAAAAATGTTGAAGAAATCCATTTCGAGTGGGTATGGCTTTAAGGAAATATTAATAGTTTTTTAAAAATTAAAAAATAAGGCGTAAATAATAATATGATGCTAGATTTGTGTTACTAGTTATGTTCCCAACACTTCCCCTCAAATCTGACTTCATGTTTAAATAGTCATAAGAATAAATCGTTTTAATCCCAGAGAATTTATTCATTTGATGTGCTTTGGAGCCACCAACCCACCCTTGGGTAACACGTCAGCGGGCATATCATCTGTCTTCAAATACTTGACGTCGATTTAACCTCATTCTATCGAATCACGTATGAAGTGATGGCGAACCACGTGCTTGGTTCTGTTGTGAAAAACTGGATTTCGACATCATTTCTCGGCACTCTGATTGTCGTTGCAGATACAAATTGGATTGTTGTTGTCCAGTATTTCGTTTGAAAAACGTCTGAAGTATATGGCCTCTTTTGTGGAGTCTGAAAGAGCCATATACTCGGCCTCAGTGCTCGATACGGCTACGGTCTTCTGTTTTTGAGACTCCGAGCTGATGGCAGCATTCGCATAGGTAAAATCATATCCTGTATATGATTTCCGCATCAGCATATCCTTCCACTGGCCTGTTGCCGGTAGAGTAGTCGAGTCCGACGTTTTGGGTATACTTTAAATAACGTAGTACCCTTTCTGCCGCCGTCCAATATGCTGTTCCGTAATCTACGTTAAATTGGTTTAAAACGCTTACATGCCGTATCGATATCGTATCTGGTGGACACCGCGAGGTACATTAAAGAACCGACCATACCCTGATATGGAAATTTTTCTGCTTTCCGCTTTTCATACTCGTTCTTCGGGCTCATTTCCCACAATATACCAGACTGTTTAAGTCCATAGATTGCTTTTTGGAGAAGACAAACTTTGTTGTTGTATTTCGATGCTTCGCTGTTATGTTGGATTTTATTTAAATCGCCAGGCATTTCCATATAAATTTCCTTTTCTATAACACCGTTCAGGCTCCAACCAAGGACCGGGAAATTACGAACGGAAAACAAAAAATTAAATTTTATTTTTTAAATAAAAAATTTTTGTTTGTGAAAAAAAGAATATGGTTTTTCTGTGTTTAAAATTTAAACCAAGGCGAATTTACACAAGGTGAACTTATCTTGCTTCGTAAGCAACAGCTGATTACTAACCTTGTGTCAAAATGGTATACCGTCCTGTTGGTTCTTGGGAATCTTAACTAAATTCTTTAATTTTCAATTAAAATTGTGAAATTTAAAACTTTTTTAAGTTATAAAATTTCAAACAAACACAATTTAATATAAAAACAAAATCAAATATTTCTTTGAATTTTTGACACAACGTTAAAATATTTAACAGTGTTGTAAAACGTTTTCAAAATAAGACCACCTTGTATGAATTCGCCTTGATTTAAACGAAAAAAAAAAAAAAATTCTTTGAAAACAAAATTTATAGCAAGGCGAATTCATACAAGGTGGTCTTATTTTGAAAACGTTTTACAACACTGTTAAACATTTTAACGTTGTGTCAAAAATTCAAAGAAATATTTGATTTTGTTTTTATATTAAATTGTGTTTGTTTGAAATTTTATAACTTAAAAAAGTTTTAAATTTCACAATTTTAATCGAAAATTAAAGAATTTAGTTAAGATTCCCCAGAACCAACAGGACGGTATACCATTTTGACAAAAGGTTAGTAATCAGCTGTTGCTTACGAATCAAGATAAGTTCACCTTGTGTAAATTCGCAAAAACTTTTTTTGTAAAAAAAAAAACAAATAAACATTTTTAAAAAACTTTTTTTTTGTTGAAAAATATTTCTGAAAAGGTTTTTTTTTAGAAATTTTTTTTCTATGTATATATTTTTTAAAAAAAATGTAATATCCCAGCCAGCAAAATAATCCGACGTCTTTTAGATATCTGGGAGAAACGTCGACAAAAAAGTCGGAATCGTATACGAATTCTGTCAGATTTCTGACCCAAAAATGTATGAAGTGGTTGACACGAATTCTGACAGACATGTCGTGGGAAATTCTGATTTTTTGCCGGCATTTATGATAGATATCCGACAGAAATCTATTGAAAAAGGCATGGGAAATTCGGATATATTAGCCGACGTTCTTAAGGTTGTCTGACAGATAGCTGATCGACTCATCGCCAAGATTTCATACATAAATCTTAGGGATTTCCTATAGAAATATGTCCGAAAGATAAACGAGCCTTTTATAAAATTATTGTTTTCTATATATTTTTTTCTATAAAAGTACAGACGTTTGACCTTGGTACATACGTACATACATAAAATTCATTAGTAATAAATTTACAGTTTTTTAGCCTCTTTTGCGTCTTTCAGCTTTACAAGCTTGAAACAGTTTTTGGCGATGACATCCACGAAACAGCTTCTTGTTCTTGATATTTTCTCAAAACCAAGATTAAGAGTAGTATATTAAAAACTTTAAAAAAGATGTAAAAGTTGCATTAAAAAAATTTTAGTACACCGGAATTTCAAATTACCTTGCTGTTTCACATTATTTTAAAAAAGGATTCTAACTCGGAATCTTATGTTCTTAATTAAAAAATGTAAAACAGAACAAAAGATATTTCCTTGTCCATGAGTTTTTTGGGTTTAAGACAATCCAAAAGATCTCTTCCTATATTAAAACAAGTTAGAGTGCTATATTCGGCTGTGCCGAATCTTTGATACCCTCCACCGACAGTTCAAATGTTTAAGGAGTAATATCTGTAGGATTTTATTATTATCTTAAAATTTGACGATTTGTTATTAACTATGGTTTTAGGCGACTAAACTGTTTTCCGGGAGTAGGGTTTCTATGGGGCCTAGGGTAAATTATGTACCGATCTTCACGAATTTTCACAGTATCATTTATAGTCCTATAAAACTGTGACGAGCCAAAATTTGTTATGATTGCATTATTATTTACGGTTTTAGTCGTACTAAACTGTTTTCCGGTAGTAGGGTTGAAGGAAATTTTAAACATATTATGTTAACTTTAACCATATTATTATCGCCGATAACCATATTATGATTAAATTAGTCATCCATCAAGAAGACACAATCATATTATGTTTGCCTCCGAAAATGTTATAGTAAATAATAACTAAAATATGTTTAACACTTATAATAGTATTGCTGTTTTCCAACCATAGCAAAATATTATTGTTAATTAAAAACAAGTTAGAGTGCTATATTCGGCTGTGCCGATTCTTTGATACCCTCCACCGACAGTTCGAATGTTTAAGGAGTAATATCTGTATGAAGTTATTATTATCTTAAACTGTGACGATTTGTTATTAATTATGGTTTTAGGCGACTAAACTGTTTTCCGGGAGTAGGGTTTCTATGGGGCCTAAGGTAAATTATGGACCGATCGTCACGAAATTTCACAGTGTTATTTCTAGTCCTAAAAAACTGTGAAGTACCAAATTTTGTTACGCTAGCGTTATTTTTTACGGTTTTAGGCGTACTAAACTGTTTTCCGGGAGTAGTGTTTATATGGGGCTTAGGGTAAATTATGAACGGATCTTCACGAAATTTAACAACGTGATTTCCAGTCGAATAAAACAAATTTTTGCAAAATCTTATCTCATTCCGTGCCTTGTTCCAGCATTTATGTTATTTTTTGTAACAAAATTATCAATTTTTTTAGGTGGTGGTTCCACATTTTGATTCATAGCTCTGGTCCTACTGAACCGATTTTGCTGGATTTCAATCCCAAACTGCTTAGGATAACTACAAGCAATTTGGCACCAAGTTTGTTCATTTCTTTTGAGTTGTTCGAAAGTGAGCGTGTTTTCAACAGACGGACAGACAGACGGACATGGCTAAATCGACTTAGAATTGCTCAAGGACCCAGAATATATACTTTATGGGGTCTGAGATGAATAATAAAAAAGTTTCACACGGAATGACAAACTTAATATACCCTCTTCACAACTAATTGTGGTGGAGGGTATAAAAAAATATTCGAAGGCTATAATATAGCCTTCGAATATTTGTATTCATGGGCAACCGCGTATGTCTATTTTTTCGATTTTGAAATGTTGATACTATATTGCTTAATTTAAAGCGCTCTTTACATTTTTAAAAAAATTTTTAAAAACAGATAGGCCCATTCCGATGTTTTAACTCAATTACAAAGTTCAAAAGGTGCAATATCTAACCCATAGTTTGATCTAGAATGGGTTTTTCGGCTCTCCTGAAAAATTTTATTTTAAGACATACACGGTTGCCCATGAAAACCACAGATATCTTAATTGCAAAAAAGAGTATATAAGTAAAAATTTTACATGTAATAACCCTTTTTTGAGCTTTTTTTTAAACAATAAAATCATATTAAAATTATTTTCAACTTAATGACAATTGTCATTTTTACAAACAAAAAAAAAAAAAAAAGTACCGTTAGACACATCTATATGAATTCCGGCAGAAATCGTTCAGACATATCGGAACATAATTTCCCCCTGATATATCCATTTGAAATCTATCAGAAAGCGGCCAGACAGTACGTATACAGTTATTTCCGCTTAATTGAGTTTCTAAAAATGCACGACTTTTGACGCAATTCAATGGGAACTCAATAAAGCAGTACTCGGTTAATTGAATCGCCGACGCAATTAAAACAAAAATCGCTTAATTGAGCAAGATGTGCAATAAACCGAAACAAACACTCATGTGTACCTATATAGAAAATAAAACTCATCGCTTAATTGAGCAAGATGTGCAAAAAAAACGAAACACCCATGTGTATATATAAAAAAAACTCATTTCTTTATTTATTAAGGTCAAACATGGCTAAGGTTTTTTTAAACAAAATAAAAATCAGGAACGTTTATTGTACAATCTTTCTTGCCGCAAAATATTTTTTTACGTTTGTGGAGCAAAAACACATTAAGTAGACGGAAACAATTAACCGAAAACCGAAAACCGAAACATTTGCTCTTGTTTTTCGCAATGCGGTCTTATTTTGCGAAATAATTAAGCGGGTGACGCAATTAAGCGGAACTCAACTAAACGGGTATTTAATATAGACAGTTATACTGAATGATTTCGTTCCATGATTTTTAGTGCAATAAAACGGGAAACTCAATTAAGCGGGGCTCAATTAACCGAAAACAACTGTATTCAATGTCTGAAAGAAATCTTAACGAAGTCTTTTAGAATTAAGTCAAACATTTGCAAGAAATGTCTGATTCAGACAACGTCTGAGTATTTTGCTGGCTGGGATGTATGTATGTATGTATTCTCAGAAACCTCTTCATAAATTTTATTTAAATTTGTTTTGAAGAATGACATTTTTATGACAATGCTTAAATATAATTATTTTGTTTTTGTTTTTTTTTTTTATGTTAAGAAAACGTTTAATTTTAAAAACTTTATTTTATTTATTTTTTTCGCCGGCCTTTTTTTCAAAACTATTTTAGAAATTTTTTTATTTTCTGTAAAATGTAGAATTTTTTAAACTTGCACAATAAATATTTTTTTAGAAACAAAATAAAAAAACATTTTCCGGTCCTTGCGTGTAGTATAATTATTAAAACTCAGGATGTTATACTGTCTTGATAGACGAACAGGTACGTTAAGGTTAGTTTTTCCCAAAAGGAATTCCGACTTGTCACTTCCGTTCATTAGCTTAAATAAAAAAGGAGCATTTAATATTTTCCGACGACTTCTTAAATTGGCAACTTGATAACTGCAAGACGGTTTCATAGGGTGGTACCCTTATGCAAGGGTCCTAATCGAAAACCACGAAGACAGAATAATAAAAACTGGGTTTAAGCTGACTTGAATCGGTCGAATCAAAGGTAAACAGTTGCTTGGTAACAAAAGGATCTTTAGACCACCTTTCAAAATGTACAAATGGAAATTTTTTTTTACAAAATACGGTGTTAGGCAAAAACTTTCCCGAACGCCGAACATAGCTTTTTGCCGAACTCCGATATCGAACACGTTCGTTCCGTCGGAATGTATTAATTTTTTTAAATGACTGCGTCAGCGACACTCGTAATAAAAAAGAATAAAAATTAAAGGAGAATATATTGCTTTAAAAATATACGCCAATATGCTTGCGATTTTAAAAAGTCTACGCTCGAAGACTACACCCTGCGGGAAATTTGTGTCAATTGGTCCCACAGACTGGTCCTGGGAGTTGTGAAAATAGAACAGGTACAAAAAGAAAGAACTCATGACCAGTAAAAGGAGAACCAATCACGTAACTGGTTTATGGCGAACAAAAAGGTAGAAAAAGTAATGAATTACAGTACAGTCTTCACCGGTGGTGTGATACATTTTTTTGGGACTTTCTAAAATTTGGCTTTTGAATTTAATTCTAGGACTTGTTTTTTTGAAATAATACTACATCGTATATAAATAATACTACATTTAAGTAACTGTCACTTAACACGTCCATTGAGAATAGATTTGTGATTGGTCAAATGGTGTCAATTGAACCCCTCCAATGACAACCCCATGTAAAAGTGATAGGTCTTATTCATAGAAAGTGTTAAAACTAGAACCGGTCTCTTCCACCAAAGACCTGTCACGGGACTACTTTGGTGTCAGTTCGCTTCCCTCTAGGGCAACTTCAAAACAACAACCTAAATATTCGGTCTTGTTTGACAATTTTTGAGCACAAAATTAAATATTCCATATATATTAATTTTTACAAGTTAAGAATATGTTATTAAAAAATTGTAATAAAAATCGCCATATAAAAAATTTAGGTTTAAATTATGTTAAATAATTCCACTCTCATAAACTTTTAAAATTGTATATTTTCCTTCGCTTTTAACTCCATCAACCAAAATCTAAAATACAAGTATGAATATTCAAATGTTTAATCATACAAAAACGTGTGAATTGTGGATTTACACACGACTAAATACACAATCAAATACAAATGGAAAAAGTAACTCGTAAAACTCGCACAACCAAATATGAGGAAGAAGGACCATGCACATGAGGTCATATAACCAAAAACCATGAAATCTTTTTTCAATTTTTTTTAAGTGTGTTTATGTTTAAATTTCCAAAAAAAAAAAGAGAAAAAAAACGTTAAACGACAATATATTTATGCAATTTCACACGAAAATATTCGCATTTCTTGCTAAAACGGAAAAATATACCAACAAATCTCCACCCGCTCCAATATTCGAATACGAGTGAATGCAAGTACCACTATTTTTTCTTTTGTGGTTGCAAATGCATGATTTAAATGGGAGTTACAAATTGGTTGGTCGGTCGGACGGTCGCTCGTTAGGTCTTTTATAAATAATATTACAAATTGGTAGGTGGATTTTGAATGCTTTTAAGTCTACCACTAAATACAAACGAAAGCACTCAAGCTGAATTTACAATAGGCAATAGGTTCACTGTATGTACTTTTATTTAGGACTCTTATGTGCTATAGATTTGAAAATATTGAAGCACATGCACTCCCACATGTATGCAAAATTAAAAAAAAATAAGAGAAACCAAAGTGTATTCTATACAATAAAACTTCACAAAAACATTAGATCATTTATACAGGCATAAAAGGTCAGAGATGTAAATTGTTAATTCTTTTAATAGCCAACTGTTATATGCACTAAACATTTTTGCAAGAAATTGAAGATAAAATGCTTCGGCTATGCCAATTATTTTTTATTTATCGCCATTAAAAAATAAACAATCACTTTTTCGGAAGGACAATTATATATATTATATGCAGCTTGTTCCTTCGTTAGGACTATACAATATTGGGTGGTAGAGTTTTAACGAGACCGAACGAGCTGCCAAGACGAACATCGTAGTGTTCGACGAATTGTGGTCTTCACGCCAGATATGGTTATGAAAATCCACAAAATAGAATTAGACGATCGTCGGCTGAAGGTGAGAAGGCGTCAGCTAACTATAGTGATAGGAATTTCGAAAAGGGCTTATACATCGAAATTTAAAGACGAGAAAGCTGGGCGCAAGATGGGTGGCGAATTTCCTCACAAAATAACAAAAAGAGCTTCGTGAATATGTTTCTTTATATTGTTAGTCGATGGTTTAACTCCATAAAGTCGAGTTTTTCACCCAAGACAAAGGAACAGTAAAATCAATGGACTGAAATGAGAGAATCGCGCCAAAAGGAGGTAAAGAGAGTTTGATTTGCAAGCAAAGTAATGACGTCTATATTTTGGCATGCGCGTGGGATAATTTTTGAAAAGTAATAACACTAAACGGCGACTATTATGCTAATTTATGTAGGAAAAAATACAGCACTTGGCGAAAAATATAGTATTGTTTCATTAGGACAATGCACCAGTTTATACATCCACTATTGCGATGGCCAAAATCAATGAACTAAAGTTCGAATGGTTCAATCACGCATGTTGTTTGCCAGATTTAGCTCCTCCCGATTATTTTTCACTTCTAAACTGGAGAAAATGTCTCGGTGGAAAAATATTTGACAACAATTAAGAGCCTGCGGTTGATAGCTATTTAAAGGAGCTAGATAATTTGCACTAAAAACAGGGCATCGAAGCTATTGAATATCACTGGGAAAAGTGTATCGAGATTATGTTGTGAAATTAAGAAAATTTTTTGCAAATTTCTTGTGTTTTCTTTTTGAGGTCGGCGAATGGGACCACCCTTGTATTTGTCTCTTTGGGCTGAATCAAAACACGTTGTGGCACTTCACAGTCGACGTAAGATCTAGAATTAACCATAGGTCCCATATAAAACCCCTTCCTTAAATTGCATTGAAATGAAAAATCTGTGGTTTTCATGGGCAACCGCGTATGTCTATTTTTTCGATTTTGAAATGTTGATACTATATTGCTTAATTTTAAGCGCTCTTTACATTTTTTAAAAAAGTTTTAAAAACAGATAGACCCATTCCGATGTTTTAACTCAATTACAAACTTCAAAAGATGCAATATCTAACCCATAGTTTAATCTAGAATGGTTTTTTCGGCTCTCCTGAAAAATTTTATTTTAAGACATACGCGGTTGCCCATGAAAACCACAGAAATTTCATATAAACATAGCTGTAGATATCTAAAAACTTGTCTGTTAATACTGCGGTATAGGGCGTACCCTGCTTGTGCTTTAATCACACAAGTCTGACGTATTCCATAATAAAGGGTGGTCGAAACAAATGGCATGATATTAATTGTAAATAAAACAAAAACATTTAAAGAATTATCTTAATATAATCTCTATGACAATAACGTGTAAAACAAAATTTCGGCCAAATGCTCGTCACGGCTTCAGTGGCATACTTCTATCCGATGGTCGATATTTTCAATGACTCTGAGACATAATTGAGGTTCAATGTCGTTAATGTGCCGAATTATCTCATTCTTAAGCTCTTAAATTGTTCTTGGCGTATTGACTAAAACTTTTTCTTTAAAATATTCCCAGAGAAAGAAGTCCAACGCTGTCAAATCACATGATCCTGGTGGCGTCCAATTACCATCGCCACGACGTGAGATATCACGACCATTGAATTTCTCGAGCAAAAGAGCCATTATTTCGTGGGCTGTTTGGCACCATCCTGTTGGAACCACATATCGGCCAGGTCCATATCCTCAATTTCTGGCCACAAAAAGTACGTTATCATCTCGCTATAGCGAACACCATTGATGGTTACTGCTTGCCTGACCGCTCTCTCGAAGAACATGCATTAATACAATGTATAATAGAGTAAACTAGGCTTAACCGACTATACTTTCCTATTTATTTTAGTATGTAAAGTTGATTTATTTTTTCGTATAAAAATTACCAACAAAAATTTAAAAATAATAACCCTATTTACAATCTTGTACATTTGAGATTTCAAATATATGCAATTGTAAATATTTTTTATCAATTACAATGCTTGTTGCAAAGCACGAATCACGAGCTGATTGATAATTGTCCCTGCAAATAATAGCACTAGTCCAAACACGCGTGTAAAATGTAGGGACTAGGACTAGTTCAAAAGTAACCCAAACGTATGGAATAAACATGGTCCATTTAACATTACGATGTCCTAGGGCAGGACCATATTACCCGGCTTTGGACTACAATGGAGTAGTTTTAAAAGTCGTTTAAAAACGAAAGCACTTCGTTAAAAAACGAAGACATCAGTCATCGTGTCAGTACAGACACTTTTTAGCAATGAAATGGTCCATGCTTGCATTACATCGGACTATTCCATTGAGTAGTCCACTTAATCAATATGGATCAGGTGGTCCAATATTATTTGCAGGGGTTACACTGAGCGTCAGCTGTCGGTTTGCAGTTTAGTGCTGCAAACGTCGGGTATATATAAACTATTCGTTTTATGTTTTGTATATTAACAAAAGAGTAGCAAGTGCATTGCTGCATATTTTGTTGGTGTAGAGTACAAATATACTACACCATTTTGCAAATTCTACGTTGCAAGACCATCTGCACAAGGTTGTGAATAGGGCTAATATTAAATACGAAAAATGTAATTGCTAAATTGTTAAATTGTTAAATCTGTACCCGTATGGAAAAACTAGTTAACTCCACTTTGATTGAGTTAACACCAAAAATAGAAAGCGTGTTTCAGTTACTAGCACTCTGTCAGATCGAAATTTCGATACAGTTTCTCATTTAAAAGTTATTTGAAAAACAAAACTCAGAAAAATACCAAATTTTTTGAAAAAACTAGATAAATCCATGCATTTTTTGAAAAAAAACAACTTAACTCCATAATGTCTTAAAAAAACAAAGAAATAAAAAGTTTCAAACGACGTTGTTTGGAAAACTAAGAGAGAAAGAGCGAAATAGGACAAATTCTGGTCACAAGCACTTTGGGTCAAACATAAAAATTGCAACTCCCGTTAATATAAAGAAAATTATACGTATTCTTTATATGCATATTATGTATATCATTTCTGAAGTTCTTCATTTACGACTGCCAAACACCCGAAATCTTTTCGATTAATAGTTTTTAACCCACATGGATCTACCGTACCCTATGTGGTACAGTAACTTTGAGAAACCTTTCCCAATAATAATTATTTTTGCTGTTGCAAAGATAAGACAGCGTTTTTGGTCAGCTAAACTAAAAAACCATTTTATTACCAAGTTTAGTAAACACATTTAGCGGAACACCTTTTGTTTAAAATTTGATATTTATTGAAATAAAATAAACCACAAAGTCAATAGCTGTTTTTCCGTTTAACCTATGTTAAACTGAGTATAACGTTAATCTACTTCTCAAAACTTTCCTATGAACTTCATAAAATCAAGAAAGGTAAATCATTAACGGTAAACCTTTTAATAAAGTTGATGCATAAAAATAGACAAAAACTCGGCTTATCTTTATATATAAGTATACAATTGTAATGTTACTGACTGATTCATCATCGCACAGCCTAAACGTCTGAAGCTAAAACTTGAAACTTGGACAGGAGGTTAGTATCTTCCCAAATCGATCAACTAAGACGGGATTGTATAAATTTTGAGTGTTTCGAATAATTTCGGTAACCTTATATCTCCAGAACAAAAAGAGATACAAAAAAATTGATACTTTTCGTTGTTCTTTAGAAATATAAGCGGACAGGTGTCTGGTACTTTTTTGAAATTCGTCCCTTTTAGAGAGTAAACGGATAAAACCTGTATTTTGGAATTTTTTAGTTACCCCATCTATCTTTGAAACATAGAAATAAAGTAAATATCACATTTGAACCTAATCTAAAAAGTCCAAATACGAATTCGATACTTTTTCGAAATTCGAACGTTAATTTTTGAACTCCCACTACAATATTGCAATTTCTGATACTTTAATGTGGAGAAAGAAGGACTAAAAAGGGGGAATTACGGGAAACTTAATTCCTTTCTTTAGCTTGTTTTACAACTTGCTTTTACCTATAAACGTAAGATTCAACATGCAAAGTCCTGAGTGTATAAGTACCTGTGAGTGAATTTTTTTGGTACTTTCATTTTCTTTAACAGGTATTTTTTGAATTTCCCTTAGTATTGGACTTAGAAACATAAAATTAAACATACAATGTCCTGAGGGGATGAGAATAACTGTTTGGTACTTTTTTGTTTTACAAATGGTAGTTTTTTAATCTACACTGAAAGAATTTTCTTCGCAATACTAACGAATTTTGACATTAATCCCATGAAAAATTGCATTATAAAGGAACCTATGCAGCGCTTCGTTGGATCAATGAAACCTGTTTCATTAAAAGGACTTAATGAAACATTACATTAGATCCATGAATATTATTCATTGGATGAATACTTTCAATAAAGTAAAATTTTTATTTTTATTTTACTTTATTTTTTTTTTTTATTTTACTTTATTTTGTTTTTTATTTTTTTTTCTGTCTCTGGCGGGATTCGAACATGCTACCTCGGTGCTGATAGACTAGCTCACTACCAGCTAGTCCGGGGCAGTGTTGTTTTTGTATAAAAAAGCTATGTTTTTTTCTCAATTAAGGGCGTAAATATGAGATTAAATTGTCCATAATAACAATAACAACGTTGATTGAAAGTGGATTGAAAGTTTTTGTTTCATTACTATAATGACATTTTTATTGTCATAATGAAAATTTAAATTTATGAAGGCAATTATTGAAATATGTTGCTTTTATAAAAAAATTGTTTGATTTCATAAATTTAATGGCATACATGTAACATTAGATGTATGAAATTATTAAATCTTACATTTTTTAAATAACAATTAAACATTTTTTTTAATGAAACTATAATTTAGTATTAAGTTATGAATATAGTTATGTTTGTTTATTGTTTTTTTGTGTTCCCAATTAAAATTTTTTGTTTTACTTGGACAAACTTAAGTTTTCATATATCCAATGAAAATTTTTAACGTAATTACGAAATCTAATGAAGCGATTTTAACGAAAATACTTCATCAAACCTATGAAATTCCATTAAGACAATGAAAATTTTCATTTACCCAAGGAAAACTTTTTTATGAAAATGATTCATTAAATATATGAAGCATTTTTCTTTCAGTGTAGAAACATAAACCTTGGCATATAAATACATATCGCTCCTTTATTGGAACATAGTCATATTTCAAAAAATTTAAAATTCTAAGTTATTTAAGCAAAAGTGGTCCTTTATACCTTTCTTATATGTAAAACAAAAATCAGCATTATATCTCAAACCGAACCAAAGTTATAGCAAAATATATTTTATGAAATCTTTATTTAAAGGTACATTTTGAAAACTTTAATCGCATTATTCCAAGTTTGATTTTTTTTTTGAGATATAACTATGTTGCAATAAAGGAGCGATATGTCCACGAAAGAAAAGGAGACGCTCACGAAATAGCAAAATTAATGCTAGTTTTTGATGTACTATACATATAATCATAAAAGGAAAAAAATATTTTTTGGAAAAACTGCGCAACTCCATTTTGTCGTAAAAAACAGGTCCACTAACGTGCTGAGTCAAACAGTTTATATTTTTCCACAAATCATTACTTAAGTTATCTTAATTCCTTAAAATTTTTAAATAAATTAAAAAAAAAAGTTTTTCGAAAAATGGAGGTTTCTAGTTTTTTCGAAAAAACAAGATAACTGACATTGATTTTCTGTTTAATGGAACCAGAAATCTGTAACATTATTTAAAATGATGATTTGTTTAATGCGCATGCATAGTAACATAAATTCATATTAAATAAATAGCGAAATATGTTTAAAACTTCAAGTGGGGTTTTCTCGTGTTTTAAAAAAATGGATTTATCTAGTTTTTCCATACGGCCATAGAAATATTAATGAGCCGTTAGAAAATAAAAAGAAATCGTAGAAAAAGTTTAATTTTCTTTGAATTATTTTTTAATATGTTGTGTTAAACTCAAGTTAACTTTATCTTAATTCAACATCTATGTTCTTAGGCTATCTATTAACTATCTGGGACTTATTTAACGATTTCAATTATCTTTGAGATTCCTTAATGCTTTCAATGTCTTGAGGTAGACCCTATCTTAAGCTAATTGGAGGATAAAAGTTGGCAGATTACATGTTTGTGGGCGACCATGCGTTAGTTTCTTACAATGGGAACACAAGTAAACTGAAAACATTAACAGCCGTATTCATAATGAAAATTTGGCATAAAGTTAGCAAAAAGTTTATTCATAATACACTAACCAACCTCTGGCTAACGACTTGCTAAACTCTTGTTAACGAGCTGCCAAACGTTTGCCAACTTGTGAAAAACAGCCGTTTAATGTCAAACATTTTTGTTGGTTTTTTTTTTTAAATAACTGCTGTTTTTTACTTAACTGTCTTTTCTTAATTTATATTAATTTTAAAAACTTTTTAAAATTTTTATATGTGAAGGGAAAAAGGAAAAAAACAAATTCAGCGATGATTAATGCAAAACGTGTTGCATTTTTGATTAATACAATGTGGCATCATAAAAATTCAGAGTTGATTTATTAAAAGTTGGCAGATGGAGAAAAATTCGTTATGAATTAACTCTGTGCCAACAAGGTGCTAAGCTTAATCGCTATTCTAGTTAGCAGCTTGTTGTACGTAGTGTACAAACTATGGCTAACTTTTTGTTATAAATACGGCTGTAAATATTTAAAAAAGGGGCGAAGGGAAGAATCTAGATATTTTAAGATATACATATCCTGCATAAAATCTTGGTAGTTTTGTAAGAAGTTCTAATAAGATTTGCTAAAACAGATTTGATAATTGAATTTAGTTTGGCTTGAAACTAAAAACTTTGCAGGCTTAGGAGCAAGGTGTTCTATGGTAAAAAAAAACTTAATAGGCATAATATATGGATCGACAATCTAAAACTTTTTTTTTATTAATGAAGTCCTTTAAGTTTTGCAGTTATATCTGTTTGATATGTGTAAGCACTTTTTTTTTAAAGAGGATGGGGGTAAACTAACAACATATTTACTGAAATTTTCGCATAAAATCAAAATCGGCTCTTTTTGTTGTTGTTATTTTTGGTTGCATAAAATCCATACATTCATCTAAAATTTTGTTTTATTTTTTCTATAGAATTTTTTTTTCAACTACTTGGTTCTTTGGCGTTGTTGCAATTGTAGTGATAGTTACTTTGGCTGGTTTACAAAACTAACTCAACTTTAATTCAAATGGAATTTAGGATTTTGATTGTGTGTTCACACACACTCTCTCTCACACGTACACATTTTCGTTTATTGCAACGTATAGATTTTGTGGCATGTACAATATGTATTGCATCTTTTTTTGTAGCAATCTATTTGTATATACATATGTAGTTGTATTTGTATGAGTGTATGTATGCATGTTGTTGCATGCACCAATAGTTAGTCTTCGATTGCTAAAATTGCATTTTGGTGAAAAGGTCCGTAATTCTATTCTATAAACTTGTATGCAATTCGCACTCCTTTTTTTTCTTTTTCTCATTTTTCCTTTCAAAATTGCATTGCGTACGCGTTTTTCTGTGTTGATTTCCCCCTTCCAGTTTGATTGATTGGGTTTTTAGATTTTTTGTTTTTTTTTTTTGCGAACAGAGGTTTTAGTTTTCTTTGTTCCTTTAGTATAGTTGTGTTTTATTTATAAACCTTTACTAAAGTGCACCATAGTACATTCTAAACTCTAGGCTCGGTGGGTTAATTGCAAAGTTTATTTTGCAAAATGGATTTTATTGCATATCTCGATATCGTAGTTCCTTGGACACCCAAACAATTTATTTTTTTCATTAGATTGCTTCCATATAGAGCGTTCTTCAAATCTTAAGATCAAAATTCAATTGAAAATGTTGGGCTGATTGGAGCATATTTAACATCAATAAACAAAATTACTTTAACGGTAATTTTCACCAAGTTCGGTTATAATTAACCATCGGTTATAGCTGTCAAAACATATTGGTAACCGGAACTTAAATTGAAAGTTAGTTTTAACCGAACTTGGTGAAACCGGATAAATTGTTGTTTTAGTTGGCCAATTTGAGCTGAACTCGATGGGGGTACTGCTCTTCCTCCGTCTGCCCCACCTATTTTTATTTTAAAATTTACCATAATATTGGCTTCAGCCATGTTTGAAGAATCTAGCTCTTCAGTTACGCGATATTTATTATATGCATGCTATCGGGGGTATTGCTCCACCTGCGCCTACCCCCTTGATTTTTATTTCCAAAGGTGTAGTTTACTATAAGATTGACTCCTACCAAGTAAGCACAATTTTAATATAACTGTTCTTAAGATATGCGATATTCAACACTGGCGTCCTATTGGGGTAACACTTTCCCTGTTGATATCTTATTTCAATTTCAAAAAAAGTTAAAGAAAATGGTTGCAGCAGCTCTTTAGATAAGCGATACTTAATATTGGCATCCTATGAAGTACCCAATCGAAAAAACAAGTAGCCTATTTTATTTTCGGTGCTCACCTGATGCCACTGGAAAATCGGCTCAGTAGTTCAGGAGTCTATAAGCCATCAAACAAACACAAACAGATAAACATGTTTAATTTTTAAAGATGGACTCAGAAAGGCTTTTAAGTTATACAATCCAAAGCTGGGCCATGTTTCTTAAACCTACAAATTACCAGGGCTGTGGAGTCGGAGTTGAGGTTTTTGTACCGGAGTCGGAGTCGGAGTCGAAGTACCCACAAACACTAATGACTCCGACTCCGACTTTTTGGCATTAAAATTTTTTCTAATATTTTTCAAAATAAAAAAATTTTAATGAACAATTTCAGCAATTCTTTTAAAATATCAATTCACATTTAAATATAATTTTTCATATAATTTTATTTTTATTCCACATAAAAAAAACGATTTTTAAACATAAATTGATATTTAAATAAATTGGTGGAATTGGCAATAAGAGGGTCTACTTTTTGAATTTGTGAAGTCAGAAGATAATGACCAGTATACTTTTCATATGAGTAGGGGAGTTAGAAAAATTGAGATAACATCTTATTTTGACAGTTCTTTTAGCAATTTATGAGAAATATATAGATTGTATCGAAGCATGTCCTTTTCTATGTTTTTATGTGACCTAAAATTTCTGTAACAAAACTCGCTGGTTCACTGTTTGAATTTCGCCAAGATATCCCTAATGAAATAGAGCCGAATTAAGGAAATTAAAAATTTTTTGTTTTTTATTTATCGTATATTAACAAATATTTTTGTAGCCATGTTCCGATATATGACTTGAAATCTGCTGTAGCTCCTGTGGTGAAAGCATTAAGTAAACTAAATTTTAAGTTCTAACCTTCAAGGTGAATTATAATAGAAAAAAAGGAAAAGGAGCTCGGAAAAATATATGACATTGTTCTAAATTTAATTCCCATCAATCTGGGGGTAAACCCGAAAAATGATTTGAGAATTCTTTTATCTACTCAATTTAGGAAAAATTGGAGAGATAATAAAGACTTGCCATTTCAAATTTCGGTCTTTGACAATAATAATATTGAACTTGGAACGGAAAAAAGCAATGGTGTACTGAAGAAAACGATTTCAATTTAGTTGTTTAAAAATTCATATTTTTTTAACTGTGCAAGCCACATTTTGAAACACGCTGAAAATCGCAAATGATGCTATTTCTGTATTAAAAATTTGCCTTTGTCCGAATATTTTAATGATCCGAATATTTTAATGATCCCAGAAATAATAGAACTTTTTACGGTACGTTTCTCTTCAAAATGTGTTATAAAAATTGTAGAAGTAACAACTGAAGGCGCATCTGCATGTTTTAATAAAAATATATTTAATTTTCCTGAGAATGATTAAAAAAGTTGGTCTAAATATTTGACTTAATAAATAAAACGAGACCAAAACGGCAGTGTTTGAATTTATGTATATTAAAAACAAAAGACCTCACTTCACAATTTACAAAAAAGAACTTATGATGTTCTTTGCCTCTACAAATTCTGTGGTAAACAATACTTAGTACACTTGGTGCCCTTAACGTCTTAGCAAATTGGACTTGGCATTGTTTTCAACTTTTCTATCTCGAAAGCTGCATTATATAGAACTTATGGAAATTCACACATCTATAAATTCCAACAGATGTGAATTGGTGTAGTTTATCTCTTCCCTACACAACTATTGTTACATTTTTTAGCACTGTTTGCATATATTTAATAAATAAATATAACTTTTAAAATATACTAAAGTTTAATGATCCCATACGGTTTGAATCAAAACTCATATCTTTCGAAAGTTCGTAACAAAACTCGGTGGTTACAAAATTAAATCCATTATTTTTCTATATTACAGTTGGCTTAAAATGTTCAACTGTTGAGTTATTAGTCAAGAATGACATAACACTGTAGAATCAAAAAAGTAGAGCTCAGTTGGTCTATTTAATCGAGCGCTATATGTTTTTCGAGCTTTTCTCCTCATATGTTAAAGCTCAATGCGGCACGTTAGAATTAAAATATCAATTTGAAAATTTTACAGAATAATTTTCTTGCTATATTTAACCATTTAAAAGGTACTGAATTAAAAAACAAATTAAAAGAGTTTAAAGTCAAATAAGAACTAGTCTCATAAATAATGATAGGTTAGAGTAGGAGTCGGAGTTGGAGTCATACTTAAAAAATTACAGCAAAAGGAGTCGGAGTCGGAGTCGGAGTTATAACTATTTCTTGACGACTCCACAGCCCTGCAAATTACGAATCTACAAGTAAAATTCATTAAAAAAGCAACAATTTTACAATTTTTGTTTTTGTTTCAAATAAATTTTACCTTTCGATTTGTTACTTGTAGTTTTGAGAAACAGGGCCCTGTTCGTACGAACTTTTATTACGTATTCTGGCGCACATTAGATAAAAAGCACTATTGTGAATCTTACTGATATTGTTTATTCACAGTAGCACATTTCTACCAGCTGGCACTTTAAATAAATTTTTTTACAAAATATGGGTCGATGATTCGTTTGATGAAGACGAAAGTTTACTGTAACTGATCAGAAGCAGAAAATGGTTGAGGGATACTTCCAACATAGTGGAAACGAAACCCTTTTCGTAAGTAAATTCCATATTAAAATTGGCAACAATTTTGTGCTCAGGAATGGGATCGTAAAATAAATTTTGTACCACAAGGAAAACAAACTTGTCCAATAGCTGCTGATCAAATCAGATAGTAGCTTAAAAAATTACCCATAAAATAAAGAAATTAAGACTAAAAATCTTTTCAGTGGACTCTGAAGAAATCTTTATATTTTTTTACACAGAAAAAATTATTTTTCCAATTCAAACAAAAAATTTGTAGAATCAAACAATTTTTTGTCTAAAATCGGTCCTACAAACAAATTCGCATATTCAAACAATTTATTTGCATTTTGTTTATTGAAAAAAAACGCCGATTTTTTCAAACAAATAATTTTACAGAATCAAAACAAAAAGTTTACTGAAATTCATACAAATTTCAAACAAATAATTTTGCTGAATCAAACAAAAAAGTTTTGGCACAAGCAATGACGCGCACACAAGCAACCACTGTTTGCGAAGATGAAGCAGAGCAGAGCGGCCGGCTGGCTTTGAGACACATTTTTTTGTTGGAATAATTTTTGAACAAAGTCATATTTATACTCACAGTGTTTTTCTTCATCACTCACTGTTGCTTTATCCTTTCCTTTGCTAATGAAGAAGAAATGTAACCAAAAACGGCGGCAGAGCGACTCGATATGTTTTCTGCCATCATTCTATTTTTGTATTTGATGTATTTAACAAACTGTTTGAAAAAATTGAATACGGGATTTTGTTTTTTTTTTACCAACTTTAAAAATTTATAATCAGGCTTAAGTTCATGAAATTTAATTTTCATTAAATTATTCTTATGAAGAAAGGAATTTTACAACATGAAAATTAATTAAAATTGTAATTGATAATCTTTCATTCTTGACGTGGCCCGGGCTCGAACCCTGGCCGGCAGGTTACCATGACATGTTTCAATCGCAACCACTCGATCTCCTCAGATGGATTTGCCGTCTTACACTCGCAGCCATCGACGACTGCTGACGTCAATAGTCAAACATCAATCCTTAAACCAAATTGTATTTTAACATTTGGTAGATCGAAATTTGCTTTCCTGAATGATTATCCATTTTAATTGATTTTACATGTTTTTCCTTACTTCTGTTTTTTCGTACTTTTGTCAAGAATTTTTCTTGAAGTCCAAGTACATTTTTTGTTTTTTCATTTTGTCTTTCTCTTTTCTGTTGACCTTTTTCAGCACAACTTGAAGGACAAATGTACACATAGAGCTCGTGCCTTAGCTTTAACAATAATTAGTATTGTGGTTATTTTGTTGAACTATTTATGGTTTTTAATCCAAATTTTTAATATTTTTAATTAGGCTTAAGTTCATGAAATTTAATTTTCATTAAATTATTCTTATGAAGAAAGGAATTTTACAACATGAAAATTAATTAAAATTGTTATTGATAATCTTTCATTCTTGACGTGGCCCGGGCTCGAACCCTGGCCGGCAGGTTACCATGACATGTTTCGATCGCAACCACTCGATCTCCTCAGATGGATTTGCCGTCTTACACTCGCAGCCATCGACGACTGCTGACGTCACTAGTCAAACATCAATCCTTAAACCAAATTGTATTTTAATATTTGACGTCAGCAGTCGTCGATGGCTGCGAGTGTAAGACGGCAAATCCATCTGAGGAGATCGAGTGGTTGCGATCGAAACATGTCATGGTAACCTGCCGGCCAGGGTTCGAGCCCGGGCCACGTCAAGAATGAAAGATTATCAATAACAATTTTAATTAATTTTCATGTTGTAAAATTCCTTTCTTCATAAGAATAATTTAATGAAAATTAAATTTCATGAACTTAAGCCTAATTAAAAATATTAAAAATTTGGATTAAAAACCATAAATAGTTCAACAAAATAACCACAATACTAATTATTTAAAAATTTATTTTGTTTCTTATAATGTGTTTTTTCTGTTGTTTAAAAAAAATGAAACGTTTTTTTTACCTGTTATTGTTTTTTTACTACAAACCTCGTCGCGCTATTTTATAATTTTTCTTATTGCTGTACTTTTTTAAAGCGTCCAAAAATAGACTGCATGTGTTATTTGTTGTAGTTCTTATATTTATCATAAAGAAGTGTTGCTTACAATCAATAAAAAAATGCAAAAAGACGACAACATTAAAGAGCGTTAAATATTTCATACAAAATTATGAAAACTTCAAACCAATAGCGCGTTTCTTAAATTTTTGAAGAGTTGTCCACATTTTTGTTGGTTAAATAAAAATCAAACAAAAATATTGATTGAATCAGTAAAAAAAATTTGTAGAAATCAAAAAAATTTTCAAACAAGCGTTTGTTTGAAAATAATTCGGCAATCATTTTGTCTGTGTAGTTGGAAGACAAAAGTATACGAATGCTATTGGACAAAAACGAGTTTCCGGCGAAACGTAATTTCTAAAGGGTGTTTTTAAACATTATTGATCTAACAAAAGGGTTAGCTGTCCAACGAACTGTTCTCACTGGGCTTACTTTTTGAAATTTATGTTCAGTTTACTCTGGCAAAACATTATAATAAGTTTTACGCTTGAACAACACTACCTAATCGATTAGCGCAACTTATAGACCACTTCCTCATAATTTTTATCGTGTACGGATCGTTTTCGGCTTAACGGGTTTGTTAATAAATACAATTGCCGGATATGAAGGAAGACAAATCCCCAACAAATCCTAAAGACTACATTCCATCTAGAAAAATGCACCGTTTAATGCTGTTTACACGCTTATTATCAAAATTAAGAAAATAAAATGTTCAAAATGCCCGAAATCATTTTTAAATTTTAACGCCATGTTTTTATCTTTAGAAAAAAAGTTTTGAATGGAAGTTTAGTTAATTTTTTAAAGAATCTTTGTTATTTTTAATTGATCTATTTAAAATTTTACTTTTTCAAATTAAAATATGCTATCAGCACAACAACATTTTCCAGACTTCTGCTTATTGTTTAAATTGAGAGCGCCGATTACCCTGGCATCATTAGTTTATTTTTTTTTACGGCAGCTTTTAATAAATATCGTGTAAAAGTGCCTTTACGAAAAAAGTACTTTGAAGGAATTTGTTTCTTTCGCAAAATAAAACTTTTGTAAAAAGTAACGGCTTCTTTGGAATTTATTATAGATCTAAGATTAATAAGGACTTTTTATCGTATTCCCACTTTAAACATTTTAATAATGATACAAGTTCATTCGTTTTCCTAGTTACTGACAAATTGAACCACAATTAGATTTGTAAATTTGAATGTTTAAGTGTATCCTTTTGGTTTATGTAGTCCAATATTCATAGGCCCTTTAGATTTTTTTCTATTTATTTCGTTTTAATTCAGTACAAATTTGATTTTGTTAACCTGAAAAAGCTGATTTACGCAAATACCTAAAAATTGTTTTTCCAATTCTGTTTCTGTACAAATGCATGTATGAGTGGGTGTGTTTTTGCAGAAATACACGTTCATACACTTTACAATGCAATAGTTTGGTTGATTGTGTTTCGTTAAAATCGTTTTATTTTATTTCAAGTTTTTAAGCCTACTCGTACAAAATGTATGTAAATTGTAAATTTTGTAACTGTACAGATAGTATGTACTTGTGTTTTCCGTATAAACATTTTTAAAATATAATATAAAAGTGTTACTTTGAGACTGGATCGTCCAACGCATTCATTTATTGTGTTTATGTCTGTTCAGTTACAAAAACTCTAAAACAAATATAAATATATAACACCACTGTAGATTCAAATAAATTTGTGTATTTTACACATTTTGAAATTTAGTTCAATTCCACAAAAAAGCCTTTTTTACTCTCTTTTAAATCCAAGGCTTTTACGCATACCTACAAATTTAAGGAGACATACACACAGAAAAAATAAAACTTGATTTCAATTAAAAATATTAATAGAAGAACACAATTCGTATCAATTAAACGTTTAATTAAACGTTTAAATCTCTTGGTTAAACGTTTAATTCACTTGATTAAATTTTTAATAATGACTGATTTTATTTTTGATTAATGCTTAAATTAAAAAAATAAAATTAGCGAGAATTTTTTATGTGCACTATTACATTGGACTTCATTGTGTTTATAAGTTTTAAAAATATCTGACCCGCAATAATTTTTTTAGAAAAATAGTTTTGACCCCAAAAATTTTCTATAGAATATTTTGTCCTGTCTGATGTTTTTGTGGAAGAAATATTCTTAGTATACATATGATGATGTTTATATTAGAGTATATTTTGCCACAGTTAATGGAATATGGCCAACCATTTCAAATGAGAGTAGACAGCGCCCAATTAAATAAGAAGCAAAAGACATTCGTGGAAGTTTTTTCTCTAAGTGCATACTACTATACTTTTTGGTAGTCATTATACTTATACTCGCAAATATTTATAAAGGGTGTTTTTTTTTAAGCCGATGCAAATTGTAAAAAATTCACAAAACATTTTAATCAAATCAATACATTGATGGCATTACCCTTTAAAAAAGATTTTAAGCACATGGGAACCTCGACTCTTCTTGACAAAGCCCATTTTAAACGTCTAATTTTCCTTATTTTTAAAGAAAAAGACCCAATGTTTAAACAACACCAAATGAAGTCTGTCTGTCTCACTTAGGCTTGCCACATTGGAATTGGCAAAAAGCTTGACATTCAAAAGAAAAAGCTTGATTTTTTTTGACAATAAAAAATTCGGTTAAATGAACAAACAAATTTATATTGTTGTTCAGTTTGTTATTTTTTGAATACTGATGTTATTGTACGTAGCGGAGCTGATTTAACGATGTCCGTTGATTTGTCTGTCCGTGTGTATGTTGAAATGGGAATTGAAATTCGGCCAGGTCGGTACACAAATAGCTGAGATATCTGGAATAAATTATGAATGCCTCTTATTTCTGCACATAAATCCTTCCTTTAAAAGTCTGGTTATAATTTAAGGATTTTATTTTTCAACTTTCACATAAAATAAACTTGGTAGAATACTGGTAGTGAAAATAACGAAATCGGTCTATAAATGAACTGTTTATAGACAAAAAACTACCTTATTTTATGGTTTTGGTACAGTAACGCCCTCCTCATATGAGAAAGGAGAACTTAATTTTGTTTAGATATCTCGTATAATATATCTAAGTCCGAATTTGATTTCTAAATTAATTAATGGATTATGTGCGAAAGAAAAACAAATAACACTTTGACAATCTTTCTGCTATACATTCTTTTACTATTCTTTGGGATACACATTTCCATAGTTCTTTCCGACAATTAAACAATTATTGCGAGCCAAAAATAAATAGCACGATCTATAATGGTTACCTTTTCTTGACAATTTAGTGGAAACTTTTTTAAAATTCCGATTTAGCTTGGCAAATTACATTTGTTCTTGATTTTTGACTCATGCCCGTCTGGCAACCCTAGTCTCACTTTGTATGCGACAATTTGGTCGAATAACAAACCCGTTTACCCAAAAATGAGCCGTGCACCATAAAAATCAAGAAGTCGGTTAATGTTGCGCAAACCGATTACTGGTTTTCAAAGAAAATTTTAAAAACTTGGAAGCGTTGTTAAAGCGTTGGTCTATTCATGACGATTCGCCAATGTACTGATCATGAATGTTAAAAAGTGAACGCAGTATGACATTTCGTTTGACAGCTAACCCTTTTGTAATTTCTATTGGTCTTAAAAAACACCTTTTATTAGCATGTTTGTTTTATTTTTTGTACTTAGTTGGTGTTAGTGCATGCATGTCATTTTTCTAAAAATATGTCTGTAAATTTAAATATTAATTAGTTAAGTTTGTATACAAATGTTATGTGTTTGCGTTTTATTACACATTTAAAATTTTCAATTATGCACTATTTTTTTATATTTTTAAAATCAAAATATTTTGATTGTATGCAATTATCTAAACGTGTAGAACTCATGATTTTTATTTATGTACATAGAGAGAAAAAAGTTTTAAGCTATTTAACATCTAAAACTAATCTAAATGACAACACAGTGGAACAAAATAGACAATCAGGTATGTTCTAGGTTTCGACTCGAATTGAAAACGAAAAATTTTTTAAATCCGCATAATTCATAAATTGGTGTTCTCAAATCCGCATGTTTTTGTGTATTCGAAGTTTTTGTTCGAATAAACTTTTTTTGGACTAAAGATCGCTAATTTGCTAACCGCAGCAATGATTAATATTTTTTTAAAATCGTGAAAGCTGTAAAGAATCACAGGAAAAAATAGCTTCTATCGCGAACATGGCTAAAATTCGCGAAAAATTGCAAACTTTTAAACAAACACTAAAATTTATTTGAAATCGCCAAATCGGTGAAAAAACAAAATGTCGGAAAATAACAAAAACAATTGCAAAAATAGCGAAAAATCGCGTAAATTTTTAATATTTCAAACCAGCCATATAATTGATTAAAAGTCACTTAAAAAAAAAAAAATTTGCTAAATTCGCGGAAATTCGCAAAAAATTGCTAACATCGGCATGACATCAATGTCTACTATTTATTATAAATCGGTAAATCTGTAAAGAATCAGAAAACTTACTGCAACAAATCGCTTCTATCGCAAACATGGCTAAAATTCGCGAAAAATCGCAAAATTTTAAACAAACAAAAAAACTAATATAAGATCGCTTAATCGATTAAAAAAACAAATTGTTTGAAAATAACATAAAAATAGTTAACAAAAATAAGCTGTAATTACATCAAAATAATGAAAAAGTCGATTTTAAATTTAGGGTAAGTTAGGGACTTTTGCATTTTAGATAACGATATATTTTTGATTAAATTGGATAAAGAAGATTTTAAGCTAAAAACAAAATATATTGTTTTGTTAAAAATGTTATCAAATATTAGAATAAAAGTCGATTCGTTTTACTTTCACCAACCCATTACTGCTCTAATTGAAAACGAATAAAAACTTGTGGATGTGAAATGCAGAACAACAAAAATGCTAAAGTAATCCACTTTCGTGTGGATTCGGATTCTAGAACACACCCGAATATTTAATACTTTTAAAAATGTGTAGTTCATTTTGAATTTTTCGATTTTTAACCGCCCGTCTACACCAAAGATAAATATTTCAACTTATCGTCGGGTTGTTACGGTTTGCCGCACAGAGCAAAATGTTTTATCTAGAAAAACGATATACAAGGATTGCGTAATTTGTTTTCTATTGAAACATAAAGTCGTTATAACTGCCTGCACAAAATATAAAAAGTTATTAAGATTCAACTAAAATAATGTAACCTGTTTTGTGCCCCATATACCATTTATAACACTAATATTTTTAAATGACTTTCAAGTGTGTCAATGTAATTGTTAAAGTGTGTTTTGATCTACATTCTTTATATAGAGAATACTGCATAACAATTGCATGCAATAATATTTTCCCTTTTACATTGAAAATTTGCTTCATAGCACAAAAAGTGACGAATGAAGCAAAACAATAAAATTGATGATATGAGGCAATAAAAGGTCTCGATATCGCCTAATATATGCTAAATATAAAAAAATGGATTAAAGAGTGAACATTTATTATATATTTATTTATAAACAAATTTGTAAAAATGTGCCATGCGCCATACCAGTAACCACCAAAGGAAATTTTATTGCGGAATTTCGGTTTTTTTAGTTTTTTCAATACTAAAGTGTTTTTGTGTTATGCGAACATATGTTGTGCATCCTCCTCCATTTTCGAAACAACGGTATATCTCGAAAACCAGAGCCAATCTAAAAAAACGGCGAGCACCACTGGATTCAGCGTATCCGAATTATGTCAAAACGCCATGTGCTCCGCTTGTCTGTTTTTTCAACTAGCATAGTGTAAGTGCTAACAAAAATTTGGTTGCCAATTGAGTTTTGAGATTTAAACAAGAAGGCGCTAAAAAAGAAACAAATTAAGGCAAATTGAAAACAGAAATTCAGTTTGTGAAATGGTAGCAAATTATAATTGGAGTAAAAGAATTAAAGATAAGCATTAAAATAAATATTTTTAGAAATAAACACTTATTTTTGTACACTTATTATTATAATTTGTTTCTTGTTAGACCTTTATTTATTATTTAATTAAATATATAATTTTTTTATTGCCTCCACCACCACTAGTGGTGAATGAGGGTATACTTAGTTTGTCACTACGTGTAAAACTTTTTTTTATTAATCTCAGACCCCATAAATTACATATATTCTGGCTCCTTGAGTAATTCTCAGGCGATTTAGCCATGTCTGCCTATATGTCCCTGTGTCCGTCTGTTGAAAACACGCCCACTTTGGTCTTAAATTGCTTGTAGTTATCCTAAGCAGTTTGGGATTGAAATCCAGAAAAATCGGTTCAGTAACCATGAATCAAAATGTGGAACCACCATCCTTAAAACTTGATAATTTTGTTTCAAAAACTAACATTAACGGTGGAATAATGCACGGAATAATAAAAGATTTTTCACAAATTTGTTTTATTCGAGAAATTACACTGTCAAATTTCGTGAAGATCGGTCTATAATTTACCCTAGGCTCCATATAAACCCTTCTCCCGGAAAACAGTTAAGTACGCGTAAAAGCATAATTACAATTACAATTGTATAATTCACAGTTTTATAGGACTAAAAATCACACTATCAAATTTCGTGAAGATCGGTCCAAAATTTACCCCGTATAAACCATACTCTCGGCAATTAATTAAATACGCCTTAAACTGTAGCAGATATAGATATTGCGGTAAAATTTGTTCCATCTTAGCTTTTATATTAATCATATTAAGCCGCCTTCTGAAAGTCACTCTAAAAGCTAAAACTAATTTCACTGCTGTGTTGAAATTTATGTTTATAAATACCAGAAATCACTATACAGAATTTTGGGATGATTGGTTTATAATTTACCATAGCTCCAATATAAATTTCCCTCCTGAAAATCATTTAAGTTCGGCTAAAACTGTTAAGGTGCTTTTACACGATCTGTATTTAGCTATGTACTTGTCAAATTTCCCACTGTAAAATGCATACATGTCGTGCAATCGCAACAAAACTGCTTCTGTAAATGTCAGCTGTTTTGCAGGTCAATTGCTTGTGGCGGCACATATAATTTTTTTTTATATGGAGGGCTCAGAGCTGAAGCGAACCAAGTCAAAAAAGAAAATTCGAAAATATATTGAGTTTGAGTAAGTAAATTGCCATTAATTACTGGAGCCACTGACTTGGGTTTATTACCGTTACCTTAGGAACGAAACTGTTTTTGATTTACCCCATTACAGAACTGGATTGAGTTAAATTTTGCGGATATGTTCGCACCAGATTTGAAATACATATACGTGATAAATTTTATGACTTGGTTCGGTTCAGGTCTGAGCCCTCCATATCTCATTGCACATATTCTTTTTAGAAAAAAACAAAATTTTTAATAAATTTAAAAAAGAACGTGAAACCTTCTGTATTTGCAAATTTTTACAGACATGTGCAATTACATTTGGCTTTTACATCTGACAAACCCACTACATAATGGTAATTTACTCAAGCTGGTTCAAATTTCCAATTGTCGGTCAATAATTTAATATAGGTATAGACCACAACCAATTTTAATGCAGACGTCAGTTTTTTAAAGATAAGTAATAATATATAATAAAATCAATAATATGATATCTATATTATAGATATCATATAGAGCCTACTCCTGAACTGCCGGTGAAGAGTATCAAAGATTCGGTACTCTAATTTGTTTAATGTTCTTATTTTTATCAAATCTTTTTAAAACTAAATTTTTAATCAATTAAATGAATGCTATTTTTTTTCATTCATATAAGAGTCACATTGTTTACACATATGGTTTTATTGCAAGGCGAATTCATTACAGGTGGTCTTGAAAGCCCTGCCGATAACTTTTTGTTTAGCTTTATCATTGTTGGATGTCAAAACTTTGTTTATTATCTTTGTTTCTGTTTTGTTTTTTCTGTTTTTGACATTGTACAATGATTTTACAAAAACTAATTTGTTGTAGTACCGAGACTACTTGTAATGAATTCGCCTTCGTTTTATTGTTAACATAAGGGCCAAAAAACGACACAAGCAGGTTGACAACAAAAACAAGATGTTTGCTTGAATATTAAAATATTTTTAATATTCACACAAACATGTTAATAATTTTTAGGATAAATACCAAAAAAAAAGCTAATAAAAAATTAGCTGCCATAAAAAAAAAAAAAAAAAAATAAAAGCTGTAAGCCGCAGAATCACCGGGAATAATAGACATGAGAGGAAATGTTTGGAGCCAGTATATAAAGCGAGAAAAAATAATAACACGTTTTTTAAATCATGTTCCTAAGTTATATAGTTTTTGTGATATGAATTTTTTTCTACTTTCTTTCATACAGGTTTTTTGGCTCTGGTGAACATTTTATGTTTTGTCAGTTACAGCGTTGTTTAATTCCTGCGACGATATATTTTTTAAAATACCGTGATGAACAAACATTAAAATATTTGTAAATTTTATATCTCTTCATAAATTTTTTTTAAACTTTTCGGCTTTTATTTATAATTTTACATATAATTCTTCTAAGTATATTTTAAAATAAAACCTTAGTTGCAGAAAACAAGAAATTATTTATAGTAACCTATTTTTCGCCTCATTCCTGTTGATCGATGTTGAAGATATTAACGAAATAAGATTCTAAGTAACTGATAAAAAAAACAGTTAGAGTGCTGGTAATCTTAATCACCGTTCGGCGAAAAAATGGGTTCGGAAATCAAGTTTATTCTATTGCATAATATGGCTGTGGCTCCTTGTGAAGGAATAATTTAACTTTGCTATGTTGTCCGGTTAAAAAAAAATGGTAAACTGTACAATAATATGTTTAAAAATTGCATTAAAAATTGTTTTGTTGGAGGTGCCCTTATTGAAAAATGTGGTTTTCTCTGCGTGGATAGCTTTGTTGTTTTTAAATGACCCAAAGATATTGCAAATCTTACAAATAAAAGTTTGGTCATACACTAAAAATGGGATTCACGCCAGTCAGGTTGTGAGCGGAATTAGTGAACAGTAAAAAAAGTTGCACATAAAGACGCTCTGTGCTAAACGCAATAGACTCAATTGTCCTGTTTCATTTGTAAGGCTCCATATTGGAATGTTTAAAGTCTAATTTACAGTATAATAAGCTAAAATTTCACAAAATATATACAAAGAGCCCCTCAAGCAATATACATTGACTAACTTATCCTACTCGTAGAATTTTTTAAAATCTTATAATCAAATAGATTTCATCGAATAATTTATACAACCAAACAAAAGCCAAAATTAAATCAATTTAAAGTCATAATCATACATATGAATACAGCCCAAGGATAAATTCCTACATTACACTATATTAACATTAATACTGGGAAAATAAAGGAAAAATTGAATAAGTAACAACACAAAAAAATCAACTTTTCTCGTGTCATACGCCTAAAGGCGGCAACACTTTAACAGATGCATACATTATACACTCGCAAATCCTTGCACACAGTGGCACATACACATCATATCATTATAAGGATGACAATAAAATTACTTAAGCCAGTGACAATTTTCAAATGAAAAATTGTGAAGAAAAGAAAAAATAATGATAAACATTGGAAAGTTTATACTTTTTTTTTCGTGTACAGCGTTTAAATAAAAGAAATCTGATACTTTTTTATGACATAAACTGACACTTTTTTCCTTCTGCCAGATTCTTTCTTAAGCAAGGACAAAATGGTAGTTGGGGGATAGGAAGGGAGTTTCATGTCAATAAGGGTATTGTATGTAAATAAAATTACTTTAGAGATTTTTATTTTGATACTACATACTTTATGAATTCCATAAGAGGAAAAAATTTTAACAATAACTTGTTTCCCTTTCGCTTAAAAAAAAAGATTCTTTTTATTTGTGTTGCCAAAACACAAAATCACTTAAGGCGCTATATGAGCATATGAATATGTGTTTGCTTGAGTGTGAATATAATTTCCAAACTTTATCCTTAAACCATCAACCTATTTCGCCTCCCTCAAGGATAATTTTCACATAAAAAAAGAAATAACGGAAAAACTCTAGAGTGATTTGTTTGTCAATTTACATATTCATTCTCGTACATTATGTTTTGCTTAGACGACTTATATCCGTAATGCAAATATGAGAGAAAAGTATGAAAGGAAGTAAATCCTTTAAAATACAGTACTGTTTATTGAATGATATTGTGTGTGTGTGTGTACTTTACTAAGCCATATGCACAAAAGAAAGTTTGCATGTCATATAAACATTCAATATATCTACATACAAACATATATTTGGTAATTGTATGGTTTATTGAATACTGGCAATTGAATTAAAACCCATTCCATTTGTTGCCACCAGTTATACGTAGCGTTAATATGATAACTACAACAGCAGTTTCAGAGGAAGCTGCCTGACATTTATACTCCCTGAGTGCTTTCCAATTCATTGAATCATATGTATCATATTTTTTAAATAACTTTCTGCCTAGAAATAAAACTTAAAATCAAACAATTGTTAGTTTATCCATTGATAAAACCTCACAAATGTTGTAACACGAGTTAAATTCATACGACAAAAAAAAAAAAACCTGGTTATATCCAGTACATTTTGTAATCAATCACACGTATAACTAAATTTATGGTATAATCAGAACTGGGACGAACAACGAACTTCGCATAGTACGACGAATACGTCGGCAAGAATTCGTTGCGTGAATTTGTCAAATGAGACACAATAAGTGCGTGAATTCCAGATATTAATGTGACTAACAAATAAATAAATACCTTGGACGCTAGATTATATAAACAGTTATTATTATTTACTTCTTTTATTATTTTTCTGCATCCATTTTCATCTTTTTTAACTAGCAATAAATTTTATTAAAATTTCTTTGACCATATTTTAGCAAACAAATAACATAAACAACTATTAATCGGATGTGTTCTAGGATCCGAATCCACTCGAAAGTGGATTACTTCAGCATTTTTGGAATTCTACATTTTGATTAAGTGATCTCAAATTAGTTTTCAAATATGGCAATTTTTCGCTAATTTCAGCCGTGTTCGCGATAAAAGCGATTTGTTCCTGTAAGTTCTCTGATTCTTTACAGTTGTTTGCCATAAAGCGGGCGGCAATCTGGCTAAGGTACTATCGAATATCGAGGGATATATGTATATTAACGGACAGCAAGGCTGCCATTGCAGATCTGGCTGGTGTCTTTACGACATCTAAGTTAACAGTGGAATGCCGGATGTCTCTAAATGAGATCGCGAAACATTCCAGTGTAACGCTGACATGGGTACCAGGGCACAGTGTATACGTCGACGGCCTGATTGGAACTTCAATGGCCCGCTGCAAGACTCTCATCAGACAGATCAGACTCTCATCAGACAGACAGCGATAATAAAAGTTTTTTGGGATGAAATTTAAGATTTGCGATTGGCGAGATTCTTGGCGATATTTGGAGTGTTAGGCAATTTTTTGGCTATATGTTTTATTATTTCCCTACACTTCTTTGGCTACAATTTTTTGGCTACATGTTTTATTATTTCCCTGCACTAGCATTGCATTAAAACAAAGCATGCATATTTTTCTTATGGCTATGATGTTTAGTTGCATTACCTTTTTGCCTTGGAAATTGACAGTCTGGCAGCAGTGTTTAAGGTTAATTAACAAGCTATGGGAATCGGTGAATCAAGCAATTTTGTTTCGACTCATGTTGGTACTATCGAATATCGAGGGATATATGTATATTAACGGACAGCAAGGCTGCCATTGCAGATCTGGCTGGGGTCTTTACGACATCTAAGTTAACAGTGGAATGCCGGATGTCTCTAAATGAGATCGCGAAACATTCCAGTGTAACGCTGACATGGGTACCAGGGCACAGTGTATACGTCGACGGCCTGATTGGAACTTCAATGGCCCGCTGCAAGACTCTCATCAGACAAGAGTTGTACAGAAGGGCTCAGGGTAGTTGGCAGGGGGAGCATACCTGCTTGATGGCCAGGAGTCTATGGCCTGGCTATGACGCGGCGAGAACGCGCGTACTACTCGGTCTCAGCAGGAACCGGATGAGGACAGTGATATCGGACATCACGTGTCACTGGGTGATAGGGACTCATGCTAGGAGGATGGGTCTTGCGTTTAATGATTACTGTAGGAGTTGTCATGATGAGGAGGAGGAGGAAACGGTGTTTCACTATCTCTGCCAATGCCCCGGTCTGGGGGCATTAGGTTTAGGCATTTTGGGAGACCAGAATTGCCATGACTGAACGATTTGTCCAATGTGGGACTGAGATCGATCTCCTTGTTCTGCAGGGAATCGGGGTGGTTCGAGGCTGCAGTGACCTCTGGGAAATAGTCTGGTGGATACTAGCTGGCTCTTGTCACTGGCTAGGGGTATCACAAAGGGACCGCTATAAGGACCCAAGTGAGTCGTCGTCGTGACGGCTACCCATTTAACCTAAACTAACCTTACAGCTTTGACGAATTTTAATAAATAAAAGACTTTTTAATAAGGCCACTGTTAGTAAATTTTTACGAATTTCCGCTAATTTAGCAATTTTTACCAAATTTTGCCATTCCTTATAGTTTTGCGGACTTTTAATAAATTTTATGGCTTGTTTGAAATATTAAACATTTTCGCGAATTTTCGCCATTTTTGCAATTTTTTTTTTATTTTTGTTATTTTCATTTTGTTTTTTTTTACCCATTTAGCGATTTCAAATAAATTTTAGCGTTTGTTTAAAAGCTTGCAATTTTTCGCGATTTTTAGCTAATTTTGCAATAGAACGATTTTTCCCTGTGATTCTTTACAGCTTTTGCGATTTTTAATAATTATTAGACTTTGGTATCATGCTGCGGTTAGCTGTCCCTGTTCCAATTTATTCGTCGTTCGTCTGCGTAAGAAATATAAATAAACCTATCGTAGAGTTCGTTATGCACGACGAATTTCGGTCTACGCAGTGATTGTATTTGCATACATACCAATGTGTTATATTTCTAACGACGAATACTCATTGCGAATAATTCGTCGTTCGTCCCAGTTGTGTTTCTAGCATTAATTGTAATTGAAATAAAAAATAAACAAAATCCAGGAATTTCTATTACATTTTTAATAAATGAAATCTATTTTTTCTATTTTGGTAGAGAAGGAGCAAATGGAAAAATACATTTCTAGAAATATGTTAGATTTTTTTTAAAGAATTTTGTTTGTAAGTATATGTTAAGGGAACGTGTTCACAAAAGCTCTTCATTTAATCTTGTCTTGCGCCATATGACGTATTATTTGCGATATGAGCATTCGTTGTCGGTGCTGCGCTTCCACCGATCTTCTTCAAGTTGTCTATCCTTGGGGTTCCACTGTATGCTGGCCTTTGCTTTGTCTGTGATGTATTTTCAAAGCGTGCGGCCTTTCCATGTGCATTTACGATGGGGAATATCATGGGCAATGGGAGTTTGGTTGCTGCATGGACAACAGGATGGCGTGTGAGAGATGGCGAAAGATAAATGCGCAAACTCGATAAAGAGTACTAATCACTAGATTTTCTTTCGTATCGGAATAGAGAGTAGCCCTCCATCCGTCCTTGTGTCGATTTAGCCATATCCGTCTGACTGTTCCTCTTTCTGTCTGTTCTGTCGAAAGAATCAAAAGAAAAAAACAATCGGATCAAAAGGAAACAAGTTATAGACCCAAATGTGGAACAACTACACTTAAAAATAGATAATTATGTTTACAACCTAATGTTAGTTGGGGCCGAATCCACTTTTGTTATTAAATTTTGCACAAAATCTTTTTATAGGACTAGAAATTGCACCATAATATATAATTGATTCCAAATTCTAGAAATCGAACTTTTGGGACACGCCTTTTGGGACACGAATACTGTCAGGTCAGTTTTTAACAGGAATCTTATAGGTTCCATATAAATCCCACTTTTGAAATATTCTTACCCTCAGTTTACGGTATCAAAGATTCGCCACAGCTAAATTTGTATAGCAATTTTACTGGGTTTTCATTCGAGAGTTGTTATGTTTTGTTCAAAAAAATAAAAGCCATAAAAAAACAGTTATTTTTGCCTTAAAAAATTTAAATTAACAGGTACACAATTTTTGAAAATCCAGCTAACAGCGATCATGGACTTGTTTGAAAAAATTTGTTGTACAGGAGTTTTAAATAGAAATTGAAAATTAATTGTAACTTTAAGTCCCAGATATAAGTAATTGCAATTGTTTACAAAATTTCCAGTAGTTTCAGTGTCGCCTAATTTAATATATAAATAAAAATATTGTAAAATAAGACTTAGGGTATTCAAGATTCGTCTATTACAGACACTCTGTAATTATCGTAGGCAGTATATTTAATTTTACTTTATTTTTTTTTATTCAAACTGCCTTTTGTAAACCTTAATACATATTGTAAAGATTTTTTTCCGATGTATCAATATGTTTTGGCAATAATTTTGCATAATGTATTAAAAAGGAAAGAAAAAGTATCAAATTGAATCTGCTGGTACTCGTTTATTGAATTCAAAAGACTTTATTGTCAGTTTTTCTCATTTTGTAAAAAATATTCCTTCAACTTATTACGACAGTGCTTTCGTGGGTGATGGCAGCGAGGAAAATAAGACCCAAAGTAAAAGTATCATTATCACTGTTTTCTAATGGAAGGGGGAGTTAAAAAAGTGTAAAAAGGAAACAAGAAAAAAAACTTGTCTAAGGGCAAAAATGTGAAAATCATTTTTACCGTTTTCCATTTCTATGGATCGGGTCGTTAACCAATTCATACAGTTTTTTTTTTCTATATTTTTGTTATTTGTTGCTGCTGCCACGACTGCTGCTGCTGCTGTTACTGTTGTTATTTGTGTTAAAAAAAAGTATTTGCTGTTGAGCTTTATATATTTTCATACAGGCAGGAAATTTCGTATCAATTGTGGCGGCTCTAAGTAGAAAATTCAATTTAATTTGCGTTTTAGTTTTATATTTACGATGCCACTTACTTCGGTTGTTATCAGGGCAGGTGTTTAGTGTGGCCAAAGTAATAACATTTTTTAAAAATACATATTTAAATAAATGAAACGAAAGGAAATGAATTATAAATAAAAGCTTATTCTTTTATTGCATTATGGGATAGACTTTTCTTATTAAACTGGATATTATTGAATTTTAAAAGATTTTCGTGCTGTTTGTATTTTTTTTGGAATATGAAAGAAATTCAATTTAATCGCTTTATGTGCTAGTAAAGTATTTCCAGAGAGCTTAGCCTTTTTACATTGCAAAGACTTCCGACTAACTCATGTTGTAGTGTGGCTAACATGTGGCTGCTTACGGCAGCAGTTTTATCAACTGCCGTCAGTGTTGGTTGTTATGAAGCTAAATGTAGCGATAATAAAAGTTTTTTGGGATGAAATTTAAGATTTGCGATTGGCGAGATTCTTGGCGATATTTGGAGTGTTAGGCAATTTTTTGGCTATATGTTTTATTATTTCCCTACACTTCTTTGGCTACAATTTTTTGGCTACATGTTTTATTATTTCCCTGCACTAGCATTGCATTAAAACAAAGCATGCATATTTTTCTTATGGCTATGATGTTTAGTTGCATTACCTTTTTGCCTTGGAAATTGACAGTCTGGCAGCAGTGTTTAAGGTTAATTAACAAGCTATGGGAATCGGTGAATCAAGCAATTTTGTTTCGACTCATGTTGCATAAAAAAATAAATATAAAAGCGAGGTAACAAAAGAAATGCAGTGAAAAGAAAAATGCAATGTATGTAGAAAAGTATTAAAAAAGTATTAAAAAAAGTATTAAAAATATTTATTCTTATTTGACCTTTATTTTATAATTACTTTTAATTATTTAAGCTTGAGGTCTTTTTTTATAACAAATTATATTTATTTTCTTCAATATTTCGCTAACCTTTGGTTAGCATCGTCAGGAAATTAACAAATTTGAATAATAACAAAAAACGATAACAAAATTATGAAACAAATTTTTGGCAGAAATTAAATTCAAAAACCTATTTGTCATAAAAAATTTTTCAAAAACCATTATAACAAAAAATAAAAATTTAACTTAAGTATAACAATTCATATAAACTGAAAAAATTTTCTATCTATAAACCTAATTCGAAAACCATATTTACAATAACAAAAAAATGTTTTGGCTAATGAAAATTCCTATAAAATAAAATTTTTTTTTAAAAACTAAACTTATTTTTATCTTATCTTACATACATAATTAAACTTATTTTCATTGTTACAAAATAATATGTATGTCGTGACCTAAGGACAAGAAGGTCCTAGTTTTCATGTAACAAATTGAACCCTCTTGTTCCAAGTAGCCTAGATATTATTATATCTAATCTTCTATCCCTTAATAACTAAATTCCTATAATTATTCGCTATATGTTCTGTGTCTGCTTTAAAGTTTGTTCTCTGTGCCGTTGGTGCATTAATTACACAGTGCAGCACTAAAATCTTGAACCAATTGAGACCCCCAAAATCTGAAAGCTTATGATGGAAGAAGAAAAACCCTAGCTGGGTTTTGCATTATTAGCTAAGGTTTTTTTTTAATTCATGTTTGAAGTTTTCGACTGGGGGTGTATTTTAGTACAATTTTCAAAAACATGTACTGATTCTTAAGTCTATATCTCGTGAAATATTCGAGTTATCGCTTGTCTCTCTTCGGCAAATTTTAAGCTCTTCATCAGATCTCAAAATTTTACCTTAAGATAAAATCTAAAAAAACAACAACATCTTACTCAAAACAGCAAAACTGTCAAAAAACTTAGACAAATTGATGATTTTGAACAAAAAAAATTAAAAATAAGGACACTTCAAATCTTTTTAAATATATATTTAACTTTAGTCGTCGCTTTCGGAGCTAGTCTCATTATCTGAAAACATGTTCCCGACCGTTTCGCTTGCACACCTGTTTTTTTTTTTTTTGCTTAAAACACGTGTGCTTAATGGACCAGACATTCGAAAGTTGCTAAAAAGTGAAGATTTTAACACGGTTCTGCACGGAAACGACTTAATTGCTTTGGACGCACTTAAGGCATTAAGGCAGTTATAGAAAGAGTCTTAGGAAAAAATCGAGACGACGAATGGAAAGTTTTAGTTTAAAAAATGCTTTATTCATTCCAAGCAATCGGTGAGACCATGACATTAAAACTTCACTTTTTAAATAATCATTTGACAGAGTTCGAAAAACAATTGCCAACAGAATCGGATGAGCAAGGTGAGCGCTTCCACCAAGTAACCATCCCGATGGAAAAAAGGGGAAAAAATAGATGCGATGCTTGGGGAAGTATGCTGGTCTATCCATAAAGTATTTTCATACGAAAATAAAGCAAGGGAAGCGGTCGGAAACATGTTTTCAGATAATGAGACTAGCTGCGAAAGCGGCGACTAAAATTTAATATATATTTAGAAAGATTTGAAGTGTCCTTATTTTTCATTCTTTACGTTTTAAATCATCAAACAAAATCTAGTTTTTTAACAGTTTTGCTGTTTTGAGTAACATGTTGTTGTTTTTTTCGATTTTATCTTAAGGTAAAATTTTTAGATCTGATAAAGAGCTTAAAATTTGCCGAAGAGAGACAAGCGATAACTCGAATAGTTCACGAGATATAGACTTAAGAATCAGTATATGTTTTTGAAAATTGTACTAAAATACACCCCCAGTCAAAAACTTCAAACATGAATAAAAAAAAAACCTTAGCTAATAATGCAAAACCCACCTAGGGTTTTTCTACTACCATCATAAGCTTTCAGATTTTGGGGGTCTCTATTGGTTCAAGATTATGAAGTTATAAAATGTGCTACTGTGTTATGTGTAACATTTCCAATATGTATCTGTGTTTGTAGTTAGTTTCAGTGTTTAAAACCGATACTTCGTCAAAATTTGGGTAGTGATTAGATTGATAACAATGATGACATAATGCTGTCTTCTTAGAATTAATGAAAAAAAAATTATTTTTGGGATTCGAACTGGCAATATTATCAGTCTCAGGAGAGAACTTAACAACTCGGCTACGAATGCTTTTACTGGAGAAGCGTTAAATTAAAATATATTGAGTCTATGAGTTTGTTTCTTTATTTGAGCGGCATATCATATACATGCATTAATGTGTATGTGTATGCGCAAAATTAAACACATTACAAATAAAATCCACCACTTGTAGTGAAGGGTATAAAAAAACAACAAAAAACCGCATTACCAACACTGTATTACCATAGCCATTGTATGACCGAGGAAACCAAAATTGAATTGGTTTGTATTGTATGTTTATGTCGTTTTGGTAATATAGTGTTGGTATGGTAATGTCACGTCTAATTGGACCTTTAAAGGAAAAAATTTAAAGCATTTGTGGTTTTTTACTCATATCTCAGCAATTTGTGGACCGATCTTGCTGAATTTTAATAGCAAACAATTCCGGACTACATCTGATATAAATGTATAATAACCTGCCCCCCCTAATTGTTTTCCAAAAAATCCAAAGATTCTCGCTTATTTCGGTTGGTGTACTATCACTTCTAGCCAAAAAAGTCATCAATAAGAAAGAGGCTGAGAACGAGGATTGTTCACGTTTCTCTGTAATGAAAACTTAGTCATCTTTCAGAGGATAGAAATATTAATATAACAAATCTGCATAATGTAATAAAAAATAAACATTTGCATATTTTCTGTGGCTATCAAATAACTGTCATAACGTCATAAGCTCTGTTTCTTTACTTTTTGGGTGAAGTTCGCGAAAAAACTACTAATGGGTCGATTACGGATGGCGAAATCCGGCAAAGCCGCTCATGTTAAAATAAAAAAAATTTTTTTATATCACATATTTTAACATGTGCGGCGTTGCCTGACTTCGCTGCTGGCAACTCAACTTCATTTCAGTTGCCATCAGTAATTGACCCATATATATCTCTCATTAAAAGGCAAAAGTACGGGAACACGAGAATTCTAATTTTGAATATAATGTTAAACGTCAAAATATTTTGATTTATTTTATTAAATAATTTTTTTTACAGAACTCTTGGACCCTTTTTAATATATCGTAAATTGTAATTCTTGGATTTTACAGATTTAAGACTATCTAGATTAATCAGCTCGATTATTGTATTAAGTTGGCGAGGTAATAAAGACTCAGGTAAAAGGACTTAGTTTGATTTTTACTCTTCCTGTTGATACCCTGACCAACATCATAATTGGTATGTCTAAATTATAATCATTAACTCAAGTTAGAAATTTCCTATTGAACTTTAATACCCTGTGCCGCTATAAAGCGTTTGTAACAAGTCGTTGTTGGACTTGTGTTTTATAAAATTCGGTAAAAAATAATTCCCAAATATATTCCAGTGTTGCCAGAATGAAAAATTACACACGACTGTGTTTCAAATTACACATTTGAAGCAAAATTACACACACACACACGCAAAACGAAAAAAAATTGATTTACATATAGGCGAATTCACCCGTGTACGTGTGCTTTGCGTAATATTCGCCTGGTAGATAAAGTTTTTGATATTGAATCCAATATAGATAAGTTAAAGTTAAAGTTATAGACCTAAAAATATATAAAAAAAATACATGCTTAACCCGTTGCGCTTCGCTACACTGCTTTAACCACTTCTTCAGTTGAAAGATATTTAATATGTGCATCCTAAGGGGGGTATTTCCCCCCTGCACCTACCCGCTTTATTTTTATTTTTAAAAGTGTAGTATACCATAAGAGTGACTTCTAAAAAGTTTGAACATTCCTACTATAACAGTTCTTAAGATATGCGATATTAAACATTGGCGTCCTATGGGAGAAACCACTTCCCCCGCTGCTATTTTATTTCAATTTTGGGGCTCAGAAGATCCTTCTACCAAAAGTTAAACGAAATGCGTGCAGCGGATCTTAAGATATGCGATATTTAATATTGGCGTCCAATGGGGGTACCAATTCCCCTGTCCCTATCGAAAAAATAAGTAAGAAAATCGGTTCAGTAGCTTAGGAGTCTATAAGCCAACAAACAAACAAACATACAAACACCAATTTTCACACCTTTTAATACCCCAATCGTGTGACTGCACAACCAAATCGCTCATGTACCAATCGAGGACAATATTGTGCTTACTTTTACCAATCAAATGCAACCCTGGTGCGGCAATCGTGTGACTGTTTGTTATGCAACCGCGCGTCAATAAAAAAAACAAAAATGCACCAATATTTATTGTTTTCTTGTGCGGCAATCAAACAACACAATTCGCGCCAATATTTGCCATTTTTTTTTAATAAATTTACGTTTTAGTGTTTCTTTTAGTAATTAATAAAATTTATTATGCGTTATAATTATTTTTTTTAGTTATTGCTATTAACGAAATATGTAAGTATGTTCACAAGCATAGCTATTCAGGGTGAATATTTTTATTCAAGATATTTAAAAAAAATAAGTATTATTTATTTTACAGTTATTTGTCTTAAATATTCCATATATTTTTCTTAAAATATTTTAGATAAAAGTATTCAACAAAAATTTGTTTTAAAATATACTTATGATAAAATTTTCTTTTTTTAATGAACAAACCAACTAGAATAAAAAAGCTACCACAACAGCTGTTTTCGCAGTCGACACAAGTAGGAACAATCGTGTGACTGTGCTGGGGCAACTTTTGTACCCATTTCGCTTTGTACCAACTACCGGCAATTAAATTTGTATAAAACAGGGCAAGTAAGTTTATAAAAGCATGCGCTGCGTGGAGGCGAAAACGCGTGGCTTGGACCTCCAGCTTTATGCTTACTGGAATTCACACAAAATAGTTTCTAACCATCTTCTAAAAGTTTTATCTTGTTATAAGAAAATGTAAAGGCAAAATTATTAAATAAATTGTATATATTTAAGTATATCTACATTTAAAATGAACTTTATCAGTGAATTTTTGTTTTAAAAACGATAAACCTTAAATTTAACATGTTTAAATAACTAGCTTAGCCTTGCTTCCATAGTTAATGTAAGCACGACTTAAAAATGTATGATATAAACATTGGCTGTATAACTTAAGGCGCGTTAACAATTATAGTTGCCGTAGCTTTTACACCTGGTTTGGGTCGTTAATAACATAAATGGTATTTTGGATAGCAAGCATCTCTTATTAATTCTCACTTAGTCTTTAAACGAGATTGTGTAAATAACAAAGTTTTTTTTACTGCTTGAAAAACGTACAATTTTATGCCAACAAAGCATCATTTTGCTTTTCTTCCTTTGAATCAATAAAAAAAAGAAAAATAATCTGCAGCTGAAGCAAATCGATTGCTTACCGAAACTTACACTGAATATATTTTATCGACTACAATGTGCAAAAGACGGTTTTGGTGCTTTTAACACGGAAGATGAATTCTGTCTGGGTCCGCCAAAAAAGTTCCAGGATGGTGTATTGGAACCGTGAATATTATTAACAAAGTTAAGAATAAATTGCAAAATCAATAAAAGCCACTTAATCAGAAATTTCAAAGCGGCTGTAAGCAGAAGAATTCATTTAAAAGCCAGGGAATTGAGTACTATACGATTTAAAGCCGAGATACGTTAAAAGAAGATTTTGCATGTCCGAAATACTGTTGAAACGCAAAAACAATTAATTTTTCATCGAATCATTACTGGTAATGAAAAATCATCCAAAAAACCAACAGAAGCGTAGGATATGTTTTGTCAAGTCCGGCCAACCAGTCGAATCAATGCCAAAGCCAAGGACTTATGGCGCCAAGGAAATGCTCTATATTTACTATAAACAGGGAAGGGTCTTACCTATTTTGAGCAGGTTAAATCGAGTCAGGCTATCAGAGCTGTAACTAATACAAAAGGCTCTATTAAAGCGAGCATTGACCTAAAAACACCCCGAATATGGGATCAGAGATGAATCTGTAATATTGCATTATGACAACGCTCGAACATCAATTGCAAGACCGGTTAAAACTATTTAGAAAATAGTAGTTGGAAAGTTTTGCCTCATTCGCCTTATAGTCCAGACCTTGTCCCGTTTTTCGATAAAGGCAGAATGCTCTCACTGGAATGCGTATTCATTTCAGAACTAGACATTCTAAATTGGCTGAATTTATTCTTGACTAAAAAAAATAGCAATTCTTTTGATGCGGCATCCGTATGTTTAATGGCGTTTTCTTTTTTTTTTAAAAAAAAGTATTGCACAAGTGTAACATGCGACTTGGCAAAATTTTTAAATGCTCCCCTAATTTTTAAGAAGTTTTTCATATTTTACGTTTACAAAAGAACACACAAATTTCAGCATTAAACAATAAAGTACATTTAGCGCAAAGTAAAGTCAATTACAGGTGTTGGCAAGACTACAACAATCCAAAGCCAACAGAAACTACATATTGTTAGTGTTCACGGCTCGAAACTTGCCACCAGCTTGTATTAAATTCGCCTTGATCTAGTGCTGCACTCATGTCCCTTTATTTAAAATGAGTGTTGAACATTTAGCATTTTTTTTATTTATTTTAATGGGAACATCATCAGAAAAGAACGCTTTACACTGTTAAAATAATACATTTTTTTCAGAAAAGAACATAAAGAATGTAAAAGGCAGAATAAATGCAGAATTTTACTCAGAAAAGAAAACGCCATAAATAATAAACGCTCAAAATTTACAACAAACTACACAGAAAAAATTATTTTTCCAATTCAAACAAAAAATTTGTAGAATCAAACAATTTTTTGTCTAAAATCGGTCCTACAAACAAATTCGCATATTCAAACAATTTATTTGCATTTTGTTTATTGAAAAAAAAACGCCGATTTTTTCAAACAAATAATTTTACAGAATCAAACAAAAAGTTTACTGAAATTCATATAAATTTCAAACAAATAATTTTGCTGAATCAAACAAAAAAGTTTTGGCACAAGCAATGACGCGCACACAAGCAAGCACTGTTGGCGAAGATGAAGCAGAGCAGAGCGGCCGGCTGGCTTTTGAGACATATTGTTTTTTGGAATAATTTTTAAACGAAGTCTTATTTATACTCACAGTGTTTTTCTTCATCACTCAACTGTTGCTTTATCCTTTCCTTTGCTAATGAAGAAGAAATGAAACCAAAAACGGCGGCAGACCGACTCGATATGTTTTCCACCACCATTTTTTTTTTGTATTTGATGTATTTAAGCAAACTGTTTGAAAAAATTGAATACGGGATTTTGTTTTTTTTTACCAACTTTGAAACCAACCAAATACGTTTTTGTTTCTTATAATGTGTTTTTTCTGTTGTTTAAAAAAAAAAATGAAACGTTTTTTTTACCTGCTATTGTTTTTGTTGTTTTTTTTTACTACAAACCTCGTCACGCTATTTTATCATTTTTCTTACTGCTGTACTTTTTTAAAGCGTCCAAAAATAGACTGCATGTGTTTTTTGTTGTAGTTCTTATATTTCACATAAAGAAGTGTTGCTTACAATCAATAAAAAAATTAAAAAAGACGACAACATTCAAGAGCGTTAAATATTTCATACAAAATTATGAAAACTTCAAACTTATTAAATTTTTGAAGAGTTGTCCACATTTTTGTTAGTTAAATAAAAATCAAACAAAAATATTGATTGAATCAGTAAAAAAATTTGTAGAAATCAAAAAAATTTTCAAACAACAGTTTGTTTGAAAATAATTCGGCAATAATTTTTTCTGTGTAAGTGATAACAAAACATCACTAACAAGGCATAATTTAATATCTGCTTAATATGTTTATGAAGGGATTTAAATGATTTACGGATGTTCAAAAACTTTTTATCCCCTACATAACCTCAATTGCAATATGAACTTTTATTTCATTTCAGTTTCTTATATACGATTATAAAATGGCTGCCACAAATTTTATGACTTTATTTTACTGCAAAAGTTCATATCAGACTGGGTATAAAAAAAATTCTAAAGAATATTTTTATAGTGTCGATTCTTTTATTACGTGTACATCTACTCGAATGGCTCCTTTTTTTTCTTATTTTTGTGTGTTTGCAATTTTTATAATAACATATCGACGCGAACCAATAACCAATGACTTGACTGTGGGATATGAAACTAAGGTAAAATGCCATTGGTTAGTTAAATGGAGAGAAAGCATTGTACGTACAGCTTAGATATTTTATTATAACGAACTGGACTCTCTTCCTAGGCACCATCATCATCATCATCCAACTAAACAATAATGTATATTTTTCTTTACCAGTATTTGTGGTGTGAGTTAAAATGACTTGAGTTGACCTCAAAAAGAAGATGAAAAACAACAATGAAAGTTATAAAAATCGAAGCAGCACCTGAGAAGGAAATAATGGATGTTGTAGTGAACGAAAAGTGCATAAAAATAAGATGTTATTGTTGGAAAAGATGAAAGGAATCGATTGTGATAAAAGAAAAACAAATCAAATCTGTGGTTAGACGAACAACAATATAAGATTTATTTTTATTTTTTTCTTTAAGATTCTTTTATTCCCCAAAAAAAGTTTAAAAAAATCAAAAGAAACCTGTGGTGTGTACTGTGAAAATATTTTTGTTTTTAATAAAAAAATTCTCTTATTGGTTGTTATACCTTGTTATTTTAACGCACGTGTTTCCTCAAGCTCAAAACAAAAAAAATCTGCTTACCCTTAAAAAAAAACAATAATGTCTTTGTTGTAACCACTTTTTACATCCTCATTCATATGTTGAACTTTATGAAGGAAAATGCTCGTGTTTTGTAATAGAGGGCTTCTAGTTAGTCCTTTCCCTCCTTAACTTTTGCTATTTATCATGATTTAATTCATAAAACTTTGTTTAACTTTTTAGGTGTTTTTTGTTTTGTTTTTTAATCTGTCTCCTACGGAAGACAAATAATTGAATGTGTAGGCGCTCTCATTTCACTTATTACATGTAGATACACTTATTCTTCATAGTATCACGCAATTCTAAATCCCTTACAAAATTTCCTTGGCGGGAGATAAATATTTTGGTTTCATATTTTTATGTGGTAACAGAAAATCCTCGCTTGGTTTCGCCTTGGAAACTCTAATATGGGATCTTACCATAAAAAGTGTCGTAAACGCGGACAAGATTTTTATTGTTCAGCAAGATCGTGTGAATTGAACTATATTATTTCGGAGTCAATCGTACTTGGGAATGGCTCGCGGAATTTTCAATACTCGTTTATATACATATATATATGTCCTTTACTTATTTAAATACAATATAGATACAGCGATATAACATAAAAATACTTAAATAAATTGTTCATGAAGAACATAGGGCGTCAACGAATTCTCTCCATCTAATTTTGTCTCTGGCAAGTAGTTTAATTTCGTTCCAGGATATTCGAGCTGATTCATGTTCGTGTCTTATGCACCTGATCCATGTATTTCGTGGTCGACCTGGTTGTCGTTGACCTTGAGGGTTCCACTCAAGTGAAGCTCTAGCAATATCACTTGCAGGTCGCCTTAAAATATTACCGGTCCATGTCAATTTACGTCTCCGTATATCAAATTCGATGGAACTACAATCTGCCAGATTTCAAAGATCCTCATTGGATATCCAATTCGGCCAGTATACACGTAATATCTGTCTCAGGCACCGATTCACGAACGTTTGAATTTTCTTCAAGGTCGGTTTTGTAAGGCTCCATGTAGTGCAGCCATATAGTAGGACAGATTTAACGCTACAATTGAATATCCGTAACTTCGTTTTCTGTGAAATGTTGTTAGCGCGCCAAATTTTGTACAATTTTAGGAACGCACCACGGGCCTTGTTGATTCGGTCACCAATATCGGCTGCAGAGCCACCGTCTTTCGCAATTTTACATCCCAAGTAGTTGAATGATTCAACATCTTCCATAATCGTACCATCAACAATAAGTGGTGACGAAATATTGGTACCAATACGCATCAGCTTTGATTTTTTGAAGTTAATTCTCAATCCTACGTTTTTGGCATTTTCGGAGAGTCTATTTATCTTTGCTTCAATATCTACAAATCGGTGGGCCATAAGACATATGTCGTCGGCGTAGTCTATGTCATTAAGGTACTCCATCATGTTCAACCGGATGCCAGTAGGAGCCTCCATGTTGGTTTTTTCCATAACACAGTCTAACAGAAGAATGAATAATGTAGGGGAAAGGATACACCCTTGTCTAACGCCTGTAACGTTTGTGTACGGTTGGCTTTCTCTTCCGTTGAATCGGACCTTGCAATCGGCGTTTTTGTACAGCTCGCGTATTAGGGTGACGATTTTTTCAGGTATTCCTTCACCAATTAACACAGACCACATAGAACTTCGGGTTACTGTATCAAAAGCACGTGCAAAATCTACGAAAAGCAGGTATAGGGGTGTGTTGTACTCTGCCGATTGTTCAATAATTATGCGTAGAGTATTGACGTGATCGACACATGATCGTCCAGGCCTAAAACCAGCTTGTTCTTAACGCACAATTTGCTCAACAGCTGGTAAAATCCGCTGTTGTATTAAAGTTGCCATCACTTTGAGTTAAACACAGTAATACCACGCCAGTTTTTACACTGAGTTAGGTCGCCCTTTTTAGGAATTGTGACTACGACACCTTCTTTCCATTCTACAGGAATTTGGTTGTTGAGCCAAACAGTTCTAATCAGTGGGTAGAGAACTTCTGCTAATGTATCCGAACCATATTTTAATAGTTCTGCAGGTATGTTATCGGGACCAGACGCTTTACAAGTTTTAAGCTTGTTTAGTGCCGCCGCAACTTCAGAACAAGTCGGAGGAACAGTTGAAATATCTCTTCTTGGATTGCGTCGTGCAGAAAGCATTACCGGCTCATCGTGGTTGGTATTGTTTACAGTTGAAGGCTGTGATGAGAAATGTTCGCGCCACCGTTCTAACTGTTGCTCAGTTGTTGTTAGATCTGAACCATCATTTGCTTTTAATGACATAGTTCCTCGGATGTTGTTGCCACTCATCTGTTTTATAGCAGAGTAAACTCCGCGTAGATTGCCTGTATTTTATGCTTTTTCGGCTTGTTCCGCTATATTGTTAAAATATTTTTCACGGTCCAGACTGGCGGTATTCTAATTTTGCTTGTTCTTTTGCATTAGCAGATTTAGCTTGCATTCGTGCATTACGAAGACGTTTGCGGGTTTCAATCTCATCCCATGATTCGGAGCTGATCCACGGTTTAATTTTATTCTGTTTAAGCCCAAGAGTTGATTTTTCGGTATTCTTGCAGGCTGTTACTACGTCTGACCACGTATGTTGGTCGTTTTGTGCCAGGTTGGTTCTTAAGTTTTGATCAAATACGGTTGAGACTACTGGATCGTGTAGGCGCGATATGTTGTTTTTATCGACTTTTCCTCTTGCACCAGTTACGGCCGCAGGTCGAAGACGGAAAACAGCTACGAGTAAGGAGTGATCGCTGGCAACGTCCGCACCTTGCCTAGCTTTAACATCCATAAGAGAGCCCAAGAAAAGCCTACTGACAATAATATGGTCAATTTGGTTAAAATTTTGACCATTTGGAGATTCCCATGTATACTTATGGATATTTCGTGTGGAAATTTGGTTCCGCCAATAAAAAGTCGATTACGAGCGCAGAAATCAACCAGTCTATCACCATTATTATTCCGTGAGGATCCCAGGCCATGCTTGCCCATTACCGCCTGTAGGTTGTCGTTGTTGTTTCCTACTTTGGCATTGAAGTCACCCAAAAATATCTTAATATCTCCTGCGGGCAAAGAGCTAACAGCATAATCAAGTTGCTCATAAAAATCATCCTTAACACTCTCGTCGTCAGGGTCGGTTGGTGCGTAGCATTGCACAATGCTATTTTTGTTTTTATTAAATACTAGCTTAACCCCTTGCGCTTCGCTACACTGCTTTAACTACTTCTTCAGTTGAGAGATATTTAATATATGCATCCTATGGAAAGTTTTTTACCCCTGCGCCTTCCCGCTTTATTTTTATTTTCAAAAGTGTAGTATACCATAAGAGTGACTTCTACAAAGTTTGAACATTCTCACTATAACAGTTCTTAAGATATGCGATATTAAACAATGGCGTCCTATGGGGGGTAACATTTCCCCGCTGCTATTTTATTTCAATTTTGGGGCTCAGAAGATCCTACTACCAAAAGTTCAACAAATTGCTTGCAGCGGCTCTTATTAATATTTCTATCTATGGGGGGTACTGCTCCTCCTCTGGCTACCGCGCCCATTTCTATATTGAAATTTATAGTTTATCATAATAGTAGCCTTAACCACGTTTGAAGACTATCCCTTAAATAGTTCTTCAGCTGAGCGATATTTAATAAATGGATCCTATGGGAGGTATTTCCCCTCTTAAGCGTACCCGCTATATTTCTATTTTCAAAAGTGTAGTATACCATAAGAGTGACTTCTACAAAGTTTGAACATTCTCACTAACAGTTCTTAAGATATGTGATATTAAACATTGGCGTCCTATGGGGGAAACCACTTCCCCTGCTGTTACTTTATTTCAATTTTGGAGCTCAGAAGATTTTACTACCAAAAGTTCAACAAAATGCGTGAAGCGGCTCTTAAGATATGCGATATTTAATTTAATTAATTCCCCTCCCCCTATCGAAAAATAAGTAGCCTATTTTATTTTTAGGGCTCACGTGATGCTACTGTCAGGAAAATCGGCTCAGTAGTTTAGGAGTCTATAAGCCAACATACAAACAAACAAACAAACAAACATACAAACATTTTTAATTTTTATATATGGGCATTTCTCTAATGTCGAATGCGACATTCGTACGCCTAAAAAGTGAAAAAAACATATATCAAAACATTAATTTTATTTTGACAAAAGGCGAAACTTATAGCTCTTGATTAGCACCATAATTTGTGGTAAAGATTGGTTTTGAGCAATTGTTCGTTTTCAAGAAAATTAAAAAAAACCAAGGCATTTGCATGCGACAAAAACAGAAGTCGCTTTTACGGCAAACAGTTCAAACACTGATTTCAGCGAAACTTGATAAAATATTTTAATGCGACTAATTTAAAATGTTATGCATTGGTGTATCTTAATAATGCTTTTTATTTCATTCAAAAATATTGTGTAGTTTGTTTTTTATTTAATTTTAATCACTGTCGCACGCTACGAGTTGCATGCGACATTTTGTTCCATCATACTTTTATGTTTATTATTTTTAATTTTTAATAAAAACAAATAAAAATAAATTTATTTATCTTATGCTAAGTTCACACTTAGCTTTTTAAACGCGTTTAAGCAAAATGTTGATTTAGCTAATCAAAGCCGTTCCCATTACATTTAAGATGATTAAGATGACAGATGATAAGAAAAAAAACACACAACAAACACACAAAAAAACAACAAACCAATTTATATTTCTTTAAGGTATTAAAAATGTATAAAAACACTTTTATAAAGTTATCAGAAGATTATTTTAATCATTTTAATGATGAAATTGTGAAAATTTATGAATTATTTAAGGAAAAAAATAAAAACATTAAGCAGAAATCTTGGCCGGTTGTACACGATCATGTTGGCGATTCTACATTTGAGGTATGTTCAGTGGATTCTATGTGGTTTATGAAGTGATTTAGTTGTAATCATGTCAATTTGAAGTGATTAACAAATCACTTCAATGTATGGGTAATCATCTCGATTTTGAAGTGATTAGAGCTTAATCACGTTCGAGCTGCTTACACGCGTTTAAGAACCCAAGTGTGAACATAGTATTATATGTATGTAAAGTATTTGTAAAGACAAAGAAAAGAAACTAACTTAACTTTATTTTTCTCGGCGCTGTTTTTACTTATCTACATTCAAACATTTTATTATTTGTATTTACATAATCAAAGAAAGATATTTTATTTATGCATTTTACACTTACGATGTCGCACGCTACAAAATTCAAATAAGTACCAAGAGCAAAGCGTTGATTTTTTTCCAACAAAATTTTTTTTATTTAAATCGCAATATAAATCTCTGTTTGTAACAAATATTTGCTTCGCATTATACAAATACCTATGACGCACTGATAACAAATGTTATTTTTCAATGTCGCACGATACATCAAAATATATGGTAAAGCAAAGAAAAAATTTACCGTAATTGGCAATCGCATCGTTCCTTTTACATTTTTCTTATATTCTTTGAATATTAACTGATATTTAAAAAAGATTTTTAAATGCATAATGTTTCTCATTTAGATCATTTAGCAAAACAAATCTTGCAATAGAAAGGTTCAAAACAGAACTTCTGCACTTGTTCGACTTTGCATTTGAATATTTCAAAGTGTGTTATGAATAAATGTAAAATTTGTTTACATTATTGAAAGTTGATAGATTCCCTATAAAAATATGTTAAAACAACATACTTTTATAGACTTTGAATTTTTTGGCTGCGGTTGACATTTCTGGAGAAATGCCCATATATAGATCAACAAATTATAGTTACTGTAAACATTTCATTGTTTATCGCAATAATAAATTTAAGTATTGTTGACCGAAAAATAATAATTTTTCTAACAACTAAATAATGGAAACTTTAAAAACATATTTATTACTCATAACCAGGGCAAGGAAGTTCATGCACTTAAAATCGCAAAATATGCGCATAAAACATGCACTAAAAATCGTAAAATATGCAAAAATAAAAGTAAAAAATATGCATTAAAAATATATTTATATAACCATATTTAACAAAAAAAAAAAAAAAAAATAAACATAAATACATTTCATTCAGTTTTAAAAACTTAAAACATAGTTTAAAAAGTATTATATATAAATAAATAAGTTTTTTTTTAAGTTATCATATGTAAAACTCATTCTATTTGGTCTTAAAACAGTTTTAAGCATTGAAAATGTTCGTTCGACATCAACGGATGTAATAGGTGGATATTAGAGTATCTACACGGGAAAGAATTCCCGGGTATCCCGGGACAATTTTTTAAAATTAATCCCGGGAATTTTCGGGAATTTCAAATTTAATTTTTCCAAATTTTAATTTGTTAGCATTATAAAAATCAAAAACGAGCTATAAAAATATATTCTTTACTAAAATTACTAAAAACTACCTTAAAATCGAACTATTTTCCCTACGCCAATAAATCAACGGTCTTTTTAATTGCTGATGAAATGTCTAAATAGCTTCTTGAAGTAGAACATGAAAATGTACACGATATACCATAACCAAACACCAGATAATGAACCATCTACAAATTTAAAAAAAATAAATGTAAAGAAAATATAAACGCCTGAAAATATCTTAAAAAAAGAATTGGACGTCTACCAACTCACGGGTAACAGGACAACAAATTTATAATCTTTGTATGATGCGCTTCTTACTACCCAGTAAAAATTTCGCCTTCAAAATAATGTGTTGAGTAATCATTTAAATTTTACTGCCTATTTCAGGATGTCACTCGAACGTTTACGTTCGCACAAATCTATATATATAAAAAGAAGTGTACATTTTGATTGTCACTCCATAACTCGAGAACGGCTCGACCGATTGCCATAAAATTTTTAGGGAAGGTACAGGGAGGAGTGATGATGGTTAGTTGATTTTGAAATCCAAAATCGGGGCAGGGGAATTGGTACCCCCCATAGGATGCCAATATTTAATATCGCATATCTTAAGACCCGCTGCACGCATTTTGTTGAACTTTTGGTAGTAGGATCTTCTAAGCCCCAAAATTTAAATAAAACAGTAGCGGGGGAAGTGGTTCCCCCCATAGGACGCCAATGTTTAATATAGCATATCTTAAGAACTGTTACAGTGAGAATGTTCAAACTTTGTAGAAGTCACTCTTATGGTATACTACTCTATTGAGAATAAAAATAAAGCGGTAGGCGCAGGGGGGAAATACCTCCCATAGGATGCATATATTAAATATAGCTCAACTGAAGAACTATTTAAGGGACAGCCTTCAAACGTGGTTAAAGCTACTATTATGGTAAAATGAAAATTTCAATATAAAAATGGGCGGGGTTGACAGGGGAGGAGCAGTACCCCTCATAGATAGAAATATAATTAAGAGCCGCTGCATGCATTTTGTTGAACTTTTGATAGTAGGATCTTCAGAGCCCCAAAACTGAAATAAAATAGTAGCGGGGGAAGTGTTACCCCCAAAAGGACACCAATGTTTAATATCGCATATCTTAAGAACTGTTATAGTGAGAATGTTCAAACTTTGTAGAAGTCACTCTTATGGTATACTACACTATTGAAAATAAAAATAAAGCGGGTAGGCGCAGGGGGGGAAATACCTCCCATAGGATGCATATATTAAATATCACTCAACTGAAGAACTATTAAAGGGAGAGTCTTCAAACGTGGTTAAAGCTACTATTATGGTTAACTTTAAATTTCAATATAAAAATGGGCGGGGTTGACAGAGAAGGAGCAGTACCCCTCATAGATAGAAATATAATTAAGAGCCACTGCACGGATTTTGTTGAACTTTTGATAGTAGGATCTTCAGAGCCCCAAAACTGAAATAAAATAGCAGCGGGGGAAGTGTTACCCCCCATGGGACACCAATGTTTAATATCGCATATCTTAAGAACTGTTAAGTGAGAATGTTCAAACTTTGTAAAAGTCACTCTTATGGTATGCTACACTTTTGAAAATAAAAATAAAGCCGGTAGGCACAGGGGGAAATACCTCCCATAGGATGCATATATTAAGTATCTCTCAACTGAAGAAGTGGTTAAAGCAGTGTAGCGAAGCGCACGGGTTAAGCTATTTCTTATATGTGAGAATGTTTTATTGTATGTTTTCTTTTATATTTAACATTCTTAAGAGGTGATATTTGATATAAATTATTCCAAAATAATTTTCTTACATGGTCTGTAATCTAAGGAAGAGTTCAAAGAGAAATATGTTATTCGGATTAACGGTAAATTTTTATTTTATTTTAATCATTATTCAGTTAAATTATTACGGAAAAAATTTCACGTTCGAAATGTCACGTATCGACCCAGATTTTGGCTTAAAAAAAAGAAAATACAGAAGATTTTGGAATCAAACCAAAGACATTTTAAAGTTACATTGCTACGTAAAATTCTGCGATTAGTTTGACTAAAAAATTGTGCCAGGTTTCGCTGAATTACGGCTTTTTATACATGGCAACAAAAATTACTTCTGTTTTTTTCACGTTCGAACCGCTACTTCTTTTGCCATTATCTTTGACCTAGAATCGCGCCCTCCATAAACTTAAGCATAGGTAACAGTGCTTTCTTAGTGCTTTAATTTAAGGGTTAAGAAAACGTAAAAATATTTTTTGCTTAAAATGTCACGTTCAACATTTTGGAATTACCCATATCTAGAAGACTGTTATACAAAATTACAAGTAATCAGCTCCTCAACCCTGTATAAAAAATATTCTATAAAAGAAAATTATTAAAAATTTTAAATTTGTATAGACATGTTTTTAAAAATATTAATTTACTATGAAACTTTTATATAACGATTTTAGTATTTCAGGGTACGTTGGGGATTGTCTGTAGACTGTTTATGTTAAGTTTGCACGAAATCGGTCCAGGGTTTCCGAAAATATGAACAAAATACTCTTTATTTTGAATTCCTCCGATATGAGAATATGTCGTAAAGTATATTTTATATCGCTAGAGGGCACAAAATAGGGCAAGGGGGGCAAAAGCTACTCCTCCCTATATCTTCTTAACTAATCAACCGGTTTTATTAAAATTTGGCATGCAGGCACTGTAACATCTGAAAGGAAACACGGAATAGGGCGTGAAATAGGGCAAGATAGGTAAAAGCTCCTCTCCCTATATCTTCTTTACTTATTAATCGGTTTTCTTGAAATTTCGCAGGCAAAAAGTGTAACATCTGGAAAGAACTATAGCTTAAAATTTTTATTACTTAGGGCTTGAAATAGGGCAATAGGGTAAAAGCTCCTCCTCACCAAGTTTTTTTAACTAATCAACCGATTTTCTTTTAATTTGGCATGCAGACACTGTAACATCTGAAAGGCAATAGGGAATAGGGTATGAAATAGGGCAAGAGGGGTATAAGCACCCCCTCCCTATACCTTTTTATATATTTTTAGTATTAATTTCCTGAAATAGAGCAAGAGGGGTAACATCTGAAAGAAGGAAATTATATGCCAAAACAACGTTTGCGGGGTCAGCTAGTAACATATAAAACAAAACAAACAAAAAAAATTAAAAAATTTGTTTTTGGTTTACATGTTATTTGTGCGAACGTAAACGTTCGAGTGACATCGTGAAATAGGCAGTTAATAAAAATTTCATGTTGTAAAAAAATTCCTTCGTTCAGTAAAAACAATTTAATGAAAATTAAATTTGATGAACTCAAGCCTAGCTAAAAATATGAAAAATTAATAAGTTTGAAATCATTGTTTAATTCAAAGAATCTCGGGATTCCCGGGAATAAGATTTTTTTTGTTTCGTTTCCCGGGAAGAGAAAGAGTCCGGGAAATTAGAAACCCTAGTGGATATTTAAAAGTGGTCAACTGCTTTGTAGAATATTCAATGTCTACAATTTTTTCTTTACTGGAAGGTAAATTAAAAATATTAACAAAGTTATTTTCGGGAATACAAAGTTTATTATTAATACGATCTTCGTATGACGTGCTAAATTCCCAGTTTTTCATATTTGATAAATACACTGAAATTTATTGTTGAGGGAAAGCAAGCCTTTATGCGCATTTCGCCGGTTGCTTACACCAGCTCATCAGGAAACCTTTTCCAAAGATTTTAGAAAAGCCAAAAATATTAAACAAATAAAACCTTAAGCGAATAAGAGTTATAAACACTCTAAGTCTTACCTGTAACAATATCAAAGCTTAAACAAAACACCAACAATAAACAGTGAGTTTATCTTTTCTTACATCCCATTAACAATTTCTTTAACTTTTTTAAATCCGGCAATCTTTTTAAAACTGCATACATTTTTGCTTTTATTTTTTCGCCGATTTGACCTTTTACTTTTCTTATTTTAATGGCAGCGTCATCAACGAGTTTAACCGAGGTGTTCAATGATTTAAACCCCTGAAGTTCGGTTATTGTCTCGACTAGAAACCCATTGTTTTAGTGTATAAATTCTAATTGAGCCTTTATATTAGGTACATTTAAAATATTAGGTACATTTAAAATAAAAATTATTCTTTTAAAAGAAAAACGGCAAAAAAATTGTACGGCTAAACAAGTTGAAAAATGGCTAATGGCTAAACTAATTTTTAATGGCTAAACAGGGTGAAAAATGGCTAAATGGCTGAATTGTCAACACTGCATGTCACATGCTAAGCTCATGCCATGCATGAACGTTTTTAAAGTGAACTTTGCGTTTCAAAACAATTTAATGAAAATTAAATTGGATGAACTCAAGCCTAACTAAAAATATGAAAAATTAATAAGTTTGAAATCATTGTTTAATTCAAAGAATCCCGGGATTCCCGGGAATAAGATTTTTTTTGTTTCGTTTCCCGGGAAGAGAAAGAGTCCGGGAAATTAGAAACCCTAGTGGATATTTAAAAGTGGTAAACTCCTTTGTAGAATATTCATTGTCTACAATTTTTTCTTTACTGGAAGGTAAATTAAAAATATTACCAATTTCTTTAACTTTTTTAAATCCGACAATCTTTTTTAAAAATGCATAAATTTTGACTTTTATTTTTTCGCCGATTTGACCTTCTACTTTTCTTATTTTAATGACAGCGTCATCAACGAGTTTAACCGAGGAGTTCAATGATTTAAACCCCTGAAGTTCGGTTATTGTCTCGACTAGAAACCCATTGTTTGAGTGTATAAATTCTAATTGAGCCTTTATATTAGGTACATTTAAAATATTGTTTACTTTTTTATCGCGACTGCATTATTTTCGTTAAAATTATTTACCACATCTTTAAATTCTTCAAAATTTTTGGCATAATACTCAACTGCCTGCAGCCAGGTACCCCATCTTGTTATACATGGTTGAAAGGCAAAGTTCATTTTAAAAACTTTCATGCATGGCATGAGCTTAGCATGTCGTCGTTCCGGAGTTATCTTGTCGTATATCACAAAATCGAAAAAAATGAGATAAGACCGTTTTCTGTGGTAAATTTAACAGATCGATCGATCTGCGCAATCCTCACGTCTCTATCTCTTATGGTTAATGAGATATTACGAAGCCATTTTGTTGTATATCCACTTTTACGAAATATTTAATGCGTTATAATACCGTATGTAGCATAATTGTGGATATACGACAAAAAACGTATGAAAACTTTCAGTTAAAAAAATCTTGCGTTATCTTGTTGTATGTGAACAAAGTATATTAGGTATGTTACAAAAAATACTGTTATTTTAACATTTTTCGTTTAATATGTAAAGATATTTTTCGGACGTAGTACACAACGGCTATTTATATTGATGGAATTATTGCTATATTGCCTACATTCATTTTACTGCTAAGCAATTAAAGGTTGACTATTCAGGGTGGCCCAACCATAATGCACAATGTAAATTGTAAATAAAACAAAAAGTTTTTAGAGAATTATCTGAATATTTTTTATTATTATAGAAGGATCTGTGACAACTATGTGTGAGACAAATTATCGGCCAAATGATCGTCGCGGCTTCGGTTGCATACCTCTGTCCTATGGTCCATAATTTCAATGACTCTGAGACATTATTGAGGTTCAATGTACTTAATGTGTCAAATTATCTATCTTTAGCTCTTGAATTTCTTCTTCTTGGCTTATTGACGTACACTTTTTATTTTTAATATTACCAAAGAAAGAAGGCCAATCATATGATCGTGACGGCGAGTTAACATGGACATTGAATTTCTCGTGCAGAAGAGCCATTGTTGCGTTGGCCGTGTGACACATTCTTTTGGAACTACTTATCGTCCAGGTCCATATCCTCAATTTCTGGCAAAAAGAAATCCGTTATCAGCTCGCGATAGCAAACACCATTCACAGTAACTGCTTGGCGATGATGCCGCCTAGCCATAAACCGCACCAAGCATGCATGCACAGGCGTTTTCACATTTCCTACAGAGCGGGTTTGCTAAAATTTGCACACAAATATCCCGATTGTGGACACAATTGATCGATTTTGCTGACCAAAAAAATCAAGAGGTGCACAAAATGTATTTTTGATTTGAACGCCCATTTTCGTAAAAGGCTTCAGCAATCTTAACGCGCTGCTGAATGCTGCACCTCTCCATGGTTGAATTTGGCACTGATACCAAGAAATGTCAAATTAAGTTGGACAAAAATTTGACGTTACGGTGTGACTCACAGTTAACATCGTGCATTATGGTTAGACCATCCTTAAGTAATAATAAACTTAAAATTATTCATACATAAGGAAATTCGATAATATAAAATTTATAACTATACGTAAATATATTTGACACTTGCATAAATTTTCGTTTTGAAAATTATTATAACCTAATTTTTAATATTGGTAAAACACGTGAATGTAGGTTTTTAATACCTTATTTTGACTTATATCACACAAACTAAAAAATATATCGCAAAAAGTGGCGTATACGACAAAATTTAAAATTTTTTTCGGACGTGACAATGACTATAACTTGAAATTTTTTTTCCATGACTTTGGATATTTTTACATAAATCGGTAAAGAACTTCAAACACAATATCTGACAAAAATATTGGAAGACTTTTTTCACGTACATTTTTGTGTATAAAAATTTGAACCTTAAAATTCGATTTCCCAAAAAAAAATTTTTGTGATATACGGCAAGATAACTTCGGCACGACGATGTGACATGCAGTGTTGACAATTCAGCCATTTAGTGGCTAGATTTAGCCATTTTTCACCCTGTTTAGTCATTAAAAATTAGTTTAGCCATTAGCCATTTTTCAACTTGTTAAGCCATAAAATTTTTTTGCCGTTTTTCTTTTAAAAGAATAATTTTTATTTTATTATAAAAACTTATAAAAGTAAAATAAACATTTTGAACAATTAAAACGCCTTTAATTTAAATCACAACTTTTACAAATGTTGAAAATCGCTATAAACTATGACGTTGACACATCTTTCAAAATAAAGGAACAGTATTCCACTATTTAATTTATAAAATGGATCAACACAAACATCGCTGTTTCTTTCTGGTTGCAAGTATTTCAATAAAGGGATGCAGGCGGTAACAAAATTATTTTAGAAATTTCAAAATTGACTCTACAGTTGCTCTCACTTCCATGGTCTAATGCTGAAGTAGAGAGGGTGTTTAGCCAAGTTAACATCGTTAAAAGTAATTTAAGAAATAGGTTACATTAAGCAACCGTTAATTCGATTTTATCAATTAGGTAAATATTTATACCACCACCACAATAGTGGAGAGGGTACTATGCGTTTGTGCTGATGTCTGTAACACCTTAAAATATTGGTCCTTAGCCCACCTTTACGTATACCGATTTACTCAGAATCACGATGTTTGTCCGGCTGGCTGGCTGTCCATGTAAACCTTGTGCGCAAAATACAGGTCGCAATTTAGAGATTATTTGATAAAATTTGGTACAAAGGTTCTAACGTGGTATCATAAAGTCGGGTTTAATCGACTATACTTTCTTACTTGTTTTTTATTGTAGTTCTGGACTCAAAAGGTTGGGTGAATGTTGTCGTGATTATGATTTACCTTTAAATTAATGAGTGATTCCTATGAGATGAACAATAACGACATTTAATTTTTTAATATTAATTTATTTTAATATTAATTTACGTTTATTCTTATTTAACAAATTGAAATTAACTCACAATTTCATCGTAAACAACTTTAAATGAATTATTTCTGTTTTGTTGTTGAATTTGAATGTGTTTTTATTTAAAAAATGCTTTTAGCCATTTTTTAGCCCATTTTTAGCCATTTTTTAGCAATTTTTTGCCGTTAATTTAGCCATTTTTGGTCACCAAGTTTTGGCAACACTGGTGACATGTAACATTTTTGAGTAAGATATCTTAAAAAAAGGTCAAGTAGAGCAAAATTTTATTTTTATTAAAGGATTCTAAAAAAGAAATTGAATCTTTGAAAGTTCGAGCTATTGAAGCATGATCCACCTTTTCCAACTTTACAATATTTAACAAAAATTTGTGTTTACTCTGTTCTTCTTCTGCATTCAAGATCCCAATTACGTAGACAACGAAACGTCCTTCAGTGTCCATTGCTTCGTCAATAGACAGCCACAAATTATGTCACTTAATTCTTTCAACAATGTCACATAGTTGTATAGTGTACAACTTGGCGATATAAGTTTTTATAAGGGTTGTTTCCGTAGGAATGGTTTCATTGTTATATTTGTTTAAAACAATTCTATAATTTTGGTTGATAAGCTAATATAGAGGTATTTCTGCAGACACCAGAGCATTATACAATTCAAAACTAAATTTGCTAGTCTTATCCCCAAAAGTTGATTTTCTTGAAATTAAAGTTTGCGAAACGTTTTCATAAATCATAAATCTTTGTGTTTCTGGCTTTGAAGGTGCTGATTTACTTAAAATTTTTAAATGAAACACCTTTTTGTAAACTCTGCACTGAAAGAATTTTCTTCGCAATACTAACGAATTTTGACATTAATCCCATGAAAAATTGCATTATAAAGGAACCTATGCAGCGCTTCGTTGGATCAATGAAACCTGTTTCATTAAAATGACTTAATGAAACATTACATTAGATCCATGAATATTATTCATTGGATGAATACTTTCAATAAAGTAAAATTTTTTTTTTTTTTTATTTTTTTTTTTATTTATTTTTTTTTTCTTTTTTCTTATTTTATTTTACTTTATTTTATTTTTTATTTTTTTTTCTGTCTCTGGTGGGATTCGAACATGTAACCTCGGTGCTGATAGACTAGCTCACTACCAGCTAGTCTACCGGGGCAGTGTAGTTTTTGTATAAAAAAACTACGTTTTTTTCTCAATTAAGACCGTAAATATGAGATTAAATTGTCCATAATAACAATAACAACGTTGATTGAAAGTGGATTGAAAGTTTTTGTTTCATTACTATAATGACCTTTTTATTGTCATAATGAAAATTTAAATTTATGAAGGCAATTATTAAAATATGTTGCTTTTATAAAAAAATTGTTTGATTTCATAAATTTAATGGCATACATGTAACATTAGATGTATGAAGTTATTAAATCTTACATTTTTTAAATAACAATTAAACATTTTTTTAAGGAAACTATAATTTTGTATTAATTTATGAATATAGTTATGTTTGTATATTGTTTTTTTAAGTTCCCAATTAAATTTTTTTGTTTAACTTGGACAACCTTAAGTTTTCATATATCCAATGAAAATTTTTAACGTAATTACGAAATCTAATGAAGCGATTTTAACGAAAATACTTCATCAAACCTATGAAATTCCATTTAGACAATGAAAATTTTCATTTACCCAAGGAAAACTTTTTTATGAAAATGATTCATTAAATGATTCTTTCAGTGTGCAAAAAAGTTCTTTTCCCTCTATTTTGAAGACTCAAAAACACACTTATTTAAAAGATTATTTTTTGATATTTTTTCTTTTGGCATTTTTTTTTCTTAAAAACAATTTATTTTATTAATACTTTTTGGATTTTAGGTCACCGTAAATCAAAAATATTATGTTGAGTTCTATTTTTTCTTCGCCGAACATTGTTTTTATTTGCTGTTCTTCAAGTAAAAAAAACCGCGAACAAAATGAAATGTCAAAAACTGTTTTATTGTTACTTCTACAATTATGCGCACAATTATACAAATTGTATAATTTTTGTATGTGCTACTTTTTAAAAGTAAAAGAAACAAGGTGAATTTATAATAAAATGTATGTAGGTAATTCAGTACCAAACACCAAATTGTTGTTTTTGCTCCTTGAAAATGTCGAAGTTAGCAGATTTTCCCATACTTTTTTGACTGTTTGACAGCTTCAGGGCTGAAACAACTATAACCAGCTGATTCACTGACTACACCTTATAATGAATTCGCCTTGAACAGAAAGATATTTCAAAACAAAAAACTAAGAAAAGAGCAATTTTTTTTTATAAATATTACAAAATATGACGAAAAATATGAATTTATAACAAAATATGACGAAAATATGATTAACATGATACATAATACAAAATATGATGCAGTGTTGCCAGTAAATTTTCCGAAAAGTTATGTTAAAAAAAAATCCGATTTTTCCCCACGCGTTCAAAAAATTTCCCCTACAAAAATCCCTACGCATTAATGGCATTAAAAAGAAGAAAAAACATAAGTTATAAAAAATAACTTTTATTTATATATATGTGTGTATGTTTATTAAACCTTTGACAAAAAATAAGTACAAAACTAAAAACTATACACTTGGTCATCAAGAGGGCATGAATTTATATCTTTAATTGGCAACAAAACAATTTACTCTTATTTTTTTATTTTAATTGGTTCAGAATGAAACGCATGAATTAATTTTTTTTTTTGCCAGAAAAAGATCGTTTATGTGGTTAAAATAGTTTAAAACAAATTTTAAGAATAATAAGTAAGCCATTGTGCAATCATTATTAAGTTCAGCGTATATCAGTTCGGCAGATGATTATCGTGATCACATACATATTTAAAATATGCCCCAAAAAGTTCCAAATAGATAATATCCTTTCAATGCATTAATGTCGTGAATGCCATCTACAAATCCTCAATATTTTCGTTTTTATACCCTCCACCACAATTAGTTGTGAAGAGGGTATACTAAGTTTGTCATTCCGTGTGAAACTTTTTTATTATTCATCTCAGACCCTTGAGGTCCTTGAGTAATTCTAAGTCGATTTAGCCATGTCCGTCTTTCCGTCTGTTGAAAACACGCTCACTTTCGAAAAACTCAAAAGAAATAAACAAACTTGGTGTCAAATTGCTTGTAGTTTTCCTAAGCAGTTTGGGATTGAAACCCAGCAAAATCGGTGCATTAGAATCAGAGATATGAATCAAAATGTGGAACCACCACCTAAAAAAACTTTATAATTTTGTTACAAAAACCAACATAAATGGTGGAAAAATGCACAGAATGATATAAGATTTTGCAAAAATTTGTTTAATTCGACTGGAAATCACTCTGTAAAATTTCGTGAAGATCCGTCCATAATTTACCCTAGGCCCATTATAAGCCCTACTCCCGGAAAACAGTATAGTACGCTTAAAACCCTAATTAACAATGCTATCATGACAAATTTTGGCACGTCACAGTTTAATAGGACTAGAAATGACACTGTTAAGTTTGCTAAAGATCGGTCCATAATTTTCCCTAGGCCCCATAAAAACCCTACTGCCTAAAAACAGTTTAGTAATCCTAAACGCATAATTAATAATGCTAATTTTGGCTCATCACACTTTAATAGGTCTATAAAAAACACTGTGAAATTTCGTGAAGATTGGTCTATAATATACCCTTGGCCCCATATAAACCCTACTCCCGGAGAACAGTTTAGTGCGCCTTAATTAACAATGTTATCATAATAGAAATTGGTACGTCACAGTTTTGTAGACCTATAAATGACTCTGTGAAATTTCGTGAAGATCGGCCCATTATTTACCCTAGGCCCCATACAGTACTTTTCGCTTATAGTCACATCCTTTAGTTGCAACCATAACGTGGACTATATCGCTAATGTGACAATAATGCTAATTCACATATAAGCCAATATGACGGATATAACCGAATTCTAATATTATCAAGTTATGTGAATAAAAGAAATAAAAAGTTCATACATATATATTACACCGACATCAGGCTTATGGTTTTACAACAGAGCTACATACTGTATAAAAAATAGTTAAAATAATAACAAGATATTTCATAACTGATACCAATGGCAAAAACTATTTTTTTACGATTAGAGAGTTGATGACAATAATTAAATGATTTAATTCTTTCTTTCTTTGGATGGATTGTGGTTTCAAAAACTAAAAAGAACTTGGTAAATATTGCTTATGTGATTATAACGCCATTTATTTGCTGTACTTTTCCCTTTACTGACGGTTGATAAACTGCATATATGGCAAATGTGCTTATATCGCTAAATGGACTATAACGTTAATACATTATATTAAATTAACTTATGGCGGCAAAACAAACAGATAAAATAGACTATATTGCTAACGTGACTATAAGCTTAGTGACTATAAACGAAAAGTACTGTATAATGCCCACTCTGGTAAAATAATAAAATAAGCCAAAAACCGTAGCAGATATAGATTTTGCGGTAAACATTCTTCCAGCTTAGCTTCATATGGCGAATAAAAAATGTTATGCAATATTGTGATATACTGTCCATAATTTACCTTACATCCCACTTTAGCAGCCTTCTGAAATTCACTGAAAAGGCTAAAACTAATTGTTCCGCTGTATTGAAATTTATGTTTTTTAATACTAGAAACCACTCTGCAGAATTTTGGAATGATTCTTCTAGTTCGGCACATCTCTTTGAACTACCCAGAATATAAAACGCTATTTGTCTTATTAATTCTTCCGGTGCTTTTGGTAAATTAAGGTTAGCTTTATTGCCAATAATCGCAGACGTATGGTATATACACTTTATAGTAATAAATAAATTTTCCAGTCATGACGGTCAGGCGTCTCCGGTGGAGAGGTTGTTCACAACCCTTAATTGTGAAACTTTCAAATGAATCATTATGAATCGCTTATAAATCTTGTAACAAAGAAAGTCTTAAAATGTGTAACCACTTTCAAATGACGTTGGCTCCATCGCAGCAAATACCAGGTTTGTTAGAAAATGGAATTGAATATTTTAAAATTAATTCTTTGAACATTTTATAGATCTTATCCGCCGTACAGTGCGCTCCTTCCTTTTCTTCATCAAAAAATTTAACAATAACTCACAAATTTATCAACCGTTTTGAACAACAAAATATCACTAGAAACACGTTTTTTCTGCATTTATATCATAAATAATGCGATATGACGTAAAATCCCTACATTTTGAAGATTATAAAAAATCTGTACGATTTTCCCTACGCTTATACTTTAGTATTAAAAATACCTACATGTATGTTTGGTCATAATATGATTCAATAATAATCGTAATATGGTGACTACAATCCTAATATGTTGCTCTTAGAATATGTTTACCACAACCTTGTTTTTTTCTTTGCGTGTACATTTTGAAAAAAAAATATGATCACGAGGGGAGGTAGTGGGCAATTTCTGCCTCTCCGAAACTATCTTACACATTTCTAACCACGTTAACAATCCGCTGGTATTATACACTTAGATAAATCTTACCAAATGAGATTTTCTTAAGTAGTTTTAGGGAGGGGGTTCATATAGGACATACGAACCTACCAGTAAATTTCATGAAAAGTGTAAAGAAGTTATTGCGATTTATGTTGCAAAATTGTAAAATTCCTTTCTTCATAAAAATAATTTAATAAAAATTAAATTTCTTGAACTTAAGCCTAATTAAAAATATTAAAAATTTGGATTAAAAACCATAAATAGTTCAACAAAATAACCACAATACTAATTATTGTTAAAGCTAAGGCACGAGCTCTATGTGTACATTTGTCCTTCAAGTTGTGCTGAAAAAGGTCAACAGAAAAAGAGAAAGACAAAGTGAAAAAAAAAAAACAAAAAAATGTACTTGGACTTCAAGAAAAATTCTTGACGAAAGTACGAAAAAACAGAAGTAAAGGAAAAAACATGTAAAATCAATTAAAATGGATAATCATTCAGGAAAGCAAATTTCGATCTACCAAATGTTAAAATACAATTTGGTTTAAGGATTGATGTTTGACTAGTGACGTCAGCAGTCGTCGATGGCTGCAAGTGTAAGACGGCAAACCCATCTGAGGAGATCGAGTGGTTGCGATCGAGGCATGTCATGGTAACCTGCCGGCCAGGGTTCGAGCCCGAGACACGTCGAGAATGAAATATTATCAATAACAATTTTGATTAATTTTCATGTTGTAAAATTCCTTTCTTCATAAAAATAATTTAATAAAAATTAAATTTCTTGAACTTAAGCCTAATTAAAAATATTAAAAATTTGGATTAAAAACCATAAATAGTTCAACAAAATAACCACAATACTAATTAATATATTTTTGAGCCAAATTTTATCTAAATACCTAAACTATAAGATAATTAATGAGCACAAAGACTTTTGTGGACAAAGTTTGTATGGGAGCTATGTGAAATTATATACTTATTCCCAACACTTTCAAAAGGTTTCGTCCTTATGACAGTCGAAACGTAAGCACCAAATTATATTAATTTATCTTACATAGACAGACATCGTTCGATCGCTTCATTAAGCGAGTCTGAGTCAATCGGTATACTAAAAGTTAGCTATAGGGCCAATCTTTGTAAAAATGGCAAAAGTATTGGATATCATTAATTATGAACGATCGATTTCGATCCAAAAGAAAAATCGGCGTTTAAAGAACCTCGGCTTTAGTTCAGGTGCCACCACCTTAATTCCTAGCTCTTGTTGAATTCCAATGCTTTTAAACAAAATAAAACTATCTGATGTGTTTCTACGTTGTGCGTATATGCGTCTTAAGAAAAACCTAAATTCGAGTAACACTCTCCGAGAAAATAGGTGCAGCCAATATCTCAAGCGTGCTAACAAAACATATTTATCAATATGGTTACCGCTAATAAAACAATTTTTAGCGAAAAATATTCGAACTTTCTGTGGCTACCTATTCCAACCATACTATGGATACCTATTCCATTCAATTGATTGGAAGATACGAAGTAATAAAGAAATTGACAGTCGGATAAAAATAGGTAACCCATTTCTGTAAAATAAACGTTAAGCTAAATAAGAAAAATGTGATATTTCAATACTAAATATCCTTACGTTTAAATTTGACGTTTATCGTGATTTACATTACACTGCGACACAGTCATTTTGCGGACCTGGAATTAGAATTTTTACTAATTTGATGTCGCTGATTTCAAATCTAATCTCCATTTTTATCTACCAGCTCTACTTTTCGAAATATACCGTTATCTCCAAAATGAAGGCACTTTCACTACACATATATGAATAACCTAAAAGCGGTTGACCATATTCAGTTAACAAAAAAATCCGAAACTCGGCAACAATATTATCTCTTAGCCGTGCTTATTCACATTATACTGAGAAAACTGAATATCGATTTCCATACAGAAATGAGATTTTAAATATGTGTGTGTCATGAACGTTTTTTCTTTTTGTATGGAAATCGATATTCAGTTTTCTCAGTAAATTGTGAATAAAATCAAAAGTTGTTTTGTTTTGATAATTAAAAACTGATTTATCACTTGAACGATTGAAAAAGGTTTCGTTAATGATTCATTCATATATTAAAATAATGTTTCTTAAATATTTTGAATTTTTGTTTTTGCAAATTAAAAAAAAAAAATAGAAACGTTCGTGTCAGCAAAACAAATAAAAAGATTGTATAAAAAGGAAGCCCAAAAATTATTGACAATTAAGAGCATAAATGTTAGTGCGAATTTTTTCTTCTGTTCAATATAATTCAGTAGGTATGACCGCTATTTGTGGTATGTATGTATGTGCCGAATAGTCTATACTAGCGAAATTACAAGGAGGATACACAAAATATTTTGCATTCGCCTTTAGATTTTTTCTACCAAGAAATTCCGCACATGCAATGTTAGCTGATTTCTTCTGGGAAATCAATCGCGCAACAGCAGATAAAACGTATAAAAGAAAGCGAACTAGGTACCACGTTCATATTTATTTTTTAATTTTTTATGTTTAAGATATTGTTATAAAAATTCATTTAAGATTTTAAATTATAAAATAGTCGTTAATATGTAAGATTTTTTACTTTTTCCATAATAAATACGTATTAAATATTTCAATATAAGTAATTTATTTAAATATAATAAAATCTAGACGTGATAGATTCAATCTGCAAAACGATTTGGATTCAGAACGCTAAAGTCAATTAAAATCTCAAAAGAAAGTTCTTGCTCCCGACTTTCTTTTTGCCGACCAGGTGTTATTTGTGGTAAATACATAAATGATTATGACAACCATAAAATGACAATGCTGAACACTGAACCAAAAATCCAATGAAAATGTACGTTAAGCAAACGAATTACGTTTATTAAAATATTTTCGAAAATAATACCTAATAAAAATAAAATTTTCATCATAATAACGAATAATTCGTTGAGCCAACGAAAATATTTTAATAAACTTAATTCGTTTGCTTAACATACATTTTCATCGAATTTTTGGTTCAGTGTTCAGCATTGTCATTGATTAAGTGAACATATAGGGGACTGACTTAGTGGTTATCCATAATCATATATAAATGTATATTTCTTCTTTATTCATAAAAATAATTTGTTGTATTTTCCATATTGGCTGGCTCTTATTGGAAAATCCTTTAGCGATTTTATATATCTCCATACTTTTCATATTTCTATTCGATCCCACTTTTTATTTTTATTTTTTGTTACCAGCTTCTTTATCTCGTGTTCGTCAATATATGTATTTACGCCTGTGTTTTTCATTTATCTTCATCGACCATTTATCTTCATTGCCTTGGCTACAGCCACAGGTATTCCTTTTCAATGGATGAAAAACTGTTTCTTCATGCTTGTGTACTTATATTTTTTTTAGTATTTTTAATTTAGTATAGTTTTTTTTTATAAGAACAGTGCTTTTAAAAAAAGTTTTGTTTTTAATATAAAGTGTACAGAAATGTCAAAAGCATGAACACTAATATATACATATAAAAAAGTCAAAAGCCATTAAAATAGCAAAAAAAAAAAAAACATAACAGCTGGTAGATGATTATATTATTAGGTGACTTTTATAATTCAAAATCAGTCTTGTTAAAACTTTTTGGCAACCACACAAATGGAACGTTGACAATCGCTTCAATCGTAGTGGAAATCGCTTAATATTTTAAGGCTTGAGATTCACACCATGCGTTTTCGCCTCCGCGCGTTGCATGCTTGCGTTCTACGTTTTAAGTAACATGATTTTTATGAAGCATCTCCACAAGTAAAAATAAAATTGTATGATCAAAATCAGCTGATTTGTTCGAACGCTGCTTGTGAAGCTTATAAAAGTAGAAAGAAAAGCTACTTTTTGCATTTAACTCCTCAATGTTTCCTACGCTTTTGTGCATGTTACTTGGTATGTAAAAGAACCGTGATTCTACTTTTTTGACAGTTGCATACGAAGCGAAAAAGCGTAGAATGCATCGTGTGAATATCCAGCTTAAACGTTGCATTCTATCCCTGCAAATAAAATTGGACCACCTGACCCATTTTGATAAAATGGACTACTCCATGGACTAGTCCGATGTAATGCAAGCATGGACCATGCCATTGTTAAAAAGTGTTTGTAGTGAGATGACATGTCTTCGTTTTTTAACGACATGCTTTCGTGTTTAAACGACTTCAAAACTAATCCTCTTGAGTATACCATGGAGTAGTTTTAAAACTACTCCTTACTGGTCCAAAGGTGGGTTATATACCATGGAGTAGTTTTAAAACTACTCCTTAGTGGTCCAAAGGTGGGTTATATGGTCCTCTCCTAGGACATCGTAATGTTAAATAGACCAGGTTTTTTCCATACGTTTGGGTTACTTGTGGACTAGTCCTGGTCCCTTGTGGACTACTCTTTACACGCGTGTTTGGACTGGTCCTATTATTTGCAGGGATATTAACCACGTTAATTATACAATAGTGTTGGTTAAATGTAAAAACAATTGGGGGATTCACAAGGTAGTCATCAAGTCATATGTCTTAAAATAGTACCAAGAACAAATTTGAGTGCTGTGAGTAGCCAGCCCTTCAAAATTTAAATTTCTACTGTATAGTTATGACAAAACAATAAGCGCGGCAAAAAAGTCTTACCCCCGTATTTATAAACGATTATTTAATTTAACACACGTTTACTAAGCCAAATTTTCATACAAAATTTGTTTTGTAAACCTTTATTAAATTTCAAAATTCTTTATAAATACAGGCATTTTTATTTAAGGACTATTGTTTGTTTGAAAAACACAACAATAATATTTTTAAACCGTTATACAATTTAAGGATATTATGACAATATGACTTGATAGCACACCTTGTGTATCCATCAAATATATTTTTTCGTTCCATTAAATACGGAAAAATATTCCACTTTGAAATGGCATGTTAAAATATTACTCATTTATAAAGCATGATTTAAATAAAAAAAAACACCATTACAATTAGAAGAATTGAGATTACTGTATAATAACGTTAAACATTTTATAAAGACTAGTGTTCGCCTAATGGTCAAAGTTCAACCATAAATTTTTATGTTAATATGAAGAAAACGTAGTACATCCAAGTGTATATGAATATACATGTTTCGAGCATTTATTTTTTTCCGTCTTAGTGAATCGATTTGGCGAGGGACCAATTTCCGGTTCATATTTTATCTTCCACTTGATTTAATTTAATTTTGTAAGTTCAATATAAGAAACATCAGAAAATATCAATTGAAAAACAAAAAAGTATCCAAAAATCTGCATTATATATTGTCATCTACTCAGGACACTGCATGTATAATTTTATGTTTCTATGACTAATATTAACGAAAATTAATTAATGTACCAGATGTTGAACGAAAATGTACCAAAAAGCTCCCTCTTAGACATTCTCATTCACTCAGAAGCCTGCACCTATATTATTATGTTGCTAAGTTCAGTTTTGTACAAAATTTATCACATGAAACACAGGAAAAAAGAAAGAAATTTAATTTCCCGTATTTCCCCTTTTTGATACTTTTTTTCCCCATAGAGGTTCGGTTGACAGCGTCCTTAACTCTTTTGCCTGTGCCGACTTATACATAAGATTTATATAGTCGAAATATTCGAAAACAGGTTTCTTGAAAAGTCGCATAATCGACTACCCTATTTTTTATTATTTGATAATTAATTTAATAATTTGTTGTATATGTGTTAGTAGCAAATTTGAACGCTTATAACTCTGAAATTATTGAACAGATTTTAATTAATTATATTTTGTGCACTTCTGTTAGTAAATACCTTTCAAGTGGTGAATATTTTGCTCAAATCGGTTGACATACAGAGGAGGAAAGTGTTCTTTCTTAACAGTATTGCCTTTGCCGATTTAAATATATATATTCTATGACAATAAGTCAAACATTATAAACTATCCCTAAAGCCGTTTTTTGGAATTTTAAAATTTTATATTATTGGTCCATGTAAAAATTCGTTTTTTATAAATACAGATTATCCTACTAAATATCGTGAAGATCGTCCCATTATTCACCAAACACCCCATATAAAGCTTACTCTCGGAAAATAGTTTAGTACACCTAAAACCGTAACGAATAATACTATTTTAATAAAATTTGGTTTTCAGTTTTATAAAATTAAAAATCATACCGTCAAATTTCGTGACGATCTGTCCAAAATTTACCACAGGCCTAATAAAGCCCACTCTCGGGAAAACACTTAAGTACGTCTAGAACCGTAGCAAATAGTACTATTTAATAGAGTTGTCAATTATTCTCCTTTCAACTTTGTTCGAATAATTCAAATAATTGTTTTTGTTCGTTCGATCAAACGATTAAATCTAAAAAATTATTCGATTAATCGATGAGAATAACGAATAAAAAAATTATTTTAACAAAAAAATTACTATGGAAAATCTTCCATTCCATCCGCTATGACTTCTTTTTTTGATGCATAACATTTTTCATCATAACTCCACATCGTTGTATTTCTTTAAGGCATCGTAAAACCCTTAATTCCTTAATAATTCGATATTACTTTGGATTTTCGATTGGCGTTGGAAGACCTTCCATCTTCAGCGAAATTTCTTCTATCGACAGCCGCTGTCTTAATGTATTTTTCCATTGGACCAAGTTTGGCATTTCTTGATATCGTTGGATTATCTTCCACTACATCGTTTTCAATGGTAGTATTGTGGCACTTACAAATTTTTAATATTTTTAATTAGGCTTAAAAGTTCATGAAATTTAATTTTTATTAAATTATTTTTGTGAAGAAAGGAATTTTACAACATGAAAATTAATTAAAATTGTTATTGATAATCTTTCATTCCTGACGTGGCTCGGGCTCGAACCCTGGCCGGCAGGTTACCATGACATGTTTCGATCGCAACCACTCGATCTCCTCAGATGGATTTGCCGTCTTACACTCGCAGCCATCGACGACTACTGACGTCACTAGTCAAACATCAATCCTTAAACCAAATTGTATTTTAACATTTGGTAGATCGAAATTTGCTTTCCTGAATGATTATCCATTTTAATTGATTTTACATGTTTTTTCCTTTACTTCTGTTTTTTCGTACTTTCGTCAAGAATTTTTCTTGAAGTCCAAGTACATTTTTTGTTTTTTTTACTTTATCTTTCTCTTTTCTGTTGACCTTTTTCAGCACAACTTGAAGGACAAATGTACACATAGAGCTCGTGCCTTAGCTTTAACAATAATTAGTATTGTGGTTATTTTGTTGAACTAAATATGGTTTTTAATCCAAATTTTTAATATTTTTAATTAGGCTTAAGTTCATGAAATTTAATTTTTATTAAATTATTTTTGTGAAGAAAGGAATTTTACAACATGAAAATTAATTAAAATTGTTATTGATAATCTTTCATTCTTGACGTGGCTCGGGCTCGAACCCTGGCCGGCAGGTTACCATGACATGTTTCGATCGCAACTACTCGATCTCCTCAGATGGATTTGCCGTCTTACACTCGCAGCCATCGACGACTGCTGACGTCACTAGTCAAACATCAATCCTTAAACCAAATTGTACATTTGGTAGATCGAAATTTGCTTTCCTGAATGATTGTCCATTTTAATTTGGATTAAAAACCATAAATAGTTCAACAAAATAACCACAATACTAATTATTGATATACATATATAATTTAAAAAATTGTATTATAATACAATAACAACAATTTTTACTTTTAATATATGATTTATATAAATCGATTCTTTATTTTTAAGCTTTTTGTTTATTTCTAAATTTTTCACCCGAAATTGAAAAATTCCCTTTCTTCAAAATTTTTTAACGTTTGACTTAAAAACAAAACAGCTGATACAATTGAGAAGATGAGATAAAAAACTCGTTCGTTGCAAAATTAAAAATACGAGATGGCAAATTATTCTTACAGTTCTTTTGGCGCTTTATTAGACGAAATATTCTGATTGCATGTCCGTGCTAAAAACATGGAGAGGACATGCATTGAAACAATTAGTATATCATATCATTTCGTATTTGAAATTTTGTAACGAACGAGTTTTGCAACTTACCTACTCAATTGTTTAATTTGTTAAATAAAAACATAAAATACATTTTTGATATACAATGAGTACTCAACACGGTTTTTGCTTACTAAAAATTTAGATTAATTACAACCAGGGCTATAGCAACAATATTTTTTAACTTTACTACATTTTGTATAAAATCACTTAAAACTTATGAGAATAAATCAAATTCTAAGCTTTTATTTAATTTATTTTTTAATAAAAAAAGTTGTTCGATTAATCGACATTAATTAATCGATTTATTCGTTATTCGAAAATCGGCGTTTTGAAATTATTCGAACAAGAGTTTGGTTTTGTTTGATCGATTAATCGAATTATTCTTAATCGATTGACAACTCTACTATTTAAGTATAATTTGTTCTGTTAGACTTTCATAGATCCCATATAGTGTCCACTCCTGAAATATTCTAATTGTCGTTGGAGCTTATCTTAACTTAAAAATAGATAAAGAAAATATTGAGCATCAGCGATTTCGCCATAACAAAGATTTTTCTATTAATTAATATTAATAACTGTCTGTTTTTAGAAACTGAAAACAAAATTTGAGGTGGAAAACAACAATAAAATACGAAAATTTGTTCTTGTTTTCAATATTATTTCGCACACGAAATTTTGTTTTCATTTTCTGCCTGTTTTATATTATACATATCGTTACTTTAATATAGAAAAGCCCTAACTAACGTTTTCCTTACTTTATAGGAGACAAAATAAACTTAATAAAAATTATAGTGTTGTTGTCGCGATTTTTTTTTAACGCAGTTTTTTATTAAATTCTCCAAACAATTTAATAAAAAAAACTACGTTTAAAAAAAATCGCAACTACAATACTACAATTTTTATTAAGTTTTTTCCATCTCCTGTAAAGTAAGGAAAATTTTAGTTAGGGCTTTTCTATATTAAAGTAACGATATATGTATATATATATATATATATATATATATATATATATATATATTTAATATAGTCCAAAATTTGAAGTTTTTAATCCCACTGTACCTATTCGTTTAAAATAATATTTCATTAAATTTTTTTTCCATTCCGTTTCCTTGCATTTATTGTTATCTTTTCGTTTCTTTTGTCATATATTTATTATATTTTTATACTTTTTTCCTGATGTCATTCTTCTTCGTTTTTCTTTAATTTTTTACAGCTTTTGTTTGTATAAATCTTCAGCAATTTTTATTTTATCTCTTCTCTACCTTTTTTTTATAACAAACAATAAATTTTATGTTTTTTTCCTATTTTTTCATCGTCTTATTTCTGCTCATTTTTATTATGCGCTCATTTTTTTGTTGGCAACCTCAAATGCACTGTTCCTCTTTTTTTTTCTTTCTTCCATTTTATATTCGTCTTCCGCTTATTTTTTATTTTTTGCAAACTACAACATTTCCACAACGGCCATTACATTTTCTCAGGTTTATTTATCTGGTCAAGTTTTGTTATTTTTTAACTGTCTGTTTTTTTCTGCTTGTGTGAGTATGAGATTTTTTTTTGCCAGAGCAGCTTCATAATTTCTACTTTACCTTATCACGGCCATCACTATTTATCCGATTGTAGATGTCTAGGAAGTGTATTTTATAACTGTAACGGACCTTGCTTTATTCCATCCACTCGTACCTCATGATCTGCAATTATTTTTCTTCCAAAACCAGCCACAATGTGTAGGTGAATAAAAAAAATAAGCTACACGCTTATACACAAATGTTTGTACCTATAGTATGTTAAAAAAAATAAATAAATAAATAAAAATGGAAAATATATAACGTGGTAATTTCTCAGAATTAAGTTTGTTGCACGTCTTTTATATTGTCCTGTAAGTTTTATAGTTTATATTCTTAACTCCCTTCCCTGTATTATTGTCCAACAAAAGTTTTTAATTTTTTAGATGGACATTATGAGGTATAAAAAGAATTGCGCGTTTTCTTGATGTACTTCATTTCGTTTAACTGCCATTAAGTATTGCTGACCAATACTTAAGCATACTTTTTGGCGTCCGTAATATTCGTACTCACTCATACAAATTTGCACAGAATCTTAAAAGCCTTCATTCTTTTATTTAAGTGATTTTAATATTTAGCTAAAACTTCGCACTATTTAAATTAAATATTATTTTGTTTTCAAAAGATTTTGTTATTCGTGCTTAATTCCTAGTTTTTATTATTGATAAAAACACTTGAAATTTATTGTTGATGGGATAAGCTTCCTATGCGCATTTCACTGGTTGCTTAGGCCAGATCATCAGGAAACTTCATCCATAAAGATTTTAGAAAAACTAAAGATATTAAACCAAATAAAACTGTTTAACGTATAACACTTATATCAACAGTTCTACTTGTAATAATATCAAAGTTTAAACAAAACACATCAACAATAAAATATCAGCAAAATGCCCTCCATTTCGAACTCCTCCGAAACGGCTTGACCGATTTTTATGAAATTTAGGTATGAGAATAGGTCGTAGAGTGTATTTTATATCGCTAGAGGGCGCAAAATATTGCAATATGGGTAAAAGCTGCCACTCCCCAATCTTCTGAACTAATCAACCGGGTTTCTTAAAATTTATCATGCAGGCAATGTAACATCTGAAAGAGAATAGAGAATAGGGTGTGAAATAGGGCAAGAGGGCTAACAGCTCCTCCTCCCTATATCTTCGTAACTAATCAACCGATTTTTTTTTAAATTTCGCAGGCAAATAATTTTAGAGTTGGAAAGAACTATATATATATATATATATATATATATATATATATATATATATATATATATATATATATATATATGCACAAATAGGTGCCGATAATACTGGTTATGAGACGATAATGAGGACGCATGCTTTGGGGACGTGCAATGAAAATGGTGAGCTGTTTTTGGAGTTATGTTTGAACAATGATCTTAAAGTAGGAGGGTCCATATTTCCTCACAAGAAATCCCACAAGACAACTTGGAAGTCACCGGGAAACGTACACGAGACAAAAATTGACCACATCTGCATTTCTGCGATGTCAGAAACAAAAAGAGTGGTGAAATTGGTAGTGATCACTACTTAGTGGTTGCCGAGATGAAACTCAAGCTATGGCCAAAAAGGCATAACACATTACAAAATCATAGACCTTACAATATCCAAAAACTAAAATCTACATTTGTTAAAGAAAGATTTATTGAAGGTATACACAACATCAACACCCTAACCAACGAAGCTGTTGCTACTGAAGATACATGGTTATCCATAAAGAAAAATCTACAAGATCTGTGCAAAAAAACTTTAGGTTACCGACAATCAGAACAGAAAGAGTGGATATCTGTAGATTCATGGGATATGATTGAACAGAGAAGAATTCTCAAAACAACTATGCTAGGAGAGAACGACCCGCAAGCAAAGGAGAGAAACAACGTAGAGTACAGCAGATTAAGCAAACTTATTAAACGACAAATAAAACAAGACAAGAAAATGTTTTATGATAACATGGGTACTGAAGCTCAGACAGCGGCAGAAAAGGGGGATATGAAGGAGCTATTTAAAATAACAAGAAAACTTGCTGGAAGTAACTTTAGTGGGTGCTCTCCTGTTATAGATGATGAAAACGGCGTTTTAGTGACAGCTAAACAAGAACAACTACAAGTTTGGAAAAAGCACTTCGAAAAGACCCTTAATATTTTACATAGTGAAGAAGATAGATTTCAAATAAGAACGCGACTAAGTCAAAATATTCGAATTAACGTTAATTCTCCCGATGTAAATGAGATATGTGCGGCAATTAAGAGCATGAAATGTGGGAAGGCTGCAGGTAATGACGGTCTGCCAATAGAGTGCTTCAAAGCTGAACCATACGTGATGGCAGAAATTTTGTACCCGCTCTTCAGTCAAATTTGGAGTAGTGAAAGGTTCCCAAAAAGGGTGATAAGAAAAAATGCAATAACTGGAGGGGAATTTCTTTACTCCCTGTGGTTTTTAAAGTATTTACAAAAGTTGTCCTTGAAAGAATTGCAGAAACACTTAATGATAGCATACGTAACACACAGGCAGGTTTCCGCCCTGGAAGATCGTGCACAGACCAAATCAGTACTGTGCGTATCTTGATTGAGCAATCAGCAGAATTTAATTCGACCATGTACCTTGCTTTTATAGACTACGAGAAAGCCTTTGATGTCCTAAAAAGAGAGTACATATGGATGGCATTGGACGCAAGAGGAATCCCCCAAAAAATAGTCAACATCCTTAAAAGCAGTTACGAAAATTCAACGTGTAGGGTGTTACATGATGGTGCCCTTAGTGATACTTTTTCAACAATCAGCGGCGTAAGACAAGGATGTGCGTTATCACCACTACTATTTATCACCGTAATGGATATCGTATTTGATGCTATAGACGAAGTGCCTGTGGGTTTAAATTGGAGAATGTACCAAAGATTAGGTCATCTTGAATACGCAGATGATGTGGTTCTGTTAAGCAACAAACAGACAGATATGCAAACCCTTATAACATCTCTTACAACTGAATCGATGAAAGTAGGTCTGAAGGCAAACATATCAAAGACGAAGGCAATGACGAAGGCGTTAACAACAAATTCCGATAAATTCACAGTTAACGCTCAAGAAATCTATGATGTAACCAGTTTTGAATATCTTGGCAGCATAATTAGCACAGATGGCGGGACGTTGCTAGATGTACAAAACAGATTAAAAAAAGCCAAGGCCAGTTTTGCAATGTTAAGCACGGTATGGAGATCCAACACAATCACCAACTCAACGAAAATTCGTATATTTGATTCATGTGTTAAATCTACACTGCTGTTCGGTTGCGAAACCTGGTTCCTAACCGAAGCACTCAGCAGGAAGTTGCAAACGTTCATCAATAGATGTTTACGCAATATCCTAAGAATTTGGTGGCCGCAAACTGTGTCAAATGAGGATTTACTTTATAGAACCAGACAACTACCAATTAAAAACGAAATACAGAAACGTAAATATGGTTGGCTGGGGCACACTCTCAGAAAAGGAACTGATGAAATAACACATTCTGCCTTGGAATGGAACCCACAAGGACGGCGCGATGTTGGTTAACCTAAAGCGACCTGGAGGAGAACAGTTGCAGCTGAAACTGGAAAATCATTTAACCAGTTGCGATACATAGCTAGGAATAGAACGGAATGGAGAAGTTTTGTGAAAAATATTTATTTGTGATTAGACTAAGTTCGAATTTTATATATTTTAAATAAGAACATGTCATAATAATAATAATATATATATATATATATAGTTTTTGTTATTTAGGGCGTGAAATAGAGCAAGAGGGGTAAAAGCTCCCCCTCCCTCTATCTTAACTAATCAACCGGTTTTCTTAAAATTTGGCATGCATACACTGTAACATCGGAAAGAGGACCCGGCATTAAATAGGGCAAGAGGGGTAAAAGCTCCGCCTCCCTTTGTCTTATTAACTAATCAATTCTTGAAATTGGGTAGCCAAATTTTGTAACATCTGGAGAGAACAATAGCCTATAATTATTTCTTAAAATTTAGCTAGCAGACACTGTAACTTCTGAAAGAAATAATTTATGTGGCAAAACAACGTTTGCTGAGCCAGCTAGTTATTAATATTTAATAAATTTATTTAGAAATAAAAAATTACACAAGGGAACAAAGTTTTTGTTGATTAAGAACTGAATGTTGTTTTTAAGGTTGTTTGGGACGCAAAATTCAAATCTGCACTCAGTTTTTTTCTATCAGCTCGACTTTTCGAGATATACCGTTATTTCAAAAATTAAGACACTTCCACTACTTATATTGCAATAACTTGAATATTATCTTAAGAAGTGCTTATATTGTTTTTAAATTTGCTCAGTAGTATCAGAGATATTTTTAAAAAAAAGAACAATTAAAAATTTTTTTTTTTTTTAGGTTAACATATTTCGAATGAAATGAGCTTTATTTCATTGTAATCAGAGCACAACTTTTGATTTTATTCACAACTTACTGAGAAAACTGAATTGATAAAAATCGAGATTTCCATACAAAAATAAAAATGTGTGTTTGCTGCTGTTCTATTGATGTACGTTTTTTGCTTCACTTCAAAATGAAGTACCTTCACTTATGTTATGAATAGACGCGAAAAGCGTTAATCGATTTTTATGATCTGTGTCTCATTTTGTTTATAGATTATGTGACTTTACGCGAAAGTAAAAAGACTTTGACTTTTTTATATTTTGGATTTTTCATGATTTTTCAAATTAAAAAATTTTAATTTTTTTTGTAATTTGCTGATTTTTGAATATTTTTCAAAGCTTTAAAAAAGAAGAACTCTGAAATTCGCTTCATGAAGAGCGAAGTTATGATTTTTTAAACTTTTAATTTTTGGAAAAAAGTCAAAAATTCGATTAGTATGTACCTGTAGCTTTAAAATGCGAGCTGATAGAGAAACAAGAAGATTAAATTTGAAATCAGCGACCTCAAATTAGAAAAAAATTGCAATCAAACTTCCAATCAACACTCAAAAGGTTTAATTTTGTTCCGCTGTGTTATTTATATTTTTCAGATTTTAGATACTTAGGGCCACTTGCCGATAGTTAACGTTAGAAAGTTATCGGGCAGATAGTTCGTTTTTTATTATTAAAACTTTACCTTAAACTAAAAGTGAAGATCATCTTACTTTTTACTTTAAACGTAATGTTTATTCACTAACAATGTATCGACAAACTGTCTGTTACTTAATGTCAACATAAATTTATTGGACCGATAAATTGTCCGTTAATGATTTTGGGTTTCTCAATATACCGACAAAAAACTAAGTTTTCAGCTGGCAACACCACTCAAAATACGTGTAAAAATTGGGAGTCAGCTGATTGATGCAGATGAGTGCCGGTTAGTGCTGGTTCACACAGGTCAAGTTTGACTCTTCAAGTCTCGAGCTTTTAGGAGAGAGGGGTAAAGAGAATGGAAAGGGGTACATACTTGACCGTACCAGTCAGTTTTGTGTTTTTCTTTTCTTTTTTCATCCGTAATATAATAAAAAGCTACAAAGTTGAAGGAAAAGAAAACAAAAATTAATTTTGTGCATGAACGTGAACGCAAGTTCAAAAGAAAATTTAAATAAAACTGTTCAAGTAAACTTGACCTGTGTGAACCAGCACTTAGGAGAAAACTAAATTTCTTTAATGTGCAGTTTTTCGTTGGGAAAATAGATAATCGCCTAATGAGAAAATGGCCATAAGAGTTGCCCAATTAACACTTAAATATGTTGAATGTAATAAACATTAACAAACCCATAATGAGCTGACGAAATGTCAAAAGTATTCGATATTGATATTCAAGGAAAATAGTTTATTTTCTAAAGTAATCAATTTCTTAAAGCAAGAAAATCCAAAATTCAAAAATAATTTCTTGATGTTGACTTATTTCGTTCGCATTTAGTAAAATTTTCTTTAATAAAGAAATATTTTGCTTTAACCAAGACACATATGTATGTATGTATTTGTTTGTATATTTAGAGTAAGTCATTTTTGGCTTGGAAGAGTTGCCAAACTTTTAAACAATATTGTTTTTATCTTAGTGCCGGTTCACACACGTCAAGTTTGACTCTTCAAGTCTTGAGCTTTTAGGAGAGAGGGGAAAAGAAATGGCATTCTCTTTACCCTTCTCTCCTAAAAGCTCAAGACTTGACGAGTCAAACTTGACGTGTGTGAATCGACACTTACAGCAAAGTTTTAACAACGAACATATTTAATGGCCACTTAATTACTTACCTTAGCTAAGCCTTACTTGTAATAACATGAACCATAAAGTCAAGCTGTAATGACGGGCCGTAAGTTAATTTTTTGCCTTCGTATTAAAATATTATAAATATTTAAGTTCTATTTAAATACAAAATTAAATTCATACAATTTCTCAACGCAAGGTAAAGGGATTTACAAAATAGCCCCCTAAGATTTCCAGTACTTTTAAAATAACAAGTGTTTGCCTAATGGTCGAAATTCGGCCATATTTTTTTTAATATGAAGAAAATATCGTATATCTAAGTATATATGAATTTACATGTTTCAAGTATTAATTTTTGCCGTCTTAGTGGATCGATTTGGCGAGGGACCATCCCGGGTCATATTTTATATTCTACGTGAGTTAATTTAATTTTGTAAGTTCAGTATAAACAATATCAGAAAATATCAATTGAAAAACAAAAAAGTATCAAAAATTCTACTTTATAGATTGTCATCCACTCAGGACATTGCTTGTTTAATTTTATTTTTCTATGTCTAACATTAACGAAAATTTATCAAAGTACCAGATGTTGAACGAAAAAGTACCAAAAAGCTCCCCTTTCATTTTCTTATTCACCCAGTTTAATGTATAATTTTATCTTTATAGGTCGAATATTAACGAAAATTCAAAACGTACCAAAGGAAAAACAAAAAGTACCAAAATTTTTCATCTTATAGGTTTTCATTCACCCAGGACCCTGCACCTAAATATAATATTACGTTTCTAAGTTCGATACAATAGAAAATTTAAAAATGATCACATTCGATATCCCATGTTTAATCGGCAAACATGGATGATTACAAAATAATTAAGAAGTTTTTCGGGAGAAAAAGGCCATGCTGCGATGCAAAACTTACAAAATAAATTAGTTTATTGAAACAGGTATGTTATTAATATAAAATTATAATCAAGTATAAATATGCAATAACGTTGCCTTTCTAACAGCCAAGAAAACCTACAACATTGAAGCCGTCTTGGAATTATTTCAATTGCTGTTCCAGAGTGTATTAAAATAGTGGATTGTTTAATAGAAAAAAAGTAAGTTTGTCTTTACTTTATTTTTACAAGTGCTAAATTTATGTATTTAATGTTATTTTTTAATATATGTATATACTTTATATGTATTTGAATTATATATGTGTTTTTAATAAAAAATATATTCTTGATTTAAAAATTTTATTGGTTTTATTGTGACAACCATATAACATGTTAAAATAGACATGTTGCATGGTGTTAGGAAATATAGAAACATGGTTTGAATAATCGTTTGCGTTTTTCTTCTGAACATAATAATATGTTTGAGACAATAATTAGCTATAACATTATGTCTGAACATATATTGTTACTTAAGACGTGTTTGACACAATCATAACCACAAACATTAATGATAGTTTGCGATTCTGATTGTATCAACCATGTTTTTTCTTTGCGTGCATGCATGTGAAATTTTATCTTTATACGTCGAATATTTAAAAAATTCAAAAATCCCCAATTGCATAGGTATAAGGGTTACTCTTAATTTTTGCTCCTTTTTGTCTTCGTTTGACGTAAGGGCACATTTTTCTCCAGTTTCACAAAGATCGTCACAAAATTATACAATATTTTGCTATCTTTCACTTAGAAATTCTAAATATATAGCAAGGCCTGCTTTGAGGCCTCTAAACAGAAATAATATATTTATAGTTGTGCAAGGCGAATTTATTACAGGTGGTCTTAAAAGCCCTGCTGATAACTTTTTTTTTAGCTTTATCATTGTTGGATGTCAAATTTTTGTTTATTTCACCCGCTGGGAATGTAAGAGATAAAAGTAATCTCACAAACACAATCATAATTGATTTTTTTTTCTTGTAGAGGTCTGCTTTGAATAATTCACTTGTTTGCCTTTATTCAAAGTGCACAACATTTTCTCAAATATTAAACATTCAAAAATGTAAGAAAAGAGTAAACCATATACAAAAATAATGCTGGGTACACACTATGCAACACGTTTACGCAATCCAGTGAATTAAATTCATTTTCATTCATTTCAGATTGCATACACATCAAAACGCTTTGATATTTTGAGGTTGCATTGAAACAGTTTCCATGTAGGTTGCACTGTGTGTACCCAGCATAAGAGAGAATAAATTGAATAAAATACTTGTTTACTGTAAATGAATTTGAGAGTCATTCATAAATAAGAAAACAGTGGAATGACCCGTTAGAGAGAGCAAGTTTACAAAAAATATTCGAATAATTTTTGAATTATTGACTGTCCATACATTTATTTGAATACATTGACATAATATGTGTGTAAGCTTGTGGCTTCTTTTATTTGTAAGAGTTAAGCTTACACATACATACGTAATGTGTAGGTACAGAAATTTTACATTAAAATTATATATGAATATTTCACTAATTTGACTTGAATTGACTGAATTGCATGAGTTTTTATTCGTTTTGTCTTTGGTTATTCTTTCATTTGGTTCTTTATTATTGGGTGCTCGACACATTGTAGTTAAAAAACAAATGAATGTGTTGAAATTGGTTTTTATTTATTCTTGCAGACCTCTACTACATAGCAACTTCTGAATGCCTACATGAGTAATAATTGCTTGATTTCTGGCTGTTTTGTTTGTATATTTTTTTTCTTTGCCAAAACAATCATTGTCGGACCAAACACACAAACATCTTAATTGACAAACGAAGCTAAACGGTGTTATAACCCAACAGAACAAAACAGAGAAAAATATAAATGAGTTGTAGAACAAGCTTATCATAAGAAATTTTCTACAACATGACAACAAATATGATTGCAAATGACTTATTCTCGCTATAGTTTTGTAAGTGTTTTTGAGAATGATGTCCCGTTATATGACGTGTGCCTTAATTTTGTATTATTAGTTAAAGTTTTCAGTCTTTGTGTTTGGTTCGAAGAGTGAAGTGTTTTAAATTGTTTTAAATACAGTGCCACAATTGTAAAAAAGTGATTAAATTTTATATAAGTAAAAAACTTTTTGTAAATATGCCATATAAATTTAAACAGAATGCTCGTAAAGTATGTTATCAATCTTATTAAAGTTTAGAAAAGTATTTTTCTGTAAGCTTGTTCTAATATTAGACTTCTTAGCTTACATTATATTATATACAAGTAATATTATCGCAAGGGATCAGTTTTCATTATTAAATAATTGTTTATAAGCCTTTTATAAAAGTATTCACAACACTTTTCTAAGCTTAAGGCTTATGCTAGTAAACTTGCTACATGTTATTTCTAAATCTTTTTGGTTTGTTGGGAAATAACAAAGCACGATGTGCATTATTTGAATGACTGCAAACCAGCAGCGAATGTTTGCGGTTGCGCAAGTTTGATTGTATGACCGCAAGCGAGTGTATTTGTTGGTGTTCATTTAATGCGATTTTTTTGCAATCGCACAAAGCCGTTCTCTGATATGTATGTATGTTAAAATTTGACCTTAATGATTTAATGGTTAATGTCTTCCGATTTTAGTAAAAACTTCAGATTAAGTTATTTAAAATGTAATAATGGTTTTCATGATATCGCTTAAAATTGCCATTTGTGCAAATGGGCAAACTTGCGAGACTCGTTTCATGAAGAACTGTTTAAATTTTTATGTAATTTAAAACAATTAATGTCAGTTTGTAAGAAATTAAAAAAGAAAATTTAAAAATATAAATCTAAAAGTTGAAACTTGTGATTAATATGTGAAATTTGTTTTTAAATATGCACAAAGAAAGCCAAAAGACTAATTTGCTCAAATTATTGCTAGAATTTAATGTTTGTGATTTATAAACACTTGGATTTTTAATTGAAAACGACGGTAAAAGCACTTAAAAATCTGTTTGTATAAATGCACAATTACGAGTCAAAATTGTTGGGTAAATTTACGAAGTTTCTGTAAATACACAAATTCTTTGATTTGCGAGGGCGTAAAAATGCACAGTTTGCACAGATTGCGAGACTTTTAAGCGATATCATGAAAACCCTTATTATTTTAAATAAGTTTAACTTAACATTCCTAACAGTAAGAAAATTGGGCTTATGGTATTCGCCAAAATATGTCCCACAAACTAATTTTTCCGAAAATCGCAAAGTTTAAATCGCAGGTACAGAACACCTATGGAGTTATTGACATAATATTTTCATATTTTTATTCCCTGTTATATCCTCATTAATCCCAATGTTATGATCAAAAAAACTCTGGAATATTATTGAAGAAAAATTTTAAAAATTAAAAAATTTAGGCTCTAAATTTGTAAAACGCAAACGCAATGCCAAAAATAACATTGAAAGCAAAAACAATGTCAAAAGTTTGTCAAAATTTTGTTGTTTCTTTCTACAGAAATACATATTGCGTTTTAAAATTATCAATGCCACAAGATATGCAGCGTTTGAAATTTAAAATTCAATATGTGACAGCGCATAGCGAAAGGGACCAGTAACATAGCGTCTTCACCTGACAATTTTTTGTCATACCAAACGTCAAACTATATAAAAAAAAACTCGAAAATTTTTGTCAGCGTTTTTTTAATATGAAGTTTGACGTTTGGTATGACAAAAAATTGTCAGGTGAAGACGCTATGTAAGGTAAAGGGAACAGTAAAAACCAACTATAAAACAAGAGGTAGGGACGAGCTACGCGCGTTTTCAAGGTTGACCAACAAGTTCCTGACGTCATGAGATGTGTCGCTTTCAAATGAGACAAATACTAACACGCTCAGTGATGGTACACCAAAGATACACGTGGCTCTCCTGAACAAAACCCTTAGGTCCCTTTCTATTTTGCGCGTCACATATACATTTCTATAGAAAACAACAACAAAATTATGAAATATTTTCGTTTTTGCTTTCAATTTAATTTTTGGCGTTGCGTTTGCGTTTTAAAAATTTAGGGCCTTAGTTTTGAAATTGCCGCTAAAAAAGTTATTTTTTTGGTCATACCTGCGGATAGGTTTACGGTATACTACGAAGATAAAAACTCATATACTAGTAAATACCAGTAAAATTCTCCAATTCAAATACTTCCCAAATTATGTTGATTTTGTTCTTACATATCCTGTTCTAAAGGCCTGATACACGTGAATGGGCTGGGGAAATTTTAATAATTTTTACATTTTTTAACCAAATTATTCTCGATTCTTTTAGATTTAAGTGCTAAAGCAAAATTTTTACAAAACCAAAAAAAAGCAATTTTTTCTCCTTGTAAATGCACCTTCAAACTTCAGCGTCGTTATTATAGGATTTTTAAGTAGGTTTTAATAATTATGGTCGTCATCGTTATTGTTGTAGTAATACAGTACAATTATTTTGTAGTGTATAAAGTACTGATGGACCCCATTTTTCTTCAAGTCTCTTTTATTAAATGTTTTTGCTAAAAAGGCAATGTTTATGTATATTAAACGAAGTGTTTTGAAAGAATTTTCTTTTTATTCATAGAATTTGGACTCGGAAATATCTCTGTTTCCCGAAAATGGGTATTATTAAAAAACATTTGACTGTTTTGGGCACATCTCTCCTTTTTAATAAACCGATTTTTTTGACTTCTTTTGATATACAAAACATATCCATAGGCCATGCTGGAGCTCTAAAAATTTAGTTTTAATTTATATTTTGATGCTTTTTGACTAATTTAGCCGTATTTTGTGTAACGCAGGTTTGTATAACGTATTTTGGAAGAATTTTTATTTTATTAGACAGAACTCTTTTGTTTTTGAACTGTGCCCATGTTCTGTAACTCTCGCGTCGAGAAAGTATTCGATTGAAATGTGTGAGATGAAACAAAAAAGCCATAAATTGAAACAAACAGCTGTTTTTCTCACTTAACTGTGTCTGTAACTTTTTTTTGGCGAGTACAAGCTGTCACGTAAGGAAATTACTAGCCAATTTACAGAAAAAGTTTGTCTGTAACATATTGGTGAGAAAGGTTCCTGCTTTGAACTGTCAAATAAACTCACGAATAAAAATGGGGCGAGAAAAAATTTTAACACTAAAAAACAATTAAAAATGCATAATGCAAAGAATAATAATAATAATAATATTTTATTCTTGGCACATTTTTCATTGTTTTATTATTTTGCTTTTAACATTTTTATAAAATATACGAATGTCTTCGAAGCTCGTTTGCAAACAACAAACATTAAAGTCGCTCTTTACACAATTTGATATAGCCGACGGTTGTGTTTTCACCGCCGTCGTTTAAAAATTATCAATATAAGTAAATTTTGGTCGCCGTCAACTATGTGTTACTGGCGTTCTGAACGTCTGCAATGTCACATCGGCTTCGAGTGCAATAGTATGACATTTATAACGTAACGACGTAATCTCTTTTGATAGTTTTCGACATGTGTTACAGACACACATTTTTCTCACTTTTCGAGAAATGATGGAATATTTTGTTTCACATCTTTTCGATGCAAGAAGTTCTCACTAAAGTTACAGAACATGGGTACTGGTTTGTCCTACATCTTCGGGGAAAAAAAAAAAAAAAAAAAAATAATATACAAAATGTATCCGCAGGTCATAATGGAGCTCTAAAAGATAAGTTATCTTCAAATTTTTAAAATTAATTCCTTTCTAGTACTGGTTGTAAAACAAAAGTAACATTACGTGCACACTAGTTGCCTTTACGTTTCATTACATGACTGGACTTGATGTCCCCCGTTTAGTGGTTGTTTATTTTAACTTTTCATAAAAATTTTTCATTTCTTTTTATGTTTGTGTGTGTGTGTAGCCTGCCTGTCCCTCGAACACAACCCCAATCAAGTCCTGCACTCATTTTAACTGTTAAAATATGATGTCATACTTTTTATTAAAGTTATACATTTGTTTTGTATATATATGTACATACAAATGTACATATGGTCACACATACATATTTATCTATTTATTTATATCTATGCATGTGGTCAAGTATATAATATCTTGTTGTGTTAGTATGAGTATATAAGTTTATATAAAATATTTCTGCCGTTGTACATGGACTGGGCTCTTCGACTCGTAGGTGTTTTGTTATTTTTCGATTCAGCAAAGTTGGTTGGGTCGGGAGTTGTGGGGGGTGATTTAATTTGTTCGTTACTTGTTTTGTTGCTCACTAGTATTGAGTGTGTTTTTGTGTGAATTGTGGCATGTGCAACAGAGTGTATAATTTTTATCGTGAATTTTTTCCCAACATGAGTTAATGGGGGGATTATTTTTTATACTTAAAAGTATATGTATGTACGCTCTGCCTTATAGTTTTTGCTTTCTTTTTACAGCCATTAGTTTGGTTTTTATATATTTCTTACTTTATATTAATTCAATTACTTTAGAATTTATGGCCATATAATGATGGGTCATTTTATAAGATGAAAAATAACTGATGATGCATGATTTATATTTAAAGATAGTAGTCCTTTCTGCTTAATTTTTCATTGAAAATGTAATTTAATGTCAGTAAGGACTATTAGCGCTATAACATTGTTTAATGAAAATTTTAAAAATATGTTTCAATATATTTTAGCATCTTAAATACGGATATATCAAAAATATTCCTATTGCTAGATTTTATTTGGTAGTTTCTTAAACGGTGAAACACAACAATACGAATATGAAATTATTTATAGACTGAATATAACAAAGTTGCAGGGTAATATTTCTATCCATTTGAATCTAAATTGGACCAAATTTTTTTACGATATAATTATTCGTTACGGTTTAATATAAAACTATAATCCTTAAAATTCCTATAAGAAACATAGGGCCTTACATCTGACTTCACTAAGGGTATGGAAAATAAATTGTATCTTTCCATTTCACGCTCAGCCTGCGCTGGTTTGGTAGATTCCGATAATGTACGTACGTATTGTTTTCATGCCAATAGTCGTTATCTGGGTTTTCGATCGTGGTTCATTTATTTCGGTTTCGTTAATCAGCGAGCTGTTAGACGAACCATTGCATCCTCGACTGGTGCTGGAGCTGCCATCTGTAGTCGCCTGTCAGACGTCCACAACACGAAGAGGTTATCAGTGAGTTTCAGCGACGAACCGGTGCTGATTCTCCTTCTCACTCTAGCTGTCGACAAGCGGCATTATCAGGGAATTCTTGGCCTAAGACTAGAAGTAGTGAGCGGTTATAATCGTACTTAAATGTTTTCCAAAATTTGGTCTTAATATGGGGCGTATCTAGAGGTTTTCATACGGGATATTTCGGGGAATTCCCGGTATTTTTTTATTTAATTATGATAGCTGCATAAAAGGCTTTTTGGATTAGATTCTGAAAATGCACTAAATACTCTGCTTATAATACTTTTTATTATTATGTATGTATGTATGAGATGTTGGCAAAAGACAAAAGTTATCATTTGAGAAAATTTTTAATACAGCACCTAATAAAGAAACCACTGATTCGATTCAAAGAAAATAATTTTCTTTAAAAAAATAATTACAAGTTTTTGAAGAATGTTTTGAAAATGTGGAAGTCTCCAAAGAATATATTATGCTCTTTTGACTATAAGGCCAACTTCCGTACAAGGTAAACTTGTTTTAACCAAAAAAACTTTTATAGCTAATAATCATGTGACCGTCTAAATAAAACTGAACTGGCAAAATTAAATAAGTAATTTGTTTTTATTTTGGTTTTTTCTTTACCCTTTTTAGTTGTACATTTAGAGTTGGCTAAAAATCAACCAGTTGTTGTCTGGACTGTAAGAAAAGATAAACTCAATGCTTATTGCTGTTGTTTTTGTTTAAGCTTTGATATTGTTACAAGTAAAAGAGTTGCTTATAATTCTTATTCGCTTAACAGTTTTATTTGTATAATATCTTTAGTTTTTCTGAAATCTTTGGATGAAGTGAAATGCGCATAGGAATAGCTTATCCCATCAACAATAAATTTCAGTTTATCAATAGTATAAAATGGGAATTTAGCACATTTAAACGAAACCTTGTTTATTAATTTTTCGAATCCCATGAAAAACTTTGATAACTACTACGCATGTGGCAGTGTAAATAAAACTGAACTGGCAAAATAAAATAAAATTAATTGTTTTTATTTTTGTTTTTTCTTTACCCACTTTAGAGTTAACGAAAAATCAACTCACTGTTTATTGTTGTTGTTTTTGTTCAATCATTGCTATTGTTACAAGTAAAACTGGGGTCTATAATTCTTATTCACTTAGCAGTTTTATTTGTATAATATCTCTTGTTTTTCTAAAATCTTTGGATGAAGTTCCCTGATGATCTGGCCTAAGCAACCAGTGAAATGCGCATAGGAATAGCTTATTCCATCAACAATAAATTTCAGTTTGTCAATAGTATGAAATGGGAATTTATCACATTAAAACGAAACCTTGTTAATTAATTAATCCAATCCCATGAAAAACTTTGTTTACTTGTTTTTCATTAAAATGTTTACTTTGTACCAAAATCCAAATTTCAAAGACATATTCCATATTACATTTCCATATAATATTTGAATGCATTATAACTATATAAAAAACTTAAATTTTATATATTTTTCAACTAACGTTTGATGCTTTTGTAAACTTATTTAATAGATCTCATTAAATGTTATTTGTTTTTTATTCAAATAAAATAAATTTAATTATATTTTTCATCGTTTTGTATTGGGCGGTGATTCCCGCTTTCCTGTGAAATGAAAAAGTCCGTGTAAAGAAAAACTCTAGGCCTATCGCAAATTGTTAACCGATCTTCAAAAAATGGTGGTGTGATTACTAGTCATATAACTCGACTTTATGCAAAATTTAGCATCAATTGGTGCATTCAACCATCAATTTATGTGAATTTTGTCTCAAAAATATACATTTTTAGGGTGGCTCCATTGGGGTTCATAACTCTTTTCCTACTGATAAATTTCTAAAGAGAACTAGAAACAATTTTACACAAAAAATTTTCTTTTTTGTTGAATCCTTTGGGTGGGTTTTAAAAGACGGACATGGCTAAATCGACTTGGAGTTTCTCAAGAACTTAGAATATTTCGCTCCTTTTTTGCAACATAGTCAAATCTCAAAAAAAAAAAAAAAAAAAAAAATGGCCTAATTCATCATTAGTGGCGATGGGTATGAGTATAAACAGAAATTGATATGCTTAAAGGCCCAACCAGAATGTGCATAAACAAACTTAAGCTACTGTCAAAAATAAACGAAAAAGCCTCTCAAATACATTTAAAATAACAAAAACAAAATAAAAAACATTTGATTCCGTACGGAATGTGCGATTAGTTTCGCGCTTTGCTTAAGCAAATTACAGTTTCATAAAATTTAACAAAAAGTTCCTTTAAGTTCAACATGGTTTTACACATATGATTTACATATATTCGCTTAGTTGCTTAAGCCACGTTATTCACATTCTGGTTAGGCCTTAAGACTTTCTTGGTAACAAGCCACTTCTTCCTCAATACCAGGTAAATCTATCAAGCACGAAGGCATTGACACCGTACCACGATCTAGGCTCGAGGTATTGGCTGCATCTGTTACATATATCCCTCGTTAGTGCAACGATAAGAGGAAGCAGCTTTGAAAGGTGCGAATGTACCTTCTTGTATTTTTATTGCGAGCCTCATTAAACGCCAATTTGTATTAAAAAGTAAAATTTACATCGCAAGGTAAAAATTTGAAAATCCACTTCTGTTTTTCAATATTTCTTTTTTTGAAGAATAATTGTCCACATAGAAATACGCCATTTTCTACCCTCGTTATTATATAATTTCATAATTTCCATTATTACTCCCCAAATTCATAATCTCAATAAAAATTATTAACCACAAAAGCGCCTCACTCATACAGTCAACTGGCCAACCAACGTAAACCTTAATTCATGTGCTCTGGCAAAGAAGTAGAGAAGATACTCATATTACCACGCCCTATTTAATAAAGTTATATAAAGTTATGCCATCATATCATAAACCATAAAAAATACATTTCATATCTCTTCCAAACACACCCGAAACATATTTTTATGCGCTCTTCAGACATCCAACGGTAATAATTGTATGTGTATGAGAAAAAAAAGCATTATACAGTGTATAAACGGTTAAACTCATGGGAGAATACGTTGGAGATGGGAAAGAACGGAAGGAAACAGAAGAAAATTCGAAATCAACGTGTATTGCACACATACATTCATAACAACGTGTACTAATACAAATGCAACGTAACCACGATGAGGGTGAAAATATTTTGAAGACGAAGAAAAATAAATAAAAAAATAGCAACAAGAATAAACGAACGAACGAAAAAAATGAATAGGAAAAATATGAAATGGCAAGGGTGAATAAACCAACGAACACACACACACAGACTTCATTATAGTATAACAACATTGAATACAGCTAAACAAACACAATGAGCCGGGGTGGTCTTTTCACATCAAAAGTTTTGACCCACAGCCACCCACAATTATAACGTTATATTTCCTTTAATATTAAAAAAGGTATATTGTACACACACTTACAAGTATACGTATGAATGTACGTTTTTACTGTAAAAGAAAAGATATAAAATATGTGTGTATACAACGACGTGTGGTTATGTTATTGTTCAATTTTGTTGGATTTGAAGCTAAAATTTTTCCGTTTATACTTTTTTTGTTAATTTTAACCACTTGTAATGTGTGTGTTGTATTTTAACTGCAAAGATTTTCCAGCATTTTGTAAAAGACTTGATATTGGTGAAGGGAAAAAGTTATAAGAAACGCACAACAATGTACCTTTACAAATTTATATCTTAATAAAATATTAATAGATTTTTCATTAGTTTTTTTTACGCAATTTTGTAAGGGCCGATTTGTTATTAACTATAGGCCGAAAAAAACTTTAAACGCGGCTATTTTTATTTATTCGCGTACTATTAACATTTCATCAGTTGTCAAACAATTTCTTAAGGGGCCAGTAGTTGAAAGAATTTCTACCGGGTTCTGTAAAACCCATTGGTACTATAGACGTTAATTTTTCGATCCAACCGTTGTATTACTTTGATACTTTGACCAATTCTTTTAAATATCCATTCATATATAAATATAGTTTTTTATATAATTTTATTTTTATTTGACATACAACATGAATTTTAAACATAAGTTGACGTTTAAATAAATTTGGTGAAATCGGCCAAAAGTGGACCAATAAATAAATAAAACAACTTATAGCTCGTTATCTCGAATTGCCTAAAAATTGGACCAATTTTTCTAAAAATTTTCGCGAAATAATAACTGTCATAGTGAAAAGGCCAAATAAACCTGACAAGCGAGTGCATAGCGTTTTACAACAAGGGAGCTGTGATTCTTTTCCTACTCGAAAGACAGCAAAAGTAAGATTTCGCAATGTCCATCTGTTTGCCCTTGTTTTAGAAACATGCTCACTTTCGAACAACTCCAAATAAATGAACAATGTTGGTGTCAAATTGCTAAGGATCATGCAGTTTGGGATTGAAATCCAGCAAAATCGGTTCAGTAGGATAACAGTTATGAATCCAAATGAAAGACAACTTCCCAAAAAAAAAAAAAAATGGATAATTTTGTTACAAAAAAATAACATAAATGGTGGCGGAATGCTCGGATTTATTATAGTTTGCACATTTTATCTAATTACAAACTACTAGATTTCGTGAAGATCGGCCCATTTTATACCATATGTCCCATACAAGGCCTACTCTCGGAAAACAGTTTAGTATGCCTAAAACCGTAATAAATAAATGATAACGGGTTCAGATATACCTTTTTTATTGAGTCAATATTCGGTTTATTGACATAATTTTCTTTCTATTCACATATACAGCTAATAGGCTTTTTACACTGATCAACATCTAACATCTACCATCAAAGATGTAGAAAATGTGAAACACTCGTTTACATTGGTTAGATGTGACCAATTTACCATCAAACAAAAATGTCACCATTTTTGAAAAAAATGTGTTTTCTACAAAAGTGCAAAAATTTAAAAAGAAAACACAAAAATGTATTAAATGTTTCATTTGTTTAAAAATATAAAAAACATTACAATAAAAAGAAAACTTGGCAAATGGTAACGCTGCCTTAAATTTTTTTTGTCGGTGATGCCACAATAATAATAAAACTTATTGCCACTTTTTTAGTGATGATGACACACAACTTTTGACACCTTAAGTGCCGGTTCACACACGTCAAGTTTTACTCGTCAAGTCTTGAGCTTTTAGGAGAGAATGGAAAAGAGAATGCCATTTCTTTTCTCCTCTCTCCTAAAAACTCAAGACTTGACGAGTCAAACTTGACGTGTGTGAACAGGCACTAAGGAATAAACATCTGGCATTTGCGCAGACCTAATGGATGCGCCTTTGTTTTGTTGTTATTTCAGTTGCCAAATGTCAAAACACTTTGTTTAGCAAGTTGGGCTTTGCTCACTAAACACACTTGTGACAAGGTCGCATTTTAATTTTACTCAATATTTATAACAATTTCGTATTAATTGGGCAATATCTTAATTGCAATTTTAAATGGATAATTGAGCTAATTAATGTCATTTATTGCGTTAAACTCAATTGAGGTGCATATGAGCAGTTCCAGCGAAAAGTCTACTTTTTGTCACGTAACGACAGAAGTAATTTTAATTGTTTCTCAAACAATTTTTTTGACTTTACGCTGAAAATGCCCATATGTACCTTTAAACGAGCAAAGATTTTTAAATTTTGTAGCTTGAAAAAGAAATCTATATAAGTCCAAATCTTGCTAAAAAAAGGTTTTATACAAAACGTCTAGGTCAATTCGCAGTCTTATTCAGTTTTGTAATGCAAGACAAAATGCACTTCCGTTTTTTTAACGTAACGCCAGCGCATATTTTTTCTTATATCTGCAAATCCTTAGCGTCGATTGCTGTTATAGTGCTACTTCATTACTTTGTATATATAAAAACCCTTTTACAAATTTGACTTCCTCATTTAATTTTTTTAAATTTTGTGGTACAAGTATCACGACACGTCAAAATGAAAATGCCTATATCTGAACACGGTATAATGCTACTGTAGCAAAATTTGGTGCATCAGAGCTTTTAAGAGAAGAAATCGCACTTTAAAATTTCGTGAAGATCGGTCCATAATTTATCACGACACATATACTTCTGAAAAGCACTTTAATACTTATAAAACGTTAAAACAAATTTTACTACCGCATTGAAATTTGGTATCATTTAGACTTTATAAAACCCGAAATCTCTCTTCAGAATTCTGTGATGATTTTGGCGTCACAAAATCACTTTAGTACGGCTAAAACTGGTACGAATTAATTCAAATTAAGTTTTAACCCTTATGTGTGTGGACAGGTACCTGTGTACCTATTGCGTTTTCAAATCGAAATTTTTTATATAAGATTTTAGTCTACAATTCTACAATTTCATGAGAACTCCTAACTTTTTGTTATTATTATATTTTCATAGGTGTTTATATACAATATGAGTTGGCATACCAATTTGCTTTTTGCACCCTTAATAGGGTGAATAGGTACCTGGGTACCTGTATACGTTTTATATTACAAATTATTTTTTTTTGGGTGTAGGATTTTAAAAAATATATGAAAAGGAGGAAACCAGAGTAAAATTCTAATATTATATCATTAACCATCGATTGTTTGTACAATACAAGACAAAAAATTAGATTTCTCATACAATTTCCATGAAGGTACCCAGGTACCTATCCACCCTATCCTCTTCAGACCGTGGGTACACATATGTGTACCTTAACTTATTACAAGTTTTAAACACTAGCGGCATCGTGTGATCACTAGCAACAGTTTTATTACTTGCTTTAAGCTACTGGGCTTAAAAATAATATCAGTAGATGGTGCTGCTTAGAAGTTCAAGGCAATGTTTTTGCATTTGAATTTAACAGTTTGAAAAAATTTTAGTAGGCCTTGGCGAAATTGTAAACAAAATTAATAAAAATTTAGTTCTTCAGTTAGGTTAGTACTTTTTGAAGTTTTGTATAGTGAACTTGTTGAGTAAACGTGGAAAAAGGTAAGTTTTTTATTTTTAGTGGTTTTTCATAATGAAATACTACTTTATTTTCTTGGTACACATATGTGTACCTCCGGATTAAAAGTTTGTTTTGCTTAAACATTGAATATTTGTTAGCTTGGATATGAATGAACAGCAGATTGCGGATATGCTCAATGATAGCGAATTTGATTTCTCGGGAGACGATGATGATGATGAGTACTTGCCTCCAGAAGTCATCCGAGCGCCTCAGTCATCTGAAGAATGGGTGGGAGATGAAGAAGATTTGCAAAATGGGGCAGATGATGAAGATGAAGTTGCAAGTTCACACCGCGTTTTTTGGAAGACAAAAGAAATGGCTAAATCTGGACCAGATATAAAGGATGATATCCTTACTTCTGAGGGTAGCTCTGACATAAACATTCTTTGCTCTTTTTTTGAATATTTGGGGCTAGACTTTTGGAAATTAGTGGCAGAACAAAGTAACATATATTCGGCACAAAAGCGGGAGCTAAAATCAATTAACACCAATACAATTGAAATGATACGTTTTGCTGGTGTGCAGCTGATGATGGGCACCCTCAAATATCCTCAAGCGAAGCTTTATTGGAGTCGAGACCTTTCTGTACCAATTGTTAGAGAAGCTATCCTTCGCGACAGGTTCTTTGAGATTATAAATTTTCTCCACTTTTCAGATAGCAATCAATCCAATGGCAATAATAAACTTTGGAAAATAAAACCACTTTTAGACCCAATTTTGAGAAAATGTCAAAGTTTTCCACGTTCCAAACACATGCCAATCGACGAACAAATGATACCTTTTTCGGGACGTTGTGAGTATCGCCAATATATGCCATCTAAGCCTAATCCACTTGGACTAAAAAACTTTGTTTTGGCTGCTCGGGACGGGTTGGTACTAGACTTCGAGATCTATGTTGGGAAAGATACATTACCTTAAGACGTTATGAAAAATCTTGGATTAGGAGCAGGAATTGTGGAAAAGCTTTGTCGTACAATCACCGACAGCTGTGTTTTGTACACAGACAGATTTTTTACCAGCCTAAAGCTGGCTGATCATTTAAATGCAAAAAGAAGCGGGATTTTTCTGACTGGGACTGTAATGGCAAATAGGGTTTGACCAGTGGCACAAAAACTAAAGCCCGACAAGCAGTTAAAAAGGGGAGAATGGGACGAGAAAGTTAGAAGTGATGATAAAGTCTGTATCATTAAATTGATGGATACGAAATCAGTTACGATGCTATCCACTTGTTCAGGAAGCGCTTCTGCAGATACTTGCAAACGTTGGTGCAAAAAAGAAAAGAAACAAATTGATGTAACTCGGCCAGCTGCCGTAAATAATTATAACTCCTGCATGGGTGGCATAGATTTATGCGATAGATTGATAGCTTACTATCGAAGTTCAATGCGGACAAAAAAATGGACCGTGAGAGCTTTCTCCCATTTCTTGGACCTAGTTGTCGTTAATTGCTGGGTCATGTACACGCGTTGTTGTGTACAAGAAAATGTCCAACGAAAGGATAAGTTAGGCTTAATGCAATACAGGCTGAATCTGGCCAAAGCGATGATGAAGTATGATGGAGGCAGAGTTGAACCCAATTTCTTGCCTTTTGGCACTATATCTCGTCCCAACACCGGCGCATTTGCAGGATCCAGCTTGAATGCCATAGATGAAAGTCAAGATTGTCTAAGCGAACCTCCCTCAAAGAAGCACCGTGCGATTGTGCCACACCCACAACCAGAAATAAGGCTTGACAATGTTGGTCACCTACCGCGCTTTGTAGAGAGCCAGTTTGTGTCAAAATGACGCCACCCAACTTGCTCTTCACGCTGCCGTACTATATGTATAAAATGCAATGTCTATTTATGTATTTTAAAAAATAACTGCTTTGAGCACTACCATAGCGTTAAGTCTATTTTTACTCACTAACTAAACATTTAAACCTGAAGTACACATATGTGCACCTCCTTTTTCTACCACTTTTAATAAAAAAATTAAAAAAATAAGAAAAATCTAAATTTTAATTACACCTCATAAGATAAAAAAAGCAGTTGAAAAGCCTTTTACTCAATCGGTTCACGTTCAGGTCTTAAGAGGCTATAGAAGGTGTTTTATATTACAAATTTTTTTTTTGGGTGTAGAATTTTAAAAAATATATGAAAAGGAGAAAACCGGAGTAAAATTCTAATATTATATCATTAACCATCGATTGTTTGTACAATACAAGACAAAAAATTAGATTTCTCATACAATTTGCATGAAGGTACCCAGGTACCTATCCACCCTATAGAAGGTGTTTTTTTTTCCACACACATAAGGGTTAAATATATGACGAAGAATAAAAGCATAAACTTATTGATCAGTTAATTTAAAATAGGTTTTTTTCGATTAACGATTCAACCGGTTAATTTCAGTCGTTTAAGCGTTGTAACAAAAACAAGTAAGAAAGTATAGTCGGTCAAGCCCGACCATATGATACCCTACACCACAGTATTAAAAAACATCATGCTTATGTGTCCATGTAAATATGGATTTATCTATGTTTTAAACTTCATTAAAATGGGTTTGAAAGTTTGTGAGAGGCAGAAATTACCCCCTACCTCCCATTGTGGTCCTATTTTTGAAAAACTGTAGAGCTTATGTGTCCATATAGATATGGATCTATCTATGTTTTAAATTTCATTAAAATCGGTTTGAGAAGCAAAAATTGCCCCTATCTCTCCTCGTGATCCTATTTTTTAAAAAATGCATCCCTTTTGGGTCCAAAAAGATATGGTTTTATATATGTTTTAAATTTCATTAAAATCGGTTAGATAGTTTCTGAGAGGAAGAAATTTCCCCCTATCTTCGCTTGTGGTCCTACGATTTGGCCCATTTTCAAAAGGCTTGGTCCTTGTGCCAATAAGAACCTACGTCCCAAATTTTATCAAATTATCTCCAAAATTTCGACCTGTACTTTGCGCACAAGGTTACATGAACAGCCAGCCTGCCTGCCAGCCAGCCGGACGGACATCGTTAGTTAGAATCAGAAAATGATTCTGAGTCGATCGGTATACTTTAAGGTGGGTCTAGGAGCAATATTTTAAGGTGTTACACACATCAGAACAAATGCATAATACCCTCTTCACTATTGTGTGTGGGTATAATTATAATTTTTTGTAGTATTAAACCATATTTTTTTGTGTTTTAAATTATGGGTGACTTCCAAAACATCGGTTGCCAAGGAGCTCGCTTGTTTAAATACATTCTGCAGTGCGATCATGAAGAATTTTGCAGCGTTATATACCAAAATTCACCAAAAAAGTAACCAAAGTGCACCAAAAAAGATGTGTTTAGAATTATTTTTTGTTTACAATATATTTCCTTCTATAAATACATTAAAAAAAAAACAGTACAAAAACAGAAATAAGGGATTCGGAAATTAACTTTTTGCGATAGTAACGCAACAATAGAATTAACCCAAACAATTAGAAGTGTTAAAAATTTAAAAAAATAAAACAGGATTTAAATGACATAATGGAAGATTTTATATGTTTTGAGAAATCCAGAAAAAAGAGTGATAATTTAGATATTCTGTATTGTGGGTTGCTTTCGTTTCTCCAACATCTACGACAAGTGAAAGAATTTTTCCGAGTCAAAATTTATCAAAACTAAAGAAAGGAGTCGCTTAAATCCAAAACATTTTAACCAAATTATTTATCTTAAAGATTATTTTATAAGATCTTCTTAAACTATTTAAATTACTAATAAAATGATCTCACAGTTTATTTTTTAATAAATACATAATCGGCCTTGTTCTTAAAAACCGAAGTCACGTGAAATTTAAATCGAACAAATTTTTTATTCTATCCAGTGTTTAAAATTGATAAAAATATTTCTTTTTCATTACCTCATACTTTGAGGAAAACATATCTTCACCAAAACTACTTTTGGAAATCAGAAAAAGCTACGTTCATTTAAAAAAAATTAACTTAATGTCTCCATCGATTTCAATTTCACGTGATTTTGATAAACAGAACGTGGCCAAATATGTATTGATTAAAAAATATGTATTACATAGTTGTGAATTATTTTTTTTGCTCGTTTAGTTCAAGAATTGCTGTTGTTTTTACTACTTAACTCCAAATACTAAATAATTTTTCATTTTTATTCATTGAAATTACCTAATTTATAGAAAAAAACTTTTTTAACAAAATTAACCGACCATTAACCGATTAAACCAAAACCTCGATTAATTAATCGAGCGATTAACCGATTAAAGTAAAAGGCCGATTAAATGAATACCCTAGTGTTGCTGGGAAACTATCGATAATATCGATAGTCTTAAAATATCGAAAATATCGATAGGAAAAATATAAATATGAAAATATGATATGAAGACATCTAACAGCAGCTATACACACACAGTTTTTGCCGCAAATTTCTACTTGCCCTAGTGGCTGAATTACAGCAATGAATACAAACCACAAGAATGGCAAGTGGTATGGATTGCTTAGCAGTGCTTTTTACAGCTAATTAAAGGCCTTTAAGTCGAAATTTGTACACGTTTATATAGGGATTGAAATGTCAAATATTTTTGTAATGTTGTAAAAAAAATGCAAATCCAAAAGCAATTGCAAGCATAGGACACACCAATGAACGACCATTAGAGGATAAGCACGCTAGATTCATTACCTTTTTGGGTTTAGAATTAAGAAGATTTTTTTAAGTTGCAATGGAATATCTAATAGTCCCTATTACTTCGGTTCCTTCAGAAAGGTACTTATCAATTTTAAAAAAACTGCCATCTCAAATAACGTGCGTATATACATTAGGGTGTCCCAAAATTTGAAAGCTTATAGGGTCCAGTATTTCTGAATTTTTTTTTAGATTTTTAGGAAGAGGTTTAGAGGTCGCGCAAATCAAGTCTTCGTTAAAAATCTGGTTTTTCGTCCTTTTTTCAAACTTGACTCATAACTTTGTCAATAACCACGTTCATTTAATTTTTTGACCGAATATTTCAAAAGAAAATTTCCCAAACTTCATTTCCATATACAAAAACTTTAAGTTCCGGCAATATTTTTGTCCATTACGATTCCACATATTAAGTATTTTTGTAATTTTTTAACAAATTCTGTAAAAAACGGTTTATTTCATTTCAAATTTATATGAAAGGTATAAAAACTAGTGACGCGATTTTTAAAACCGATAAGTTTTAAACAATTAAGAAAAACAAAAATGGAATTTTGTCCTACAGTTTCCGAGTTACACTATTTTTATAGTTTGTACCTTAAAAATGGTGATACTTTTTTCATTATAATAATTGTATATTTCCATCAATTATTATAGTTAAGTTTTAACCAGGGACCGAAAATAACAGTTATATTGGAATTTTAAAACAAAAAAAGCACATAGAAGTAAACGTCGAAAAACTGATTCAAGTATACCATATTGTACCTTATGCACTTGTCAATAATAAAATATATTGATTTTTATTTTTTCGATCAAAAATAACAGTTATTTTTTGATTTCTATTTTTTTTGGACAAAAATAACAGCTATTTTTTGATTTTTATTTTTTTGAACAAAAATAACTGTTATTTTTTGATTTTTATTTTTTCGATCAAAAGTAACAGTTATTTTTTGATTTTTATTTTTTCGAGCAAAAAAACAAGTTATTCTCTAAAGAAATGTACGTGTTTTAATAATTTAGATGACTTTTAATAATTATTTTAATGTGCATAAGAAATTCCAATGATAATTACACACTAAAATAAAAATTTTAATTCAACTAAATTATTAAATCATGTACATTTCTTTAGAGAATAACTTTTATTTTTGCTCGAAAAAATAAAAATCAAAATATAACTGTTACTTTTGATCGAAAAAATAAAAATCAAAAAATAACAGTTATTTTTGTTCAAAAAAATAAAAATCAAAAAAAAACTGTTATTTTTGATCAAAAAAAAATAAAAATCAAAAAATAACAGTTATTTTTGTTGAAAAAAATAAAAATAAAAAAATAGCAGCTTTCATCTGACTTTTATGAAAAAAGGTATAACTGTTACGGTCCCTGGTTTTAACTGTCATTAACTTTTGACATTTATTGATCTAAATCGTTACACGCTGTCATTTTAACTTTCTATTTAATGTGTGCTCCAAGAGCTATCAATCGGGCTCATCATCCAGCAATGATGAAAATATTCTTTTCTTTGAAAATATGCATTTTCCGAAACCAGTTGCAATCTTATATAGACAAATCAACAGTGGATGCCTTGTTTGAATTTAATATATATCAAATATTGGTACCTCTGCCAGTGCCCTCGATACGCTCCTCTCAATGATCTGAGCCTATTAAAGGAATTGGATAGTTATAAAATTATTAATTAACAAAGCAGTTGCACAAGCCTCGCTTAAAACTTTTCTAGGTCATCAGTGGTACCTAACCCCGAAATTGGCTACCTCAGCGTTTTTTGATGAACGTATCGACACCAAAACTTTGCACTTAATGACAAAAAAACTTGCAGATACTCCATGCAGCGATTATGAAGTAGCAAATGTAACTTTAACAGAAGAAAACTTTAGAAATAAAGAAATTCAACAATTCATTTCAAAAGCCAGTCTAACTTTTTTTGAAGCTTATTTCAATAGATTTTTTTAAAATAGGTCCAGAGAATTGGAAAGCCAACAAGTCTTTTAAGAGGCAAAGAAAAAAGTTCAACAATTGCAAGTGGTAAATGATGTGGCAGAAGGAGGTGTGGCTTTGGCTAATACTTATATTAATGTCACAACTTCTGAAACTGATTACCAGAATTTATTGCAAGGTATAGAACTACATCGCAAGAACCTCAATAAATGATTTTTCACAGAGCAAAAGAAAAGTTTTTTTTTGTTGATTGGGTAAGATTGGTGAACTGGCAAACTGCTTATAACAACATATACTGGGTATAAAGATAAAAACGGGTATAACTCAGGAACGGTAAGAACAAATTTAAAAATTGTTTATTCATATTAATAAGAATTAATTTGTGTTTCAAATTGCATCATTTGTTTTTTTTCGTTTTTATTTCAACTTAAAAAGTTGTAAAGCGTTATTACAAAATTTTTGAAAAAATTACGAAAAATTGTAATTAAGGGTATCTAAATGAGTAAACTCATCACCAAAACTTATAATTTTTTCACACAGGAATATAGCTTGGATACTTGTTTTTAAAACTGTTTCCTCGGGAGTGAAGAAGCTCGTGGTATTAACAAAGTTATGAGTGAAGTTTAAAAAAGGCCGAAAACTGCGTTTTTTTATGAAAATTCCATTTGCGCGACCTCTAAACCTATTCCGAAAATTCTTAAAAAAAATCAAAAATACTTTACCCTATAAGCTTTACAATTTTAATTGAGCACCTATGAAAATCAGAAAGAAAAATTTTTTTGGGACACCCTAATATGCATACGTCTCATGCATTCAATAAAGTGATGAAAACAACGGACTGTAGCCTTATAAAAAAATAATTAAAGTTTTCCTGCAGAAGTACAAACATTCAGTCGATAGTAATATCGATATATCGATAGTAAAGTCTGAACTATCGATAAATATCGATAGTGGAAAATATCGATAGTATCCCAGCACTATACCCTAGTAGTTATCTTGACTATAGACAATTTTAATAACGTTTGCGGTCCTCCTTTTCCAAAAAATTTAATAGTATATAAAATAACATACCAGTGTGAAATTACTTTTTCCTTTAGCAACCAATTTTTCAGAAAACATACAATTATACATATGGATATATTTATAAAAGTATGAGTGTGTAGATGGAGCATGTTGTATTCTTATCATAAAAAGGACAAAACAATAACAATAAAAATCATGCTGACCAAAACTCTACTCCCTCACTTTGTTTTGACAGCACTCTCCCATTTACACTTATAAAGTATACATGATTGTATATACAGATACAATATATAGCATTATAATATACAAACTTATATGTATGTATATGTACACATTAATATATAAATTTATATATGCACATACATTCATACTAAATGGCATTTTATTTTGCACACATGTTTTAGCAAAAGATGATACAAAGTTATAGTTTATCTTTATATCATTTATTTATTTAATTTTTTCCAAGGGATCCTTTTTATGTATTTGTTATTTTTCTTGTTCCGTTTATTTATATTTTTTTTCTCATTTATTCCATAATAAATAATGAACATAAAAAGTATACAATAAATACGTTTATGAAATTCAATTTATGTATTTTTTTTTCTTCTTTATATCCTTCGTTTATTTATGTATTATTTTAGATATTTATGTGTGAGAAATGGCATAGAAATGTAAACAAACATATACATATGAACACTATATAAGGACCTCTTTTACTAATGTAAGTTTGTATACATATGTATGAGTGTGTGCCAGGAGTTAAGAAATGTTATAATAAAACATTAAAAGCAATTTTATATTAGTTTATTTATTTCTTTTTTTTTTTTTTTTGTTTACTAGTTACTTCATGTATGTGTGTGTAAGGTATTTTTGTATATTTTTTTGCCCTCCCCCACCGCGAGTAGTGACTGAGGTTATATTAAGTTTGTCATTTCGTGTGCAACAGCAGGAATTGCTCATATAACATCCTACAAAGTATATATTTTCTGGGTCGTTATGAAAATTTAACACTTTCACAGACTGAACAGTGAATTTTTGTTGATATGAAAAATTGATTTAGTTTTTTTTTTTAGTTTGGAATGAAAATCCAGAAAAATCGGTAGAGTAGAAAAAAATTATGAATTATGTTTTATGAATTCTGGTAAAATATTGTGTTGGCACGACTACTTAAGAGGGCGTTACATTATTTTCTGTATGTATTCACACGATGAAATGCCGAAAATTATCATAATCATCAACATTCTTATAAAATTTAGAGCCAATTAGGGTTTTATACAGTGTTCGAAAATAAACTTTTAATATCGTTTTTAGTGTGCGGTTTGGTAAATTTGTGGAAAACACAAACGCTAAAGTGTTTGTGTAGAAAATCATAAAAAAACGTTGCTTTGCTGGTGATATTCGAACACAAAAATAATACTGTACTTATGTTTTAAACCACTAACTTTGTTGTGTTCGGCTCAGAACATTACTGCTCGTTCGTTTCAGTTGTGTTAAGCTTACTTTTGGCTCTTAAAAAAAAAACTGATTTTTTACAAAAACAAAATATGTACATACACAAAGGTAAAAACAAAAAGCCAGCAAATGGATTTTTCATGATGGCTGAGTTTTTTGTGATTTGATTGTTTTTCAAAGCTAACAATTACATCTTTAAAACAATATGAGTTCTAAAAATCTCTTCATGAAGAGTGAAGTTACGATTTTTTGAACTTTTAATTTTTAGAAAAAAGTAAAAAATTCGATTGGTACCTGTAACTTAATAAGAACATTTAAAAAAAATTTTTTTAAGAAACACTTTTCTTAAAAAAGAACATTTAAAAAAATTTTGCCCGCTCCCCTAGATTTTATCCTGGCTACGCTCATATATTCGTGTACTGTCATCGGGAATATGTATGCCTGCAAAGTTTCATCAATTTGCATTGAGTTAAAGGCGGTCAAAAAAGCATTTTACCAAAAAAAAAATGTTTTCCCCCCCTAGATTTTATCCTGGCTAAGCCCATGTATTCGTGTATTGTCATCGGGAATATGTATGCCTGCAAAGTTTCATCCATTTGCATTGAGTATAAGGCGGTTAAATTAACGTTACAAGATTTAATTTTCCGAAGTGAAGCTAAAGAAAAGGTTTTAATTAAAAATGCAAGCTGATAGAGAAAAACGGAGATTACATTTGAAATCAGCTACGTCAAATTAGTAAAAACTTGCATCAAAATTCCAATCAACACGCAAAAAGTTTACTTATGTTCCGCTGCGTTATTGTTTATAAAACCCCTATAAAACCCACTTGCGAAAAACTATAAAGAACTTATAAAGTCTTAAAGAATATCAACATTGTTATGAAATTTTTCAGGTATAAATTTAATGTAAGTATAATTTATGTCAATAAATGTTATGAAGAGTCTATAATTATGGACCGATCTGATATGACCAATTCATATTTTTCATAGCTAAAATAAAAAATTTTTTTTCTTAAAATATTTAATAGTTTTTAATCCAAATTCTTAATATTTTTAATTAGGCTTAAGTTCAAGAAATTTAATTTTCATTAAATTATTTTTATGAAGAAAGGAATTTTACAACATGAAAATTAATTAAATTTGTTATTGTAAAAAACAAAAAATGTACTTGGACTTCAAGAAAAATTCTTGACGAAAGTACGAAAAAACAGAAGTAAAGGAAAAAACATGTAAAATCAATTAAAATGGATAATCATTCAGGAAAGCAAATTTCGATCTACCAGATGTTAAAATACAATTTGGTTTAAGGATTGATGTTTGACTAGTGACGTCAGCAGTCGTCGATGGCTGCGAGTGTAAGACGGCAAATCCATCTGAGGAGATCGAGTGGTTGCGATCGAAACATGTCATGGTAACCTGCCGGCCAGGGTTCGAGCCCGAGCCACGTCAAGAATGAAAGATTATCAATAACAAATTTAATTAATTTTCATGTTGTAAAATTCCTTTCTTCATAAAAATAATTTAATGAAAATTAAATTTCTTGAACTTAAGCCTAATTAAAAATATTAAAAATTTGGATTAAAAACCATAAATAGTTCAACAAAATAACCACAATACTAATTATTGTTAAAGCTAAGGCACGAGCTCTATGTGTACATTTGTCCTTCAAGTTGTGCTGAAAAAGGTCAACAGAAAAGAGAAAGACAAAGTGAAAGTGAAAAAACAAAAAATGTACTTGGACTTCAAGAAAAATTCTTGACGAAAGTACGAAAAAACAGAAGTAAAGGAAAAAACATGTAAAATCAATTAAAATGGATAATCATTCAGGAAAGAAAATTTCGATCTACCAGATGTTAAAATACAATTTGGTTTAAGGATTGATGTTTGACTAGTGACGTCAGCAGTCGTCGATGGCTGCGAGTGTAAGACGGCAAATCCATCTGAGGAGATCGAGTGGTTGCGATTGAAACATGTCATGGTAACCTGCCGGCCAGGGTTCGAGCCCGAGCCACGTCAAGAATGAAAGATTATCAATAACAAATTTAATTAATTTTCATGTTGTAAAATTCCTTTCTTCATAAAAATAATTTAATGAAAATTAAATTTCTTGAACTTAAGCCTAATTAAAAATATTAAAAATTTGGATTAAAAACCATAAACAGTTCAACAAAATAACCACAATACTAATTATATTTAATAGTTACTAAATGATCATTAAACTTGCTACAAATAGTTTTTTTTCCTTTTTTTTTATAGCGATATATTTTAATCTTTAAACTTGTGTGAAGGGTATCGAAGATTCGGCATAGCCTAATAAAGTAGTTTAAAATTTTTATTATTAATAAGATGTAGTTGTTTCTGTTTTCATTAAATTTTAATGACTAATTTTAATGAATTTATTTAGTACGATGATTTTATGGCAACAATTACTTTCGTTTAGTTTGATTGAAATGATGGTTTTTGTTAACTAAAAGCTATATGGACGGTATATGTTTACTAAATTGTACATGCTTATTAAAATGGACTTTGTCGGAGCGAGATGGCTGACTATCGCTTAAACTTAAAAATGAAGGGGCGTTGTAAGACGTCTAATAATTTTCTTTTATTTATTAAATTTAATATAGAAATTTTATGATTGATTTTAAAATCAAACTTCCTAAATGTAGAAATCAATGAACATAAATGCCAATAGAAGTTTATATAAACACATGTATAACTTTAATTGCACTTGTCCCAATAAAAACAATTGAAATGTAAAATGCTCATTACTCAAATTTATCACACAATTTTTGTAGAATTTGTTATGAAAAAACGTTTGTTTATTATTCATGTTCAAGTTTACCTTGTTTTATTTTTCCTTGATGCTAAAACTTAAAAACAAATTATGCTGCTTAAAGTGATTTAATTTGGAATACACTCCAAATGAATTTTATAGTAATTTAAAGAACTATCCCATATTCCTTAAACACTGCAAATTACTTCTTTCCTGGATTTCATATTACTAGAGGAACTTCATGCGAAGGCGTTCTCTCATATCTTCTACAAACGAGGCCTTATATCTTCATAATGTTATTAACACTATTTTCATGATTACAATGTATTATAAGAAGCAAAAATTCCTATATTCTATTTTTTTAAATTATTTAGTTAAATACATCAAACTTTTAAAGTAAATAGAATGAGTACGAAAACCATATGGGGCATGGTGCTGGTGTCTTATTATTGAGAGTTCTGCTGTAAACAAAGGTCGTAATATTCTCTTACTTTCACTTAAGTCAATTCCAATGACTTTGATTTGTCATCAAATTGATGCTAATGTGTCCTTTCTCCGATGTTACTGCGTCATCGCACTGAGGACATGTTCGTCATTTCTGTGATGCCGATGTGTCACCCCATTGATGACATAATTTCATTTTGACCCTGATGACACTTTGGCCAAGTGATGTTAAGGTTGACATCACCATGATGAAAAGTGTCATGGGGTCAAAAACGAAGACACTTGTCATAGTAATGATATCAAAATACATCAGCGTTATGACGCCTTTTCTATCTTTAGGGGCTGAAATTGCGGAAACCCGAAATAACTTTTCAAACCCCTTTGGCTTATTTTCTCTACCAATAGTCCTGTTTAATTTCGCATTGCAAGAATTGAGGCTAGCGGCAAAGACCCAAATTTTGTTGCGCTATGTTACCGTCTGTCAATGCGTAGGTTGAAATGTGGTTTTCGAAGAAACCAGATATGATCGGGAAATGTTGTTTAATATTTCTATAGTACATTTATAGTTCAAAGGAGTATGCTATTCAAATCTGGTGAACAAATATTTGAGAATAGGGATGTTAAAATTGGTACGTTTTGACCTTAGAAAGTACCGTGATAGTACCGTGACTCATTTGACGAAATTTAAAAATTTGTCATATTCCCCCTTTTTGAATTTTTAGTATAACAAATAAATTATTAAGTCCTTTTCATTGCATTTGTGTTGTACAACAAATCGTTAATATAATGGGCGCTTAAATTTGCGACTAGTATTGTGGTGTATGGAGCGCTTAGTCCCTTTTTGCAAGAATGCGGAACAAAGGTGGAATTATATATTTCTTCAAATAATATCAATATTGATATTGTTAAAGAAATGAAAGATAATGCAAAGCAATTTTATGTAAACCAAAGTCAACTTTAATAACAAAGTTTTAATGTGGTTTCAAGTAGTATTGTACCGCTTCTAGTAAAAATTTTTCCGAATGAAATTACAAATTATGAGAGATAAAGCCATCATGGCCTTATCTCACATGGTATTAAAGCACCCCCCCTCTCATACATACAAAGGATTGGTTAAGATCGACAAATTCATGCTGCTATGATGGAAAAATTCCAAATAGTTTATTAACTAAACAAATAAGTGCCTGATTTTACCTTACCTTACCTTATTTTATTCATTCATATAATGTATTTATGTTAATGTTAAGTTTTGTTTTTTTGTGTACACTTGAGTTTTAATGTACTTTTTTGTTGTTTTTATAAATAAAAAAAAAAAAAAAAAAATGGTACCGTGAAGGTCCAAAAATTACATTTTTTGTGGAAGTTGGTACAAAATTTAATACCCTATTTAACATCCCTGTCTGAGATATAAGCAGAACATAATTTTTCCGATTTTTACTTTAAAAACTTCACCTTTTTTTCCTTTTCAACGTAATTTAGCCTAGAAGAATAGTAGTTGCGAAATCGGTTATAAAATTTAGATTCGAAAAGATCTTGAAAGAAAAGTTGTATTTGGACATAACTCTTCTGTTTCGGGACCGATGAAAAATATGTTCTGCTCCATTTATGCTTGTTTCTTAGCCATTTATAAACAGACTTAGCTGATTTCAAAAAGGAAAATTCCCGATAGCATTACCGATCGAAAAATACATCTTACATCATTGGCGTTCAACCAACCGATAGACTGGTGGACAGATGGATATCGTGAAATTAACTTATCTTCTCTTAAGGACCCAGAATATGTGTTCTAAAAGGTCTAAGATCTATATTGTAGAAATTAACTACGGAAATACAATCATATATACACCCTTTCTACCATCGGTAAAGGCTATAAAAAGATATTAAGAAATTTCCAATTATGAAAAGCTTCTTTTTTTATATTAAATATAAGGTAGGGTATAAGTATAAGATGAGGAAAATATAGCACTCTTACTTGTTTTTACTTACGTCCTTAGAAGAAATTCCATGAACGTTCTCCGGAATAAAAAAAGAAAGAAAACGTAGGAACCCAAGTTAAAAGAATAGTGAAATCGTGGATCTTCTGCCACTAATTTGAATAAGCTCCGATCGCGGTTTCAAAACAGAAAAAAAATTATATATAAAATTTAATTTTAGATCATATGCTTGAATATGTATGTATAAAAATTAAATTGCTTCTTATTAACCATTTGTTATTCGATTATCGTACACTGCACCTTTCTTATCTAAAGTTTTTTTTCGATTTCTTTCATTTAAATCTTGTATTATTTAAGTAGTATTGATATGAATGTATGTTTAAATCTATATGTGAGAGACTTTGTATTAAATACAAATTCAGAGGTCACGTTTTTCATAGTTTCTGGATTTATTTTTATTTTTCTAACTTTTCCTACGGGTGATTGTATTTGTGTAAGCACACATACAAATGTACAAGTTTTTCCAAAGTATTAAAATTTAGTTGCATGTGTTAGACTGGATGTGTAGTATGTGTGAAGTATTTCGAATGTGTTGGAAGACATCGCGTATAATAAATCTCACTTTTTCTTCCAACGGAAGTCTTAAGTAAATAAAAAATGTGCAAAACTAAAAGTATTTCAGAGACGAAAAAAAAACTAAAAATAAAAATGAAATGAGTAACGAGAATAAAGAATGGACTGAAAAATATCCGATAGTCTGTTATAGAAAAAGGAGGAATGAATAAAAAAAAAAAAAAAATAAAATCCATATTAATACTTTTTTGAAAACAATGTTGTTTGACCATGTGAATTAAAAAAAAAAAAAAAAAAATAAGGACTGCTGTATGAGTTTGTGTGGGTGTCAATAAAAAAGATTAAAAAGGGTTGTAAGAGTTTTTTTCTTTTCTGTTTGTCCGACTGTTTTAAAATAAATAAAGGATTTATTTTTTTGTTGAGTGGTGTCATTTTATCGGTATCTAGAAAAGGTGTATAATTTATTAAAATTAAATTAATGGGATATAATAAAATTGAAAAAAAAAACTTTTGGGTGCTACTAACACAAACTTCAATAACTTTAATATAAACTTTAAGGTAGCCAAAGCCAATGATTGGTAAGATATGAGTATATACTTAAGAACTTTAAAGTACATCCGTGAATTTAATCTAATTCTTCTTTTAAATAGAAAAAGTAATTGATTTCAGTTTGACATATGCGTCTTAAACACGGCTGTTCGATTTGACGAATTATCTTCATTTGGACGATTTTTTCTTCAATTAGCCGTTTTTTTTTAAAGTGAAATCGGAAAAAATGAGTTTGAATTTCTATTAAATTAAAGAAATTTTAAATTAAAAAGGCAATTATTGAATTTTTTTTTTTCAAGAAATAAACTTTTTTACAAAATTATCTGCAAGCCCTGGTATTAAGGTTCCTTTTCTTGGGGACTATATTTATTTAAAGGGACGTTAGGAAAATATTTCTTAACCGGTAATACCGGTAAAATGGGTTGCTTTTAGGCTTTTTCCACTGATCAATATCAAACATCAACTTGCGTAGTTTTTTTTAGTAGATTTCTTTATTGAAAATACCCTTAATCCCTTCATATAATAAGGGTATTCATTTCAGTTTTTTTATTTGTTGGAAAAATTGAAAAGTGGACAAATGTAATTTTTGTTACAACAACCACAAGAAAAAAAAATTCCACTAAAAGTTAAATTTTTATCAAACTTTAACCAAGTGTAAACAAATCAGGTTAAAAAGATGTAATTTTCCGCTTTAAACGTCAAACGAAATGATGTTGCCATTCATAAAAAATTGTTAATTTTTAATACAAAGTACGAAAAATTGCATCTCTTTTTATAAACTTTTGAATTGCACAACTCTGATTTTAAAAATTATTTTTTAAAGTTACAACATTTCAAAGATATACGGCCATGTTCTGACAATTGCACGATTTGAAATCGCAAAACGCCAAATTTATTTAATGGTGTTCCTTCACTCGTGCGTTTAGCTTGCGATCTGCTACAGTTTCTTACAAATATTATAGTTCCTTTTTGTAATTTTACGTCGCCAAACTTCTTGCTATTGCGATTTACAGAACACCTAATTTGCGATTTTAAGTCAGAATCGCCAATGTTAAGCGTTTTGCGATTGTCAGAACATGGTCAGAAGCTGAAGTTAATAACATACTCGACTTTTTGGCAATCGCCATTTTGAGATAACTTTTTGTAGTCGAATATTATGACGAAAATGACACCATTCACGTCGCTTTAAATTAAATAATCAATTAATTCACTTTAAACACTTTAATTCGACATCTTGAAAACATTTTTTTGACAGTTTGTACTTTTTACAAAAAAAAAAACCCCCGTTCACGTCAATAAGAGTGTAATTTTTCTATTTTCCATTTTTTCAACAAAAAAAAAATTTAAATGAATACCCTTAATAATTTAATTTTGAGAATTAAGCTCGATTTACCCACGCGTTCCGAACAATATTTTTTCCGAACAAACTTTTTTTATATTGAGTTTGACGTCTTACTTCTTAGAGAGAGAAAAATTATTTTGTTCGGAAAGTTTTTTCTCAAATTGGTTTAATTTTTGTTCAGAACAACATGAACTGAGTTGCCACTTTTTTTCAATTTGTACATACAAATTTAAATGATTGTTTTTTTTTTGCTGAATATTTAAAGAAAAAAAAAAATATTATAAACATTTTTTTCATTTTTCGAATAATAAATAAAGCTTTACAAAATACATAACTGAAATTTAACTCATAGAATAAATTCGAAAAATGAAAAAAATGTTTATAATAATATAAAGTAACCTTTACAAGGAAATAATTCCCAATTTCTAATTAAAAAAAAAATATATAAACAAAAAAAAATATCTTTCCTTTTTTCGTCCATTTTCTATAACACACTTTTAGAAAACAATTCAAAATAAGTGGTTTGCTGTAATTTTGTATGATTGTCATCTGTAAACCATATGGTGGCTTCGTTTTTTGGAACAAATATTCCAAATTGAGTGAATCGTTCTGCAGAATACTCGCACAGTAAAAAAATTATTCTCCGTACAAAAATATTGTTTGGAACGCATGGATGAATACACCTCTATACAAAACTAGCTTAGCTCAATCGAAACAAAATGAGTAATTTTTTTTAAAACAGATGTCGTGTATTGATTACAAAGCATCTTGTACTAAATTTAATTGCTTATACAGTAAGTTCTACAGATATACAGAAATTTCAAGTGTATTTCTACACTGATAGAAAAGGCGTCATAACGCTGATGTATTTTGACATCATTACTATGACAAGTGTCTTCGTTTTTGACCCCATGACACTTTTCATCATGGTTATGTCAACCTTAGCCAAAGTGTCATCAGGGTAAAAATGAAACTATATCATCAATGGGATGACTCATCGGCATCACAGAAATGACGAACATGTCCTGACACAGTTTGTCATTAAGTCAAAGTCATTGGAATTGACTTAAGTCAAAGTGAAAGAATATTATTATTATTTACCCGTTACATATGTTTGTTTCACGTTTGTTGAATTACGACCTTTGTTTACAGCATAACTTGCAATAATAAGATCCCAGCACCAGCCCCATATGGTTTTTGTAATCATTCTACTTTAAAAATTTGATGTATTTAACTAAATAATTAAAAAAGAATGAATATAAGAATTTTTTCTTCTTATAATACATTGTTATCATGAAAATTATGTTAATAATATACAAAATGTGGCATCGAATTGATGTTACTTTGAAATATGTTGTGTATTATTATCTAAGCTATTTGTACAAAACTGGAATACTTTCACTTTTACAGTACTCCAAATATGTAGAAATCTTTTATGTCAATGTATGGATGGTTCCACTCCTACCTAAAAATTAAAAAATATTAATAGCCCATGTGTAGGGTATTCAGCTAATTACTGAGAAAATTACAGGAAAGTCGTCAGTAGTTTAGAAGTCTTTAAGGAACAAACAACCATACGCTTTTTCATTTATATATTACTAGCTTAACCCGGAGCGCTTCGCTACACTGCTTTAACCACGTTTGAAGACTCTCCCTTTAATCGTTCTTCAGTTGAGAGATATTTAATATATGCATCCTATGGGAGGTATTTCTCTTCCTGCGCCTACCAGCTTTATTTTTATTTTTAAAAGTGAAGTATACCATAATAGTTCTTAAGATATGCAATACTAAACATTGGCGTCCTATGGTGAGTACCACTTCCCCACTGCTATTGTATTCCAATTTTGGGGCACAGAAGATCCTACTACCAAAAGTTCAACAAAATGCGTGAGCGGCTCTTATTAATATTTCTATCTATGAGGGGTACTGCACCTCCTCTGTCTACCCCGCCCATTTTTATATTGAAATTTATAGTTTACCATAATAGTAGCTTTAACCACGTTCGAAGACTCTCCCTTTAATAGTTCTTCCGTTGAGCGATATTTAATATATGTATCCTATGGGATATGTTTCCCCCCCTGCACCTACCTGCCTTATTTTTATTTTCCAAAGTGTAGTATACCATAAGACTGACTTCTACAAAGTTTGAACATTCTCACTATAACAGTTCTTAAGATATTCGATATTAAACATTGGCGTCCTATGGGGGTACCAAATCCCCTGTGCCTACCAAAAAAATAAGTAGCCTATTAATTATGTTACTGTAAAATTTTTAGGAAAATCGGTTCAGTAGTTTAGGAGTCTATAAGCCAACAAGCAAACAAACATACAAAGATTTTTAATTTTTATGTATAAAGATTTATTGCTTCCCCTGCACCTACGCCCTTTCTTTTTATTTTAAAATGTGTAGTTCACCATAAGAGTGGATTCTACAAAGCTTGAAGACTTTCATCTTCAGATATTCGGTATTATATATTTTCGTTCTATGGGGGGGGGGGGGGGGTCGGTTGGTTGTACTGCTCTTCCTCCGTCTACCCGCTCATTTTTATTTTAAAATTTATAATTTATAATTTTGGATATTCTTTAATTATTGATATTCTTTAACTTGTAATTTATCATTATATTTTCTTTAGCCACGTTTGAATACTTTAGTTATAATAGTTCTTCAGCTACGCGATATTTAATATATGCATCCTATGGGGGATAGTGCTCTACCTGCGCCTTCCCCCTTAATTTTTATTTTCAAAGGTGTAGTTTATTGACCCCTTCCAAGTTAGAACATTATCAATACAAAAGTTCTTAAGATATGCGATATTTTAAATTGGCGTCCTATTGAGGTAACAGTTCACCTGCTGATACCTTATTTCAATTTCGGTGCTAGCCGCAAAAAGTTCAAGAAAATGGGTGCAGCGGCTCTTAAGATAAGCAAAACAAATTTTGGTATCCTATGGAGGGTACCACTTCCCCTGGTCCTATCCAACAATAAGTTGCCTATTTTGTTTTCGGGGCTCAAGTGATTTTAGAGTTAAAATTTCAAGAAAATCGGTTAAGTAGCTTATCAGTCTATAAGCCAACAAAAAACAGACAAAAATTTCATTTGTACATATAAATATTTATTGCTCTCCCTGCACCTACCCCCTTTATATTCATTTTAAAAGGCGCAGTTGTTCTTAAGAGTGAGTCCTAAAAAGCTGGAAGACTTTTGTCTCCAGATATAAGGTATTCAGGGATGTTAGATGGGACGATTTTACGTCATTTTGACGATTTTTTTCGATGAATTTACCAAAATGACGATTTTTAATGTAGAGTCACTTAGGTTTTGATGATTTAATCCCTTCAATAAATTTATTTTAAACTTTAATCTGACATCAATTTTATAACACTTCAATCTGGCAAGTAAAGTTTTTTCTTAGTTTTTATATGTGTGTAGAGGCGAATATATATTTATACTAGCGGACCCGACGAACTTTGCCTCGTCCCAATTTTAAGCCTTCAGACAATTTTTAGAGTAATAATACAACACAAATATTTAAATTTTCAATGTGATTTATTTGAATGGAATCAGTAGTACAGAGCGATTTGATGAACAATGTTTTTCGTTTGTTTTCCGGCGCAAAAACAAATAACGAAGACGGTTTCCCAACACGTGAACATGCAACGTACAGCTGACCGTGCGGAAAACAGGGACATTTGAGATTAATCCCACAGACTTCTAGTGATTGGCTTTGCGATTTATTGATTGTCATTGCAAATGCCAATCGAACGGGGAACTGAATCCGCTTGAATTGGAATGGAAGGTCAGTTGGAATAATGGGAATTCGTGGGATAAGGACTTCCTCTCCCTTGAATTTGCGCTTGATGATTTTCGCCTGAATCACATTGTTCCCCAGCCCTAAGTAGCCTATTTTATTTTTGAGCCTCACATGATGTTATTGTAAAAATTTCAGGAAAATCGGCCTAGTAGTTTAGGAGTCTATATGCCAACAAAAAAACAGACAAACATTTTTAATTATACCCTTCACCACAGGTGTAAAAGGGTATATTTAAGTTTGTCATAACGTTTGTAATTTCCACAATATTGATTTTAGACCCCATAAAGTATATATATTCTGGGTCCATATGAGAAGAGAAGTTGATTTAACGATGTCCGTCTGTCCGTCTTACGTTTGATATGTGTTTTCCGGATAATCCAGACATGATAGCGGCTAGGTTGTTTTACATTTATGTTACATACAGTCCACCATTTCTTGCTATTGAAATTCAGCAAGATCGGTCCACAAATGGCTTAGATATGACCAAAAAACCACGACTGCCTCTAATTTTTCCAAAAAAATCCCTTGTGGTTGTTGTTTTTTTGTTTTTTTATACCCTTCACCGAAGGTAAGAGGGTATATATAACTTTGTCATTCCGTTTGTATGTTCCACAAGATTGATTCTACACCCTATAAAGTATATATATTCTGGGTCCTTATGAAAAGCGAAGTTCAAATCCGGTTGTCCGTCTGTCCGTCTGACCGTCTGTCCGTGTGTATGTTGAAATGGGTTTTCCGAAAACCAAGAAATGATGTGGACTAGGTTGATCTATATTTATATACTCCGTTTAAGTTTGCTATTGAAATTCAGCCAGATCGGTCCAAAAATGACGGAGATATGAGCAAAAAACCACGACTACCTCTAAATTTTTCCAAAAATCCCTTGTTGTTGTTGTATTTTTTTATTTCTGTATATCTTGAGAACGGCAAGAGCCAAAGTTTCCAAATTAGGTACACACATTTAGGTTGCCAATACACACCATCCTACAAAATGTGGGCGGGATTGGAGAAGTGGGCGTGGTACCTCCCGTACAAAAAAAAATTAAAATTTTTTATAAAAACCAAATTTTAGGGCTGCCATATGTCCTATGGATATGACTTATATATCAAAATATCGGAAATTTTTAGTAGAACATATTTTATAAAAAACTCGGTTCAGATACAAAAAAGTTATGACCAAATTTTTTTTTTAAATACCCACTTTCGGGAACCATAGATCTCCCCGAGTCCAAGCTTTATAATTTAAGTAAATGGTAAATTTCTTCTTCAACACGTCAGTATATAAATCTGCTAAAACGGTTAAAAAATGGCTGAGTAATAACCGAAATACTGAATCCCCAAAAATTACTCTTTTTATAATTAACTTTGTTAAAATATATATATTGTTAAAATAAAATTCTTCCTTAACACGTCGGTATATAAAACTATCAAATCGGTTAGACAATGGGTAATTTATGAGCAAAATACTCCAAAAATGGGCTAAAAACATCAAAATTTTTATAAAAACCTAAATTTTAGGGCTGCCATATGTCCTATGAATATGACTTATATACCAAAATGTCGGAAATTTGTATGCGTTATAACCGAAATACTGGGGTCTAATCATCGCATACGATATTGAGCAAAATTCATCGAAATTATTTATTTTGGTATCTTGAAACTCGATATCGAATGAAATGTATTGAATTTGAAATAATAGTATTCGACATCGAGTAACTCGACATTACATTTATCGAGTTTTCATTCGATACGCCAGTGTCTATCGTATGCAAAAAAATTCAATAGTTTATTCGATACGATAGTATCGAATGCAGTGATTACACCCCTGAATTCCCGAAAATTACTCTTTTTATACACTTCAGCGAAGGTAAAAAGGTATATACAATATTGATCCTACACCCTATAAAGTATATATATTCTGGGCCCTTATGAAAAGCGAAGTTCAAAACCGGTTGTCTCTTATTTAAAAAAAAATATTTACCAGTTTTATTTAGTTTTTGTCTAGTTGCTCTGTATTCTGCTCGCACAATGGTGAAGGGTATATAAGATTCGGCACAGCCGAATATAGCACTCTTACTTGTTTTTAAATAATATTAAGCAGAGTTCAGAGAAATTCAAATGTGATCGCTCATATTCAACCATTCTTAAATTTTTTTCATAAATGAAAAATGTAAAATATGTTACTTTTTTTCACAGTCATAAATGAATTGTTAATATTTCGCCAAATTCATTCATGTTTTTGAGGAAAAATCAAATTTTGCCTTTCTTCAGTGATGAAGAATGAGGAAAAAAAAGTTTTAGAAACGATCCTCACTAGTAATGTTGTTGTTGCTTGACAGTTTGCATGACCACAGCTCGAAATGACTGTGTGTATTTGTTTGTGTAAAATATTTTTGGTAAGGGCAACCAGCCAAAGTGTCTGTTGGATTTTTTGTAAGAAAACATTATTGAACAAAAATTAAAAGAACTGCACATATCGTCCGTCATCTTAAATGCAGAATAATGTTACATCACATTTCATAATTTTACATGCAAAGCAGAAAACTTTGTAAAAAAGCAATTTTAAATATTTCAGCTAAAAATGCGATAACCGATATATTTTTAAGGAACAAATATTAAATTTATTATTATTTTTTGAGTTGTGTGTGTTACGTTTTATAAATTTGTAATTTTCAGAAACAAAAAGACGTATCATCAACGAAAGTATATTAGTATTAAGTGAAGCAAACATTTAAAATAGTAAATAATTAAATATTTGTGTTAAATTACCGGAAAAATGGGATATATGTATATATATGATAATTTTTTTAGTGATTGGTTTAAACTAGAAAATGTAACTTCATTTAATTTAGCTACGAATTGTTTTAAAAAAGCCATATTTTTCATTCTAATTAAAAAGTTTTTTGATCTCCTTGAAATGATTTTTTTTTACAATGAACAAATTTAGCAAATAAAAATTTGACTCATATAATATAACATGTATATATATTGAATTTTTTCAAAAGAACTCCGTATCGCATTCTTACAACGCTATGTACGTTGCAAAAAGTAAATTTTAATTAGGTAAAATTTCTGAAAAATATTAAGAAAAAGGAAAGCGTAGTGTTGACAGCAGCTCCCATATTAACACCTATCGCAAACAACTACTCCCATGAAAATATTCCCATATTTTTTTATTTAGTACTGTGAATGATTCCCATAACAAATTTTTTGGGAATGAACTTAAAACTTAAAAAATTTGGCATCGCCAATGGGTACTCCCGCGAATTTTTTTAATAAATAAATTCCCAACAAGTGTTGATGTGAACGAGAAGGGAACATGTAAATTTTAATTTGTATTCGAAAGTAGAACTAAATTAAATTACCTTTTCCTTTTATTGAGGGAGTGTACATAAAGAAAATGAAGATAAACACTATTCATTATTTATTTTATTAAATTTTTATTTGTATTTTATTTTGTATATTTTTCTTTCACAATACAAGCACTGACAAGTTACTCACAGTAGAGACTTTTGTTTACAAAGCACTTCCTCTCCCTTGAATTTGCGCTTGATGATTTTCGCCTGAATCACATTGTTCCCCAGCCCTAAGTAGCCTATTTTATTTTTGAGCCTCACATGATGTTATTGTAAAAATTTCAGGAAAATCGGCCTAGTAGTTTAGGAGTCTATATGCCAACATAAAAACAGACAAACATTTTTAATTATACCCTTTACCACAGGTGTAAAAGGGTATATTTAAGTTTGTCATAACGTTTGTAATTTCCACAATATTGATTTTAGACCCCATAAAGTATATATATTCTGGGTCCATATGAGAAGAGAAGTTGATTTAACGATGTCCGTCTGTCCGTCTTACGTTTGATATGTGTTTTCCGGATAATCCAGACATGATAGCGGCTAGGTTGTTTTACATTTATGTTACATACAGTCCACCATTTCTTGCTATTGAAATTCAGCAAGATCGGTCCACAAATGGCTTAGATATGACCATAAAACCACGACTGCCTCTAATTTTTCCAAAAAAATCCCTTGTGGTTGTTGTTTTTTTGTTTTTTTATACCCTTCACCGAAGGTAAGAGGGTATATATAACTTTGTCATTCCGTTTGTATGTTCCACAAGATTGATTCTACACCCTATAAAGTATATATATTCTGGGTCCTTATGAAAAGCGAAGTTCAAATCCGGTTGTCCGTCTGTCCGTCTGACCGTCTGTCCGTGTGTATGTTGAAATGGGTTTTCCGAAAACCCAGAAATGATGTGGACTAGGTTGATCTATATTTATATACTCCGTTTAAGTTTGCTATTGAAATTCAGCCAGATCGGTCCAAAAATGACGGAGATATGAGCAAAAAACCACGACTACCTCTAAATTTTTCCAAAAATCCCTTGTTGTTGTTGTATTTTTTTATTTCTGTATATCTTGAGAACGGCAAGAGCCAAAGTTTCCAAATTAGGTACACACATTTAGGTTGCCAATACACACCATCCTACAAAATGTGGGCGGGATTGGAGAAGTGGGCGTGGTACCTCCCGTACAAAAAAAATTAAAAATTTTATAAAAACCAAATTTTAGGGCTGCCATATGTCCTATGGATATGACTTATATATCAAAATATCGGAAATTTTTAGTAGAACATATTTTATAAAAAACTCGGTTCAGATACAAAAAAGTTATGACCAAATTTTTTTTTTAAATACCCACTTTCGGGAACCATAGATCTCCCCGAGTCCAAGCTTTATAATTTAAGTAAATGGTAAATTTCTTCTTCAACACGTCAGTATATAAATCTGCTAAAACGGTTAAAAAATGGCTGAGTTATAACCGAAATACTGAATCCCCAAAAATTACTCTTTTTATAATTAACTTTGTTAAAATATATATATTGTTAAAATAAAATTCTTCCTTAACACGTCGGTATATAAAACTATCAAATCGGTTAGACAATGGGTAATTTATGAGCAAAATACTCCAAAAATGGGCTAAAAACATCAAAATTTTTATAAAAACCTAAATTTTAGGGCTGCCATATGTCCTATGAATATGACTTATATACCAAAATGTCGGAAATTTGTATGCGTTATAACCGAAATACTGGGGTCTAATCATCGCATACGATATTGAGCAAAATTCATCGAAATTATTTATTTTGGTATCTTGAAACTCGATATCGAATGAAATGTATTGAATTTGAAATAATAGTATTCGACATCGAGTAACTCGACATTACATTTATCGAGTTTTCATTCGATACGCCAGTGTCTATCGTATGCAAAAAAATTCAATAGTTTATTCGATACGATAGTATCGAATGCAGTGATTACACCCCTGAATTCCCGAAAATTACTCTTTTTATACCCTTCAGCGAAGGTAAAAAGGTATATACAATATTGATCCTACACCCTATAAAGTATATATATTCTGGGCCCTTATGAAAAGCGAAGTTCAAAACCGGTTGTCTCTTATTTAAAAAAAAATATTTACCAGTTTTATTTAGTTTTTGTCTAGTTGCTCTGTATTCTGCTCGCACAATGGTGAAGGGTATATAAGATTCGGCACAGCCGAATATAGCACTCTTACTTGTTTTTAAATAATATTAAGCAGAGTTCAGAGAAATTCAAATGTGATCGCTCATATTCAACCATTCTTAAATTTTTTTCATAAATGAAAAATGTAAAATATGTTACTTTTTTTCACAGTCATAAATGAATTGTTAATATTTCGCCAAATTCATTCATGTTTTTGAGGAAAAATCAAATTTTGCCTTTCTTCAGTGATGAAGAATGAGGAAAAAAAAGTTTTAGAAACTATCCTCACTAGTAATGTTGTTGTTGCTTGACAGTTTGCATGACCACAGCTCGAAATGACTGTGTGTATTTGTTTGTGTAAAATATTTTTGGTAAGGGCAACCAGCCAAAGTGTCTGTTGGATTTTTTGTAAGAAAACATTATTGAACAAAAATTAAAAGAACTGCACATATCGTCCGTCATCTTAAATGCAGAATAATGTTACATCACATTTCATAATTTTACATGCAAAGCAGAAAACTTTGTAAAAAAGCAATTTTAAATATTTCAGCTAAAAATGCGATAACCGATATATTTTTAAGGAACAAATATTAAATTTATTATTATTTTTTGAGTTGTGTGTGTTACGTTTTATAAATTTGTAATTTTCAGAAACAAAAAGACGTATCATCAACGAAAGTATATTAGTATTAAGTGAAGCAAACATTTAAAATAGTAAATAATTAAATATTTGTGTTAAATTACCGGAAAAATGGGATATATGTATATATATGATAATTTTTTTAGTGATTGGTTTAAACTAGAAAATGTAACTTCATTTAATTTAGCTACGAATTGTTTTAAAAAAGCCATATTTTTCATTCTAATTAAAAAGTTTTTTGATCTCCTTGAAATGATTTTTTTTTACAATGAACAAATTTAGCAAATAAAAATTTGACTCATATAATATAACATGTATATATATTGAATTTTTTCAAAAGAACTCCGTATCGCATTCTTACAACGCTATGTACGTTGCAAAAAGTAAATTTTAATTAGGTAAAATTTCTGAAAAATATTAAGAAAAAGGAAAGCGTAGTGTTGACAGCAGCTCCCATATTAACACCTATCGCAAACAACTACTCCCATGAAAATATTCCCATATTTTTTTATTTAGTACTGTGAATGATTCCCATAACAAATTTTTTGGGAATGAACTTAAAACTTAAAAAATTTGGCATCGCCAATGGGTACTCCCGCGAATTTTTTTAATAAATAAATTCCCAACAAGTGTTGATGTGAACGAGAAGGGAACATGTAAATTTTAATTTGTATTCGAAAGTAGAACTAAATTAAATTACCTTTTCCTTTTATTGAGGGAGTGTACATAAAGAAAATGAAGATAAACACTATTCATTATTTATTTTATTAAATTTTTATTTGTATTTTATTTTGTATATTTTTCTTTCACAATACAAGCACTGACAAGTTACTCACAGTAGAGACTTTTGTTTACAAAGCACTGACAAATAATTCACAATAGAACTTTTTACTCCCAAAATATTTGCGATACCGATTTGTTGGGGATGGGAATTTAGGTTTGATCCCATATATCATATTCCCATAACATTCGCGATAGGGATGATTTAGTTAACATAAATGTTGGACAAAGTAGTACTTCTCTAAAGAAAGATATTATTACAATTTAATAATTCTAAAGGGCTAACACAAAATAAAGCTAAACAGTCTATATTTCACTACTTTATAAAAAAATAAAAAAGGCAATTATTCCAAAAATTAAGTGTAACTGTCTTTTTGAGGATATTGATGAAGGGCCACTTGGATGAATGCAATCCTAATAAAAAAAACAGATTATTTAAAAAAAACTAATAAAAATATTTCTTTTGTATTATAAACTTTGTATATTATAATGAAGAAATTTGATGGTCCCATACAGATTCATTATAGGGAAGTTCGACTTTATTTAAATTTATTAAAAAGGAAATAGGTACATACCTAGATATTATACCTCATAAGGATACTAACATAATAATGATGACAGTCTGATGGAAACGAAAATCTGAGGACCTGCAGATGTTGCCATTTATTCTTAGAAATTTTCAGCGTTTGGAAGTGCAATGGGGTAGGCTGCAAAATTTCAAAATTTCTAACAGTCCTATAAACGAGAAGCTGATAGTCACACTTATTATAAATTTTGTAGTACATACGTATATGGATTCGGCTTTTATAATTTTACAGCACTTTAATTAATTTGTCTTTTGCAATAATTTTTAGTCTGATCACTAATTCCACTAACACCCTGGTAACAGTTATAAAACAAATTACCCAGTTTTGACGTTTAAAAATATTAATGTGTTCTTATAAAAAGAACTAAAAACTCTGCTAATTTTTTTCTTGAGTGTGATTATACATTATGTTGTTAAAAAAAATTGTATTTTTGATGAAACGTAATTTTTAATTTTGTAAATAACTTGGATATTTTTTTAGGTAGCAGTTTAAAATTGTATAAAAATATGTAATGTGAATCGTAATCAACAAAACAAATCAATTTAAAATTTTCTAAAATTGTTTTGCATATAAAGGAGCGTATAGACGACATGTTTTTGTCATCTGACATGTCAAATTTCCCACTGCAAAACACATACATGTCGTGTGTTACCTTTTTAACTTTGCTTCTGTAAAAGTCAGATGCAAAGTCATCTGAAAAAATTTCAATTAGAGCGTGCTCTATTTTCTTCTGACAAACCATCTGACATCAGAAATCTATGACGGGAAGAAACTGACAGCGGCGTCAACTATTGACGGAATCATTAGCCGGCTGAAGTTAATATTTTACAATACCAAGATATGTATGCTCATCTCACCATTGAATATAATTTATGTAAATATATACATAAAAACCGTTTCATTATAAAATTCTAAATTGGTATCTTTAAAATAAAAGAAAAAAATGTTAAGATAGCTAAATTATTTTACGGCGCAAATAAATATTTTCGTGGCGGCAGCAAGCTATTTTGAAACCGAGAACTACTTTGGTTTCTGCAATAACAATGCGAAAAACACAGAGACAATGTCAGAAGCAAATTACATGTACGTTTGTGACCGAATATTATAAACCTTATGTAAAACAGCAATTTTGACAGACATGAAAAATTACATGTGACATGTCGTGTACGGGCGCCTTTACGTAGGTAAAGTTATTTGGAAAACACTAACAAAGTTATGTTTCGCCACAAGCAAAGCGACCGTATGTATAGTTGATGGGTAAGAAAATTTGTTTTATTGTTGCATTAATGTAATTTTATTGTTTTGCGCCAAATTTACCAGTTTTTGAAAGTTCAATGTAGTGTTTTAAACACCGTTGCGCTTGGTCCAGAAACAAGACTTCATCTTCAGTTCTTGCAGGTAGTAATTTTTTTCAATTATTTTTGCCTTTATGTCTTTTAAAGGAAAAAAAAACAGACCCTTTTAGAGGCATCAACAAATTTTTTACAAAATCAAAACACATTTTAGTTTACCAGCCAACAAATAATTTTACAAAACACACACAGGCTATCTTATCTGAGATAAGGCCTGTCGAAATGGTTTTTTTTTAGCAGTTATGTTGGAATGTGTAGCAAGTTTAGTTATTAATTTACTCACTTCGCGTTATTAGCAACAAACATTTGCGACCTTAGGACAACAAGGATCTATATGCACCTAAACAACATGTAAGATAGAACCTTGTTGTTCTAATACGGTTGGAATGCGACTGGAAAACTTAATATCGGTAAAAAGGCCTTCTTGAAGGCCTCGTTTCTACTTCATTTTCCCGCTGTTAATGGTCGGGCAAATCGCGTTTTTTTCATTATGAGGAATTTGAATGTGAATTTTTTAAAATTTTTCATGTCTGACAAATTCACATATGAATTTTTTTGTTTGCTAATTTTTCATGAATGAGGAAATTCAAAATATTTTTTTCCTCACCCTCATGAATGTGAAAAAACAGTAAAATTTTAAATTTTTCACGCTCGCTCATGACTGAACAATGAGCGAACGTTTCGGTACTATTAAGTTATATGTTTTTTGTATAACAAAATAAACAGCTGACTGAAAGTTGTTTGTGTAACACATACAAAGTATATTTATTACAAGTACATGCAAGTGATCAGCTGTTCAGTTGTTTTATTTTCGATAGTGTCAAAATTTGCTTACGTTTTAGTGCGCCATGATTTTTTTTTTGTTTTCTTTATGTTTGGCTGTTTGACAGTATCAAATGTTTTTACACAAACAAAATGAATGATGTTTTTTTTATTGTTGATTTGCTGTAGACTTGCATGTACTTACTAAGTACTACTTAGTATAAATATACTTTGAACTAGGGATTGCTGTTCGGTTTTAACCGAAATCGAAACCGCGGTTTTAAATGCCTAATAACCGAAACCGAAAACCGACAAAAAAAACCTCGGTTTTAGGATTTACTTTAACAATATATTAATGCTTAAAGAAATTGCAAATTATACTTTATACTGGAACTTCATATACAAAACTTTGTACATAACAGCTTGCAACAATGGCAAGGTATTTCAAAATTCTTAAAATTCAAACTCAGAAGAACAAATGTTACATTTTTAACTCTTAAGTAGACACCTAATTTGTGATGCACACACTGCCACTTAGATCTGGCTGGAACCACTCGTATTTTGTATGGAGTTTTTGAAAAACTCATACTAAAGGCTAGATTACACTATTATACTTTGTATTAATACATGTCAAAAACTCAAGTAATATGACAAAGTTGATAGTGTGAATGCAATGTGTCACGAAAATGACAAGTTTTATAAAAAAAGTTTGACATTCCAAACGACTTCATCGTTTTTTGAAAAATTCTAAACAGTTATACTTTTCATTTATTTCATGTGTGAGTGCTTATACTTTGTGTGATGGTGTGAACAGAAACTGTCATGTTGAATTATATTTTTTGAAAGTCGCAACAAAACTCATTAGATTTCTATTTCACAAAGTATTATGGAATACGTAAGATTTGTGAGATAGTGTAATCTAGCATTAACGAACCCCTGGGCAAGCCTGGGACTACTTTTATATGTATGAAGTTTTATGGCAATAGTAGGAACATTTTGTCGGAAAGTGGAATAATTCTTCGAAAACAGTAAAGAAAGAATTCTTATGTGTTGCGTATGCTTTTTGATACGTTTCATTTTGATTTTATTTACTGCAGTACATATATAATAGGGCAGTGCCTAGCCAGGCCCAGGTGGATACAATATGCACAAAATTTTCATTTGGCCAATTGCGATGCCCACGGTGGTTACACTTTTTTTTTCTTATTTTCTTGTAAAAAACACTTCGATTGAGGAATACATAAAGTTTCGTTCTTATACACTTTATAATTATATAAAAAAAACTGAAAAAAGTAACAAAAAATGCATGGCCAGGCCCAGGTAAGCCAGGTCCAGGTATACAACGTTAAATAAAAGTAACTGCATTGAAACAAATAAAAAAATATGTATGTTTATATATGAAGTTTAACTTTGATATTTTCAAAACCGAAACCGACCGGTTTTTATCATTTCAAAACCGAAACCGCGGTTTCACATTTTTACGGTTTTTAGCAAACTATACTTTGAACACATACATACATATGAATAAAGAAATATGTATGTAGGAATTTAAAAATTTCAATTACCTTTTATTTTAATCAACTAATTGCACATGATTATCAACATTGACAAAACAGAAGGTTAATAGTTTAAAATCTGACATAACCTAAAATCTACTTAATTGTCTTTCAGCTTATTAAAAATTTTGTTTCTTTTAAGAATATGTGTAAATAAATAGATGTTATTGTTTATATGCCGCCACAAACAAATGACTTGCAACAAAGCTGCTGTCAGATGGCTTGCCAGTTCAAAATAGAACACACTCCAAATGAAAACTTTTACACTGCAAATTCAAGCTAATATTTACAGATGCAACGTTGTTTGCATTTTACAGTGGAGCACATTGCTAAATACATGTCATGTCACCTTAAGTGCTACTAGATTTTGTCAATATCTAGATACGAAGTGGATTTTGTTTTTTTTTTTATGGAATATCTAGTCAAAAACACATAGGCATTGATCAAGATCTCGTAAGACTAAGATTTCGTGACAGTGTAAATGGGCTCTAAGCCGAAAATTCTGCCACTATAGCCTTTTTGTTACAGGTTCAAAATGCGCCTTACGAATTAGTTACCCCATAAGCTTTAAAGTAAAATTTGTGTTGGTGTAAATACAGAATTAAATCTTGATCAAGTCATGTAAAGGATTATTATTTTTTTTTTTGTTTACAATGTCCAAAAATCTTGTTATTTAAATTATAACTAGTTAAATATGTATATGACGGACGGGAGAACATGTCTATATAACTATACTAAAAGGTCGAAACTTATCTTTAGATCAGTGATAACCAAGCCCCGAACGCACGCACACAAAAATATTATGTGCTTGTGTGCGGTCGCAGAGACTGATGATAGACTGATGTTTTGAAACGAACAAAGTTGTTGTATACATGTGAATTGCCGACCGTGTCTGTGTGAAAAAAAAAACGATTATTGACTGCCTCGCGAGGCTATGGAGCGGCTATCACTGCTTTAGATGTACAAGCAACTCGATAAACGCATACAGGCTCACAAACCTGATATAAATCTCTCAACTCTGAATAATTATTTCCAAATGGTCTGTCATAATTGAAAAAAGTTTAACTAAAAGGCAGACTTATTTTGATTAATATTTAAACTGTCTTTCAAAGACAAACATTAATGCCAAAATATCACATTATATTCAAATTAAAAAAAAAGAAGATTTAAAACGCTTAGTACCAACTTGAACTTTCTTTGGCAGACTTTTGTCAATATTAAAAGAAATTTGTTCTTTTTTAACACCCTCTTTTTCCGCCATTAAAAAATAAAACTCTTCCTTGAAATACAGCAATTTAAAATGATAATTTCAAGGTGGAAAACCATAAGAAAAATGTCATTCATCTGTATCAACATCATCATTTTTATCCCCATCATCTTAGTCCCGTCATGTCATGTCAATGGCATCAACAATTGCTAAGGAAGACAAGGTGTCGTCTTTCAAAAAGAAAGGAGTCCTTCGTTCACAAACTTTATCACACTTCTTAATCAAAATTGAAATTTATTTGTTTTTCCTCATTTCTTTATGGAAAATTGTTCTTATAATTATTTTTGCATGAAATGAACAAAAGTCTATATTAAGCAGTTTAAGACAGATAAAAGGGTTGTTGGCTTTAATTCACTCTTTCACTCATTCATTCCGTCAGTCATTTGTGTTTACTCTTTGCCAGTTGCTTGGTGTCAACCAGCCAGCCAGCCAACCAACCAACTAGACAGTTCGTCGTCACTCAGTCATTCGAATGAAATCTTTATTTTGATAAAATGTGAGTATAATTGAGGATTTAAGAGCTGAACGAGTTAGAGAGCGGGGGAATTATGAAGACGATTGGTTGGAGGAGGGTGTTAAGAAGTTTGAAATTAAAATTTTCACATGAAGTACATAATTTAATGGAAGTGTTTTATTCTTCGTTTCATTATTTTCTTATCCAGATAGGAGTGGTAAAATTGTTGAATAAATGAAAAAAAGACAAGTTTATGAATTAAAATTAAGATGCTTGTAGATTATGAAGACAATGTTGTCTTTTCAAAAAAAAAAAAAAAAAAAAAGAAAAGATATCAAATTAAAAAGAACGTTAAATGGTTGAAAAAGAAGGGATTACTTAGTTATGAGATTTAAGAATAGTACAGCGTTCTAAAATATGTATCAGATGAAACATTTTCTTTATACATAAAGGACACATTAAATGAGTCGCAAAGGAGACCTGCTCCTACTTGCGACTTACTTTTCAGGAACTCTGCCTTCGGCATCCAAAAGAAATATCAGGTTGGTGGTCAGAATCTTTGATGCAAAACGCGTAATATGGGCTGTATCGAAATTTTGTGCTTTCATTCTGCCTTCAGAAAGGGGAGAGGGCTCTCACTTCTCAAATGGCTAGAATCTTCAGATCCAGTTTACTGGCGTGTCACGTGCCGGAGCCATGAACTGAGGTTAAAGTGGTCTTTATACCTAAGGCAGGGGCCAAATCTGAACAATTGCTCAAATCTTTCAGACCAAAAAGCCTTTGCACGGTTTTCCTGAAGACAATGAAACAACTCATAAATATATTCATAAGAGATGAATATTTATCGGAAACTCCGATACATCGCTTTCAGTTTGCCTATTAATCGGGCAGGCCATTCATTACGATGTGGGTACGGTTCAGAAGACACTAGACGCAAGGCATATAGCTCTGTCTGCATTCATCGACATTCAGTCAGCCGTTGAAAACACTTCCTACGATGCAATTAACTTTGCTCTAACAACACCCAAAGAAACGATATGTTTAAATATGGTCACCTCCAACAAAACTATTTTTGAAGGAAATTTTAAACATATTATGTTTACTTTAACCATATTATTATCGCCGATAACCATATTATGATTAAATTAGTCATCCATCAAGAAGACACAATCATATTATGTTTGCCTCCGAAAATGTTATAGTTAATGATAACTAAAATATGTTTAACACTTGTAATAGTATTGTTGTTTTCCAACCATAGCAAAATATTATTGTTAATTAAAAACAAGTTAGAGTGCTATATTCGGCTGTGACGAATCTTTGATACCCTCCACCGACAGTTCGAATGTTTAAGGAGTAATATCTGTATGAAACTTAATATACCCTCTTCACAACTAATTGGTTGTTATATTCAACCACAACATGTTTAGAGGCAACCATAATATGGATGTGGCTTCTTGATGGAGGACTAACTTGACAATAATATGGTTAAATTAAACAAAATATGTTTAAAATTTTCTTTAACAATAGTTTAGTTGGAGCTGACCATATTTAAACATGTTTCTTCTTTGCGTGAAGGAAAGTTGTTCCAGTTCTCATAAGAAACTGAATAGGGAAGATGCAAGCATTCAGGTTGATCAAGATGGATCTATGTGGCTCATCGAGGACCATTGAAGCAATCAAAGGTTGCCTACAGGGTGGTTGCCTTTCGCCTTTTGTATAACCTTACCCTTTCTTTTGGATGTTCAAGGCTTGCTCTCTCCATACTCATATCTTGTTAAGTAGGCCTTACGCTCTCGCTTCTTTAGAAGGTACATAATAATGGTAACGGGATCAAACAAAATATTTATTTTGCTTTTGCTTGTGCAAAAAACCATACAAATAATGTAACTTCTTTCTTATAAAAGCGAGTGTGGAAGGTGTATCGTATCTTTTAAACCAAAGAGCCGAGGCCTTCTATGAGACATTCTTTAGCAGTTAGATAAGAATAGTAACTGAATCAAAAAAATGTTTAAGCAGGTCTGCAGTTTCAGTTTTCCCGCTGAGTGCTTTCTTGCTTGTTATACATCCACACATTTATACTTGTATTTATAAATATACACAACTTTAATGGAGTTTCCATTGGGAATATACAAAGCAAAAAGGAAGAAATAAACATTAAGAACATTTTACAAGAAAACTTTTTCTTACACTTGTTTTCAAAAACACATTAATAGTTAAAAGTAACTTTAACATTATTAAAAGGAAAACTTATGAAAACTAAATGATAAAAGTTAACATATGGTCGGTCAATATCAAAAACTCATACATACCAAGATATAAATTATGTGTGTGTGTATATGCATTAGGGAGATAACCTTTTAACAATTTTTTAAAATATCAAAATTGGCATAGCACAGTCCGATAGAGCATAAACAACTATAAGGGAACGTATATTTATTTTTTCGCTAAGGTCAAAAAAGTTCACGCACCAACCGCGATGAAGTTTTGAAAATTTTTTTTGGTTAAGAAAAATTAATAATATGTTTATTTAAAACAAAAAATAGCTCAAGTATGAAATCTCATTAATATTAAGAGATGGTAAGAGTTTTTTCCGCAAACTGAAACGTATCTTTAACCTTTTTAAAAAAAAAAAAAAAAAATTAAAAAAGAATAAAAAACACCGTTTAAAATTATGAATATTCAATATTGCATTGGTTTAGAAAAACTAATTGGTGCGTGAAATTTTTTGAGAAAAATTACAAAAGATTATGATTTTCGTGGTTACTAGGACATGGTTATGCCCTAATGTACATATTTGAATTATAGATATGTACCTTTATCTAATGTCACTGCAGTTGATAAAATATAAGCACCCTTAGGATATGCTATGGAAAAAATTGGTAAAAGATGTTAAAATAAAATTGATTTTTTGTTTCTATGTATTAAAAAATGGACTTTGTCGAAGTAGCAGAAGAAACTACAGCAGAAAAAAAAAAAAAAAAAAAAAAATAAAAATAACATTTTAAACATGATTTGGAATTTTTCTTAGATATCAATCAGGCAGGAACAATCTTTTTTTTTTTTTAATTTTTAGCAATATCACTTTTAAATAAATTATATCGTTTATAGTACATATCAAGCCTTTGCTGCAATAGAGTAATATCTTAATTTTTCTAGCACCTTAAAAATTAATGTGCTGTTTTCACAACACAAGTTACTGAACGTGTAGTAAAATTTATATAGAAAACACTCCAAAAACTGAGTGGTTTTCATATAAATTTTACTACACGTTCAGTTACTTGTGTTGTGAAAACAGGACATAATTCTTCTCTCTAGAGGTGAGTATATAACATATTTGTATGCAATTTTTACACAATATGAAGAAACTATATGGCGATTTACTCCACATTATTAGCTTGTAGGCGGCCCTATGTTCCTCTGGGAATTAAATACATTAGCTCAACTACTTGGTTTTTTGAGTTATTACTCTATTGTAGCAAAGGCTCGATATGTGTGAATAAAAAAATCCTATACCATAATAGTGAAGAGGTTGTTATGCGTTTAACTGATGTTGGTAGCACCTTTAAATCACTTTCTGAAGCGATTTAATGATGTCTGTCCGTCCGGCTGGTTGGCTGTCCATGTAAACCTTGTGCGTAAAGTGTAGGGTATTCAATTAATCGATTCAACGCGCGAATAATTATTCGAGCTAAAAATTTAATCGAATAATAATCGAACAATTTGATATTATTCGGTTAATCGAATAATTTTAATTTTGTCTAGTTTAGAAGTTAAAAAATAAGACCAAAAATTATATTTTTTTACATACATATTTTATTAAAAAAGTAACAAAAGGTACTTCATGTAATAAAAGAAGAAAAGTTTTTAAATAAAAAATAGCATCAAGATTTAAGCTAATCTTCTAAAATAATCTTTCAAAAAGAGTAAACAGTCTAAATGTTTATGTTTCGAACGATTTCTTTCTTTTGTTTTGATTAAACTTGATTTAGAAAAGATGTTTTCACTTATTGTGCACGTTGGAGAGATCGAAAGTAAAGCGTTAGAAAGCATATCCAATTTCTTTGCTCTTTTCCTTGTCTTTTCTAAAAATTGTTATTCTTTCATTATACCACTTGAATCTCTTTTTGTTTTTTTTTTTTAATTTTAAAAGTTTTTGATATTTTTAGTTAGGCTTGAGTTCATCAAATTTAATTTCAATTAAATTATTTTTACTGAAGGAAGGAATTCTCACAACTTGAAGTTTTTTGAACCTGAGTTGAATTAACACACAGAAAAAAATACCAATGTTAAAATAACATGGCGAAATGTTGATTGAGAATCATGGTAAATTTCTGCTAAAGTATGCCCTATATTTAAATTTATCATTATTTCATATTAATTTTAAATGAAAAATATTAAAATAACCTTAAATCACGTTTATTTAATATTATTCACTGTTAAAATAACATTGTTCAATATTGAATCCCTAAAAACCGGTTTTATATTAAAATCAAAAGTGTATCTTGTTAAATTAACATGCATACAAACTTAAGTACGTACATTTTTTTATTTTCATGTTTAAAATATGTTATAAAAAGAAGACAATTCCCGTATTCTTTTAATTAAAATTATTTAGTTAAATAGTACATCAAGTTTTCAAAGTAGAATGATGACGAAAACCATATCGGGCCATTCTGCTGATGCTTCTGTTAACAAAGGATATACAAAATAAGTGAAACATGTGTTTACAGGGGTAAGTTGTGTGTTGTCTTCACACTGTTATATCACACTCTAACCAAATGGATTCTACATGAAATTCACTTTATTTCAACTTGAAATAACTTTCATTCAGCGTGATTCGGATTGTTATTTCAATATAAATGACATTTTGCGCTAACTTTACTGCAATGTTAAATTTACATGTATTATAGTTATTTTAAAAGGAAAAAATGTTGTTCGCAAGTTATTGAAAAATCATGTTAAATTAACATGAAACAACAATGAAGCAAAATCACTACTGAAAAATTTTAAATCAACCTTGTTTTGAACGAATTTACATTGATTTTATTCTGTGTGCACATACGTGCTCTTTTTAGCATATTTTCCATAACTTTTCGCACAATTTCGATTGTAATGGCCATGATTTCATTTCGAATGTTGGTTTTTAGTTGAAGTATGGTTCTTGGAAGGATAGGTTCTTACAGACCCATGTCGACGAAAATTGCAACCAAATGGTTTATTGCTGACGCTGTGGGTGCAATGAGCACATTAAAATTACGACGATATGCACGCTGTGTCAACACAATAGTCTATTGGTTTGAAAAATAAAATTCAATTATTTTTGTACGTTGTTCGATCGTGTAATGATTCATAATTAATTCCCCAAGTCTCCTTCACAAAATGCTGAAAAAAACAAAGAAAGAATAATAATAAAAAAAGTTATAAAGAATTCAAACCATAAAGCTCATTCTGCGCCACCCTGTACATTTATCAGTTTACACACTGAATGTTTTTTTACAGTTAATTATTGGTATTCCCCCTTACAAACCTGCTTCGTTGTAAGGGAATGCCGCACAGTGGTATTTTTTTGGCAAAAAGTCTATTTTTTTACAGTTATTTTTTAGAAATCTTATGATGCAATTCTGTAGAGAAAGGTTTCATTAGTAGAAAACCATGATTTGTTTTCGAAAAAAATAAAATTTTGTATAAAAAAGATTGTGGTAAAGTTATCTAAATATTATACAACGAAAACTGATGAAAATTTTACTACATTTCAGTTGGTTATACAATAAATATGGTTTAACTACGAATAGTTTTAGAGCATTCTTATTAAAATATAGTATTTTAAATTTAATAGGAAAGAAAAATTATTTAAATTACATATATAGTTTAAGAGATCTGAGCAAATCAAAATGACTCCAAAAAATTTAGCATTTGCAGTTTTCATTAGAAAAAATGTTTTCTTTCATGAATGTTTTCTTTCATTTTATGTAAAAAAATTCTGCGACTTTTTGCGATCGCTGAACAAACTTATAAATTTTGTGATAAAACTCACGTATTTTTTGTGAATATTTACAATAAATTGCAATGCATATTTACAGTAAAAGGTTTTGTATACTTTTAGGCTTTTACTTTTACTTTTTAATAACTGATTGACAGCAATATCGAAAAAGTGCATAACAAAAAAAGAAAAAGAAAACCATATGAATATGAATATTTGCCAAAAAAAGTTTAAGAAAACTATTAAACCTAACTAATTTTTAAAATGGGTTCCTTTTGTGTTTCATATAGTGAATTGTGCAAGGAACTTATAAATTGCAATAATAATGTGGATTTATTAACTGATTTCATTTTGGGCTCTATGGGCGGTGGGTGGAGGGCGTGGCCAATTTTGATTAAACTTTATATTTTTCTTAATTGAGCTAAATAAAGGCTCAGAGCAAAATTTCAAAAACTTTGGTCCAAAAAAAAATTTTGGGTTCTATGGGCGGTGGGTGGAGGGCGTGGCCAATTTTGATGAAACTTTATTTTTTATTTAATTGAGCTAAATAAAGGCTCAGAGCAAAATTTCAAAAACTTTGGGCCAAAAAAAAATTTTGGGTTCTATGGGCGGTGGGTGGAGGGCGTGGCGAATTTTGATGAAACTTTATATTTTTCTTAACTGAGTTAACCAAAGACCCAGAGCAAAATTTGAACATTCTACGAGCACTCCTTATATTTTTTGCCAAACATTGTATGGACAAATCCCTCTGTGTGCCGTAGCACTTGAAATGTAATTTTTTTTATAAAACTTGTTAAGAGTTTCTTCACTTGCGCAAGTTACTTGCCGAGTATAACAAAGTCTGTACAATTTTTTTTTTTTCTTACCCCGACCTTACCGCTGACGTCTACAAACCAAGAGTTGAGCAAGAGTCTTGCTCAAGTAACTTGCCGTGTGTGAAATGGGTCTTACTTTACAGCATCTCTGTATTTCTTATTGCGTTGCGCAAAATTGTGCGCTTAAGTTTTTTAATGTACCATTAGTGCTTCGCGAATTGATAAATATTTTTATTATGTGATTGTTAATTATAACTGAACTTGGTGAAATTGGTCGTAAGTTACAATAATATTGAGTAATATTGACAAGTTTTAATTCAATAAAGTTTTCACTGACGTGAATGTTATTTGCATCAACTATTATTGATATCAATATTTTGATAAACTTTTAACAGAAATAATGCTTTTTTCCTACTTTGTGGCAATTTCTTAACTTCCAAAAAAGCTTCTTAGCCAAATTTTCTCTTTAGATTTTTGTCAGATAGCACGAGATTATCTGTAGTGAAAGTAATTTTCGTGATAAAGTATATAATTTTGCTAACACATGTACTATATTAGTTATACTTTGCAAAACCGCACTTTAACTTTTTCGTATTTTTTATTGTATCGGAGCTTAAAAACAGATAATTCTATTCGCCCCCCGAATGCCTGTGTGATATCACAGCTCTGGTTAACTGTATTACTTTTTGGACAATATGAATGTGTCATTTTCTCATAAAACATTAAAAAAAAACTTGCAAAGCATATTAAAAAATTCTTAACACCCTTCTAAGAATTTTTCTTCAAAACAAAAACAAAAAAAAAAAAATAAAACAGCAAGAAGTAAAAAATCTTTTTCCCAAAAACTTTTATTAACTTGTTCTTACATGTTAATTTTTTTGTACGGACTTTTATGGTTTTTTTACTTTTACTTAAATAAAAATTTTGTCATGCCAGAAGCTATCTATTGGTGTACTTAAATTCGATCGGTGTGTGCGTGTGTGTGTAAATCTTAGAAGGATGCATTCATAAGTGTTTGTGTGTCCCTTTTTTACTCATGTTTATTGGTCAAGTAAGACATGATTCAAAAAATAATTTCAGTTACAGACTCCCCAGAGTATTTTCTTCATGCAATTTTGTTTATTTGTTTGTTCATTCTTAACTTGTTATTGATTCATGTTTCCATATGAAACATGGTTACTGAAAACGTGTTACGTTTTTTTTTCATTCCTAGGACAAATTCTCTTTCCTTTTTGGAATAAATAAATAAATATCGTTTTTCATAAAAATTGCTTGGTCATTTTATATTGCAATTTATTTTATAAAAAATTTCTGTTTTCTTTTTTAGAACGTGCAAGCTGAGAATGAAGATGAAGTGAATAAGGTTGCTGTTGACGTCATAAGCAGTCAAGCGTTTAGGGTTGGCTACTTCTTTCCGTTCACCGGAAACAGGAAGATAGTTGTGCAACAATAAAATAAAAGAGAATATTAAACACAACTAACGAAACAAGAAATTTATTGAATTTTCAAATTTCGATTTCTTTCGTACGGGTAAGCATTGAAGCTTTTAATAAAATTTATATTTACTTTAGTTAATAAAATATTAAAACTGTCTATTTATTTGTTTGGTGTAGTGCATGTGTATGTATGCATATAAATCTAAGTAGTTTTTTTAAGTATATAATAGTTGTAGTTCCTATATTAAATGACCACTCAAAAATTTATTTAAAATAAACTTTGCTTAGTAAAAAGTATTTGTGTTTGATTTTTTTTATTTTACTGTTTGTTGTGTGTTTGTTTGCTGTAAGTTACTAGTATGATTGTATTTGTTTGCTCTGACCGTTGTTTTTTTTTGTATATTTCAATGCTAAAATGGACAATTTTGTTATATTCTAAATAATTCCCAATTCAATTTCCTATAAACAAATAAAATCAAAGCTATTTTATGTAAACTTTTTTTATAACACTCATACATAAGCGAGTGTGTTTGTATATGTTTGTAACATTACAAACAAACTACATTTATGTAGTTTCCCAGTTGGCTATGTCGTGCACGAATCATTGATGAATCATGCACGACAATGTTAATTCCTGCACGACACGTAAGGGACAACTAATGCGAATCGTCGACGACATTTTCAAACAAGTGTCGCGTAAATCGTGCACGACACAAAGAGAGACAATGTCGCTCAGCCTGTCGTTGATGACCACATGCACGACATTGTCGTCCATATAGTCGTTAATGACCACATGAAAGGCATTGTCGTTTGTATTGTCTTTGATGACTATATAGACGACAATATATTCTACTTTGTCGTCAACGACTGTGTAAAAGACAATGTCGATGAAGTTACAGGAGTTACAGCTTACACCACAATATCGCCTATAAACCTAAATAAATAAATAAAAATATACAATACATAGCACATATACATATGTTTTTAAAATCATACCTTAGTCTTTGAGCTCTCAGACTTGACTGACTGATTTTCTTCACTTTGCTTTGGTTGTTTTTTATTATTATCGTTATTTTACAGTTATTTGTATTTTTTATTGGGGACAACTTATTTATAATTGTTAAGAAGACAGCCTACAAGACAATGTCGCTCATATTGTCGTGCTTAGATGTTGATAAAGGACACCTTACAAGACACTGTCGGTCATGTCGTCGTTTATTAACTTCTTCAAAAGACAGTGCACTAGACAATGTCGAGTATTTTTTCGTCCACGACATTTTCCTCAAAATTGTCTTCCAGAAATCCTAAGTGATAGAAGACATGTCGTGCATAAATTGTTGACGACAATGTCGTCGACGGCAGTTTGGCCAACAGGGTTGTTATGTGTGGATATGTATTTGTATTTAAGTAGAAACATTTTTTTGAAAATCTCAATACAAAACATTTTAAACAAACAAAATGGTCAACTTCAACAATATCAACAATTCATATTATTAAATATTAAAGTGGTAAAATGTAATTTTTTTTATAAATCCCCTCAATAGTTCTTTGTTTGATTAAAATGAAGGGAAGTAATTCCAGTTAACAAAGCAATATTATTAGTTTTAAATCACTAATACACTTGTAAAAGATTGTCCTGATCTTAAGACAAGGTTATATTAAATTTTGTTGTCTTTTTTCATTTTTAAGGCTGGAATCATTGAACCAACTGCTTAAATTGAAAGTCAATACATTTTTTCTATCATTTTTTTTTAGCAACATTACGGAATACATGAAGTTGGTAAAGAGTTTCAGATCGTGTAATGAAATTGTGTAAATCTTTGTTCACTCCAATTAAAGATTTGACGTACTTATTATTTGTTTTTGCAAAACGTTTGGCTAGATCAAACATCATTTAACAGTTTATAAATTACATTATATTTTCTTATAAATAAAGTTTAATAAATTAATAGAAATTGTAATTGTTTATTGTTAAGCTAAAGTAAATTGATCAACTGGTCACAGTTTTTTGGGGGTTTCCTGCAAATATTTGTTAGGTCTGAACATGCCTTAAATAACGTAACAAATATTGACAAGTTCTAAAGTATGAGAACTTTACTTTTAATATAAAATGCGGTCAAATATTAGGTAAGGCAAGGTTCATAGGACAGTCGACACGAGGAAGCCTCACTTGGGTTCTTACAGCGGTCCCTTTGGGATACCATGAGCCAGTGACCAGAAATATGCAAGTTTTCACAAGATTTCCCCCTTGACATCAACGAAGTCTCCAACCATTACGATTCCCTTTTTAGATAGAACCCCCAAGCATTGCAATTCTGGTCTCCCAATATGCCTTATCCTAATATCCCCGACAACGGGGTACTAAAACAGAACGTGAAACATACTTTCCATGTCAACTTCTGCAGTAGTAAATTTATCCAAGGCCAATTCTCATCTTTTAATATCGGTTAATTTGCATCATCGCTAGTTATGAATTTGTAAAATACTCATTGTTTCTTAGGTTCAATTCTTAAAAATTGGCGACTTAAACAATTTTTGTTCTATGTTTTGATTCGAGTCTTCTCATCACAAATTTTCAGAAATTTTTAAATATAATTTTTAAAAAAACGAAAAAAAGTAACAAAAGTTATTGGATAATGTCTGAGTATTTATTGATTGAATCTTTATATCTGTGGTATTTCGACAAAACATCTTAAATACGTTAAAACTGATGGATTAAAAAAAAAAAACGGAATTTTATATCGTTCCACAAAATCCTTAATAAAAACTTTATTTTTCATCCGATTTTTTTCAAATTACGCTTAAAATGTTGGTAATTAAATATTCTATTTGGTTAAAAAATAAAACATTCCAGATTTTAACAAAACGTAGAAAAAAAAACGAAATAAAAATGAAAAATTTTGAAAAAAAACGTATAAAATAGTCAAATTTTTAACTTTGCCATAACTCAGCCATTTCTTAACAGATAGAAATTTTCAGCATATCGACGGAAAAGGCATTCAATTACCTTTCCATCAATATGGCACTTATTTTTCGGTTGGGCTCCACAACGGTTTGAGTGGGACCATACACCGAAAAACACAAAAGTACCGTTATCTAAAATATCTTTAGAAAAATAAGCGGACTTTTTTGAAATTCGGCCCTATTAGGGAGAAAACGGGTAAAATCTGAATCTTTTGAACCAATAAACATAGAAACAAAGTTAATACCACATTTGAAACTTATCAAAAAAATACGTATAATAATTTGGTACTTCGAACATTTAAAATCGTAACTATTTTTGGTACTTTTTGTTACAAAACATTTTCCTCCATTCATTGACATATTCGTTCTAAATTATGGGCTACCACTACAATATTGAAATTTTTGATTCTTTCATGGGGGAAAAATATAAAAGGAAATACGTGAAATTTGACATTTTTCTTTAGGTTTTTGGTTCCACTAACGTAGTGGGTTAAATGCTTGAATTTAAACAAGTTTAAACCTAGAAAAATAAACTTTGGCATAATAATATGTCCACGAAGAAAAAGGAGACGCTAACGAAGTAGAGGGTGTATGCTGGTATTTAATAAAAATTATTTTTTTACCGAGTTTTTTTTTAACTTTTTGATATCTTATATCAATAGATATAGTAACCTTTGAGTCACCCTTGTGTGAAAAACCACACAAAAAAGGTATACTATAGAAACTTCTTGACTTTGTTAGCAATATCAATTAAGTACTGAAAACATATTTTTTTTATTTAAAAATATTTTTTAGTAACGAAATATTTAAGAGCTGACGTAAGTTACCCTTGTGTGGTTTTCCACACATATGTAGTTTCTATGTAATTTGCACTAGAGACCAAATTTTTTGTCGTGAATATTTTTGATATTGCGAACTGCAAGCAATGTATGTGCTTATATAAAATACATATACGCCTTGTATAGTTTGTTGTTGATCACCAGGAAAACCAGAAATATGCAATTGCATGTTCTTCCTTGTGCGACTAATGAAGGCAGAAAACATATATTTATCCGTTTTTGAGCTTTTTATGAATTTTAGCATCGATTTGTTAGTGCATATTTTTGCATATTTTACCGTTTGCAGCATTTTTTGGCATATTTTGGTTAAAAGAGCCTTTTTGCAGCATTTTGATACATATGTATTCAATTTTTTTAGATGCCTACAATAGCTTCCGCAGCAAATACAAATTTTTTTTTTCGAAAATCTGTTACTTCAATTTCGACATATACATTTAATTTTTACTCTAAAATTGTAAGACAAAGCAGGTTGTCATTAAGGATAAATGCCATGCGATTTGTATCTGGACCAATCTTTTACCATTCCGATCGACTCAGAATCCCTTTTTTAAGTGATCTAACGATTTCCATCCATCCGCCTGGCTGGTTGTCTGTCCATGTTAGCCTTGTGCGCAGAGTACAAGTTCCAATTTTGTAGATAATTTGATCAAATATGGACGAAGTCCATGCAAATGGTGATAGTCGGTCTATAATTGAAGATCCGAATCCGAATTACGATTAAATTCTTGCCAAAAATATTTTACTTCAAATTAAATTATTTTCGAATCGGTTCACATTTGCACAAAGCTTCCATCCTTCTCTAGCTTTAAATTCCTTTTATATGTTAACATTTGTTGACAATTTATCGACCGTACCTAAAATCCCTTGGATGTTTATATCTAGATAATATTCGGCGCAAACATCTCTTATATGAATTTTAACCTTGTTAAGGTTTTTTTTTTAAATTTTGTTATTAAACTGTTGAATATTGTGTCTTCAAATGAGCAATTTTTAATTTTTAGGGCATATTTTTAACATTTTTTAGGGCATATTTTCCAGTTTTTACTGCATATTTAATGCGCATAAAACGTGTTTTTTAGAGCATATTTCTGGTTTCCCTGTTGATCACTTACGGTACTCGATACTACTTGGTACTCGGTTGCTAAGTATCGATTACAAAAATACTTGGTACTTATATAAAAGTATCGAATATGAACTTGTATTTACTCGTATCGTTTCATCCCTAACCTATACACAGCTAGATATCTAGTTGTTAAAATTAGGGGAATAAGTGAACTAAATACCTCCTAATTATTGTTTCACCAATATATTCTTAGTTGGAAAATACAAATGCGAATTGGCTTCTGATGTTACTTAAATTTAATATTTCTTTTACTTTTTTAATTGCATAATCATCGATATCAACAAGCTCTTCAAACATTCTTAAATTACTCAAAGTCTTGTTACTACTGGCTGCAGCGGAAAGGGATTCAAGGTATACATTTCATTAACAATTGCAATATTATCGAATTGGCCTTTAATTTCCTCTGCTACACGGTATAACACATGTGACAAGCAAGTAACTTGTAATAGTTTTGGATAAAATATTTTAAACCCATTGGAAGCCTTAAACATGTAAGGGGCTAGATCGGATTCAAATAGAAGAATCTTAAGTCGAAATCTTGAAAATCTTGTTTTTAAGGCAAAGCTCGAAAAGAATTTACTCATTAATTTTAAAATTTTTTTTGGAAGTTTTTTTGTGTATTTAAAAACTTTTTTTATAATAGGGAAATTAAAAAAAATAACTCAAAAATTTCAAAAAATGCAAAAATATGCATTTAAAACCTAAATATGCAAAAATATGCATTTTCACCAAAATATGCAACAGTATGCAAAAACAAATCGATACCATTTTAAAGCAAATTTAATGGCTGGGAAAGATAATTGGTCGACATCGTTCTTAGACTATCGACAAAAACATGCATTTGCATGGAAATCGCATCCCTATTGATTGTAATAGAGTTCCATGAGTACCTATGCAAAGTGAATTCCATATGTACACATTTATGTCCTTTCTTTTTCATTGTTCTAACCTATTTCGAATTGAATTATATGGTCCTGTAAGTATCGAGATGCTTCATAACGGGTTTACGCTTAGAAAATCTATATCATCAGCAAAAGTTAAAATTTGATTGCGGTTGTTTGTTGGAATGTCCGTAGTATATATTAAGGATAATGGAGGGCCCAAGATGCTTCTTTGTGGGACTCCTGCGTCAATTCGCTAAGGAGAGCTAAACAATCTCCTTTAATAAGTAAGTGTCCAAGAAACTTTCAAAAAGCTTGTGAGTGTTCAATTTATTTATCCAGCCTTCATGTCAGACTTAATCAACGGCTTGAGAGACATCGATGAAGAGTGCAAAGCAATATTTTCTTTCTTTAATGAATTTTATTATGAAGTGTATTCTAAGCGTGTGTTCAATTGTGCTGTATGTTTTCTAAATCCAAATTGATGTTTTTGAATAGATTTGTTTTCATTTTAAATTGGGCTTAGATTTTTTCTCAAATAGCTTTGATGTATTAGGTAATAAGCTAGTAGGCTGTATGGCTCAATCATGTCCATATTGGTATTAACAATTTATTTGACTACCTCTGGGAGTTTAAACGCCAATTGCTGGCAATAGGTTTACTTTATGAATACATATGCAAAAGTGCTACCACAGCAATAACATAAAGGTTTAACAGTCAATCCTAATAATCATTATGCACAGGTGTCAAATGCGGTTGAATAGGCAGCTTAAAAAAATTCAAATATTTTATTTTTCAAAAGTTGCAAATATGATGTTAAGCTTAGATTTTTAGGACACAATACCCAGACTTTACATCCAACCTAGTGAGAGAGTAAAACTTTGACTCTCTGAATGGTCAGATTAAATTACACAGTTTCGCAAGGATCCATCTCTACTATCTTTGTTTCGCATACTTCCCTACAACTACTTATAAATAAAATAGCTGCCAAAAGAGGATTTTAAAATCCATATAAAATCCTTTTTGTATAGAATTCTAAATAAAATAAATTTTAACAAATTTGTTATACACACATACTTTTTTTTAGTTGGTCTTGTGGACTGGACGAAAAAAAAATACTTTTTATTGTACTTTTCTAAACATTCAAATACAAATACTAACAAATATAAATGGCAAATGTTGTTTGTACTTGTACAAGGATGTAACACAAGGTTGTTTTTAATGTTCATCTGATTGTAACTTTCAAAAATTCAGCTGGAGTGAACAACTGGCCCAGTACATAAGCTGAAGAGGAAAAAAAATGTTGAATTCTGGTTGTGTATGCTTCATTTTACAAAACGCATAAATATTTCTCTTTGTTTATCATCATTTTAGACCCAAAACACAATACAAATACAAACATCACAAATGTTTTTGAATTTTGTACCCTTTTTTTCTAAAAGAAATCCATAAAGCATGTATTCGACTTTGGAGTGGAATGGTTGTCTGATGAGTTGACCGGACGGTTGGTTGGGTCGTTGGTTGATTGGTCAGTTCGTGTGTTATGAAAAGTTGTTTAGTGTGAGCTCAAGATTTTTGTTAATGCTTTTATTATTGCGATGTCATGAAAAATGTTTAATTTTCTTTACAATGTTTGTAGACACTTAAAATATTTTTTATGTCAGCTTATTTTTCCTAAATTACACTTGTTTACTCTGGAAGTAAAAGAACACAAGGGGAAGTTAGTTTTAACTACAGTTGTTTTATGGAAACCGAAAAATGTTGTCAATTTTTTGCTGTCATCTTTTGCTTTGCGTCAATCTTTCCGTAAATATAAAATAATGGAATTTGCCAAAAGGCTGGAAATGTTTTATAGTAAGTAAATTGCCAATTTCATAATTGCATTATATTTGAGTAAGAAAGGACAAACTATCTGAAACAGTTGACCACATTCTGCATATAACGATATCTTTACTTCAAATAACATTTCCAAAAACTCTGTCATTCCACTCTTTTAATCCTAGTTGGGGTCGGGCTATAAAAGAAATTACGCTTATTGGTTCCAAATTTCAGGATAATTCCAATTTATCAACGAAATGGGATAAATTAACGGCTCAAAAAACGACTACACAATTAATTATTCTTGCACATTTTTTAAATTGGAAGATTTTACCGGTCTTATGGCCATTTTCTCAATGTATCGACAAACTGCCTGCATAAATTTATTCGACCGATAAATTGTCCGTTAACGATTTTGGGTTTCTCAATATACCGACAAAAAACATTGTTTTAAGCTGGCAACGCCACTCAAAATGCATGTAAAAGATAAGAGTCAGCTGATTGAATTTATCTGTACGGCAAATAAAAGGAAAATAAATAATTGGCAGATGAGTGCCGGTTAGTTTTGCAATAAAATCGAAGCAAATGAGACATTGAGAAAACCAAATTTCTTTAATGTGCAGTTTTTCGTTGTGAAAAAAGATAATTGCCTTATGAGAAAATGGCCATTAGCCTTTTATGCCTTATCGTTTAAGTGTCCAAATATCTTTTCTTTGTGTTTTGTCTTCGATATGTTAAAGCGTTTGGATTGTGCAAAACATGTAAACAATTATTAAGAAATATCGATTATTCAACATTTTTCAAAGACCAGTTTCGGTTATTCCGAATAGTTGCTATTATAAAGAAACCGGTCTTCGGTTAAGCGCCTTAAATAGCCCATTAACCGATTTTCTTTAAATAAGTAACTACACAAAAAACAAATTAATTTTTGTAATAAAAAGTTCATTTGAATACAAACGAAACAATTCACAAAGGTAAGGAACCAGCAAAATTCATTGTTATGACTTAGATTTTCTAAAGAATTTTGGTTTTAAACAATTAAAAGAATATAATAAATTTATTATTCAAGATATTCTCCCAATTTTATCTAAAAAAAGTTCAACATTTTTTGACGCATAAGCCTCCGGAATAAGTTTGCCGTTTCCTTTACCTAATGATATTTTTGGCCTAATGATATTCCCAAGAGTTCTTTTGTTAGTAGCAGCACTCAGGGATGACCCCTACTAATACATTGCATTGTGTTCCAACTATGAAAATAGGTTATGGGAAGGAGGATAGAGGGAGTAGTGTTTGTGAACATTCGACTTAAACTTATTCATGTTGAAAATGAGAGGGAGGACTTCAGCAAGAAGGTTATTCCACATACGAACAGTCCGGCCAAAAAACGAGATTTCCCTGTAATGCATCGTATGATTCACAAAAACGTGTATTAAGAACAAACGTACGGGTTTCGGGAACCAGATCCATTATTTCATCAGAACACATCCCATTGTAATAACGATAGAACAGGCAAATACAACGCACATTGCGATGGTGCTAAAGGGAGTCAATTGAATTGATATCCTCACCAATCAGAACCTTTGCTCTTTTTTGCACTCGGTTGAGAAGCTCCAAAATAGACTTTGAAGCACCGGCACACACATGAGAATTGTATTTCATAGGCGGTCGGATATAGGTCGTATAAATAGTAAGAAGATCAGATGGAGTGAAGTATATCTTACACCGTTTTAAAAACCGAGGCACTTGAATGCTTGATGTCCATCAGACATCACATTTTATCTTCATGCCCAGAACATCAAGAGATTCTGATTCCTCAATATTTATACCACCCATATATACAGATAATGCACCTTGATCTGTCGTGTGTTTTTGCGTCAGCACGCAGCAATAGGGTTTTCAGGAATTTAAATTGACCCTATTCGCACAATTTCATTCCGAGACTATGTCAAGGTTTTGGCCAAGCGTATCATTCTTATTCTGCCTCAAAGCACCGAAATCGGATAAGCTTTGTCTATAGTCAAATGAATACGAATGGCAAAGGTTGCTGTCATCTGCAAATAGTGGATAGGGTTGGAAGTTTGACATAGGAGGCCATTTAGAAAAATATGAAATAGAGTAGGAGAAAGAACAGAGCATTGCGGCATCCATGAATGAATCTTAAGCTCGTTTGACGAAACCCCTTCTATAACAACTCGTATAGTGCGATCTTTGAGAAAGCTCGATAAACATCGAGAGAAATTATCACCGAAACCAAATGCCACAAGTTTTCACAAGAGTGCACTATGCCAGACTCTGTCAAACGACTTGGAAATATCTGAAGCAATTACCTTACTTTCTTCAAAATGATGAATGGAACGGTACCATTTTTTCGAAAACAGAGCCAGTAAGTCTCCAGTATAGCGACCCCTACGAAAGCCATGCTGGCGGACGCTCAGTAGGTAGTTTGACTCTAAAAATTTACCAAGATGGTGATTTACCAAACTCTCCATAACTATGTAAAGTGTCAAACAAATTGCAATTGGGCGGTCGTTTTTAGGGTTAGCCATTCCTTTTTTGGGAATTGACGTTACATTAGCAGCTGTCCAGCAGATAAGGTGCTGAACAGATTTGCTAAGGGACGAGCTAGCGTCGAAGAGCACTGCTTCAAGACCAGTACAGGTATACCATCCGGGCCAGGAGACTTGTTTATGTCGTGATCCGCAAGAACCTTTTTAGTTGCTCGTCATTATTTTTAACTTAACCATATAATTGTCAACAACATGTCGTGTAACAATAATAGAATTATTTATATCATGGCAATGGTACGAAAAAAAATAAGCTGGATTGGAGAAGTGAGCGTGGCACCTGCCAAGATAATATAGATGTCTGTACATCTGGATAATGGAAGCGCCAAAGTTTCCAAATTAGGTACAAGCTTCTTGGTTTTCAAATCATAGCAACCGACAAAGTGTGGACGGTATTGGACAAGCGGGAGTGGCATCTCTCATACCAAAAAGCCAAAACTACTTAATAAGTTAAAAACGTCTTGGTTATCAATACAAAATAACCGAAAAAATGTAGGCGGAATTAGAGAAGTGGGCGTTGCACAAAATAGACTAATTTATATCTTAAGAACGTTAAGAGAAGTAGTGCCCAAATTTGGTATACTTAGCTGGGTTATCAATACAAAATCGCTCTAAAAATAGCAGGATGGGAGAAGTGGGCGTGGCATCTCCTATACAAAGACATGTTCTGCATATCTAGAGAACGGCAAAAGCCAAAGATTCCGAGTTAGTTACAAGGATCTTGGTTAGCAAAAAACAACATTCCATCTGAGGGGATTGGAAAAGTGGGCGTGGCATAAAATAAATTTATTTATATCTAAAGAACGGAAAAAGAGAATATGTCCGAATTTGGTACACATAGCTGGGTTATCAATACACAACATCTGTCAAAGTGGGAAGAAGTGGGTAAGTGGGATACACATACACAGGCAAAATAGATTTCTGTACATCTAGAGAACGGTAACTGCTAAAGTTTTGAAATTTGAAACAAATAGCTTGGTTACCAATACGCAACATCAGTCAAAAATAGGAAGGATTTGATAAGTGGGCGTGGTAAAAAACAGAATTCTGCATATATAAAGAACGATAAGTGTAAAATATTCCAAATGTGTTACAAGTAGAATAGTTATCAATACACAGCATCTGTCGGAAATTGGCGGGATTATAGAAGACACACAGAAAAAATGTTCACCAAAATTTTTTCAATTAATTCAATAAAGCTGTTTCAAACAATTTTTTTAATTGTTCCAATTAATTTGCTTTAATTGAAAATAAAAATTACAACTACATTTAGAGTTGATAAAAAATCAACCAATTGTGGTCGGGATTGTAAGAAAAGATAAACTCACTGTTTATTGTTGTTGTTTTTGTTCAAGCTTTGATATTGTTACAAACAAAACTGGGGCTTATAATTCTTATTCGCTTAACAGTTTTATTTGTTTAATATCTTAAGTTTTTCTAAAATCTTTGGATGAAGTTTCCTGACGATCTGGCCTAAGCAACCAGTGAAATGCGCATAGGAATAGCTTATCCCATCAACAATAAACTTCGGTTTGTCAATAGTATGAAGTGCGAATAGCACATTATAACGAAACCTTGATAATTAATTTTTGAATCCCAAGTAAAACTTTGAAAAATTATAATGTTTGTGTGTATATTTGCAAATTAAAAAACATACGCACAAACTTCAAAATATTTTAAAGTTTCAAACAATTTTTTAATTGTTTTAATTAACTGTGTTGATTGAAAAAAATATTTTGATTTGTGTTTACCTTTTAAATAACCTCTTTTGCTGGTGGTCAAATTTCAATAAAACCTATTGATTGAAACTGAACAGTAAGAAAAGCTCAAACTTACAAATATGTTAATTAATATGATCAATTTGTTTGCAAGCGGAAAATCAGTAAGTATGAGTTCATACGGCTCATGTCTTATTGACAAGATTTTTCCTTTTTCTTCTTTGAACATGAATTGGCGTTCAAATGATTCATGTCATGTTGACGACATGTTTTTTATTTTGCATAGTCGTGCGTATGCATGTGTGCTTTTTTAATATTGAAAATAATAACGAAATTAAGCAACGAATATAAAAGCAAAACGTAAGGACAGTACATGCATCTGTGTACTCGATTCTTTTCCCCTCGTCCCTCTCGCCTATAAAGTAGCAATCATGTCAATAATAGTACATTTACACCTACGCCATAAACAGGTTATAAGTTGTTTATGATGATAAGCTAGTTTGAGAAACTTGTTTATCCATACAAATTATAAACACGTTTGTAACTACCCTGCGGGAAATTTGTGTCAATTGGTCCAACAGACTGGTCCAGGGAGTTGTGAAAATAGAACAGGTACAAAAAGAAAGAACTCATAACCAGTGAAAGGAGAACCAATCATGTAACTAGTTTATGCAGAACAAACTGGTAGAAAAAGTAATGAATTGCAGAACAGTTTTCACCGGTGGTGTGACAAATTTTTTTTGGTCTTTCTAAAATCTGTTTCTTGAATTCAATTCTACGTCTTGTTTTATTGAAATAATACTGCATTGTATTGAAAAAATACTACATTGTAGTAACTGTCACTAAACACGTCCATTAAGAATAGATGTGTGACTGGTCAAATGGTGTCAATTGACCCCCTCCAATGACAACCCCATGTACAAGTGATAGGTCTGATTCATAGAAAGTGTTAAAACTAGTACCGGTCTCTACCACCAAAGACCTATCACGGGACTACTTTGGTGTCAGTTCGCTTCCCTCTAGGGTAGCTTTTGAGATAAACTAGTTACAAACAACCAGTTTTTGTTAATGCAACTCTGTTTTTCAAATTTTGTTCTGGCAGTGCTAGTGATATTTGACATTTCCTCAAAAATAAAAAAAATCAAGTGAAAAAAAATTTACTTTTATCCAAGGCGAATTCATTTTTCAGGTGGCGTTAAAAGCACAGCTGTGCTACTTTTTTTTTTTAAATTAGAGAGAGGAATGTCAAAATTTACTTGTGTTTTTGACATATCGGCCAACGAAAGCAGCAACAAAATACACTGTTGTGTTTTTGGTGTTGTTACTTGTTGTAGTATCGACACCACCGTTTACATGAATTCGCCTTGCTTTTATCTGTAAAAAAAGCCAAAGCAATAGTAAGAAAAATAAAATAAACAAAGAAAATGTTTAAAAAAATTCCAAATTTATAAGAAATTTTAGTTTTTTTACATATTTTCTTTTAGATGTACAACGGAAATAAAAGGTTTGTTTATATGTTCGTATGTATGTGCATCAACGTTTTTTTTTTTCATTATTGGGGCTAAGAACTTGTCAAAGAGAAACACTAAACTGTCAAAAATGCTGATGTAAACGGTATAGTTTATGAAAGTAGTTTACGATTGTAAACTAGTTTGAAAATTACAAGTGTAAATGCACTATAAGACATGAGCCGTATGAACACAGACTAAGTTGGTTTTCGTTTTTTTTTTTTGTGTAGAGAACTCAACAGCTTCAATTTACAAACTTGATATAATGCAACAGATCTGTATTAAAAAAAATAAGATAATATTATGTTAATGAGGGATGCGACGAGCACTGGGTTATGCTAGTTGATATTTCAAGGAAATAAATTATATTTTGGCAGATATATTTAAAGACTGTTAAGGAAATCGGAACAGCTTTTATCAAAAAGAAAATTTCAGCTAATTTTTTGCAGGACCATCCCCTTTGGCAAATAGCTGTTTAGATTAAAGGAAATGTAAAATCTACAAAATATAAACAATAAAAACAGAATCAATAAATAATCGTAAGACGCCCTTAATTAATTGACTGTTGTCTAAATATTTTCTTCGTTAATTCTATTTTTATAAAACTTCTCGAAATTTTCTTATTAAAACATGGCCATTATATTCTTTATATTGTTTAAGTATTAGCTACTGAATAAGTATAATTAAATGCTAATCAAAAATTCGTTTAGATGCGTAGATTTTTTCCTTCTCCTTTTGCTCTATCTCCTCTATCTCCTCCTTTTATGATATTAAATAAATAAACACTAATATAAAAGGACAAATATTTGATTGGAAATAGGAAAGTGTGTAACGATAATTAATAGAATTTGTGCAGTGAATAGACAATAAGCCAAAAGAAAAAAAAATCCTAAGAACAAATAAAAAGGACAATAACATTAACTTAAAAAAATACGAGCATAATGTGGACGTGGTAGTAGCATGACTCTGCTAAGACCAGCCGCATCAGCAAAACTTGCCAGGACAACATCAATGAGGCAGAATAAATTCATAAGTTTTTCACGTATCGAAAACTGTGGGAGTTCCAAAGAAAACGAAAGTATGTTTGTTTTCTTGTATTAAACAATTTTGAATACATTTTTTATACATCTTGAAGTAGTTAATTTTAATTTTAAAGCGTCGGAATGGAATATTCGTCTAATGATTTTCTATTACATTTATGCACACAATAAATATAAATTCTATGAGTTCAATATTGGTAATTAAACTCCTAACACAACCGTGGAGACGGTATTATTAATTTGTGCTTTTGTGTGTAACACAAAAAGCTAGCGGTTCTAGACCCACGTTTTAGTAAATCGATCTTCTCAAAATCACTTTTTGTATCGGATTAACGATGTACATTTGTCCGTCCGTGTGGCAGGCTGACCATGTTAAGATGTGCGCAAAGAATAGGTCTTAGATTTGGAGATATTTTTTTGGAAAAATACAAGCTGGTACAGAATTTGACAACGAAAATTTTAATAATACATTGACCAAAGGTCCCATATTAAGCCCCTCCTACAAATTATTTTAAGTCGAAAAAATCCTATAAAGATCAGGGCTTAAAAAACTGCAGTCGAAACCAAAATCTGTCGAACAAAAAACCAAATTTGTGTACAACTTTTCGCTTTTTTGAGTTGGTTTGACAGCGACGGTTTACATGAATTAAGCCCAGTACTCTGTTCAAATTTGTGAAAAATGTTGAGCAACATTGATTACTTCTCACGAAAATTTTGACATGTCGTCGTGCCGAAGTTATCTTGCCGTATATTACAAAAATTTTTTTTTTGGGAAATCGAATCTTAAGGTTAAAATTTTTATACACAAAAATGTAAAAAAAGTCGTCCATTATTTTTGTCAGATATTGTGTTTGAAGTTCTTTATCGATTTATGTAAAAATATCCAAAGTCATGGAAAAAAATATTCAAGTTATAGACATTGTCACGTCCGAAAAAAATTATCAATTTTGTCGTATACGCCACTTTTGCGATATATTTTTTTGTTTGTGTGATATAAGTCACAATAAGGTATTAAAAACCTACATTCACGTGTTTTACCAATATTGAAAATTAAGTTATAATAATTTTCGAAACGAAAATTTATGCAAGTGACAAATGTATTTACGTATAGTTATAGTTTTTATATTATCGAATTTCCTTATGCGCGCTGGTACCAGTGCCAAATTGAACCATGGAGAGGTGCAGCATTGAGCAGCGCGTTAAGATTGCTAAAGTCTTTTACGAAAATGGGCGGTCAAATTAAAAATACATTTTGTGCACATCTTGATTTTTTTGGTCAGCATAATCGATCAAATGTGTCCACAATCGGGATAATTGTGCGCCAATTTTATCAAACCAGCTCTGTAGGAAATGTGATAACGCCTGTGCATGCATGCTTGGTGCGGTTTATGGCCAGGCGGCATCATCGGGCCTTACTTCTTCGAAAATGAGGTATGGTGTTCGCTATCGCGAGCTGACAACGGATTTCCTTTTGCCAGAAATGGGGGATATGAACCTGGATATAAGTAGTTCCAAAAGAATGGCCATGTTATTTGGCCGTCACGATCATATGATTTGAAACCGTTGGCTTTATTTCTTTGGTAATATTTAAAATAAAAAGTGTACGCCAATAAGCCAAGAACAATTCAAGAGCTAAAGGATTAGATAATTTGACACATTTAGGATATTTAGTACATTGAACCTCAATAATGTCTCAGAGCCATTGAAACTATGGACCATAGGACAGAGGTATGCTACCGAAGCCGCGACGAGCATTTGGCCGATATTTTTTCTCACACATAGTTGTCATAGATCCTTCTATAATAATAAAAAATATTCAGATAATTCTCCAAAAACTTTTTGTTTTATTTACAATTAACATTGTGGATTATGGTTGGGCCACCCTGAATATTTCAAATTTAATTGTTTAGCAATAAAATGAATTTAGGCAATATAGCAAAAATTCCATCAATATAAACAGCCGTTGTGTACTACGTCCGAAAAAAATCTTTACATATAAAAAGAAAAATTTTAAAATAACAGTAATATTAACAAGATAATCTCTTTTTTGTAACATGCCTAATATAGTTTGTTCACATACAACAAGATAACGCAAGATATTATTAATTGAAAGTTTTCATACGGTTTTTGTCGTATAACCACAATTATGCCACATACGATATTATAACGTATTAAACTTTTCGCAAAAGTGGATATACAACAAAATGGCTTCGTAATATCTCATTAACCATAAGAGGTAGAGACGTGAGGATTGCGCAGATCGATAGATCTGTTAAATTTAGCACGGGAAACGGTCTTATCTCATTTTTTTCGATTTTGTGATATACGACAAGATAACTCCGGAATGACGATGTATCAATGATACCTATCTTGCGAGTTTGTACAATTTGACATGTTTATTCCTTTAAAGTATGAGACATTGTTTTGCGTATGTTAACAAATGCCACACGTATTTTACGGAAAATATTTTTTTTTTTAATAAAAAATTTAATAAAAAAAAGTAAATATGGATAAAAAAAAACTGTTACCGGTTGTGTTATTTTAATTTTTTATTTCTTATTTTATAATCAGTTCATACTTTTTTGCAGTTGCTTAAAATCCCACGTGATATAAGTGCAGCTTACATTATTTCGTAAATGTAAAAAAATGTTGCCAGAAAAATTTCGGAACATTTTCACAAAATGAACAGGGTACAACTCTATCAACATTATTTCATAGATATTCAGCACAAGATTTTTCATATCGAGCCCTAACAGCGAAAATAACATACGGCATGATTTTCCATTTTCGTTTTTTTTAATAAATGACTTTATTGGCAACACTTGCATCATCGCCTAAAATATCATGGTCACATAATGTACCGTTACGATTTTATAGCAAAAACATTTTTAGTGTAAGCGACAAATTTCATACAAAATTAATATGAAATAAAACAAAAGAAGCTCTCTCCTGTAAAATTTGATTTTTGGCGCTTACATTATTTTCGCTGTTAGGGGTAGATATTCAGTTTGACAGCATTTCACGTAAAATGTTGAACAGACTACCAGGCTTTAGAAGTAAAAACAACAGTTTTTTTTTTGGCCGTTGACAAATATAGAAGAGGAAGAAATGGCAGTTTTTCTACTTTAACTGCAGTTTTTTGAACGCTAACAAAGATTTATATATCTAGTTAATATTCGACACAGAGAACTCTTTAACTCAAAACATACTTTTATTTTGCCGGGTTCATAATTGCCGATATGTCCCAAAAAGGGTACACTGCAGAAGATAATGTGCATGAACTGTGATGTAGGGTATCAAATGGTCCAGCTTGACCGACTTTACTTCCTTGTTTTTGTTTTAAGAATATCTTTCGAAAAAATAACACAACATTTTTTTTAATTAAGTCCATAAATGGCCTTTGAAGCAAATTAAGCCCTGCATGAAAATATTTCTTAAAGTTAAATCCGCTTTGAAATCTGTTGTATTTTAAACTCCAATAAGAACATTTTCGCTGTTAATGTGTTTTTTTTTTGTCTCAACTACATAAATTTAGATGTTATCCTAAATATACAAAAAGTACAATAATACAAAAAAAAATCGCATAACAAAATTAAATTAAAAAAAAAAAATACATTTTATCAAAGTCTGTTCACGAAATAATTTTTAAACGTATTGATCTTAGAGTAGAAAAAAATTATAGGAACCCAATAAATAAATAACAATTTTATATTTAGTATCACTTATAAACCGTTAAAGTGCCTCAATCATGTCCGTCGAGTATATAGGGCTTTCAAAAAACATTAAGTTTTGTCCGTTAACATTATAGCCAATCGTGGTTTTTTGCTCATATCTCAGCCACTTATAGACTCTGACTATTTCTGATTATACACCAATACCCCGGTTTGCGTCGCTAATTGGGACCGGGAAAACTCGACGCAAACCGAAACGTCGCAAAGCCCGAATTCTATACATTTGTATTGATTTTAATTTAATTGGTTGCGAAATTCAAAATTTTAGCTGATTTGATAGACTTTGTAACGCATAATTTGATTTTAGATTTTAGATAAAGTTAAAGCTTTCAGTTGAATAACCATTTGTTTTCAGGGCATTCATCGCTGATTTTGATCTTCAATCCAAATAGTAAGAAGTGGCTCCATTTTGTTTTTCGTTAAGAGACTTATCATTAATGTAACCTGCTTATGTTGTAACGATGTTATTGTTTCAACAAATTTCTTAATTTAATCAGCGTCACTGGAACAGCAAATGGATTTTATTGCAGAAGGAGCTAGTTCAAGGTTTCTTTCAATATATCAGCCTTTTTCTCTGATTTAGAACGCGTCAAAACAGGTTTTGTTCTAAGCTTATTTGCTTTTTTTGACTCATTAATGCAAAATATTTAAATTTAACATTGCTTCAGCAAATGTAATTTTAAACCAGTTGCAGTCTGCAGACAACCTTCACATACATATTTGCATTAGACTTAAACGGGAAATCCCCTTATTCTGTTAAAGCTTTATACAAACATTTTTGTATAAACGCAACTTCGAAGCCATGCGACGCAAAGTGAAACAAAATCGACGCAACTTCGAAATCACAGAAATTTTAAAAAGACGCAACTTCGAAGCCATGCGACGCAAAGTGAAACAAAATCGACGCAACTTCGAAATCACAGAAATTTAAAAAAGACGCAACTTCGAAAACGTCGCAAACCGAGGCGACGCAAGCCGGGGTATAGGTGTATTTGATATACATACATATATAGCAGCGTTGGTTCCCTCGTATCTCGGCTCTACGGCAAGTTAATTTCAAATTATTTATACACACGGACAGATGAACGGGCTGGAGTCATATTAAATCAACAGCCCTTCATCCAGAGAAAAAACATTTCTGGTATGATTACCTCAAATAAAACGATTTTAAACGAAAAATTGTGAGCATGTTTGGAGTCAAAAATAGTATAGTTGTGGTTTCTAGATAATAATATGGTTAAAGCAAGACATTTTCTTTTGCGAAATTCGAACTTTTAAAACTAAACTTTTTGCCGAAAAAATAGTATAGGCTGCCACTACCAAATCCACATTTAAATTTAGCTTAAGGCTGTTAAATAAAATTTTGCGATGTTCGTTAGTCCACATTTTGGTTAAAATCAACTCTATGAAGATCTTAGTAATCTGAAAAAAGTATGGCATTAAAATTCATAAAGAAAAAGAAAATCACACAACTCAAAATCATTGAATTATCTGTAAGTTGTTATTAGCCGCAAGACTAAAACGTAATGGTACTGTACGTCGGCTGCCCGCCCGAGCAAAGTCCTTTTCCGAAGAAATTCTGTTAGCCAAAACTTGTAAAATCAAAGTATGTGCTTTTAATTTGTACAAAAAGATTGGCTTTCGATGCTGTTACCTTCAATACATATGTATTTTCTATAGCTTAATGTTAAACCTTCTTCGTGTTCCATCTTTTTGTTTACCATTATGAAAAAATTCGAAATGACTTACACTATAAAAACACAATTAAAAATATATTTTTTTCTTCTGCGAGTGTTTGTTTTTATTTTTTCCTGTTGTCAAAGACATTTTTGCTCTACATTCTTTGGTCTACTGCTTCTAGTCAGTCACTCACGCACACACTGTTACTCACACCTCGAAATGTTAGAAATTACTACTGTGCGTTTCAAATTAGAATACGTTTGCTTGTTTGTTCTTTTATTTAGTTATCTGACTCTATGTCTGTCTGTCCGTCCGTTTGTCTATTTGTTTGTTTAGCGTGTCGCATTATAAACGCTTAATTACATTTACATTTTCTTCTATATGAATAACAATGAAATGAAATAAATAGAAATAAAAAAATAGCAAAAAAAATATTTTACATACTAATTTTTTATGGAAGTAACAAAAAATGCCTGTTTTTAATTCCTTTTCTTTTAATTTTTCCTTTTTGCGTTTCTTTTTATTTTTTAAATGACATTTTAAGACGACTGTAAATTACAAGTAAAATACCGAAAGATTTAAATCTTAATTTTTATATTATTAAAATGTTAAAATAAGAAAATAATGGCCGAAAAGGAAATAGCAACGAAAATGCAAAACAAAGTGTTAAAAAAATCTGTTTTAAAGTTTGCTTTTAATTAAAAGAAAATACAGGGTATACGTAATATTATTTCATTTAAAAAAATCACTTATACGTTAATAATTAACATGCTTTAACATGTGAAAATCATTCGGTCATTTATGCACCGCGGCAGATCCTGACGAATCGCATGTTGAACGCATGGGCCACTTATTCGATTATTGCGAATAACACAAGCAATGTTTGCCCCCAAGGCGTCAATTTTTTTTAACTTAGCCCCACAGGAGATAATCGAGAGGCGTTAAATAATACGAACTTGGAGGCCAAATTCTCGATATCAACTTATCGCAAAATTTTTTATTTCAATAAGTCTATTGTTACAGCCATCGTATTGCATGAAGCGTTATTCTGTTTCAACAACATTTAGCCAGGATAAAAGGCGTTAACAGTGTCCATTGACCGTAAACCGGGCTCCGGATCTGTTGCTGTGATTTGTCTCACTCCACAACTTACCTTGGTTCCTATTTATAATAATTAAAGTATGTAGTAAGATTAATCATACTTTAATAGATACAGATGAAAAATAAAGGTTTTATTTTTCTTCGATTAAACGATTAATCGATATTTGACATTTTTAACTTATTCAATTAAACGAATAAAATTTTAAAATTAATCGATTAATCGAATAATTCTTATTCAAGAAATTTTTTAAATTACGAGATTTTTTCCCATAATTTTAGAAATAGTGCTTGAGAAAATAAGCATTCTTCAAAAGTAATTGGTAACATTTTTAGATTGCAAAATTGTTTCAATGTTAAATTATTTCTAAAGAAAAGGTTTAGCTAGCTGAATAATTAGTGTTAAAGATTAATATAAAAATATATAAAAAACAGTTCAAGTTAAGGAGACCACCTATTTGCTATTTTAGGCTTCCAAAACTAAACGGCACAGTGTTAATGATCTCTGTCACTTCCAAACACCCGCATGTGATTCTCGATAGTAAGCTATCTTGTCAACTCCACGTTCGCTCAAAGGTCTATTTTGGCAATATGTACCCGTTGAAGATCTATGTGCACGCAGAGAAAAAATATGGTTGGGCATTGTTACGGCAACAACACTATGTTTAATGTAACAATATATTGTTGTCATACACAAATTATTGTTATTTTTATTTAATATCAACAATATTATAGTTACTGTAAACATATCAATGTTTATCGCAATTGTAAATTTGAGTATTGTTGACCGAAAAATAAATATTTTTCTAACAACTAAATTATGATAACTTTCAAAACATATTATATTACTCACAACCATATCATGATATTTAATAGCCATAACATGATAACTTTCTATACATTAATCATATTATGCTTACGATGCAATCAAACTATTTTTACTCTAATAATATTATGTTAGCGCCATTTGTAAAATAGTTTTGAATCAGTTGTGTCGTTTATTTTATATGTGAGCGGCTAAACTATTTAAAGATAAATTCCAATAAAAAAATAAGTTCAAAGAAATTAAAAAATTAAAATATTAGCGGAGTTCATTCGGTATTAGTGATGTAATAGTGCAAATGCAAAATATTGTAGTTTTTTGTTAAATCAAACAACAAAACACACAGAGATTTGGTTATATTTTATAAAAGTGCTACGATATTTCTGTGGTTTTAATGGGCAACGGCGTATGTCTTAAAACAAGAGCGCCGAAAAACCATTCAAGATCAAATGGGCTGGGTATTGCACTTTTTAAACTTAGTCATTACGTTAAAAAATCGGAATTGATCCATCTTTTTTCAAAAATTTTATGAAACATGTAAAGAGCGTTTAAAATTAGGCAATATGGCATCAACATCTCAAAAACGCAAAGGACATACGCGGTGGCCCATAAAAAACCACAGATTTTGCATTTTCTCTTTTGCAAGCCTTAAATTGAACTCCGCTATTTGATTTACATTAAGAAAAATTGTAAAATGCCACAAAATAAAAAATCGATGCAAAAAAATTTTTATTTATATTGTATTTTTATGACAGTTATGAAAGGGGCTTTATCATAATATGATTGCTTCTAAATTTATTATGATCAACATGATGATTACTTCTTAGCTTATAATGATTAACATGACAATAATATGAGTAATTCTTAACTAATTATGATTAGCATGACAATAATTTTATTACATCTTAACTTAGTATGATTAACAGAATAATAATATGATTGAGGGAAAAATATTATGTTGTAATATTACGAGTATATTTAGTCGTACTATGATTCAATAATAATCTTAATATGGTGACTACAATCATGAATCTTATCATAATATGTTGCTCTTAGAATATGTTTACCACAACCATGTTTTTTCTTTGCGTGTGGGACAATTGGGGCTTTAGCTCTAAGTCCATTGAATGGATCTTTGAGGCTGTAGTAAAACAGATTCTTTTCAATGGTTCATAGTATTGAGGCTGCTTGAGAAAGTTTATAGGGTTGTTGCTTTGATGATCACAGGATCGCTAAGGCCTCACGGCTGAATAACTTGTTCTGAGCTTTGGGGTTAGTCTATATGCTTTAGTCTACTTGGAGCTATGGTAATTCTAGGTTCACACTACCGACGTCGGGTGATCTTGCAGGACTGGGCTATTGAATTCAGAAACCCTTTTTCAGAGCACTATTTACGGCAAAACATTCTAAAGTATACAGTGGTTGCCTGGAAAACCACACTGCAGACAGAATTACCCAACAAGGTTTTCTTTTACCGACATGTTCGTCGATGGCTTTGCTGGCTTGCTGCAGGATTCTCAGTAAACGTGAGTATTGCAGAGAGGCTCAATCGAGATTGCAGGGTGGGGACACCTGCTCTAAGGCCAGAACTCTATGGCTTGAGTATGACGTGGGAAAAACCGGCATGCTACTTGAGTTCGATAAGGGCCAGATTACAAGAGTAATATCGGTCATACCATGTCACTGACTGGTAGGAACCCATGCGATATGGATGATCCGGGATTATAGTGACTACTGTAAAACTTGGTAGGTAGAGTTGTTTTACTTTCTCTGCCAATGCATTGGTCTAAAAAATAAGTAATTTTGGGTCCCCAGAGGTGCCCTGTTTGAATGGTCTTTCTAAGATAGGACAAAGGTCGATTTTTCTCTTCAGCAAGGAATCGAAATGGCTGAAGGCTTCAGTAAAATCCGTCCTCGTGTCAGCTAATCTCTTACTTGTTATTCTGCCATAGAACATATGGGCTAATCCTGCGTTACGGACGATACATTCGCACGCAAATTTGCTTGTTAAGATTGACACAGCTGGCGTTAACATTGGAATATTTTCATGAAATTTTTTGCAAAATGCAGTTCTTTGGGAGTACTTTAAAACTTGTTTTAAACTTAAAGGTTAACTGTTTTTGAAAAAAAAAGTTATGCTAGCTGAAAGTTCCGTTACGGACGTTACAAAAAATGGAAGTCGACTTTGAGGCTTATGCGCATTTGCACATTTTTTAGCTAATTTTGCATAATAAACAAAAAAAGTCCAAATACAAAAAATTAAGTGGAATATATGACCATATCAATCCAGCTTAGAAAAGAATGCTATGTAGTCCCGTTAAACAAAAATCATAATTTTTGTCTGTTACGGACGTTACGTTACGGACGTTACACTTTTTCCATTAAACCAAAAAACATTAATGTATTTAAAAATCTTTTTAGCCTTGTAATTATTAATTTATAATTTACAAAAAAATTATAGAATATTCATTACTCTTATATTAGCTTATATTCATTTATTTATTTGTTTATTTAACCCTTTAACATTGTATCTTATGCTTACTAGACCCAGCTGTTCGAGCTACATTTAAAGTATTGTCATTGGAAAAGCCCGAAAAAGTAAGTCTTGATATTTCGTCAGATGCAGTTTTGACATAATTTTTACCAACGTAAATTAGGAAAACGCCCATTTCTATTTTTTTTTTTTTTGTTAATTTGTGAAAATCTCGAAGGTTTTTTAAGATGAGATTTTGGGCTTTTACTAGTTGCCAAACTTTACGTTTAACAACAACGCCAATACCGTCCACCGCTCCTTTTCCATGCGAAGTAGCAAAAAAATTCCATTCGAAACAACTCACATTCCATTCTTTTACGAATTGTGGAATGTTTCTCAGAATGTATTTATGTGCCTCTCTAAATTTGGCCACTCGTTGTCTATTATCTTTTTTTATTCTTTTTGCCCGAGACACACTATTTTTTAACTGTTCTTTAAATCGCTTTCGTTCTGCCTCTTTAGTTTTAAATACCAACAGTTTTTCAGTTTTATTTTCAAATTTGCACGAAATTTTTTTGCTCTCTCTGCATTTGAAGTAATTTTAATTAATACGAATATATTTATCATCACGCGCAAAATTTTGTCAAAATTTTGAGATCAAAGCAAGAATTGCTTAAAGATTTCTAAAGGAAAATCCAGTACGTAAACATTGCATGCATGGGCGTACCACCAAATATTTGAAGGGGTGCATGGAAGTTGCGGTTTACAACATGGTTATTAATTACTAATTATTAATATTCAGGAATTATTTTGAAATTCATCTCAATTTAAGTTGCAGATTGGGGGATCGCATGTTATTTAAACACACTTTTTGTTACTTTGAGGTGAAGTTTTTCGGATTCTCAGCAACCTAGAGCAATTTTAAGTCCAGATTCAGTAGGTGAAAATCCATTATAAACACTTACTTTTCCACCTCATAATATTAAAATAAAACTTTTAGGTATTTTCATGCCGTTACGGACGTTACACACTTTGTCATTTATATTAAAAAAAAAAAGTGTAATAAAGGTATTTCTTTTTTTTCATCAGATTAAAGTGCATAAAAAACCCTGTTTATAAAGCTAGTTTGGAAAACAAAATTATTAAAATTCATTCTGTTAAATTTAAAAAACCCTATTTTCCGTTACGGACGTTACACACAGTGTACCGATTTTTAGTTCAAATTGTTAGTATATATTAGATAACTTACATATATGATTTTTATCTTAAATAAAAGAAAATTAAACAAATTAAAGTTTTGCTAAACGATGAAAGCTGAAACGACTGTTTTGCCCACTTTTTTGACCATGGAAAATACCCTTTTTTTACAAGAATAAATGAAAGCAAGAGGTACGTTTAGGTTAGCCTCTGCCAAGAACAAAAAAACCACCGTAAAACCTTATTGCTTATATATGTTGAAGCTTGAATATGTATCCTATTATTCCATTAACAAACATTTGGATTTTGGGCAACTTTAAATTTCTGCCTTTGGTTTAAAAATTTTTGGATTAGCCCATATAATAGTATTACAAAAAATAACTTTGCCACATTTTACTACAATATTCACATTTATAAGGAACTTATGATATTTAAAATTTTTATTTGTGTAGGAGTTGTGGTCGAAGGTGGGACGATTTCTGTAAAATTTAATAGCCTGATTATGATGATTACAACAAAACAGTTTTGCCCCAGTAAGCTAGCTGGTGATGAGCTAGTCTATCCGTACGGGGATTGCGGGCTCGATTCCAGCCAGAGACTCTGGTCTCCTGCAGACAAGCGTAGAGCTATGCGGGATTAGCATAAGGAAAAAATTAAATAACAACATAACTTAAAGTTTGATTGATACAGGCAGGATTTTTTCAATTGGATTCGTTCTTATGACATAGACCGCATACATCCATGCAATTAACGCCAAGTTTTTTTTTCTATTTTCTTTTAAAGTAGTTTCTACGAAACTATTTTCACATTTACATTTACGTTTTTTTCAAGCATTTTTTCAACCTTTTCAACCCCGTTTTCTTCCCTACACCTCTTGCTAACAAACAAAAAGTTGCATGCGAAAGTTGCGGCGTTAATTGCATAATGTAAATATGGTCATAGTTAAAAGTTTTAAATCCATTTAAGGATTTATACATGATCCAATAGGCTTTATCCTCATGACAATAACATTGCATGTACCAACTTCAATCAAATAATCTCAAATATTGCGACATGTATTGTTCGCACAAGATTTATGAGACAGACAACCAGCCCTTCAAACGGCAGGATGGACAACGTTAGATCCGTTATCATATTGCTATATGTTACACACATCAACACAAACGCTGGTGGTGCATTGTTTAAAAATAGTAAAAAGTATAAATTCTTTTAAGTAAGTTATTTGTTAAAACAGCTTTTGATTCTAAAAACTGAATTTAATATAGATTGTCTCTTAATAGACTTTTATTACTTAAGTTTATATACATTTTCAAGCTGTAAGGTATTTTTTATATAAAATATATAAAATACTAGCTGACCCGACAGACGTTGTCCTGTCCAAATTAGGAAAAATGTTAACGTGTGATTTTTAAAAACCGTTGAAAAGATACGAAAATTTGAAAGAAAGATTAGTCAAATCGATGGAGCCGTTTTCTGATTTAAGGTAAATCGAAAAAAGTGGGCGGGGCGTAAAAACCAAAGTTGGGCCATGGCGATCACTTTAAAGAAAAAATCGTCCAAATCGCTCAAGCCGTTCTCAAGTTATGCGCTTAATAGAAAAAGTGGGCGTAAAAGTAGGCGTGGTAAATTTTTCTTTCGATGAAAACTTAGAATGGATTAATACGAACATTTAAAGAAAAATTAGTCAAATCGATGGAGCCGTTTTTTGATTTTAGGTAAATCGAAAAAAGTGGGCGGGACAAAATTTTCTTTCCGTAAAAACCTAAGTTTGACCATGGCAATCATTTTAAAGAAAAAATCGTCCAAATTATAAAGATGTCAATGGTGGTGCAATATTAAAGTTGGATTTTGCCACGCCCCTCCGCCCGCAGACCGAAAATCGAAAATCCCCGCCTGAATATTCTGAAGATTCCCTGAAAATTTCATCAAAATCCGCCCAGCCGTTTTGGAGTCCATACATACATACATAGTACACACATCCTATTTTATATATATAGAAGAAGAAGATATTAATATTTTTTATATTAAAATTACCTTTAAACTTGAAAAATTAATCTAAATTTAAAATTAAATTTAAATTAATAATAAAAACGTCTTTAATAAAATAATAACCTTCGCTTAACGTAATACAGCGTCTAAAGGCTCAGTTAGCCGGGACTTATAGTTACTTTGCAAATCGGCTGTAGGAAATATCGCCCAAAGAAAAATGGCCCAAAAAAAAAATGAAAAATCGCCCAAGTGAAGAATCGCCCAAAAGAACATGAAAATTACCCAAAAAGTTATATATGAAATTTTGCCCAACAAAAACGAAAAAGGGCCCAAAAAAATGAAAAATGACCCAAAATGCAAAAACGAATTTTTCCGAATAAAAAATTAAAAATTACCCAATTTGCAAAAAAGTGGTTATTATTCATATAAATTTAGTTCCATACAAGTGTAAGTTTTATGTAAAAAATTGCATTCTATCTTCAAAAGCTGCTCGGCAGTAAAGACAGTAATACCGGCTGCGCAAACTTCGCTAAGCTTCTCTGCATAGCCGGCCTTCGGCCGGGCGCAAGGATTTTCTCCTCTATGGTATAGCAAACACCGGCTTCGCTAACTAAAGCTTCTCTGTATAGCCGGCCTTCGGCCGGGCGCAAGGATTTTCTCCTCTATGGTAGAACAAGTACCGGTTTCGCTAAGTAAAGCTTCAAAAATCTGCCTTGTTTTCGAACGAAGGCCATATACGCAGAGAAGCTTTAGTTAGCGAAGCCGGTGTTTGTTATACCATAGAGGAGAAAATCCTTGCGGCTATACAGAGAAGCTTTAGTTAGCGAAGCCGGTGTTTGTTATACCATAGAGGAGAAAATCCATGCGCCCAAAAGTGTTTTCGTTATATATTTAATATAAACACCCAGAGAAAAAACAACAAACTTATTTTTAAATAAATTACAATTATATTAAATAAAGATGGCCCGAAAAAATGGGTTTTTTTTCATATAATATAATAATTTAAAAAACGAAAAATCACCCAATAATAACGAAAAAAAGCCCAAAAATTTTGGGTCACTTTTCATATCGCACCTGTTCATCAAAAGTAACACAACTCAAAAAATTCTATTTTCCACTTTTTTGAAGGAAACAGTGTATGATTACCTTATCTAACGACTGTAAAATTTTTGGTATTCTATTTGTAATATTTCATGAGAGAAATGCCTTTATGTCTGTCTTTCTTTGCGTACTCATATTGTTTGTTTTGATTCAATTAAAGAGTTGTAATTTTAGTTGCGTTGAAGTGTTCAAGGGTTATGGTGCTCAAATGAATCAGCGAAACTGTATTAATTCGAGTTGTGATTGTTTTCATGTTAAAAATCTGTTTATCAATAGCTGTTGATTTTGGGTTGCGATAAGCATAACTTGAAATAATATTGACATGTAGATCAAAAAATTTCATGAAAACTGTATTAAATCAAAAATCCGTAATAATTTCGGAAAAAGGAAGAAGAGAAATAAATTTTGTGATTTTATTGAAATATTAGTGAGTTTCCTTTATAACATTATATTTGTTTATAACAATAATTCCATCATATTGGCGGAATTAGTTTTTTGCCTCTACTGAAAACTTGTAAATTTTGAGTTGTGTTACTTTTGATGAACAGGTGCGATATGAATTAAGGCCCAATTTTACACGGAATTTTTTTGGGTGATTTTTCATTTTTTTTTTTTGGGCCATTTTTCTTTGGGCGATATTTCCTACAGCCTGCAAATCAGCTGCTTAATTTTGTTTTATGTAAAGCAATTATAACGATTATATGTAGTTAGCAGTGAGATGTTACGTCTCAATCTGTAAGAAATAGATTGCTCTTACTTTTTTACGCTATGGTTAAGTTACTGTTACTCTCGGATAACTGAGCCTTAAGACCATTCACCCACTAACACACATTATACAAGACAACATAATTTTACCATCGTGGTTTTTTGCTCATATCTCAGCCATTTATGGAGCGATCTGTCTAAACTTTAATACCAAATTAAAACGAAGCATATGTGACAGAAATATATAACAACATTGTTTCCTTTGATAAGCCCATTATAACAGGCAGACGAAATATATGTACTATATACTTTCGATCTTTTGGTCTAAGAATATTGTTGTAGAAATTCCAAACAGAATGACACCTTCCACCTTCCCAAATTTTTTACCAACATCAATCTTCGTTTTAATTGTAACCCCTAAGAATCTTTTGCTATTTTTTATTACTTTTTCTAACAAAAAAACTTTCCTTTTTTTAACTTTACAATTGCATGTTCTATTATTTTCAAAAGTCAATTAAAAAATGAGTTTTTTTTTTTCATTCAATGTTTTTGTTAATAAGACACAATAAAAAACAAAACAACGATATTTAAAGCGTTCTAAAAATTTTAATGAGAATTTTTGTATATGAAAACAAAAAAATGGAAGGCAATTTTTTATGAAAAAAAGCAAAGGGAATTCCTTTTATTTTTTTAAACGCAGAAAAAAAGAGAAGAGACGGTTATGTTTATTGTTTTGCAAAGATAAACAGACACAAAAAAGGGTGAAAAGGGTCTTTATTATGAAAATAAATAAAGAAAAAAGCGGCTAGTTATTTGTTTATTTTTTTAAAACAATTTTATAAAATTTACTTCAATGTTGATATCATATGAGTTGTTTATACTGTTTGTAGGCATTAAAATTTTGTTTATAAATTCTTCAGTGGCTTTTATTTTGGTCCCTAATTAGTGATCACTATGATTTTCGCAAATTTTAGAGAACTTGTTAACCTGCTAAAAATTGCAAAGCTTTGAGAGAACTTTATATAGATCAACGATGTTCACGCTAAAGGCTAGATTACACTATCTTACAAGTCTTACGTTCCATAATACTTTGCGAGATTGAAATCTAATGAGTTTGGTTGCGGCTGTCAAAAAAATCTAATTTAACATGACAGTTTGTGTTCACACCATCACACAAAGTATAAACACTCACATATGAAATAAAATGCAACCCTGATCCAATGAAAAGTATTATTGTTTCAAAAATTTTCAAAAAACGATGAAGTCGTATGGGATGTCAAACTTTTTTTCATACTACTTGTCATTTTCATCACACATACATTCACACTATCACACTTTGTCATATTACTTGAGTTTTTGACTTGTATTAAAACAAAGTATAATAGTGTAAACTAGCCTTAAGCACGCAGGGGCCGAGCACTTTTCGTGATTTTCACACTTACTACACAAATGATATCGAAACTCACTTCAAAGATTGGATAAAAACTGCAATTTCATTCAGTTGTATGCAAGCTTTCAAACAAAATACATATGGGGGATACCCAAGCTAGTCATAAAGTCAAATGTCTTCAAATAATAACAAGAAAAAAATATGAGTGCTGTGAGTAACCGTCATAATTTAAATTTCGATTTAGATAACAAAACAATAAACACAGCATAAAAAGTCTTTTTATGTTAGGGCTTTTTTTGTATGAACAACAACAATTTTTATTTGTTAAATTATTGTAAAATTTTAGGATATTATGACAATATGACTTGATAGCACACTTTGTGAATTATTTATCTGTCTTTTTCTGAATTTCAAATACTTTCAGTTCACTTAAAATAATTTTCTATTATTGTAAGTGAAAAAGTTTTTGTTTTCATCTAATTATAACAAAAATATTTTTTTTTGACATATCGCTCATTTTCTGTCAGACCGGCTTAACTCAAACAAATTCATTTCGAGATAAACGCATTTAAAGTTTTTGATTTGTTCTAACTACTTAGAAAAAAAGAAGACACATTCTCTTCAAACTGGAAAAGTACAAAAGAGATAAAGATGAATTTAATACACAATATAAAGAAAAACAAAGCGAATAATTTTGCATTTCTAAATCCAAAATTTAATTTTTTGAGTTATGCCGTTCTTGCAGCAAATGAGCGATATGTAGCTAGAAATGTCGTTCAGTGCACCCAATATGCCCTATAAACACATTTTAACTGTCTCTTTTTGTGATCAACACTGATATAGATAAGATACATTTTTAAGCTTCTTAAAGTATGTTAAGGAAAATAATGAAGTGTGTTTAAAATTCTCCTTAACCTATGCAATTAATTTTACACCAAGCCTAAACATTAGAGGCAAATTATATGCAATAAAGATTTTTTAATAGAAGGAAAAAAGTCTTTATGAATTTTTTAAATTATTTTTTCAGAGAAAACCCCCTGAAAAGAAGAAAACAAAACAATATTGTTATTTAACAAAAATTTTTGTTTTTTGTTGGGTAATTTGTTGTATTTGTTGGTTTGGCTTCCATTTGGGGGTTTTTTTCTCTTAATTACTGACTTAGTTTATGAGTTTTAATATTAAAAAATATTTACTGACAATTGTAGGAAAAATATCCTCAGAAAAAAATATTTAAATAAATGTTTCTAAAATTTTAGCACATGAAATGACAACATTACGTATACATCTCTATATATCTATATATTCAGCTATATTATCATACTTATATTTCTAGCATACATAAATATATAATAGCATAACAAATTTTAAAAGCCTTAATTTAGTTATACTCATATAACCAATACTAATGGGACCAGCAATTCTACACATAAACCTCTATATAAATGTAGATGAATAAACACAAATTTACCATGGATGCCGAAAAAAAGTGTACGTACACTTTGGAATAGATTATGATGGATTTAAAAAGGTTTGATTAGATTCTTGTTTGCAAAAAAATATATAAATAGAAGAATAGAATAGGCGACACCTCTAAGAAATCGATACTTTTACACAATGTGGTACCGCTCGTAAAGTATCGATATCCTCTCAGTATCAAAAAAAGTATCGATACTTACTTTTAACCGTGCTTACTTGTATTGGCTTGTATGATAAAAAAAAATATAAAGCATAACTTTTAAACGTTTTTAGTATTCAGATAAGCGAGTTTTAACACAATTTAATACAATAAGAACAGCAACCCATTTCATGGCCAACATATTGTAGAACATTAAATAGTTAAATTAGTGCCAAAAATAAACGCTACACTGAAAAGACAAATCAGTCAATTCGTAATTAAATCAAACCGAAGCGGTGTCAATATTACGCTAAGTACGGATTTTCTTAGATCAAGTGCAGAATGCTTGATTCAAGTACGGATTATTCAAGTGTCCCGTACTTAAAATAATTCGAAAAACAGGATTGACTTAATAAAAATTAAGATAAAATTAATCTCAAACTGTGCTTGAATCCAGTATTTCTTAGATGGTTTAATCTCGATTCATAATAGAAATAGTCCGAAAGTGAGAGAAACTAGCTCCACAGAACCAGAAGGAATATTATTATTTTACTTACCCGTTACACATGTTTATTTCCCTTTTGTTGTATTTCGCCTTTTTTTTACAGAATAATTCTCAATTATAAGACACCAGCAGCATGCTCAATATCGTTTTCGTAATCATTCTACTTTGAAAATTTGATGTATTTAACTCAATAATTTTAACAAACAGAATTTGGGAATTATTTCTTCTTATTTTACTTTTTAAACATGAAAAAAATTAAAATTTTTCTGCTTGTAGTGTTGTTGTTGCTGTTTCTATGCAAAACAATTAAATCGATGTTACCTTCTTTTTATGTGTTGTTGTTGTTGCTACAACAAAACTTTACAAACACACGCGTATGCACGCATATTGCTTTTCGAAAGTTATCACATTTTGGATTGTTTTTTATACTTTTAAGTGTTATTCGTACTTTAATTTTTGAGTACGACTCTTACTTAAGTAAGTAGAAAACGCTTAAATTTAGAACAATTTTTTTCCTTTTGTGTATGGCGGAAAGATAAAGGGGTTAATATGTTCCACAACAAATATTTGAGGTAAAGTGTATAACAAAGTTACTGAACACACCTTTTACCTCAGATGTAAAGAACACATAGTTTCATATTACGATATGCTTCACGAATAGGCCAAAAGGGTAAAACTTAAACCACCATTAAATGAAATACCCATGTGATCTTTCAAAACACCGATATACTCATATTTTATTTTTGTCTACTCTAGCAGAATTCATTATCAGAACCTTGTTATTTTGGAAAAAGATCGAAATTGTTATATGGTGTTATGAGTTAACATACATACCAGGGGTATCGGACGGTTATCATTCGACCGATTTTAACCTGTTATTTAAGTTTTGCCCAAATCAATTAATTTAAAATGTCCATTTTTCGAATAACGAATTAACCGGGTATTTTAGTAAAAAAAACCCGGTTATTTTAATAAAGTATGATATAAATTCGTTTTCCTTACTTTTGTTATAAATGTACCCGTAATTATAATATTCGCCAAACAAAAACTTTTTATTAAGAATTTCAAAACAAACTGTAACAAAAGTCAAAAACATTATGAACGATGTAAATACAAATCGCTTATAAAAGCGTGTGTTCTTGCAAAAAAAAAAAAAAAAAAAACTAAAAGCAATTCCAAATACTACAAAAGAAAAATGTTCAGTTAAAAGGGAAAATAGCAATTTATATTTGAATATTCTAAATATTAAATTTATTGACAAATAGAATCTGGGAATTTTTTCTCAGGGTGAGTAACATTGACGGAATAAAACTATTAAAGTATAAAAAGCTTTTAAAATTGTAATTTGTCTTAGAATAGAACATTTATATATTAAATATGAGGCTATCAGCGCAGAAGTGGTGTAACCCCAGACTACTGATTATGAGATAATGAGGAGTAAGCACTACTCTTGCACTATATTACTTAGTTGTAGCGGCCCGTGCAAAAACTTTGTTTCTAGCGCCATCTGTTTTGGATACAAACAGTTGGCTTTCTCGACTATCGACCAGAACCGTAACCAAATTAAATTGTTGGTTACACTATTTCTGCGCTGATAGCCTCATATGATGTTATACCAGTGATGCCGGGAAAAATTTCAAAAAATCCCTACGTGTGTCCAAAAAAAAACCCTTTTTCCCTATAACCAAAAAAAAAAAAAAAATTCCCTACACTTTCCCTACACAAAAAATTGATTGTTTTTAGCGACAAGCAAACAAATACATATTTATTTTGTTATCATTTTGTACATATTTATTATAATAAAATTAATTTATTAAAAAAGCAATTAATTTCAAAAATAACACTGTGACAAATTTATTTTTTTTTCTTTTTGACAGAAACGCCTCTATAAATCCTTCAATCTAGAACAAAACAGAGTCAAACTTCGTATTTGATTTATCATTTCCTCATCTTTTGTTAATTTTTAAGAGCTTAATAGTTTTCAAGAATACTTATTTTAAATAATTTTTTATACCCTCCACCACAATTAGTTGTGAAGAGGGTATATTAAGTTTGTCATTCCGTGTGAAACTTTTTTATTATTCCTCTCAGACCCTATAAAGTATATATATTCTGGGTCCTTGAGTAATTTTAAGTCGATTTAGCCATGTCCGTCTGTCTGTCTGTCCAACTTTCTGTCCGTCGGTCCGTCTGTTGAAAACACGCTCACCTTCGAAAAACTCAAAAGAAATAAACAAACTTGGTGTCAAATTGCTTGTAGTTATCCTAAGCAGTTTGGGATTGAAATCCAGCAAAATCGGTTCAATAGGATCTGAGCTATGAATCAAAATGTGGAACCACCACCTAAAAAAAATTGATAATTTTGTTACAAAAACTAACATAAATGGTGGAAAAATGCACAGAATAATATAAGATTTCGTAACAGTTCGTTTTATTTAACTGGAAATCACGCTGTAAAATTTCTTGAAGATCCGTCCATGATTTACCCTAGGCCCCATATAAGCCCTACTCCCAGAAAACAGTATAGTAAGCCTAAATCCGTAAAAATAATGCTATCATAACAAAATTTGGTACATCAAAATTTTTTAGAACTAAAAATAAGACTGTGAAATTTCGTGAAGATCGGTCCATAATTTACCATAGGCCCCATATAAACCTTACTCCCGGAAAACAGCTTAGTACGCCTAAAAACGTAAAAAATAACGCTATCATAACAAAATTTGATACATCACAGTTTTATAGAACTAGAAATGACACTGTGAACTTTGGTAAAGATCGGGGCATAACTTACCATAGGCCTCATATAAAGCCCACTCTGGTAAAATAATTAAATACGCGGTAAACTTTCTTCCAGTTTAGCTTCATATGGCCAGAAAAAATGTTATGCAATTTTGTGATATACGGTCCATAATTTTCCTTAGATTCCATTTTAGCAGCCTTCTGAAATTTACTGCAAACGCTTAAACTACTTGCACCGCTGTATTGAAATTTATGTTTTTTAATACCAGAAACCGTTCTGCAGAATTTGGGATGATTGGTTCATAGCTTACCATGGCTTTTATATAATTTGTTCTCTTGAAAATCATTTAAGTTCATCTTAAACTGATATTCTACTCAAACTTTTTAAAATTGATTCTGATTGTCGATCAATAATTTTATATAGGTCTAAACCGCAACAAATTTTAATGCAGATGTCTGTTTTTACAAAGATTATAATAATAAATAGACATCATACAGATATTACTCCTAAAACATTCGAAGTGTCGGTGGAGGGTATCAAAGATTCGGCACATCCGAATATAGCACTCTAACTTTTTTAACATAAGAATCTAATAATTTTTAGCTAACTTCCCAATAAAAAATGGAGCTTTCAACGAAGCAGGTGTGTAAGGGAGAAACATAAACGTTTCGCTTACCATTGCGCATACAGAAGGCATGAATTTTATATGACGAGTTCCCACTTTGAAGCAATACATTTTTGACACATAAAGCGCATTATTCAGTGCATATAAAAATTGTTGGATGTAACGATAAGCCTTACACACTGAATGTTTTGATACAGTTATTTTTTTAGTATTCTCCCTTACAAACCTGCTTCGTAGTAAGGGAATGCCGTAGCACTTGAAATGTTATTTTTTTTATAAAAGTTGTTAAGAGTTCTTTCACTTACTTTACTTCATTTCTGTATGTCTTATAGCGTAGCGCATATTTGTGCGCTTATTCTAATTTATGAAAATAAAAGGAGCAAAAAATATTTTATTGGAATTCATTTATCTAAGTATTTAATAGCAAACAGTATTTATATATGAGGTACACATGATAATAACATTTATGTTATACATGAACTCTTGTTCTCATATAGTTCATATTTTTAGTTAAATATGTATATAAGATTTTTAAAGTAAATCGGACATGATATTGGTGTTTTATCATTCTGTAAGATGTAAAACGGGTATGTAAATCAGTCACAATATGTTTTTCTTTCTAATTCAGGATAAAATCAACTTAATAATACTTGAATCAAGCGCATTTTGAGATTGATTCAATCTTAATTTTTCTTAAACCAATCTTATTTTCAGATTTTTTCAAGTACGAATTCGGATTAAAACAATTTTATAATTCTTGAATCAAGTGTTACTTAAATCAATCTCATTTTCGTATTATTTCAAGTAGGAAATCTGTATTGAATATGGATAATTTAAGTATTTTGCTTTTGAAAATCCGTACTTGAATCAATCTTTCTGCACTTGATTCAAGAAAAGCCGTACTCACCGTACTATTACTACCGCTTCGGATTGATTTGAGTACGAGATGGATTAATGTTTCTTTTGAGTGTGTCAAACATGAAACAGTTTCTACGTGTTAGTTTTACATCATTTTGCATTTGAAAATGTGCGTTCATTTGATGTTCAGAAATGTGGTATCGATAAAATACCAAAAGCAATATGTGAAATGTCAGCAAATATTAGTTTCGTTCTTAATGTTGGCTATATTTTTGCAAGATATTTTAATATATTCTGTTTTGAAATGCTTTATTTCTGAAAGACCCGCTAGAGCACGGAATTGAGAATTGATAGTATTATAGTTTTCTTTATCGTTTGTAAATAACATTAATAACATCAGTATTATGCTATTGGTTTTTCCAATAGCATAGATTTATTTTCAAAACAAAATTTAATTCTAAATGTTTTGCAAATTGTCGAATAAAATGATTTCGAAGTTTCTTTTACCTAATAAACCATTTCCATAACATTGGATGTTTCTATAAATATGGTTTTCATTTAAATTTTCCACTACCATATTATCCAATGCATCCTTATTATGAATATTCCTGCCGCTTGTAAGAACAAATATCCCATTCTGGAAAGAAAAATTTGAATCCTGGCGTCCACGCTTTGCATTTCAATATTAACGTCGTTAATTATTTTTAAAATAAGCCTAAAAAATATCAAAAATTTAATTTAAAACCAACAGCTTAAAGAAATTTTACAATTGTTATTAATTGTTATCTTAATTAGTCAGCGTAGTAAGCAATAGTTCAATTAAATTTGAATTTCATACCGATTTCGATCTTAAACTATCGGTTCTTTAAAATGTCACTAACTGTATGACAGTACAACGGTATAAGTACATAAATTCAATTTCATTACGCCATATTATGAAATTTATATGACAGGCTTAACTCACACAATCAGCCTAGATTAGTTTGTATTGCTCTGGTCCTGTTCTTGTTGTGTTTCTACTCAAAATCCCACATTTGCAAATGCTTATCATAGAAAGTGCTATGCATGTATGGAATGTTTGAATGTGTATTAATAATTATGTGTGTGTGTGTGTGTGTGAGTCAGTTTTTTATTTTTGTTAGATATGAATGTAGTTGTTACATATAAAAGCCACATTTTGTTTGTTTTACTTAAAACATGGTTGGGGATTAATTATGATATGACTGTGTTATAAACACAAACTAACTCACACGAATACTGTGTATGAATGTATTTTAACATAATGCCATTTCAAGGATATACATATGTACTCTGTGTTGGTATGCGTAGGAATTAAAATGAAATGTAATAATTTTACGAGTAGAATTTTAATATTAAAATTTTGGAATTTGTTATAAATTTAAAATTTTTTCTTTAGTTCCCAAAATAAAGTGGTTTTATTCATGCTGCATGCGTTTGAGTTGCTATTAATATAAAAAAGGCTCGTTATACATATAAATTTACATAAGTACAGTGAATTAAAATATTTGTATACGCAAGTAAAGATAATAACATATCTTTTTATATTACGAAATCTGTCGAATTTTAACTACTCTCGGGAAAAAACTAACATTATTTCTTTGTGATGTTTCAATAAATTTAAGGATTTTGTTGTTGAAAACTATTTTTCGCCGACCGGTGATTAAAATTACCAGCGGTCTTACTGTTTTTTGTTCATGTTTTTTTGCGTTTAGTTACATATAGAATCTTATTTCGTAATTATTTTCAACATCGATCAACAGGAATGCGCGCAAAAAATGGGTTAACGGCTGCTAAAATTATTCAAAACTTCCTTTTTTAATATCGACAAATACTCTTTTATCATTCATTTACACATTAAAATGCAAAACTGTGTATGATTCCCTTAATTTCTATCAACAACTTGGCTGTATAAGAATACTTTTGGGTTTTACTATACATACTCATTTAATACTTTAATTTAATTTACTTCTCATTTTGGTTGACAAAAAAAAATTCAATTTATTAATGCTGCAAACACTATGCAATATATCTAATATTTGTTTATCATTCTTGTTGTTTTATTAAGTTTTTACTTAAATAGATTACAAGATGTAACTTTAATACTACAGCTCTTAATAATCTTTGACGTTGAAGAAAAAGTTACACGGCTGTAAATCAAAAATTATTTGATACTTAAATCACACTCAAAAAAACTAACGTTACTTGTCATCGTGTGCGGCTTTTCATACGGTTGCAATGTCTAGGTTATTTGCTGTTGCAACATAGTTCTTTTGCTGTCAAAGTCATGATTTACAAAGCACAAATTATATATTAATCCCGTTGGTTATCAACAAGGCCCGATTCATTTTATGCAAATGTATATCGTCGTCTAGCCTGCAACTAATGCTATGTGTTATTTTGGGAATTTTTTTATTGCACCATTGTGAACCTCTATTGGTCATACATACATCTACTAAAGGCCATTTTAGACTATAATACTTTGTGTTAAGACATGTCAAAAACTTACAAATAATTCATAATGTATAATAGTGTAAAAACATTTTGTAATGAAATGTCAAAAAATACGTAAAGAAATTTGGCAGTCGTATGGTTCTCTCTATTTTTTGAAAATTTTCTAAACGATTAGATTTTTCATTTTATCAGAATTGTGTTTTTTTACAAAAGCACAAGAAGAAAATCAGGGATGGAAAATTAAAATTTTGTGCACAAATATTCACTATTATTTTTTCTAATAAAAAATTGCAAAACGATAAAAAAAAATATAAAATTTCAAGTGAATTCTTTTAAAATTTAAATAAATCACAAATATTTGTTGTAAAAAATCGTTAAATACGGCACACAGACGAAAAAAAATAAAAAAATATGATTGTATCAACTTTTCCACCCTAGAAGAAAATAAAAAACAGCTGTTGAATAATTTGCCGGCCACATCAAAATAAAAATGATTAAATATTAAAGAAATATTAAAAATAAAGCAAAAATATATCTGAGGACCAAGGTGCAAGTTTAAATGTGCAAGTTAGTGCATAATACGCCAGCTAACAATGTTCCAATGCTTAATAAAATGTTTTTTCGTCTTTATTTTGTAATCCAAAGTGGATCTCATAAATCACAAAGATTTTATTTTTTATTTGAAGTGTGATAGTGTAGAAGCAAAATGTAATGAAAAAAAATTTCTCTTTGATTTTTTGACAATCAGACCAAAAATCATTTTATTTTGTAAGACCAAAAGTCTTAAGACTTGTGTGATAGTGTAAAACAGCCTTAAGCTGTTTTGCGATAGCTTGCGATATATGTTGTCGTCAGTCTGAGACTACCATATATCAGATATCTTAGCAAATCAAGAAATTTTCTGTAAAATGGCATCGAATTGTTAGTGCATATTTTGCTTTGAATGCATATTTTTGCATATATTGCTGATATTGCACAGATTTGTTGCTTTTTTTTTAAATAAAATTTGTTTTAATTGCTTTATTTTGCCATGCACCATGTTGCAAAAGAAATAAGAGACAATTTCAATGATATTAATTTATTGATTTCTTATAGGGAAAACATATTTTGTAAAGCACTTTCGCGTGTTGCTTCATATAAAGAGAAATATCCAGATTGATGTCTTCCGCACAGCCTATAAAAGCCAGGTGGGGAACGTATGTATTATGCTAAAAACTCTTACCAATTGAAAGATGTGGTGAAAAAATTTTAGATTTACCAACACCAAAATTAAAGCTTGAGAAAGCAAATTAAGTTAATTGATGTTGCCATAAATAAGATGTATGCTGTGGACGGTAACTTTAATAAACAAATTCGTATCAAGATTGATAAAGTTTCATTAAATTGTTTTTATGAAGAATGGAATCTTAAAACATGAAATTAATTACATTTTTTTTGATCATTTCTCATTCTCGACTGGGAACTGAGAATCTAACCCACGGACTGGTTGCCCTGACATGTTTCGATTGTAACCACACAATCTCTTCAGAGGGGTTTGCCGTTTAACACTCACCGTCATTGACGACGTCTGGCAGTCAATAGTCAAACATCAATCTTTCAACCAAATGGTATTTTAACTAATTACACTACCTGACAATTTTTTGACCAAATGAATTTGACACCTAATTTTTATGTAAAATTTTCCGCTGAATCCGAATATGAAGTCTGAATTGTCAAAAGTAGAATTTTGAGATATTCCAAAATAACCGGTTTTTGTGTTTTTAAAAAAGATGCTGTGACTGAAATGCAAATATCCAAAAAATAAAATTTTTGCATATTTCAATATGAACATTTTGTGCCCAAAAGAATCCAGTCATTTGGTCACGACTTTGTTGAAATTTTGTCACGTAGTGTTATTCTTAATTAATTTTATATGTAGGTTCAAACATCTATCTAATAATTGACTTAATTTAAATAATTGTTTTACTCTCGGTTTTTCTTTATATTTTTGTGTTCGACTTTATTTTAACTTATGGGCGATTCTATTCTGACGGGTGCAACATTTAGACGCTTTAAATGTCTTTTACTAATAGAAAGAAACACATTTTCAATTTAGTTATTTCTAGAAGGGGTAACATTTGTTTATATACTATTGTCATCTATTTACAAGAATTTATGTGAAACGATCAAATAGCCATGAGAGAGCTTTAAAGTGCATGACGGGTGCAACCAAATCGGCCCACTATCATACCACAAAAACACAAAACTCTGTTAATTTTTAAACTTTTATTATATTATTCTTTTTTATTGTGAAATATGAGATATCAGACGATGATTATCAAATCAAACATCGTAGAGAAATATAATCCAATAATAAGAAATTTGCTCTTTAAGCCATGACGGGTGCAACATGCAATGAATTTTCTGTTCGCGCCAAATCTATGAATCTTAATGATTCGAAGTGCACAACAAATTTATATTTAAGCTTACGTCTAAAAAAATTATATTATTATAAAATATAGATATTTTACTTTAAATTGGCATCAAAAAAGTGTCAAATAGTGTGATTTGAAAATTTAAGTTAAAAGTTGTCTAGAATAGAAATGCCCTTATACTTTGTGGTTACGTTTTTATACCCTTCACCACAGGTGGTGGAAAGAGTATATATAAGTTTGTCATTCCGTTTGTAATTTCTATAATATTGAATAAGTATATATATATAAAGTATATAAAGCATATAAAAAGTATATATATTCTGGGTCCTTATGAGGAGCGAAGTTGATTTAACGATGTCCGTCTGTCCGTCCGACCATTGAAATGGATTTTTCGAATACCCCATATATGATGGGGGCACCTTATTATTAATAATTTATGTCACATATGGTCCGGAATTGTTTGCTATTGATATTCAGCTATGGTAATACAGTGTTTGTAATGTGTTTTTTTTTTTGTTGTTTTTTTATACCCTTCACTACAAGTGGCAGATTTTATTTGTAATGTGTTTATTTTTACGCATACACATACATATTAAAGCATGTATATGATATGCCGCTCAAATAAAGAAACAAACTCATATACTCAATATATTTTAATTTAACGCTTCTCCAGTAAAAGCATTCGTAGCCGAGTTGTTAAGTTCTCTCCTGAGACTGATGATATTTCCAGTTCGAATACCAAAAATAATTTTATTTAATTTTTTTATGTTCTAAAAAACGATTTTAAGATTTTAAAATGAATTTCAAACATCAACTTTGGCAAAAGAGGAAACGGGCTTAGGTGCATATTTTGTTTTTTTATATTCTTCGGCATGACGAAATGAAAAGTTGGCATGGCTCAATTAATATTTAGTTATACCTATCTAAAGAACGTTATTTATGTATATAACTTTTTGTTCTTATCTCATCATGGTGCAGGGTATATAAGATTCGGCATAGCCAAATATAGCACTCTTACTTGTTCAGACTGAAGTTTGAGATCTTTATTTATTTTCTTATTATTTTTATGCTTTTTATTACTAATAAATGTGTTAAACAAAATTTCAAGTGCATATAAGTTAAATTTGTATGGCATATTTTTCTATTTTGAGTGCATTTTTTATGCGCATAAAAGCGAATTTATCAAATATTCGTCGCAATATAAAAAATATCCACACCTGCCGACAGAAAATATTGGGGGTCTAGTGCAAATTACATAGAGACTAATGGTGTTTTCTTTTCTGACAATAATGTTCCATATATGCTACCATTCGTGCGGGTTTTTGTTCCATTCTAAAAATATATGCAAAAATGTGAGAAGTTGTCGTTTTCCTTTCTAAACATGTTGCAACAATAAATGGCAAATATGTTCCATTTCTTACCCGCAGTTATAACTGAGTGTGAGATAATACCCTTTTTTGCATCTGCGTAAAGTACTTTTTTATGCAAGCAAATATTTTTTTTCTTGTGTTTGCGGACAATTTGCGTTATATTGTGATTTTTAGTTATATTGTGATGGATATAAAAACTTTTTGTTTTTCGTTTGTTTTACTTTTATTATATTTTTTTTGTCGCAAAATTTTTAACAATAGCTGACATTAATTATTAAAAATCAGTGCTGTTAACGCTTATAGGAATTGTAAGAAAATTTAATGTTGAAAATTGCTACAAGCGTGGTGAATATCGCTTTTAGTACAAACTTTGCATTCAATATTTAACACGCTAAATACACATTAGTGTTGAGTGTAAAACGTAGCTATTATTTTGTTCCATTGTAATTAAGAAAAATGTATCACTTTATAAGGGTTCGTGTAACCTAATAAATATATTACACAATTATAATGCATCATTATTTTTTAGAAAAGAAAACACCATAACGTTAGTTTTTAAAAATTGCGTTACTACACAGAAAAAATTATTGCCGAATTATTTTCAAACAAACGCTTGTTTGAAATTTTTTTTGATTTCTACAAATTTTTTTACTGATTCAATCAATATTTTTGTTTGCTTTTTATTTAACCAACAAAGATGTGGACAACTCTTCAAAAATATAATAAACGCGCTATTGGTTTCAAGTTTTCATAATTTTGTATGAAATATTTAATGCTCTTTAATGTTGACGTCCTTTTGCATTTTTTTTATTGATTGTAAGCAACACTTCTTTATGATAAATATAAGAACTACAACAAAAAACATGCAGTCTATTTTTGGACGCTTTAAAAAAGTGCAGCAATAAGAAAAATGATAAAATAACGTGACGAGGTTTGTAGTAAAAAAACAACAAAAACAATAGCAGGTAAAAAAAACGTTTCATTTTTTTTAAACAACAGAAATGACAACATTATAAGAAAAAAAATAAATTTTTGGTTGGTTTCAAAGTTGGTAAAAAAAAAAACAAAATCCCGTTTTCAATTTTTTCAAACAGTTTGTTTAAATACATCAAATACAAAAATAGAATGATGACGAAAAACATATCGAGTCGGTCTGCCGCCGTGTTTGGTTACATTTCTTCTTCATTAGCAAAGGAAAGGATGCAGCAAAAGTGAGTGACGAAGAAAAACATTGTGTGTATAAATAAGACTTCGTTCAAAAATTATTCCAACAAAAAAATGTGTCTCAAAGCCAGCCGGCCGCTCTGCTCTGCTTAATCTTCACCAACAGTGCTTGCTTGTGCCAAAACTTTTTTGTTTGATTCAGCAAAATTATTTGTTTAAAATTTATATGATTTTCAGTAAACATTTTGTTTGATTCTGTAAAATTATTTGTTTGAAAAAAATCGGCGTTTTTTTTTCAATAAACAAAATGCAAATAAATTGTTTGAATATGCGAATTTGTTTGTAGGACCGATTTCAGACAAAAAATTTTTTGATTCTACAAATTTTTTGTTTGAATTGAAAAAATAATTTTTTCTGTGTAAAAATATTTTTTTTTTATCGAAAAATATGTTTTATATACTTAATTGACACCGTTAACAAAGTCTTTTCACACAAGGTTGTTTTAAAGGTTAACCCCCATATTCATAAAAAAACATTGGCTTAAATCTAGTTTACCGAAGCAGCTCCAAATAAAAAAAAGTACATAGAGGAAAAGAAAATTGAAAACTAAGAAGAAAAAATTAAATAAAAAAATTGGCGCAAACGCTGAGTTTTTGAGTTATGGACGTTTTTAGTTTTCATAGAAATATATGTGATTTTGCTGAAGTGAAAAAATAAAATTTAAATTTAAGGGGGCTTAGGCTCGTGGGGCCCCCTGATACCAAAAAACTGCCCCGCCCACTTAGTGATATGGGTGGGTACTCAAATTAAAGGTAATTTGCTCAAGACTGCAAATATGTATTTTGTTTTTTTATTCGCATATTATTTTCCTCTTTAGGTTAATTGAAGTATTTTTTCGGTCAGAAAAGTTTTAGTTAGCGAAGTCGGCGTTTGTTATACCATAGAGAAGAAAATCTTTGCGTCCTGCCGAAGGCCGTCTAAGCATGAAGTTTTTGTTTGCGACATTGGTGTTTGTTATTTAATAAAATTTGTATTACACTTTTATTTAAATAAATTATGCACTTAGCGAACAAAAACTGTTATGTGAGCTTTAGAGCTAAACATTTTTAAATATATTCTATATCCAGAAAGACCTAGTCAAAACCTTCAAAATGATACCAATATTGGCCATGTACCTTTAGAAATGTAGTGGACAAATTAAATATTTCTATGCAATCGAAAAAGGTCGATAACTCGAAAACTAAGTGTTTGCGCCAATTTTTTTATATAATTTTTTCTTCTTATTTTTCAATTTTCTATCATCCTAGGTACTTTTTTTATTTGGAGCTGCGTCGGTAAAATGGGTTTGTTCCAAAACATTTTAGGCTTATAAAAGGTTTATGAAACGATTTTTTTATGATAATTTTATCAATAAACCTTTTATAAATCAAAATTTGTTTAAGAATGTGGGGGTAAAACGGTAACAAACCTCCCAAAAAAGAAAAAAAGTTGTTAAAAAGCGGCTGAAGCGAAAAGTTCCCCGTCCCGAATTGATAAATTTTCTAACGTTAACACTTTTTTAAGCCAAATTCGCTTAAAGTTGTAACAAAACCTTTGTTTAATATTTAAAACAATAATGTACTTTTTTTCTGCCAAAAAAGGAAGTTTTTAAGTTATAAACTTGTTTTTTCATTGACTTGGTTTAATGTGGAAAAAATGTTCAATGCATTACATTTTAGTGCATTAGTCCCAGGTCTGATTGACAATCTTTAAATTAAAGTCACTTGACACGTTGTTATACACTGCGTTTGCATTGATCCATAAGACTCAGGTAACAACGATTTCTACATATCGAGGGTTATTTTTCAAATAGTGCTATCCGCAGTTTTTCAAAAATGTGTTTTTTATAGAAACGAGTTCACTAACTGAAGTCACATAAATTTGAAAAAAAAAAATTTTCCCAAAACGTTTTTTTTTCATACATATTGTATTGTTCTATCTAACACAAACGTTATGTTTTTTTTTTTTTTGGTAAAAAATGCTTTCTACATGAAAAATATTACTTCATATCATAAAATGATAAAAATTGTTATTACAAACTTTACATATTAACCTACATCAAAGGGTTGGGATTTGTGTCTAGATTTCATAAGCTAATATAATTTTAAAATTCGTTGTAGAAATTTTGCAACAAAAACTGCAAAAAATTTGTTTATGCGTTTTTGTAAACAATATAAATTTTTAATTTATGCAATGAAATCTTTGTAAGCTAATATTATTTAATGAAATTTTACAAGTAAATACATTTTTTAATGCTTAATACAAACCAGCTCAAAATTTATTTAAACTTACAAAACGAATCCCACAATTCCCAAAAAAAATAGCCGAAATTTCCAAAAATTAAGTGTTTTTTAGAAATATAATGGCTACCAAGCACGGTTCTTAGTATTCATATTGCATAATAATTATAAACATATCGGGTTATACAAACTCGAACGAGTCGCCCAAAACTGGACCGTCCGAATGGACCACCCCAGACGAAGTCATGGCCAACATTTACATGATATTATAAAGGTCCGCCAAATACCTTTTTTTTTAAATGCTAAAAAAAACTACTGAATATTTTCTCAAATTTCTTTTTTTTATTTGAAATTACAATCCTTCCGGTTAATAATGGAAAATAATTTCATTCAAATGGCTGCCTCTGCTGGCCATGCAGTAGCCTACACGATCGGTCCAATTTTAAAGCAGCTGTATTTCACCAATGGCTTCACGAATATTGTCCTTTAAGGCGTCAATTGTCTCTGGCTTGTCGGCGTAACACTTATCTTTGACGGCAACCCACAAATAATAGTCCAACGGTGTCAAATCGCAGCTCCGAGGTGGCCAAACGACTCAGCTCTGCGGCTGATAATGCGATCTTCAAAAACAGGGCGCATAACATCGAGTGTAGCTTCGGCTGTGTGGCACGTAGCGCCGTCCTGTTGAAACCAAATGTTGCCAATATCCTCCTCTTCAATTTTTGTGCACAAAAATTCATTCAACAAAGCCCGATAACGACCGCCACTGACTGTAACGGCCACTCCTTGCTCATTTTCGAAGAAAAATGGCCCAATTATGCCTCTGGACCAAAATCGGCGTGCGTGCGGGTTTTCTGTTGGGAATTAATTTAACAAAATCTTGTTGATAATTCACAAAAAAATATTTCAAACAAATTATGATAAATTTGAGTCTTATATTTTCAAAATACTAGACCAATTATAAACTATGAAGAACTTGGCAAGCGCATTTTATTAAAAAAATTATATTTAGTATCGAGCTAAAATTAAAATTAAGGATCGGTTTTAGTTTTTGTTATACCCGAGATCTCCTAATTTGGGAAGCTATAGCACCTCTCCTGCTAAGTCTATAGAACTCAAATTCAAGACTTAAACTCTACTATAACTTTTTAATTGTCACCTAAAACTGCATTCCAATCGGACCAACCGTTTATAAAATATAGAATTATTTAAATTTTTTTCCAAATTTCTCACACTGTGCAGCGATCATATAAATAGAAGCGAAACCGTTAATCTGTCCCACGTTCTTTTCAACTAAGCAAACGGATACATTTTCAAAGCATTGAAGTCCGCTTTTTCGCAAGAATATCATTATTTTTATGAGAATTTAAAACATGTTGATAAAGTTTAATTATTTATTGCTTTCAATAAACGCTAGTGTAAAATTTTAATTTAATTTCGAGTTCTGTTAACATGATTACGCGTTTCTAATTATTTTAATAAAAATTCGAGTAACTTAAACTAAAGTCTCAAA